>OV743322.1:14420000-15670000 GCA_928268935.1 Lasiommata megera | reverse complement strand
TGGCCAGTTACCATCGTGTTACCGTGGCAACCAAGAAAGGTTTTAGAGTGATGTAGCGCAGAAACCAATTAGGACCATGTTTTACCACACCCCTAACAGGTTAGCACGCTGCCATCTTAGGCAGCATCATCACTTATCATCAGGTGAGATAGCCGTCAAAGGCTAACTTGTATTGGAGTAAAAAAATATATATATATAATTAATTTTAGCTGTCTGTGAACTCTTTGATATAAACATTTACTATACTGCTTGTAATGGAGTGAGAAATTTTCTAATCGCGTAATAATAAAGAGATTTAGTACCGATATCTGTAGACAATCTTATTATTGGATTATTACAAGGACATTAAAAACAAAAGTTGCACAACGGTATAGTTATGCTGTGTTTTGTCCCGCTCTGATATATGTATGTTGAAGTGAAACAAAACACTGTAGAACTATTCCGATGTCAAACAACGTTTGTTTTTGATGCTGAAAAACTATAACATAACATAAATATAATTCTTTGCGTTGAAAGTTTTCGTGTTATTCGATATAGTTACAGAGAAGCCGCTAAGTCGTCGCCGGTGGTCCACGGCGGCTGTCTAAGATCATACCCGTTGTATCTCGAACAGCTTCACGTCCGTATCGTACCATATAGGCGGGTCCACGTTACTGGAAAATAAAAAGGTTTTAATCAGCGAAAACTAAATCAAAATATTTAACATTACGCGCTAACAATACGTATAGCGAACGAGTAGGTATTTAGTTCCTCGATTCATGAAAGAACTACCTCCATCTTTTTTAAAAAAATATTTATTTATTTACACACTTTTATTGTACACCACGAAAAAGGAAAAATAAAACAAAAAAAGACAGAAAGAAACAGACATAGTAGTATTTGGCGGCCTTATCGCTACATAGCGATCTCTTCCAGGCAACCAAATATGTAGAAGATATAGAGATACGGAAAGAGGGAGGTGGCGCAAAATATATACATAAATATATATATACCTCGATATAAACAAATATATATACATACTAATAATAATCATCATCATCATGATCAACCCATTTCCGGCTCACTACAGAGCACGGGTCTCCTCTCAATATGAGAAGGGTTTGGCAATAGTCCACCACGCTGGCCATGTGCGGATTGGCAGACTTCACACGCCTTTGATAACATTATGGAGAACTCTCAGGCGTGCAGGTTTCCTCACGATGTTTTCCTTCACCGTTGAAGCAAGTGATATTTTAATTTTTTTTAACGCAGATAACTCCGAAAAGTAATAATATATATCTCAAAATATATAAATTAGATATAAAAAACGTCAAACACAAATTAAAAGAATATTTTTTTTGGTGTTACATTGAATTATAGATGCTTACAATCTGCCGGGAAGGCATGCAAAAATAATATTTTAACAATTTATGTTTATGGTCAATTTCTAATTAACTTGTTCTAACTATTATAAATGCATGTAGTACCTAACTATAAATTGCTGTCTCTTTAATATTCTTGAATTGAATAGTATTGCTTTAGTATTTTGTCACTGAGTTGGATGGTTGACTCATTTGTGTCGACCGTTTAACTCAGTTAAAAATGTTCTTTTCGTGCGTTGATTTGCTTTTTTTTTGTTAATACACCACAAGTTAACCGTTGACGGCATCGGCATGCTAAGTGATGATGCGGTCTAAGATGGTAGCGGGCTAACCTGTTAGGGGTATGGTAAACCCATAATCCTAATTGGTTTCTACGCGACATCGTACCGGAATGCTAAATCGATTGGCGACACTTCTCTGTCGGTAGGGTGGTAACTAGCCACAGCCGTAGCCTCCCACCAGAACAGACTCGAGCCGAGAATCGAACCCAGGACCTCTAACTTTATAAAGCGAAAGCACGCGTGCTGTGTCACGAAGATCACCTTTGAGGGCTCACTTAGAAGGAAATAAAAAAAAGAATAACTTGGTTACCGTATATAGATGACGCCCCACATGTAGGTGCGGAACCAGGCGGCCGTGCCCGCGTTGGCCTGGTACTTGCGGATGAGGATGGGGTGAGGCACAGGCAGTAGCCCCACCAGCGTGCCGTGTTGCAGAAACCGCAGGATCTCCGACTCGTCGGTCAGGCCCCTGGGGCAGACAAATAAGTCGTGAAGTAATGGTGTAAGCAACATCGAAGGAATTTATCCAGGTAGTTTAGTGACATGAGCTGTTTTCAGGATTCTTTTCTAAGGAAAAATTTCGATTCTATTCAAAACAAGGTCTCGAAACATAAATTTTTGCGTATTCAAAAATTCGAATGTAATGTGAAGAAATGTGCGCATTTGTTAAAACTATATTTTTTTAAATACTTTTATTTGCCAAATTTCATATAAAAACACCACGCCGAATTTCGTCGTGAAGTAATGGTGCAAGCAACGTCGAGGGAGTGTTATCCAGCTAGTTTAGAACTGTATGGTGTTTAGGTTGAATTTTGCATACTGCTTTCTGTTTTACAATCATCGGATAATAGCTAGTTGCCAAGGTACTCCAGCGGCGATGGGGTAGTTACAAGCTATTCGCGATAATGACAAGCTTTTGTTCCGTAACTTTACATAGAATCAATACATGTTACTATAAGTATTTTTACATTTTTTTTTTAAAGATGCATATAACATCAGCTGTTTAAGTTAAGATTGGGTCAAGGATCCCTAAGGCGACAAACATAAATCTAACGTAATATTAAAATAATTAATCATTCTAAAACATATAAATTACTGTAAAACAAAAAAAAAATGAAGCAATTTTTATATTACTTGTAAAATATGTTATGTTAAATGTAATTTTTTTTAATATCTGTTAATCTAGTGTATCTTCTTCTTTCTTCTTTTCCTTGCCCTTATCCCGCATTATGTGGGGTAGACACAACACGCCTTCTTTTACCACCCGTCACATCACTACCCACACCTTTTACACGCATATCCTCTTCTACACAATCTATCAATTTATTTTTGGTCTTCCTCTAAATGAGGTGTGAATCTCGTATATAAGTGATATTTTTATAACTAGGTGTCTTAGTACACCCGTACCAAATGACGTAACGTATGAGCAGAGCGGTTCAAAGACATTTCGACTCAGCGCTACAACGTTACAGTTGCAATTTCATTAACAGTTTTGGTGAAGAGAACCTTCTGCACTATTTCTCACTGAGCGGTTTAAACTCACTTGTCGATGCAGATCTTCTCCACCTGCGGCACCAGCACCTGCAGCAGGCGCATGATGGTCTGCAGCGGCAGGCGGCCGCGCCACGTGGACACCCACTCGCCGCTCGGCCGCCACTCGTCCGCGCTCTCGTCCGCCGCGCCCGCGTCCGAGCCCACCCGTAGACTCTCTTTCTGGAAACCGAACAAGTATATACCAAGTAAGTTTAGACTAGCTGTGATAGTGGTAATAAATACGCATGAGGGTCAGCATGAAGTAATGATAAGCGGTTCCGTGCTGACTCAGAAGAACTGGGGGAGGTTGTTTTAGTCCGTGCTAGTCGGACACGCCCTGCTGTGAGGCAAAAGTGCGTAGGGATTTTTTCCTCCCCAAGGAAGAAAAAGAAAAAAATACGCATAATAGACACCAATGTTAATTCAATTAATTTATGCTGATAGCTTTACCCAAGTAACATGGAATCTATGGAATCCTCACGTAATGACAGCATGAGACAATTAAAATATCACTTGCTTCAACGGTGAAGGAAAACATCGTGAGGAAACCTGCACGCCTGAGAGTTCTCCATAATGTTCTCAAAGGCCTTTGAAGTCTGCCAATCCGCACATGGCCAGCGTGGTGGACTATGGTCAAACCCTTCTCATATTGAGAGGAGACCCGTGCTCTGTAGTGAGCCGAGAATGGGTTGATCGTGATGTCACCGTGGCGCAGTGTGCTGTCGCAATCCAAAATTGGAGGTCTTGAATTCGCTTCCCGGCTCGAGTCTGGTCTGGTGGGAGGTTTCGGCCAAGGCTAGTTAACACCCTACCGACAAAGAAGTGTCGCCAAGCGGTTTAGCGTTCCGGCACGATGTTGCGTAGACACGAACTACCGCTACCATCTTGGACTGCATCATGGCTTACACCAGATAAGCTGCCGTCAAGGTTTAAATTGTAGTCGATAATAAAAAAAATAGGCGCCTGTGATTTTGCTGTATATTGTTTCAATAATACTTAAACAACAAACAGCAAGTATTATTTGCTATATTCCGCCGACAACCGGGAGATTTTTGAGATATGATATAGCGAAAAGTAAAAAAAAGGTCCTCTTTTTTCCCTTTTTTCTTTCTTTTCCTTCTTTTTTTCCCCGTTTTTCTCCTGAGGATGATCCGGTGTCGGGTCGAAACGTGCGTAGAGGTTCTAGTGGAAGATTTTGCGTGGTGTTATATTATACAAATATTCTGGTTGTCGGTGGAAAATAGCAAATTATACTTGCTGTTTGTTGTTTATCATGGACTTCCGCAAAGTAACGCCTGCTTCTATTCATAATAATACTTAAGTCAGAGAAGAAGTCAACGAAAGGGTAAAAAAAGTGGGCAAAGGGTCCCTCACTCTTTTCTCGAGAACTCAACATTGGTACCGGAAACTAATTGTGCTCACATGTGCCACAGCTTGTGTGGTCTCGTCATCCGCGTCGTCCCGGTGTCTGTCAGGGCTCCGGTCCTCCCCGTCGCCGCCGGAGCGCCTCGGCAGCAACTGCTCCCGCGCCGGCGGGTGCGCCGACTCCCGCTCGGTCATCGTTGCGATGGCTACACACAGACCGGCTTCACTGGATTATATACTACTATAAAATCGACTAAATTGGACACGCAAAAGAAGAAGCTGTGATAGCCTATTGGTTAGGGCGTCAGCCTCCTAATCAGAGGTCGGCAGTTCGAAGCCGAGCACGCACCTCTAACTTTCGGGGTTATGTGCGTTTTTAAATAATTAAAATATCACTTGCTTCAACGGTAAAGGAAAACATCGTGAGGAAACCTGCACGCCTGAGAGTTCTCCATAATGTTCTCAAAGGCGTGTGAAGTCTGCCAATCCGCACATGGTCAGCGTGGTGGACTGTGGCTAAACCCTTCTCATATTGAGAGGAGACCAGTGCTCTGTAGTGAGCCGGTAACGGGGTTAATAATAATGATGATGATGATGATGAAATTGGACCCGCAAGCGAAGGGTGCCTTACCACGGCGTAAGGCGAAACACTACGCAGTTATGGCGTTATAATGATCGGGCTTAAGACACCGAAACAAAAAGATTAATTATTGTTATAGCGGCAATGCATTCTGTGAAAATTTTAACTCTGCGAAACTTAAGGAAGGATAACGGATTCTTAAAAATAGTGTTCCTAGCACATTTTGGCAAGAGACCATAAGAATTTCATTTGCAACGTTACATCGGCTAGAACTTCATCTATATATCACGGTTTCAATCGTGGTGAAAGCTTTTACTTAATTCATTTTACATACTAGTTAAAAATATTGCTCTAATAAGATAATATAATTTTAAGTGGCATGTGGGATGGTGATAACAAAAAGAAAATTTACCTGGCTAAGTTTGTTGTCTAAGCAGAAGCCTTCTTAGACCGGGTCGCGTTTGGAACCCTCATAGCTTTAGTTTTAAGTTTACGAATGTAGTTATCACCATCAAATCACTACTATGTAAATTATTGACGCGTCAAAAGCGCCTTTTAAAGGACTATTTGAATAAAGATTATTTGAATTTGAATATTTGTACACATATTAATTTAAAATGAACAGATTTGTACATTAGAGATATTAAATAATCAGATCTGGTTCAGTATAGTTGGACATTTTCTTCTAGACGCAGCAATACCTAAAAACAATCAAATAAAAACCTTTAAGCAAAATAGAAAACCTTCTATCAGACCCATTTCCGTCGGAATTTCCGATTAAGCAGTAACAAAACAAACAAAATAAATGACGAAAATCAGTTAAAACGAGTTAAAAGGAAGTATTTAAAAGAAAAGAAATAACTAAGGAAATTAGTAAACGTGTAACCAAAACGATCTGAAATACTCGCCCAAAGACGATTACTGGGCACTGGGCAGTTAATACACTTTCTTGGTTGTACCAAAGCTTTCATGCAGGATATATAGACGTATGCTGCATGCGAGCCATGCTTATTATCTTTTCGCTTTTCTTTTTCTATTTGCGCAGTGTTTCATTGTCCATCTTGAGCCTAAGCTCGCCTAAACCCTTCAAGGTCACCAACAGTAATTAGTACGAAAGGAGTAATCTAATGCGTAATTACAACAATTTGAAGCCAAATAATACATTACTTATTATAGAATTAAAAAAGTAATGATAAAAGGCTCATGTCGACCCGCTCACAGCATCAGGACTTGGGTGGATAAGTGGAGGTCACCTGGAGTGTCGGGTAGAGTAGCGTTAAGGGTGCCAGGCTCGGCGGGCTGTGCTGGCCGGGAGCCTTCCATAGCGGCTTCGGCCACCGACTCCGCACTGCGAGACCTGAGGACAAAGCGACATTATTATATAATACCTGATTAAGTCATCAGGTATCTTCAATTTTTTTTTTTTTACACAATGCTACCAGAATCGAAGCCCTGTCTTGATATCTATGCTTTGATCTGATCATGATGTGTCTGTTTAAAAACTAACAAATTCATGGCGGACAGTGCTTGACGATAATAAATAATTGCACGAAGGGTTATTTTCGTCCATTAGGTGTACCTAACGGACCTTTTTTTATTTAAAAATTTTAAAGGCAGGCATGACTACGCCCCTTCCGACGGGGTATGTGGGACACCCCGGCGACCAGACTGGCGACCAGAATACCCACTAAAACCCAGCGATGCTCCTTCGCGTCGCCCGGTGGCTGGGTCACGGTAACGCTCATGCGCTCGACCGCAAAATTATTAGGTACATACAACCTGCATCAAGCCAGTAAGTTGCATAAAGTGCATTCCGAACTAAGTTTTAAAGATCAAATATTACACATGATTAATTTGTATTTGTACAGGTAAAGTTTTACCAGTGGTAGTGAACTTACCTGGGCAACGCCTTGGTGGTGTTATGGAGCCCCTTCCCCTTGGCGGCGGCGAGCGAGCGCGCGATGGCGGCGTGCTCGTGCGGCAAGTTGGCGAGGTTGTGGAACACGGCGCGCTTGCGGATGATCGTGTACACCAGGTTGGAATTGCCTTTCGAAACAAATAAGTATTTATTTATTTACACACTTTTATTGTACACCACGAAAAAGGAAAAAAAAAACAAAAAAAAAACAGAAAATAACAGAAACAGTAGTATACAATTTGGCGGCCTTATCGCTACATAGCGATCTCTTTCAGGCAACCAAATATGTAGAAGATATAGAGATATTGAGAGAGGAAGGTGGTGCAAAATGTAAACATAAATATATACCTAAATATAAACAAATATATAAGTAAGTAACATTTCAAAAGAACTAGCGGAAACACATATAAATTAAAAATTAACCCTTTAAAAAATTTTCGAAAAGACATCTTCGGAACAAGTTTTAAACAAGACATTTAGTGTCTATCAACTTCAATTTAAACACACAACACAAAATAAAGGTAACGAAAAAATACATAATATAGGTAAAAGCAAAAACTACTAATTCATAATAATCACTAAAAGCGATCTCTTCCAGACCACCTTTTTGAAAGAAGCCGATATCCATATATCCATACTAATAATAACATTTATTATTATTATTTATTATCAGCCCGTACTGTACCAATGTTGGACAAACGCGTCCCCTTCTTCCTTCCATTTGTCTCTATCTAGGGATATTTGGGGCCAATCCGACAGATAGGCATCGAGTTCGTCACGCCAACGACGCCTCGGTCTGCCTCGATGTCTTTTTGTTTTTTGTGGCACCCAATGTGTAGCGGCCATTGCCCACAGATCGTCGGACATGCGCGTTACATGCCCAGCCCAGTCCCATTTCAGTTTGGCATCTTTATCTCCCACATCCGTTATATGAGTTTTGGAGCGATAGAGATCGTATTAAAAACAGCATACTGTACTCCAAAACTCATAATAATAACATACTATTAAAAAATATTAACCATTCATCCCTTTAATCCATCACGTCATTATCCAACCCTGTTTATCAAATCCATTCACGCAATCTAAAAATAAGACTTCTTCCAGTCTCTTTTACCATACGTCATCTTCACTTTTAAACAAACCCTTTCATTTAATTCTACTATTTAATGGTCCCTAAAAATTATTTACCATCAAACTGGTACTGTATCATGTTGTTGAACATCTCCAGCAGGAAGAACACGAGGTGGTGGTGATGAGGCCGCGAGAACAGGAACCATGGCGTGCTAAACGCCTCCAGCAGGTGCAGCAGCTTCGTCGACGATACCATGGACAGGGTCTTCAGGTACGGAGACACTGGAACAGTGCAATTGTCATAAGCTGAGTAGTTTTGGCTTCCGAACAGGTAATAGATAAAATTTGACACGAGCATTGGGCATGGGTTCATGGGCAGTGGATCAGGCTTGGCCTTGAGCCAAAGAAGTCGAGTGTCTTGATATTATTTCTCAGGATCTATGACCAGGAAGTCTGGAGATACTATGGTTGGGTTAGCGTGGGCTTGGTCAGGTTGTCTGAGTACTGTGTGACTGGGATTGCCTTGGGCTTTTTGGCCGACATAAACTCTGGCACTGTGCCTAGATTTTTCTATATATCGGAATGTAATTGGACTACAAAGATCAAGGACAAGCTGTCATATTAGTGTAGCTAGGAGATCTTTGGGCTTTATGGTCATGGGAAGTAAATGGGTCTGGGCTATATATAATCTGTTAGAAGTCCTTAGTCTCTTTGACATGATGCACAAAAGTGTTCAAATGTATTGCGAATTTAGTGTCCCTGTTGGGCATTTTACGCTGGAGTTGTTCACTCACCATTTACCAGGATGGTGAGTAGGCAGTCGAACAAAGGCTGCAGACGCTGGTGGCCCGTGGTGATGATCTTGTGGAACACCACCACCAGCAGGTCGGCGTGAGTGCCCGTGAACACCGGGATGTCCATCGGCACTGTGGCCGTATAGGGCTTGTTCAGACGCACGCCGAAGTTCCGTTCCCCGGACAGAAGGAGCAGGATGAATACGCCGATATGCATCAGCCCTACGCGAGCTGTCCCAAAAAGCATAAACGTAAATCTGCTTGTTCATCATCATCCGATCAACCCATTCTCGACTTATTACAGAGCACGGATCTCCTCGTAATATGAGAAGGGTTAAACCAAGGTCCACCACGCTGGCTATTTGCGGATTGGGTGACTTCACACACTTTTGAGAACATTATGGAGAACTCTCAGGCGTGCAAGTTTTACTCACGATGTTTGCTTCAACGGTGAAGGATCACCGTTGAAGCAAGTGATATTTTAATTGCTTAAAACGCACATAGCTCCGAAAACTTAAAGGTTCGACTTCCGATTAGGAGGCGGACGTCCCAAACACTAGGCTATCACAGCTCATAATCTGCTTGTTACAAAGTTATAATGTCAAAAAGAATATTGTATCGCTATCTTATGTATCTATTAGTTGTATGATTTAAATCGACAATATCTCTAACGCTGAATAAAATCGATCGCAAACAATTACTATTGTTAGCAGTGTTTTGGGGCAAGTGAAAAATTATTAGAGCAATTATTCTTAGCATGTATTAATGATAGATCAAAAATGTTCTAATGTTCTTTGTAAAGTTATGGAATAGGAAATAAATTCGCCAACAATATACGTACACTGATCAGCGCGGGAGTCGTTCAGGTGATACAATATCGGCACCAATACTTCTAAAACATCGCTGCTTTTCAATACGTAGTACATGAATTTCTAAAACAAAAATCAATCAATACTCACACAATTCACTGATACAAAACAATTCATACAACATAACACACACCCATTACATTCATTTATAAACTTTATTTAATTTAATTTGTAATAATTCAGTATTCTAATTCATTTAAAACAGTTCAAGAAAACGCAATAAATAATATTTAATTTTTTAATCGTCCACGAAACATTTTCTTACCATCCATTAATTAACCCAAATAATTATTCATTACTAGGAAATAAAATCAAAAATCCAAATAAAATCCAATATCTGGAAAATAGAAATTATGTTTTTTTCCACCTTAAGATTCTTAAATTTTATGAACCGATTTAAAAAAAAGGATGAGGTTAAAAATTTATATTTCAATTTAAAGTTCGAACCCCGGCAAGGACAATTTTGGATTTTATCTTTCCCAAATATTATCGGGTCTGATCTGGTCGGAGGCTTCGGCCGTGGCTAGTTACCAATCAACAATGAAAACCCTTTAGAGAATTACAAGGTCATTTGCGCGATAATGAGACAACATAAAAATAACTTACCTTATTATAATCACAGCATTTCCAGAACAATACCAGTAGTTCCTGATGTAAAGCGACCTTCTTGCTGGAGTTGGGCAAGTAGGTTTGCTGCAGTGGGTTGTTGAGGAGTCTGGTCACTCCGCGGAGGGCGAATTGGAAATCTTCGTCTCGGTGTATTCTTGATAGGTAGTTTATGAACAAGTTGTCCGGTAGTCTCTGTTTGAAGAAAAGAAAACTGCGTGTCTAAAAAGGTTTGTATGCACGCTTACTGTGTCTATATGCTTCTATGGCTATGAACGCAAGATTCTTTTTTCACGTATTGAGAGTAATTTGAGCCGAATTAAACTACAGACGCCATCGAATAAATCATTCGCCGTCCGACCACCCTGTTATCCCAAACGTCGCCTAAGCCGAGGTTCGGCCTCAAAGGAGGCGCCCTTAGGCAGTCGTTCCCTTAGTTTCTTCGAGCCCTAGGGCACAAAACTTCTTTTGGCAGAGCTTCCTTCCGAAACAGCTCGGTTACGCTGTGGTAAGTTTGAATTCGAGAAACCCTCCTCAAAAGTACTTTGGGAGGCTTCAACTGTGGTTAGTTACTACCCTACCGACAAAGACGTGTCGCCAAGCGATTTAGCGTTCTGGCACGATGTCGCTTAGAAACCAATTAGGAGTATGGGTTTACCATACCCCTAACAGGTTAGCTCGTTACCATCTTAGACAGCATGCATCACTTACCATCAGGTGAGATGCCGTCAAGGGCTAACTTGTGGTGTATATATTTATTTTATTTTATTTAATAGGTTTACTAGTGATTTTTACATTCACTTACACTATAGTTACATAATAATTTACATGCTTATTGTATGTAAAATCGTTTTGAAGTAAACACAACATGCAGTTTAAGTTACTTTGCAATATAGCGATAGTTAGAACAAAATGAAGTTAATATTGTACATAATTTTAAACATTATATAGAAGTATATACTTAACAAAAACGCAGGTTAAAAACAAACATCTGGTAACAGTAATGTTAACTTATTTTTATCCATTTTGTACGTGGAAATTGTGTAGATCGCTGATTACCAACCCTCGAAAACCATTGCGTGAATTTGTATGTATATCTAAAGACTGACTTCGCTCATTGTAAAGTTTGCATAACCGAGGTAGAGTGCAATTGGCGCCGAAGACTGTTCTGCTGCGTGGCGGCACAAGCGGGGTAATAGCAGTACGCGGGTATCGTCGCGGTACTCTGAAGTTAATTTTACCGAGCAAACTCGGACAATCTATTTCATTGCGCAGTAATTTATAGAGAAACATGAGATCAAGCAAATCTCTTCTCTCTTCCAGGGTCATAATTTTAAAATAATTGAGTCTGTCATATATATATATATAACTTATAGATATTATTGGCATCTGGATCATATAGCAAAAGTGACTTCTATTAATAATGAAAATGTTTGTATTGTTAAAAAACTCAAATGATATTTGGTTTAATTTCATTTACCTCATCTGAATCCTCGTTGACCGCATTGCTTGTGTCATGGTCCAATGTGACTATAAGAACTTGAAGGGCGACCTGTCAAAAACATTTTTTTATAATAAGTGTTATGTCGGCGCGAAAGAATTATTAACTTCATTCAGCGACGCCAAGAACCTCAAGAATTCAATAATTACCCACATTTGAACTCTTGATGATTTTGCTAAAACAATTTAGATGGTATCAATCAATTTTGTACAAGCATGCTTTGCTATAAATACGGGCGGTCGATGCCTTTCGTGGCATTCTCGCTCGAGTCGTCAGACCGTGCGGACCTCTTAATTATGGTCGCAACAAAAGTGTTATCCCGCATGTTGTGGTTTTAATTACTATCAGCGAAAGTAAACAAAAGCGTGACGTCAGCAATGCTGACGTCACTCTTACTTAAAAAAACAACTCTGACGCCCTTAACTCGTCAGCTATAATGTAGGACGATCGGGGTTCGATCTTGCATAAGTCAATTAGGGATTTTTTATATTCTGAATTGTCTTCTGACAAAGTCTGGATCCAGTTCGATGTCATGTAGAAAGCGATGGCGTATGGGTTTAAAAACCCATAACCCTAACAGATAAGAACGCTACCATCATAGACTGCATCTTTTGGTCCTTTTTCTTTGTATTCTACATGAATGCGTCTTTAACATAAAAACAAGTTTGAACGTCCTTACCTCAACCAATGGTTCCACGGTGTCAGCGAACAGAAGGTGATTGTAAGGAAGTCCCAGTCCCACGGGGTCGTATGAGCAAACTGTGTTCAGAAGCGATGTGAAGAGCGGCAAGGCGTGGCGATTTTCAGGACTCGTCAAATATCTGATAAGAAAAAGAAATTGCATATGTGGTACCGATAGGCAACTCCTCTTAAAGCTATAAGTATCGCGGGTAAGGAGAATTAAAACACTTGCTTTGAATCAGCGGGGTGAAAAAAAAATCTAGTGCAGATTGTGTTTGAATACTTCATACTTCAAATCATTAATGTTTTCAAAGACGTATGAAGTCTGCCAATCCACACGTGGCCAGCGTGGTGGACTATGGCCAAACCCTTCTCATATTGAGAGGAGACCCGTGCTCATGATGACTTCATATCTTTATAATTTATTCAATGCAAATATAAAAGATAATTAATTAAAACTAAACAGACCAAATATGGCTGAGGCCTGAACTACAATGGACTTTACACAGGACCTGGGCGAGAACACGTTCTTGTTTATGCCACAAAAACTACAAACAAGATACTATCTGCAAAATAACTAAAGTAGGTAGGTACCTTCTTTAGTAACTTTTCTGGAAGATCGTTTATAATTTGTGGTTGACTACAAAACTTTTTGAACAATATTTCACTAAACGTGTTTAAATAAATAAGTATAGAAAATAAAACTAAGTTTTATAAAATACGCAAGTATGCCAGTTTATATATTGTTTGTTGCCTATAATTCGCACAACCACTACGCTGATCTGATCATGCTGGCATTCTGGACACGGACATAGGATCTTTTTTATCCCAGATAATCATTTGGGGACCGTTTATTAATGTATTTGGATTTGTTCCAGATGCTAGAGCTAGACTAGCTATGAGAGGATGCATCCTCGAGACAACCCTCGGATACTTTTTATCCCGTGAGACGAAACGGTTCCCGCTAATTTTCACAAAAATTTAGACAAATAGGCATAAAGTCGCCGCCTACAGCTAGCTACAAATAAATCGATAACTGATAAGACTTGATAAGCACAATACTGTAGGTATAAGCATGTAATAGATTACAGCGTTTGTTTGCTTAATTGATTTCAATTGTAATGCATAAGTAAAGGCAAGTTGTTTGGTTTTTTACTCCACTACAAATTAGCCCTTGACTGCAATCCCACCTGATGGTCAGTGATGATGCAGCTAAAGAAGGTAGTTGGGTTTCTTAGTGGTATGACATATTAAACCTATAGCACAGTCAATTTCTACGCGATATCGTACCGGAACCCTAGACGCTTAGCGACTCGTCCGGTAAGGTAGTAACTAGCCACGACCAAAGCCTCCCATCTGACCAGACCATAGCCAATTAAAAAATTATACATTCTCAAATTGTACCCATCCGCAGACTGAACACAAAATCAAGGTCGTAAAAAATGGCGTTGAACTTTCAGAAATAAGCGAACCTAATTTTAAAAATCTTTTACCATTAGAAAGCTTTTCGGTCTATAAATAATTTGGCTGTGTTTAAATTAAATAATTTAAGATTTCAGCTTTAAATATAAGTAGATACAGGTATTTGTAAAACAAGCCACAAGAAAAAGAGCTACCGAGTTTTTTTACATAAATACCTAAAACAAAAATACAGTTCTTAAATTAGGTCAATTCAATCTGCCAAACCGCACAGGGCCAGCGTGGTGGAAACCTGCACGCCTGAGAGTTCTCCATTATGTTCTCAAAGGCGGTGAAGTCTGCCAATCCGCTCATGGAAACGTGGTGGACTATGGCCAAACCCTTCTCATACTGAGAGGAGACCCGTGCTCTGTAGCGAGTCATCAATGGGTTGATCATGATGATGATAATGATGATGATGAAAAATTGTTTTCTTTTCATTTACTTCAACATTATTGTGAACTGACACAACAGTCGTTTATTACGTTCAAACATGTCTACCATGGCAAGTGATGAGAGACTAATGTAAGACATTGTGGAAAGTGCCTTTAAAATTTAAACAAGCTGTAATGCAAATTTTAACCGGAGAAACTGTAATGCTGTATATACCTGCAATGATAACTGTACTCGGCTTAGACAAACGTTACATCGTAATATTTTTAATGCTAATACAGTGTATCGATTGGTGTATCATGTGAAATAAATAAATAAGGCACGCGACAGTGAATAGATACAACGAACACGCAACATGCGCGTCGCGTGTATCTTTCAAGACAAGAGGCAAGGTAACTTGTCCTGGAGATTGGAGTGTCACTCACGCGATCCACTTGTTGTGGTGGGTGGCAGCCTGGCTGGCGGGTTTGTACACGGTCTCGCTGAAGCACGTCAGCAGCAGGCGCAGCAGTTCCGTGCGCGCCGCCTCGTGCTGCGCGCAGCGCGGCGGGCTGCGCGCGAAGCCGACGCCCCCCGCCCAGATGTACTCGCAGCTGTCCAGCGAAGCCAACTCCTCTGCGCGTTCCTGAAACAATATGGAACTAAGTTTGTAAACGTGCACAGGGTCAGGGTCACACGAACTTAAAGCATTCCATACATCATCATCAACCCATTACCGGCTCACTACAGAGCACGGGTCTCCTCTCAATATGCGATGGGTTTGGCCATAGTCCACCACGCTGGCCATGTGCGGATTGGCAGACTTCACACGCCTTTGAGAACATTATGGAGAACTCTCAGGCCTGCAGGTTTCCTCACGATGTTTTCCTTCACCGTTGAAGCAAATGATGTTTTTTTTTTTTTTAAAAACGCACATAACGCCGAAAAGTTAGAGGTACGTACCCGGATTCGAACCGCCGACCTCTGATTAGGAGGCTGACGCTCTAACCACTAGGCTATCACCGCTTCTTACATATTCCATACAGCCCGCAAATATTTCAAGTTAGCCCTTGACGGCTATCTCACCTGGTGGTAAGTGATGATGCAGTCTAGGATAGAGGCGGGCTAACCTGTTAGGGGTATGGTAAAACCACACTCCAAATCGGTTTCTACGCGATATCGTGTCGAAACGCTAAATCGCTTGGCGACACGTCTTTGTCGGTAGGGTGGTAACAGAGCAGATTCGAGCCGGGAATCGAACCCAGGACCTCCAACTTTATAACGCGGCAGCGCACGCACTGCGCCACGGAGGTCGTCTAATATAATTGGATTGAATTATATTAAATTCATTTTAAATTTTTTAGTCTAGTAATGCATGCATGTTTATATTTCTTATGTAAAGATTGCAACAGTCACGTTTTTTTTATTAATTGTGACGTATGTAGGTTCTATATATTTTGTATATCTTTTGTCTAATGTCAGCTATGTCAGTCATATGTTTTAAAATGAAGCAAGCCAACATCTCTTATTAAGAAATCCTTAATCCTAGTTTTCCTATTCCCGCTGGACGGAACATCACATTAAATTTTATTTTTTTCTAATGAACATTCATTTTCAATTATATTTCTTGATACCATTCACTTTATCTCTCCCTTTATGAACATTTAATACAATATATACTCACTGGACCGGATCTCTTCGTGCTTACTACTGTAAAATCTGGACAGAACAGGAGATCCTGAAAAATAATAAACAAAAACATTTATTTATTAGCACCGAGGACAAACCTCTTTGGTTTTTTCGGTGCCTTTATTGTATAACTAATTATATTCCTTGTATATTAATAATAAATAAATAAATAAATAATGTAAATTAATTAAAAATTTGGCACATATTGCTAGATAGACTTTGAAATAATAAGATTCTAGCAATGGGCAAGTAAAGACAATAACTTCGTTTTTACTGTTCAAAATAAAAAGAATATTTTTTCACATTTTGGGAGTTAAATAATAATTTATTTATTTAACCTCATTTATACTATATTTATTATAACAATTAATATATTTAGCCTCAAGGTACAAAACCCTCAATCTCATGTGCTCAGTCAACCAACTTCACTGTGGTTGGTAAAGATATGGCCAAAAGTGGAAGAGTTCTTACCAGGAAGACAAGTGTCATTTTAATATATCCATGTTTCTACATGGATATATTAAAATAAGGGGTTAATAAGGGGTAATCAAGTTTTGTTTAATTGTAATGCTTTATAAATCCCTGATCCCTGTTTATCTATGATATACTTATAATAAAGATCTGGATTCCTGTTGGATTCAAAGACACTTTTTTTAATTTTATAGCCATTATATTGATGGTTTATCATCAGAATTGGGCCATAAATTAAAAAAAAAAACAAAAGCATACTAGATAGTTATTACCATGATGTTAGACCTCTTAGGTTCACAGACAGTTTTAATGTGTAGAATTGCAGATGAAAGATTGTATTGAATAAAAAACTTTACTAGCATTTGCATTAGTGAAACAATAAAAAAGCACCTCCCACAGAAAATTCACAGATCCACCACTGGCCTAGAGAAGTAATTAAAGTAACTTACACAAATAGCATTGATAAGTGACTGTGCTAGTGGTACTGATTCATTTTCAGCAGCGGCCGGCAATGATGACCAGAAAAAGCTGTGCCATTCCGGTTCCTCAAGCATGTAAGGCAGCACTCTTGTCAACAGCCGTGCACAGTTCAATGCTAGAGATACAAAATAATTGGATTTCATTTGGATTAGCAATAGCAATGGTTATGCTAACCATTGCTACTGCTCATAAAATATGTTACCAGAAATATAGTTATAGTAGTATGTAAATAGTCACTTTTGTATCTACATAAAAAAATATTTAACTTATTTGAAGCAATTTCTTAAACATCAGTTCATAATATTGAATGCAGTTCAATGAATGCATTTTGTATATCTATTATTTAAATATACTGGAATAATCAACAAAGAATTTCTTAATGACAATGTTGCTTATAATCAATATTAAATTGTACACATGTTGATATTACAAAAGAGAATGGCTGAGTGTCTACCTCCTTCTGCCTTGTTAATCAGTTTAGTTACTGTCACAAAACAATGTGCTTATAAAGTCTGCATACTCATTTGATATAAATTTTCTATTTAGATCTTCCTAGATATATTTTACTGTATTTGTCTGACACAAGTTTTTATTTTGTCTGGCCTGGTTGATGTTATTTTTATTTATTTATTTCTCATTTAAATCAGACATAGAAGCGTCCATAGATTGTTAGTATGTTAGTAACATTTTATCTTTAATTACTATGTTAGTATAGTTATTACATCAGACAATTATTTTTTTATGTTATATACAATACTTGTGGATACAAACAAATATTACTACTAAAAAAAACCAAAGTGAAACTACAAACCAGTCTGCTGTTCACGCTGCGTCCTGCAGCTACTGTCAACAATTTTCACCAGTTTCTCAACTGCCTTGTATACAAGTGTAGCCAAGTTGTTTGGAGACTCTTCTCGTAGAGCGCGGATCTCAGCTCCAGGTGCCAAAGCGAACACATCTTGAACGTTGGTCACGCTCTCCGACCAGAACTGATCCCAGAATATTTCATCAGACGCGTCGACAGGCTAAAATACACAATCTCAATCAATACAAATATTTGTATCGATGAAACACATTTTTCTATTGTGTAGGTTCCGAAACCATAAAGCACCTGCGTTTTCGATGTCAGCTGAATAACAGCTTTCCTAAAGTTTAATTTTGTATCCGCGTTGCCCATTACTGTTATTAATTTATTTTAGAATACAATAAATTCATTTCCACCATACGTCTACACAAAACAAAATTAAAATGACAGATGACAATGAAAGCTTTTTGTTGACACTGACGTTGACACCTTGGTACCTGCTATTTGCGCAACTGAGTGAAATCCATAATCTAAAATTTGCAGATCTGGCTATACGGCTTTTATCTTGATAAAAGTGTAGCCGGTTAATTGAAGATTATTATTTTTATTTTAGAATTGACTTCGACGTAAACATTGATAGAGCTTAAGTTGCTATACCTAATCCACGAAAAAAAAATGAAGAACACTGCAAGGATATCTTTAAATTTTGCATTGGGCAGATTATTTTAGAGACGTTTTTGCAGTTAAACGACATGTGTACATGCCTACACATTTATGTTGGAATATCTCTCTTGCGTGGCGTCTAATACAAACATTTATTTTATTAAATGTGAACAAATATTAAAATATCGTCATAGACGGATTTATCCGGTTATGACGAATTTTTTAATATTTGCATTGCGGATTAAAGCATATTATGCTTAGCGTTCATTGTACTTATCTAACATGGTTGTACCGTTGTACAGACTACTACAACAAGAAGTCAACGGACTTCTCGGCCTACTACTAGTTTGCGCCTCTTCATTATCATTAATTCATTTCAATTTTTTTTAAATATACCGTATGCTTACATTCCATTATTGATATTTGGCAACTCTGCATTTTACAATGAAGTTTTAGATCTCCTAAATCTTTTGTCACTTTGTGTTTGTCTATGATTTATGAAGTATTGAACAAGCCGAAAAATGGCTGCTGTAAATTTTGTGCGAAGTGCTTTTAATGGTTTATTACGAAAATCGACGACGTACAAATGCGCAACAATATGCAGACTATCAACAGTAGCCTTGCAGCAAAAATGTCCTATTAAAGCCATCACCAATACTTATAATATTGAACACACACAAAAAGTGGTAAGACTTCTGATTTGATCAATACTAGTTAATTTAACACTCTTATTTTGTTTATTCCTATATAAATTTTAAATATTTATTGTTATCACTTGTTTTCCCGTGTAGATAGTTACAACTTCGGTATTTGAATACGTTAATAACATAACCTTAATTGTCTTATTGCATAACGTATGTACAGTGGTGCAAAATGTTTAGGTAAGCCAGCATAAACGCCAATACGCCACCGGGCCCGTTCATAAGATCACCGAGTCGGAGATCCAAGAGCGAGTGATCAAAGTGTGCAAGGCTTACGACAAACTCGTATCAGTGCAGGTACAAAAGCATTTATTTTTTATTTTGTTTCAGAATGTGCAAATCGGTCGCAACTACAGCCACGCGCCTCCGATTACACTCGATCTTCTCAGGCAAAGAGTGATTCTAGTACTCCAACTTTATGACAAAATTAACCCTGAGAAGGTATTCAAACCTCGTTAAATCAATATTGACATCACAAAACTTAACAGTTGCTGTCACATTAGTCTCAATTTCGGTACTGATATAAAATAATGTGAAAGTGTGTATGTTTGTTTTTATGTTATCTAAGTCTTGCACAGATTGATTAAATTTGTACATAAATTAATTGTCCTATAGACAGACTGGAGACTTTTTATTCTAGGAATGCCACCAAGTAGCATTCTCATAGTATGTTAGTTATGAATTGATTGATCACTAAATTTTACATTGAGATAGCATACATTCTTGAATCTGACATTTGTTTGTGTGAGAGCAAATACTTTTTGCAAGATAATTTGAAAAAATTAAAACAAATATAATATTGCAGATAACTCTTAGTCATGTAAGCCTCAGATTCAAAACTGATAAATTTCCATTGCAAATCACCAATTAAACTATATTGTTAATTAAGTATATTGTTCAATTGTACTTGTTACAATATAACTGATATGCTTAATAAACACTAGAGAACTGGAATGATTTGTTATCTCCATCATCAACACTTAAAAATTAGGAGTTATAAATATAAGTATCTTCTAAATAACATACGACACAAGGCTCTATAATGCTAATTAAAAATGAATATTGACTTGTTCTATTATAGTTTGAATATATAACTTTTGGCTTTTCACTATAATCAAAATAAAGTAATATACTCTTTGAAAGTATAAAGTGGCTTAGATGAATAAATAGTATTTACCACAGTATATTTATATAAAAGTTTATAACAATAACTGAAAAACTAAACTGATAGAAATATAGCAAGTTAATATCAATGGGTATTTGAATGATTATACAAGTATATGGAGTTTTATTTTAACTAAGACTTCTATTTTGCAGTTGTCCCTGGACTCACACTTCATGACAGACTTGGGTCTGGACTCATTAGACCATGTTGAAATCATCATGGCAATGGAAGATGAATTTGGTTTTGAAATCCCCGATGGAGATGCAGAAAGACTTGTTAGACCTAGAGATATAGTTCAGTACATTGCTGACAAGGAAGACATTTTTGAATGAGCAAATTCATAATGCTAAATTTATCATTATTTATCTTAGACCAAATGTGTAAAACTGTTTAAGCATAAGGTAAAGAGTAACCTTAACCAATTAATATAGTAACATAGTACATTGATGGTCCATCAAAGCCATACTGTAAAGAACTAGTGTTCTGGTATGGTGTCATTAATCAGTTTGAGGTGCTATGCTTTTTAACATTGAGTATAAGTTGGTATTCATTTGTTAAATTACATATATGACTGTCATGTTTCATGATTTTCATGATATATTCAACTGAACAATAAAGTTTATATATGATGGATCAGTATAAAATTATGTATGATGAAAGCTATAACCTTCCAGGATAAATAAATAGACACATTTGGTGTAAGGTATTTGTGATTGGGTTTAGTAAATAGAACAGATTAAACTTATGTTATATTAATTTACGAAGAAACCTTGTGAACTTGGCTTAAACATCTAGTATGGGATGTATAAAGTGTAAATTGTTTTTATTGATTATATGGCTGTTAGACTAGATCATTAGCTTTTTATTCCATCAAATTGTAAACCTATTTATACTTCAATAAAGGAAGGTTCTAAGTTCATTGCTTTTTTTCAATATATTTTTTTATTTGAATTTATTGGAGACTTGGTTCCCTAATTGAAATATGACAGGAAATGGAAAGGAAACACAGTAAAATATGTCTTTCAATTATTTTTATGTAAAGATTAGGTTTTATATGTTAAATAATTAGGAATCGCTAAGGTAAAAAATGTTCATAAACACCTTAGTATTTATAAACATTTTTTTACCTTAGCAACCCTTAGAAATTTTTTATCCATTTTTACATAATGGGAGTGCTGCCATCTAGTATAAACAAACACAAGGTGAGCGACATCTATTGGGATGGTTGATAATGAATTTAACATAAGGGTGCAATATACATAACATTAGGGGGGCAAGTAATTTTTTTTTTGTAAAGATTTTAATTACTTTATTGATTTCTTTATTTATTTATTTAAAGGAACACTAACAATATACATATCATACACTCGCCACTTAATGACACACTATTACACACACTGATACGTATATCAATAATAAGTGTATGCAACATTCACAATACGCAAAGTAAACATTACGTTACAACAGATTTAAGGACAACAAAAAAAAAAGCAGTAAATCTAATTAAATACAAATAAATTAAAACATAATTAAAATAAGAAATAAAAAACAAAACAGGAAAGGTTCTAAACAAACAATTAATAGTTACAGTTGGGATAAATGGTCACTCAGTTTTTTTTTTAAAGTAATAGCCGAGTCATGAAATATTTCTTTCTTCATTAATATCTGTAATCAACTTTTAATGCTGAACTGGCTGACATTCGACATTCGTAAGTTACTTCAATCTTATTTTTTATATCTTTTAAATCTCACCTGGTGATAATACATGATGCAGTCTATGTTAGCAGGCAACCTTTTAGGGCTATGGTATATCCATACTTCTAATTGGTATCTACGAGACATCGTACCACAACGCTAAAACACTTCGTGCATCAGACAATCGAGAAGTGATGTCTAAATTTTTCCTATTGGGGATCAAACCCAGGACCTTCCGCTTATCAGGCCACAGCGTTCAACAGTGCTAGTGGATCCTCAATACATTAAATTAAACTGAAGATCTGAAGATGGTAACAGGATCGTCACAATAGGTTAGGCGGATTCATCAAGTTTGGGATATATACTTGTATATTCATGCATATAAAGCTCTTCTCGTGTTATACTGATCTCAATATAGATATGGAATTTGATGAACTTAAAATGTGATTCTTCATAACTGACAAAAGTTATTTTCGTACGTACCTACAAAGTAAATGAATTTTTGAAAAAAGCAACCAAAACTGTCAACTAATATATTTAAACAAATAGATACTTATTTTTACTGATTCCAAAGGACGGAATTCTTTGTGAAATCTGTTCTTAGAATATAAATACGAACTATAGTTGTAGTTATTTATTCATATTCTATTGACCCAGTCTATAAATATAGGATAGAATAGAAATGAAATAAAAGTACATTCAGAACGGCTGAAAACAATTTTTACTTCTATCTATTACTCACGTACAAAACGCATATGTAGTAACAAATAGGGAACATGAGTAATCGATAAAAGACATAGGCATTGCAAGTATATAGTTAGCATGTACTACCCGTGTCCGTCAGCCGGCTATCAGTTACCTACTGGGAGCAAAAAGAGGAATGGAGTAGATTATAGAATGTTTTTTTTTTTCAAATTTTGAATAACCGATAATGTGTGCTTACATATAATATCATAAGTTATTGTTGATCCATTATTGATTTTACGCAATACTCATTTAAGATTTCGATGTAAAATCTTTGCACATAACACCTTTGTTCTTTTTGATATATGGTACCCGATCGATTGCCACATCGATTTTTACCATAGATGATAGATCATCAATAAACGTGTTTCGTTGTCTATCGCGCTCAGCTGTCAGTGACATTTATCTTCCAAGGGTCAAAAATCAAAATGTATTATTTAATTGATGATTTAAGTTGTTTTGAGATTTTTTAATTATCGTTATTGTGGAATTATAAACGCACTCATATATTAGTAGTGATGATGGCAATATTTTAGTTCATTGACGCAGATTACCAATACAAATCGATGGAAATTCATAAATGTAATACGTTGTTATTTGTGGTAGAACACTTTTATTTCTAACATGATGGTCTCAAATTTGCAGTTGCAAGAAAAGTACAACAAAAGTATGTCATGTTTATAAATAAACGTTGTTATTTTTGTGTGATCCTAATGATCATATACATTCATTATTTTTTCAGTCAGAAAAAATTTTTGCTTCTACTTGGATATTCAAGAACCGATACTATCTAGATCAATATCTCGAAGGCTGCAGGACATGGGTCTGGTGAGTAAAGGCAATTTTTTGCCGCCAAAACTTTTAGATACTACATTTAAAGACGTTTCAATGAAGTTTTGTGGTTATGTATATAACTCTAAAGAAGATAAATTCTGTATACCTCTAAAATACACCCGAAGAGTTATTTACGGAAGCGTTTTAAATTGGCCACCTTTTAAACGTTCCGTTGTATGAAGTTTTTGTGGAATTATTGTTGTCACGTGTATTGTCATTACTTTCATATTATACTTTTGATCTACGTATTTCATGAAAATTGTAATTTAACTATTTTATAATTTCCTAACATAAGTTTGTTTAAATGTTTTTAAAATGTTTCGTTTAAATATATATGATTTCGAATTGATTGCAAAAAACAAAACGGAACGTAACATTTCCTTTGTTGTCTGTCTCCCTTCCACGCGATCACTACGCCACTAGCGAACAAAATACAAATTACAGCAAAATATCTCCATCTTGTGTGTCAGATTTGTGTTTGTTGTTACTTTTCG
Organism: Lasiommata megera; assembly: GCA_928268935.1. Lineage (NCBI taxonomy): Eukaryota > Metazoa > Arthropoda > Insecta > Lepidoptera > Nymphalidae > Lasiommata > Lasiommata megera. The sequence continues at coordinate 15,645,869 of OV743322.1, read as the reverse complement.
ATTTAATTTAGCAAATGTGTATAAGTTACTTAAAAAAGTATTGCAATTATTGCTCAAACTATTCACAAATACTGTGTGCAGTAAGCATCGCAGAAATTTACAGTGTATATCGTGAATCAAGGGAATTGTAAAAGTGACGAAGTGGCCGTCTCGGTGGCTGGTATATAGTTACTTATTTTTGTGATAAGCGGCGCGCGGGGGCCTCGCGGACGCCTTTTGTGTAAGTATATACGCTGTCCGCTACCTATACATGGGAACTCGTACGTTATTCGAGTCAGAATTGTTTAGAAAAAAGCATAAAACAGAGTTGTCGGAGTGTCTAGTTACGCGCGTAGCTTACATTCGATTTTAGGTCATCTTTTGTATGCTCGCGTTAGAGCCGCGGTCGCAGCGTAAACTGCATCGTGCCGAGGCCGCGCGGCTCGCTGGATCACGCTGTGTTGCACTACATCCATTTAAAAGTAGTTTGAAATGTAGTTTTATTTGGCCTACGCGTGTGTATGGTTAATTTTTGACAGTTGATATTATTTTAAAGACGCCAAAGAGATGTGATTCTTAAGATGACGTTAGTAGGGATGAGATTGGTGTGTGTTTATGTGTTATTTTTTTGCGCGGGACGATTGGCGCGATTCGTCGTAGGGAGCTATCTCGGCCTGACGCCGACATTATTTCAAGGAAAACTCGATGAGTATGCGGCTTCAATAATTGTACTATGTCGACATTCGTTACGTGCACGGTACACATAATGTGCACATATTTGTTGTACTCTGACAGTATAGGCACTTTAATGCCTCATCTCTTTGTGTCAGCCTATTTACTACTTACTAATCATATATTGCAAAACCGCTACAATTTTAGGTCACAAGAAATGAATTTATTGCTGACTTTCACATTGTTCTTGCTTGCTGATCATGTTACTTTACTTACATGACATACACATTTGAAGTTGCCACTAAAATTACTATATTGAAAATCTGAACTATATTTTTTCAATTTTGCACTGGCAATACAGTATATTGTTATATTGCAAGACCTATCAATAAACATTACTTAATTATAAAGTATAAATGTGTAATCAATGATGCTTATCTAATATGCTACAAAGTAACAATGGTTTGATTTTATTATGCAGCAAGTTTGTTCCATTAGATGTTGTATTACAAAACAATGATCATGAGTATGCACTACTCTACTGTTTAATATTTAACATGTCACAAAAGCATAATTAAAAAAAATGAGAGGTTTCCATTTTATTCATATAGTGATATTTTTAATGTATTGTTTAAATACCTAAAAAATATATTTCTCCAGAGTTTACAATTATTGTTTAATGTTTGGTATAAACAGTTTTCTAAGTACTTTTGTACTCTCTACCTTGTAATCAAAATTAATGTTGAGTAAGCACTTATGTCCCAAAAAATTACCATTTCATATTTTAAAAGCTATTAATAAACAGAAAAAATATAAAATGTATTTATTTACTAGTAATGTTTTGCATGCAGTATTTTTTATTTAAAAAATATGTACATAAATATTAATATTATGACACAGTATTGATAAGATAAACTCACTTTAACTGAGTATGGAAAGTTTGAAATATTGATAAAGTATTAAATCTACGTTTTCATATCTGTTAATATAAACAATTTTTTACCTTAGTAATTTTCTTGTACTTAGAGTTTTATTACCTACAGCTACCAAAACAGTTTAATTTTTTCTTTAGCATTGCTAATAGGCTGTGGATTGGTATTTTATGTAAGCAATTCCTTTGACTAAAATGATTATATTTTTGGAACTATCAAAGTCGTAACTTGTGTATTATTTAGGCTAAAATAAATGAAACTTAATAAAATGCATTGAGAATTAGCAAAACAATAAATACTCGCCAGCATGTATTGTTTACTTATCTTGTTCAATTATTTCACATTCAGAAACACTTTTTAACAAAAAAGAGTAATTACTCTTTTTTGTTAAAATATTATGTTGTCAATTAATATATAATAACCCTGATAATAAACCTGAGATACTTCCCTTGTAATATAAAAATGAGCCATTGTAGGTAACAGAGTAAATGTATGCAGAAAATAAGGCATAATAAAAACCACATCATTTTTTAAATAATTAAAATATATATTTTCTGATGTTATACCTTTTCCCTAGTAAAGGAAACTGAAGAGATACCAAATATTTTAAGGATTTTTTTTAGTGGTCATTGATAAAGCAGCTAGGTAGTACTTCTTTTACAAATGAATAAGTACGAGTGTAAAGTAAATCTAATTAATCTTCCTTTTCTTGCTCTTATCCCACATTATGTGGGGTCCTCACAACATGTCTTCTTCTTCCACTCACTTCCTTCAGCCCTCACCCCACAATTCATCCATCTCTTCTTTGTTCAACATTCTGGTGACATTACTTTCTTCCCTCCACATTATATGACAGTACCATGCTAGCCTATTTCTTTTCAAAATTTATAAGTAAGATATTTATTACTAATCAAATATATATCTTACTTCTGGATGAAACAGCTTTTTATTGGCGCAAGAAGTATTTAAATCGGTTTGGTATGGTAAAGTAGTTTCAGTAGTTAATATTCATTAAAAAGAAAAAAAACTGGAATATAAAGGTATAGTGTTTCAGAATTTATGTTGGGGCGTAGTGTGTGAGTGGGGACGAGTGAGCGTGTTGGGCGTCAAAAATGAGTATGGAATACGGATAACGTTATAGACCGTGTTGTTTGCAGCGCGAGGAAGTGTTCCTGACGTCACGCGTGACGCACGTGGTGGGGGGCGCGGCGCCGGCACGAGTCGCGCGATGTGCGCGGCGTGACGGCCGCGCGCGCGCCGATGCCATGCTGCAGCGGCTCCGGCAGCCGCAACCGCAACCGCAGCCGCAGCCCGCCTACAAGCAGAGCTACGTGCACCTTACCGTCCAAAAGGTACGTACATGATCAACCCATTACCGGCTCACTACAGAGCACGGGTCTCCTCTCAATATGAGAAGGGTTTGGCCATAGTCCACCACGCTGGCCATGTGCGGATCGGTAGACTTCACACGTCTTTGAGAAGATTACAGAAAACTCTGAGGCGTGCAGGTTTCCTCACGATGTTTTCCTTCACCGTTGAAGCAAGTGATGTTTTAAATTAAAAAAAAAAGGTACGTACGTCACGCGCTTATCCGTACATTTCGATGCGGTTATGCATAAACTGCGTTTTTACAACTGGTATGCAATTCAAAAATTTAAAAAAATGTTAAAAAGGAGTGCAAGCAAAACCATCGAATGAATTTACAGAGAGAAGAAAATATTTAAATTTAATATAACAAAATACTTAATAAAGATTTTTTTGTACTAAAAATGTCAAATTGCTATATTCATATAAAACTATGAAATTGACATTTAATACTTCAGTGGTGTGTAGACATATACCTAGGTTAGGCTTTCGCCATAAATTATAATATCGCCATGTCGGATCATATAGTAAATTTTTTTCTGTTGTCAAGTATCAAACAAGATGGCGCCACTAGGTAGTTACATCGCGCTGTTCAATGTTTCCTTAAAGGAACGTTTACCGCAAATGTTAAAATAAGAATGAGACCTAAAATTAACTTAAATCTTTTTGGTAAAAAAATTGTTTTTTTACAAAAATATTTTCTATCAAGATGCCACCTTTCTGTTTACAAATTATTGATATAAATAAGATAGAAATTCGTCCAAACTTTGTACAACGGAATTGGCGGAATGTTTTAACAGGACAATCAGTAGTAAACAATTTTCGACCTTAAAATTAGGACTCTATGGTTATTTTTGCTTTGATTTAAATTAAGTGTTAAGATACTCTAAAAGAACTTATTCTAAGCTTAGAGGAATCCGATTTCAATACAGTTAATAATAATATATTTGGAGTTTGTGGCGCGATGACCGCTATCTTCCCCGCCATGGCTAGTCGACCGCATAAAAACCGTGTGACTGGCCGCAGCTGTCCAAGTGACGGGCTGCTTGCAGAATGAATCATTTATGCTGGGCAATATGTCGTCCTAAATACAAATTATACAAAACAATAATTGACCTAATTGAATAAAAACTAAATACTACAATTCTAAAAGTAGGTATAATAGTTTAAAAAAAAAACTATTTTATTTAATATTTATTTTTGCATGAAAAAACATCGCTTGCTTGGCCAAGCTTTAAAAATACAGGGTAATTAAGGTATTAGAACACCGCTTATACAGGGTGTTCCAGAAATCAACGTCAAGCCGGAAACGAGGCAAAGTCGACGCATTGAATTAGAAGCATCAAAAAGTTAATCGAAAAAACTGTCACCTAGTCCTACGAGCCATTTATTTCCTAATGTTTAAAACTAAAACATAACTGCATCAGTTTTAAATTAGATACATTATTACCCAACATTGGGTTCAAAACAATAAATCACATCCACTACCTATAGTGTTAAAAAATAAAGATACTTAGAAAGATGGTGCGGCAAGATTGGATTCCAAAATGGTTTGCAATTCTTTTATTGAAAGATCACCCAACAGACAACAAAGTTTTTCGATTTATTTTTTATACTTCTAATTCGGAAAGGACATGGGCAAAGTACTCCTTTGCAAATATAGCTTTGTAATTATTTTTCTTCTTCCTCTATAATTAACAATTTTTTTTTTATATATTATTTTCTTATTGCGTATTCATTGATCTTTCAGGCTATAAGTCTATTGGATAAACTGTATGACACGTTCTTCACGGCACCACGTAAGGCGCATGTCAACCTCTTCAGTAAACATTTTCTCAAGATTGAATTTTTGGACAAGTATGGACCAATTACTAAAAACAATTCTCCATTGAGTTCCTATGAGAATAGAATAAACAAAATGCAAAAACTTCCAGTTTTTTTTTGTTTTTACAAAAAAAAAATTAATAAACAAATAAAATTAGCCCACTACTTGAACTGTTAAAAAATTACTTTTACGAAACCATTTATAAATTTATTTATTTATTCTAAAATATATTAATATTATTTCCTAAATATATTATAAAAAAAGGTATGCACTTAACATGATTTATAATTAAAGAATCTATTACAAATATAAAAAATAATAAAACTCATGAATATTTTTAAAAACTATCTAGGTATCTCTTAGTAACCAATGAAACCATATTGTTTGTATTGAAAATATACAAGACTATACAAAACAATTTAAAGTTTCAATATGAAAAATTAATTGGTAAATTCAGTTATTTGGAAATTTATAACCTAAATGGTCCAACAATATTAATGATATATATGTATATATATATTTTCCTGTGCTTATTCTTCTAATGGGTGAAGTTATCACTAGTTATCCTATTCTCATCTGAACCGGGTAATATTAGTTTCGCACACAAGTTGCAAGTTCGCTAACTGTTGCTAACTTCATTGCAGACTATGCAGACCGGTTTACAAAGAGTTTGATGAATGGCCGCAAATATCGTTAGAGCCTGATCCTCCTAAAGAGAAGAGAGATAAGAAAGAGACCCCGGAAACCCTAGTTAACGCTATTCCTTCCAATAACAACATTGCGCAAAAGTGAGTATAGATTGCATTGTTCATTCCGCACGGAACTTCTCTTGTAAGAAGTTATTACAGCATTGACCCTGACAGATCCAGTCAATCCAGTCCACTAAATAATAATCTAGTATTATTTAGTTTTTTTAACCTTTTTTTGTAGAACGCTGTATTTATTTCATAGAGGGCTATGATTACTGCAACACGGTTTATACTTCTGCAGGATCATTTTTTTCATGTGTTTAAGCTTCTTGTATTATTGATCCTAATAATAAAAAATAATTATAAATATGACGGCAATCAGAGAGCAGCGCCATCTAGTTTTGGAGTCATGTACTACAGACAAGAGAGTGGCATCGCCCCCTCTCTTTACGCAACACTAAGTGACGTATGCAGGTTCTTATAAGACTCACCGGCGCGGAACGGCGCATTGCATTGATAGCACTCGGTCGGGTCGGACCGGTGGTTGAGCTGCGGTGGTGCATTCGTACTTGGTGGAGCGTATAGTCTGCTCCTTATAAATTACCATACTTATAATTGTAGCTCTGTTCTACCAAGTGTCTGGTCTCTTCGCCCGAAACTACCCACGTCTACCTAAATTACCGACAAAGACACGCACCCGCCCGTAGTCATCCTACATCAGAAGTGGGATCTGAAGGGCCAACACATGAAGAGACCCGCTCAGTCTATTGGAGATTCAAAGTTTAAGATTACATCTTTCGGATTTCTGCGTGACGTCATCATCATCATCATCATTTCAACCGATTGACGTCCACTGCTGGACATAGGTTTTTTTGTCTTCTTTTTTAGGTGCCTCTCCAGCTAGTGAGGGTTGGCAGTCGGAGTGGCATATTTTGCCTTGTCTCTCGCGAGGCTGAGAAGCTGGGATACCGGTCCGTTCCCTGATGTTTCGCATACGGGACTTCCTCTTGCGACCGATACACCTCTTTGCTGCTACTTTGCCCATCATAATGAGTAGCACGAGGCCGTATCTGTCTTGCCTAAGCGCATGCCCCGGATAAGCAACTTTTTTTCTTTTTGACAGTTTTCCAAAGTTCGCGATGGCGGCCGGCACGTCGCAGGACATCCTCATTGCTGGCGTTTTGGGTCCAGCTGATATTTGGCATCCATCGATAAGCCCACATCTCGAATGCCTCTAGACACTTTCTTGGGTCCTCTTTGACTGACCAGGATTAGCATCCGTAAAGAAGTATGGGCCACATATTATAACATGTTTTTTTGTAGGGAGTTCCAGTGTCCGCGGTCTTGGGCTGCTTGTATCCAGCGGCTGCCTGCGACTCGTCTCATGTCGCCTGTCCACCTAGTTGGGGGTCGATCAACGCTAAGTTTATCGGTGCGGGGTCGCCATTCCAGCACCTTGGGATCCCAACGTCCATTTTCACTTCAACTTCGCGACTCGCTGAACTAAGTCGGTAAATTTGGTTCTTCTACGGATCTCCTCATTTCTGGTTTGACAACGTGGAGATGCTCTTAGCGTGGCTCTCTCTATCGCCCGCCGAGTGACTCTAAGCCTTCTTGTGGGGCCCATAGTGAGCGACCACGTTTCTGAGCTGTGAGTCATCTGGCAACACACACTGTTCGAGGGCTTTGGTCTTCAGGCACTAAGGATTTTGATGGATGACGGACTTTGGACGATTTTGGGATGTCGCGGAGTTTCCCGAACGGGCAGCCACGCATGCTGAATTCGGCGGCTGACCTCCTCCTCGAAATTGGACTTGCCTAATTGAATCGTATGTCCTAGGTGTACGTGGTCGTCTACAGTTTCCAGTGCAGAGCTCTCAACCATTGCAGGGTAAGGCAGAACTCTAGCGTTCGACGTAACCTTTGTCTTGCTCATGTACATGCGTGGGCCCGCCTGTTCAGAGGATCTGCTAAGGTCGTTGAGCGTTGCGTCGAGGTCTTCCAGAGTCTCTGCCATTGCAACTGCATTGTCGGCAAACCGAGAGTGATTGATGTTCTCGCCATTGAAGTGGTGTCTAGTTCGTTTCAGTCCGGAGGCTTGGAGGCATCTTCCAACGCTGCGGTGAGCAGCTTAGGGGCGATCACGTCTGCCTCGCTGCAGTTGAATCGGCCTCGTCGTCTGGTCCTGTTTGCGGGCTGACATGGTGGCATTTTCGTACAGACGTTTCAGCGCTTGCATATGCCGGTAGTCGATTCGGCATCCCTGCAGTAACCTCGAGACGGCCCAGGTTTCCACCGAATCGTAGGCTTTCTCATCATTCTTTCATTTCTTCTGTATGATCAGCCGCAGTCTATGGTGCTGGAGCTCTTCCGGAGGCCGGCTTGTTCGGGAGATTGGAAGTCTTCGAATCTATTGGCGAGACGGTTCGTGGTGGCTTTCGGAAGCAGCTTGTGGACATGGCTCGGCGGCAAGCTCTGGTCTGTGGTTTCTTTTATTTCAGCAAGTTGTTGTCGCCTGTTTTTCGCCGCGCTCCTGTGCCACGCCTCTGGCGTTGTGCTTTGCTGAATGGCGGAATTAAGCAATCGCTGAAGGACTTTAAGTTTTGGTTTTCCGCCCGCTTTTGTAAGTTCTGCTGTGATTCCATCATCATCTGGCGCTTTGCCATTCTCAGGTTGTTTGAGGGCCCACCTAGTCTCGTATAGGTTGACGTCCGAGATGTATTCAGAGTAGTATCGGGTCAATTTAGCTCTCGGAGACTTGTAGACGATGAATCCGACACCGCCCTGAGATTGCTGATCGCCCGTGCGGTAATGGAGCGGGTTGCCGGATTTCAAGATTGTGGATATCTTCGGACTTCAGACAGCCCTATTATATCCCAACGCAACTTGCTCACTGCTTCTCCCAACTCAATCACCTTTTCGTGTGTCCTAAAAGTGCGTGCGGTATAAGTTGCCAGGTCTAGTCGACGGGGGTGGCAGAAACTACCCACGTCTACCTAAATTACCGACAAAGACACGCACCCGCCCGTAGTCATCCTACAAATATATTAAATTTGTCTTTTATCTTTTTATATTAGTAAAAATAACAATATTTATTTAATAAAAATATAATTTAGCACTTAAAATTAAACATAATAATGATTGCAAGCTCTCTTTCAGAATGACAAGAAAGAGTCGGCCACGAATAAAAGAGAAAGAGGACAAGGAGCCTAAAGGCGGTTACTGTGAGATGTGTAACGCAGACTACGTGGACGCGGCCTTACATAGAAGATCGCCACATCACCTGGCCTTCGTCAGGGACCACACAAATTTCCTCGCACTAGACTCCCTTATAACCTCCGGTGCTGATGTCTCTACATTTCTGGATAAAGCAACTCCTGTGAATGGGGAAAGAAGGTCTTTAAGGAAACTCTGCAATGGTGACGTCGAACCTAAGAGCAAAAGGTAAAATTTATAATACCTTACCTTTGTATGAAACTTGAATATTTATTTGCGTGTCTCAAACCACTTATAACTTTGGCCCAGTATAGCAATACTCAAGCAAATTTGCTTGAGTATTGCTATACTGGGCCAAAGCAAAATTCAAACTAAACACCACTCCGAGCATCTCAAAACTAGCTAAAGTTGCTGTGCTTGCCTGCTAACTAAATTGCTGGCACCATTTAACAAACCGCGTTGATCGTTATAGGACGCTCAAAAAGTATTTATAATAAATTACCTATTGATATCTTGGAGATGTCTATCAATAAGTTTTTATAAAACGAAAGCTTATAGAAAAATCATATTACGATATTAACGATTATATAAACGATAAAAAAGCTTGGGTGTGAATTGCTCTATCTCCATAGGTACTATAATTTATTATTCATTATGTGAGATGGTGATAACGAAAAAAAACCCCGGCTAAGTTTGTTGTGGGCTTCTTCTTAGACTGGGGCGCGTTTGAAACCCTATAGCTTTAGTTTAAGTTTACGAATATAGTTATCACCAATAAATAACTACTATGTAAATTATTGACGTGTCAAAAGTGCCGTTTTTACACGTCAATAATTAAAAAAGGACTATTTGAATAAAGATTATTTTGAATTTGAATTTAATTTTGAATTTATTAAAAATCTTGTTGGACTCTCACACTAACAAAGGGTTTTTTGGTACAAAAGTGTAATATGTTACACTATATATAATATAGTATGGTATTAATAATTAAAAAAAAAAAACATGTTTCATGTATGGAGACCTGCTTTCTCATTCAATTTTATTATATTTTCATTAGTTGTTATTTAGGCGGCAATAGATATACACATTCTGTGATAATAGGGTTCCTAAATGACACAAATCACACTAATATTATATAGGCGAAAGTTTGTATGTATGTGTGTGAATGTGTGTGTTTGTTACACTTTCTTACTTTGAAATTTTAAATGTAGATCGATTATAACTTGGCTATACACATAGCGTCTTATTATCCCGAAAAAATCTATGGTTTTGGCGGGGTTTTGTGAAACACTGAATTTCACCTTGACAATGATGTTTGTAACTTCTCCTCAGAATTTATGTCTGTATTTGGAGGATTGAGATAGTAATTATAAGCGGTATTGCAGAATGGAACGATGGTTTATCAACATGATAATACTAACTAGTACTATCAAAATTTAATATAAAATAATAATAAGTTTATCTCTTGCAAAATTTGTTTCTTGTGCATGAAAAATATCTTTGCTACATAAAAATGTTTTAATTACCTCGGGAAGTTTTAGTTGGAAGTGAACATAACTATTTAATAACAACACTGAATTCGAGAATTTTTATTTATTTCAGATCAAAGAATTCCCAATCGCCAGACATAAATGGTACAAGTCCAAGAAGAAATGGTTTGGAAGAAGAGAGAAAACACAATACCAGATGCAGCAAACGCACCAGCGAATCCCAGGCATCAGAAGATCGTCAGTATTATAAAGTTGTAGGAGTCAGCACCAAGCTGCGATCGAGTGGGGGCTTCGCCCCGAAGAAGAAGGATTCGCCACCTAGAAACGGTACTAAGCCTTTAGTGGTGAAATTCAGGAAGGTTAGACGGTCGGAATTGTCGGTTTTAAGTGACGAAGCTGAACAGTTTATGTTTCCAAAACGGGCTAGTTCCACCAGTTCCACTTCTGATGGAGACGATGATGATGACGACGCTGAGGAAGAAGAAAAGGTTGTGAGAAATACTCGGAGAAAACCAACTCCTCAGCCACCAGCACCAGAAAGGCAACGATCTGCCAGGCCTTTAGCCTTAAAGGTAAATAATAAGAATTATTTGACAAATCATTGTTGATATTGCATATATATGGCCCAATCTTTTAAAAATAAGTGATTATGTCTGAAGTGTTATGTATTATGACTACTAGATCGTGAAATTTGGTTTGGGTGTAAACCATTGTAATTGTCTGATGACAAGGAATTGTATGATTGTATGATTAAAATTCAATCAATCATCTCAATCATGAAATATTCTTTGTTATTATTTTCACACTTCCATGTTCTTTGTATGCCACATAGCCATATGCCATATGCTGATGACCCTTTTGATGTCTTCTGCTCACCTTTTGAAAGGAGGCTAGATTTTTAGTGCATGACTCACTGCCCCAAAGTTCTGGACCTGTCCAATTTTTGAGTTATTCTATGATAAATTTACTACAGAACAAAATTATTTCTGATTTGGTTATAAAAAAAAACAAAAAAGTGGAAAGTTTTTTGGAAAAGTATTTATTATTATTTTAATTTTATAGGAGGAATCATCGGAGGAAGACAGTTGGCACGAAGATAAGAGAAGGCGGAAAAGACGAGGGCCAGTAGCAGCTAGGCGGGCGAAAAAGCCTATCCCTAAAACGCCAGTAGTAGAATCTCCAATACTACCCCCAGATCCTACCCCACCAGAAGCCGCACCCGCACAAGTTGAAATAGAAGTCAGTCCACTGAGGTAATTTAAAAAAAGTTAGGACATGACTATGTTAATTCTATATTTAGCTTCTATTCTATGGTTGGTCAATAATCTGGATTGTCATGCTCTTTACTCCTGGTTATTGTAACTATTTGTACTAAATAGCTTAACATAAAATGTGATAAACAATAAACAGCAAGTATAATTTGCTATATTCCGCCGACAACCGGGAGATTAGTATAATATAACACCACACAAAATCTTCCACTAGAACCTCTACGCACGTTTCGACCCGACACCGGATCATCCTCAGGAGATGTTGACTTCACAAGCGCGAAAAGTAAACTTTACTTTTCGCGCTTGTTATATTATACAAATCTACCGGTTGTCCGCGGAATATAGCAAATTATACTTGCTGTTTATTGTTTATCATGGACTTCCGCAAAGTAACGCCTGCTTCTATTCATTATTATAAAATGTTATGGAAATTACCTTGAGAAACTTATTAATAACAAGATAAGGCAGGTCACTAAAATACTATGGTGTTCTTAAATTTCACTAAAGTGAACTTGCTTGTGTACCCACTTGTATGCTTGTATACTCATTGCTTCTTTAATTTCTCAGGGAGGAACCAGCGGAAAAGTGTATGAAATGGGAAGATGGTAAACTCAAGTACACCCCAGCTGTAGAACAGTTAGAGTTTGCGTTCGAATCTATTCCCCACAGCGAACCTTGGTTTGAGACGTTCAAGCGGCAGGATCAAGACAAGTTGGTGACAAAGAATGTTCCTCAGTACTTTGGTAAGCAATATTCTGTTATAGCAACTCATTTATAGAAAGATAGAGACTGAGTTTCATCGCTACCCAAATATATTTGCCTTGTCATTTTCACTTGGCCATATTATATTTAATTTATAATATTAAAATATAGTTTTCTTTCTTTCAGAATTGTATTCTAAGTCTGCAAAATTACCATATGAAATTGGGCAGTTACCACCATTAAAACCAAACTGTTGTCCACTAAGTGACTTGGTGAAACGGGAGGAGAAACCAGGTCCGTCAAGATCCTATGGCACGAGAGGAATGAAAAAACAAAGAATAAAGAAAAGGACAGCTGCTCTTATAGCATTAGAAAGTCATCCAAGAAAGTCACCAAGAGAACACGCATCAACTTTAGCTATACTAGGGTCTGCAGGCTTACTACAGAGACGGAAAAATGGTGATGATGCAAAGTCAACAGCTTCAGAGGATACTATGAGTGACGTTCCGCTAATTATGAAGGTTGAACCAGTATTGTCTGAAACGCAAGAAGCCTCAGAGAGACTCCAGCAATTCCTGTCTGAAGTGTTTGAAGAACCCTCAGACTATGATGTGTCAGAAAGTTTTGTAGGTAAGAAAGAAAAAATGGCATTAATTTATTGATGATAAAAAAAGTAAACCTTGGGCTATAATTAATAATTAATATGTAATGTATTACATATTAATTATAGCTAAGGTATATTAATATGTAGATGATTATATATGATTGTATATATCAAAGAAAGATGTTCGAAAATATTTTGGTGTTAAGTCGCACATAAGATTACAAAAAGAGCCTTACCTAGAACTTGAGAAACTGCTAAAACAAGACAGTGGTTTGTGTCTAGCATAAGTCTGTCTCTTTCTAACTATATATCAAGTTATAGTAAGGCTAAGCTTGCGTTATAGATTTCACATTAGTCTATAAATGTTCATGTTGGTTGTATTAATATAAAACTTTATTTTCTATCATAATATAGGCGACGAAACAACAGTCATAGCAGCAAAAAACGTTCCTGACATGTCAAGTTTAGTCTCCGAGTGTGAAGATTGTGACATAATTCGGAACGAAATCAAACAATCATCAGTAAATCGTGGACGATTTAGACGCGGCAAGTTCAAGAAGAAGAACAAAACAGGTTGGCCCAATAAGAAACGACAGAGTAAAAAGGACTCGAGAACAGACAGCATGGATTTCGAGCCCGCTGAGAGTAGCCTTGATCGGTCGTCGGCGGAACCGCCCGAAGACGATACGACACAAGATACGATGAGCGAAGAAACTATGTCGGAAACTGAAAAGGAAGATGATACTTTAACAGAAGTCACTTCTCAGGTACGTCAAATGCAAAAAAGCAAAACTTATCTTGTGTATTTAATTGTTAGAAAGTAGCTTTAATAGTTACGTTGACTTGTTTCAGGTTGGTGATAAACTGCAGAAATCTACAAATGAAGCAACAGAAAAAACTATACCAATGGAGGTAGACCAAGACCAAACTTTAACTAAAACAGATGATCACTCTTTAAAGTTGGACTTGAAAGTTGTTGTGCATGACAATGAGAAATCTCCTTCAAAGGTTGAGAGTGACAAAGAGGATAACAATACATCTCGGTCATCAACTTCTGAAGGCGAAGATAGAGAAGAGAAGGCGATTAGGAAAAACAGGGTTTTACAAGGATTATTACTGCAGCCTATAGTGAGGGTGGCCCGCGTTGACCCTAATGCAGGTCGACGCCTGCGGTCTGCTGGCCGAGCTCGTACCTATAGACCCAGCTAGCGTATACAAACTCGAATAAGTGGATGAAGTGTAAAGTGAAGTTGTGGGGTGATAACCAGTGGACTATTAGTGACTATAATATCTTATGAGCGTCTTTGAAATGTTGTTCAAGGTGCTGTTTATATGTAAGTGGTGCGAAGGGTGATGTTGTATGGGAATATAAATGTTTGCTGAAGTTATACCAGGTAAAGTTAAATAAGGATGTGATATAAAATAAAAAAGTGACAAACAAACAACATACTTACTAAAATACTGACTTAATAACTTTTTTACTTGCACAAAACTAAATTAGCACCAATACTACTAAATTAAAAAGCCATCATCATCATCATTTCAACCGATAGACGTCCACTGCTGGACATAGGTCTTTTGTAGGGAGTTCAATGGGCACGGTCTTGGGCCTCTTGTCTCCTGCGGCTCCCTGCGACTCGTTTGATGTTGTCTGTCCACCTTGTTGTGGGTCGACCAATGGCACATTCCAGCACCTTGGGTCCCCAACGTCCATCGGTTCTCCTAGCTATGTGCCCCGCCCATTGCCACTTCAACTTCGCAACTCGCTGAGCTATGTCGGTAACTCTGGTCCTTCTACGGATCTCTTCATTTCTGATTTGATCATGTAGAGATGCTCCTAGCATAGCTCTCTCCATTGCTCGCTGAGTGACTCTGAGCCTTCTTATGAGGCCCATAGTTAGCGACCAAAAGCCATACTGGGAGAATATCAATACTACTTGCATACATATATAACACTTGTGCCCTACACAATGGTTCCTTTCTTGCACACTTATATGTGGACGGTATCAGAGTTTGGTTTCAGGTTAGAACTGTTGACTTAAAATAGAAAGGAATAATTACTATTCTGAACTTTTATTTGCCATGTATATTCACTATGTATAATCAGGATAGATTGAACCATGACTAATTCGTGTTTTACATAAATGATTTATATTTTAGTCAAGAATGTAAAAAGTATGTAGTAAAATGGATTTCATTGTAGTTATGAAATAAACTTCCTAAATTTAGCTATAATGTTTAAAATTATATTGTTATTTGAAACAGAGTCTTTTATGTAACATGACAGAATGAGTTAATTTTCGATTTTAAGTGAATGGTTCATATCCGTCAAAGTTCGACATTTCGCCAACGCTATGGGAAAGGCCAATTTTCGAGTTATAAGACTTTTCTTTATTATTTTATTTATTTACCTTTGACACAGGTTACAAAAAGAGTAATAAATTAAACTGTTTTATATTTTATTTGGCTTGTAAAAACAGTGGCCAATTTTGTATATAGACAATGTACTTGCAATATCCATTTATTATGATTTTTCTTTATTATTCAGGGTCCTTCACATTATTTTCGATGCTATTAGACAGTTCCAGTAGCCTGGAGTGTTCCAAAGAAGTTATTATTTAGTTGATTGCTGAGAAAAAACATGTCTTGGTTTTATAGATAATTATTCGTCGACATATAAACTCAACAGTTTTCTATTGGGTTACCAGTTACTTTCATACAAAACTCATCACAATTTTTGTATGATGAGTACTGGTTAGCAACTCATTAAAGACAATTTCGTACAAATATGTGAATGAGCCTAAATAATAGTGACATATAATAAAAGTATCAATAAATGAGATGATGCATTTTCATAAAATGTATGAATTATTTTGTTTAATGTATGTTATAGTTCAACAATCGTGCAGTTTATAAACTCCTTAAAAATTTTCAACAATGTTCCAAGTTCTGTGTATTTTTCACAACAAATCAAGTTTGTTTGCAAGATGTGAATTTCCCTTGAGGATTCCTACACCCTAATCAGTAACTTTCAAACAAGTTGAGAACTTTGCAAATTTTATATTAAGACTAGCTGACGCCCGCTCTGCGTTGAGTTAGTGTGTTTGTTTGTCTTTCAATCACGAAGCAATAGATTACTAACACGAATTACTTGAAATAATTACAGGATAAACATTAAAGTATCTCCTTTCTAAAATAAAAAGAATGAGTGAAATCGGATATTGATTCGTTGGTGGGAGAAGTTGTGGGAGGCGCCCGAGACGTGATGGCACAGGCGGTGGCATGCGCGTGAGCTGCGCGCGGTACTTCGGACAGTACTTGGACATTGCAACATTACTTTATTAAAAATAAAATACTTTTTCTAATATAAAAGTAGCCTAAGTTACTCCTTATTACATTAGCTACCTGCCAATAAAAGTCTCGTAAAAATCGGTCCAGCCATTTCAGAGATTAGCCGGAACAAACAGACAGACAGACAGACAAAAATTGTAAAAAAAAATATTTTGGTGTATGTACCATATACAAATACCAAATCAATCGGTAAAATTTACTTATTCAACATAGGATTATTTTTATTGCACTGTGTGATTGCTGAACTATGACATCATATTGGTTTTATATATTATATATTACAAGCATAGCACAAGGTATGTTTTATTATTTAAACCAATGTTAGTAAAATATTTTGGGTTTTATGTGATCAGTAAAACTGAAAACTTAAGTGCATATAAATTGGTAATTCCTCTTATAAAATATATCCTTGTCAATATATAATCCAGAATGCATATTAGAATCTATTCTGGGCTGTATTACTTAGTGATACGAAGCAAAACATCTGTTTGATCCAGTAACTATGCTAATTAATTGCCTTCATACAAATCTCAATTAATTTGAAAGCAATTATTTTTGTATGGGTTTGTAGGATACCAGATAGCAAAGTTGCTAAAAGTTACCTAATGGGGTACAAATAAATTCCATATAACATCCAAGCTCACAAAAATTAATAAAGCAAAGCCAAAGTAATGTTATGTATGTTTGTTAAAATATTCTTTGCAGCAAGTTTAGAAATCTTTACCAGTTTCTCATTAATAGGGGAATTCCCGATTTATAGTGCAATTGCATAAAACCTAAACCTATGAGACGATGTATAAACTAATAATTTATTTACTGTAAAATAACTTATGTTTTCGAATCATAGCTGGTAATTTGTTTTTTTTTTTTTTTTTATCAATACATTCTAGAAGTTATGTTTTCGTAAAAGGAAACTTTTGAGTTACATTTTGGACACTCGATATGTGCATGTTATTTTTATTTTGGTTTTGATAACCTTTTTGCCGGTTTTTACCCGCTTCAAAAAGGACGTTCTTTGTTTGAAAATAGTTTTTTTTTATTTCGACGCCGATTCGGTTGTATGCAAATCAAACCTAACTGTCTATTCCAATTTTTTTTTAACAAACCGTGCTAAGGTTGTTACCCACGTGAAATAAATTAAAAAACATATTTGTACATGAAATTTTATAAAGTTTCGGTTCAGGGTACATTCTAATCGTAACTAAAATTAACTGCAGGTGGGCATTGGATCACAAAATGCATTTTGTGTGTGCAGTTAAGACATCAGTACCATAGAGAGTAAGGCCCAGTAGTTTAAGAGATAACTCTACCTTATATACAAAGTTTTAAACTCGATCTCTACAAACAAACAGCCACTTCATGATATTGAGGGGCGATATATTTAAAATTGACTTATTCTACAAGAAGGGTTTGCTTAAAGCAAACTAATTAATCATTTAATTCAGGATTTGATACGAGTCTTGAAATTAAAAATGTCACAAAAAGCATTTCGTTTTTTTTTTGGTCCGTTTAAAATGTCATAGGAATAACAGATCCAGATTTAATACAATCGAATTGGGATTACATTTGATAATGGTGCGTTTTTAAAAACAACTGTTTATTTGATATGTAAAAATGACTTACCCGCGTCGTGAGTCAAAGCGAGATCTTTATTTGTAATATACTACAATAAACAGATAACATTTATTAACTGCTGTAAATATTAGTTTTAAGTTTTGTTGAACTATTAGTATTACTTGCAAGGCAGTGTTGGCAATGGAAATGATGAATCTGATTCTATCGACTAAATAGTACACTTAGTTTATTTTGATTTCATTATAACGATTATTCCTATTAGTATCCTTCGATTCTAATGATCTCAATTGTAAAACTTGTTTCTTATTTTGTAAAGTTTCTTAATCTTTTAATAAAAAAGTTAAACCAGTTATGGATATAATATTTGAACAACACCAAATCGTCTGTCTATGCTGTTACAAAATGTGATAAAACAATGGAACAACTTTTATTACTGTGCACATTGATTTACACTAGCCGTAGATAGAGTTCGTCATACAAAAACAAGGCGAGGATTTGTCACCAACTATGCATTCCTACATATCGGTATATCGATGTATTACAGCCCGTCAATACACTAGACATCTGGCCGTTATATTATCTGTAGCAGCGCGTAGTGCTTTGTAATTCATTCGGATTATAAGGCTCTAGTGTTAGAATCAGTGACGTTCGTCTAGCCTTGTCACACACTGGGGGAAAGGAGTGCACGCGTCGCTATTTGTGCACTACTTTTCCGTCCCATTTTTTGAGCGTTAATGATTAATCTACGGCTAGTGGTATTTAATCAATGACTGTGCATAACAAATTACACGTAACAAATCCTAACAAGCTGAATGTTAGTAAATTATCAATAATGCTTTTATAAATTGTAAATTGTTATTTGTTTTTTAATTGTTTTTTCTAAAAGAAACGTAAAAAAATGCGTAGTCTGTGCCAAAGTTTCTCCTTTTGTGATACCGAATTCATATTCTGCACTTTTATCCTATACGAATATTACGATGTAAAAACGTGCCCGTATTATCGGATCCTTTACGTTCAACATATAAAATAGGATATGGAAAATTTAATACCTCTCGCACGTCGATCAGATTCAGCGTTCATTGACCAACACTGTCGCAATGTGAGTTTGTATGGAGAGCTTAGAGTGTAAATAATTGATGTTCTTTCGTATGCTTATAGTATGATTCAGTTTTCGAATGAATGTTGTTAAATATAGTTTCGTCGGTAAAGTTGTATAAAATTAAAGTAAATATTCATAAAAACTGCTTTTCTTTATAACCCACTTGCTTCTGCCCGCGACCACAGAATTGGGTCTAAAGCTTCGCTCGTTAACGATTTTTAATCTTCTCACGTGAACTATTTGAGAGATCGGTATAGAAAAGACACGTCCTTTTCCATAGCATAGGTGACATGCTATTCATACCAAATTTCAAAGCTGTCTGCCCAAGCTTATCTCGGAAACAATTTTAAATTTTCCCTCGGGAACTACATAAGAAATAAAAGGTAGTCTATGTTTTTCCATATGAAAGGCTACATGCATGCCAAATTTCATCCAAATTCTTTCAGCCGTTTTTGCGTGATTGAGTAACAAGCATCCACACTTTCACATTTATAATATACGTCGGTCTTAACTCGTCATATATATCATCATGATCAACCCATTACACGCTCACTACAGAGCACGAGTCTCCTCTCAATATGAGAAGGGTTTGGCCATAGTCCACCACGCTGGCATGTGCGGATTGGCAGACTTCACACGCCTTTGACAACATTATGGAGAACCTCAGGCGTGCAGGTTTCCTCACAATGTTTTTCTTCACCGTTGAAGCAAGTGATATTTTAATTTTTAAAAACTCACATAACTGAAAAGTTAGAGGTGCGTGCCCGGATTCGAACCGCCGACCTCGGATTAGGAGGCTGACGCCCTAACCACTAGGCTATCACCGTATCCATATATATATAAGAGCATAAAATTTAGGATCAGCTGGTTTCAGGCCTCTACGCTACGCCATTGCGGTTTGACTACCTTAAACCCGTGAAGAAGGCGTGGGTTTACCGTACTCCTAACAGGTTAGCCATCCTAGACTGCATCATCACTTACCACCAGGTGATATACCCGTCAAGAGCTAAGTTGTAGTGTATAAAAAGAAAAAAAAACCCTGAAACGTTTGCTTAGCTGTGTGAGGTTCGGGGATGGACGAGGTTATTCCCTATCCCCGGGCTGGTACTAAGAATTTTGATAGGACGTGATCCTTGGAACGTGTGAGCTGTAATCATGCACACTAGCTACTGTTCTTAAGGGGTTTGAATATTTTAGTGTGGAGTCTGGATGTACCGTGTGTATTTATCAATTTTAAAATAACGCCGATAATCATGCCAAATTGTATAGTCTTAGCCATTAAAGTTAAGTGGTTTTCAGTAAATAAACTCTTAGGCGCCTTCAAATTTGCCGCAAGTGCCGTGCGGAGGACGACTTTCAACTTCATCGATAAATTCTTCAATCTGATTTTCGTTCATGTTTAGACTTGAACAACAAATACGTGTGCACCGTCACTAGTCGATCGATGAACTGATGCGCGGACGCAGCGCGGGCGCAGCGCTGCAATCGAACGTTTATTATCTGTATGGATTTACAAAGCAGCGCGACCGCAGCGCTGCAGACGCGCTGCCTCAGCGCGGCACTTCGCGGCAAATTTGAAGGCGCCCTTAAACTTAAACGCACGAATGAATGAAAGTAAGTTCTTCCCAACAAACTTTTTGTTTATTGTTTTATTTGCTAGTATAACATCGATAGCTTATAAATGTCGGACACCTGACACTGTTTCATAAAAATTTATTTTGGGATTGATGAAGTTATCAATTAAGTCTGATTTTATTCTTCCATTCAAAATGTTGTTTTTTACATTTTGACGACCTCCGTGGTGAAGAGCGTGTGCTGTCGCATAATAAAGTTGGAGGTTCTATTCCAGGCTAGAATTTGGTCTAGTAGGAGGTTTCGACCATGGCTAGTTAGCACCCTACTGACAAAGACGTGGCGCCCGCGATTTAGCGCTCAGGCACGCCGTCGCGTAAAAATCAATCATGAGTATAGTTACCATACCCCTAACAGGTTACCTCGCTACGATCTTCAATGACTGCCTCATCACTTACCATTAGGTAAGATTGCCATCGAAGGCTAACTTGTGTATTAGAAAAAAAGGAAACCGGAACCCTAAAAAAAGCTTTTAATATTCAAGTTTATTTTTATCAGGAAAATGAAATGAAAACCACAGACCCGCTTAGAATACACTTATATTTTAAAATTAAATTAACAATAATAATAGTAATAAATTTACAATAACATATACCTTAGCTACTTTGTAAAAATCCTTTACATATACATAATATAGCTAATATTTTATATCAATATGATAAAGTGATAGGAGTGGAAAACGTCGACTCTGATTATAAAGTTGCGCGGGGAGCTACATTCGAATAATTTGATTTAGCACGAGCGAAGCGAGTGCAAAACATAATGGGATAATTACAATGATCGAAATAAATATTGCACTGTGTCATGATTAGTTACGCTGGAATTATATTTATAGTTTAATAAAAACGAAAGTACACACGCGGAATATCTAAAAAGAGTTTTCATATTAAAAAAATTAAACCTACCTAATTGTATTACAAATTTCTGAATATGGCAGTTATTATGGACGCCGTCCAAAGGTGTCGAAAGTTAAATTTTTAGGTTTTTTTTCCGAGGAGAAATATTCTACTGAAGTTATTACAATGTGAGAATAAATAGAAGTGAAGTTAACCGATTTCCCCTACCAGTTTGTTTCACTAGGTTTGTAACTGGCGACTAAAGGCGCTAGTTGGCTTGCTTATACGATATGTTTGTGATAATAAAACAGTTCAACTTGCTCTTCGAGGCATATGCAATTTGCATTTACTATGTATCGCAATGGTCCATCAATTATATTTTTGTATAAAGTAAATTGCACCAAGTAAATAAAATGAAAAATAAAAAAATTGGTCCACTACACTGGACTTTTTTGAAGCTTTAATCGTAAGTTGTGTTAACTTTTAATAATTAAGAAAAGTATAAAAAATTAATTTATAGAATAGATGTCATTGATAGAACAAAATCAAAGACAAAGCACGCCTTATAGATCTCGTAAGATCTATAAAGCGTGCTTTATCATTACCTCCGATTTAAGATACAGGTAAACTACATAACGAGATGTCTCCAGAAAACTGTTGCTGAGAAAAGATATCTAATATAGATATCATATATAGATATACTATAGATCTTAGCTTAAGTCAAAGGCATATTCATTGGTTGATATGAAAACGCATGCGGGGTACCTTAGTGCGGTCTATCACAAACACTCGCAAACGATATCTTGCTTAAAACAACTGGAAGTACCTAGTTATGCAAAAACTTTCCAGTCCACAATAACTCTCATTCGGTCTCCAAGACGGCTTTAGACATTTTATTGTCCTAATAAACCATCGGTTAGCGAGTTGGAACCTACAGTAAAATATTCCTTGATAACAAATACATAAAAATGAAATAATAACAGTCTATCGTTATTAAACTCAATTTGTGCGAGTTGTGGAACGTTATAGTATAACTACGTCCAATTATATCAAATGGTGCCGTTTTGTAAGTAGATAAATCAATACAAAAATATATATATATTTGACCTATTTCTAAAATAAATTTTGACTAAGCATTAATCCCATGTGTATATTTGCCGTATGCTAGCTTATCAGAATGCGAATACGAATTTTTGTTTAGAAAAAATATATAAAATGGCGGATTAAAAATCTTCAAAACTCTACAGTAGATTTAGGGCACTGTATCAATAGACAACGATGAGTCGCAACAAGACACTCTCCAAAAAAAAAAAAACGATACAGCTCTATGAGAGTTCTTATAAGACGGTTTTTTTTTAATAAACCCAATTTATTTAATATACAATTATAACCTATCTAAGCAGTTCGTTTACTTATATAGTAATTTTATAAGCTCATTATTGGAAAATTAAAAAAAACAACGCGTGTAGTCGAAGTTCTGCACTCTATACTAACAGTCGAATAAAAAGTTAGAATTAACTAACACAATTATGTAATGTAATGTAAAGCAGTATGGCGGCCAGCGCTCGACTATAATATATCCAAGCTACGCCGGACGGAACCGAAAAACTCTAAAAGAAGGTATGGCGAATTTTTATACGTCATCTTTTATCAATCAAATTCTAGGTGTAAGGAATTCTTACACGTAAATTTTTATTGATCAAATTCTACTGTAGGCCGCGTTAAGGAACTTTGTTCCAAAAAAAAAAAAAAATAGTCTGACATCTGTATAATTTTCGAGTACAAAAAAAAAAGAAATATTGTCTTTGGTCGATCGAATATTAATTATATAAATGGTATTTGATACCAAATTTTGGTAAACTCAGAAGACTAGCTTTTAATACACCTGTCATCGCTCGCGCATATTATTTCAGATCAGAAGAATTATTTAATTTGTTAATCGAGTCAAGTTTCGTATTATTTTTGTAAGCCTTTTGATAAACAATTAATTTGAACTATATTTTCGTAAATGCGTTGTTTTTTTGTGGCCAAGCCAGAAAAACTATATTTTATGTTTTGACAGTCAAAGTTTTTATATTAATAATTATTAATTCACCGTATACCATGTTTAAAGGGAAATTTTTTAACTTGCTTGCTCGGTCACTATACAAATTTTGCCTGTCGACAAAATTCTGCCGGTCAATAGATTATTAACTTACTGGCAATTTATATTAACTATATGACCTTTGCTTATGAGAAATTAGAATTTTTTAATGGCTGAACGTTGCTTTAGGGCCATTTTTATTACCTTTCTAACTCTTGTCATCGAATAATGAATAGAAGCAGGCGTTACTTTGCGGAAGTCCATGATAAACAATAAACAGCAAGTATAATTTGCTATATTCCGCCGACAACCGGTAGATTTGTATAATATAACACCATACAAAATCTTCCACTAGAATCTCTAAGGAGATGTTGACTTTACTTTTCTCGCTTGTGAAGTCAACATCTCCTGAGGATGATCCGGTGTCGGGTCGAAACGTGCATAGAGGTTCTAGTGGAAGATTTTGTGTGGTGTTATATTATACAAATCTCCCGGTTGTCGGCGGAATATAGCAAATTATACTTGCTGTTTATTGTTTATCTTGTCATCGAATGTAGCTCCACGCGCAATTAATTGCATACCGAAAAATGGGAATGAAAATGAAATTTGATTTCATTTTTTTTTTTTTTCAATTTCTTTCATGACGCGGTCTCATATTAGTCTAAACTCACTTATCATCAGTCTCAAATCCGTCGATTTCCGCACAACATGAATGTATTAACGTTTTCAATCATATAGAAAAAGTCTCAAAAAACTTGAATATGTTATAGTTATATTTAAAAAAGAAAAATATCTCCATAAACTCGTGAACTATAAACATTTATAAGTAACAATTTTTATGATGTTATTCATTTGAAAAATATCTTCATTATAATTTTTCCATACAATTACAAAACGAGAGTGCATTCATCCAATTTACATGGTAATGAACAATCTGTGAATTGGTCATCAGGTAGTGTGTTGCAAATAATTAATTCACTGTTAGTGACCGACCGAATCATTGTATACCTATTAACAACAGCCATCCCTGAATATAACAAATAAAGGATGCTGCAAGTAACAACACATCCGCCTTTATAAGTCACATCGGCAGTACTTTTAAGAGCAGAACGGAGTAGGACAACGCTCAAAATAAAATATCCTAATTTATATTCTAGAGAAAAACATTTAAAAATTGCGGATTCGTCGTAGTTTTGCAACGAGTTTAGTTTCTTAGAATAAAAACAAATAATCATTGTATTTATTCGAAGTAAACGGTAATATTGATTTTTTAAATTGCCATTTAGAAGGTACAGAATGCATTTCTATGAAAAATCAAATATTAGTATTAAAATGTAAATATTAGGCCAGTACAGAAATTTGGCAAGGCAAATAAATTTCCGGCGTTTTAGGCCAAAATGTAGATTTAGATCCGGTCGGTCACTTCTATCTATATTGTTTATGGATTGCTAGTGTCTAATTATAATTGTCTTTATTCTCGCCGTTGGTCTCCCCGTTGATGATGGGGGGTACAGGCGGCCTGATTGGAGGGGCGGGTATCACCTGCGAATCGAAACAACAACAAATTAATGACAACCCTATTCTTTCATAACGCTTCTCTGTTGTACCACAATCCAACATGGCGTCGCCCAAAAAACTACATCGCGTAACGCAAACTCGTGAACGAAATTTAAAAATTAAAGTCCACAAACCAAAAACCAAACCAAATCTTGCAAAATAATAAAAAAAAACAATTCCCAAACAAAAAAAAACGATGTGACATATAAAAATTGCAAATTTTATATAGCCAGTCATTATATAAAAAAAATATATATTT
Organism: Lasiommata megera; assembly: GCA_928268935.1. Classification (NCBI taxonomy): domain Eukaryota; kingdom Metazoa; phylum Arthropoda; class Insecta; order Lepidoptera; family Nymphalidae; genus Lasiommata; species Lasiommata megera. Next base: position 15,620,732 of record OV743322.1, on the reverse strand, counting down.
ATCCCACACCAAACCAAAGATCCCAACACCGAAAATAAGGAGCGACTTAACTGGGAATCCATTCTTCATTTTATTATTTACAACAAAGTCATGCTAATGTTTTTTGTTTTCTACGCTATCGAATTGGTGTTTTGAACAATCTTGTCGACATGTTGTTTCAATTACATTAGATAGAATATATAAATGGTTCGAACTAAGAAATCTGCGATTTTCGTAAGTGCTTATCGATCCTTTTTATATTTAAAAACCACGTATTTGTATAATATCTTATCGCTCTGAACGTTGTCGCAGAGAGGGTGGACCTATTCAGATGCAATCTGAGTGAACTCACAAGAGTGACGTCATGGATAATATGTTACCGGAATATTTAAATTTAGATAATTTTTATATACCTTTATATTAGGCTACTCTAGCAAATTAGGTTTTTATCCTGTCAAGCTAGAATAAGAGATAAATAAATAAATAAATCTTGAAATTTATTTAGCAAGTTCGATTGTTTCAAGCATATAAGCTTTTTGATTGGCTCACGTATTTCACTATTGCTTACAATGTCCAATTAGAGTAGCTTTAATTCAGCCAATGACGTTATGATCACGTTTATATTGTCTTTAACCAAGTCCATATTGACAGAACTTTCAAAGGCTGGTAGACGATTTTATTAGGGTGATATGTGCTACTTTTAATTTTAGAAACTATTAGAGACACCGTAAGATTGTATGAAAACCCTATGTTGTTTGTAGTAAGAATTAAATTATCACTTGTTTCAACGGTGAAGGAAAACATCGTGGGGAAACCTGCACGCCTCAGAGTTCTCCGTAATGTTCTCAAAGGCGTGTGAAGTCTGCCAATTCGCACATGGCCAGCGTGGTGGAATATGGCCAAATCCTTCTCATATTGAGAGGAGACCCGTGCTCTGTAGTGAGCCGGCAATGGGTTGATCATGATGATGATTTAAATAATGTTTGCACGCGTTTTTCAATTTTTCGTTAATACAATTAAAATGTCAAAATTTGTGATCATATATAAAAGTTTATGAGTTATTGCGTTTTTCCAAAGTTATTATGGGAAAATGTTACTTAAGGTGTAAGTGTGAAGGTACGCGGACGGTCGCGGGTAACAAACTGTCCGAATACAATATAAGGTTACAAGCAGCATGTCGACAAGAATGTCAAATGTACAATTTGCGTACGTTCAAGGCTGAGACGCCGTCTTCTTCTTCCTCCTGTTAGAAATAATAATGGCAGATCAGTACACTAAAGCCGGATTCACACATGGCATAAGTTATCTCTCTCACTCTCTATCGTACCTTTTCTTTATTAAGCATAGAACACAAAATGTTTCAATCAATAAATAACAACGAGGGTAGCTGGAAGAGATCTCTTATAGAGATAAGCATTCCTTTGTATACTTCTTATATAAGTGTTTGTTATCACAAATTTGGTACAAAAATAATAAAAAAACAATAATTAAAAGAAATACTGAACACTACAAATATTGAGTATAGATATTTTGGATATGAAAGATTCATCCAGCTATAATAGTAAGAACAATAACTTGGCCTTTACAAACCATACTCCAAGAACTAATACGAAGTAGTAGTATAGTAATAGTTCAGTATTAAGTACTAATACTGAGACTCCAATAAAATAATTTAAATATATATTAAGAACTTTCTTCATAAACCATACTGACTCAAATAAAATAATCTAAATATATTTTAATTATGTCTTGTAACAAAGTGTTGCTAAAAAACCGTCTAAGTTTTTTTGTGGGCTTCGTTTATATTATTTTATTTTATAATAAATTACCTATTGATATCTTGGAGATGTCTATAAATAAGATCAAAGTTTTCATAAAACGAAAGCTTCTAGAAAAAACATATTACGATATTAACGATATAAAAGCTTGGGTGTGACTTGCTCTATCTCCATAGGTACTATAATTTATTATTAATTATGTGAGATGGTGATAACAAAAAAAAAACAGCTAAGTTTGTTGTGGGCTTCGTTTATATTATTTTATTTTATAATAAATTTCCTATTGCTATCTTGGAGATGTCTATCAATAAGTTCAAAGTTTTTATAAAACGAAAGCTTCTAGAAAAATCATATTACGATATTAAAGATTATATAAACGATGCAAAAGCTTCTTGCTTCGTGGGCTTCTTCTTAGACCTAGACGCGATTTGAACCCTCTTAGCTTTAGTTTTAAGTTGTCGAGTGTAGCTATCACCATCACTTCACGAATAGAAATAATGAAAAATGTTATATATATAAACGACTCATAGATGCCTTTGAATAAAGTTATTTTTGAATTGATTGATGAGGCGCGTACTCACAGAGGGCTTGGGGCGGTGAGTGTCGACGGCGTCCACGGAGAGTGTTATGTGCTCCTCGCGGCACCCGTACGCGACGGGCGTCAGCTTGATCACCGTGTGAAGAGGCACGTGCAGGTACGGGAGGTCCTCTGCCGACAACAGTTCGGTATAGTAAACTGGATGGTCCAGATTAAGCCCATACAAACATAGCTAAGTAGATAAGATAAGATAAATACTCTTTATTGCACACAAATTTTAAAGAAAAAACAACACAGAAAACTTAACACATGAGTATGCAAAGGCGGTCTTATTGCTTCAGCAATCTCTTCCAGACAACGGCGCACTTTTTAAAATCGAATATAAAATATCAATAAATATATATACTTTTATGTATAAATAAATATATATCAATACACATATACTATTCAAAATTATGGAATTTAGTCAAATAAAACTTTTTCAGTCGACTTTTAAGTAGTGTGTAAAAGTACAAAAAAGTCTCAGCCATATGCCGAATTGCAACACCGACTGGCATATTAAGACTACGATTGACAGTTAAAGTCTCGGCCTGCCAGACTGAGCTGAGAACTGTCAATTTTAGATTATTATTATCAGTATATACTAGCTCTCACGCCCGTGTGCAAAATAAATACATATATAAAAGCTTGGGTGTGACTTGCTCATGATATAAAACCAAAAGAGATATAATATACTTACATAGATAAAAATAAATAAACCTACATACACATTACATAAATACATATTTGCACCGGGCGGAGGATTACGCCCCGGCAGGGGAGCCCAAACGGCCGGGGGTCAGGGCGACAGGTTTAGAAACCGTTATTATTTATTTATTTATTTATCACAACATAGATCCTAGAATTATTTAAAAAATAAAACTAGAAATGAAGTAAATCTGCATATGAGATAATAACTGGCAGTTCAGTTCAATAACTAGCAGCTTCATTGCCAGTCAGAAACTATGTATGCCAGTCACTATCGGCTGAGGGTGTCTTTATTCTTCTAAAAGTTAACCCTTGACGGCAATATCACCGTGGTAAGTTATGATGCAGTCTAGGATGGTAGCGGGCTTAACCTGTTAGGGGTTAAGTGAACTCATATTCCTAATTGGTTTTACACGACATTGTTTCGGAACTAAATCGCTTTGCAGGTATGATGGTAACAAGCCACTGCCGAAGCTTCCCACCAGAGATAATTCAGAATTTCAGGATTGATGGAACCGGGGATCTCTCAAAAGATCACAAGTAAAGAAGGCCTTTGCGGTCGAGTGCACAAGTGCACGAAGGAGCATCGCTGGGTTTTAGTGGGTATTCTGGTCGCCAGTCTGGCCGACAGGGAGTCCACATACCCCGTCGGAAGCGGCGCAGTCTCGCCTGCATCGCTTCCGGAGGGGATGCGTACACGCATTTCCCAGCGGAAAAAAAAAGTTAAGAAGGCCCTTACCAGCAGATTTATCGAGGAAGTAGGCCAGCAGACAGCGCATGACCGCCTGGTGCGACACGACCAGCACGTTGCCCTGCCGCTCCAGCTCCATGATGACGGGCTCCAGCCGCGCCACCAGGTCCTCGTAGCTCTCGCCGCGCGGGTAGCGGTACGCGAACTTGTTGGCGTCGCGCGCGTTGAAGTCGGACGGATACTTCTGTTGGATCTCCGAGTAGGTCATCTCTTCGCAGATTCCCTGAAGCAAAGATATTATCAGTAAAAATCACTAATATAACGGTTAATCGTCATGATCAACCCATTGCCGAATCACTACAGAGCACAGGCCTCTTCTCAATACGAGAAGGATTTGGCCATAGTCCACCACGCTGGCCACGTGCGGATTGGCAGACGTCACACGCCTTTGAGAACATTATGGAGAACTCAGGCGTGCAGGTTTCCTCACGATGTTTTCCTTCACCGTTGAAGCAAGTGATATTTTAATTGTTTTTAAATATGTTGCCACCAAATACCGGAACAATTTACCTCTAACTTTCGCCTTACAAACGCCCAATGTGTTAATAATCAGGCTTATCCAAAAACTACAGATAACAGATTCAATCTAGCGTCATGCTTATTTAAAGGGAACAGTTGACAAAGGAGAGCACTACTAAATTCCATCTTCTATCTTTGACGAACTCCGTGGCGCCGTGGGTGCGCTTTCGCGTTATAAAGTTGGAGGTCTTGGGTTAGATTCCCGGCTCGAGTATACGCAGTCGCAACCAATCGCACAGCTAAAAGTCAGTTTGAAAAAAAAACCTCACCGCATCGATCTCGTTGAGCGCCTTCCACCGCTCCTGCGGCGCGCGCACGTCCTTCACGGTCTGGATGGCGCGCCGCATCCACGAGGTCCACACGCGCAGGCCGGGGATGTTCTGCTGCTCGATGTACCCGGACAGCGCGCTCGCGTACTGCTTGCCGCGGACAGACAGCTCGCTGTCGCCGCCTATCCTCCCGACGAGATTGTGCAAGCTCTCGCCATGCTGGGGACAAGGTTTTTTTTAATCATCATCATCACGGCTCATGTAGTGAGCACGGGTCTCCTAAATAATGAATAGAAGCAGGCGTTACTTTGCGCAAGTCCATGATAAACAATAAAAAGCGAGTATAATTTTCTATATTCCGCCGACAATTAATATAATTTGCTATATTTGTCGGCGGAATATAGCAAATTATCATCATCATCATCATTATCAACCTATTGACGTCCACTGCTGGACATAGGTCTTTTGTAGGGAGTTCCAATGCTCACGGTCTTGGGCCGCTTGCTTCCAGCGGCTCCCTGCGACTCGTCTGATGTCGTCTGTCCACCTAGTTGGGGGTCGACCAACGCTACGTTTACCGGTGCGGGGTCGCCATTCCAGCACCTTGGGACCCCAAATTTAGCAAATTATACTTGCTGTTTATTGTTTATCACGGGTCTCCTGTCAATTTTTGACGACCTCCGTAACGCAGCGGGCGTGATGTTGCATTATAAAGTTGGAAGTCCTGGATTTGATTCCTGGCTCGAGTCCGGCACCGGCAGGCGTGTCATACGATTTAGCATTCCGGCACGTTGTCGCTTAGAAACCGATTAGGAATGTGGTTTTACCATACCCCTAATTTAAGTTACCCCATGTTAGCTCGCTACCATCGATAGATATAGATATAAAAAATCTTATTGAGATACATATCCAAGATCCGATAACAGAAACAAGCTGTACCTTCAATATGTTATTAAATTAATCACAAGAACTTGTACGTGAAAAATTTAAACAAATATAAACAGTACTTTCGCAGTATATTAAGAAGGTGTAAGGGTTTTTGTTCTCAAAGGCGTGTGAAGTCTGCCAATCCGCACATGGCCAGCGTGGTGGACTATGGCCAAATCCTTCTCATATTGAGAGGAGACCCGTGCTCTGTAGTAAGCCAGTAATGGGTTGATCATGATGAAGAGTTTTTAAGATAAAGCATTAGTCTTTATAAACAAAAAATGTTTGTATCAAATACTAACAGACATAAATTATTGAAATCATTTTGTCCGTGATAAGTGCTTTTGTTAATTCTGGAGTTAATCACACTTCCGAAACATGATTGCGAATGTTATTTTCAATCTCACTAATTTGTTGTAAAATCATTTTTAAGCAACTGCAACTGGCTTAAAATCATACAATTATGATTGTTAAACAATGATCATACACTTTTGAAACATTATTTCAAATTTTGTAATTTTCAATGTAACTAATTTGTGGTAAAACCATTTCTAAGCAGGCACTTAAAATCATACAATTATGATTGTTAAACAATGATCATACACTTTTGAAACATGATTTCAAATTTTGTCATTTGCAGTCTAATTTGTTGTAAAATCATTTTTAAGCAGGCACTTAAAATCATACAATTATGATTGTTAAATAATGATCATACACTTTTGAAACATGATTTCAAATTTTGTTATTTTCAATGTAACTAATTTGTGGTAAAACGATTTTTAAGCAGGCAGTTAAAATAATACAATTATGATTGTTAAATTATTCATGTTAGAAAAGAGAAAATATTGATTTTCTTGCCGGCTTCAAATCGTTACAATCTTCCAAAAGAGTGTTGAAATCCCTAGAGTAGCCAAATTGATTAAACCTTACTCACCCTGGTCAAATAGATGGTCCTAGGTACAATATGTATGTTCATGAGGTAGTACACAATTCTGCTCTGTATGTGCCCTTCGTGCTTGTGCACAACCACTTTCTCCCCCGTGTCGTATATCTTCATGAAGCTGCATTCCGACTCCAACGCCTCTTCCAGTGGCTCATACTTTTCCTTGTAATGTTCTATCCTCAGACGGAAGTCGTTTAGCACGTTATCCGCGTTCTGGATGTTCGTGTAGTCGGGGCTGCTCACTTTTACCTCCTGTACATAAGGCATAAGGTATGTCACACACATATACATGCATAAAAGCAGTGCATATCCTACTCTCTTAAACTCTTGAGAAATAGAACATATTTGGGAGAAATCTGGGTTTTGTATTGCTAAGTAATGTTCTAAGAATCATTAATACACTTCGTTCATGCATAACAGCACTGTCTACTTGTAAGATCTATGTTAGAGAAGAATATTGCAATATTGAATCACATACACTGGTAAATTACTAACCCTATTGGTTGCGACAGCGTAATCGGGCTGTTTAGCGAGTTTCGAAGAGAATCTCTGCCAGAAGAAATTTTGAGACCTAGGGCTCGAAGAAACTAAGGGAACGTCTGCCTAAGGCGCCTCCTGTAAGGCCGAACCTCGGCTTAGGCTACGTTTAGGATAACGGGGGGTCGGACGGTGAGTGGTCCGTACGTCTCCGTGGATGGAGCCCACGTCCGGATGACGTAAGATAGCGGGAACCTCGTCTTCGCCGGCGAAGACGGTGTGTAGCGTATGATTGTGTGGTACGAGTATGTTGTCAGTAGTCACCTGATCGTCAGGGGCATGAAGGATGTGTTTAGGTCTCCTCTTTCAGAGAGGAGCGCTTAGGTCGGGGGAGGAGTAATCATTAAATAGTGGTTAGACTGTGTCAATTAAGATGAACAATTTAAAAACATTAGTTACAGCGATTCTGCAGAATTCACGAATTTCTTAATGGCAAAATTGCATGGAAACAGTTCACATTTGTCTTTCACAACATGGTATTGTAAATTTTTTTTATGTTTTTGCCGGCTTGTTTTAGATAGAATTTGGCGTCCGAACCTGGTGGAGTCACAAATGGACAGACTTTAGGTTTAAATGTGCTCATTCTACATAAGTGTACTGGTAATCAATTAATTTTCACCATAACCAGACTAATCTGACTAGTGCAAATTATAATTTCTTTATATGTAATTTAAACATACATGTTTAATTTCAAAGATTATCTTTATAATAAAATGAACTTTAATTGCAATAGTTAATGAATTAATGAAATGAAATGAACCAATAGTTAATTTGAAAATTTCGCCCGCACCATAATGTTCTGTTCGATGATTCGCGGGTCGTCGCAGATGGATTCCACGAAGAACAGCTTGAAGCCCATCTTGTGCACGACGATGTCTCGGATCATACGCCGCCGCTCCATGGTCGAGTTGGTCGCGTCGAACACCTGAAATCATAAACACACCGTTCATTATCATCATCACCAAACGGGTGGATTTTTGACCAAGTCAAACGCGGTCCAAAGTAGCTTCTTTTAAGCTTCGAACTATTTCTAAAACCCTTTTATTCCTGTCCACTCCATCATCCCACTAGCCTCTAGGTCTTCCTTAACCTCCATCATCATTGAGGACTTTTGCACACATCTCATTCTCAACTGTTTCATAAAACAGACTACATTCGGCTCTTTCAAAATTCCGTACAGTTCATGATATATATATATATTGTGCTTTGATTTTGCTCAGCCAAAGATAGTTTTTAACTGTATCTTAAGTCTAGGGTATGACTATGCACGCTTTAGGATTACCTATGCGTTGATGCGAACGAGCGTGGAGTGAATATTTGGTCTGGCACTGTGATTATTCACAATTACAAAAGCACAACCAAAGAGGCGTGGCAATTAGGCGATATTGCATTACCAGCAGTTGCGCATGGGCATGAAATTAGATTCTAAGGTATTGCACCCCAGTCCGAGAACTGGCATAGATTGGGTTAATGCATCAGATTCACTGGTATGTCTTAGACGTTGAGTTTAACTTTTTGTATTGATTAGGGAACTGTTTGTATCGTCATTCAAATAAGTCATATCAAAATGCTTTGCCGATACCATCGGCCAATTTGGATCATGAATGCTCGGTGTAACTGGGCTTACGCAATGGTATAATTCGATCTATGTCCGTGTTGATTATCCTTCTACCCACCCTTCCTTATCGTGTACTGTCACCAATGTTCGCGGTGTGACGCAAGCGCGCCTAAAGTCGGCTCGGGACGTCTCAGCGATCGTACGTACGTGGAGCGGGTCGAACTTTGCTCTTCTGACGTTTGCAAGGTGTGGTGTCCTGAGTGCTGCAGAATGCCATCGGATCCCGCGAAGTGTCTGTGTTCTACCAGGCTGTGCGTGTGATTGTGCTCGTCGCCGAAGCATAGGTCGCGGACCTGCTAAGGTAAGTGCACGATTCCCGTATCCTTCACGCCTTTGCCCGACACGTGGACGCCTAAATTCTAAATTATATGCCATACGGTCCAATTGTTTTACCTTTTGAAGGTGGACAGTGGCGGCATTCGCCCTCGAATGTTGTGTGATCATCATCGCTTTGTTGTCAAAGTAAAACACGAATAAGGTACTCACGGCCACCTCCCCGCCCTTGACCAGCCACTCGCAGACGTCGTGCAAGGCATCCAACGCGCACTGTTGTCGGATCGCCATCGCCTCCTTGTTGTCCGCGCGGAAGAATTCGTGGCTCGTGTACGCGGTGGTCGCGTGACGCCTATACTCGCCAAGATTGAAAACTGTCGACACAAAAACAATACTGTTTAAATAAGCACGTAGTCAAGAGAGTAAGTCAGTAAAATAAACAACTCCATTCCATCTGGCTCAAGCGAATTCTAGAGTCTTGACACATTCCTTGAAATGACAGAGAGGACTTTTTTTATATATATGATCACTGAAAAAAGAAGTACTATACGAAGCGGTTATAGCCTAGTATATATAGCGGTTAAAATATCACTTGCTTCAACGGTGAAGGAAAACATCGTGAGGAAACCTGCACGCCTGAGAGTTCTCCATAACGTTCTCAAAGGCGTGTGAAGTCTGCCAAACCGCACTTGGCCAGCGTGGTGGACTATGGCCAAACCCATCTCATATTGAGAGGAGACCCGTGCTCTGTAGTGAGCCGGTAATGGGTTGATCATGATGATGCGAGTGGAATATTAGTCCATGACCTAAGTACCCCCTTTTAAATTGCCTAATATAAGATCAAATAGTCAAATAAAAGTTTATTAAAATAGTAATTTACAAGGCATTTCTATTGCGACAGTACCTTTTTTTTATTTTTTATTTATTGTTCAAAATATTTCAATACAAACACATTTCAATTGAAAATCTAACCGTTCTCCAGAAACTTACATTGTAGTTAGTTGATTGTGGTAACTACATTCGTAAATATAAAACTAAAGCTATGAGGGTTCCAAATGACCGGAAGATATTGGTGGTGTACTTACCCCTGGTATTAATTCCGATCCAATTGAGGTAACGAGAGAGCTTTTTGGAAATGTAGGTCTTCCCGCGGGCCGGGAGCCCTACCATCGCTATCACGTGCGGAATGTTCACATAATTGGCCCGCTCCCCTGTAATAGAGTACACAATGAAACAGTTAATTATTTGCTTTCAGGTACATCATGAACATTATCTAACAATGACATGACACCTCTCCAAGGCTTTGCCAATTTTACCTTTTTCATGTAAGTGTTTCACAAGAGTAACAAAACTATTTTAACTTTAATGACATTTGTATAAATGCAATTAGCTTTTGTGTCATGTCAATAAGATAAAATTTATTAAATAATTCAAACATGGCGACTAAAATAATTTCTATTGCAATAATTGATATTAACTTTGAAGTATGAGAATAACTGAGGTATTGCGCTAAAAAAAAATATAATTTAAATTTATATAACAGAATTTATATAATTATATGTAACATATGAAGTGCTTTACATATTAAAAAAAAATTAAAATCAGGAATTACTTAAGAAAAAAAAAAAATACAGCCATAGCTTCCTTGCTGTGTAATTGAAGGATAAAATATAAGCATGGATAAGTATGCCAGTGTGTCTCGGGGTGTACCCTTGATTAACTCAAAAATATAAATTATTAATATAATTTTTTCCATTACAAAGTTGAAGAATAGTTAATAAGGGACTCTTGATACCTTAAATCCTGGCAAAAAAATGCATTATGAGGTGAAATGTTAGTGATATTAAATTTCTTTGCTTTTAATCAAGGCTGCCAAAGTTACAAAAGCCCTTAAGGCTTTGTATCGTATTTTGTTTCTTTATGTTATAAACTAACTGACGCCTGCGACTTCGTCTGCGTTGATTTAGTGTGTTTGTTTGTCTTTCAATCACGAAGCAATAGATTACTAACCTGTATTACTTGAAATAATAAACTAAAACAATTGGTGGGAGAAGTGGGAGGCGCCCGAGACGTGATGGCACAGGCGGTGGCATGCGCGTGAGCTGCGCATTGCAACATTACTTTATTTTTCTAAAATAAAAGTAGCCTAAGTCACTCCTTATTACATCAGCTACCTGCCAATAAAAGTCCCGTAAAAATCGGTCCAGCCGTTTTAGAGATTAGCCGGAACAAACAGACAGACAGACAAAAATTGTAAAAAAATATATTTTGGTGTTTGTACTGTATACATATTCATATGCATGTAGTAAAAAACCGTTATTTCAATATTACAAACAGACACTCCAATTTTATTTATTTGTATAGATAACTAGTCAATGGCCGCAACTTCGTCCGCGTAAATTAGGGGTTTTTAAAAACTATGGAATAAGCCACTGATTCGAAGAAGTTTGCTATGGTGCGCTGAAGCTTAGCTTATATGTATATAGACAATAGGATCCTATAGGCTTCTATATATATGTTACATATTAATAAGAAACATGGGTATCAATATAAATTAGCACTTGGCAATGCTAATTCTAAATAAGCAAACCTTTTATCACCTCAATGATAGCAGAAAGAAAATAAACAGGCGTCAAAACATCAAACAAGATAATGACCGGCTACCACCCGCTGATCCCATGATTAATTAGCAGTCACCTATTATCAGCTATTATAGATAATTAGAACACAAGGTGATCTAGTCATACAATGTTCACTCATGGGCTCTGCCATCAAATGAGTTATAAATGAACTCTGCAAATTCAAATTCTAATAATCTTTATTCAAATAGTCCTTTAAAAGGCGCTTTTGACGCGTCAATAATTTACATAGTAGTGATTTGATGGTGATAACTACATTCGTTAACTAAAAACTAAAGCTATGAGGGTTCCAAACGCACCCCAGTCTAAGAAGAAGCCCACAACAAACTTAGCCAGGTAAATTTTCTTTTCGTTATCACCATCTCACATGCCACTTAAAATTATATTAAGAGCTATCTTATTAGAGCAATATTTCACACCCATGCTTGTTTATCATTTACATAATCCTTTACACTATAGTAGGACTTTTCTACAAGCTTATGTTTTATATAAACTTTGAACTTATTGAGAGACATCCCAGAAATTTCATTTGACAATTTGTTATAAAATTGTATACAATAACCTTTAAATGAATTTCTAATCTGCTTTAATGAAACCTACCACTATTTAATTTCCATACTTAAGAATTTTAATAGAGCATAAATTGACATGTTAAAACGTGAGGCTAAAGGAATGAGTTATAAGTAAGTGCTCAGATACAGTATTTCTGCTTTTTGCAGGCATCATACAGAGTAGTTGAGTGTGCGAGCATGATTAAGCTACCATTCGACACAAATCGCTGGGATTTTGTGGGTCATCTGTTCACCACTATGGCCGCCAGGGACTCCCACACATCCTGTGGGAAACAGCGCAGTCATACCTGCGTTGCTATCGGATAGGATGCTTAAAAGCATTTTCCAGCGTAAATAAAAAAAGAAGCATACAGTGTCACCCGTGTGACCACCTTAAATGCTAACAATAATGGTTATTTTATTATCAAATCACTCATTGTTTCTCATTTAATTTTTTGTTTCAACGCATGCAAATCTTATAAGATTCCTACTCAGAGATTTTAGGAGTTTAGACAGTTTGTGTATTAATATTTATTAATATTATTTCTATGTGCATAATTAAATTCAAAGGTCCTATTCTCTTATATTTTGCAAACTTACTTTATAATTTTAGTTCAGTCAACTACATAAACTTAAGCTTATCTGATAACAGTGAAGTTTGTGTATTACAGTAACGTAATATGCGAAGATTACCGCCCAAGTGACGAATTAATTTAATCAACCTTTCTAATTCGCAACAAGTTACAAGGAGTCGTACTGACCATCCCCAAAAAACTGCTTGTTCAAATACTTCCAACCCTCCGCGCGGTTATCATCAGTAGCCATTATATCAGAACTATTAAATTCACACACGTGGAATAATTACACTATTACTTATCTTTGTTAATTAATTAAAACATTAAATCACAATTTGCGGTACTGGAATTCGCGACTGGAAAACGTCAAATGCGTCAAATCGATAATGTCACTTGTGACAGTGACAAAGGACAGCTGTGCTCTAGGAATAAACGTATAATCGGATACTTGTATTAAACTTTAAATTGAGAAAGGCGGGAGACTTCGTATATGGTGGGCGCGGTTTTTTCACACTTTTCTTGAATAAATGTTTGTTGGCTAATTTTGAAAAGGACTGGTGTAGGTTGTGTCGTGGACAGTTTTGGTGTCGTTTGTGTAGTGGCTGGTTTTCTGAATGGTTAACAGGTATTGATTTGGGAAAGGTTTGAGGGATCCGCGTCCGCGGAGTGCGAAGTTTCCCGCCATTTCTGCCTAACTTCTACATTGCTATAAACTTGACATTGGCTAATCTGTGTAAAGCCATAGAACGAAAGTAAAACTTTAAATTTGTTCATTGTATAGCTTCGTTTATGTAGTGAAGAAGTGTATTGATGTTACGATGTGTTTAAGGTCGAATCGTTTATTAATATTATACATAAGTTTATAAAAGAATCTCAGGTGTAATCCCATCAAAATAAAAGGCATTAGAATATAAAATAATATTAAAAAATGATTTACCATTTCTTCCCCGTCCATTGTTCCTCAGAACTTCTATTTTCGTACAATTTAGATGACTTCTGTAATAACTATTTATTATCACGCGTAAGTAATGAGGATGGTCGTCTACAAGTTTCACTCCAAGAGGTAGTGGTGTAGACAACGCAGTTTAAAACTTTAGACTCGTACTGGGATTTTACTTACCCAAAAACTACACAAACAACTATTTTAGACGCACCCCGGGGAATTGAACTCAGAACCTATACATGGTGGTCTGTTGTCGAACATTCTATTCATTAGCATGAAGGGGAAACCAGTTTAGGTGGAAGTTTTAGTCGTTATGTATTTAGCCACTTGTTGACAATAGATTAGGATACATTCCATTGTACATGGAAAATTCCCCGCCTAATCATCGTCAAATCCTCACCTCAACTCTCTGTATCATTTGCTGTGTGTGTGCCTATAGAGAGCGAGATCATAAAATAATTAACTAGGAATAACAAACGCACCTCACATCAATTGTAAGTAGGGTTGCCATCAATCCAAGTTTTTCTGGATTTGTCTTATTTAAGAGGACGTCCGGACGGGGTTTTCAAGCCGCAGGTCGCCATCGTCCGAAAGGCTAACGGATCGATTACTGTCCCGCTAACAATCTTTGCTGGATCATGTACCATCCAATTTATTTTAACAATCAAATAAATTATATTGCTAATAGTTGTTATGTCCAGGTTCCAAATCCTAAATTACGCTTCATTCTTATATGTGCTTCTTCATTCGTACGGGGTATTTACGCTCCTGTAGCTGTGATAGATAAATAACGGTTAGGATATCCGCCTCCTAATCAGAGGTCGGGGTTCAATCCCGGGCAAGCACCTCTACTCGTAACTAATCGGAGTTATGTTCGTTTTTAAGCAATTAAAATATCACCACGGTGAAAAAAAACATAGTAAGTAAACCTGCATGCCTGAGAGTTCTAAAAGGCATGTGAATGTCTGCCGATCTGCACGTGGCGTGGTGGACTATGGCCATATTGACCCGTGCTCTGTAGTAAGCCGGCACTGGGTTGATCATGATGGTGATAATTTACGCTTCATGTCCTGGTTGCCTCATTTTAAAGATGGCAACCTCAATTGTATGAAATAACCAATACGGCTTGTTATTGGCTGATGTAAAGTTGTTCAGTAAACTTCGATAACCTTTTCTAATGTGCGCAATAGACAAGAACCTACCTATATAATAAATTGTAGACGGTATACGTCGGTTAACGACGTCTATGGATGCGCCGGTATCGGAGCGAAACGTGCTTCAACGCACCTTCGAAGAACCACGTAGGTTAATAAAGATTGAAGCAATACGTTCAATAATTTCCACCTTGCAAATATGCCTGTTCTGGGTGGTAGCAAACAGAGCTTAATTTTTATAATACCAAGGGTAGAGTTACCGCATGCTTATAGACTTCGTATTCGGCGGGCGTTGTTTTTCACGCTTTTCTTGAATTAATGTATTAATTTGGGAAAGGTTGGAAGGTGCCGCGTCCGCCCAGTGCGTAGTTTCCCGCCCTTTTTCCCTCACTTCAATTCTCCATTGCTAAGCTTGACATTGGCTAATCTGTGTAAAGCCATAAAAAGAGAAAAAAAAAATGTATTAGTTACTTCACTTTAGTGACAAATGAGCTTTCTCATTTTTACCAATTAATTCTCTAATATTATATCCAAGCGGGAACGTTGGACACAAAAAATTGAACAATCTAATAAATAACCATTGTTTTTGGGCTCAAATGATAAGAATAAGGTAAATAGATACAGCGATCTGCATAGGATTATTCTAAATACCTACTCAGTACTTGTCGAAAGGCGGAACCTTCTGAAGTCGTATCAGCAGATCATACATCTAAGAACATCCGTAGAAAACCGACAATCGATAATTTTATCTGTAAGACCCATACTGTACGTGAGGCATGCAAATAACATAATTATCAATTATTACTATAATTCGTATATATATACGTTTGGTTTAGTCTACAACAACGATTCCATTTGTGCTAGATATAATGAAACATCTCGGACTGTACCTGGCATTGACATATTCTACGATGGGAGATTCACCGATCATCTATGGCATGATAAGTGAATCTCCCATCGCTTATTTAAATTTAATAACATTTTAATGTATTTAAATATGCTGACTGTCTATTTAATTTGTTTGTAATTGTTCTTAATTTGTCCTAATTGTTCTTTTGTGGCCGATTACATGTACCTGTAGCAGTGAAGGTTGGTGCACTTGTAACTGATATGCATACTAGCGAAAATGACACTTTTGTTAGCTGAAATGTATTTTTTTTATGTATATTGTAAGTGTAACAAAATAAAAACACAACTGCATTCTGATGGGATATAATATGGTGTCGCAGTTTGAGATGGTAACGGGCTAACCTGTTAAAAACAACCCTTAATGAATTCTAAGCAGCAGGTATGCTGGTATATTATCAAGTAATGATTTACAATCCTCCATTGTAGAGCATAATGCATCAATAGAAGAAGTTGTTATACAATAAATCTAATGCATTTTATTCACTTCATTGATGTCTGTTTGTTTGTCCGCGAATAGCTCTGGCACGTGTTTGTTCATTCCCATGTTTGGCAGCTGTCCCATTGTTTAGTACACCGCTAGGTTCTCCGCGGTTTTTAATTTAGCGGGACATTTGAAGACCTCCGTTTGATATGTTTCCCCCGATTTAGTGGGCGTAAAATTTATAACGTGGGCATCATCATCATCATTTCATCGGTTGAAATCGTGGGCATCAACTTTTTTTTTTTTTTTATCCACTACAAGTTAGCCCTTGACGGCAATCTCACCTGATGGTAAGATGACGCAGTCTAAGATGGTAGCGGGCTAACCTTTTAGGGGTATGGTAAACCCACACTCCTAATTGGTTTCTACACGACATCATGCCGGAACGCTAAACCGCTTTGCGACACGTCTTTGTCGGTAGGGTGGTAACTAGCCGCGGCCGAAGCCTCCCACCAGACCAGACTCGAGCTGGGAATCGAACCCAGGACCTCCAACTTTATAATGCAACAGCGCACGCACTGCGCCACGGAGGTCGTCAATCTAAAACATATTTTACAAAAATTCTCCCGCCGGCCCAAATTAACAGTAAAGAATTTTCTTAAATTTAGCGGGCCGTCGGAAAAAAACATCTTTACGAAGTTAGTCAATGAATATCGTCAGATGGGACCACAAAAATGTATCTAGCTTTTACACGATATATTTAAATAGTGATTAGTTTCAGGCATAGTAGTTCCGATATTGGTTGGTTTTGTAATTGTCATATGCGAATATATCATCATCATCATCATGATCAACCCATTACCGGCTCACTACAGAGCACGGGTCTCCTCTCAATATGAGAAGGGTTTGGCCATAGTCCACCACGCTGGCCATGTGCGGATTGGCAGACTTCACACGCCTTTGAGAACATTATGGAGAACTCTCAGGCGTGCAGGTTTCTTCACGATGTTTTCCTTCACCGTTGAAGCAAGTGATATTTTAATTTTTTTTTTATAATATATGTTTTTTTTTAATAAAATTATTCATGGTTGCCCTACCGTGTCAGCTACCGCAATTACCATCGACAAAAGGCACAGACGATGCGCCCACCACGTCGCCGCGCGTTGGTCACACCGGCCAACATCCAGACACACCCATACTATGTTATCTACACTTACCTTACTATATTATATTCGAGAGCACAATTAATTCGCTCTTTCAGCACAAGTCATCCGTAAGTACGTGCGCCAATAAGATAAATCCTAATTATAAATCTACTTCCTTTCTATCAAAACTTTAGTTTTAAGACAAGCTAAAATTTATGTGTTTTAATATGTTATAGTTATTTTTACCACTTTTGGATAAAATTTTATTGTTTTTTTTTCAAATACGTTATGATTTGTGTTATCTTCTCAATATTTTATTATCCATGCACAGACAATACCTGTTCCACGACAAGCAGGCAACCTAACAAGATATTGCCTCATAGCCGCTTTTAGAGCAGATTTTATATCATCTGCATACTCCGATCTTTTGGTCAGAGTTTTTACTCTGTGCCGGCCGATTTTTTTTTCTCTTTTTATGGCTTTACACAGATAAGCCAATGTCAAGTTTACACCCGACGAAATTATTAATCAATCCAATCCAAAATCTACAGAATAAACTTGTTATTGGCTAATCTGTGTAAAGCCATAAAACGAGATAAAAAAGAAAAATCTACAGATAGCAGATAGAATATAATAGTTCTATCCTTTTCCTTTTTTGGTAAAATAATTTAAGCAAATTTTTATAATTACTATTACTATATTAACCCTTTCGACATTTATAACTGTATTGGATTTGAGATTAAATGACTTATTATCTATCCTTTAATATATGCTTTTTCTACTCTTTTTTGTCGACAAGGATGGCGCTTCTTAATTCAGTCTGCTATCTAAGCTGGAATGAGATTGATTATTAACCTCGGGCGTTAAACTGTTGGATTATCATTGCCTATCGAATTTAGACCACATAGTATGCTTAATTTTAAAACTTCATGGTCCACCTACCGCCTTACCGTTAAGCAAATATAATTTTCTTGTTATACCCACCATCAAACTATACCAGACACACCCATTCTATCTTATTCGACACCAGTCTGAGCGCCAACAAGATATACTACAAGATAAATATACCTCAACTATTTATACCCATTTCCTTTTACACAGTTCTTATATGAAGAGACTATTGTTTGTTGCTTGGATTCCAAACTTAGAAGATTAAGAGGTGATGCATTTGTTAGGTTGGTACCCCTTAGTGATGTTATGGTTACCCTAAAACACCGGCCAAACAAATCAAGGTCAAGTGCATATATATTTGTTACAAACTAAAACAGACGATTGTTTTAGTTTTGTAGCGAATTATGCTTTATTTTTATACATATATATCTATATCTGTTTTATATTTATACATGAATGTAGAGTAAACGCATAAAAATGGCGGGGCCGATTTAAGTTTCTGATTTTTTATAAGAGAGTTCGGATTACTGTTAATAGATGGCGTTCTTTATGTGATAGGGCTTGATAGGGTACAAAATCACCCGGTCGTCTACTTAGTAGGTATAAATTATAAATACTTTATTGGAACGCAGTTCCTTACGGCAGGCTTGGAGGAGATAGAGATTTTGCTGCGCGACCGAACTGAAAAATTGTGATAGTAAAACCGTAAGAAAAAGTCCGTGGAATAAAACTATTAAATGAGACGTGCGCAGGCGCGGCCGTCGTATACACAAGCGAGTAGTGTATAATACCTTTCTCTTTCTCCCTCTTTAATTATTTCTATTTCTATGTAATTTTATGTTGTCAAACAAAAATAAAGAGACATATTTTGTTATTTTATTTGATAATTTGAATTACGTTTTTTTTTTTACGAAATTTTTTTATTTCCTAAAATACTGAATTTACTAAATACTTTCCTGTACTTAAATAAAAATTAATCAGGAAAATTTAAGAGAAAAATCAAGAAATCTACATAAAATTAAGCACGTTTTTTTTGCAAATTGTGTCGATTCTACTTTAGCCGAAGGAACTTCGTTCCTACCTGGTATCCCACGACACCACATCTTTATTTTTTCATATAGAATCTCCTGCTAAAAGTTGTGTTAAATGTGTCTTGGAATCCAATTCACATATCCGTTCAGTGGGTATCTTAATATTATTTTAAGAAACGCTGCCAATAATAAAATACCGGCGAGTACTTTGCGCGTCTCAGTTTAAATAAAAACATATCTAAACAATGTCGTTTGTTTGATCTTTGTTGGCAATATGATTTATTATATATATATATATATATATATATATATATATATATATATATATATATAATAAATCATATTGCCAACAATATAAATAGTGAAAGATCTTCGATAGAAAATAGAATTAAAAGAAGGGACATCTAGAGGATTCTTTGAGACGCAAGACCGTAAAGGATATGATATATATGACTAGACGTAATATACCTAATTTCTATATGTAGCTATCTGTAACACGAAATATTTTTTTATTCGGTAGTTATCAATTCCGTTTAAGTTTATTTTTATCGTGTGAGTAAATAAGTTTAGTGAGGTCTGTGCTCCTAGTGTAGATAAGTACCTTCTTACCTACCTAGGTACCTAAACGTACCGATCATGGACGATCAAACGTCCTAATGTAATACTCCATACAGAAAATTAGTGTCAACATCATAGACATTATCAACCCATTACCGACCCCATGAATTGACAAGATACATAGATTAACATTCAATCAAATATCCTATAAAATAAAATTATCACGATAAAATCATTATCATAACAGTATTTTTTGCTGGAAGTTACAGTAGTTAGTTAGTTGTACAAACACATCGTATCGTAGTATTTGTATACTCATTGCTTATAAAACAGGGTCAATAGGATGAATAATGTCCTTTCGAAAATAGACGCGCGAAATTTCAAAATGTTCTTGGTTTGGTATAATTTATAATAAACTTTTTAAATAAGGCCTGACTTTTTTCTTCTGTGATAGTACCACCAATGCGTGTACTTATGTTCATTTATGACATTTAATAATAATCATAAATTTATTAATCGAGAAACCGAACGTAAATTTTACAAATATTTGCTAAATAAACCGCATCGCATAAGTCAGATTGGTACACTGGATTAGCTACCTGATGACTTTTAGGCAGAAAATATAACGCTTAATGAATTAAAACGTAGATTATATTGTCGTTGGCATTATTTTTCTAAAAAGTCAACACAGGTAGCACAGGTGATTGGTTGGTAGAGGCGCCATATTGAAAGTGGATGAAGTTTAAAAATTAAAAAAGAAAAAAAAATAGGCGGGAACGCCATGACAGGTTGGAAGCAATGAAGGGAGAAGTGCTAATTATAAATTAATTATTATTCTGGTATTATCTAATATTGTCTCATTCATACTTATAACATGAATATTGTACAATAATGTGAAATCTTTTAATTATTCGTTTGGTTACCATAATTCTTCAGTATATATATATTTTTATAGACAAAGCTTCAATGGGGCCCTCATATAGATCATTTATCGAACAGACTTAGTTCTGCTGCATACGCGGTTAAAAAGATACGCCATATGACAAACATAGAAACGGCTAGGCTTGTATATTTTAGTTACTTTCATAGTATTATGTCATATGGTATTTTATTATGGGGTAATGCTGCCGATATTGAAACTATATTCGTGCTGCAGAAGAGGGCTGTTCGTGCAATTTATAATATGGCTCCAAGAGAGTCATTAAGAAAAAAATTTAAGGAAGTAAAAATAATGACATTGCATTGCCAATACATATTTGAAAATTTAATGTATGTCCACAGAAATATAACAAAATTCAATAAAAAATGCGTTTGCAACAATCTTAACATCAGAAGTAAAAATAAACTTGTGTTGCACGCTACTAGACTACAAAAAATTAGAAATTAATTTAAAGGTAATTGTATACAATTTTATAACAAATTGCCTAATGAAATTTCTGGGATGTCTCTCAATAAGTTCAAAGTTTATATAAAACGTAAGCTTGTAGAAAAGTCCTACTATAGTGTAAAGGATTACGTAAATGATAAACAAGCATAGGTGTGAAATATTGCTTTAATAAGATAGCTCTTAATATAATTTAAAGTGGCATGTGAGATGGTGATAACAAAAAGAAAATTTACCTGGCTAAGTTTGTTGTGGGCTTCTTCTTAGACCGGGGCGCGTTTGGAACCCTCATAGCTTTAGTTTTAAGTTTACGAATGTAGTTATCACCATCAAATCGCTACTATGTAAATTATTGACGCGTCAAAAGCGCCTTTTAAAGGACTATTTGAATAAAGATTATTTGAATTTGAATTTAATTTGAATTTAAATGAGTCAATCGGAATAATATACTTGATGTTAAGTGATTACAGATTTACGCCGCTCATCAACATCTGCTGGATCAGATGTGCTTCTGTTGCAGGCTGAACCCATTCTCTTAACTGGTTTCTACCCGGCATCATACCGGAACGCTAAATCGCTTGGAGATATGTCTTTGCCAGTAGGGCGGAAGCTCCCTACCCGACCAGAGTCGAGCCAAGAATCAAGGACAATACGACAGCGCATGCGCTGCGCCACAGAGATTAAAAATTAATACTTTAATGTCTAGCTAATTTATTAACGCTGAAATTGATTTATTTATAAATGTATAATTTAGTAACTGTATGTATAACTCCAGAATGTATAAACGAGTATTATATGCAAAATTACATGGCGGCAAAAAAGTCAAGGCGCAAAGTAAAAAAAAAATTAAGTAAACGAATTATATTAATTTCACTCTCTCGACTCCTTTGTCAATTTTTATAGATATCCCCCCCCGCTGGAAAAAGGTTATTTATATATCCCCCTTTTTTACATTTTCACCAGTGTTTTATGTATGATATTCATCATGATCAACCCATTACCGGCTCACTACAGAGCGGTACGGGTCTCCTCTCAATATGAGAAGGGTTTGGCCATAGTCCACCACGCTGGCCATGTGCGGGTTGGCAGACTTCACACGCCTTTGAGAACAATATGGAGAACTCTCAGGCGTGCAGGTTTCCTCACGATGTTTTCATTCACCGTTGAAGCAAGTGATATTATAATTGATTAAAAACTTACATAACTCCGAAAAGTTAGAGGTGCGTGCCCGGATTCGAACCGCCGACCGATCAGAGGCTGACGCCCTAACCACTGAGCTATCACCACTTCATTATTAGTATGATATTATTATATTATAATACATTATAATTATAGTAAGAATTGTGACTTTAAGATCACACTATTTACGCTGTATGCTGAGTCAGTCTCACGCGATTTTAATCACTATATCTATATTCTAGAGTAATGTAAACAATAACAATACTGCGATTACAGTTTACATCGGTTTGTAAGTTATATTATTACTATACTTTACCGGTGCACCCGCCCTTACCGAGCCTTCCTCTACCAATAGGCGCAAGGGTCATATTTACCCCAACGTTCACTGTACTTCAAATGAAAACTCTGCTAAAAGGATTAGGAGCATAGAAACCAACTCTCTAGTTGGTTATCTTTCAAATCAAATCAAATATAGTTTAATTCACATAAACCTAGTACAGGCATTTATGAATCTTTCATTTCATTATTTCTATTCGTGAAGTGATGGTGTTAACTATACTCGACTACTTAAAACTAAGAGATTTTTGGCGATTCTTTTCAGATAAGACAGAATCATGAAACAGGAGAAGAAACATAAACCCACTACGCTCCCATAAGGGTTAGTGGGCTTTTATTACCGTGCTAACGTAGTCTTCAAGGCACGGAAGTGGTCATCGCCAATTAGCCAGCTCCACACTGATATTAAGAAATGTTAAAAAAAACCCAATAGCTAACTATTTTTGTCCAGAGGGCAGGACTTCTTGAACCGTGGTCGACCATACCAACCACTAAACCATCGTAGTAGATTGAACTTTGGCTAAAGGCCACCAAATTTTCCATATTGACGCATCTATATAAAAAAAACATTACGCGTTTTCTATCATTTTTAATTAATTAATTTATTTTATACACTACAAGTTAGCCCTTGACGGCAATCTCCCCTGGTGGTAAGTGATGTTGCTGTCTAGGATGGTGGCGGGCTAATCTGTTAGGAGTATGGTAAACCCACGCTCTTAATTAGTTCCTAAGCGACATCGTGCCGGAACGCTTAATCGCTTGGCAAAGACGTCTTTGTCGGTAGGGTGGTAACTAGCCACGGCCGAAGCCTCCCAGCAAACAGACTCGAGCTGGGAATCGAAACCAGGACCTCCAGCTTGATAAAGCGACAGCGCGCGCTGCGCCACGAAGGTCGTCAAATAATAAAATATATATCTCTAAAAAATATTATTATTATTTGGAGGGATTTATATACTTGCGCGTGGGCAGCGTCACAGTGCAAATAAAATACTAGGTTTACCTGTAACCGTTACCGCCTGTTATCACGTTAGACACACGTGATGTCTATTTTATTGTCGGCTCGATCAAATGCCGATATCAGGTACATATATAATAGAAAAACCTGCTAAGTCGAGATGGACTCGCAAAAGAAGGGATCACACTGTGTAACCCCTGTGCAGTATTTAAAACTTAATTATAAAACACCTTTTTTGTATAGATTCACTAAAACTTTAACTTGATTTTATGTTAATTAAATTGTATAGATTATGACAAAGCGCGCTGGCAAACAGACGGTTAGTAATAGATTCCATAATAAATTCAACGATATTAATATTATCATTATATTATTATGTTAATTAATTTCATTGCCTAAGTATTTGTTGGTATTCAATATCAATAATGCATTTATTACTTAGGTACTAAGCGAACATTTATGTGTTATAAATAGTATAGTCGTAAAAATGTAATAGGCCCGTTTGGACATATGTCATAGTGACGGAACTAGTTATGTAACCATACGACTCAGTACTCGATACTTACGATAAATCGATTCAAGTTTGAATATTTCTCATTTGATTATATACTTATTGTTAAGTACAGTGGATTAAAATTTTGTTTAGAAAATTTAACTTTAAATTTTATACTGCAGATATTTTGAAATGGTAGAATTTGTTTTTAGTTTAATATTTTTAGTTGCAACTCTTTATTCATTTTCTTCGGATTATGAGCCAAAATCGTCACCTGTAAATATAATCATTTCATTTTCAAGGATGTAATCAATATAGACGTTTCTGTCGTAATCTTCTTTTATTATTTTTCGAGATCTTTCTACCACTTTTATCCAGTCTTCTACTGTAATTGTGGCACAAGCTTCTTTCAACAATTTTATATTTTTTTTTTTGTGGAGAACGGAGGCTTTGTATTGTGGCGTGGCATCCTTTGACTTGAGCCCAAATCAACTCAATTGCACTGTACTGACAGTGGTACGGCGGCGTTCTTATAACTTTGAGTCCATGCTGAACTGCCAATTCATCAATTTAATTATGTAGTAAAAGAAAATAAACCTGCGAAACTAAATATATTTTAATTTATTTTCTTTTAGCAGTTTCAACAATGACATGAAAATGTTGAAAGCTGATTTCAATATTTTCATGTCAGCTTCAATGACTTGTATTAGTAGCCATGCCACTAAATCCGCCTTTTGTTTGCTTACAAACTAACAAAACTATACTATATTAAAAGAATAATATGTTTTATTACAATCACAATGTGGTTATTCATTTAGAGTTCAACATTCCTTTACAAGTAATCATTGAATCAATTATACGTTTTGTCTGATTAAAATCGATTTTTTTTGGTAACATCCCTAGTAATTAAAAAGAAAAAGAGTCCACCGACGTAACCTTGTAACCATGTCCAGTACTATAATCCAAAAATGTTTATGTTTAAATAAAATGGTTTATTAGGCAAAATAAATAGTAAAATTGCCTTCTTTAGTAATTATTACAATAATTATGTATTTTTCACTGAAAAAAGATATGTAATCGTGATGTTATAACTTTTTAGAAATAAATAATATTGTGTGTGTCCATAACAAGGTTATGCTGTAGATTTTTTATGTCATTTCTGACATATGTCCAAACGGGCCTATTACATTTTTACAACTATAAGACCAAAAAATATATCAGCGCCATCTTTTAAATTACTCGTGAACTACTACGTCATTGAGTTTGGCATAACCTTGTTAGAAAGACTTAGGCTTTCAGTTGAATCGCACTGTCCAGTCAGCAATAAAGGTTATCTCCATCAACCAAATACCTAGTCGTGAAAAAAATATTTCACCTCTCCAAGCACAGCATTATGAACAGTCACCATCAGATCTGGTATTTATTCAAAAATTACTAAAATTTGGCGGCCATCTTCGTTCGCAAGGTGTATAATAAAAAAAAGAGTCAAATAGGCTAATTGAATTAAAACATTAAATTTAAAAAAAATTAAATGTTATAATATTTAATAAAAGTAAGTATAAAAAGTTTCACACAATAAATTAAATATGATTTTATTAATATTATATTTAAATCCTTTTTATAATTCACTGATTAAGATTGCAGTATATATGTTCTTAGAAGTCTATCAAGAGCCTGTCATAGCCTGACATCAGAAATTTTACGCGGAAGAATTCGTGGGCCACAATTAGCTTGAAAAAAAAATTACGTAACAATATTAATGAATATTTAGTGTCCATTTTTTTTAGTTGACTGCTTAAAACCAAATAAACGTTTCTAAACGTTTTTTTTAACATAAAGTTATATTTTTATGGATAAACTTCAGAACAATGAACGACAACGACCGCTCATAACTAAAGCGTGTATACGTGATAGATGACAACAATAAATAAATAATAAAGTGTAATATATTCCACGGTTATCGCGGTTCAAACCGCACGCGTTGGGCTCGTGGCCACTGACCACAGACGTCTGACCGGTAGAGGTGGGCGGCATAAGCTTTAGACGAATTCCAGCCTCGTAAAAAAGAAAGCGTGTCTTTTTGTTTGTAACCCATGTTCGACTGAATCCTCCATTTTTATTGATACGTCATAATTATTTTTAGTATGGATTTTGGGCAATTACTTTATTTTACGCTTATAATATGTTCCTTTTATATATGATTCGCTCTTAGTTAGGCAAAGATATTTAAAAAGAACATTTGAAACTTAATAAAATACCTGTCTGTTAGTACGGTCTAGTTAGTAAGATATGGTGGCCGGTATTTTTATTTAGAAACTAGCTGACGCCCGCGACTTCGTCTGCGTTGAGTTAGTGTATTTGTTTGTCTTTCAATCACGAAGCAAAAGATTACTAACCCGAATGACTTGAAATAATTACAGGATAAGTATCTACTTTCCAAAAAGATCCATCCATTCGTTGGTGGGAGAACTTGTGGGAGACGTGATGGCACAGGCGGTGGCATGTGCGTGAGCTGCGCGCAGTACTGGACAGTACTTGGACAATGCAACATTTCTTAATTTTTCTAAAATAAAGACTTTTCTAAAATAAAAGTAGCCTAAGTTACTCGTTATTACATAAGCTACCTGCCAATAAAAGACCCGTAAAAATCGGTCCAGCCATTTCAGAGATTAGCCGGAACAAACAAACAGACAGGCAGACAAAAATTGTAAAAAATGTTATTTTGGTGTATGTACCGTATAAATATTTATATGCATGCAGTATAAAACGGTTATTTCAATATTATAAACAGACACTCCAATTTTATTTATTTGTATAGATAAAATAACTAGTAGTTAGTTTCAATACTTTAGTTACCGCTTGTTCCCATCTTTACGGAATCAGATTGCTGCAATGTCTGAGCACTATAAATAAACATACCAATTGGGTTTCTAACCAGTTGGAATATTTGAGCGTGGGATTTCTTATTTCTACGTTTTGTACGGTTTAGGTCAAGGTTATCATCGGCCATTGCCCGAAAACTAGATCTACAGCGTACGGTATAAGACAACAGAGAGTTCAGACTTCCTGCGCTTTTGATAATTACGATGATTTCAGGTTAAATTATCAAGAATATTGCATATATATTGGCTTAAATGTGATATAACGACGAAGAAACAATGCCTGGAAAAAATGTATGTATGACAATACCTTAATATAATCATCATCATCATTGTCAGCTCACTACAGAGCAATAGTCTCCTCTCTATATGAGAAGGGTTTGGCCATAGTCCACCACGCTGGCCATGTGGGGATTGGCAGACTTCACACGCCTTTGAGAACATCATGGAGAACTCTCAGGCATGAAGGTTTCCTTCACCGTTGAGCAAGTGATATTTTGATTGCTTAAAAACGCACATAACTCCGAAAGCTAGAGGTGCGATTTACCCGGTTGCGAACCACCAACCTCTGATTCGAAGGCGGACGTCCTAACCACTAGGCTATCACAGCTTCCTATATAACTTAATATACTTAATTTAAATTATTACTAGCTTATTATAAAATATATTATATTGTATGGGATGACAGCGTACGGAATTACAACAATCGAAATGAATTTTCTAGTATTGCGTAATTTTGACGATTACAGGTGAAATTAAGAATTGTGCATTAATGATTTAAATGCAAAAAAAAATGCCTAAGATAATTATAAGAATTCTGAGATTATGTTAACACAATTAGAGATATTTTGTCAGAAATTTACAGTTACGCTAATAAAATGGCGGGGTATTCGATGTAAATAGCTTGATGCAAATTTAGATTATCTCCCAATTTATATTCGTGATGGAAAATAAATTGAATTTGAAATTTCACTGGCTTTAAGCCGTGCTTACCGAGTTCATGTAGGTACTATGAAACAATCAAGAGCAATTTCTTTGACAATTGTCCACCCACGATATCCTTCCACTTCTGCCACTTCTGTCTGTCCCGGACGGCTTCGATCTAGTTCTTACCCGCTATCTAATTGACCCGGCGAAACGCTTCTTTGTTTATTAGTGGTAGGTAATCTGGTCCAGCCAAATTTTGCACGATACCAGTTTTACTTACTAGCTCATTCTTAGTAGCTTCTACAAGATAGACGAACTGTTCCAATATAAGTATACTTAAGGCCTCAATTGGACATCAGCCTATGCGTAACAATTAAAATATTAAAATATATATTTTTGGACCATCATAACATTGACTCATTGAATTATTATTGTTATTATTTTTAATTTTTAATTTTATAATTTTTATTTAATTAGACATAATTTTTAACATTAGAATATGATGAATATGATGAATTTATAACAATTGTATTGTTTGCAATGCCCTGACCGGGTCTCATGTCTGTTAGATATGGAAGCAAATAAACAAATAAATAAATACTTAGTTTTAAGTAAAACGTATCGTGCAAAAAGGTTACTCAAGAAGAAAGAAGACTTAAAAATAAACTACGTCACATTTGAGACATAAGTGTCTCGATTTAATACTAACTTTGGCTGAGAATATTCAAATATCATCATCATCATCTTTTTTTTTATACACTACAAATCAGCCCTTGACGGCTATCTCACCTGGTGGTAAGTGATGATGCTGTCTAGGATGGTAGCGGGCTAACCTGTTGGAAGTATGGTAAACCCATGCTCCTAGTTGGTTTCTACGCGACATCTTGCAGAGAAACCGCCACACAGATAAAAAAGTTTTTAATTTTTTTTTCTACCCCACAAGTTGGCACTTGACGGCATCTCACCTGGTGGTAAGTGATGATGCTGTCTAAGATGGTAGCAGGCTAATCTGTTAGGGGTATGGTAAACCCATACTCCTAATTGGTTTCTACGCGGTTTCGTGTCAGAATGTTAAATCGCTTGGCGACACGTCTTTGTCGGTAGGGTGGTAACTAGCCACGGCCGAAGCCTCCCACCAGACCAGACTCGAGCCGGGAATCGAACCCAGGACCTCCAACTTTTTAAAATGCGACAGCGCACGCACTGCGCCACGGAGGTCGTCAAAAATCATTCCATTGGATTACGAAGAAATGTAAAAAGTGTGCTTAGTCTTAAGAAACAATTAAAAATGTGTTTATTTTAAGAAACGTTAGTATTTACGTATTAACTTTAAGTATTTATTTATTAACTAACTAAGTTAAGTGTTTGTTTCGTTTAAACACAAGCTTTTACTGAGAAAATTCAAAGGACGGTCTTTACATCTAGCCTTAGAATTAAATTCGTGAACCCTACATAATATTATAAATGTGAATGTAAGTTTGTTACGCTTTAACGCGAAAACTACTCAACCGATCATTGTGAAAGTTTGTACTTACTTGAATTAACATAGGATACTTTTTACTGCAAAAAAAAACTTTGTTTGGTTTGCTAAATTTGTTATAGTTATCATATTGATTTATTTCTATTGTAATGATCTCTGACACTAATTAAGGGGCGTCAATGCAAGCGAAGCCGTGGATAAAAGCTATTTTTTTTTAATATAAATTAATCCATTGGCTTACGAAAAAATGCAGTAGTCATCTCTCAAACAAACTTTGTTCTCTGCGGTAAAATTGCGTTCCAACGATACTGACCTTTTGACGTGTGAAACCGTTAAAACCAGGCAGTTAGTGTCCGACATAAATCTGTATATGTAATGTTATTATAATTAACATTAACTCCAAATTTATTTATAACAACCTTTTGAGCTGTTGTACAGGTTCGGCGCGTGCTAGGCTTTTGGCCGTGGGTGCACATGAAGCTGGCTACTGGCTTCACGCGTACCCATCGTCAAATACAGGAACTTTTCTCGAGCCTGACACGCTCCGAATCGCAACCTGTCTGCGGCTTGGGGTTCCGGTCTGCGCTCCTCATAAATGTCCCTGTGGCAGTGATGTCGACAAGCTAGTCACGGACTGTCATGCCAAAAAAGTGCAGGCCGTTTCTCGAGACATGCTGCACTTAACGATATCATACGCCGGTCCCTTGCGACCGTCAACGTGCCAAGTCTACTTGAGCCGACTGGTATTGCAAGAGACGATGGCAAGAGACCGGACTGTATGAGTTTGATTCCATGGAAGATGGGCCGGGTGCTGGTATGGGATGCAACCTGTACAGACACGCTGGCCCCTTCCCATCTACATGGAACCAACAATAGAGTAGGTGCGGCTTGTGAAGCGGCTGAAAAAGCTAAAGCATGCAAATACAGGGGTCTAGGCTCCGAATACGATTTTGTCCCATTCGGTGTCGAGACCCTTGGTCCGTGGGGTCCTAGCGCACTAAGGCTTTTTAAGGAAATAGCAAAAAGGTTAGTCGACATTACAGGGGACCGAAGAGCTGCCAGCTACCTCGGACAAAGAATTAGTCTAGCAATTCAAAGGGGGAACGCTGCCAGTATCTTCGGAACCTTGCCTAAAGGGACTCCTTTTAATAATATATTTTAGTTATGATGTTATATATTTATTTATTTTTTTAAGATTTTTAGTTAATAATATTAGGTTAATCTAAGTTTTATGTAAAATGTTTGATGTATATTAAGTTAGTTATTATAATATAATAGTATTAATGTTATTATATGTAAAATTCTCTATCATCAAATGAACTATCTCGTTTTCCGTACCTCGATTAATTTAATCGTAGGTTGTCTGGGGGAAATCGCTTCGAGCGATAAGGCCGACATTTTGCATAATTTGTTCTGGCAATGTGCATTATATATAATTTATTCATGTTACCTTTCTTTTTTAATATGCAATATAGACTTGTCTATTTATCAGTATTTTTTAGCACTAAAATAAAGTTATTTTTAGGTAATTGTATACAATTTTATAACGAATTGCTAAATGAAATTTCTGGGATGTCTCTCAATAAGTTCAAAGTTTATATAAAACGTAAGCTTGTAGAAAAGTCCTACTTTAGTGTAAAGGATTATGTAAATGATAAACAAGTATGGGTATGAAATATTTATTGCTCCAATAAGATAGCTCTTAATATAATTTTAAGTGGCATGTGAGATGGTGATACAAAAAGAAATATTTACCTGGCTACGTTTGTTGTGGGCTTCTTCTTAGAACGGAGCGCGTTTGGAACCCTCATAGCTTTAGTTTTAAGTTTACTAATGTAGTTATCACCATCAAATCACTAGTATGTAAATTATTGACGCGTCAAAAGCGCCTTTTAAAGGACTATTTGAATAAAGATTATTTGAATGTGAATTTAGAATAAAGTCAAAGTAGGTACGATGTTTATAAGATCTCAGTATGATTCTCGTTTCGCTCTGTCTATTATAATACAGTAGTGACCCAACTTGGCTACTGAATACACAATGCGCTTATGATCGTCCATATCTCTACAAGGTAGTGGACGGTAACTCCTTATCACTTGTTGTAAACTACATCGACGACAAGACAAGTTAATTGCAGTAGATAAATATTTATCTCACCAATTTTTTTTAACTAAAGTTTATCATTGTTTTTTAAGTGGAACTCTCTTGCGGAATTTAACCGTTCAATTTCAAAAATCAATTTCTAAAAAACGCTGTCACTTCAATAATTAAACTAACTAACAATTATGTGTGGGAGAAATTGTTTGATATTCCAAATAGTGCGGATTGCGTAATTCACCGGGTCTATTTCTAGATCTTACTTGTTTTTTTTTTGTACACCACTATCTTGCCAACCTAACCTGTTAGTATGGTAAACGCATACTCCTAATTGGTTTCTACACGACATCGTGCCGGAACGCTAAATCGCTTTGCGACACGTCTTTTACGGTAGGGTGGTAAATAGTCACGGCCGAAGTCTCCCACTCCCACCAGACCAGATTCGAGCCGGAAATCGAACCCAGGACCTCCCACTTTGAAATGCAACAGCGCACGCGCTGCGCCACGAAGATCGTTATCATGTCTAGTGGAAACTAGAATTCATGAACGGTATCGTAATTATACCTAGTAAAACTTTCATCTTATGAATCCTATGATTCAGTCCAATCAATAATAGATCATACTTTCTTTTAAAGAAGTATGATATTCCAAAAATGCCAAATTTCATCAAAATCGGTTGACATGACGATGTCTCGGCACACTATATATAGGTTTGCGTACAACCAAACGATAGCGCGACCCAATATACTTGTGCTGCCATCTATCGCAGCCTGAGTCAACTTGCTTTGCAGCAACTTCACAGTTCACTGTGTAGAACAGAATAGTTGGGATTTGTTTGTTAGAGAATTTTGAGGTTATTGATTTTTATTTCGATCGAAATGATTTATATTAGCTGACAAACCCGTTTTGAATGGTTTTATTGAGATTACCCTGTCGTATTGGGTCAAATGGATATTACTTTACCTTTCGTGTAGACAGATTAATATGAAATTTGGTACACAATTTTAGTTGTAATAAAAATACAATATTCCGCTTCATTGTAAACTCAATATGGCCGCCAACAGAATGGCTGTGTGTTTACACTACAGTAATAAAATCAATATGGGTACGAAATTAAGGATTGAATAAGAATACTGTTAAACTATGCTGAATAAAACATAAAAGTAAACACTTGAAAAAATATATAAGATAAAAGGTTTTACTGGAAGTAACGATTATAATGATGGAGTTTATTGTACTAAAAGCTTCATCATATAGGTATTTTATCAATTAATGATTTTTGATAGAAATGGGAGGAAGCAATACAATTCCGTCGTTCCATTGATCATCTCAGTGAAACCATACGATATAAATTATTTACAACATGATTACAGGCCTATTCTCTTATGGAGAGGTGGATTAAGGCTGGTATCTATTGAGTATCTTTGATCAGGTAAAGTTTTTTTTTTATCCACAACAAGTAAGCCCTTGACGGCAATCTCACCTGATGGTAAGTGATGATGCAATCTCAGATGGTAGCGGGCTAACCTGTTAGGGGCATGGTAAGCCCACACTCCTAATTGGTTTCTACGCGACATCGTGCCGGAACGCTAAATCGCTTGGCGACACGTCTTTGTCGGTAGGTTGGTAACTAGCCACGGCCGAAGCCTTCCACCAGACCAGACTCGAGCCGGGAATCGAACCCAGGACCTCCATCTTTAAAATGCAACAGCGCACGCGCTGCGCCACTGAGGTCGTCGAAAAAGTTAGTGTTAAAGCGAGACAGATTTATGTCGGACACATAACGTTGTCTCCTTTTAAAAGTGTCTTAGACACGGATAAAGCTAAGCGTACTTTATAGATCTCAGCTCAATCCGACACCCCAACCCTCTCGTAGTTGCGGCTTCTTTTTACTCCCCTGACCTAAGCGCTCCTCTCCGAAAAAGACCTAAACATATCCTTCATGACCCTGACGATCAGATGACTACTGACAACACACTCGTACCACCTGCCACACAATCATACGCTACACACCGTCTTCGCCGGCGAAGACGAGGTCCCCGCTATCTTACGTCATCCGGACGTGGGCTCCATCCACGGCCTCGGAGACGTACGGACTACTCACCGTCCGACCCCCCCCGTTATCCCAAATGTCGCCTAAGCCGAGGTTCGGCCTCAAAGGAGGCGCCCTTAGGCAGTCGTTCCCTTAGTTTCTTCGAGCCCTAGGGCTCAAAATTTCTTCTGGCAGAGCTTCTTTCCAAAGCTCGCCAAACAGCCCGGTTACGCTGTAGGAACCAATAGGGTTTGTACAGCTAATAGACAGTCCGAAAAAAAAAAATAGATCTCGGTCTGAGAGCTAGCTGTAAGGGTCTCATCGCTGATGTCTGGTGAAAGGTGCTCTAGTATTGGCATTCCGGATCGACAAATTAAAGTGCTTTCAAGGCCAATAGGACCAGATTACGCAGCATTTCAATAAACGTTAATAACTAAGCAATAGATCCATTTCGCCAAAACTGCATATCTGCGTTAACATGAATAGCTAAGTACCTAATAGATTTTAATTTCAAATTAATAGTTTATTTCCGATGAATATCTGACCATCATCGATTTTTAAAAAACATTATGTTCAAAGTGAAGCGGTGATAGCCTACTGGTCAGCCTCCTAATCAGAGGTCGGCGGTTCGAATCCGGGCACGCACCTGTAACTTTTCGGGGTTATGAGCGTTTTATAAAAATTAAAATATCACTTGCTTCAACGGTGAAGGAAAACATCGTGAGGAATCCTGCACGACTGAGAGTTCTCCATAATGTTCTCAAAGGCGTGTAAAGTCTGCCAATCCGCACATGGCCAGCGCGGTGGATAATGGCCAAACCCTTCTCATGTTGAGAGGAGACCCGTGCTCTGTAGTGAGCCGGCAATGGGTTGATCATGATGATGATGACGCACCATTTCGCTTCAATTTCTACAATTGTCTAAAACTGCAGGTCTGTGTTAATATAAATAACTAAGTAATAGATTTTAATCTCAAATTAATAGTTTATTTCCGGAGAATATCCGACCATCATTGATTTAAAAAAAACATTATGTTCAAAGTTACTGTATTACTCTGGAGTACTAACGATTTTAGATATAAAAACGAAATGGAAATTCGGTGGTCATAACGCAATGACTTTTCCGGTACATTGGATTGGGAATCGAACCCGCTGCCTCGTGATGGATTAGCATGACCTACGAAGTACTTTCGGTTACTGTTACGTAATTCGAGAGCATACATTAATGTAACACGTGCATCCACTTATCTCACCTTGAAGATATCACTGTAATCGTAATCCGTGTTCCTTAATACCGCCCGCCGGTTTAGTGGTTAGCAGGTACTGCGGGACACGAGATCCTAGATTCGATTCTATATTTTCTTTTATTATCGCCACGATTCTAAGAACCTATTTATGTATTACGATGTATTTATATAATATATATTTTTTTATCTTTGACATTAAATTTATTTATTTATAACAAGTGATACATAATTATTTATTAATTGAGACTTCAATTTAACTGGCGTAGGTATTTATCTAAGTTTTTACACTTTTTCTTTCTATTTCGATCTTAGATATATGAACGATTCATAGATACCTTCATAGATACCTATAAATTATATGAAATAAAGCTATTTTTGATTTGATTTGATTTGTTCAGGTTAAGAATTCTTAGGCAGCTGAACCAACACTAATCCTTGTATTACATACATATAAACAGTATCGTGTCTGTAAGATTTTTTCTTTAGTAACCATCGTTTAAATGTTTTTGCTGAATTCGTAAATATCATAAGCACAAAAAAAAACACGTATAATCGCAGCGTGGAGGGTCAAAACTGCAAATCCCTCTCTCTTGTGAGTGAGTAGAGGTATACGTCGGGGTTCAGGACTGGGGAGGAGGTTGACGACCTCCGTGGCACAGCGCCTACGCTGTCACATTATAAAGGGGAGGACCAGGCGTCGATTCCCAGCTTGGGTGTGGTCTATTGGGGTGACTTTGGACCCTCCTGCCAAAACATATCGCCAAGCGATTTAGCGTTCCGGTACGAAGCAGGTGTGGAAGATGGTTTCAGCCGGCAACGCATCTATGGCGCATCTCGTCCGCCCAGATGTTCAAGGGCGACGGTAATCAATTTAAATTAGGTGACCTGTTGACTCCTTTGAACGCGATGTAAATATGTTAAAATTACCCCGGCTAAGTTTGTTGTGGGCTTCTTCTTAGACCGGGGCGCGTTTGGAACCCTCATAGCTTTAGTTTTAAGTTTACGAATATAGTTATCACCATGAAATAACAACTATGTAAATTATTGACGCGTCAAAAGTGTCTTTTTAAGGACTATTTGAATAAAGATTATTTTGAATTTGAATTTAACATACGCAAGATTAGTATTTCGAGTAGCTAACTCGTATATAAGCGTGGCGTAGAAAGGAACTAACATTATGACATTAAAATTATCACACAGATGGTAGATTTTTTGCTACTTACTTGACAATTATCGTCATATTTTGGACAATTCACACAATATATAAATTGTAGCCTATCTGTTATTCTGATGTATAAGCTATATTATTGTAAAGTTTAATAAAAATCCATTCAGTAATTTTTACGTGAATGAGTAACAAACATCCATCCATACTTACAAACATTCGCGTTTATAATATTAAGTAGCATAACAGCAAATAATTAAAATAAAATGAAACAGATGTTAATTCAATAAACGTCGCTAATCGAATACATGTTTCCACAGTGCGACCAAGTTTGTTACCAATATTGGATCAAGTATTGGTCGTGTGATTGTCCATGACATTGGCACTAACAGTATTGGCAGTACATTGTGCCGCGTAGGTATCTGCCCTGTACCTTAGGCGGTGACTTCACGAGCGCAAATTGTGAATATTCCGCAATCTATAACTTTTTTTTTATATTCCGTGCATTGTCATACCGGATTTAAGTATAGTTGAAATTTCAAAAATCTTGCTAGGGAGAAAGTTAATTACAAAAACGGACATATTATGTAGGTATCTAGTGTAGTCAAAAAAAATAATAAGTAGTAGTAATAATATGAAGAAAAAAGTTCTTTACATGCACCTGTGAGCACCGGAAGGAAGTCGCCTTTAACTAACAAACAGCTAGGTCGAACCGAATCGAGGGGTTAAAAAGCGTTTTCTTCAAAATAGCTCTAACCGCTTTTACCGCTAGAACCTTTGATAGCCTAGTGGTTAGGAAGTCCGCCTCCTAATCAGCGATCAAGGGTTCCTCTAACTTTTCGGAGTTATGTGCGTTTTTAAGCAATTAAAATATCACTTGCTTTAAGGGTGAAGGAAAACACGTGAGGAAACCTTCATGTCTGAGAGTTCTTTATAATGTTCTCAAAAGTCTGCCAATCCGCACATGGCCAGCGTGGTGAACTACGGCCGAACCCTTCTCATATTGAGAGGAGACCCCTGCTCTGCAGTGAGCCGACAATTGGTTGATCATGTTGATGATGAAGAGCTCCTATCAAAACACAAATTTATTATTGTGTAGGTAGGTAATTTAACGCGTACCTATATATCTAAGATATGCTTTTTCACCTGAGTTTTTAGTGGACTTTTTATTTAACATGGGCACGTTTGGAAATATGTTAGCGCTAATTTTAATTTACTGAAGGTTCTTATCACCATACCTCACGAATTCAAATTAATGAATATAATTATATGAACGCTTCATAGATACCTATATTAGGTTTACATGAATAAAACTATGTTGATTTTATTTAACGTTTTATTTAACCAGAGTACTGTGGTGTTTTTTTTTTCGGACTGTCTATTAGCTGTACTAACCCTATTGGTTGCCACAGCGTAACCGGGCTGTTTGGCGAGCTTCGGAAAGAAGCTTTGCCAGAAGAAATTTTGAGCCCTAGGGCTCGAAGAAACTAAGGGAACGACTGCCTAAGGGCGCCTCCTTTGAGGCCGTTCCTCGGCTTGGGCGACGTTAGGGATAATGGGGGGTCAGACGGTGAGCGATCCGTACGTCTCCGAGGCCGTGGTTGGAGCCCACTTCCGCATGACGGAAGATAGCGGGGACGTCGTCGTCGCCGGCGAAGACGGTGTGTAGCGTATGATTGTGTGGTAGGTGGTACGAGTATATTGTCAGTAGTCATCTGATCGTCAGGGTCATGAACGTCTCCTCTTTCGGAGAGGAGCGTTTAGGTCGGGGAAGTAAAAAGAAGCCGCAACTAAGAGATGGTTGGGGTGTCGGATGGTTTTCTCGAAATAGCGTTTTGCTAGCTTTTTTTAGTTTTAAATGCAGGTCTACGTTGCGTACGTACCAGGGACAGCCGGTTGCCGTGCGCATGAAACGATTCTGAATCGTTTGAAAGGTTTTGTATAGTTCTGTGGTGTGCCAACTATATAGGGGTTTTATTTAACCACACAGTGCGAAACAAGGATGTATGTATCTCGCTCACCCCATACCGCACCCTGTGCCAGCTGCACGCCGCTAGTGATGTGCTCACAATTCAAGTTATCGTACGCGTCAAGTTTTCATTATGTCAAAACTATCGAAACATTGATATTTCCATTACGTGTTGGCGGGTTTTATGTATTATTTTCCTATATTAGTAATATATATATATTTTTAATTACAAGTTAGCCCTTGACGGCAAGCTCACCTGATGATGATGTAGTCTAAGATGGTAGCGAGCTTACCTGTTAGGGGTATGTTAAAACATCCTGATTGGTTTCTACGCGACATCGTGCCGGAACGCTAAATCACTTGGCGACACAGCCTTTTTCGGTGGGTGGTAACTAGCCACGGCCGGATCCTCCCACCAGAACAGACTCGAACCCAGGACCTCCACTTTTATAATTTAAAATACTTTTACAGCGCAAGCACTGCATCACGGAGGTCGTCGAGATGGTATATTTGATATTGTGATATATTGATTGTGGGGCCGTCATACGGGGGTGGACACGATGATACCACTAATTTTATAATTAGGGACTCGTACCAACTGATAATTTCAATACAAAAATACCTTGTAACTAACAACAGTTCGCCCGAACTAAAATTCGAACCAAGGACCTCTTGATCCATTGTAAAACATGCTAACCACGAGACCAACGAGACAGATCTTAAATGATATAAACTTATCGATACGTTTATGTGCAATCACTAAAATATTTGCAAAACTTCCCTTATTTAGTTTTTTTTTTCTTGTTTTTTTTCTCGCACTGACTATTACCTGTATTAACCCTATTGGTTGCGACAGCGTAACCGGGCTGTTTGGCGAGCTCCGGAAAGAAGCTCTGCCAGAAGAAATTTTGAACCCTAGGGCTGGAAGAAACTAAGGGAAAGACTGCCTAAGGGCGCCTCCTTTGAGGCCGAACCTCGGCTTAGGCGACGTTTGGGATAACAGGGGGGTCGGACAGTCTTATTCAGAGCGGCGTGGGGTGGATAAGACCTCCCATTTTATTGTACTCATATAATTTAAACAAACAAAGCTTATTTAGGCGATTCATTTTTGATAAAATAGCGTAGAAACTTGACGCACATGATTCAAGTTATTTTTTATACAACTTGTAATAATAAAATGTTATGATATTACAAGTGTGTGGGTGTGTGTGTGTGTGTGTGTGTGTGTGTGTGTGTTAAAAAAAATTAAAAACTATAACCTATTGTATAAAATTGTTAAATCATTCACTCATAGTAAATATCTAAACTGCATTCCCAGGTATTAGAATTTTTTTGTACGTTTCATTTGAGATCTGTCGGCACCATTAGTTCGTTCGTGTAGTCGGTGCCTCAGTGCTATAATGCAAAACGAACTCAATGGAGATCTAATTCTATTACGTACAATACCAATTGAGAAAACTGATTGAATTATACTACGTAATTGCTATTTACTTAATCATATTCCCTCAATTCACCTTTATGACCATCTCTAGCGAAATAGCCGCATATTTTTTTTTTATCTTTTATAATAAAACTACTATCTTTTGACTATAATTATACTATATTTTCAAACTGTATATAACTGTACTTATATATATTTTTTATTTTTTTAAGGCCCGGGGTTCTCGTGCTCTATGGCCTAATAATCATTGTCACTACAGTCACACAGACAAAATACCTATGACAGTTAAATAATTCCCGTATTGTACCTAATACTCTGACCTTTATTAAACAGTGACAGTGACAGTTGCGTTCCGAAATCTATGCAGCCTTCACCAAATATTGAATAGTTCGCTATGTAGTGATAGTTTCCTATTTTATATATTAACTGTTTTGTGGTGCACAGTAAATGTGTGTTCATTCATTCGTTCACAAATTCGACAAATGTTCGTCTCAGGCAAACCGTATCTATCATAGATTCCAGCAAAACATTACCACATATGATTTAAATGTTGAAATATGTCTTCGAGAGGCCTTCTTTAACACCTTTCAGAGTGGCTTTATTATAATCATTATTTGTCAACAATTACGCTGTTAAGAATTCTGTATAATCATTTCAGAATTCTCTTCATAATCATTATAATTTATTCTCATTATTGTAATTTAATTGTATGTTTATGTAAATGTGTTAACTCATTTGTTTTTACGCTTTATCACATATTGAATGCATCTTGGTGTTAATATTGTTAGAAATGAATCAATGATTAAAGTTACATTTTTAAGAGATTATTTTTTCGCTTCATTGGCTCAATTTAAAAAAAAATACTTTACAATACATCATCACCATGATTAACCCATTACCGGCTCACTACAGAGCACGGATCTCCTCTCAATATGAGAAGGGTTCGACCAAAGTCCACCACGCTGGCCATGTGCGGATTGGTAGACTTCACACGCCTTTGAGAACATTATGGAGAACTCTAAGGCGTGCAGGTTTCCACACGATGTTTTCCTCCTTCACCGTTGAAGCAAGTGATATTTTAATTGCATAAAAACGCACATAACTCCGAAAAGTTAGAGGTGCGTGCCCGGATTCGAACCGCCGACCTCTGATTAGGAGGCTGACGCCCTAACCACTAGGCTATCGCCGCTTCTCTTTGCAATACAATGCTATGTAAACATTGCTTTCACTATGAGACAACTGAGAAGAAATAGTTATTATACGATTAACTATCGCTTGACTTAAACAAATGTCTCGATGCATTGACATGTAGTACGTTTAAATTATGTGAATTGTACAATTAGGTCATAATTAGATTAATTTTATAATAATACTTATATCGCTATGTGGCTCAATTTTGATTGAATCATCTTCCAAATAGTTTTTAATACACTTATTATTAATATATAAAAAGAAAAAACTTGAGAGGAGTCAAGGGACACCCGGATGGAACGAAGTTCCTTTCGATTAACTAGTGAAGGAATTGTAATAAAATTTTATTTTATTTAAGTTATAATAATATTTTTTTTATTATTAACAAATATAATGTTATATAAACTTAATCAGTAGGCTCAATTTTCTACTCCATCAGACATATCTGGAACTTGTGCAGAAACACTGTCAGGATTCATTATTATTATTATTTTTTATTTACAAAAAACCTGTATACACTCAACAAAAATAATCGTCGCGACACCACACCGTTGAATGCGAAATAGAAATGAAAATATCTGGCTTGCTTTCGATAAGAGAGAGAGAGACAGACAGAGAAACATGCGACGCCGCACAGCTTACAATAACAAATAGTGTCGTGACAACTTTTCGTAAGATTTTTTTCCCTCTAGCCCCCTTTCACAACGCGCGATAAGGAACTTCGTTCCAAAAGAATCGCAACGCATAAAGGTTCTTCCTAACCTTATGAGCGTCACCCAGTTTACCTTTGACCTGTAATAATAACGATCGCTACCTTTAGACGCCTTTGTAACCGGGTAGTTACGACCACTGAGCTGTATTATAAAGTGAACTCTTACTTGCTTCATAGCTCACACTTCGCAATGCTTTACGATGTTTTCATCGTTCTTTACAGCTAATAGAAGATATACTTTTCTTTTAATGCTTATAGTTATCTAAGTTTGTTTTTTTTTATTCACCACAAGTTAGCCCTTGACTGCGTCTCACCTGATGGTAAGTGATGATGCGGTCTAAGATGGTAGCGGGCTAACATGTTAGGGGTATGGTAACCATACTCCTAATTGGTTTCTACACGACATCGTGCCGGAACGCTAAATCGCTTGGCGACACGTCTTTGTCGGTAGGGTGGTAACTACCCTGGGGTGCTAGGTCGGGTAACCTCCACGTGGTGCACCCTGGGTACCAGTCAATAACCGTTCGATTCGTCGGGGGGTTATTGAGTGGTGGCGAATAACCTGACCATGGGAGGGCGTTTCTCTGCGTGTCCCTCTGGTCAACAGAGGGCACAGTTGAGGAGCAAGGGCGGGTACAGTGTGCACTTACGATGCCACTGTATAGGCTATGGTAATCTCTTATCTAGCCGCCGTCGGGCTCGTAATCCCGTAGTGAGGCGTCGTGGTCATGTCTCATGGCCTGCACGGGGCCGAGGGTCTTGCCTTAACCGGCTGGATCGCGAGGAAGAAAACCTCTCTAAAAAAATACCCCGAATCCCAAGCGGCGGCGCACCGTGAGGGGATGCATGGCTGATGGGTAGTTCAGTCTCTAGTGCCACCCCCGCCAGGGTACCGGCCGACACCCTTCGGCGAGTTATCTTAGGCTTATCTCGGTGCTGGGGGCACCACCGGGATGGACCGCATAATTCCCCCATACTCGTGGGATTCAATATGGAAAACGATCTAATAAATAATATGATGAGAGGGCTGGAAGGCGAGATAGGAGAAAGAGAAGACGCAGTTTCGGACACAGTATTCGAGGCATTGGTTGACCCGAGGAAGGGAGCTGGAGCGGTTTCAAAGCGGCCTCGTGAATTTACAGGCAGTTTGGAGGAGGAAGAGGGAGAGCCCTCGGAGAAGGCTGTCGCCGTTGAGCCCGAACCAGTCACCAAAACCCGAGGGAAGGTGAAGGGAAGGGGAGCTTGCCTCGGGCTTAATGCGGCCAAAGCCCGCCTTAAGGAGCTGGAAGCATGCTCGTTTGAGGAGGAGGCAGAGGCAGATGGTTCGCACCGTCTAACTCCCCCTGAGACTAGATCTCGAAGTCGGTCTCAAAAGGCGGACAAAGAAATCCAGGAGTGGAGCCCTATACTGGGGGCTACGGAGAAAGCCATAGAGTACATCCCTACTAGAGATGAGCTCATCGATAAAACCCGAAGCGCGGTTGTTTCAATAGTAACTGAAACAAAGAGGTCCAACAACCTCAAGAGTGGCGTCAGAGGGCTAATAAACCGGGCTACAAAGGAGATAACCACGGCTATGGATGCACTCCAGGGAATATCAATGGATGAGGAAGCCCGGAGGCTCCGGGCTGATAATAAGAGGATGAGACAGGAGATGGCCGCTCTAACGGCCGAAGTCAAGGCCCTTCGGTCCTCCTTCTCCACAAAGGAGAAATCCCCTTCACTAGTGGGTCCGCCCAATATGGAGACGATCCCTCCGGCGCTTGTGGAAATGCTAGAAACATTGAAGAGGGACCTCTTTGTTTCCATTGGAGGAATGGTCAACGATCGCCTTCGAGAGGTCGAAAAACGGCTCCCTCTGGAGCCCGTCTTGAGACCACCGCTCGCGGCGGATAAAAAGATGGAGAAGGCTGCTGGCCGTTCTCTCGACGAACCGTCTGCGGGTCCGTCACGAGCACGTCCAGCAAAGAAGCGCACAGAGGCTAGGGATAAAGCCACCGAGCCAAACACGGCGCCCCAGGCCAAGCCTAATGTCCCCTTGCTGGAAGCAGTGTCAGGGGATACAACTCAAAATGAGGGGACCGGGACGGACCGTATTCCGCCAGCCTGGTCGAAGGTGGTCGGAAGGAAGACAAAGACCCAAGCAGGCGAGTCCAATGCAACCATTCCGACCACCTCGGCTCGCGTATCCGCTAAGGCTACCCCAGCTACCCGAAAGGGAAAGTTGAATTCCCCGAAGTCCTCAGCGGTCCTTATGACCTTAAGACCGGAAGCCGTCGCCACTCATAGCTACGCAACGGTATTGAAGGCGGCCACTGCAGGCCTAGAACTGAAGGAGGTGGGAGTAGACCACGTTCGGGTGCGAAAATCGGCAACTGGGTCTAGAATAATCGAGATCCCAGGAGCTGGCAGTGCCAAAGCGGCGGATGAGCTTGCCAGTAAGCTGCAGGGCCTGGTCGGGGAATGGGTGACGGTTTCCCGGCCCACGAAAACCACCGGTCTACGACTAGT
Source organism: Lasiommata megera (assembly GCA_928268935.1). Classification (NCBI taxonomy): domain Eukaryota; kingdom Metazoa; phylum Arthropoda; class Insecta; order Lepidoptera; family Nymphalidae; genus Lasiommata; species Lasiommata megera. Next base: position 15,577,039 of record OV743322.1, on the reverse strand, counting down.
TGGTTTAGATGAATCTGTCACACCCGAGGAAATACAACGGGTGATTGCGTATAAGGGGAGCGTTCCGTCGCAGCAAGTGAGGGTTGGCGCTATACGCGTAGGATCCAGTGGGACCGGGTCAACCCTTATCCGTTGCCCAGTTACTGCAGCAAAGATACTCATTGCAGCTGGACGGTTAGTAATTGGGTGGTCCTCGGTCCGGGTTACTCTCCTGGAGCCCCTGCCGATGCGATGCTTCAGATGTTTAGGGACGGGCCATACAAGGGCACTCTGCCCCTCACTTATTGACCGAAGCACTCTGTGTTTCAGGTGCAGCAAAGAAGGGCACAAGGCGGCTTCGTGTTCGGCTGAACCGAACTGTGCAATCTGTGCAAAGCTGGGTAGGAAGGCCGGGCATGTCATGGGTGGACTGAAGTGCACACCACCCCTTACAAAGGGAAAGGCTCCTTTGACCCAGGTCTCTGAATCACCGGGAGGCCAGGATGAGCCGGCACAGGAGGGAATGGACATGGAAGCTTAATGTCAGCAAGCCAACGAGACTTTTTGCAGGCTAATCTGAACCATTCTGCCCGCGCTCAGGATTTACTGATGCAGCATATGGCGGAGTGGCAGATCGATGTGGTGACGGCCGCTGAGCCCTATTTTGTACTCCCTCAGCCAAACTGGGCAGGAGATACCGAGGGGTCTGTGGCTATAGTGGTGTCAGGACATGCGGATTCTCCTCCACTGATTCCAAAACGCAGTGGACCGGGCTTTGTGGCGGTTGGGTGGGGAGAGGTGATTCTTATTGGTGTGTACTTCTCCCCCAATCGACCATTTTCTGACTTCGAGGCGTTCCTAAGAAGCCTTGAGCCAGTGATTCGAGGTGCGGCGCCGACCCAGTTAATCCTGATGGGGGACTTGAATGCGAAGTCTGCTGCGTGGGGGTCTCCTGTCACTGACTTGAGGGGAGTCGAGCTTCAAAACTGGGCCACAATGCTTGGCCTGGTCCTCCTTAACCAGGGAAGCGTCAATACGTGCGTTCGACGGCAGGGGGGGTCAATAGTGGATGTAACATTCGCTACCCCTGCCATTGCCGCACGCACTCAGGATTGGCGCGTCCTTGACAATGTGGAGACGCTATCTGACCACAGATATATACGGTGGAGGATCTTTGCGTCGCTTCCAGCTTTGCGATGTCCGAGTAGGAGAGGGGGAGCAGTATTTCCCAGATGGGCATTGGCTCACCTTGACCTTGAATTGGTGGAGGAGAGCGCCATCATCGAGATCTGGAATATTGCACCTCAGGTTTCGGTGGAAGAGAGTGCGAGACGTTTTCGCGTTGCACTAATGAGGGTGTGCGATGCAGCAATGCCCAGGACAAGGCGCTTACCCCCGCGGAGAGCAGTGTACTGGTGGTCACGGGAGATCGCGGCTATCCGCGTCATCTGTAATCGGGCACGCCGGGCCTACACCCGTTGTCGTCGCAGGAGGCCAGTGAACGCGAACGATGAGGATCGCCTTTATAGGGAGTTCCGCACGGCGAAAACAGCCTTCCAGGTTGCCATTGCTAGGGCAAAGGAGTCTGCCAATGAGGAGTTCCTGGCAGCTCTGGATAGGGATCCCTGGGGTCGGCCATATCGCATGGTCAGAGGCAAGATGCGCAGTGTGACCTCCACGTATTCCATGGAACCGGAGTTCCTAAGGCGGGTTGTTTCCGGACTCTTTCCAGAACCACCAGAATTTACGCCTCCCATAATGGTGACCCCGTCTCGGGAGCTGGAGGAACCAGTCGAGGGCCCCCCAGTTTCGGAGGATGAGATGGTAGATGCGTGGGAGCGTTTGCGTCAAGGTAAGAAGGCACCGGGACCGGACGGAGTACCGAGAAAGGTACTGTCAATGGCCTTGATACACCTTGGTGTCCACCTCAGGCGGTTATTCAATGATTGCCTGCAGGCGGGGCGTTTCCCCGGGGTATGGAAGGAGGGGCGGTTGGTGCTGTTGCGGAAGGATGGCCGATCTGCTGACTCTCCCTCCGCATACAGACCAATCGTCTTAATTGATGAGGTGAGTAAGATGTTGGAGAGAATTCTTGCCTCTCGAATAAACCAGCATCTTGCCATGCAGGGCCCCGACCTTTCGGAGCACCAGTATGGCTTCAGAGTGGGAAAGTCAACGATTGACGCCGTAGGTGCTCTGAAAAGCTTCTGTGAGTACGCGGAGAAGAGAGGTGAGGGAGTAGTGGCAGTATCGTTAGATATTGCCAATGCTTTTGGCACCCTTCCATTTAGCGTAATAGAGGAAGCGCTTCGGTATCACGCTGTGCCCCACTATCTACGCCGTATGATAGGGAACTACCTAAAGGAAAGGCTAGTGCTCTATCAGGGTAGGGATGGGGAGAGGAAAGAGAGGCTGATGGCCTGTGGGGTTCCACAGGGGTCGGTCCTGGGGCCCCTATTGTGGAACGTTGGGTTTGACTGGGCTATTCGTTCGGTACTGCTGCCCCGGATGGCAATAATTTGCTATGCAGATGACACTCTGGTTGTTGTCCGTGGAAGCTGCTATAGAGAGACGGTGAGGAGGGCCACGGTGGCCACCGAATTGATAGTCACACGAATCGGGATGTTGGGGCTAACAGTGGCGCTCCCGAAGACTGAAGTCATTCTATTCAGGGGAATGGGGTGGCGGCCCCCGGCACGTGCCAGCATCACCGTGTCAGGAGAGGCGATCCAAATCAAGCCCCACATGAAATATCTGGGACTAGTCTTGGACCGGAAGTGGAATTTTGAGGAGCACTTCCGCCGGCTCACTCCAAGATTGGTGGGAACTGCTGCCGCACTTGGCCGGCTTCTCCCGAATGTTGGCGGCCCAGGGGCTCCATGCCGTCGCCTGTTCGCAGGGGTTGTGAGAAGCATGGCGACGTATGGGGCCCCCATTTGGTTCGACGCTCTCCGCGCGCCAACCAGGGCCCTTCTGCAAAGGCCACAGAGGGTGGTGGCAAATCGCATCTGCCGGGCATACGCGACAGTTGCCTTCGCGGTGGCCTGCGTGTTGGCAGGCACTCCCCCCTGGGAGCTAGAGGCGGGGGTGCTTGCTAGCACGTACCGCGTTGCAGCAGAGAGCCGTGCGAGGGGCGAAAGACTAGCGCCTGAAGTGGTCGGCCGAATGCAGCGGATGGCTGCACGAAGGATGCGTGACCGATGGAAGGCGGGCCTGACGGATGCCGTCTATGGCAAACGAACCATAGAGGCTATCCGCCCGGTCTTGGATCAGTGGTGCCGGCGTGAGCATGGGGTTCTCTCTTTCCGCCTGGTGCAGGTTTTGACTGGACATGGTTGCTTTGGCCATTATCTGCACCGGGTCGCGAGGAGGGAGCCAAACCCCTCATGCCATGAGTGTGGTGCTGCGGAGGACACCCTAGAAGTGTGCAGGAACTGGGATCCTCAGCGCCGCACTTTGATGGTTACGATCGGCGGAGACCTCTCGCTGTCTGGCGTAGTTTCTGCAATGCTGAGCAGTGAGAGATCTTGGGATGCCGTAGCCAACTTCTGTGAAGAAGTAATATCACGGAAGGAGGCAGCGGAGCGTGTGCGCGAAGAGGCTGTCGACGCGCATCCACTTCGGCGTAGACGGGTGGGAAGAAGACGGCGGCTTTTCGCTGCTCGTCATATTCCCTTGGGAGGCGGCGGGTAGCTATTGGGCTATCTACCCGTCATTGCACGAGACTCCTTACTGTCTGGGGGGGGATCAAGCTGTCCTGATCCTCTCTCTTTTAGCGCGGGAGCCCTGTTGCTAAGGCTGGGGCGGCTGGTGGATGTCTGGGAAGAATACAATGGGTACCCCAGGTGTTCAGCAAATCCAGCGAGTGGGACATGCTGTGGTGGTTTTTAGTTCGGGTATACCTCAACGATAAGGGGGGGGGAGTCCCACATAACCTCCGTCTTGCCCAACGGACGGAGGTAGCCATAAAGCTTTTCCACCACGGGGAAAAAAAAAAAAAAAAAAAAAAAAAAAAAAAAAAAAAAAAGGGTGGTAACTACCCACGGCCGAAGCCCGTTACGTTAATTTAAAAAAATGCGCAATATCGCTTAAAGCGATCTCCTACAAACCACTCCTTGTGAAAGGAACCATTTAAAAGTTCAACAACAAGTTAAGTAGTAATAAAAATAAATTTCGGATGTTACATTTACCCTGCAGCACTCTCAATAGCAAACTAAAAAAAATAGATTCCCAGTCTACTCTCTTTGTATGAGATTTTTTGCTATGAGCAGGCGAATATTATTGCGTTTTTTGAATATGCTGTATAAATTATTCCACTAGGAGCGCAGAACTTTACGGTTGTTCTATTTTTTCACCTGCCATTTGACGTCACGAATTAAACGCTTCAAATTAATTAGCTACTAATAAAGTTAACAAATCTAACCTGACCTACTCACCTACTTCGAGCCAATACTAACTTGGCTAAACAAATATGTAATCAAAGATATAAGTAATTAAGATTAATAAGAATGAAGAAAAATATATCATATCCACTTATTGTATATTGTTCATTGTGGTTGATTTACACATCATTTCGACGCCCACCGTGGTGCGGTGCGCGTGCTGTCGCATTATAGGTTCTGGTCTAGAGGTCCTGGGTTCGATATCCGGCTCGAGGCTGGTCTGGTGGGAGGCTGCGGCCGAGGCTAGTTTACCACCCTACGGACAAAGACGTGTCGCCAAGCGATTAAGCGTTCCGGCACGATGTCGCGTAGAAACCAATTAGGAGTGTGGGCTTACCATACCCCTAACAGGTTAGCCCGTTTCCATCCTGGACTGCATCATCACTAACCACCAGGTGAGATAGCCGTCAAGGGCTTACTTGTAATGCATATAAAAAAAAACATATCCATCATAAACTACGACATTACAAACAAGTTCATAATGAATTGAACATAACAGGGCACTTTCTAATTCCTAAAATAGACAATAGCAAAGATATATGTATAGTATCTTTATATGTCGACATAGGTATTTTCTTGCAGTTTAGCGGAGAGTGAGGCATTTGTAGTGGTACAGGTATTTTTTTTATATACATAGTAAATCAGTCATCATCATCATCATGATCAACCCACTCTCGGCTCACTACAGAGCACGGGTCTCCTCTCAATATGAGAAGCGTTTGACCGTAATACACCACGTTGGCCATGAGCGAATCGGCAGACTTCACACGCCTTTGCGAACATTATGGAGAACTCCCAGGCGTGCAGGTTTCCTCACGATGTTTTCGTTCAACGTTGAAGCCAGTGATATTTTAATTGCTTAAAAACGCACTGAAGCTGTGGTAGCCTAGTGGTTAGGACGTCCGCCTCCTAATTAGAGGTCGGGGGTTCAAACCCGGGCAACTATAACTTTTCGGAGTTATGTGCGTTTTTAAGTATTATACCTAGTATAATTTCGAAACTGTGAGCGTTACTTTCCTCCGATAGTGCCAAACCATTTGTTATCTCATGATTCTCTTAATAAATCAAATCCTTATCTATAAGTTTGATTTTATTTGATGGATTTGATTTGATATTCAAGTAGAGAGAGTTTGCATGTTATATATAATTTTTCCCCTTTCCCTTGGAATTTATAAGTCTAGGAATTCCTTCATAATTTTCCTGTGAACTATTAATATCGAAGGTCACTAGTTTTGCAGGATAATAGTTCTCGTATCTTTTAAGCGATATTTTTTATTTCAAATCCTCAGATTGTTTTAATAAATTGTTTCGTGGGTTCAGTTTAAAATTAGAGATCGTCATTGGGTCACGTAACGATATAAATAATCCACCATTCAACTTTTTAGTTGAGTAGATTCGGAGGGAAAAAGTGACTGAAAGAATGACAAATAACTTAGTTATTGCTGTCGACTGACTTATATTCCTTTCTCCATCTGATATAGAGAATCTTAAAAGCAGGAGTTAGAGTTAGCTTCTTGAGTGTTTTGTGCTATAAAAATATCTGTAAAATGTATACAGCTTCTTAGGCTGTAGAGCCTAAACCTATACTAAAATAGTGTTCACGAAATAGAAAATTGGAAATGGCGGACAGACACGCAGCGTTTATGCGGGTGACCAGCTGATTTTAACTTGACCCCCATGACCTTAGGTGAAGAGAAGAAAAATTACCAGGCTAGGTTTGTTGTACAGATCTATAATGTCGTTCAGTTAAACCTTTTAGTCAGCGGGTGACCTTTTTTAAGTAATTTCCACCGTCCATGAATTTTAATTTAATTATTTAAGTCCTGTCGTTTCACGCAATAATGTCACCCCTTTATTATAGCGAGTGTATGATGTAAGTCACCTGTAGGTCAAGAAGCCATATACCTCAAGGTTTCTAGGTATTACTGGGTGACATTTTGGAAACGGACAGTAGTTAAGAGAACTAGATAGATAAAAACTTGTAATTCTTAGGTAGAAAGGGCGTTTCCCCGCATTTACTAAGGTTTGTATTTACGTAATGTTAATAAATTGTATATGTAAGATAATGTTAAATAATGATTTAAATAGGTTCAGAAGGTGCACAGTTCATCGATTAAAAGCAAGCAAATCTTTCCTCGTTTTATATCAGATTTAATGTAATAATTATAGATATTTTTTACTTTATTACTTGTTTTTAGTAGTAAGGGTTATTGGGAAGATATTATTAGAAACAAGATCACATTATGAAGCGAGTCGTAAGCTCATGAAGAGCCGAATTGCATCCGGCAATTTTGATCCGAACGTTATAAAATATGAAGTTATTAGTAGTTTTTATATCACTATTTTTTTTAAAACAAAGACATTGTTGGTATTATAAAACTATTTTACTAGAAGAAGATTGTTTTAAATATAGTTTGACAGTTTTGTTGAAAAATTAGTTTTATCGACCGATAATCTACAAATCTAGCAAAGTTTAAGTACTTACGAGAACAAAAGTATAAACTTGACATTAGCTAAGATTAGCCAATTGACATTAAGTTTATACTTTTTTTTTCTGTGTAAAGATATAAAACCAGAAAAAAAGAGCACAATAGTAACTGCTGACTGACAACGCGAAGGTTCATATCAATTTATTTTTGTTTATAGTAGATTAGGGACTTACAATCATTGCCGCAGTGTAATATTTTAATATTGTTGACACTCTTATTTCTGAATTATAATTTATATTTCAGGGTAAAATAAAACCAACATTTTAAAATAATTCTGTTATAAGCGATGGTAGTAAATCTCTATAACTTATGATTAGAGATTTGTTGACAAACGAATTTACAATGAACACTTCCAAAATCTCACTCTCTATGTATCGAGCTGTCTGAGTACGTGGTAACTATTCTAACTAACTTCAATATTTACGGTATCGCGTAAACTAAATTTTATTTTATACACTTTAATTTGATTACTCCGTAATTGTTTGGTTGAAGTCTCGACCAAAATTATGTTTATAGGTTTATTTGTTTATAGTTTTTTTTTTCTTCGTTATTCTGCAAATACAAATATAACCAAATAACTACTTTTTTATTAAAGCTTTTATAGAAAAATATCAGTGTCTGTATTTGCATAATTCAAAAAGTAGTTTATGGATCAATTTGAGATTACACAACACTGCGATTAAAAGTACCTAATATCCTATTATTAAAAATTTATTTGGCCGACACAAATGCTGTAACTCAATTACTAGTTAATTTAAAAAAAAAGAAAAAAAAAAGTAAGAGTTTTTTTCTTACGTGGTCTGAATTCTGATCGTTCACATGCATTTTGAAAAAGGAATAACTAGTATTAGTATTAAAATTTTTGGTGCTAATGTTTCAGAAATGTTAGCCTTACTTTTGGCACATTAACATAAGTCGTAAACTAACGTTTCAAAATAATGTTGCTTTATGTTATATTATGTTGCCGTATGTACTCAGTTTGTGTTACTACTTAAATTTAAAAAAGCCAACATACTATGGACAGCTCTGGTAGAGAAATACAAAAATTCAGCTTTGGTAAAACATTATGAAATATCCGCAAAACTGGAATAATACTCAGACAATGAATTGGCTTTACGTATTTTTGTGTTATTTTTATAACAGTGTTTTTATTTACCTTAGTTACCAGAGGAAAGGGCATTAATATCGTATTCAACCGGCCGAGATTTATTGGTAAATATTTCTATGGGAGTGGAGAAAATTCTTCCATTCTTATTTGATCAGTATCCTACCTCGTATGGGGAACGGCTTCGTCATAATGGTCTCCGTGACCGGCGGCAGCAGCCGCTGTGTCTCCGCGGACATGGCACTGGTGCATAGGTTCAACTCGTGTTTCTTGCTCTCACAGTTGTTGTTCACGCCGCCGCGTAAACGCAGCGACGGCCCGTTTACCGCATCCATCTGCGTGCAGGGTGCACTATCGCATGACGCTCAAAACATCTCGTCTCCACTTCACTATCAGCTGATTCTGGTAAATTATTATATATTATAACGAGTTTTATTTCACTTTAAACACGCGTGCGCTCATGTGCGCAGATTTCACCGCACTAGCTGTACTCTGAGCGTGTTGAATGTAATATCAAAGAACGTAGATAACGCGTGAACAAGTATCTATACGCACGACATTGCCCGCGGACGCCGCGTGCACTACTGGCCGGATTTTAGGCACAATGCCATGATATCTCGCGAGAATACGTCACGAACACTGCACGTTGTGGACGTGTGTTTGCACACACGTCACTAGACCAGCACAAGTTCTGTTTGCTTTACGTGTGAAACTATATGGCGTACTCTGACATCGCTCAGACTTAACATAGTAAATTAGGTAAATATTCTCCCTTACTACTAACATTATTAACAAAATGAAATAGATTTATTTCATAACAAATATATTGACTTTAAAAGTAAAATTATTGACATCTCTTATGATAAGTACTAATTGACATTTGTAAATGAAATCTTGACTTGACTTGAGCTTTAACATTATTATATCATGTTTTTAGTTTTTTTGTAGTTGATTAGATTGCGGTTTTTTTTATGTGCGGTATTTGTGAACGTTGTGAAAGCCTGTAAAAAGTTAAACATTCACATTAGCTCACAACGGTAAAAAATGGTCATGAAAAATGTATTAGTGGTTGGTTTTCCGTAATAAATAAATAAATACTATCTCTATCATAGAGATCACTCTTTAGTGATAAGGCCGCCTATTGTACCTTCTATTCTTTGTGTTTTTTTTTTTACTGTCTTGTATTTCTTCTGTTGTGTACAATAAAGTGTATTTTCATTTCATTTCATAGTATTGAAAAAACGATTTATGGCAGACACAACTTTATCTACTTTTTAAATGTTTCTTAAGTCTCATGAAAGTGCATTGTCTAGACTCTAGATCTTAGTGGCCTCGGCAAGTCGCACACCATATCGACCCGACACCGACTCAACTTAAATTAGAACATTCAAATATGAGCGTTATATCATAAGACAAAAAGTGTTTTTTCGTACCGGCAAGTGACGTGGTTAATTTATGACACAACATAAAGCTCACATTCCTATGATATAATTTCAGCAGAGTCGGTGTTGAGTCGATATGTCGAAGGTCGTGAGAGTTACATTTGTAGAGTTGTTTTCCAGTTTTCAAACATTATCACAAAGAAATATGGACCTAATGGAACTCTTAATAAAGTTTACGTTAAATTTCTGTTACCGTACCCTTATATTTCAGAGTAATTTTCCAGTTTCAAATGAATATGGACCTTATTCTTGTGCATTTACGTTGCAATTCTGTTTACTTAAAAACCTAGCTCTATTATGAGAATGTAGAGCAACTTTACGGTTTCCAAACCATAATATCAAAGTCATGTAGTCGATTTTTACTCTACATGGAACTTCTATTGCAATTAACAAAGTAATTAGTGTAAGATTTGTAAAGTCGTTTTTCATTTTCCAAGCTTTAATACGTCAAAGCAAAATGAGCCTTATTTATATATATTTAGAGACGTAATTTAGATGAAGATTTAGATGTACGGCAGTTTCGGTTTTTATTTCAGAAACGTTCCGATATAAGCGCAGCGAGTTAATAGCAGTTGTAGACAAACTTTAGCATTTAACTAAATGTAATAAGGTCCATTTTCCTTTGACGTTAGTTAAACAACTCTACTAACTAATAACTAATAGTATACAAACAAACAAATTCGAAGCGGTGGTAGCTCAGTAGTTACGGCGTCAGCCTCCTAATCAGAGGTCGGCGGTTCGAATCCGGGCACGCACCTCTAACTTTTCGGAGTTATGTGCGTTTAAAAAAAAAAATCACTTGCTTCAACGGTGAAGGAAAACATCGTGAGGAAACCTGCACGCCTGACAGTTCTTCATAATGTTCTCAAAGGCGTGTGAAGTCTGCCAATCCGCACATGGCCAGCGTGGTGGACTATGGCCAAACCATTCTCATATTGAGAGGAGACCCGTGCTCTGTAGTGAGCCGGTAATGGGTTGCTCATGATGAAATATACCGATAAGGTTTTGTACCTGAAGGATCCTATGGGATCCACTTCCATCTAACTATATAACTCATGAACCGTTGTAAGTAGAGCGCAGAATTTTTCAGTGTTTTTCTGTTGCCATTATACCAAAAAATAGCATCAAGGTAAAAATAAAATCAAAGGTCAAATCAAACAAGAATCTTTTTGGTGTTTTTTGTTGTGATGTGTTGCTCGATCTTAAGTATATCGATGCAGGATACTAAATATTTTGCTGGTTGGGTTGCGGACGGGTGCGCGAGCGTTTCCGTGACCCAGCCACCAGGCAACGCGAAGGAGCATCGCTTCCTCCCCCGCCCTAAGCGCACCTCTCCGAAAGAGGAGACCTAAACATATCCTTCACGACCCTGACGATCAGATGACTACTGACAACACACTCGTACCACCTACCACACAATCATACGCTACACACAGTCTTCGCCGGCGAAGACGAGGTCCCCGCTATCTTACGTCATCCGGACGTGGGCTCCATCCACGGCCTCGGAGACGTACGGACCACTCACCGTCCGACCCCCCCGTTATCCCAAACGTCGCCTAAGCCGAGGTTCGGCCTCAAGGAGGCGCCCTAAGGCAGACGTTCCCTTAGTTTCTTCGAGCCCTATGGCTCAAAATTTCTTCTGGCAGAGCTTCTTTCCGAAGCTCGCCAAACAGCCCGGTTACGCTATGGCAACCAATAGGGTTTGTACAGCTAATAGACAGTCCGAAAAAAAAGCCTCGCTGGGTTTTAGTGGATATTCTGATCGCCAGTCTGGGCTAGTCACACATAAACACACGTTTAAACACACCTGGCGTACTTACTGCGCATTGCGATTTACACGAAAAAGAACACGCTAAGTGAGCGTTCATTAACGAAAATAATCGCTGTTAATTGCATGCTACAGGTACCTGCGTAAAAAGGCCTTTATCTTTACAAATAAATAAAATTGGAGTGTCTGTTTGTAACATTCAAATAACCGTTTTTTACTACATGCGTATGAATATGTATACGGTACATACACCAAAATAACATTTTTTACAATTTTTGTCTGTTTGTATGTCTGTCTGTTTGTTCCGGCTAATCTCTGACATGGCTGGACCGATTTTTACGGGATTTTTTTTTTATTGGCAGGTAGCTGATATAATAAGGAGTAACTTAGGCTACTTTTATTTTAGAAAAATAAAGTAATGTTGCAATGTCCAAGTACTGTCCAGTACCGCGCGCAGCTCACGCGCATGCCACCGCCTGGGCCATCACGTCTCGGGCGCCTCCCACAACTTCTCCCACCAACGAATCAATATCCGATTTCACTCATTCTTTTTTTTAGAAAGGAGATACTTTAATGTTTATCCTGTAATTATTTCAAGTAATTCGGGTTAGTAATCTATTGCTTCGTGATTGAAAGACAAACAAACACACTAACTTCTTTCGTCGGTAGAGTGGCCGGCCTCCCATCAGACCAGACTCGAGCGGGAATCGAACCCAGGACCTCCAACTATATAATGCGACAGCGCACGCAATGCGCCACGGAGGTCGTCAAAGGCGTGTAAAGTCTACCGGGGTTAACTACTGCCCGAACTTTTTTTTTTATTTTATTTTATTGTTCAAAAATAATTTAAAAAACATTTAAATTGTAAAGCTAACCGCCCTCCAGAAACTTTACGTTTATGGGGTGGACGGCAAGTTCACCTTAAGATAAATAATTAAATAAAAGAACTTAAAACTAATAATAACTAATAATTAAAGATAACTTTTCGCCGGCGACGACGAGGTCCCCGCTATCTTACGTCATCCACGGCCTCGGAGACGTACGGACCACTCACCGTCCGACACCCCCGTTATCCCAAACATCGCCTAAGCCGAGGTTCGGCCTCACAGGAGACGCCCTTAGGCAGTCGTTGCCTTAGTTTCTTCGAGCCCTAGGGCTCAACATTTCTTCTGGCAGAAATTCTTTGCGAAGCTCGCCAAACAGCCCGGTTACGCTGTGGCAACCAATAGGGTTAGCACAGCTAATAGACAGTCTGAAAAAAAAACCTGCGCCACGTACGTCGTCAAATGAAAAAAAAAACGCCCAAATCTCCCCCTTCTCACACGCTGGGTTTTGTCTGTAAGCAATGTACGTTGGTGTACTCTGAGACGTCATAGTATGATTTGTGTAGGCATTAAAAAGGTATCTATCTATATACATAAAAGCGAAAGGTCACTTACATACTGATGAAACACGAGATCTCAAAAACTATTGTACGTATAAAGCTATAATTTAGCAAGTAGGTAGTAGATAGTCAAGAGATGACAGCTAAGAAAGGATATTTGGAAATTCCACCCCTAAGAGGGTAAAAGGGGGGTTGGAAGTTTGTATGAAAGTCCTATGTTTTTTAATTAAGAAACACGAAAATAGGTAATTTGACATTTGCCTGTCTCTTACTTTCTGAAGCAGGGCATTGGCCGCACGGGAAACCTCAATCTCACGGGAAATCAGCAATTCTACGCAGACGAAGTCGCGGGCAACAGCTAGTACATATATATATCCCTACTACATACTTAGTATCACTATGTTGCTTGAATATTTACCGGCCCGCAAACAATGTGTGTTTATGTTAACGACAGTATTAATACATGGAAATGGCCGGGTCTATAATTTCCTAGCTAGGTGGATTACGCGTTTATTATCAACAAATACTTATAATTGGTACTTTAATATTGGTGTGTTTGTTTGTACGCGTATCAAATTATCATCATCATCATGATCAAACCATTACCGGCTCACTACAGAGCACGGGTCTCCTCTCAATATGAGAAGGGTTTGGCCATAGTCCACCACGGCCATGTGCGGATTGGCAGACTTCATGCGCCTTTGAGAATATTATGGAGAACTCTCAGGCGTGCAGGTTTCCTCACGATGTTTTCCTTCAACATTGAAGCAAGTGATATTTTAATTGGTTTTTTAAAAACGCACGTAAGTCCGAAAAGGTAGAGGTGCGTGACCGGATTCGAACCGCCGACCTCTGATTAGGAGGCTGACGCCCTAACCACTGGGCTATCACCGCTTCACTTCACATTTTATTTAATTTAATAGGAAGCTAACGATATACAATGAAATAATTATGTTTTGACAACTTCGACGACCTCCGTGGCGCAGTGCGCGTGCCTTCGCATTATAAAGTTGGAGGTCCTGGATTCGATTCCCGACTCGAGTCTGGTCTGGTGGGAGGCTTCAGCCGTGGCTAGTTACCACCCTACCGACAAAGACGTGTCACCAAGCGGTTTAGCATTCCAGCACGATGTCGCGTAGAAACCGTTTAGAAGTATGGGTTTACCATACAGGTTAGCCAGCTACCATTTTTGACTCCATCATCACTTACCACCAGGTGAGATAGCCGATAGGGCTAACTTGTAGAGTATAAAAAATAGATGGTCTGTGACATACGACTAAAAGAGAAGTCAAGTCGATCACAGCGATTATTTAACGATCGCAATGCGTTCTTTACATCATTAAATCAGTTAATTTTAGTTTAGATTTTTAGTTTTAGGTTAATCTAAGTTTTATTTTAAGTTATATAAATACACTATGTCGAAGTTTCAATAACACAAAGTTAAATAAAAATATTTTGTCAATCAACTAATGAACGTTCACGGCTAAACAAGCGTCTAGACAAGAAATTTTCACACTCAATCTTAACGGTAATTTGACGTCGAGTTTTTAATTATATTAGTACTAATCAGTTAATAACAATGACTTCTATGTACAACAACATACATAGAAGTTATTGGATAATAACAACAATAACGCGGGGGAAGTCGTGAGCAAAAGCTTAGTATATTTTACTAGTTCGACGAATTAAAGTGAAGTTTACACAATACGCCTTTGTTACAAATTCTAGCAACACACACACGATCATACGAAAGTGTGTGTGTTGCCACGTTGTTATAAATACGCTACTTTGTATTATTGTCACCATCATCATCATCAACAGCTATTCGTAGCGTATATTACCACTAGAGGAGATGGTAAGCCAAAATAACACGCTATCGACCTTCATCATGTGCCATTACCGACTCACTACAGAGCACGGGTCTCCTCTCAATATGAGAAGGGTTTGGCCATAGTCCACCCCGCTGGCCATGTGTGGATTGGCAGACTTCACACGCCTTCGAGAACATTATGGAGAACTCTCAGGCGTGCAGGTTTCCTCACGATGTTTGCCTTCACCGTTGAAGCAAGTGATATTTTTTTTTAAAACGCACATAACTCCGAAAAGTTAGCGGTGCGTGCCCGGATACGAACCGCCGACCTCTGATTAGGAGGCTGACGCCCTAACCATTACGCTATCACCGCTTCATTTTTCGAATTGTCATTTGCAGATAACCATACCATGAAGCTCAGCCTTAGAGAAGAGCACTTGGGCTCGACGACATCTGGCGGGAAAGGGCGTCTCCTGTGAGACTCGGACCTCGACTTAGGGTGACGTTGGGACTTGTTGGTTGGCGTCCTGTTTAGTTTTCTTATTTTTTAAATATTTATATCGCAGGCAATTGAGCATACGGGTCACCTGATGTTAAGTGATCACCAACGCCCATTTGCGGTACCAGATGAGCCACTGATGCGTTGTTGGTTGAACCTGGTTGAATTGGTTTTTATTCGCCATCATACCCAAACGCTAAAGCCATGGCGGTGTGTTTCTGCTAGTAGAGGAAACTTTTTTTTTTACACAAGTTAGCCCTTGACGGATGGTAGCGGGCTAACTTGTTAAGGGTATGGTAAACCTGACACTCCTAATTGGTTTCTGCGCGACATCGTGCTGGAACTCTAAATCGTCTTGGGTGGTAACTAGCCACGGCCGAAGCCTCCCACCAGACCAGACTCGAGCCGGGAATCGAACCCAAGACCTCCAGCTTTATAATGCGACAGCGCACGCACTGCGCCACGGAGGTCGTCAAAAACTACGGCCGAAGACGCCCACCAGGCCGGACTCGGGCCGGAATAGAACCGAGGACCTTACACTTTACAATACGTTCCATAATAAACTAGGCTAGTTAATTATTGATCGAAGCTTATACCAAAATTTAATTCGTGTACTCACAAACTATTTAATACCGTTTTAACCGCAGCGTAGCGTGATTGCCGTCACGTAAGCTTATTGCGTTATCGATCAAACTCAGTAAAGCTCTCTTTGTTCTTCATTCGGGCAGGCGATAGCGGCTGAGTGGTGCTAAGCTCGGGTGCGTTTTAAACTGACCTTTAGAAACAGTAAGTTGTTTATTGTATGGAAGACGCCACTCTTTGTCTTCTTATAGTGCATTAAATATTAACTGGAGTCTTTCCACTTGAACCTAACATACATAATTTTTAAAATTATTCTATGATTATTCAAAAG
Organism: Lasiommata megera; assembly: GCA_928268935.1. Taxonomy (NCBI): domain Eukaryota; kingdom Metazoa; phylum Arthropoda; class Insecta; order Lepidoptera; family Nymphalidae; genus Lasiommata; species Lasiommata megera. The sequence continues at coordinate 15,561,208 of OV743322.1, read as the reverse complement.
TATCAACACTCGTTGGTTTGCAACAGAATAGATAAGGCCGAAACGGGTTCTTTAAAAATGAATGGGCTCTATGATTGTTTGGTTCATTACCCCTATTGTTTAGGTTCAAGTGGAAAGACGCCAGTTAATATGGAATGCACTATAAGCATCGTTGATAGTCTTATACCGTGTAATTATCATGATCCAGATTTTTCGAAACAATTAAGCGTAAGTTATTTATGAACATGATAACATTTTTATATGAAATATTGCTCTAATTCTTATTAGATATAGCTCTTAATACATGTGAGATGGTGATGACAAAAAGAAAATTTGCCTGGCTAAGTTTGTTGTGGGCTTCTTCTTAGACCGGGGCGCGTTTGGAGCTTTACTTTTAAGTTTACGAATCTAGTTATCACCATCAAATCACCACTATGTAAAGTATTGACGCGTCAAAAGAGCCTTTTAAAGGACTATTCATTCATGAAGATTATTTGAATTTGAATTTAAACACTATCGGGGATATTGAATCTATAATTGTTGAACTGGTAATTATTTATGTGGTTCCAAAAGTGTTCATTCAAAGTTTGTGTGATTAATAATTTTAGATAATCTGTTTCCTAGCCATATTGAAAAACTAAGCCAAAGATAGTGCACTTACGCGGTAATTTATAATCGTATTCGAACGCTAAATCGCTTGGCGACACGTCTTTGTTGGTAGGGTGGTAACTAGCCATGGCCGAAGCCTCCCACCAGACCAGACTCGAGCCGGGAATCGAACCCAGGACCTCCACTTTTAAAATGCAACAGCGTGGTCGTCATACGTATCTGGTAGAAAATAGTACTTTTCATTTTGCAGATCTTACCTACCTTGACTCTATAATTTGAAAAGTTTTCAAAGAGCTACTTTATTATAGTTGGGACCGCATCTCATCAAATAAAGCTGTTGATTGAAAATTTCCTCCAAAAATGAACATGTTCCAATCGATCCTGGAGACTGTACCGAAGACGCGGTCGCAAATGGTCAACGAGCTTGATATACCGGATATGACCGTCCAGCCGTACATATGGAGCGAGCCAGAGGAGTCCATTGACACTGACAGCATCCCCTCTGTCACCATTGATGACTTCGACGTGAGGAGTGACAGCTCGGAGTCCAGCCTCGCACTGTCGAGGGCTATGACCGACTCGGAAATTGATTACGAACGTTACAGAAGGGTAAGTAGAGCGAGTGAGAGTTATCTGTAGAGGTACTTATGTTTTTTTTTATCCACTACAAGTTAGCCCGTGACCTCATCTCACCTGATGGTAAGTGATGGTAAGTCCAATTTCGAGAAGGAGGTCAGTCGCCGAATTCAGCTCGGGTGGGCAGCGTTTGGGAAACTTCGCGACATATTTTCGTCCAACATCCCTCAGTGCCTGAAGACAAAAGTTTTCGAACAGTGCGTGTTGCCAGTGATGACTTACGGATCCGAAACGTGGTCGCTCACTATGGGCCTCATAAGAAGGCTCAGAGTCACTCAGCGAGCAATGGAGAGAGCTATGCTAGGAGTATCTCTACGTGATCACATCAGGAATGAAGAGATCGGTAGAAGGACCAGAGTTACCGACATAGCTCAGCGAGTTGCGAAGTTGAAGTGGCAATGGGCGGGGCACATAGCTAGGAGAACCGATGGACGTTGGGGTCCCAAGGTGCTGGAATGGCGACCCCGCACCGGTAAACGTAGCGTTGGTTGACCCCCAACAAGGTGGACAGACGACATCAAACGAGTCGCAGGGAGCCGCTGGATACAAGCGGCCCAAGATCGTGGTCATTGGAACTCCCTACAAAAGACCTATGTCCAGCAGTGACGTCTATCGGTTGAAATGATGATGATGATGAATTCAAATAATCTTTATTAAAATAGTTCTTTACAAGGCACTTTTGAGGCGTCAATAATTTACATAGTAGTGATTCCATGGTGATAACTACATTCGTTTACTCAAAACTAAAGCTATGAGGGTTCCAAACGCGCTCCGGTCTAAGAAGTCCGCAACAAACTTAGCCGGGTTTTACAGTCTAAGATGGTAGCGGGCTAACTTGTTAGGGGTATGATGAACTTACTCCTAATTGGTTTCTACGCGACATCGTGCCGGAACGCTAAATCGCTTGGCGACACATCTTCGTCGGTAGGGTGGTAACTAGCCACGGCCGAAGACTAGCTAGAAGTATCAGAGACAATTACAATAGAAATGAATCAATATAATTATTACTGACAAACTCTTTTTTTTATTCTATGTTACTTATAATACCTCCAAAAATATGTGTACAAAGTTTCATGACGATTGGTTAGACGTTTTCGCGTGAAACGTAACAAACAAACTTACATTGATCATCGTCATCATCATGATCAACCCATTACCGGCTCACTACAGAGCACGAGTCTCCTCAATATGAGAAGGGTTTGGCCATAGTCCACCACGCTGGCCATGTGCGGATTGGCAGACTTCACACGCCTTTGAGAACATTATGGACTTACATTCACATTTATAATATTAGTATCATTAACACATTGTTTTATATCTCGGATTCAGTAAGTATATGGTATACCAGACAAAATAGTATACTATTTTGTCTGGTATACTGTATACTCGGACCAACAGAATAAAAGAGTTTTTGAAGTATGAAAAACTTGAGAATAATCTATAGCCAAATTAATAACTCAGGCCTGCCCCTAAAAGAGCAACACAATAATGTTCTGAGAGCTATTTAGGCAAGTTCTCAGATGATGGCTTTTAATTTTAATAGAGCCTTCTTATCTTCAGATTATTCAGTACGATCTTCATGTGTTACAGCTCAAGAATAGGAGTTCCAGTGATCCTTGGGTCCAGATGAGGATAGCAATCCATGCCTTTCCAAATGGATATATCGACTCCTTGAACAGGTATCGAAAACCAATCAGTTTTCAACTTATTACAGGGGCGTGTAACTTCTAAAATATCTATGCTATGGAACCATACGTCCTTCCGGAATAAAAAGTTGCCTTTATTCCTTCCTTTCAGCCGTTCGGACGCGATAATGTAACAAACGTCGAAAATTCATTCATTTAAGCTTTCGAATTTGTTATAGTTGTTAGATATTAAAGATAGGTACTAATATATATTTCATATATCTAAAATTCAGAAGCTGTGATAGCCTATTGGTAAGGGCGCCCGCTTCCTAATCGGACCTAAATCGGTCGGGGATTCTATCCCGGGCACGCACCTCTACCTTTTCGGAGTTATGTGCGTTTTAAAGCGACTAAAATGTCACTTGCTTCAACAGTGAAGGAAAACATCGTGAGGAACCCTTCATGCCTGAGAGTTCTCCATAATGTTCTCAAAGGTGTGTGGTGTCTGCCAATCAGCACATGGCCAGCGTGGTGGACTATGGCCAAAGCTTTTGTCATATTTAGAGGAGATCCGTGCTCTGTAGTGAGCCGGCAATGGGTTGATCATGATGATGATGAGGAGTAACGTGAAAAGCCTGGGAGTTGAAAGTTGCTAGTGTCTAACCCCGCGCCTCTTGCAAATTAATTGGCGGTTGCTCCTAGTTATAGGATTACCTTTAAATATATACCAATAATCATTTATGCTCTTAACCATTCTTTTACAAGTTTTCAAGGCAGCTCTTCGGAGAGCACAGAGGAATCAAGCAGGGAACGGCACCAGTACAACGAGGAATTGAAGCTGAAGATGGAGAGATTTTTCGAGGAAGAGTGCAGGGTGTTTTCACCCGATGATCCTGGTCTGATTGCGCTGGAAGAAGCGTTGCAGGAAACTCATATAAAGGTTAGCGTTGAGACCTTTACTAATAGGACATAGAACTATTGTAATCTGTGGTCTAGGTCTGTGTAAAGAAACACGGTAAATGTGTGCGATATCTTTTTTTTTTCTTCGGATTGTCTATTAGCCGTACAAACCCTACTGGTTGCCACAGCGTAACCGGGCTGTTGTGTGATATCGCGGGAATATCCGCAAAGCATCAGATATACACACACACTCGTGCCATGTATGTACACTTGATTACCACAAGTAAAGCGCACGTCGCTTTGTAACATAAAATAAAAAAATATTTTTTCGAAGTCGAAGTTGTTTTTTTGTAAGTACGTTTTTTTTTTATAAGTATGTAAGTGTAAGAAGTCTAAAAAAAAAGAATTGCTGAACACAAAAATGTTTCCTGTACAAACTGTCGTACAATTTCCTAAACTCCATTTCACCGTTAACGGTTGGATAATTTAAAAACCTTCTGCAGATTCGTACACCTATGTTAAATGTATATTGTTTATTATATTGTCTATGACTAACAAAAATACTATTTTACAAATAACTCCCATAGACAGCATCATACACCACCTATTGGTAGCTTTAGTTAACATGTTAAGTACGTCACATCTGGTACGTACAGCGGTAGCATTACGGTTTATTTTATATTTTGAAACTAATGTCAATAAGTAACGTTCAGATCCCACTTCTGATATAGGATGGACGGGGGTCAAGACCTATAAAAACTTGACGGATTTACATTTTTCCACAGTCAAGTTCGATAACTTTAAAGGTTACACCACGGGTTCTGATGAGATAGCTGACAAGAAAACTTTCGAGTGTATAAATTTGATTACAGCCCTAAATCATCTCCAGCGATAAGGGCCGTGTAAGCATCTGTGTATAGGGTAACATTACCCATCTACCGTCCGACCCCCCCGTTATCCCAAACGTCGCCTTAGCCGAGGTTCGGCCTCAAAGGCCCTTCCCTTAGTTTCTTCGAGCCGTAGGGCTCAAAAGTTCTTCTGGCAGAGCTTCTTTCCAAAGCTCGCCAAACAGCCCGGTTACGCTGTGGCAACCAATAGTACAGCTAATAGACAGTCCGAAAAAAAAAAAATTACCCATCCCCCTTGAACGCGGCAAAACAGCGTTCCCACGGTTGATTACATTCCTAAACTACGGAATAGTCCGATCCAATCCGAAAAGTCTGCTTGGCTTCATCTTTTAATTCGATTTTGAATTGTAATTAATTTTATTATAACTATCCGGGTATCATCGTGTCCTCCAACTATACCTTCAGTAACTGTTTTAAGAATAAAAACACAAAATATTTCTATTTTAACACACATTATTGTGTTAAAATGGAAATCCTAAACTTGAACACTTTTATTTCTTACATACCTGTATAATTCTGTTGGATGTCGCCGTGCATTTGGCATGAGTCATCAATACATTTTCTTGAAATTCACGGATGTTTAGTTTGAGCGACACAAATCGTATTACGATAATATGGTCATACTCATGATCTGAGTAACACGTTTTATCTGAAGTTTGTCACGTAGCTTAACTATAAAGGTCAAAACTATACCCTTGTGCTAGGTTCAAAGTGTGCCACTAACAAAACTGGACTTTCATACAATATTTCTTAGCTTCAACACATCAACCGGTTGATGTCCACAACTGAACATTTTATGGATTCTTTGATGTCATGTTTCCACTTAGTTTACTAACGCTATACCTATTTTTCGGTGCGCGTTCAAACCCCAAATTCCATCTGCGGCCACTTTAGAATACCAATTGCATGATAAGTTTTTAAGTTTGTATTAGGCACTAATCGTTGTAACCTTTGATTTGTATAAAATAATGTGTCTCGGAAATGAGTGCCTGTTAACTGCAACTCAGGTTTTACTAATGCAGTTAACAAAGTTATTTTTATATACTGTATTTTCATGTATTTTGTTCCCAATAAATAAATAAAAAATTCTTTAACCTATGGCACGTACTGCGTATGAACAAACAAAATGGTACGCACCAAATTATTGGTGCCAAAATATTAAAAGAGCACCAAGTGCACGCACAGATAATCTTGTATTGCCAATGACAAAACTATTTAACTGAATACAACAAGCGACCCGTGACCGGTCGGAAGCTGTCTAGTTATAGCCGTTCTAGAAGGCTTATGCCGTATTTACTTATTAACTATCATCATGATCAACCCATTACCGGCTCACTACAGAGCACGGGTCTCCTCTCAATATGAGAAGGGTTTGGCCATAGTCCACCACGCTGGCCATGTGCGGATTGGCAGACTTCACACGGCTTTGAGAACATTATAGAGAACTCTCAGGCGTGCAGGTTTCCTAACGATGTTTTCCTTCACCGTTGAAGCAAGTGTAATTTTAATTGTTTAAAAACGCACATAACTCCGAAAAGTTAGAGGTGCGTGCCCGGATTCGAACCGCCGACCTTTGATTGGAAGGCTGACGCCCTAACCACTGGGCTATCACCGCTTCTTAGCTTATAATCTTATATTAACTATAATACGACGTATTTCAGTTCGTAGTCTGAAGGTCCGAAGAGTCAGCTAGGTAGCGTAATTCATAGTTATTTTAAAGATGGCGCCGATTTATTTGTTTTAATATTTGTGAAATAGTTGGGGAGGCCTACGCCAGAGAGGAGACTTCTACCAAAACCTTGTAACCGTTATATAATAACACAGAAAATTGGATCGATCTTAAAAAAAAAAAAACTATGACATACTTATTCTTTTTATTAATTTGGTAGTTGAATAATAATAGTCGTGAAAATATTTTTTATCTATATCTGTATTCATGTACGCCGGTAACTATTGGACGTTCTCGGATCGCATTTATTTATTTTTGACTAGTTCTCGGGAAGATACTACCAGCATAGCCCGCTGAATGTCTTTGAGCTTATCATGAGTTAGCATCCATGTTTTTCGTGACCTGCATGGCGCGTAGTCTGCGCCTTTAAGTGGTGGGAAATCCTGGGAACGATTTACAGCTAAGACAGACTTTTAAAACATAATTTTCCGGTTTTTTGGCGAGTAGAAACTGAGGGGTAAGAAAGGTTTAGGCTCCTCTGGTGCTGCTCCGGTAATCACTTAACATCAGGTTACCTGTCTGGTCGTTGGTCCGCGGTGTAAATAAAATATATATGTTCCAACACATAAGTTCCTACTTGAATTTGTCGCAAATGTATAGAAGACTGTGTCGTAATTAATAATTTTAATCTTTTCAGAGCAGCGACTCCGAAAGCAACGTTTCGTGAAGATTTGGACTGGAGTCTCTTATATGCTATAAAAAGCTTTCTACTCCTAATAATTAAGGGCGAGCAACAACTCGAGCTAAGCTAGAAATAATCCTGTTTTTAAACTCCCTTTGATGATTGCATAGTTTTATCAACACAAGAAACGAGAAATACAGAAGGTTATGCAACATGTTTTAGAGCGCTGGATATTTTAACTATTATTATTTTATTATTTATTTATTTATTATTAATATAAAAGGAATATAATTAATTATACAATAACGGCACCGAAAAAACCAAAGAGGTTTGTCCTCGGTGCTAATCTGTAACTAAACAGCTTAAAACTAGAGGAACTGAGTAAGCATATTAGGCATTAAAAATATAACTGCAAACAGATAATGAAATTAAAAAAGGTGTATTTATAGAGCAACAATACAGTTAGTCTAGAATGTTATTCATATGAGTGTTTTGTAAAAATTGCTTATAAATATACAATTACTGAAACATTAAGCTGGATTTACTACCAACGTTCTCTCAGCATAATGGCTAAGCAATGGTATATCGTGAAGTCGACATTTGAAGACTGACATCTGACGACCTCCGTGGCGTAATGCGTGCGCTGTCGTGTGCATTATGAAGTTGGAGAGCCTATGTTCGAATCCCGGCTCGAGTCTGCTACGGTGGGAGGTTTCGCCCATGGCTAGTTACCACCCCACCGACAAAGACGTGTCGCAAACCGGTTTAGCGTTCGACACGATTTCGCGTAGAAACACATTAGATGTATGGGTTTACCATACTCCTAACAGGTTAGCCTGTTACCATCTTAGACTGCATCATCACTTACACCAAGTGAGATTGCCGTCAAGGGCTAACTTGTAGTGGATAAAAAAAACTACCAATGCACTCTCTCAGTATAATGGTAAGCAATGGTATATCTTGAAGTCGACATTTGAGGATGCTCCAGAGCGGAACGTGGTCAGAAGAGCATTCTGGAAGATCTGTGCGGTGTGGATTCGCCTGTTTTACGCGGATTACACCAGTGATTTTAATGTTCACTGTATTGAACTTCCGCAAATTTAAAGTACAAACATACTGTTTCTATTACATAGCAATCAATTTAGCTAAGGGTTTGTGTCAATAAAACAACGCGTATTTGTGTAAAATGTATTTTAATGGGAATGATTTCCAACATTACAACAACAGGTATATTTCGGTTTTAATCGACGACCATCACAATTCATTGCTGTAAAGAAATTCTATTCCGCCATTGAAAACCAACCGTGCTATGGGTAAAGCGAAAGCCGAACCAATGTGCTCATCCTCCGACCCCACGGCGTCAGGTGACGTTTCCGACCAAAGACAAAGTCCAACCAATTAGTTTGTGAACAAACTTGATTAGATCACAGAATAATTGGATTTAGTTGTGCCAAAAGAATCCAACCCATATTCATCTTGAATTGTGTGAAATTGGTTACGCTGTCATAGTACAGGTTTTTGGTTGTATTTAAATGATACTCTTCTGTCTTATCGCTGACATAAGCGTCGAATTGTATGATCACTTTATTACCCAACAGATTTTTTGTGGTGATTCCTTATTGCATAAATAATATCCAATTATTCTTAGGGGCCTTTAGTAAAACTTTTTAGATAGGACTTTTCCTAAAGTATTATACGTTTTTTTTTTAGATTAGATTTGGACGCATTGGTTCGGCCTTTGCTTTACTATGGAACTTTGACAGTGCAATCTGACAATGCATTTGTTCCATATAGGCATTGATTTACCACTAGCCGTAGATCGATCATTAACGCTCAAAAAATGGGACGGAAAAGTAGTGCACAAATAGCGACGCGTGCACTCCTTTCCCCCAGTGTGTGACAAGGCTAGACGAAAGTCACCGATTCTAACGCTCGAGCCGTATAATCCGAATGAATTACAAAGCACTACGCGCCGCTATAGATAATATAACGGCCAGATGTCTCGTGTATTAGACGGGTTTTAATACATCGATATACCGATATGTAGGAATGTATAGTTAGTTGGTGACAAATTCTCGCCTTGTTTTTGTATGACGCGCTCTATCTACGGCTAGTGGTAAATCAATGCATATAGCTCACAGTATTCACACTTGGTCAGAAAACCGTTATTTCAACCAATAATAACTAATGCACTGATCACAACGTAATTACCTTACATATTAGTGTTGCCGATTTATAGTCGACTACGAATAGGTTATCGATGATCTGCGCCGAAACATAGGTATCGATAGTATCATAAGCACATGGCGCGGCATAAAGCATTATCAATATATTAAAAACTATTGGACTCTTCATAATAATGTCACATCTATACTATCGATAAATTGATATTTGAACTGAACACCAGCGTAATGTGGCGAACTGCCTAGCTGACAAGAATTGTCAACGTTTTTTTATGGCTTTACAGATTATCCAATGTCAAGTTTATAGCAATGGAGAATTGAAATCAGAGAAAAAGGGCGGGAAACTTCGCATTGGGTGAGGTTCCCTCAAATCTTTCCCAAATCAATACCTATTAATTATTCAAAAAACTGGCCACTACACAACCAACAATAATCCTTTCCAAAATTAGCCGACTAATATAAGTTCAAGAAAAGCGTTATAAAAATCGCGCCCGCAGAATAAGAAGTCTCCCGCCTTTTTTCTCGTCAACGTTAAAAGAGTAAAAAACATTCCGAAAGGCGGGAGACTTCGTATATGGCGGGTGCGGTTTTTTCACGCTTTTCTTAAATTAATGTTTGTTGGCTAATTTTGAAAAGGACTGGTGTTGGTTGTGTCGTGGACAGTTTTGGTGTCATTTGTGTAGTGGCCAGTTTCCCGCCATTTCTCTCTAACTTTACATTGCTATAAACTTTACATTGGCTAATCTGTGCAAAGCCATAAAAAGAGAACTAATAAAATAATAAACTTGACATTGGCTAATCTGTGTAAAGCCATAAAACGAAAAAAAAAACATTCCTGCCACAGACAAGACACAGCAACGAATGCATCTGTCACATTTGACGCGACGCCACAGAGCTTGTACAAGAAATTTAGTTTTAAATAGGAACAATTCTTTCGATTTCTAGAATTTGATTTCAGACGATTCGACGTCGTTTGCTATGAACGAGGTCGTCTAGACCGTGTAATTATTACAATCTTAGAAATTATTGCAGAAGATTATCGATAGTATAAATGGGAACATATAATATGTTTGATACATTTAAAATAAGTGTCTAAAACTATCAGCATATCTCGGCATATAAAATGCGGCAATTTTAAGTATTTCATACATACATGAGAATGTGATGTACAAAAAGTACTACCGATAGATTGGCAACACTACTACACTTTGACATTTGTAATAACTGCGAGAGTTCCGAATTGCTCACACACACCATTGGCTGAAATAATGTTTGAGCGAAGTAGAAAACATAAATTTAGCCAATCACGACAACCGCAGAACGCAGTTACGACGGTATATCACAGAGCGTATGAACGAACAATTAAATTTTAGATGAAGTCCTGGTAGGAGGCTCCGCTAAGCGATTTAGCGTTCCGGTATGCTGAGTAGAAGGAGGGAAACGAGGATGCGACGGTAATCACTTACCATCAGGTGATCCGTATGCCCGCGATGTAAATTCAAAAATAAAGTCCGCTTCCAAATATTTGGAATAAATATCACAATATACATCGTCGTATTTAATTATAAAATAATATAGAAAAAAATGTCTTTATTTGCTGGAATGTGTTTCTCTTCGTCTTAGTATTATATTCAACAGTATACGAAAAAAAATTGAATTAGATTTTGAATCACACCTCATTAAAGCTTGTTCGTTTATACCCTCTTTACATTATAAACCAAATGTCATTTGTCAAAAAAAAAATATATATCCAGACTGAAATTAGTCTATTATTAACATATAATGAAAAAGAATAAGACTTCTCCCTGATGTGGTACAGTGCGCTATGGTATAGATTTGTGGTTGTAATTAAATAAATCTATGAGGAGTCCATACTATATAACCGTAACGCAGAATCGCGACCAGAGAAAATTTATGAATAATAAATTCCCAAATTGCCCCCGATGGCGATTCAACACTGGACCTCCCTTATACAAGACCATAGCGGTCCACGCTGCGCCAGAGGGATGCGTTCAAAAATAAAATAATTCATTGGTTTATTAACAATTCTTTTTCAACCCAATGAATGCTATGAATTGATTGGAATGGAATGGAATGGATTTCAGTGATCGTACATCTATTTTTCTTATTTAACACGTAAAGCGTTTTGTTTTTAACTACAATATAGCTGATTACTGACGTTCGTTAGGTTCAACTTATTAATAGGAAGATCAGAAGACGAAAGGCAGATATGTTCATAGGCCATTTGTTGGAAATAGGAATTTTAAACAACCTATGCCATAGACAAACATTTTTGTATAAAAACGTCGAGTTCATTATTTATTCAATCACAATTTTTTTTTCGTATCTGTAGTTTGGTGGTGTGTCTGTTTTAAGTTAGTTACAACGTCTGTCATGTCCATAATTTTTTTTTTATTTATTAAGAGTTTTGATATTTGCGTTCTAGCCATTTAAGTTTCACAATTTGAGCGGCTTTTATAATATAATATAATAACGCTAATATAGTCTGTAATGTCCATAGATATTTTTTAAAATTATTAACACGTTTGATATTTGCGTTCTAGTCATTTAAATTATCTTCATAAATTGAGCTACTTTTATAAGATTAACAAGCAAATCAATAATACCATGCCAAAAAATATATTCTGCCTTCCACTTGAGATTCGAGATTTTAAATTGATTAAGAAATAACTTGTCGTTACCCGCTCCTTAGTGATTTGGTCGGTGTATGCAATGCTTATAAAGAACCCATCATGGTTCTTTTTTAAATCAATTCACACTCTAAGTTTACAAGTGTGTGTCGCTTTCTGTCATGATTCACCTGAAACTCATATCTAACCAAGACGTGACGGGATCTTAACAAGTTTCTATATAAAAGAGATAATAGTAAAGAAAGAACAAATTATATGTGTTCCTTTCACCAGCACATAATCTATTGTTTACTTTAGTTTTAATTATATATATATCTTTTCGTTAGCTCCGACCAAAACACTTTACCAGTGCAAAGGCAAATTATCTCTCAACTACGAATACCGCTAACAACAGTTCAAATACTTAACACTAATCTTAAAATAAACTGTAGGATAGAAAAATATTGCCAATTAATAAAATATTTTGGTAACATACGCTTAAGTATTAGAGATACAATACAATGGCAAAATAACGTCATAATCATTTCGCTGCCCTATAGCTTGGACGTGCTCGTAAAAGGCGACCTTAATCTAGAAATTACTTTAATATAAAGTAAGTGATTTAGGGCGGAAGCGTTTGAAACACGAAGACTCCTCACTCACATCAGACGTTGTCAAGATAAAAAAAAAACGTTAAAATGTGACACTTCGTATTTCAAAAATATATATCCGCCTTCATAATTCATTATTTAATATGCTTTTGGTGAGAAACTAGCTGCTCTTTATACAAAAGGCAACCATTACAGACACAAACCTAAAAAAGCGTAAAAAGCATAGACACCATTTTACAAGACGAAGGTAGGACGAAAAAAAAAACACAACATCAAAACATGATGAAATTAAATTATAACAAACAAATATAGGTACTTAGAAGAACATCGACAATAAAATAATAATAAATAAAAAAACGTCGATAAAAGTAGGCAATAATTTTAAAATAAAATATTATTTAATCACAATTATTTAATCACATTTTTATTATCTGTGCATGCATTATTCTGGCAACACTTCAAAGTCTATAAAGAGACAGCATAACGTAATATGGACCGTTTCGATTTACGTGAACATTAAACTTTGCGTGAACAGTTCACGTATCTAACAAAAAACGTTTCTGCGCAAGTTTGGAACGTCAAAATTATTACTCACGTAGCATGCCCTTATCACTTATCAGTAAGTCAGGCTTGATCAACTTGGCTTTTAGTAAATATATCAGTTACTTTATGTATATTTTAAACTTTGTTAAGTAAAATCGATTGACAACTTCACTGATTCGACAAACTCTCGTAGACTTAGCTAGTGCAATTTCTAAAACCATTCAAGATAAACAAGCACAGCATGCATGCATCGTTAAAGCGGGAGGTATGCGTTGTTAGTTCATAGTTAGCAAAACGCAGTTTGTTCTAGAACGTTCAGAGCTTCGAACATTTGATCGAACTTACTGAGACCAAAGGTTTCTTGTCAACGGGGATGTTGTTAGGGGTAACACGGCGTACTCAACCTTTGCCAAGCCAAGCTTGCAGCCAAGCGTGTAAGCGAGATAGATGTGCGATTAACATGCAGATACGTGGAAATGCGCAAGGTAGGCAAGCGTTCCAGACGCAGCAGATTTTTCAGCTGCTGACTCTCTCACACACTTATAATGCCCATCCCTTTGCGCCCAAGAAGACTTTAAACTGCAACGACGCTGAATATCCTCTACCGCGTAACTAAAAAATGTCTACAACCGCGTAAGTGCGCCTTTGCGAATTTCGCGAGACAAATTAACAAAATTCCTAAAAAAACCATAAGAGTAGTTTCTTTATGTATGTATTAATTTGAAAGCAACATTCGTGGTTTATATTTCAAAAAATCACTTACGCGCTATTGTTTCATAATAAAGAAACTACTGTTATGGTAATACTGTATGTATTAATTTGAAAGCAAAATGTGTGGTTTATATTTATAAAAAAAAAAAAAAAAAACACTTACGCGCTATTGTTTCACAATGTTAGTTACGCGGTATGGCGATATCGACGACGACAACCACCATCAGAAACCACTTCAGGCCAGTCTTGATTCTCGCTCATATAGTCTAAGTGCCTTTCTACCGCTATTGGTCGCGTCAGGTAAAAAGAGCATTGATATTTTAACTGCGCAGTGGGCGATATATACCTAAACAAATAGCAATAAATACTTTAAAAAAAATGGCAGCCTATTGGTTGCGCTGCGTTAGCACAGGCGTAATATTACCCGTGGTCCGTGAACGCAAGAATTTTTTTGAGCGTATTTCACCGTATGACAATCTTGACAGGGAACCCATTACCGGCTCACTACAGAGCACGGGTCTCACCTCAATATGAGAAGGGTTTGGCCATAGTATACCACGCTGGCCATGTGCGGATTGGCAGACTTCACACGCCTTTGAGAACATTATGGAAAACTCTCAGGCGTGCAGGTTTCCTCACGATGTTTTCCTTCACCGTTGAAGCTAGTGATATTTTTATTTTTTAAAACGCACATAACTCCGAAAAGTTAGAGGTGCGTGCCTGGATTCGTACCGCCGACCTCTGATTAGGAGGCTGACGCCCTAACCACTAGGCTATCACCGCTTCAAATGTACTGTACAGCCTGTCAACTACCTTTTTGAGCGGAGGTATTTTCCCGTATGGCACCGAAGCTGCTATCAATCACTTAATTCTCTGTGACACTCAATTAACATTTATAGTATACTTAAATGAATTTAAAAAATCTTGACAGGGATTGGGTAGTAGCAATGTCGATATAGGATATTTATAACTCAAATTATAACAGACTTGAAGTCTGTTGTAGTTTGAGTAGACAAGAAAGTGGATAATTATAAATAATCCCTACTATGTCCAAGATTCTTCAAAACATCTGGGAATTTAACAAAAGAAATGGCACTCTAGTTCTAGTATCTAGGTTACTGCAAAAAAAATCACGTCACATGAAACCTGAAATTTTTACTTGACTCATTCGGATGCAATGGTAGAAAAGGTTCACTGCGCAGGTAAGTCATCATTGCTCTTTTTAGATGACGCGACCCGTACATCGACTATCTAAATACAACCCTACTAACATTATAACATTATTTAACAACATCTTAGATCGAGCCATGCTTCTTGATCGAGACACATACGCGTTTTACTATTGGACTCTTTTGACTGAATAATTAAGAACCGATAACTAAGTTGCTCTCAATAGCATCCAAATAATATCAGTATTAGATCATCATCATTAGTAAAGCTTTACTTTTCGCGCTTGTGAAGTCAACATCTCCTGAGGACGATCCGGTGTCGGGTCGAAACGTGCGTAGAGGTTCTAGTGGAGGATTTTGTGTGGTGTTATATTATACTAATCTCCCGGTTGTCGGCGGAATATAGCAAATTATACTTGCTGTTTATTGTTTATCATGGACTTCCGCAAAGTAACGCCTGCTTCTATTCATTAGTATTAGATCAGCCCACTTAGCAAATTTGATCACCCATAATCATTCAATTAATCAATCTCGAAAACAATTAATGATATTATTAACAAAACTTAAATAAATATCCACCACAATGCCTATTTATTTAAAAAAAATCCTACAACTGACTTTTTTTTAAAAAACAGGTAAAAAAAGTCATTTTCGCGAATAGAGATTCTGTGAAGCCAGAGTAAAACCGACCTAATTACGCTTAATTTAAAGTTAAAGCTTGCTTACACTATAACACTACTTTCAAACAAGGTTTCATAATGTTACCAAAGCTTTTGAACGTCTTTAGAACTGCTAATTTAGTTTAGCTTGGAGATTTGTGTACTGCAGAGTTATTGGAAGCATTGCTTATTTTACCAAGATGTCTTGTTTCAATAAAGTATACTATTTCAAGATGTCAAATCTCATATCTAAATCCACTGATCGAATACGAATATTATTTGGGTCTATACAAATAGTGTTGTTAAACCGACCAAAAGCACTGATTAAATAATACTACGTAGAAATAGACGAGAGATAAATTTTAAAACTGATCGCATACCGCAAACGCCTTCCACGCTACATTACATCGGCGCATTCAGAGACCCTGGCTAATTTTTTTTTAATTTCTTTATTTATCAGTATATAATGTACATTTAATAACATCCAAACAAATGAAACCATAAAGTTTTGTCATTAATGTAAGTCTGCATTTACAACAGATGATTAATAAAAATGTATACGTACAAAAGAGTATAAAACTTGACTATTATGAATGTATCAAGTGGTTGTCATCATGTCTTGCCGCCACGCTATTGGTTCCCGCCAAAACGGTGGTAAGTGATTGGTCTACGCAAAATAGCGAGAACAATGGACGCCACGAGGACATTGCTATAAGTTTTGTGATAGTTTTGGAAGAAAGGTTACAATTTAAGTGGCGTATTTATCTAAGTTTTTACATTATATTTTCAGAAGTCAAATCGTCAAAGATTTCTTCTTTTGTCTAAGAAATTAAATTATTATTTCGCGAGATGCGATACTAGAACGCCAAAGTTTTTTTATTGTTATGAGTATACAAGTATTATTGAATAGTTTATGTGTACTGATATATATTTATTTATGTATAAAAGTATATATTTATATATTATATTTATTGATATTTTATTTTATGTTTTGAATTGCGCCATTACCCTCATATTTCAATTAATTCTTTCCCTAAGGGTTGTGTGGAATAGATTGCTGAAGCAATAAGACCGCCTTTGCATAGTTATGTGTTAAATGTTTTGTATTGTTGTTTCTTTAAAGTTTGTGTGCAATAGAGTATTTATTAAGAGCCTCGATAACGCAATTAATAAAATTCCAAATTCAAAATAATCTTTATTCAAATAGTCCTTAAAAAGGCACTTTTGAAGTGATAACTATATTCGTAAACTTAAAACTAAAGCTATGAGGGTTCCAAACGCGCCCCGGTCTAAGAAGAAGCCCACAACAAACTTAGCCGGGTAAATATACTCTGAAAGTGCCGAATAAATGCTTAGCGTTCCTGATGATGTTTTAGTAGATGTTATTTTTAGCGCGATACTTTATCGTGATCATGTAATAGAGATTCAAATGATTCCCTTGTTCGCGAGTTCACTGCGGTTGTTATGCGATCAGCTCAGACGGCAGTGCACACACACATTATCATTACACATAACACACACACACAGGACACGTATGACTTAATTGACACGATAGCACGATATATTACATTCGCAAGACGGAGAGATAATTGCAGAGACTTACGGCTACACTCTACTCGATATCTCGATTCGTTTCAAGCACAACACGTTATAGGAATATCAAGAGTTGTATTTGTGGTTGATGCCTGAACTGGACCCCGAGATTTGGATAATACATTAAAGATACCTGTTTATACCTTCCATGGTTACCGGGAAGTATTAAATGGGTTCGCCGAGCGTTCAACAACTGCAGCGAGGGACATACCGTGGTGGTTTTAGTTTGGGTATACCCCACCGACGAGAGGGGGGAGGGCACATAACCTCCGTCCTGTCCAACGGATGGAGGTAGTCATAGATGAGCCAGTGGATCAATAAACACTATTGCAATGTATTCTGTCATGTTAAATTTTACACCTCTTTACAATATCGAAGACTTAAGAAGTTTATGTTATCATCATCATGATCAACCCATTAGCGGCTCACTACAGAGCACGGGTCTCCTTTCAATATGAGAAGGGTTTGGCCATAGTCCACCACGCTGGCCATGTGCGGATTGGCAGACTTCACACGCCTTTGAGAACATTATGGAGAACTCTCAGGCGTGGAGGTTTCCTCACGATGTTTTCCTTCACCGTTGAAGCAAGTGATATTTTAACTATTTAAAAACGCACATAACTCCGAAAAGTTACAGGTGCCCGGATTCGAACCGCCGACCTCTGATTAGGAGGCTGACGCCCTAACCACTAAGCTATCATCGCTGAAGTTTATGTAAAATCTCCAAAAAATTCTTGGATGATAATTTAATTTGAAAGGGATTTAACACAAGAAAAATTATTGCTATTTTACTTTGATATTATAGTGTTTCGAAAACAAAAATAGAATGGTGTCAGAATATCGTGTATATATATTTTTCATAGTATCGGAGTAAACAAAAATTCGAACATCAACCACAAATCGGTCTAGAACAGTTTAAGATAGATCAGAAAGGTAGTGAATAACACAGAAAGGCAATGAGCGATAGATATAGACATATAGATAGGAAGACTGGAGGCAAAACTTTTGCACCGTTTTGCACAATAATTTTGTTAAGTTAAATTTTTCTTTTCCAACACTTATTTTTTAATAGACGTGATTTCATTAACATAAATAATTTTTCGTTAATAAATCACAGCAAATGTTTATTAAGTGGCAATATTAAAAGTAATTTTTTAAAGTGGCAATATTAAAACACTATTTTTGCTTAAATATTATCTTAAATCTGTAAATAAGTGTAAAATGTCTGAGAACTAAAGATTTTTGGTCAAGGTCATCGCATCTTGGACACAATAAAGGTATTTTTATACGGTACAAAAGTTTTGCTTGATAAAGGAAGGTGAAGACACATACTATATAATTTAAAACTCTAAGGCGTACCTGATATGCATACACGGCGTGTACAAAAATAAACAGCTCTTTAAATCTATAACAATATTATAATCCATCTGTTTAAAAAATATATACTATTCCATATGTTTTTTTTTTACTGTACTGATTTGTCATTACATGATACTTAGAATGCAATTGAAATCAAAATTACTACATCAATACAACTTTTATTAGAACATTATCTATCACATTGTTCAAGGCTTTAATATACCTGATAATAATAAAGATTGATTAGTAGAAGCCTTTACTATGCGGAACGCAAATATATTATATAAAAATTAAGCTTAGGTAATTGGCATTAATACAAGTTTTTGATGACAAATCAATACAGCCTGTTAATACTAAGTACATTTACAATCATAGCAACATTGCCTTCGTGTGTCATATGATTTCTTATCTACTCGACCATAATTATATTCACTACCTACCAGTATTGTCATCTGATAACATTGCGATAGCTCCAGGCAAAGCATATCCTCTGTCACGCAATCCAAACACTTCGGAATAAAAAAAGCGCTCTTAACCCAGAACGTACGTACGTCCAAAATTACTAATAAATCTGATGCAAAATATTCAGTTATCTGCTAACTGAATCTGATCTGAATTTGACGTTATAGGTCCTAACCATTAACGCAAAGCGGATTTGTCATCATCATCATCATCATGATCGACCCATTATCGGCTCACTACAGAGCACGGGTCTCCTCTCAATATGAGAAGGGTTTGGCCATAGTCCTGGCCAGTCGCTGGCCATGTGCGGATTGGCAGACTTCACACGCCTTTGAGAACATTATGGAGAACTCTCAGGCGTGCAGGTTTCCTCACGATGTTTTCCTTCACCGTTGAAGCAAGTAATATTTAATTTTTTTTAAAACGCACATAACTCCGAAAAGTTAGAGGTGCGTGCCTGGATTCGAACCGCCGACCTCTGATTAGGAGGCTGATGCCCTAACCACTAGGCTATCACCGCTTCACTAGGCTATCACAGCGGATTTGTACGCGACGTCAAATTAGATTCACAGACAGAAGGTGTCGTCTCGTCAACACTGAAGTAAATTTGGTACACGACGATAGTGTAAGCCAATTTAAACCTTAGTACCTTGCTAATAGAGTCATAATGCAGTCTACGCGCGACTAGATAGTTAGGATACCGCGAGACGTTGCTTGCACCATTTGAGAAACCGTATATAGGCATTTGTTCAACGGCATTGAAAAAAACATTTCTTCGTGTTTAAACAGCAAACAAAATCAATTAAAAAGGTATACTTAACGACAAAAACCGGATTTTTACGAGTATAATCGCTATTCTTTTAATTTTGTGTGCAAAGTGCGAGAGGAAATAAACCTGACTGCGACGTAAATATACGTGCGTCCCGCTCATTTTTACCGACTGATTCTTGACATGCGCTGCGCTGAAATGCGTCGATTGCGTGTCAGGGTACAACTAAAGGACTTTCTACACCTACAACACGTACATACGCCTGACAAAATCCGAATGTGTAGGTAGTCCTTTAGACTTATTTCAATTAAGCCGTGCTAAGGCTAAGTTCACACTGGGCGGTAGGCGTGCGGCTGTAACGCCCAGTGCGTGTGGCTTACTCTAATAAAACTCTATCTACTCATATAATCCTATTAATTACACGATATTTGGGAAACAGTCTCCATAAGATCTATTTTAATAATAATTCTAAAGCATACTTCCTATTGCTATACAAAAAAATACAGCGCCACAAGCTTAACTTTGGCGGCAGCATTTGGAACTAATCTAATAACATAAAAATTCAAAATGGTGGATAAATAAATATTTTTAGTATTACGCAGTAGACAACAATGCCTTTCTCACGTTCCAAGTTAAGCTTAGGGAGCTGTAAGCGTCAACACACCGCGTACAAGTACGTATTTGGAAGAAAAATAATCACAGTATAAAATCACAATTTCAAAACGAAAATAAGTGTTTTCCATTTTAATAACATCCTTAATTTTAATCGGAGATCCTTTTACAAAAATATTATACATAATATTATACTTACACATGTTGCAAAAATAAATAATTAAAATTACGTTTTATTATTATAGCTAGCAACGTTAACAATTTTACTTTGAACGGTAAGCAATATTATTCAAAATTACATTAAGCGGTGGTGTTGCCATTTATGAAAAATGTTAAGCATATTTCATACCTCATACGCCGTTGCGATGTAAATTTTATATCAAAAGTATACGCAAGCGATATTTCTTGCAAAAGAACCGTTTAAGTTAAATCGTTAATCGACCATGAAACTGCTAAATTGGTAGTTAGTTACTTTTCTCAGTAATGGCAACACCATGACTTTTTAACTTGGAACGCTTAATACTAGTGTTCTCTCTCAATATTTAGAGCTATCTACATAGACAAAGCTATATAGTATCTTTATGGCAAATTATTCTTTCAACATTTTGAGTTTTCATCAATCAAGACGGACTAAAGTGAGAAAAAAATAATTTGCCAGCACATGTCGGCCAAAGGCGCGCAATAGCTGAACGCTACAAACTATAGAATATTCTGTCGCTCCGTTCAGTAATACAAAATAATTTTCTGATGCATTTTGATATGTCCAACCTTTACCCTTTACCCTTGGGCCAAAATTACGCTTCATTCAAAAGACATACAATAAATCGACCAAAATATGTTTTTCAAAGTGATCGAGTAAAGTTTCATACTGTCATTTAATACAATTTCAGAGGTTTGCGGGGAAATATCCCCTCAAAATTTAAGCCTCTAAAATGTAGTCATATTTAGATCTACACATGTATATGTAGATTGGATTGAGCATTTTCAAATTTTGTAATATTCTGTTATATTCAGTCCGTTAATTAGAACGTAGTGTAGTTAAAAACTAAATGCAAGTTTTGAGTTAAAATATGCGAATAAAATGAAAATAGTAAGTATCCAGTTAAACGCTATCATATTTCCCGAAAGAAATTAAATTTGATCTTCTGCTGGTGTTAAAAACTCCCAAAGCAGTTCACTGAGATAATTTCTGCTTTGGATGTCGAGAGGTTTTAACTAACGGACTGCAGTGTGTAAAATAAAATGTTGCAAGTCCCGAATACCCAATTCACTAGAATGGTCACCTCGATCTCTTAATCTCATGATAAAAGTCCTGAATCGGAGATATAGAATATTCTAAGGTTGAGTATAGACGAGAATCAAACACGCCTCGGTTTACCCGGCCCCGGACACTCCGTTGACTTGATGATTGATGCTGCGTACGTTTCCCGGGACCGTGCTGGATCCGACTCCATAAACCCAGGGTTCAAAATTATATTAGGCACTAACTCAATGACATCTTGCTCTTCCGTGTAGTCTATAGTTCATGATTGAATAACCAGACAATTTGGCATAACGCAAGACAAATGGGGGTAAACCCAGCCAATTTGGGGTAACGCAAGACAAATAGGGGTAAACCAGACAATATGGGGTCACGCAAGACAAATAGGGGTAAACCAGACAAATATGAGGTCACGCAAGACAAATAGGGGTAAACCAGACAATATGGGGTCACGCAAGACAAATAGGGGTAAAACCGGACAAAATGGGGTAACGCAAGACAAATGGGGGTGAAATTGTCCAAACCGGGTTTAAAGTGATGAATAATTAGTAGGGTTTATACATACCGTCACCGTGTGTAAGTGTGTTTGTTTGTTAGTGTGCAGCCCCGCAGTCCAAGCGTGCGTTCCAAGCGAGTGCGATAGAAGGGAAAGAAGAAAAAATCCGAATGAATAAAAATGAATAAATAGCATAATCATCATTTGTTGGAGGATATGCACATGCGGTATTCATGAAATTCACTCGTAACTTCATATAATTTTAATGAAGGCTCCTTGCACAAATAACTTACTGTTATAATTATATATCATATCACTGCCGTTTCGGCAACAGCGACTGGGTCTCTGTTAATTTTCTTTAATAAGGGCGTCGTTCGTGTGCCCTGATGTGGCTGATGTACCCTATTTTTGCACGGAATAAACGCGCGCAGTGAGGACATGACAGGGTACCATCAACGTAATTATAGATTATATTGGAGGGTGGTCTATTTTTCAGTTGATCTCTGTACAAATCCAGATCCACCCTCCTTTTATCTTCAAAATCCGTGATAGCCTGCTGAGCCAAGTGCCTCCACTCCACTCGGTCTTCAGCGAGACTTTCCCAACGAATGGAATTGATGTTACATCTCGTCATGTGCCTCTTAAGCACATCTTTATACCTAAGGAACTGACCACCTTGTTTCCGCTTTCCGTCCCGAAGTTCAGAATAGAAGATGCGCTTGGCTATCCTTTCGTTGGGCATTCTCACAATATGTCCGCACCAACGCAATTGACGCCGCATAAGGTATGCCTCAATGCCACTGACTTTTGCCCGCCGCAACACTTCTGTGCTTCTAATGCGGTCGGACCACCTGATATTTTGTATGTCTCGTAGACACCTGAGGTGGAATCTATCCAAAACACAGATATGCTTGCGATAAAGCGTCCAAGTCTCAGCGGAATAAAGTAGATTCGGCAATACAATAGCCATGTACACCTTGATCTTTGTACTTAGCTGAATTCCATGCAGGCGAAACACCTTCTCTCTGAGTTTACCAAATACCGCTGAGGCAGCACAGACTCTGTTAGTTATCTCTGAGTCTAGATCTCCTTTAGATGTTAGGGTGCTCCCGAGATATTTAAAATAACATGCTATTGTTGATGAGTGAGTTTCAATTGTCATATAATTGACGCATTTAATTCTAATTTATTTGAAATGTTTTTTTTTTAATTATTATTGAGATAAAATAATTCTACAAGCCACTTTTACAGTATTGAGTGTGTGGCTTTTTATCCAAATGACATAATATCATGAATTTCATGCAAAGGGAGAAAATAATAAAAAAATTTAGCACTCTAACTAAAATATTATGCTCATTCATTATGTATGAAATTCATAGTATTATTTCGACTATGCTAAGCAATTTCAAATACTGTATTTTATAATATGCAAAGGCAAAAAGTATTTATTCCTAATTACCGTACCGACTATACTGAAATAATAAATTTAGGGGCATTATCAGTAACTAGTATTTGTTTTTCAGCAACTATACTCACCGTTTACGTTCATCTGTCTCATTATAACTTTGAAACCTATTTTGGTACCTTTCTTATATATAAGTGTTATTTTTCTAAGCACGAGTATGTATATAATATTACGCTTTTAAATTATAATAGGGCAATATAGATCTTTGGTTTTATGTTATATTAAATTCACTAGTAGAATTAAATAGTGCTAGTATTAGAAAAAGCTCGAGTGTAGTTATTCAAAATGGTCCAGAAATATTAAGTGGTCCTAATCATAAGAATATTATATTTTCTAAGGCATTTATTTATTCATCATCATCATCATGATCAAGCCATTAGCGGCTCACTATAGAGCACGGGTCTCCACTCAATATGAGAACGGTTTGGCCATAGTCCACCACGCGGGCCATGTGCGGATTGGCAGACTTCACACGCCTTTGAGAACATTATGGAGAACTCTCAGGCGTGCAGGTTTCCTCACGATGTTTTCCTTCACCGTTGATGCAAGTGATAGTTTAATTTTTTTTAAACGCACATAACTCTGAAAAGTTAGAGGTGCGTGCCCGGATTCGAACCGCCGACCTCTGATTAGGAGGCTGACGCCCTAACTATCACCGCTTCACTAGGCTATCACCGCTTCTTTATTTACTATTACGTATTAAAAGCCAATAGCGTATGTTGTGCTTAAATTTAAATGGTCTTTATCAGACTTAAAAGTATTGGATTTAAGTTGGATGACGTAAAACTCGATATAAATTTACTTGGGCACGTACATTGTTCATGTAAGGAAAACCCAATAATTCAATTGAATAAGGAGTGTTATTAAATTCGTCCAATACACAGAAAAAAATGTATTGGTATGGCAAGATTTTATCGTTTATATTAAACGATGCTTTTTAAATATATTATAATATTGCATTAAATGCAAAAAGATATTATGAATGTTCATTATTAAGCACTATAGAAAGACCTTAGGTCATTACGTATGCGAGTTATTTAACTTATCGACGAATGTTGAAGCTCTTCTTAAAATTTAAGCGAACATTGTTTTAAAATTAATTGGTTATTGAGAAATTAAATGGTATAGATGCCAACCTTTGAACTTAGTCATTTGTGTAAAGGCAGCTTTATTTTTTATTTTTTTCTCCACTACAAGTTACGGCCTTGACGGCAATCTCACCTGATGGTAAGTGATGATGCAGTCTAAGATGGTAGCGGGCTAACTTGTTAGGGGTATGGTAAACCCACGCTCCTAATTGGTTGCTACGCGACATCGCGCCGGAAAGCTAAATCGCTTGGCGACACGTCTTTGTCGGTAGGATGGTAACTAGCCACGGCCGAAGCCTCCCACCAGACCAGACTCGACGTCTTTGTCGGTAGGGTGGTAACTAGCCACGGCTGAAGCCAGAACAGACTCGAGCCGGGAATCGAACCCAAGACTTTCAACTTTATAATGCGACAGCGCACGCACTGCGCCACGGAGGTCGACAAATTTTTTGTAAGACTTGCCAATTTAGCTAAGTTTTAGTTTTAGTGATTTTAAATAATTTAGGAACGCTTAAATATTGAAGACTGCGCTTAACACTCGCCATTTAACCTACCAACACGATCACCTGATTGAGCACTAAACTTATTTTTAACTAGACTAAACTAAACACTAATGGAATATACCCTACATGGTAACTTATGAAAGATATCTATTTAGCTAAATAGATCACTTAGCACGTTAGACGTTCATTTATTTGATTTTGGTCCGTTAAAATAGTTTTTTTTTAACAAAGTCTAAGGATGTGGAAGAGTAAAAGTAAGTCAAGAAAGAATTTACATTATTTTCGTCTCACACAAGAATCTAATTTATTGTTTTAGGAGTAATGGAACGAAAAATTCAGGCTTTATTTTTATACACTACAAGTTAGCCCTTGACGGCTATCTCACCTGGTGGTAAGTGATGATGCAGTCTAGGATGGTAGCGGGCTAACCTGTTAGGGTATGATAAAACCACACTCCTAATTGGTTTCTACGCGACATCGTGCCGGAACGCTAAATCGCTTTGCGACACGTCTTTGTCGGTAGGGTGGTAACTAGCCACAGCCGAAGCCTCCCACCAGACAGGCTCTCTGGTATGGCAGTGCGACTAAAATAATTATAGGTGAATTTTGCTTTGAGCCTGAGGAAACCCTATTTTATTTTTCGGACTGTCTTTAGTACAGCTAGTACTTACCCTATTGGTTGCCACAGCGTAACCGGGCTGTATTGTTTTAGTCTGTATGTAGCCTTGTCAAAAAAGGAAATTCATATTAAATAAGGAGCTACTAGGAAACGAGTAGCCATGTCGAATTCCACATCCTTAGACTTTGTTTCCAATGTTAACTTTAAGTTGATATCATATTCTGTTGCTTTTTGGTTTAATTTAAAGTAGTCACTATTTTTTAATATCTATATAGCGAAGCACCTTTATTTGTACAATCCCAAGCGAACCTGTTTTTTTTTATTTTAGTTATTTTGTTAAAAAATCTACAACTAAGTCATTGGAAAAAATTATGCTTCTATACCAAGTATTTTAGTTTATAAACGAATCTAGCTTTTGTTTTACTAATTCAAATACATACTTTTATAATTTTATAAATCTAATATTGGCACCAATTTATTTTACTAATTAATATGAAAAAATCTACTTATATCAGGTTTTGTTTTTTTGTGCGTGAATTTTATAAAATAGCGATAGCAAAATTTATTTATGCGTATTTTAGCAGTTTTTTTATAAATGCTATATAAATACTAATTGTTCACAGAATATTAATAGTTTAATAATAGTAAGGCTTTTCTAAGGCGACCTCTACTTTTTACTATAATAATAATAATATTTATTGCTATTTTAATTATTGCTTCGCTCTATTTTAATACCTACTATAATAGTTTTAAAAATTCGAGGAATTTGAATCTAAATTGAGAATAATTATTATTATGCGATACAATAATTTCGAAACATTTTTTATATTTATTTATAATTATTTATATTATTGATGTACTAAGAAAAAATTCTAATTGATCGATGTGTCTTTATTTAAAAGGAATGTAAATTATGATTACTATATTATATATAAAATCACATCCCGTCGAAGGAAAATAGCTATTTATTATATTAATAATTTAACTGTCTTTTAAATGTCTTTAAAGTTATTGAAACTTCGGACGGAACGGACATGAATCCGAGCGTTAAAATGCGATTTTAGTCGAGCACTCTTTCTCTATCTCACGGATAATTAAATTGTATCCTTAAACAATTCAAATGGTATGAAAGATTCATTCCTAAAATCCACCCACCAACCTCTTTTCTCTATTTCTTTTTACTCTTAGCTTACTTCTTTGTCCGTTAAGATAGGCGTAAGTTTACCGCACACTTTGGCTATGGCCGCTTTACGTCCGAAATGCTCTCATTCAAAATCGAAGGTAAAATTTAATTACTAAGTTAGTTTATTTTAGTTATGATGTGTAAATATTTATTTATTTTTTAAGATTTTCAGTTGTAGGTTAATCTAAGTTTTATTTTAAGTTTTATGTAAAATGTTTGATGTATAGTTTACAATCGTTTAATTCATTACTAAGTAACTCTTTTCATGTCGATAAGCATGAATCTACTGGCTTCATTATTTGATGTTAAGATTTTGAATTGCATAATTCACTTCGGACGTATGCCTAGTAGTCATTTTTTGTTTAGTGGACTACTCTCATCTAGGTCGTCTGTGTTTACAGGCGGCACCCAAGTTCGCGCACGTCATTCTAATAAGTGGGTCTACTGGATCTGAAGATCAATATTAATCATCCGTACGCTAAGCTATATAGTTCATTTGCGTTAAGAAGAGAATAAGAGATACCACCCACTCTGCTACTAAAAGGAATTAAAACGAATTAACTTTATCCACTAAAATTACAAATTATAAATTAAAATTGAATGTTAATTAATAATATATTTCACTCTTGCGTAAGTGGTTGGGTATAGAAGGCTCACTCTTTTCATAACGCTAATGATCTATAGTCTAGAACGTGTCTATGCGGAACAGAGAGTAGAGGCGCGCCACAGCTCTTCAGCCCTCATCTATGGGTCGTTATTTATTTATAGGGGGGTAGATTGTAGAATGATTGTCTGTGCCCACGCGCGCGCCCGTCAGTGGAAAAGAAGGTAGTTGCGCGTTACAACTCGCGTTTCAGCACTTAATATACGTTCGTTATTTATTTATAGGGGGGTAGATTGTAGATTAGTGTGCGCCCACGCGCGCGCCCGTCAGTGGAACAGGGGTAAAGGCGCGGCGCAACTTGCGGTTCAACCCTTAATATACGTTCGTTATTTATTTATAGGGGGGTAGATTGTAAATTTGTGTGCTCCCACGCGCGCGCCCGTCAGTGAAATAAAAGGTAGATGCGCGTTACAACTCGCGGTTCAGCACTTAATACACGAATCGTTATTTATTTATAGGGGGGTTGATAGTAAATTTGTGTGATCGCACGCGCGCGCCCGTCAGTGAAAGAAAAGGTAGAGGCGCGTTACAACTCGCGGTTCAGCTCTTACTATACGGATCGTTATTTATTTATAGGGGAGTAGATTGAAGATTTGTGTGTGCCCACTCACGGGCCCGTTAGTGGAAGAGAAGGTAACTTGCGGTTCAGCACTTAATATACGGATCGTTATTTATTTATGGTGGGGTAAAATGTAGGATGATTGTGTGCGCCCACGCGCGCGTCCGTCAGTGGAAGAGAAAGTAGAGGCGCGGAAGCGTGGCGCACGTGCCCGCGGGCTAGGCGCGCGGCTCACCTGCGCGGCGCCACTCGCGGCACAGCACGGCGCACGTGCCCGCCGCCAGCACCGCCAGCGTGCCCATCACCACGCACACGGCCGCCACCCACGTGCGCGTGTCGAACGACTCCGCGCCCGCCAGGAAGTGCTTGATCAGCTCTGCGGACGGCAACGTGGACCACGTTATTTCAAAAGTATTTTATAATAATAATAATCATTTATTTACACACAATATTACGCTGAGTCAGTACCTTTTCATTGGGGCGACACAATATTAAAATACTAATTTAATGTGTTAACAATAAGGCATTAGATAAGTTACTCTGTTTTGTTTTGTTATGTGTATATTGGTAATTGTGCTGATCTAATAAATAAACGTATTTCTATTCTATTCTATTTGCAAGAATGTTTGTAAATAATGAGATGGTGAACAAAATTTTGTTAATAAGTCGACCATAACATTCAACTAAATAAATAGTGTGCAAAATGAAAATTAATTAAGTCCAATATATTATTCAAAGTCAAGCTTCCTCTTTATTAGGAGATATTGGTAAGAGTGTTGGGCCAGTGTGGTCAATTATTTTGAATTATAAGATATCAGTTAAGGGGTCCGACGGCTTAAAGTGTTCTCTGAGGCTCGGTATACTCTGCCAGTTTCTTAACTTGACGACCTCCATGGAGCAGGGCGCGCGCTGTCGCATTATAAAGTTGGAGGTCCTGGGTTCGATTTCTGGTCTGACACGATGTCGCGTAGAAACCAATTAGGAGTATGGGTTTACCATAAGTCTAACAGGTTAGACCGCTACCATCTCAGACTGCATCATCATTTACCATCAGGTGAGGTTGCCGTCAAGGGCTAACCTGTAGTGGATAAAAAATAAATCTTAACTCTAGG
The DNA here is from genome assembly GCA_928268935.1 of Lasiommata megera. Classification (NCBI taxonomy): domain Eukaryota; kingdom Metazoa; phylum Arthropoda; class Insecta; order Lepidoptera; family Nymphalidae; genus Lasiommata; species Lasiommata megera. The sequence goes on along the minus strand of OV743322.1, from coordinate 15,531,949 downwards.
CTGAGGATTTCTCGACAGAAAAACATAATGATATTGAAGGGTCAGGGTTATCATATATTGAAGGGTCGTGAGGCGCGTCCAATGGTCCTGGCGCGCCTCGGATGGAGTTAGGGGGCCTCCATCATAAGGGGGGCCCTTGGAGGGTCTGCCTCGGCGGACGCCAGACAGCGGCGTCCGCCGAGGCGTTGCGGTCGAGTGCACAAGTGTTCCAGTGACCCAGCCCCCAGGCGACGCGAAGGAGCATCGCTGGGTTTTAGTGGGTATTCTGGTCGTCAGTCTGGCCGCCGGGGAGTCCCACATACCCCGTCGGAAGCGGCGCAGTCTTGCCTGCATCGCTTCCGGAGGGGATGCGTAAACGCATTTCCCAGCGGAAAAAAAAAATCATAAATTGAAACTTGATAAAAACAATGCATATGGAATCTGGTTTTAGATTATGCATGTGTGGAACAATGCTTCGGTAATGTTCTAGGAACATCATACGACCAGGTGTTGGGGGCAACCAGGTTTTGGGAGTACTGTCATTATCTCCGCGATATATGGCACGATCAGAGAATGCGAACCCTGGTATTGAACTATATACAATATACAATACAGTTCAGATAGAAAAACATCCCGCATTCAGTCACGGCGCAATATAGATCAATTGAAGTCGATGTTCGAAGCCTATCAAGCATAATGCGCTTACAGATTCGCAATCCGCTGCGTATAAAGGGATCGGATACCGTGCCGTATCAAACACTATTCATGGCTTAGGGTTCCTTTCTTTGTTTGAATGGAAAAAGGTATATCATAGGCAAAATTTATATGCTATAGCTATTTATATATATTACTAGCTGACCCAGCAAACGTTGTTTTGCCATGTAAATAATTTTTAGAGAACGGGATAAATAAACGCGGTCGCCTATATTCGCGCTTATATTAAAATTACTATTAAAAAGCAGGGGTAGGTGATAAAAGAGTGAAAATTTTGGGGTTGTATGTATTTCTTAATGCTACATAATAACAAAAGATCAATTGAAAAAAAAATGTGCAAAAAAATTAAATAAGCGTTTGTTGTGGTCACCCCCTTATCACTTAGGGGTTTGAAAGATAGATAGTAGCCGATTTTCAGACTTACTGAATATGCAAAAAAAAATTTCATAAGAATCGGTCGAGCCGTTTCTGAGGAGTATGGGAACGAACATTGTGACACGAGAATTTTATATATAAGATGTATAGGCATTTTCTATTAAAGATTACGCTTTTATAGTTTCAGATTATAGAACTGCAAAGAAATTAGTTTATTTGAGAGCACGTTAACCTCTGTCTCGGTGTTCCCAACTAATATTGAAAACGTGAAAGTTATATATAAGGATTTTATTAAGCTTTCACTCGCAAAGTACTGAGTTATTTTTTATACACTACAAGTTAGCCCTTGACGGCAATCTCACCTAATGGTAAGTGATGATGCAGTCTAAGATGGTAGCGGGCTAACCTATTAGGGGAATGGTAAACCCACATCCTGATTGGTTTCGACGCGACATCGTGCCAGAACGCTAAGTCACTTGGCGGCACGTCTTTATCGGAAGGTTGGTAACTAGCCACGGCCAGTGCCTCCCACCAGCCCAGACTCGAGAAGGAAATCAAACCCAGGACCTCCAACTTAATAATGCGACAGCTCACGCACTGCGCCATGGAGGTCGTCAAAAAAGCCGGGACGAAGTAGCGCCCAAGAGCTATTATGTCCATATTAGCACTATAGTCCTATAGCTCATTCGTGTCAGAAGAGTAAATCATCACAAACACAGACACACACACCAATCACACATATAAGTGGAGTAAAGATTTTTTAAAGAGTACACAAAAACAACTTAAGTATCTCAAATCTGCGTGGTAGTTGAAGGGACAATATTTTCGTTGATCCATATCGTGTACCAGGATAACATCAAGATGTGGAGGTCTACCTGCTTCCTGGTCGCTGTAGAGCGTCGTGGCGAGCACCTCGACCGGCGGGCCGGGCCCCAACACGTTGTTGGCCCACACTCGGAACCAGTAAGAAGCGTTGGGCTCCAGGTGGTACACGTCGATCTGCCTCTGGAACGTTTTAGTAGCTTATAAGATAATTTTTTTTTTATTTCAATTTTTTTTTTCATGTTAAAGTTCCAGCCCCAGCATCTAAGAATTTTGGTTTGTAAGATGATGGTGATAACTACATTTGCTACCATATAGGTACGAGGTGTCCAAAAGTGGACAATAGGCCTAAGAAGCGCGCAACCAGATAGTTATCTCTACCCGTATTTGTCATCAAATCCCAAAATCCTGGACATATTTATCTCGTGTCGTGCATCTTTGTCCAATAGGTCTAAGCCTTAAAGAGATTATTTTAGCTTACTAATTAAAGCCTTACTAATTAATCCACTTAAAATGAGACAACGTTATGTGTCTGAGACAAGTTCGTCCCGTTTTAGTACCAACTTCAACTTTGTTTATATGTAACCCATATTCTGACGAAATTTGGCACAGTAAAATCTAGCATTCTGGTGGGATAGAGAATATTATCTAGCAATAAACAACACGTAGAATTTGCTATATTCCGCCGACAACCGGGAGATTTGTATAATATAACACCACACAAAATCTTCTACTAGAACCTCTACGCACGTTTCGACCCGACACCGGATCATCCTCAGGAGGTGTTGTTTATCATGGACTTCCGCAAAGTAACGCCTGCTTCTATTCATTAATATTATCTAGTCCGGATACGCACACGTGATCTGTTCCTATGTGATTTTATAATAAAAACTTTATCTATGGCCGATCTTGATGAAAATGAAATTTGCAATAGCGTTTTGGAACACACGAAGGATATTTTCCCCCTGAGAAATAAAGATATCCCGGTGATTTTTTAACTACTTCAATATTTTATTTTATTTTTATTTATTCTTTATTTGTACACCACATATTAATATAAATAATAAGAAAAACAAGAAGTAACAGGATACAAAAGGCGGCCTTATCGCTTAGTAGCGATCTCTGCCAGGCAATCTTAGGATTAGGAAAAAGAAAGTAGAAGAAAGTAGGTGGCGTAAGTAGTAATATAAGCAAAAACCTTCTTACTAATAACTACATACTAATACATACACCGGATTACATAAATATTAGAAATATGAATTAAATATACTAATATATACCTTACAATATTAATAAAAAGAAATAAAATAAACTTAAAAGTCGTCATTTTTTATTTTTATCTGTGATTGATCCAAAAAGTTTCCAAATTCTATTTTATTCAGTCAGCAATTTTAAAATGTCTTAACCTTTGATCAATTATCGATGTTCTATCTTTTTCTTGCCGTTATGCAAAGTTTATTCTTTGATGTAAAGATTGTTATAGATTACATTCATTATTATGGGCTTCCAAGTTCCTGTACTCTCTCAAACTTAGCGGATTTAGACATCAAAGGAGCAGGCCGCAAATAAGATAACATGACGAAAAAACTGCACGAAGAAGCATTTACAGCTCTTGAAGATAATATAATAATTTCTGGTTAATTTGAAGAAGGTTAAACATATAGAGAGGTCGAGGTTAATGCTAAATACGTGGAAGAAAATTGATATTAAAATCCTGGCTTTGTTTCTGTGTTGGAGCAAAAAGTCCAGCTATGGTTCATTCCTGTGATCCTGTATGGATCCTGTGTGATTCCTGTATGGATCTTCGAGGGAAGATCACGTGCTAAGCCTCTATCGTGGTTACATATATTTTTCAATATAAGACGGCATGACTGCAATCAAATCTGATGGTTTATATAAAGTAGCCTTAGATATATGTATTTTAGAATATGTATCCTCACACTTGAAAAAGAATTAAGAGAAAAACAATAATGATTATTCATGCTTAGCGTCTTGATTTGAAGATACTCATATTTCAGATGGTGGGGAATTGTAAGCCGGGAGGTTATATCAATATTGCAGAATGGTAGCGGGCTAACCTGTTAGGGGAATGGTAAACCCACACTCCTACTTAGTTTCTACGTGACATCGTGACGGAACGCTAAATCGCCTAGCGACACGTCTTTGTCGGTAGGGTGGTAACTAGCCATGACCAAACCCAGGACCTCCGACTTTATAATGCGAGAGCGCACGCACTGCGCCACGGAGGTCGTCACGGAGGTTTCTGTTAGACATAATCGCTTCATACGGGTCCATATCATTTTGTTCGGTTAAAGAACAATTCAATTTCATGTGAAGGTAAGAGATCTATAATAGTCCTTATCATTATAAGTAAGGTAAGAGATCTATAATAGTTTTTATCATTATATTGAACCAGCCATCGCTGGTTCAATACTGGGCCAAGTCTTCGGGATTCGTATGTAATTCTTTCTGGCTAAGTGCAGATTGGTAGACTTCGCGCGCCAATGAGAATATCATGGAGAACTCTCAGGCCTGCAGGTATTTTTTACGAAACCGCTTTAGTAAGGAGGAGAATTTCGTTTAGGAGTTCCTATGGGCAACGAAAAGTTGGAGGTCCGTGCCCGGGATCGAACCCCCGACCTCTGATTAGGAGGCGGACGTCCAAACCACTAGGCTATCACGGCTTAGTACATTCATACTAACCAAAAAAGTTCTTAAAGATCTATAGTTGATGATCTAAAGAAGAAAAATCTGGTGAAAGTGAGTAATTACCGAGTTGGGGCTGATGTGGTTTGGGCTGATGGGCCGCCACGCTTCCAGCGAGCCGTTGACAGGCGCGGCGGCGCGGTACTGCGCCGTGAAGTCCATGATGGGGTGGCCACCGTCACCTGCCACGTTCCACAGGATGATGGCGAGGATGGTGGACGCGTGCACCGTTACGTTGATCAATGGAGGAGGTTCCGCTGTAACAAACGAATAGCTGAATTACTTACTCATCATAATTATCTTCAGCAGCCCACTCCATTCAACATAAGAACTTTTTTTTTGGCGACCTCCTTGGCGCAGCGAGTGCGCTATTGCATTTTAAAAGTTGGAGGTCCTGGGTTCGATTCCCGGATCGATTCTGGTCTGGTGGGAAGCTTCGGCCATTGCCTAGCGGCTATGAAGTAAAACAGTACGTAACTATGAAATCTTTAGAAATCGGTTGTCACAAGATATAACACACTTAAGAAGAGTTTCTTAGGTAAACTTTTTGGACACTGCTGTTAATGACAACTCAACAACCCAATTGCTGTCATAAGTTCTTTGCGATCAGTTCCAAGCGTCCGCCTAATCGATATGTCCGTCTGCTAAACACCCATATTTACACGTGACGTAAGAAAGGTGGGGTGCCAGGTGATACGCTCGTCCCATATTCTCCAAGATCCTTCTTATCAAGGTTATTACAAAATATAGCGGATATGAAGTCAACAGTACACTTGAAACTTTTAGAAACCGGTACAGCAAGTCGGGTGTCTCAAGATATAACACACCTAAGAAAAGTTGTTTAGGTAACCTTATTGGGCACTTTGCTGCTATCATGATCAACCCATTACCGGCTCACTACAGAGCACGGGTCTCCTCTAAATATGAGAAGGGTTTGGCCATAGTCCACCACGCTGGCCATGTGCGGATTGGCAGACTTCACACGCCTTTGAGAACATTATGGAGCACTCTCAGGCATGCAGGTTTCCTCACAATGTTTTCCTTTACCGTTGAAGCAAGAGATATATATATATTTTTTTAAACGCACATAACTCTGGAAAGTTAGGATGCGTGCCCGGATTCGAACCGCCGACCTCTGATTAGGAGGCTGACGCCCTAACCACTAGGCTATCACCGCTTCTAATGACAACACAATTGACATTACTAGTTCTTTGCGTTGCAAGCGTCCGCCTAATCGATATGTCCGTCTGCTAAACACCCATATTTACACGTGACGTAACATAGGTGGGGTGCGGGGTGGTGCGCTCATCCCGTTCGCCACTCACCTTGATTGCTCCGAGTTTATACGTGCCCATCGGTAATTGGTATGTATTGTGTCGCTTTCCGCAGTTTATCTCGAAGCGAGTACATTGCGTGACGACTTCAATGATATTACTATGATTTTTAAAGTTGCAGGTACAAAAAACTGAAACTAAGTGGAGGGATTACATCCTAACTTAATATAGGTACATCCAGGCGAGGGAAGGACAAAGGATAGATGCGTTCGAGATCTGGTGTTGGAGATGTATGTTGAGGATCGACAGCTAGGAATAAAAACGCGAATTAATTTTCTACTACCATTTTCTCGTCCGGGGGTGGGATTGGGCTAGACGATAAAATAGGTCTATAAAATTATCTCGCACAATAATGCGCTCATTAGCCCTAAATAACATTTGCATAATTCTTAAATTTGTCACGAATCTAGCCGTATCCTACCGGACGTACCGCCGTGACCACGATCCATGTAACTTGTCCATGATGTCGTAATATCGACAAATAAATTTACTCCTGCGGTGTTTGCGGTACTCGTGATCATTTCGAAAATGTTTGATAAACACGTTAATGATATCTATACAAATAAATAAAATTGGAGTGTCTGTTTGTAATATTGAAATAACCGTTTTTTACTGCATGCATATGAATAAATATACGGTACATACACCAAAATATTTTTTTTTTACAATTTTTGTCTCTGTCTGTTTGTTCCGGCTAATCTCTGAAATGGCTGGACCGATTTTTACGGGACTTTTATTGGCAGGTAGTTGATGTAATAAGGAGTAACTTAGGCTACTTTTATTTTAGAAAAAGTCTTTTATTTTAGAAAAATAAAGTAATGTTGCAATGTCCAAGCACTGTCCAGTACCGGGCGCAGCTCACGATATTTTAATGTTTATCCTGTTATTATTTCAAGTAATTCGGGTTGGTAATCTATTGCTTCGTGATTAAAAGACAAACAAACAACTCAACGCAGACAAAGTCGCGGGCGTCAGCTAGACATAAATAAAAACGTGATCTAGATCAAATACCAAGCTAATCTCGACGATACAGATTACGTAACGTAGAGACCAATGGATTGTATTTAAAAAAAAATCAAAATAAAGTTTATTCATATTTTTAACTAACTGATGCCCACGCTTCGTCTGCGTTGAGTTAGAGTGTGTGAAAGTGTGTTTGTTTGTTTTCCATTCACTAAGCAATGGATTAATAACCTTGAAGTAATTACAGGATAATATGTAAAGTATCTCCTTTCTAACAAAAAAAAAAAAAAGAATGAGTGAAATCGGAGTACGAGTTAACGAATTACAACTAAATACACATTTTGACTCACAAAAGGGAACCGAATTCTCCCAAGGTAACCGTGCTAAATTCCGGGATACAAACTATCCTATATGTGTAACCGGAGTATCAGCTACTCCTATACCAAATTTAATGCAAATCCATCCAGTAGTTTCGGCGTGATACCCGGTCAAGATACAAACAGACAGACAGACAGACAAAAAAAAACTCAGTATCGATAGTAAAGCATCCTCCAATTAAAATTTTCAAAATATATATTAATTGAATTGAATTCGTCCTGTTACAGTTTTATTATATTATAGATTTGCCCCGACACGGGTATCGACCTCATATAATGGTCCATGTTCTTAATTAATACTTCATCTAAAACAAAATCTTCCGTAGCAGTTTTTATTTAACATTTATATACATTTCTTAATCTATTGGTCTTAAATTCTGTGGTGGCCCTGTTTTCCGAGATACAGTCTTAACTAGGTCGGAAAACAGGTGCATAAAGGTAGTGTAATATTTTAGACAATTTAAGTTAGAAGATTAAGAAACGTGGACACTCACGGTAGGCCTTGTCCAAAAGTTCAAAATCGCTCAGCGTGCTATGGAAAGGGCTATGCTGGGCGTTTCTCTGAGGGATAGAATCCGTAACGAGGACATTCGTAGGAGAACGAAAGTAACCGACATAGCCCAACGGATTAGCAAGCTGAAGTGGCAGTGGGCGGGTCATATCTGTCGTAGAACCGACGGCCGTTGGGGCAGACGTGTTCTGGAGTGGAGACCGCGTACCGGTAAGCGCAGCGTAGGACGACCACCTGCTCGCTGGACCGACGACCTGAAAAGGATCGCTGGTGGCGGGTGGATGAGGAAGGCGGAGGACCGTGTGTGGTGGCGCGCTCTCGGAAAGGCCTATGTCCAGCAGTGGGCGTCTATAGGCTGATTGATTGATTGAAGTTATAAGACTTCTGTTGTAAACTACATGTATGTTTTTTGATTGCTTCACTCAATAAACGATTATTATCTTATCGATAACAATGGTGCTATTGTTACTAAATAGATCTATCTGCTAACTAATGTTTTTGGATTAGATTACCTACTAACTTCGGACGTAGTCCAGGCGCTGTCAAATGCATTTGTATGAAACGTGTCATTTTCCAACGTTATTGAAAGAACTTATTTACTTTGAGTGGGTAGTTCAAATATTTGTTCACGTGTTCAAATATTTGTATGATTCTAATAGTGGAACAGATAGTGGGGTTTAATCGAATTTAAGTTTTTTTTTTGCACACTACAAGTTAGCCCTTGACGGCTACCTCTACTAGTGGTAAGTGATAATGCTGTCTAGGATGGTAGCGGGCTAACCTATTAGGAGTATGGTAAACCCACGCTCCTAATTGGTTTCTACGCGACTTCGTGCCGGAACGCTAAAACGCTTGGCCGAAGCAAACGGCCGAAGCCTCCCACCAGACCAGACTTGAGCCGGGAATCGAACCCAGGACCTTCAACTTTAAAATGCAACAGCGCGCGCGCTGCGCCACGTGGTCGTCAAACGTTAATTTAACCTGGTGATGATGCAGTCTAAGATGGTAGCGGGCTAACTTGTTAAGGATAGGTAATCCCCACACTCCTAATTGGTGACATCTTGCCGGAACGCTAAATCGCTTGGCGACACCTCTTTTTAGGGTGGTAACTAGCCAAGGCCGAAGCCTCCCACCAGACCGAACTTGCCGCCTTACCGCCAAAGACGTGCCACCAAACGAAGTAGCGTTCTAGCACAGCACTAACCACCAGGTGAGATTAACCTCTAACTTGTAGTGGAAAAAGGCTAAAGATGCTGGATGAACTGACAATAAAAATTATAGATACTTAAACGAAAGCATAATTACCCGGCTAAATCCAAAGAAATGAGAAAAAAGTACATTAAATGAATGTACTTTTTGCTCATTTCTTTGTCTGAGGGTAAATAAAGCCGTCTTATCGTCAACCCTTTGGCAATCATGGCGATTTGCCCTCGGGGTGAGTTTCCGTCGCTCGGCGAGCGAGATAAATGAGTTTTCACGACACGGCTTTTTATTTGATACATGTGAAAAGGTTGCCTTCTTTATCTTGCCATCATGTTCACGCATGTTGCCCCTTTTACCACTTATTGATGATGCCGAGTGACTTTCCCTTTAGACGCGTCACTTAGTAAAATGTATATAGCACCTACCGTAAGTATGATGAAGGATGGATGAAGGATGAAGTAAGGATGTAGTTTAATAGTATTAGTATTAATGTCTGTTCCACTACATCCCTACTTCATCCTTCATCATTCATTCAGGAAGCGGTGATAGCCCAGTGGTTAGGGCGTCAGCCTCCTAATCAGAGGTCGGCGGTTCGAATCCGGGCACACACCTCTAACTTTTCGGAGTTATGTGCGTTTTTAAACAATTAAAATATCACTTGCTTCAACGGTGAAGGAAAACATCGTGAGGAAACCTGCACGCCTGAGAGTTATCCATAATGTTCTCAAAGGCGTGTGAAGTCTGCCAATCCGCACATGGCCAGCGTGGTGGACTATGGCCAAACCCTTCTCATATTGAGAGGAGACTCGTGCTCTGTAGTGAGCCAGTAATGGGTTGATCATGAAACTACATCCTTACTTAATATTATGAATGTTGATTGCGGTGCTCTATAGAAATGCAAAATTCAAAATAATTTTTAGTCGAATCTGCTTTTAAAAGGCGCTTTTGATGCGTAGGTACCTATATTTTTTACATTTTAGTGAGGAGATTATAGCAAGATTCGTAAACTTAATTATTCATCCCCTAACGAGGAGCGACGGGTGATGGATGAGAGGTATCCTCACCCGTCGAGCCTAATCCTCGGGTAGTAAGGCGCGCCCAATGTTCCTGGCGCGCCTCAATTGGAGTTAGGGGGCCTCGATCATAGGCCCCGGTGGAGGGTCTGCCTCGGCGGAAGCCGCTGGTTGGGTTGCGGTCGTGTGCGCGGGTGTACCCGTGACCCAGCCATCAAGCGACGCGTAGGAGCATCGCTGGGTTTTAGTGGGTATTCTAGTGGTCAGTCTGGCCGTCTGCGAGTCCTACATACCCCGTCGGAAGGGATGGAGGGAACTCTTCCGGAGGGGATGCGTACACGCATTTCCCAGCGGAAAAAAAAAACACTAAAGCTATGGGTTTCAAAAACGTCTTGATGTAAGAAGTAGCCTACAACAAACTTAGCCGGGTATTACCACCGGATATAACCAACTTGTAGTGTATATAAATATCAGTGTAGTGGATTATGCCACAAATTTCTCATGCTGAAGGGACCCACGCCCTGTAGTGGACTGGTAAAGCGGCTATGTTACCTGGTAGTAAGTGATGATACTGTCTAGGATGGAAGCGGGCTAATCTGTTAGGAGTATGGTAATCCCACGTTCCTAATTAGTGTCTACGCGACACCGTGCCGGAACGCTAAATCGCTTGGCGACACGTCTTTGTCGGTAGTGTGGTAATTAGCATCGGCCGAAGGCTCCCACCAGACGTCTCGTATGAGTTTTTTTTTATCATGAATAAATACAAAATTAATAAATAATTAATTTTGTATTCATTTATACAGTCACAGTTTACTTTTACAATTGTGCCTCAATAGACAGACAACCTATGACATATTTAATGAATAGAAGCAGGCGTTACTTTGCGGAAGTCCATGATAAACAATAAACAGCGAGTATAATTTGCTATATCCCGCCGACAAGCGGGAGATTTGTATAATATAACACCACACAAAATCTTCCACTAGAACCTCTACGCACGTTTCAACCCGACACCGGATCATCCTCAGGAGATGTTGATTTCACAAGCGAGAAAAGTAAGCTTTACTTCTTAAGGTTCTAGAGGAAGATTTTGTGTGATGTTATATTATACAAATCTCCCGGTTGTCGGCGGGATATAGCAAATTATACTTGCCGTTTATTGTTTTATGACATATTTGTAATAACGAACAAAACTGGAAATGGAAAACGTTTACTTAACAATTTAAAAATAAACAATGAATATCAAGTTGTGTTGACTTTCCGCTTGGACACTTTTGTAACACAAAACAGTGTAATAAACGCAAACCTTTTTTCTCAAAATAATGTTTTTTCGTTAGTATTACATAAATGTAATTGAATGACCATTAAGAAAATATTGCAATAGAAGACTTTTTTGTGTCTTGTTTACTCGAGACGTACTGTGGGGGCTCTGCGAGAATTTTATCGACTCCAATGTCAATCACACTTAATATTAACAAGACATCTACTGGTAATTGACGCGTGTTGGTTGGGCCGGTTCGTTAGTTGTAAGTGTTCGCCTGAAGTTTACTGTATTTTCATCCCATTTCCTGGAACAATATCACGTTCCTGCACGCTCTACCACGCTGGCCATAATATGTGGATCGGCAGACTTCACACGCCTTCGAGAACATTATGGAGAACTCTCGGGCATTTTTTTTTTATTCACCACAAGTTAGCCCTTGACTGCATCTCACCTGATGGTAAGTGACGATGCGGTCTAAGATGGTAGCGGGCTAACCTGTAACCGGGTATGGTAAATTCATACTCCTAATTGGTTTCTACACGACATCGTGCCGGAACGCTAAATCGCTTGGCGACACGTCTTTGTCGGTAGGGTGGTAACCAGCCACGGCGGAAGCCTCCCACCAGACCAGACTCGAGCCGGGAATCGATATTCTGATTGCTGCACGTAACTCCGAGAAGTTACAGGTGAGTGCCAAGGATCGAACCCCCGAACTCTCAGATTAGGGGGCAGACGTCCTAACCACTAGGCTATCACGACTAAGATCAAATTTACGCAAACTAAACGATTTTCGCGTTCAGTTCGTGGATAAAAATTAACATTAACGAGTCTAAAGCACAGAGAAGCATGAAGAGTCTTCACTCTTGCTTCTACTCGAGTATGTTGTTAAACTCGAAGCGTGGAGTGGGGTCTCGAACACTTTCCGTTTGTCTCTTTGTCTTAAACAGTTTTTGGCAGACGCCTCGTGCCGACTAAGTTTTAATGCATCTCCGTATTCCCGAGACGCAAAAAAAAACCATAACACTAGGTTTTCCGCAACGCGTCGCCATATTATTGTTAAATCTTCTCGACATAGATATGTAACACCTATCCCCCGATTTACACTGAAGATAGGTTTCAGACAAATCCGTGTAAATGATAATTGTAGTTCGTAGTTTAAGTGCGTTTAGTTTGGTTTTATTCATTTTCTGTTATTGTTTTATTGTTAGATACCTTAGTATAACTAGGATAAGTTAATTTACATTACCTGTAATTGCATGCGGTGTTTGCCTGTAAGTGGCTAAACATGTTTGTGCTGTACCTCAGTGCAAGGTACTGAAACTTGTAAAAATGTTTTGGCTGTTGGCGAACCAAATAAATTAAAAAAATAAAATAAAATAAAATCTTTGTTTTTCCTATATAAAACCGTTTAAAACGAAAAAAACTGCGCAATTAAGTAATTTATTCAAATGGAACTAGAGTGAAACATATCCAGAAACTTTAAACTAGGTATAGTTTTGCCCAAAAAATGACGTGATGTCGTAGTGAACTTATTCTGAAAATTAAAACAAAAATAGAAACGAAAATTTTTTCAAAAAGTACCTGCTGAAACTCAACAAATTCAGGTATGTTCGAAATTTACATTTTTAGAAATTTTCCGTTTTTTAGTAGTTTATGAATCGTGTAAAACGAGTATCGTGTAAATAGGTGTATTTCGTTTTTAAAGGAAATAAAAAACGAGTTAAATAAAATAAAGATCATCATCATCATCAACATTATCAACCGATTGACGTACACTGCTGGACATAGGTCTTTTGTAGGGAGTTCCAATGCTCACGGTCTTGGGCCGCTTGCTTCCAGCGGCTCCCTGCGACTCGTCTGATGTCGTCTGTCCACCTAGTTGGGGGTCGACCAACGCTACGTTTACCGGTGCGGGGTCGCCATTCCAGCACCTTGGGACCCCAACGTCCATCGGTTCTCCGAGCTATGTGCCCCGCCCATTGCCACTTCAACTTCACAACTCTCTGATCTATGTCGGTAACTCTGGTTCTTCTACGGATCTCCTCATTTCTGATTTGATCACGTAGAGATACTCCCAGCATAGCTCTCTCCATCGCCCGTTGAGTGACTCCTTCTTATGAGGCCCATAGTTAAATAAAGATAATTTTTACTAAAGTTGTTGCCACTTCGATGGTAGGAATAAAGTAAGTCGTTGAATCTCTAGTGAACAAAGAAAGATCAAAGTTCTACTCCCACTTCATTCCTATACCTACATAAACACAGACAAATTAGCAATACCATACACTTTATAGGTAATGAGTATACAAACACTTTCTACATTGGTATACATGAATATAAATACAAATATATTATAGCTTTATCCATTGAATAGTGATTAGGATATCTAACAATATGAAACATTATCATTCTTTTATTTAAGAGATTTCTTTTATCGGCACCTTCTTTAATGATTTATTAATAAAGTGGTAAAAGAAATACACATTTATAATTTCAACCCTCTACCTATTTTACGGTTTACGAGGTAAAGCCGGTCGACGGCGAAGCAATGGGCCCCTATTTTCACCCTTCGGGTACAAACCTAAAACTAACCAATCTTCTCGGGCACAAAAAAAATTTTGTTTTAATTTATTTCTTAATTATATTGCAATGCCGTCCTTGCCATTTTCTGTAAGACTTCTCAATAAAGATTAATTTATTTACTGTAGAACACAGCGTATTACACTTTTCACTGTAGTGAATAAATAAATAACTTAACTAAGTAGATTTAAATTCACTAAACTTCATCAACATTAAGTTAAGAAGTTTTGGTATGTACTATTGAAGTCCTTTTATACGATATCGACCTCCGTGGCACAGTGCGTGCGCTGTCGTATTATAAAATTGGAGTTTCTGGGTTCGATTCCCGGCTCGAGCCTAATCTATTGGGATGCTATGGCCTTGGCTAGTCACCAACCTACCGACAAAGACGTATCGCAAAGCGATTTAGCGTTCCAGCACGATGTCGCGTAGAAATCAATTAGGAGTTTTAGTTTACCATACCCCTCACAGGTTAGCCCGCTACCATCCTAGACTGCATCATCACTTACCACCGGGTGAGATAGCTTTCAAGCTAAGCTAGCTAATTATCCCAATAAAGTCATGCCGCCATACTTTATACGGAAAAAAGCAGTCTATTACAAAATCAATTCCTAGTAAATAGATTGTCATTTAGCTCCATTGTAATCCCAGCGTGACACTGGGGACGATCTAGTCAATTGCCTCCGCCATTATACTCCATTAGGCGCACCATGATTCATTATAACGTAGGATTCATGAAGTTACTGTTATATAAAAACCACATAGGAATTCAAAACACAAATGACCCCTCTTGAGATTCTGGAATGGTGTATCCATAGAGGGGTAGTGCTAGGGGATAGAAAGATCTAGTATCCAGTAAAATTTTGTCAATTATGTAATAAAGGGTAGCTGGAAGAGATCTCTTATAGAGAAATTTGGTACAAAAATAATAAAAAATGATTAATTAGTCAGTAAACAACCGACCAATTGTTTTCATAAGGATTATGTGTGAGATAAGTAAGATGTTCACTTTTGCTCTTAGAAATACCGTTGCCCAAAAATATTAAAATATATTATATAAATAATATAAAAAACTATATTTAGATATTTATTACAAATAGTGGCAAAGCTTCACGCGTTAGTTTTTTTTAAATGTTTATTTTAGTATTATTACTAACCTGGTAATTTTATATAACGTTAGAGCAACGTGTAGGGTATAATCTTTCTATTACAGAGGGTAAATCATAAATAATGGTCCAGCTTCCCACTGTTATTGGTCTCTTAGTAATTATATAATGTTATTTATATGAGTTTTATGAGTCATGTGTTAATCAGCTATGCTAACAAAACGATACGTGTAGTCTTAGCTTTCCTATTAGAGAGGAGTCACGTACGCAGCGATAGGACATTAATATATATAATATGTTTGTAAAATTATCGATATAGGAAGGTTCCATTTAAAAATATCCATGGTGTAGGTAGAATGAAGTAGGTCTTGGTTTTGATTCCCGGATCAAGAATGGTCTGGTGGGAGAGAGGTTAGACACTACGACTAACATATACCAGCGTTTTAGCGATCTGGTATGATGCCAAGTAGATAGCCTAGTGGTCACGGCGTCAGCCTCCTAATCAGAGGTCGGCGGTTCGAATCTGGGCACGCACCTCTAACATTTCGGATTTATGACTACGGTAAGGAGGTTATGTTGGACTCCCACCCCCAAAGGGGGTTTACCCGAACTAAAAACCACCAGGGCACGTCCCTCTCGCTGGTTTTACTGGACACCCGGGGGACCCGTTGTATACTTCCCGGGCGACATAACCTCCGTCCTGCCCAACGGACGGAGGTAGCCATTAAACTTTTCCACCACGACAGGGGGACAAAAGGGGGTCGCAGTGCTTCATGGGACGGAGTTAAAGCTTTTCAAACACGACAAAAAAAAAGGGTCGCAGTGCCTCATGGATACCCCACTGGCCGTATTGTACGTGAAGACGAGCCAGCCGAGCGTTGCGAAGGCCGCATAATGACTGTCATTACCGCCGCCGCCCGCTGCATCGCATCTAGTTCTCCACCGCTGTGTACTAATGCACTAATTACAAATATTTCGCTGAATGAAGAACTTGTAAAACAAAAACCACAACCGCTTTGTTTAACTTTACATCGTACACGCAATAGATACTGAAAGAGTTTATTAGTTCTGTCTCTTTATGGCTTTGCACAGATTAGCCAATGTCAAGTTTATAGCAATGTAGAAGTTAGGGAGAAATGGCGGAAAACTTCGCACTCCGCGGACGCGGATCCCTCAAACCTATCCCAAATCAATACCTGTTAACCATTCAGAAAACCAGCCACTACACAAACGACACCAAAACTGTCCACGACACAACCAACACCAGTCCTTTTCAAAATTAGCCAACAAATATTAATTCAAGAAAAGCGTGAAAAACCCGCGCCCGCCATATACGAAGTCTCCCGCATTTTTCACACTGAAAGAGATAGATAGCCTTACTAAGTAATAATTATAGATAGCGATGAAGTATTTGTATTCTCTTTGATTTGATTTATGTTAGGATAACCTCGACCAAGGAGTATACATACACTACCATAGGGTTTCTATTGAAATTCAGCGTTGCAGTAACTGAATAGGTACTAATTAATACAATTTCTATTCTCCTGAAGTTATAAAAGTGGAAATTATAAATGACTCTAACATAAATAGCACGATATACAGCACAAAGTTTGATATGCGTGGTTTACTGCTATGCTTTTTTATATACACTACAAGTTAGCCCTTGACGGCAATCTCACCTGGTGGTGATGCAGTTTCAGATGTTAGCGGGCTAACCTGTTATGGGATATCATACTACTAGTACTAGTAAAAAAAGTTTGTTGTAGGCTTCTTCTTAGACCGGGGCGCGTTTGGAACCCTCATAGCTTTAGTTTTAAGTTTACGAATATAGTTATCACCATGAAATAACCACTGTGTAAATTATTGACGCGTCAAAAGTGCCTTTTTAAGGACTATTTAAATAAAGATTATTTTTAATTTTTAATTTGAATTTAGTTGATGGACAACGTGTTGGAATGCTAAATCGCTTGGCGACACGTCATTGTCGGTAGGGTGGTAAATAGACACGGCCGAAGCTTCCCACGAGACCAGACTTGAGCGAACCCAGGACCTCCAATTTTACACTGTGCTACAAACAAGAGGTCGTCAAAAAATATTGCTTCTATCCAATCCAAATCAAAAGCTTTTGGGCCCAATCATAGGTGGGTGTATGTAGGGGTAAAGACATTGTCACTAGTGTCAGATTATAACGCAGCGAATTGACAATGCATTGTTTTGTTTGTGAATTGATTTTCCGCGACGAACGGGCTTATGTAACGACAGATGTTCGCGAGTGGAAAACTATGTGTCATTTAAAAATTTCATCAACGGCTGAATGACGGGTCAGTAAATACAATGTGTTTCGAGTGCTAAAGAAGATAGATCATTTATGAGTTACTCGCTAAGTTGCTGGATTCAAGCGTCACAAAACTTCATCTGATGACGATGATTATTGATGTTAGTATGTATTTTTATTTTCCCATTAGCAATAATGGTGAAACGTTAATTTATTTGGTTTATTTATAGCAGGTTGGAACGAGCGGTCGCATACTTGGCTATTAAAAGTATAATTAGTAATTACCATTAGAGATTCAACTTTGTAACAATGTAAATGAGTTAAAGTTATATAATCGAGAATTATAATAAACTTATCTCATCGTACTTTATAGTATATTTTAACTGGCTGCTGGCCATAATATCTGAACCACACCGGACTCAATGGGGGGCATAACGCTTTCAGCTTACGTGACGTTTACCAGTTACTCTAACTAGAAGCTGCGTTAAGGATCTTCGTCCCAAAAAACAATTGCCATCTAGCACTTGTCAAATCAAAAATCAAAATCAAAATTGCGTTTATTCAGCCTTTAAAAGAAAAAAGTACATCTCATCTAAAAACGTATGTGTCTAGACATTGGCTGAACAGGGCGCTGCCTCAGCTTGATGCTGCGTCAAAATTGACTGCAGCGCTGATTTTCAGGCATAACCCAAGCTGATATCACGGAGTGAGTGGAAAAGCGCTCCTTTAGTGTGTGAGGGTGTGTGCGTGTTACAAAATGGACGATAAATAAAACCTACTGTGTATACCTATATTTAAACAGCTTCTTAAGAAACATTTTTTGCCCCCGTAAGTTATTTTATATGTTTCTTTGTTTCTTTTATTTATTTTAGATTTTTTTACCAGTTAAGCTCGTTGCCATTATCACTATGTTTTTATTCATTTTCTTATATATGGTATTTATTTTACTCTCTAAATTGATGAGATGTTTTATTTTTATTTTTATGTTATATTATAATATATATATTTTACTACTATTGTTTTGTATATATGTATTAAATATTATCTTATTTATATTAACATTTATTTAACCTTATATTTTCTATTTATCATTATACACCCCAACCTCGCCTTACTTTATATTTTTTTCGTGCTTTGTGCTTGGTTGCCTGGTAGAGATCGCTCATTAGCGATAAGGCCGCCTATTGCACCTATTGGTGTGCAATAAAGTATATTTTCATTTTCATTTCATTTCATATACTCACTTCTTACTGTGAGATTAACCCTGTCGATGTACGCTGTCTCGTTCTCAACGCTGCACTCGTACAGGCCTTCGTCTTCCACGGCAACGCGTGTCAGCTCTATACTGCCGTCTTGCTGTAACAAGGGAACACGGTTTTAATCCATAATCTCCGAGTTTGAAAGAAGTTTTATAACCTCTTCATCCGCGTCCATGAGTTCTAAAACCAAAATATTAACTGACTGCGTAAAATATTAAAGTACCCGCGAGATTTAAATACAATTATTGTCACGGCTAAATTATGAAGGAAGTTTGACAGTCTCTTTATCCGCGTCTATGAGTTCTAAAATCAAAATATTAACTGACTGCGTAAAATATTAAAGTACCCGCGAGATTTAAATACAATTATTTTCACGGCTAAATTATGAAGGAAGTTTGAAATTCTCTTTATCCACGTCCATGAGTTCTAAAACCAAAATATTAACTTGCTGCGTAAAATATTAAACTACCCGCGAGATTCAAATACAATTATTTTCACGGCTAAATTATGAAGGAAGTTTGTCATTCTCTTTATCCGCATCCATGAGTTCTAAAACCAAAATATTAACTGACTGCGTAAAATATTAAACTACCCGCATTCATTCTACACAGGCTTCATTATACACAAAAATAGTTTCCATCCCAGATATGAATATTTAGATAGTTTTATACCGGGAAAACAAAAGGTTGACTGGAATCGAAATTAACTAGGACTAAAGTGGGTATACAAAGACACTGCTCCAGTCAGCCCCAACGCGAATTACCCAGATTACCTGGTCTACCTTAAATCAAATCAAAAATAGCTTAATTCATATAAACCTATAACAGGCATCTATGAATCGTTCATATATATCATATTATTTCTATTGAAGTGATGGCAACTACACTTGCCAACTTAAAACGAAAGCTAAGCGGGTTTAAATCGCCTCAGGTCTGAGAAGAAACCCACAAGAAACTTAGCCGGGGTTTTTTTTTGTTATCACCATCTCACACAATCAATAATAAATTATAGTGCCTATGGAGATAGAGCAAGTCACACCCAAGATTTTTTATCGTTAATATCGTAATATGATTTTTTTTAGCTTTCGTTTCATAAAAACTTTGAACTTACTGATTGAAATCTCCAAGCTATCAATAGGTAATTTATTATAACATAAAATACAATTAGCTCCGCATAACTTAATTTACTAAGTTCAATAAGCTCCAAATTAAATAGTTTAATTTATTCAATAAGCTCTTTAGTTCTCTACCCAGACGTTGCCAACGCAACCCTTTTGCTAAGCCCCAGGCGTCAAGAGTCGTCTGTCCGCCGGTATTTCATAAAACGTAATATCGTTTTTTGTTATTTTTACACCGGAGTGGACATAATACCCAAACCCCAATCCATATCCAATGGTTCACTATCAGAAATATTTAAGTCAGCCGACATAGCAATTGTATTTATTGTTTTCCATAAATTATTGCATCCACTTCTGACCTTTGGTCTGGTGGGAGGCTTCGTCCGTGCTATTGATTTATTTTAGCTTTCCGGCACGAAGCCGTGTAGAAACCAATTAAGAGTATGGGTTTACCATACCCCTAACAGGTTAGTCCGTTAGCAGCTTAGACCGCATCATTACTTACCGTTAGGTAAGATGCCGTTAAGGGCTAAGTTGTGGTGTATAAAAAAAAATGTCACAGAAAATTGAAACACTATAATATATCTTAATATATATAAATCTCGTGTCACAATGTTTGTCCTCAATGGACTCCTAAACCACTTAACCGATTATAATAAAATTCGCACACCATGTGCAGTTCGATCCAACTTGAGAGATAGGATAGTTTAAATCTCAAATTATAGTCGCAATTTTAATTTATTGATAGTTATTTGTCTGTTATTATTTGACAGTCACAATTATCTGTTAACTCCAAATGATTCTAACAGATGTCGATACCTTTCGACTGGGTTAAGTAAGTAATCAATAGATGGCGCTGCTATGGTAAATCTACGAACGTGTCATATAAGCTACATTTTAACAGCATAATTACCACGTGTTGTTGACGCTACAAAATTAATTAAATTTATTTTGTAGTGAACGAAATACCGTATAATTCAATTATTTCCACTTTTTAAATTTTGGTGTTAGCAAAGCCGGCCACGTGTTTTTTTTTTTTTTTATCGTGGGTTAATCCTCATGGATACCTCTGCGCCACGGGGAGGCACAGAGGTTATGTCAGACTCCTACTGACTAAAACCCCCACGTGTTCCTACTCACCGCTGTATGATGGAGTCACGGGAAAGCTTTCGCATACAACTGCAACTCCACCAGCGGGTGTCCGCCGCAGCAGACCCTCCTCTCGCACAAAAGATATTGTTAACCGATGTTACCAGGGTGCACCGGCCCGAACGCTGTTTTTCCCCCCGGACGAATCAAGAGGGACCCACAGCACCCGGGCACACGTGGAGGTTACCCGACCTGGCACCACGTGTTACTTAGACTGAAGTGTAAATTGAATTCATATTATAATGAAGATAATACAGTGAAATTAATCCTGTTTTTTACTTATTTGTGCTTCATTGATCAAAACTTCATAATTTAATTTAAATATATGTATGTAAGTATTATCACATAATTATAAAATTTAATTAAAATGTCAATGCAAAAATGATAGACAATTTCCTACACTTTTTCAATAGTTGTACAAATATTTTTTTTTATTGTTTTTATTTAACCTCTATTAAAAAATATTTAGCACTTATTATTTCAATGTGCTATGATAACAAGTTTTTCAGTTTTTTTTTCTTATATTTAAACGATTAAATTAGTATTTCAATTCTTATTGAAGTTATTACCGGTTATAACTCGCTCTACTTTCGCGGATGAGATTAATGCATGTTTGAAACAATCATTCTTATGGCGAAGTGTTGAAACACTTCGATTGACCATAAATATGCGAGTACAATTGCAAAATGATCCATCAGCACAAATATTTTCCGAACAACTACTAGATATTGGGAACGGTAAAATAGAACTGCAACCAAATACGCAATGCATTAAACTACCAGACAATTTTTGCACTGTTGTTCAGGATAAAAATGAATTGATTCAGAGTATTTTCCCGGATATACAGAATAATTATTTGAATCATGAATGGCTTAGTCAACGGGCGATTTTGGCAGCCAAAAACGATGATGTTGACGAAATTAACTTCTAAAAGATACAACAGTTGTTACCAGGCGATCTGATGTCTTTTAAATCAATCGATACTGTTGTTGATGAAAATGAAAGTATAAATTTTCAGATTGAATTTTTAAATTCATTAGATATCCCTGGAATGCCACCACATAATCTTCGATTAAAGATTGGTTCCCCTATTATTCTCCTCCGTAATTTGAATCCACCTCAATTATGTAACGGTACGCGTTTGGTCATCAAAAAGATCACCGGAAACATTCTTGAAGCAACCATTTTGGCTGGGAAGTTTAAAGGAAAAGTGGTCCTGCTGCCACGTATTCCGATGATACCATCAGATTCTACCATCCATACCCACACCATCCAGTTTCCAATTCATTTAGCTTTCGCCATGTCTATAAATAAATCTTACGGTCAAACAATGTCCATTTGTGGTTTAGATTTGGAAAATCCATGTTTTTCTCATGGGCAACTATATATTGCGTGTTCACGTGTTGGGAAACCGTCGAATCTCTTTGTGTTAGCTAACGACAGGTTAACCAAAAACATTGTGCACCGATTGGTGTTAAGTTAAACTGAAATTGAAAGTATTTATAATTCAAAAAAATAGATATTAATGTTTAAAAGTTTAAGACTGTCTGCCTTGCCTACCTCATTCATGAGTAGATAGATAGAGAGAGAGTAAATAATATGTGACGCTTAACGTCACATGTTATTTACTGTATTATACTGTTATATACTTATATTTGTTATAAAATGAAATGGAAATAATAAATCTGATAAATTTTATTTTGTACCTATTGATTTCTGCTTAATATCAAGTGTAAGAACATTTTAATTAATTGTGTTCAACGTACTTCCCCTTCAAATCTCAATCCAGTGAATTTGATTTTCGTTTTTGTTCGTAAATAATTTCATTGTACTAAAGGGTTATAGTAGTAAAAAGTCAAATAAGGAGATCACCATATTTTTTTACAAATACCATCTGTGTGAAAAAGCATAGTGGACTCCGTGACTGATGTTCTCTTATTGTTCCTCTTAGATTGTTTACTATAATGTAATATAACAAAAACTTTAGCCACAGCAACGCGTGGCCGGGTCAGCTAGTACTAATATAACTTTTAGATATAACAAATTGATGAACGTTAAGATTGTTTGCATCTGGATCATAGTAAAAGTGGCTTCTGTTATAATAATGGAAATGTTTGAATAGTTAAACTAACGGGTAGCATCTTAGACCACACCGGCCGGCGAAGACGAGGTACCCGCTATCTTACGTTATCCGGACGTGGGCCATCCACGGCCTCGGAGACGTACGGACCACTCACTATCCGACCCCCCCGTTATCCCAAACGTCACCTAAGCCGAGGTTCGGCCTCAAAGGAGGCGCCCTTAGGCAGTAGTTCCCTTAGTTTATTCGAGCCTTAGGGCTAAAAATTTCTTCTGGCAGAGCTTCTTTCCGAAGCTCGCCAAACAGCCCGGTTACGCTGTGGCAACCAATAGGGGTTGTAAAGCTAATAGACAGTCCGAAAAAAAAAATATTAGACCACACCATCACTTAGGTGAGATGCCGTTAAGGGCCAACTTGTGGTGTATAAACTAGATTATATGGTGAATAGAAGCAGGCGTTACTTTGCGGAAGTCCATGATAAACAACAAACAGCAAGTATAATTTGCTATATTCCGCCGACAACCGGGAGATTAGTATAGTATAACACCACACAAGATACTCCACCAGAACCTACCTACGCACGTTTCGACCAGACACCGGATCATCCTCGGGAGATGTTGACTTCACAAGCGCGAAGATTATATGGTTCGAAATTTTCAGTGGAGCTCCGTTTACTGACTTTACACCTATACTGGGAGCGATATCGATCGCTTCAAGAATGTGCTCTCCAGTTTTACCTTAATGGTAGGTTGTTAATATTATTTGAGAGCAGACCCACCGCCCGGTGGGCCATATTGATCGCCATTCAAGGCGAACGGCACCGCAAGGCCGACACGTACCTTCAAATAGATCAAATTCAATGAACGTACATCTATTGGACGAGCGGTGCATTAAGTTGATCCGCATCCGAAAAGCTTTTAAACTTTTGTAATCACACAAACAGGAATAATTAGTTTCCATCTATCTGTTAGATATCCTAATTACCATTCAATAGATAACGCTAATATATTTGTATTAATATTAATGTTTACCAATGTAGAAAGTGTTTGTATACTCATTACCTACAAAGTGTATGATATTGCTAATTTGTCTATGTTTCTGTAGGTATAGGAATGAAGTGGGGGTAGAACTTTGATCTTTCTTTACTAGAGGCACTTCATTCCTATTACTACCATCGAGGTGAATACAACTTATGTAAAATCTTTATTCGTTTTTATATTTCTTAAAATAAAATACGTACCTACGATATTCTAACATATCCTTAATTATTTTTGTACGAAATTTGTGATAACAAACACTTATGTAAGAAGTATACAAAGGGAAGCTTATATCTACAAGAGACCGACAAAGACGTGTCGGCAAACGATTTAGCGTTCCGGCCCGATGTCGTGTAGAAACCAATTAGGAGTATGTTTACCATACCCCTCACAGGTTAGCCCGCTACCATCATAGACTGCATCATCACTTACCATCAGGTGAGATTGCCGTCAAGGGTTAACTAGTAGTGGATAAAAAAAAAAGATCTCTTCCAGCTACCCTCAGATGTGTGTAAAATGATTTTAAGTGGAATAGGTCAAACAAGGTCCTTAGCATATATTCTAACAGTTGGACAAAGCCCTCACTGATAGGTGACTGGGTTTAAGACCTAAGACGTCGTTGTTCTAGTAGGCTTAG
Source organism: Lasiommata megera (assembly GCA_928268935.1). Taxonomy (NCBI): domain Eukaryota; kingdom Metazoa; phylum Arthropoda; class Insecta; order Lepidoptera; family Nymphalidae; genus Lasiommata; species Lasiommata megera. The sequence goes on along the minus strand of OV743322.1, from coordinate 15,507,451 downwards.
AAGCCTAGTGTTTACGACTTCAGCCTCCCTTTCAGGGGTCCAAGTTCGATCCAACTTTTTGGAGTCACAGGCGTGGCTGTGAAAAATCACTGGATCTAACGCACTTGCATGCCGGAGTGTTCTTCATAATGAAATCTATTAATCAGCGCTTGGACCACGTCCAAAATCCGTCTTATGCTGATAGAAGACCTGTGCTCTGTAAGGCCGATAATTTGGGGTGTGGCAACAACTGACCCGGGAATCAAACCTTAAATCCCGTGATGCCAAGTAGAAAATGCAACTGGCCAACAAAGCATTGATGCTATCATCATCATCATCATGATCAACCCATTACCGGCTCACTACAGAGCACAGGTCTCCTCTCAATATGAGAAGGGTTTGGCCATAGTCCATCACGCTGGCCATGTGCGGATTAGCAGACTTTACACGCCTTTGAGAACATTATGGAGAACTCTCAGGCGTGCAGGTTTCCTCACGATGTTGTCCTTCAACGTTGAAGCAAAATGATTTTGTTTTATTTTTTTTAAACGCACATAACTCCGGAACCGCCGACCTCTGATTAGGAGGATGACGCCCTAACCACTAGGCTATCACCGCTTAAATAGAACGAACTATTTCACGCCATTCGCCTCACCGAAGCCTATTAGCCTCCGGTTCTTTTGTTACCCTTGTGGCGCGCCCCACAATACGGTAGATTACAAAATAGCACAACAAATACAGACGGACAAAAGTGAAACGGAAATGAGAGCCGCGCAATTCTTCATGTTCAATAGATGTAACGAGAGCAAACAATCACATTTTTTTTTCGACGACCGATGGTTCTCCGGTGCTGTGGTGAGTGCTGTGTTTTATGAGTGAGGGTCCCGGCTTCGGTTTCCCGCAGGAGCAACTCGGAGCAGTTATTAATAAAGATTTTTTGTTCTATTAAGCAATTAAAGCAATTAAAATATCACTAGCTTCAACGGTGAAGGAAAACATCGTGAGGAAACCTGCACGCCTCAGAGTTCTCCATAATGTTCTCAAAGACGTGTGAAGTCTGCCAATCCGCACATGGCCAGCGTCGTGGACTATGGATAAACCCTTCTCATATTGAAGGGAGATCCGTGCTCTGTAGTGAGCCGTGAATTGGTTGATCATGATGATGATGATGATGTTCTATTAAAACATTTTTATTAGCTTTACTTGTAACAATGTAATACAATTTAAGAAATTGTTTTAAGCCTATTACGTCGTATTGAAATTAAGCTTAGTATGTTCGGATGACCAAAACTATAATTTGGTATCTTGGAGCTGATGTGATGATGTAGCAAGGAGGCAAAAGGTTAAAATTTTTAGTGGGCATTAAAACATTAACTAGAACCTCAAAATTATCAACCCACTAGCTTCTGCTCGCGACTTCGTCTGCGTGGACTTCAGAATTAGGTCTAAAACTTCGCTCGTTACTATTTCTAATCTTCTCACGGGATTTATTTGAGTGATCGGTTTAGAAAATACATGTGCTTTTCCATAGCAAAGGTGACATGCATACCATATTTCAAAGCTGTCTGCCCGCGGCTTAGCTAGTAAATAATCTTCAATTTTCCCTCGGGAACTACTTAAGGAATCGGAATAAAAGGTAGCCTATGTTCTTTTCTATGTCAAAAGCTACATGTATGCCATTGCGTCATTGATTAACATAATATATAATATATAGGATATAGGATATAGGATTACTGGCCACTGCAGGTTGCACGTTTCCTCAATGAAAAGGGTTGGAGCTCTAGTCCACCACGCTGGCCAAGTCCGGATTGGTAGACTACACACTCTTTCAAGAACATTATAGGGAACTCTTAGTCATGCAGATTTCCTCACGATGTTGTTCTCCTTTACCGTAAAAGCAAGTGATTTTTACAAAGCATGTTTTTTTATTTACTTTACCAAAGTACTGTAATAATTAACTCAAAAGCTAATGCGAATAGATTAATGAGAAACTAGCAAGTTGACACAAAAAATGAAGGTTTATTTTCAGCGGCGCGTCGAGTGCCCGTGAGCCCTCTTGTTGGAAGAGGCCTCGAGGCCTTTGTCCTGTTGCGTTGCGAATACCGCGTCTCTCCTCATTGACAGATAGAGTGGAATACCTCTTCCGATGACACCTACGACGTATGGTATCACTAGCACTTTCGACTAGCATTTTATTATCATAATCCATTCCCGTTAAATAAATATAGGAAATAAATTTTGTTTGTATATACAAAATTAATCTACTAATGAGGAACATTTAGTCTGGTCCGTGGCTAGATACCACCATACCGACAAAGACGTGCAAAGCGACATAGTGTTCCAACACGACGTCGCATAGTCACCAGGAGTATGGCTTTACCACACTCCTAAAAGGTTAGCCTGCACACAAGCAGTGCATATCCTACCACAGTAGCCTCCGGAGGAATGGAAAAACTCTGCGTCAAACTCACCTGGTGGTAAGTGATGACGCAGTCTAAAATGCCAATTTCATTGGTAGCAAGATTTGCGTACATACAGAAAACCTGTCTAAATGTGGAGTGCACGGGTCTCCAGATCTCAGATATAGTTTCATATAACTGTCATAATAGGATTAAACAATCTTCAGTTTTTCTGAAGGTCGGCTTTTATTTATTTATTTGCAAGTAATCAACAGCGTTATATTTCATTGGTATACAATCAAGAAAGTCATAAAATAAGGCCAAAGAGATTACACAATATATACAAAATATGTTAAATAGATAAAAAATTAAAATGTAACTAAGTGAAACTGACTAAAGTGAACAACTTAACAAGTTTGTGTGTGTGTGTGTGAGTTAGTGTGTGTGTGGACACGTGTTAAAAGGGGTAAAAAACATTACTATTTAGGCAGATTTAGTATTTCTTTTTTAGCTGAATTTTAGTTAAGTGAAATAGATCTAAATCGTAATAAGATTTATTGTAGGTTTGTATGGAGAATAGTTAAAAACGAAGCGAATGAACTTCAGCCTTCAGTGATGAAGAATGCACCCAAGGAAGAATAGTTTGGTGAAAGCTACGAGGATTACAAACGCGGCCTGGCTCCGAGAAGAAGCTCACAACAAACTTAGCCGGGTATATAGCCGGGCCAGTTTTTTGTTTTCATCATCTCACAGTCAATTAACCCTTACTTAGCTATGAAGTTAGAGCAATTCACACTAGCTTTTTTATTGCTCAATATTTTTTTTATATTATAATGCTGTGATGCTTCTAATAGTTTCAGTTTTTAGTATCATCATGATCAACCCATTACCGGCTTACTACAGACCACGGGTCTCCTCTCAATATGAGAAGGGTTTGGCCATAGTCCACCACGCTGGCCATGTGCGGATTGGCAGACTTCACACGCCTTTGAGAATATTATGGAGAACTCTCAGGCGTGCAGGTTTCCTCACGATGTTTTCCTTCACTGTAGAAGCAAAAGATATTTTAATTATTAAAAACGCACATAACTTCGAAAAGTTAGAGGTGCTGAGGCTGACGCCCTAACCACTAGGCTATCACCGCTTGTTTTTAGTATAATTCTGAATAAAACCGTGCAGGCTTAAAGCTAAAAAGCTTTATGTTAATTTTACTGATTGACGATGTTCACTGTAGGCCTGGTTCGCGTTGTTGCGATCGAGTCAAACTACCCCTAAGGGTTGCGAGTTCAATAAACTTGTAAACCCATAAGCGCAGGCAGGTTAATGTTGGGCTGTCTGTTTTAACGCCGGCAGTAAATTATTCACGCTGCGACGCCTCGGTTAGACTGGCCTTTCCGTTTCATCGCGTCATTGCAATCCACGTGAACATATATGTATGTAGGCATCATGTATGAAAAAAAGAAAAAAAAAGTATTAATTCTTATTTAGTGATACAAGCAGTACATCTTATTCTAATGCTTACTAGGGGTTTTACAGACAGGCATAATTGTCTGTAAAATCCTTCAAAAATGATGTAAATCCCCCATATGCCGACAAAGATGTGTCGCCAAGCGATTTAGCGTTCCGGCACGATGTCGCGTAGAAACCAATTAGGAGCGTGGGTTTACCATACTCCTAACAGGTTAGCCTGCTACCATCCTAGACAGCATCATCCCTTACCTTACGTGAGATAGACACGTCAAGGGCTAACTTATAGTGTATAAAAAAATATGTAAATGAAAGTTGCTGATTTACAGCTGAGACCCGAGTGACGTCACAGCACACTCGTCACAAAAAACACTAATTAAACCGTAACGAAATAATCAAGGTGAACCAGGCTCAGGGAAACGTAAAGGCTTTGAAAACACAGCTCACGTCATCATCATCATCATTTACCTATTACCAACTTCAGGGCGCGGGTCTCTTCTCAGCATGGTGTTGTAGATTACCACAGCCCTTAGAATGTTTAACTTCACACCTTTGAAAAGACCGTAATTTCGAAGTAGCTGCTTATTATTGTTTCAGTTTTTGGAAATTGCTTTGCGAAGAGCTGTAAGAGTATTGTCGAATAGCGAAAAAGTGTTATCTATATATATAAAAGCGAAAAATCACTTACATACTTACTTACATATTTACATACATACTGATTAAACACGAGATCTAAAAAACTATTGTACGTATAAAGCTATAATTAAGCATGTCAGCTAAGAAAAGATATTTGGAAATTCCACCCCTAAGGGGGTAAAATAGGGGTTGGAAGTTTGTTTGAAATTTCTTTGTTTTTAGAGTTAGAGACACAAAAATTTGCATTAAATTCAAAATTCAAATTCAAAATATTCTTTATTCAAATAGTCCTTAAAAAGGCAATTTACATAGTAGTTATTTCATGGTGATAACTATATTCGTAAACTTAAAACTAAAGCTATGAGGGTTCCAAACGCGCCCCGGTCTAAGAAGAAGCCCACAACAAACTTAGCCGGGGTTTTTCTTTTTTTCGTTATCACCATCTCACATAATGAATAAAAAAACTATTAAGATTAATAATAATAAATAAAAAACATGTACATCAAATTTTTTTTTAAATATTACCACCAACCTCAATCTCAAGGGAAATCAGCAATTCTACGCAGACAAAGTCGCGGGCAACAACTAGTTCCTTATATATGCACGTCGTTCGGTTCCATCCACAGAGCAGAAACAAAGTTTGTTTCTGCTCTGTGGTTCCATCCGTAGTTTTTAACTGTTATGTAACCTACTAGATGGCGTCAGCAGTCGCTTTGAGGCTGACAAAGGTGCATAAATTTCAGCATCAACGCACCGCAGAAGTTACGGATTCGAGATCGAATACCGCCGGTACCGAAATTTGCATTTGTATTTTAAAATAACTACTGAATTGTAAAATAGATCTGTCAACAGCAATAAAGCCAATGACCTTCCCTGAACATACCTTAAAAAGAAAATAATTTAGATAGTGCAATGGTTGAAGGAGAATCGGCGTTTTCCGAAACGAGCACAACTGATAACTATAAGATTTTTATAAAATTATTTTTTGCAGAAAACATAAAATAATATTACTTACTATACGCGGTATTTCCGCGTGTGAACAATAGTTTGTTGTGGCATTAAACCAGTTTGTACGTAGTTTATTTCTCAGTTGAATATAACCATCACTGCATAATTATGAAGAAAAATATGTATGGATGATTTGAACAATTTTCGATTGGATTTCATTTGAATGCAGTGACACGTAAGGGTCAACGCAGATATATAAAACAGGCAAATTGTCTCATATTGTTTTATAATCTATGGGGTGCTGCAGTAAGGTTTTCTCATAGTGACGACCTCCGTGGCGCAGCTGGTGCGCTGTTGCATTATAAAGATGGAGGTCCCGGCTCTAGTCTGGTCTGGTGGGAGGCTTCGGCCGTAGCTAGTTACCCCCCTACCGACAAAGGCTTGTCGCCAAGCGATTAAGCGTTCCGGCACGACGCACGTCGCGTAGACTGCATCATCAATTACAATTAGGTGTGGTTGCCGTCAAGGGCTCACTTGTAGTGTATATAAAAAAAAGGATTGAAACATAAAAAATCTTAATTGAATAACTTTAAAAATATAGTAATTGCATGTCGCTTTCAAACTGCATTGAAATGCCGGACGCTCATGACTCATACCGGGATAGGTGTCGACCGTTCATTGTACGCATTTTACAGACAACCCCTACGACAAGGGGGAAGAGGGAAGGGGGAAAGGGGAATACTAATCACAGTTAGAGATGTTTGTGGTGCGAGCTGTGAACCCTCTCGGAAAATATACGTCTGCCGTCTGTCTATTTGTCTGGATTGCCGATCTGGAGATTGAAGGGAAATAATGACGCCAGCTGTCTAGTGCATTGTTTGGATTTTCCAATTTCAGGATTGTACCGTCAAGAGATTAAGGCGTACCCGATGCATCGATGCCTTATAGAAGATGAGGTGGTTTAGCGTTCCGGCAAGATGTCGCGTAGAAAACAATTAGGAATATGGGTTTTCCAGACTCCTAACAGATCAGCCCACTACCATCTTAGACCGCATCATCACTTTTTTAATTATTATTTTTTTTGTTTTTGTCTCTCTTGTCTGTTTTTATTTTGTTTTTAGTGTATATTTGTTTTGTTTATACTTTGTTTTTGGTATAATGTTATTATGTGTAATCATTTAATTTATTTAATTAGTGTTATTGGATATTGTCCGTTCTAATTAAATTAAAATTAAAATAAAAAAATAAATAAATCACTTATCATCGGGTGAGATGCCGTCAAGGGCTAACTCGTGGTGTATAACAAATAAAAAAGGGTGGGGGTGGGTGTGTAAGTCATTTTAGATCTTTGTAATTCTTAAAAAGGAGGAGGCTCTTAATTCTATTTAAAAGGTAATTGTTTACAATTACATAACAAATTACCAAAAGATATTTCTGGCATGTCTAGCAATAAGTCATATTTACAAGGGCCAGCAACGCATTAGCGGTTCCTCTGGTGCAGCAAATGTTCATGGGCGGCGGTAATCACTTACCATCAGGTGACCCGCGTGCTCGCTATGTATATAAAAAAAAAAAAATTAACGTTAGCTTGAAGAAAAGTCCTACTGTAGTGTAAAGGATTATGCAAATGATAAACAAGCTTGGGTATGAAATATTGCTCTTACATAATGATTGTAAGTGGCATGAGATGATGAGAACAAAAAGAATTGTCATCCGGCAGTTAGTTTGTGGGCTTCTTCTTTGAGCAGGGTGCGTTTGGAACCCTCATAGCATTAGTTTTAAGTTTACGAATGTAGTTATCACCATCAATTCACCACAATGTAATTGACGCATCAAAAGTGCCTCTTAAAGGATTTCTTGAATGAAGTTTATGTTCTATTCAATGACCTGTCTTTTTTTTTATTTGTCGCTCCTCTTCACATTCTGATGGTACGGCTTAATTAAGTCATCTATACTTATATTATAAATACATAAAGTTAACAGCTAACGTTCCCAGTTGCTGATACCCATCCCTGTCTGATGAAAAAGCTACAATAAATATGAAGCTCAATCTAGGTTTGGCATAAAACGTTGCCTCGGCATACCTAAGCGTGTTTTATGTATCATTTACTACCCAAAACTGGGACCGTTTCTCCTGTCATAATGAGGTACGGTAGATTCTGATGGTACGGCTTAATTTAGTCAGCTATACTTACTCGTATATTATAAAGCCAAAGTTTCTGAGTTCAGGGTAATCTCCGGTACTACTGAACTGATTTTGGAAATTCTTTCACCATTAGAAAGCTAGATTATCAGAGAGACTATTTTATACCCTCATTCCCAAGGGAACGGTCAGTACGTGGGTAAAACTGCGGACAAATGATAATGACTATAAAAACAACGAGCGTGGTCGGGCACAATGTACTGAACTCTTCTCTGATCTTCCATCGTCCATCTTGAACAAACCATGGGATTATAAACAAGTATGGCGGCAAAACAACCGAACAATTTGTACAGAGCCTGCATTTCGATTTTTCCTTACGTTATCTTTCTATCAAAATTCTACCACCCATTATAACTCCTACCACCTGCTTTCAAGGAACGTCGTTCCAATGACGCAGCAGAAATTTCGAATACGACCACGGAGGTTCATAAAAATAAAAAATAAAATATGAATAAAAGTTCTCCGCAACCGTAATAAAGTTATAATTAAACAAATTTATGCGGAACCAGAGGCAGTTGGAAGTAATAAATTCAGCCTTAATCCTTCGTATCGCATTTCTTCACGCAACGCAAGGGGGAAGAAAGAATGACTCAGATTCTATGCATCAAGCAACACCTATACGGAGATGATATAGCTCCACTACATTATCTATACAAATAATTAAAATGGATAAATTAATTTGTAATATTCAAATAACCATTTTTTACTACATGCATATAAATATGTATACGGTACATACACCAAAATAACATTTTTTACAATTGTCTATCTTTTAAAATTTGTCTATATGTCTGTTTGTTCCAGCTAATCTCTGAAATGGCTGGACCGATTTTTACGGGACTTATATTGGCAGGTGGCTGATGTAACAAGGAGTAACTTAGGCTACTTTTATTAGAAAAAGCTTTTTATTTTAGAAAAATAAAGTCATGTTGCAATGTCCAAGTACTGTTCAGTACCGCGCGCAGGATTGAAAGATAAAACAAACACACTAACTCAACGCAGACGAAGTCGCGGGCGTCAGCTCGTTATAAAATAAATTAAAGCCACAAAAATAAGAAATTAAGGTTTGAGAAATCTTTGATGAAACATACTTTTGCACCTGTGAAGGTAAACATCGTGAGCAAACTTGCATGCCTGAGACGTACTGCAAATTAATTATGTAAGGAATATTATAGCTCCGAAAAATATTTTGTGTAAGGGAAAGTTGCTCTCATCTTTCCCAAGGAGTTGTTACTTTATGTATTGTATTTGGTAAGTTTCAATGTATTGTAGAGGAACCGGATTTGCTATAGGGCCGATATTGGTCTCGTAGTCCTGAAGATTTACTTCAAGACAACGGGACTTTTCTCTCGGGGATATGTTGTGCTACTTTCTGTATTCCATTGGATACGTTTCAGTCTATAAAGATCTTCACTTGCACCGATTTGTGTAAGAGCAGTAGTTCAGAATAGGAAGTTCTAGATCAATCTTGCTGCGCTCAATGAAGACCGAACCTGTTTTGACCCTGTGGTCTATTAATATGTCAGTGAGGAACCTAGGCATCTTCTCTCGTACATGACGTTGCTTTTTGGCTTTATTGGATGTTTCAGCGCACTAAGGGGGCACTGAATGACGAATCGCACTGCCAGCGAATGATAAAACTTATTATATTCGAATTGAAAACAATAAATCGTGAACGCTTTTAAAACGTTGCATTTTAAAGTATCTAAATTATCGTTGTGAAGTGCACATCTCCGTACGTAGAGAGCAATTTTCAGGACCCTCCGTGAGGAAGATTTCGGGTTCGATAACCGGCTAGACTGGTCTGGTAGCAGGTTTCTGCCGAAGCTAGTTACTACTGGCGATTATCGTCAAGGGATTTAGGGTTTCGGTGTGGTGCCCAGGACATGAGGATAATCGGTTCAGCCGGCAACGAATCCATAGTTTTAAATCATCATTCATCGACTTCTGTCGGCCCTGTGACGCAAGTTAAAATGTATATCATACTCTTCATAATATTTTAGAGTTAGAGATGATTTCTTATTAATAAAACACAATATTATATTAAAATATTTTAATATTTTTTGCCCATATTATGCGTTGGAACGCACGGTTATTATTAATATTTATTTAGTTTGTTGAGTTTTGCGATAGATGGCGCTGATTTGGTATAAATTAATACTGCATCACGCTATGTAGATTTTGTACCGAAACTAGATATAAGTGCTCGGATTGTCATTACAGTGAGTGAGGTCCCCGATATCTGTCGTCATCCGGACGTGGGTTTCATCCACGGTCACGGGGGCGCTCGGACTGAGACACCAGTCCAACAAACCCAACAAGTCCCAACGTCACCCTAAGTCGAGGTCCGAGTCTCACAGGAGACGCCCTTAGGGGGACGTTCCCTCAGAAGTCGTCGAGCCCAGGTGCTCTTCTCTCAGGCTGAGCTTCATGCTCGCCAAAAACCCCCGGTGACGCAGTAATGACCACTATGGTTATCTGCAAATGTCAATTCGAAACAACATTACAGTGAGCACCAGTCCAACAAACCCTACAAGTCCCAACGTCGCCCTAATTCGAGGTCCAAGTCTCACAGGAGACGCCCTTAGGGGGACGTTCCCCAGATTTCGTCGAGCCCAGGTGCTCCTCTCTCAGGCTTCATGCTCGCCAAAAACCCCCGGTGACGCAGTAATAACTATTATGGTTATCTGCAACTGTCCATTCGAAAAATGAAATAAAATTAAAGTGAGTGAGTGAATTAAAAATTTCCTCCGAGTATCATTTGTCCCGGAATCCTCTTGGGATTACTTAGCTTGTTAAAGCCCGCTAATACATATACAGAAGAATTCATAGCATGTTGCAATTCATTTTTAAAGGCCCATCCATGAAAGAAATAAGAATATACACCCTCTTCATAGATTTGTATTCCCTACGCGCTGCGAGTAAGCGTTCTAAGATATTACCCCTTTACAAGACCAAGTCTACGTTATAGCGTATGTCTGGCCCATAACTTATGACTGCACAAAATTAGCAGCATCTGGTGGTGCAAATAGTGCATTTTGCTTCAACCGTTACATCTACACGAATTTATGGTCCCCTGGTGAGCGGTTACATTGCTATAGCCGTGTTCAAACACCATTTTCCCGATAGCGAACTGCTCGACTAATATGTAGTGGTAGGCAATATTTAGAACGCCAAGCATATATAATACAGGGTTAATTTTCGCATTAACATATTTTTTTTTCAACCAAGTTCATGGGCTATCACTCATATTATTAAAAAGAAGCTGATGCCCGCGACTTTGTCTGCGTTGAGTTAGTGTGTGTGAAAGTGTGTTTTTTGTCTTCACATCACGAAGCAATGGATTACTAAACCGACGACCTCGAAATAATAACAGAATAAACATTAAAGTATCTCCACAAAAAAATTATGAATGAAATCAGAGTACGCTTTGATGAATTACAACTAAATACACATTTTGACTTTCATCCCCTCTCCCAAGGGAACCGTGCTGAATTCCGGGATAAAAACTATCCTATATGTTGAACCGGAGTATCAGCTACTCCTATACCAAATTTCATTCAAATTCATCCAGTAGTTTCGGCGTGATGCCCGGCCAAGATACAAACAGACAGACAAACAAAACAATAAAAAATTAAAATTGTTTTGGGCTCAGTATCGATAGTAAAATATCCTCCAATTAAAATTTACAAAATATATTTAATGTACAGAATTCGCCCTGTTACAGTTTAACTATATTATAGAAGACATGTTAGTTTTGAAAAAACATCGACGAGAAGAATTGCCAATAAAAAAAAAACGATATTCAATTTGAATGTAAAAATTAACAAATTCGAGAACAAAGTGTAAGTTACTAAAGAAACACCCGAAATCGCCACAGGTTTGCCTTTAGTAATTGAATAATTCTCTAGTTGTAAAAACAAAGAAAAATGTTGACTGACAGATCAGAAAGACAAGCTTTCAGGTTACCCAGTCTTCGCGTAAGGAAATTGTGAAAACACTGAGCAAAAAAATCTCTTGAATAATTATTTTCCGACTATGTGGTAGACATGGGTTGTAAAACACAGGAGTTTCTCGTTATTGAGAGTGCGGCAAGGCCACAGCTTCCTGCCCGCGTCACACCACACACCTCCAGTACTGGTAAAGCTGCTTGTGACGTAGTAGTCTAGTCTTGTTGCTCCGTGAATACGGAACCGCGAAGTCGCAGTCAAGGTCGCATGGCACTTTCAAGAGCCGAGATATCGCTAAATGTAATAGGAATAGGTTAAACAATAAACAGCAAGTATAATTTGCTATATTCCGCCGACAACCGGGAGATTTGTATAATATAACACCACACAAAATCTTCCACTAGAACCTCTACGCACGTTTCGACCCGACACCGGATCATCCTCAGGAGATGTTGACTTCACAAGCGCGAAAAGTAAAGTAAGACTTTACTTTTGTGCAAATTATACTTGCTGTTTATTGTTTATCATGGACTTCCGCAAAGTAACGCCTGCTTCTATTCATTATAGGAATAGGTTAATTAAAAAGCTCTTTACCCGTTTCAATCTATTGTTTTAATGTGTTCTGACATATTTGACGTACAGCGAAAACCGTATGGAAAGTAAATCCATACGGATTTCGCTGATTTAGATTTTTTTTTAAATTTCCTATACGCTTTCTCTAACTAATTTTATGCAGCCTACTGGCACTATTAAGTTTTCTTTCAATTATTATATCACACTCAATTGTTTTTTTCTATTGTTAAAACGAACTTTACACTAAATAATAATGAAAAATAAACATGACGTGTAAAAGAATAACAGTAGGTAGTATGTGCTCGTATGTAGGTATATGTGATAGTGTGTAGGTATATGTATTATAGTTAGTATATGTGCTATATTTTATGTGGTATTGTTGTATTCAGTACACGGTGAGTAGTAAATACTGTTTGGTAATTTTGGTTTGTTAATATTTGTTTTACGTTGACCGTCTAATTATCTAAGAACCGGGATTTGTAACGTTATCAAAACACAAAGTACCTTGCACGCGACCAAAATTATACCGGTCGGTACACGAGTAAATTAACTTTACACTTAAACTGTTCGATAACGAAACTATTAATTATCGTTGACGTCTTAAAACAATTAGTTATTTGTTAGAATCAGTAAAATGACCACGACGAAGATATACGAATGAGACTAAATTTACACATTACATTTAATTTTTAACTAGCGGATGCCCGCGACTTCGTCCGCGTAAATAGGTGTTTATATAAGCTCCTACAAAAGTGACTTACCACGTTTGTATTTAATGTTATGGCTCATTCTTGGTTCCGTTTCGGTTTTCGCGCCCATTCCCGAGATGTAAGTCGAATTTCGAGGAAGTCTGCTACACCAAACTTAACCTATAGTTAAATAATGTAACCAACACGACTTTCTTATATATATATATATAGATTGTAACAAATCATACTATGCTTAATCAAAAAATAATAATCAAAGTAGCTTTATTCACGTAAACCTATTTCAGGCATCTATGGAACGTTCATATATAATATATTTTTCATTATAATTGCGAGGTGATCGATCCCAGGTCTAAGAAGAACCCCTAATCAAACTTAGACAGTTTTTTTTTCGTTATCACAAACTCTCATAGTCAATAATAAATTATAATTATCTATGAAGTTAGAACAATTCACACCCAAGTTTTTTTATCGCTTATATAATCCTTAATAAGATTATTCTATAAGCTTGTTTTTTATGATAACTCTGAACTTACTGGCTAACTAAATATTTTTTAAACATAAACATAAAATAATATATACTCCGAGAAAAGTACCTAGCTACATGCGAAATACAACCCGGGTGAGAGGGCATGAGATCACGCGCCTTGAGCCACGTGATTGGCAGGTACAACCAAACTTGTAAAATATAAATGTAATTAATTCAAAAGTTTCTCTAAGTTAAAACTAAAAATACTATTAAGCAAATACCCAAAAGTGATATATTTCGTTTGAATTAAAACCCACTGTTCAGTTATGAGAATCATACAAATATTTGGACACGTGACAAATATTTGGACTCCGCCACGCAATGTAAATTAGTTCTTTCAATAACGGTGGAAAATGACACGTTTCATACAAATACAACTTGTTGGAACTGCCTCGTTGGCTATTCTTGACTACTACAGCCTGCGTTGGAGTCCTGGGTCGGGTAAAAAAACTGGGTATAGACTTTTTCCATGTAGAAATTTTCAGTATCTGCCCGGGGATGGTATATTAGCTGTGTCCATCCCATGCCTCGGACAAGGCTCAAGCAAAAGGCAAAGCCCGCCAACGTAATAGAGCAACGTGGTGGGTTATGTTTGGGTAATGGTCCAATTACTCTCTTAAATGAGAGTAGGCCTATCCTATCACAGGCGATGGTATCCTTCTGCGAGGATGTGATCTCGCGGAAGGAGGCGGCGGAACGGCTGAGAGAGGACGACGTGGACTCTCAGCCGATCCGTCGCAGACATGTCAGGCGCAGGCGGCTCGCGCTTCACCACCGCCTACCCCTTGAGAGTAGCAACTCCGGGCGTTGGATACGAGGATCTGTCCAACACCCAGGAGTTAGGTCCTCGAGCTGGAAGACGCACCCTGTGCTCCTGGTGCGTCTTATGGCGTTCAATTGGGGGGCATCTGATATTGCCCCCGAGTTGGCACCGTCCTAAGGACGGACTCTGCCGGCCTGGTTGCGGTTGTGTGCGCGAGCGAAACCCGTGACCCGGCCACCAGGCGGCGGGAAAGGATATGCACCGTAGGGGTTTAGTGGGTATAGTAATGGGTATCCATGAGGATTACCCACGTTAAAAAAAAAAAAAGGCCTATCCTATCAGTGGGACGTAAAATGAGCTCGTGACGATGATACGCATGTTATATAAAATACCAAACGACAATTAGAAGACTAAGCCTCAGATCTGTATTACTTTATACTTTGACTTTTCTCAGCCAAAGTTATTGTTAAAACGAGACACACATATTTGGTACACATAAAGTTGTCTCGTTTTAATTGTTTCCTAAATTAGAGGTAAGTCTTAATTTAGTCGTATTTTATGTCTGTCTGTATCACCAACCAGAAAGGGTGAACAGCTCAGAATATGTCGTGCCATATAAGAACAACTCGTCGCTGATTTTTAGCTGAGACCAGAGTGACGTCACAACAGCACAATAAAAAGTAATCATCATAATTAAAGGAAACAGAAAGAAAAAAACAAATTATAAATAACGAGTAACCGAAGGAAGCAGCAAAAAATATAGCTATAAATGATATAAAAGTAGTAAGCAATAAGCTAAAGTCCATTCTTAGACAGGTAAAAACGCTTTATGGATCTCATCCTTGAAGCCAGTAAGCTAAAGATCATTCTGTATATATAGTCAGGGAGAAATGTGATTTTAAAATAGGGGTAGGAAGTTTGTATGAAAGTCCTCTTCTGTTTTTTAATTAAGAAACACGAAAATCGGCAATTTGACATTTGCCTGTAGCTTACTTTCTGAAGCAGGGCATTGGCCGCACGGGTAACCTCAGTCTTAAGGGAAATCAGGAATTCTACGCAGACGAAGTAGCGGGCAACAGCTAGTAGTTTTATATTTATAAGATTGAGTAGAACCTTTTCTTCTGTGTAATTTTTTTTTGTAATAGTTTATAGTATGTAAACAAAATCAACAGTCTTAGTGAAAATAAGGTTGTAATTACATGTTGAGTTAGCCCTTTTAAATAGGTTTACTATGTCAGTTAAAAAATATTATGTTAAATTTTTTTTAACACTAGCTTTGGTTGAGCATAGACAAAGATCTCTAAAGATCTCAGCCTTAAAGCAAGTAAGCTGAAGTCCATCCTTAGTCAGGAAAAAATGTGTTACACACAAAAACAACACAGCAAGTACGAAAAAGGGCCATCTATCACTTTCACATTACGCCGTAATCAGGAAATAACCCATATTTCTCCTCCACCTTTTTACCAATGTTAAAAAGCTTTTTAGTTGCACCGTCGTAGTGTGATTGGCGTTTCACTATTACTCAAATTGCTTATTCGTTTCCCCCATATACCAGGGTGAGGATCTTCCTTCCGGAGTCCCGTTTTTCATGATTTGGGGAATAGAGTCAATAAGTAATAAAATAATCACATATATATCAATACATACAATTACTTAATCAGCATATAGACGCCCCCTACTGGACATAGGTCTTTTCGATCCTTCCTCATCCAGCAGTTACCAGAGACCCTTTTCAGGTCGGCGGTCCAATGGGTAGGAAGTCGTCCTATGCTGCGCTTGACGGCTATCGTGCCGGAACGCTAAATCGCTTGGCGACACGTCTTTGTCGGTAGGGTGGTAACTAGCCACGGCTGAAGCCTCCCACCCGACCAGTCTCGAGCCAGGAATCAAACCCAAAATCAAAACCAAATTTCTACGAATATTTTACCACAATTATAATCCTTATATTGTGAAGTGTGTCTGATGTCTCACTATTTTCTTAATGCTACTGGGCTATTCTACTGATCAATAGTATAGTCCATATATATACTTCTGATCAAGAGGTACCATCTTGATCAGTAGTTAGCATGTTCCAGAACTGTGATCTAGGTGGTTTCTGCCCGTTAATAAAACCGGGTCGAATTCATACGGCGAATACTGGTTAGCTAACCGCATATCATGCGACCGAAACCGAGCTTGTTTGGAATTTTGCCCGAAATCAATGCATTCTTGTTCCCGTTGCCATTTAAAGCTTCGCTCAGAGTCGATAAATGTGCCCGATCCGAAGACCATAACCGCCTTAACTTATCATTGGAGTAGTATATAATCAAAGGCTTCATAATTAATTGACTTAAAAAATCGCCGAGAGGGCTCCGTGATTTTTTTTTTCCAGGAAGAAAAATCGGAATATTAGAAAGCTAATCTAATGTTCCGATTCCTTATTTGATTCGGAAGTTTCTATTAAACATTTTCTGACTACACTAGTTATATTATCTTTAGATCACTTCACTTGCCTCTACCTCCTCTAATGGTAAGTTTGCTTAAATACAAGACCTTGTATGCGGTTCTTGAGTTGGGCCAGAATTAATAGACATTATTTTTTGCTATACATTGTCAGTACCGTTAGTTAGGAAATCGGCAGTAGTCACCCCCTTGTCTCGGTAAAGGCGGGCACATGCTTGAAGCCGAACTTTATTGATAGTTAAAAGGCCTATATCACGTTGATTGGCCAATGCTGTTGGCGAGGATAAGTGACAACAAACATTTAAATCAAAACCTAAATCAAAAATATTTTTTATGTAAACCTAATGCATATATTAGGTTTTTCATAAAAAATATTTTTATGTAAACCTAATATATGCATTATATTACGTAATACGTAAGATTGCGTGAACTACATTCGTTAACCTAAAACTAGGAGGGTTCCAAACGCGCCCTGCTCTAAGAAGCCCACAACAAACTAAGACGATTGATACTATCATCCCCTACCTCTTAGTCAACAAACCTATCTTCGTCAGGTCACACCGAAAGTTAATATTGCCAGCCCCTACGTAGTGACGTCATCAACGTCGTCGCTATATATGCACGCACCAAGGTCAAATGTGTTAAAGTGGCTGCAATCCAGATTAAACTGTTGTTTTTGGGGGTTCTCTACCAAGATAGTATCAGAACTAATTTCTACTCATTAATTTTGACCTCTGTGACGCAGTGCATTATAAAGTTGGAGGTCTGGGTTCGATTCTTCATCGCTTACCACCAGGAGAGTTTGCCATCTGGTGAAATGAAAAAAAAAAAACTTCATCATGATCAACCCATTACCGGCTCACTACAGAGCACGGGTCTTCTCTCAATATGAAAAGGGTTTGGCCATAGTCCACCACGCTGGCCATGTGCGGTTTGGCAGACTTCACACGCCTTTGAGAACATTATGGAGAACTCTCAGGCGTGTAGGTTTCCTCACGATGTTTTCCTTCACCGTTGAAGCAAGTGATATTTTAATTGTTTTTAAAAACGCACACAACTCCAAAAAGTTAGAGGTGCGTGCCCGGATTCGAACCGCCGACCTCTAACTAGGAGGCTGACGCCCTAACCACTAGGCTATCACCGCTTCTTAATCTTATTCGGATTAAGTTTAAAAAAAAAACTTAATCCTTATATATATACCCCACAGCTGGACACAGCCGGGTTAGGTTGGAAATAATAACGTTAACTCAAAAAGTTTATTAATCAAAATTCGGTTAAATTACTTCTCAAATATCTAATAGTACACGTAACTCCAACTTATGACGTACAAATTGGCAGAGCTTGTATCAAACGGTATTAAAGCTTGTCACAAAGTGCATTTCGTGTGCAGTCAACACGTCAATGTCATAGAGAATCAGTTAGCTAGTAAAGTTAACATGCGCCAAGTGATAGTTAGACTTTTTATAGTCCTATGGAAATGGGACCAAGTGATAATTGGACCTACACATTTTCTAGTCCTATAGGAATAGGACAAGAAATCAATCGTCATAATTATCTCGTGATTATTCCTGTCTTTAATCCATTTATATTTTTGTTCCATTTGTAACATTTGCAAACATAGAAGGAAGGGTTTTTTTTGTTTTTTATCCACTACAAGTAAGCCCTTGACGGCAATCTCACCTGATGGTAGGTGATGATGCAGTCTTAGATGGTAGCGGGCTAACCTGTTAGGGGTATGATAAACCCACACTCCTAATTGGTTTCTACGCGACATCGTGCCGGAACGCTAAATCGCTTGGCGACACGTCTTTGTCGGTAGGGTGGTAACTAGCCACGGCCGAAGTCTCCCACCAGACCAGATTCGAGCCGGGAATTGAACCCAGGACCTCCAACTTCAAAATGCAACTACAATGAATGGAGGTCGTCAAAATTATGAGAAAATGTGATGCTCGTATAGTTAGCTTCAATATTCCGCTACGAGTGACTTTGACTGACATTTTAAGACGGTAGCGGGCTAACCTGGCCGAAATATTGTAGTTACTGATACCCAAGTTGTTATATAAACGTGGCGTCGTACCAGATACTTAAGTTGTGCCTGTTCTTCTAAGTATAAAAATAATAATGCTCGAAATGCTCCTGCCGGGTCAAACCGTGACCTCCCAAATAAGAACAGTGTTCCCCACAGCGCTGGGGAGGTCGTCAAAAGGTTTTAATATGCCTACAAGTATATGTGAACGTATACGAAACAAGCAAGGTTATCAAGACAAACAATAGTGCGATCTAACCTTGCATCACGTCGCAACCGACGCTCTTCACCACACTATGATTATTAGAATGAACATAGTGAATCCTAACTTCCTACACATTTTGAATGTTGTTCAAGATAATTGTTGTAAGTCGCGGATAGAACACTTTGATGAAAGATCAGTCATCATCATCATGATCAACCCTTTGCCGGCCCACTACAAAGTACAGGTCTCCTCTCAATATGAGAAGGGTTTGGCTATAGTCCACCACGCTGGCCATGTGCGGATTGGCAGACTGCACGCGCCTTTGAGAACTTTATGGAGAACTCTCAGGCATGCAGGTTTCCTTACGTTTTCCTTCACCTTTGAAGCAAGTGATATTTTAATTGTTTAAAAACGCACATAACTCCGAAAAGTTAGAGGTGCGTACCCGGGTTCGAACCCCCGACCTCTGATTAGAAGGCAGACGTCCTAACCACTAGTCTATCACAGTTTAGAAAGATCAGTGGCAAAGGGTATTTTACAAAACATACAGCCTAGTATGTGTCGACGACCGTGGTTCCTTGGTGCCAATTTGAGAAGGTCTGAGATAGAAACTGCCCTTGGGCTTCGATCTGGACATATAAACAGTTTTGCAGCGCTGATGGGTAAGGTCCAAATGGTTTAGAGTGCAAAGTCACTGAGGATGTGCAAAACATAATGGCTGAATGTGTCCGAAAAGAGGCGGAAAGGTTAGAATTAATTGGTAAACTAAATTTGAATACGGGAAACACAGGATTGTGGAACAGCATTCTTGCTTTCCCGGCATCCGAGAAGGCAAGAATGCTTTACAAACTTCTTGTATTAGGCTTAAGGCCTAGAATTAATTAGTGTTAGTTTAGTTCGTTAGTTTTTTTTTTAGTTGTCTTTTTTATTATATGCCTTGCTCAAATAGTGACATAGTGACCAAACCCCTTTAAAATAAAGTAGATAAAAAAAACACATATTTTAATATACAATCGCGGGCTATTAAGCAGACAAGTCACCTGTTTTTTTTTTTTAAATTCTACTACAAGTTTGCCCTTGATGGCATAAAGCTATTCCACCAAGACAAAATAAAGGGTAGTAACTAGCCGCAGCTAAAGCCTCCCTCCAGGGCTCTGACTTTATTATGACAGCGCACGCTATGCGCCACAGATGTCCAAACTACATGTTTCACACAAGAAATAACATTAAACCGTTGCTGCGTGAAAAATGGCTAAACCATTAGACACACTTCGCAATTAGTATAGAATATAATAGAATAGAATATCTTTATTTGCAAGAATGAAGTACATTTCGGTCTTACAATTGTGTGTCTCTAAAACATCCAACTAGTTTAATAGCATGCAAACATTGTTAAAATTAAATATAAAAATAATGGGCATCGTAAGAAGGCATGTCTAGAATAGAATTATTGGAAGGTTGGCGACAACTTTAACTTCTCAGATGTTATCTAAGGTTCGGATAACATCTCCAAGTTGTTGAGAGCAAGTATCTAGCCTTCGTTTCGTTGAGTTAGAATAGATGTCACAACAATGTTTTCTATACAGGCAAAGGTCAATCTAATTTGCAAACTGTAGAGAAATCTAATTTTGTCTTTTCGCGCGAATATCACATATTTTTCATGGAATTTAAGTCAGTTTTCACTAATAGCCTGCTTGTGCATTTTACGCCATCTACTTTAATTCTTCTTAACTCTCTTTTCCATTATTTCAAGACTTATAACGTTACAAACCTTGATATCACTATAGGGTTTCCTTTGACGCATTCTAAAGTTGGAGGTTCTGGGTTGGTAGGCTTCGGCCGTGGTAAGTCACCATATTGGTTTAACATACCCCTAACAGGTTAGCCCGCTACCAAGCATCACTTGGCACAAGCGTACCGTGCGGCCCTCCCGTTATGCCAAACGTCGTGTAAGCCGAGGTTCGGCCTCACAAGAGGCGCCCTTAGGCAGACGTTCCCTTACTTTCTTCGAACCGTAGGGCTCACAATTTCTTCTGGCAGAGCTTCTTTTCGAAGCTCGCCAAACAGCCCGGTTACGCTGTGGCAACCTATAGGGTTAGCACAGCTAATAGACAATCCAAAAAAAAATATAGCACAAGCAACATTGCTATCGGGAGCTAACTTGTTATGTATAATAAAAAAAATTCATCATCATCACTTCAACCGATAGACGACCACTGCTGGACATAGGTCTTTTGTAGGGAGTTCCAATGGCCACGATCTTGGGCCGCTTGTACCCAGCGGCTCCCTGCGACTCGTTTGATGTCGTCTGTCCACCTTGTTGGGGGTCGACCAATAAAATATATAAAAAAAAAAAAAATCATAAAAATCTAATCTTTTTTCGAGTTTTGCGGAAATGTTAGAATGTAGCTGCAAGTGGACTTCCACCAGAAGCTGCAAAATTTTGGAAGTGATCAATAATAAGAAAAATGTCTGAAAATCTCTGATCCCGAGGAACTATAATTTTTATAAGATACAAAAGAGCCCACGTCACTGTGACCTATAAGGGTACTTTGCAATCAATCATGTCATTTCCTGTCATGCTCTGTTGCCGCGTGATCGTAGGACACAAGCCTACAAACAAATTTTTACATTTTCATTTTTTTTAATAGCTAAGATTATACAGGATTGCGTCGATGCCATTGCTTTAGATAATTTTAGCGGTTTCCCGATACTAAGTTCGCGTTTAACTTCTGATAACTTTTTCATACAAATTTCCATCTGCCATTCTTCAACCAAATCTAGAAATGAAGAGATCCGTAGAAGGACCAGAGTTACCGACATAGCTCAGCGAGTTGCGAAGTTGAAGTGGCAATGGGCAGGGCACATAGCTCGGAGAACCGATGGACGTTGGGGTCCCAAGGTGCTGGAATGGCGACCCCGCACCGGTAAACGTAGCGTTGGTCGACCCCCAACAAGGTGGACATACGACATCAAAAGAGTCGCAGAGAGCCGCTGGATACAAGCGGCCCAAGACCGTGGCCATTGGAACTCCCTACAAAAGACCTATATCCAGCAGTGGACGTCTATCGGTTGAAATGATGATGATGATGATGATTCTACAACCCACTGCGTAGCATCACCCGAACGTGGTATACTTCGGTTTCACTTGGCGTTCGGTTTCATTACTTTTTGTATCTAAGAGCCATAGCGTGATATTAAATAGCCAATAATCATGATCATCATCATGATCAACCCATTACCGGCTCACTACAGAGCACGGGTCTCCTCTCAATATGAGCAGGATTTGGCCATAGTCCACCATCTGGCCATGTGCGGATTGGCAGACTTCACACGTCTTTGAGAACATTATGGAGAACTCTCAGGCGTGCAGGTTTCCTCACGATGTTTGCCTTCACCGTTGAAGCAAATTATATTTTATATTTTTTTAAAACGCACATAACTCCGAAAAGTTAGAGGTGCGTGCCCGGATTCGGACCGCCGACCTCTGATTAGGAGGCTGACGCCCTAACCACTAGGCTATCACCGCTGAATAGCCAATAATGTTTATAAATAATTGTGCTTTGAAATACAAAAAAAAAATCAAATACGTCACATAGTTTACAAGAAGGAAAACGATATAGGTTTCGAAGATTAGCTTTACTTAAAGTACGAATTGATATAAATATCGTGCGAATAGATACAATGTCACACTAATTACTTTTGTAGAAAACAATAGTCAGTACTTAAATATTCATTAGTAATTGTTTTCTCCGCCGGATAACTCAAATAGAATAATAAATTACGAGCGGACACTTTAATTAGGGAAATTAATTATTTTATAAGACTATAATCCAATCACCAAACGCTTTCAGTCGGAGGCGACGTCACGGTAATATTATGTATACAGTATTGTAACTCAGGCTTATCTTTGAAATAAATACCTAAAGCCGCGTGGCATCTAAACATGCGATAGGGCTACCCGCCTCCAGCATTTTAATTACATTTGCCTACTTTGTTTTCAAATTTCAAGTATCTAGTGACAGACAGACGGTCAAATTTTTTTTTTCTGGTATTATTCATACAAATAGTACAATAACCAACTTATTAATGCAACCAAAAAGTGCACAATATATCTTACTCGTCATGTTAAAAATTACTTGAAGTGATTTAAGTAGAAAAAATTGCACGGTTATTGTTTAATAAAACAAAACACCGTCCGTTCGTCAATGCGGCACAGTCACGACTGTCTGCATGCCGAACGCACCCCGAGCTCGAGGCGTGTAGGTATAGCCCGTTTCGTCCGTTTGTATGAAGTTGGAATACTGTATCATCATCATCATCATGATCAACCCATTACCGGCTCAATACAGAGCACGGGTCTCCTCTCAATATGAGAAGGGTTTGGCCATAGTCCACCACGCTGGCCATGTGCGGATTGGCAGACTTCACAGGCCTTTGAGAACATAATGGAGAACTCTCAGGCGTGCAGGTTTCCTCACGATGTTTTCCTTCACCGTTGAAGCAAACGCACATAACTCCGAAAAGTTAGAGGTGCCCGGATTCGAACCGCCGACCTCTGATTAGGAGGCTGACGCCCAAACCACTAGGCTATCACCGCTTGGAATACTGTATACATATCTAATATTACCGTGACGACGTTTCACTTTAAGCCTGAGTCATTCGGCAGACGCTGGAGTGTTCCATGGTTGTATAACCTCGTTATTAAAGCAGTGATGGGGAGATCCGTATGCCTGTAACCTGGGTTACAAGACTTCATGAGACTAACACGTTTGTTTATACCTAAATCAGAGGCAGTACTTTATAAATAACAATTTATTTAAAGGTATAACAATAATATTTAAACATATAATGCTGCGAACAATGAACCTAAAATTTAAAAACTTAAAAAATATAATCATCATCATCATCATGATCAACCCATTCTCGGCTCACTATAGAGCACGGGCCTCCTCTCAATACGAGAAGGAATTGGCCATAGTCCACCATGCTGGCCATGTGCGGATTGGTAGATTGACTTATTTCTTTATAAATTGCACAAATACATATTATATTTTACACTCACCACCTACTCTACTAACTGCTCGCAGCTATGTGCGTTTTTAAGCCATTAAAATATCACTTGCTACAACGGTGAAGGAAAACATTGTGAGGAAACCTGCAAGCCTGAGAGTGCTCCATAATGTTCTCAAAGGCGTGTGAAGTCTGCCAATCCACACATGGTCAGCGTGTTGGACTATGGCCAAACCCTTCTCATATTGAGAAGAGACCCGTGCTCTGTAGTGAGCCGGCAATGGGTTGATCTAGATGATGACCTACTCACCAACAGTTCTCTACCAATTTGCAGTTTTAACTGAAAAACATATCAGTGAATGTCATATACTCGTATGCAACTCGATATGCAGAAGTTGCATCACAACTTGGTACACTGATATAGTTTGATTAGGTAACCATGAATCGATATAGCTGTGGCGAATCGTATGAATTCTTGAAGGCATGAAGAGCCGCGCGCGCTGTCGCATTGTAAAGTTGGAGGTCCTGGGTTCGATTCCCGGCTCGAGTCTGGTCTGGTGGGAGGCTTCGGCCGTGACTAGTTATCACCCTACCGACAAAGACGTGTCGCCAAGCAATTTAGCGTTCCGGCACGATGTCGCGTAGAAACCGATAGGAGTGTGGGTTTACCATACCCCTAACAGGTTAGCCCGCTACCATCTTAGACTGCATCATCCCTTACCATCAGGTGAGATTGCCGTCAAGGGCTAACTTGTAGTGGATAAAAAAAAAATCCGTGAGGTGTTTTGTTAACCGAATCTTCAGTGGCGTGCACTGAGTTTTTGATCAGGAATCAAGCTGTGATAGCCTTGAGGATATGACTTCCGCCTCATTATCAGATGTCGAAGGATCCATCCTACGCACCTCTAACTCTTTAATCAATCAAAATATCACTTGCTTCAACGGTAAACAGTAGCCCATAAACTTAATTGTTAAAAATGCCAATACAAAATTTTACCCTGTATATATTCGTGCTGTGATAGTGGTTAAGATGTCCGCTTCCTAATCAGATGTTTGATGTCGGGCACGGACCTCAAACTTTTCGGAGTTATGTGCGTTTCTAAGCAATGACAATATCACTTGCTTCAACGGTGAAAGAAAACATCGTGAGGAAACCTGCACGCCTGAGAGTTCTGCATAATGTTCTCAAAGGCGTGTGAAGTCTGCCAATCCGCACATTGCCAGAATGGTGGACTATGGCCAAACCCTTCTCATATTGAGAGGAGACCCGTGCTCTGTAGTGAGCCGGCAATGGATTGATCATGATGTGTTTTGTATCTGCTCCTACTGGAGCGGCAGGTGATGCATGCTGCAAGTTAACTGTACATCACACTTTATCACAATTCAAAATTCTAAATACCTTTATACCTATTTTGTTTGTATCATCCAAGCTTTTTTATCGTTTATATAATCTATAATATCAATAGCATTTTAATTTGATTCGCATACTATTAATATTCTATATAGAATTGTGACATACGCGCATCTTTGCGCCGTCTGTTTATCTCAATAATCGTTAATGAAACGGTATTTATATCAAAAATACCCACCGGTATAGGTCATTAAGCTAATACAATTTCAATTGCTAAACTATTCAATAAAGCATAAAATTTTACAGCTATATCTCTTCTCTATCATTTTCGATGTCTTGCAATAACACTATGCTATCTTTATTTAAATAACTAGCGGGGAACAGCCTCGGTTTCAGCGGCGTCAACGAGTCCAAACGTTATGTTATTTGGCATAGTATGAGCCACGTACCTTACAAGTAGGCGTCCCGTACGCATTTAACTTTAGGTTTGTTATCTATAAAAAATTTCATCCAAATAACGTGATGTGTCAGTTATAAAGTTTACTAACCTAACCTGACACCTTATAATGATGATGAAAAATCACAATCTCACCTACTGAAATATAATAAATCCTTTGTACTTCGAGATGGAAAGCTTTCTTATAAATTGCAAATACACAAACAAATATTTCCTCTTTAAAACATAAGCATCCCATCTTATATAGATCTATATGTAACGCAGTAGTAATATAGCGAATGCGTAAACAAGAAATCAATGTGATGCGACTAAAGTAAACAGGTGAATCAGCCCAGTTGCTATGGCAACATCCTTAGCAAACTGAAACGTACGGCAACTAGGATGTCACGCGATTACCACGTGGCCACGTAGCCCTCCCGGTCATGCACTATTCTCAAGTTTGCAAATGAGACATCACGTTGGGTTTAAGAGTGCCTCATCAAGAGCCTGGTTTGGTAGGCCAGGGTTTATTTGATATTAAAATGCTTTTGTGTAGTATTTTTGTTTAATATTACTTATTATTAGTATGTTTTGACGACCTCCGTGGCGCAGCGCGCGCGCTGTTGCATTATAAAGTTGGAGGTCCTGGGTTCGATTCCCGGCTCGAGTCTGGTCTGGTGGGAGGCTGCGGCCGTGGCTAGTTACCACCCTACCGACAAAGGCGTGTCGCCAAGCGATTTAGCGTTGCGGCACGATGTCGTGTAGAAACCAATTAGGAGTATGGCTTTACCATACCCCTAACAGGTTAGCCCGCTACCATCTTAGACTGCATCATCACTTACCATCAGGTGAGATTGCCGTCAAGGGTTAACTTGTAATGGATAAAAAGAAAAAAAAAAAAATAGTTGTTGTTTAATTTTCGTATAAGGCCCCCGGTGTAAAAAAAATATGAGCCGTAAAATGTACTGAACGAATTATCTCGTTACGTTTTTGTGCGCAGCCTATAATGATGCAGCCTAGGATGGTAGCGGGCTAACCTGTTAGGGGTATGGTAAACACACACTCTTAATTACTTTCTACGCGAAATCGTGCCGGAACGCTAAATCGCTTGGCGACACGTCTTTGTCGGTAGGGTCGTAACTAACCACGGTCAAAGCCTCCCACCAGACCAGACTCGAGCCAAGAATCGAACCCAGGACATCAAACTTTATAATGTGATAGCGCGCGTACTACGCTTCAGAGGTTGTTAATTTTTTATTATTATTATTATCAGCTGTGGACAAGATAACGAATACATATAGCAGTATACACCCTACCGACAAAGACGTGTCGCCAAGCGATTTAGCGTTCCGGCACGATGTCGCGTAGAAACCAATTAGGAGTGTGGGTTTACCATACCCCTAACAGGTTAGCCCGCTACCATCTTAGACTGCATCATCACTTACCATCAGGTGGGATTGCCGTCAAGGGCTAACTTGTAGTGGACAAAAAAAAAAGAAAAAAAAAAGCAGTACCAATTATTTCGTTAGTTTTATGACTCAATCAATCGGCACTAACTAACGAGAAAAAAAATCGGCAATAAAGTACGGCGACCACTCAAACGAGCTCGCTAAATCTGAACCGAACTGGTTAGCTAAATTGGAGATAATCAATGTGCTCCATATAGAGTCCTGGCCAAGCTCGCAGGAAAGAGAGGGAGACTGCTCTGCCCCTCTCGCAGATTACCAGGAAAAAAAGAGAGGGAAGAATGTCGTTATTGCATTTTGTGCGAGGTGTTTTATAGAATGGAGGGTTCGGGAAAATTGCCCAATGGAATTATTCTATTAAAATCGTTCCGCGTTCGGATTGGGCTAGTGTGAACAGTTGCTCTGCGTTAACCATGCAAACGATATTTGCGTCGTAGATTGAGTTTCTAACTAGTTAACCGAGCTGAAACTTAATTTTTAGTTATAAATTAGTGATTGGTTTAAAATTGTATTAAATATGGCGTAGCTTCGAGGTTTGAATTTTTTATCGAAGTTATTTTATCAATTTTGATCTTCAAGCATTTATAACAAAAAATATATTGACAGTAAAAAGTTAAAAGATTTATCAACATGAACTAAGATTTGATTTACCTACTCGAAATCTTTCGTAATTAGAAGATCTAACTTACTTCAATTAAAAAAAAATAGGGTTTTCAGTAGAAATTAAAAAGTCAACTACTTTTTGACGACCTCCGTGGCGCAGCGCGTGCGCTGTTGCATTTTAAAGTCGGAAGTCCTGGGTTCGATTCCCGGCTCAAATCTGGTCTGATGGGAGGCTTCCGCCGTGGCTGGTTACCACCCTATCAACAAAAGACGTGTCGCCAAGCGATTTAGCGTTCCGGCACGATGTCGTGTAGAAACCAATTAGGAGTATGAGTTTGCCATACCCCTAACAGGTTAGCCCGCTACCATCTTAGATAAGGGAGATGCAGTCAAGGGCTAACTAGTGGTGAATAAAAAAAAAACATTTTCGCAATATTAACAATTTGAAAATACTTTACTGACATTAATGTACATAAGTAATGAAATATATAATTATTAAAAATGTCAGATTATGATATCAAAGTAAATATGTTGGAAACATATTTTTTACTTGCGGGATTATAGTCTCAAATCCTAAACATGATTTTTAACTAAATGAATTTTCATATCTTCATACCGACATGACCTAATTTAAAATGTGTGGTGCCTTTTCGACGCAAACGGTACCTACATGTTATAATTTATACAAGAAATGAGCTTCCGAGTAATTATTTATTACATAAATTTCACTAGTTACTTATTTTTTAATAAAAGGTTCGGATAGCTAACAGTTGTTCGGAAAACCTGTAATCTAGCATAAGTGGAAAATTGGGTCTATACCGGCAGGGGCAAGTTAATATTTCTAAATTATTTCTGGTCTGTTCTTATAAGGGAATACGGAGGACTTGCCGACAAGCAATTTAGCGTTCTGGTACAATGTCGCTAAGCAACCAATTAACCGCTAACAACTTAAAAGGCTGCACAGATAATTAATACATTCAAAAGAAATCGTGTACTTTTTAACAAATTACTAAGCTAATATAAATTAGTTAATAATATAAGTTAATTATTACAAAAATCAAATTTTAATATGAATTAAATAATATATGGAGGCTCAAAAACATTTTAACGAAATGCTCTTCATAGCTGATGAATTATTATTCAGTATGTGAGATGGTGATGACAAAACGCTGTCCTTTTTCTCGCGAGTTAAAAGTGGATAAAATATGTATAAAGCGCTTCATGCGTATAGAAGATATTTTGTTAGAATAAAACATTCATGAAAATGAATTCGAATTTATTATGCATACCGATGAGGAAAATCTATCATTATCATAAGAAGTATGATCGCAGAAGGTCTTATTTTTAATTTATTTTAATACCAAGACCGTAATTACATCCATCGCAATTACGAAGAAAGAAAAAACAGCAAAAAATTTGCATATATATCCTACGATAAATTGGTCAGCATACTCGAATCCGGACTTCCGAAGCGTTACTTTCAATTAACACGAGATTGATTTTTGATCGGAGTGCAGCGCATATGACTTCCAATTTCCGGCAAGACGTTCGGACATTGGTACTATATATTAGGTACAGGGGACCGAAGAGCTGCCAGCTACCTCGGACAAAGAATTAGTCTAGCAATTCAAAGGGGGAACGCTGCCAGTATCTTCGGAACCTTGCCTAAAGGGACTCCTTTTAATAATATATTTTAGTTATGATGTTATATATTTATTTATTTTTTAAGATTGTTAGTTTTAGGTTAATCTAAGTTTTATGTAAAATGTTTGATGTATAATAAATTTAAAAATATAAATATTAGGTAATTGCATATTTGGGCATATTTGTGATAGCCTTGTGTAGCTGTGATAGCCTAGCGACTAGGACGTCCGCCTCCTAATCAGAGGTCGGGGGTTCGATCACGCGCACGCACGTAAATACAAAAAATACAAGTAGATTATTGACGCATTTTTTTTTATATATACCACAAGTTAGCCCTTGACGGCATCTCACCTGATGGTAAGTGATGATGCGGTCTAAGATGTCAGCGGACTAACCTGTTAGGGTATGTTAAACCCATACTCCTAATTGGTTTCTACACGACATCGCGCCGGAACGCTAAATCAGGTAAATAAATAAGCTAAATAAGGTATATATTAGTATATTTATTTAATATGTATTAATGTATTGTGTTAATTATGTAATCTAGTGTATGTATTAGTATGTAGTTATAAGTATGCAGGTTTTTACTTATATATTATGCCACCTATTTTCTTCTAATTTCGGTTTTCCTAATCCTAAGGTTGCCTGGCAGAGATCGCTACTAAGCGATAAGGCCGCCTTTTGTATCCTGTTTCTTTTTGTTTTTCTTATGGTGTACAAATAAAGAATAAATAATAATAAATAATAAATCGCTTGGCGACACGTCTTTGTCGGTAGGGTGGTAACTAGCCACGGCCGAAGCCTCCCACCAGACCAGACTCGGTTCGATTAACCCAGGACCTCCAACTTTAAAATGCAACAGCGCGCGCGCTGCGTCACGAGGTCGTCAAAATTTATTTTTATTGAGTTGATTTTTTTAGCGGAGGGTGTAATAACATAATATATTCGTGACGGGAATCGACAATCGTTAAATCACTGCAAACCGACGGCGGAGTTTCGAATTTTCTCAATAGAATATACAAGAGAAGTTTTCATATCAAATGATTATTGATGTGAAAACTTCTGCAGTAGATAAGTGCTTTTGTAATTTGAAACTTGATGAAACGAAAAAGTTGACAGGTACATCTATATTGCATTTAAAAGATTTTGCCCGAGAGGGATTAACTAAACTGTCTGCATTCATCTTATTCTTTCAAAGTTTAGTTTGACGTCGTGTTTTTCTTCAAGTTTCACAACCTAACAGTTTCATCGACCTTTTGTGCCCCTTTAAATCCTCCTCAATGTCTCACAGCTGGTCAATGGCACTGATTCGACTTGACAGCGAGTAATGTCATGAGGAATACTTAGTGTATTAAACTTCAAGCTAAGAAAATGTACACATTTAAATAAAATAATAGATCGATAGTGGAACCTGTTTAACCTTAATTCAATATATCGACTTAATAATCGAATTAATCGGCTTAAGTAAATGAGTAGACAAACAAAAAAGGTACAAGTGAAATTATATAATTTTTTTTGTTAGGTTTATGGTTTAAATAAGACAAAATTAGCTCCCAATACATCACATTCCAACTCACAGCACTTACCAAATGTAAGAGTGTGACAAAACACTGCATAACTATTCGAAAGTTATGACACGTTTATTTGTAAGGCTTTCAGGCTCTTTATCTTAGATTATTTATTTAGATTGTTTCAGTTTAGTTTGTTGCGGCGTAACTTAGTCATTATTGTCACACACAGAATACAGTTCTGACGTCATGCCCCTTTTTTATCGGACCCTACATAACAAAATAAATCCTGTTTTAAAGATGATAGATGATGATAATATGATTTAAAGGACCCTCTAGCTGTGAAGTCTGCAAAGGTTTTAAGATTTACTGACGCGAGACTCCGGTACCTTTAGAAAGAAAATCAAATAGTGCAAAAAACCGGATAAACAGCGGTAGGATATATTGTTTGCAAAACAGTATGCTAACATGTTGACGCATGACGCATCTCACCTGATGGTAAGTGATTACGCGGTCAGAGATGGTAGCGGACTAACCTGTTAGAGGTATGGTAAAAACATCGTGCTGAAACGCTAAATCGTTTGGCGACACGACTTTGTCAGTAGAGTGGTAGGAGACTAGCCACGACCTAATCTTCCTACCAGACCAGACTCAAAAAGAGTCCACGTAAGGGTTTTTAACATTAATAAATATAGGTTATTTCGAAAACGGTTTCAAGTCCTGTCACAAACAGATATAAGCGCGTTCCAACATATACCACCCGTGTTTTTTAGTAAGCTTACAACAAAATAAATTACACATCAATCTAAACAGAATCTAACGATAATCCCAAGATGTAATGAAAATTCAATCTTTAAAACAGGATTGGGGCCGGATCAACAATGGGCCACGCTAAAAGTACCTTGAGCCGTGGAGCATGCAAATGGTACTCCACCGACCGGATGTGTTTCCAGAGGGAAGACGCGGGGCGAGCCTTTGTTACGAAAATCGGAAGGGATGTAAAAAACCTCTGTAGTTTAATAAAAATTTCCGAACGAGCAGACACGCAATATGTTAGCTTTATTTATTGGCTGTCTACGATTTCGTACGCCATTTATCGTATAGATTTTGTAAAAAAAAACCTCGGAACGCGATTTGTATTGGATTATGAAATATTCTATGTCCTTCTCCAGAAACTCTAATGCTCACATACAGAACGGTCTTTTCTTCACGGCTGGGCAATCGGTGATCTCTCGTCAAAACGTTGACTTGAGTAGCATTGACTGAGTAAAGTATGAAGCGGTGATAGCCTAGTGGTTAGGGCGTCAGCCTCCTGATCAGAGGTCTGCGGTTCGAATCCGGGCACGCTTCACAACTTCTCGGAGTTATGTGCGTTTTTAAACAATTTAAATATCACTTGCTTCAACGGTGAAGGAAAACATCGTGAAGGAACCTGCACGCCTGAGAGTTCTCATAATGTTCTCAAAGGCGTGTGAAGTCTGCCAATCCGCACATGGCCAGCGTGGTGGACTATGGCCAAACCCTTCTCATATTGAGAGGAGACCCGTGCTCTGTAGTGAGCCGGTAATGGGTTGTTCATGACGATGATGATGACTGAGTAAATAATATTATGTGGAAGTAAATCAAATTGGTTTAGCCGTAATGTCTGAGTATTTCTGACAATATGTACCTATTTCACTTCAAATGCACCATCACCGATTAATGCTCTGAAACAATGAAGCCATATAGAGAGTTGCTTCTCTCTATATGGCTTCATTGTTTCAGACAATCAAACTTCACAAGCGCAATAAGCGGCCGTCATCTGCCGACTATAAATAGATCCCTCTATTCCGAATGAAGACATCGAGCTATTCACTTTACGAGCGTCCGGGAGATCGTCCGCTAGCACTACTCCTGATTTATCCCGATACGGAGTCATGGTGCGGAAATTGTACAGACCGAAAATGAGTAATAGGCATATCCGCATAAAAGATATTACTGAATACTTCACTGGAAAATGTTTGTTCGATAAAACTTAATTCATATATTATTTGTGAACTTTTCTATGTTATTAAATGATAGAATCGCACTCTTTGCAAAAGCTTGTAGAAAAATCATATTACGATATTAAGGATTATATAAACGATAAAAAAGCTTGGGTGTGAATTGCTCTATCTCCATAGGTACTAGTTTATTATTCATTATGTGAGATGGTGATAACGAAAAAAAGAAAAACCCCGGCTAAGTTTGTTGTGGGCTTCTTCTTAGACCGGGGCGCGTTTGGAACCCTCATAGCTTTAGTTTTAAGTTTACGAATATAGTTATCACCATGAAATAACTACTATGTAAATTATTGACGCGTCAAAAGTGCCTTTTTAAGGACTATTTGAATAAAGATTATTTTGAATTTGAATTTGTTATATTAACTTTATCGTTCTTAGAACTCGGAACTTTATAAATTTAGGTAATAGCCTGGTTTCATTGCTCAGCAAAGACTGCCTGTCCTTTCTGTCTGATTAAAAATGTTGAATCAAGAAGTATTATATTTGACTATCATATTAAATTTCGTCTGAACTACCGGAAGTCAAAATTGAGCTTCAAAATCGTAGTTTAGCGAATTTTGACAAGATTTTTAAATTTAATTAAACTGATTGATGAATTTTAAATTTATCAAGCGCCGCTTCCGGCGGATTACATTGGACTCCCCAGCGGCCAGATTGGCAACCAGAATACGCACTCGTCTGCAGCCCAGCAAACAACGAGGGCCTAACAAACGAGGCTCCCAACTTCAGCATAGACGCGCCAGGAGTTTCGAGATGGGCCAGGAAAAGCCTCCACTACCTCCTAGCCTCCAGTACTCCACTACAAGCCCCTAGTATATAGTATATTTTATTAATAATAAGTCACGTTTAAAAAAAACATGTTTTAAACGCCATAAAGCCATATAAACAATCATCGTCATCATCATCATGACCAACCCATTCTCGACTCACTACAGAGCACGGGTCTCCCCTCAATATGCGAAGGCTTTGGCCATAGTCCACCACGCTGGCCATGTGCGGATAATTTAAACAATATTGCCACAAATATAAAGTAAAAATGAGAGAAAATTACAAAAACATATGCTGTTTTGACGTTGATAAGTTTTGCACATGCATATTGCCAGCGAAATATTTTTTGCCCAAAATTTGGAGTGAGTAACATAAATGAGTAAATTTATTTTAAAGACTTAAAAGAAATAGACTATTAATGGTAAGGGCTGGGCATGAATGGAAGGACCAAAAAGGGAAGAGAAAGCGTACTACGACAAAGGAATTTAAGCTTTGCCATGGAACGAAGGGTTCAAAGCCATCTTTCAAGCTTTATCTTTTAAAACTTTTACAATTCATATTCGCTACGTCAAAAATGGAAACTTTGAACGTAATTAGTGAGTCCGCAAGTTGTCGCATCTGCTTCTATAAATAGGTCACTTATTCCTTTGAATTAAGACATCGTCAGTTCACTTTATAAGCGTTCATTGACTTATGTATTGCGGCCACTAATTTATCTATATTACCAACGTATTCCATCGCGGAATCGATCGGTAATTCTAGTCTAGTAGGAATATATATCGACTATAAGTTTTTTTACCAAATCTCGTATTGGTTTTACTTGATAGTTATACTCGTTATGCTAAAAAAAATACTCCAGTAAAACCACAATACACCAGAACACAATATTACCAACTTATTCTTACTAATTTGCAAGGTTCTATTTATTCATCATTATCATCATCACTTCAACCGATAGACGTCCACTGCTGGTCATAGGTCTTTTGTAGGGAGTTCCAATGGCCACGGTCTTGGGCCGCTTGTATCCAGGGGCTCCCTGCGACTCGTTTGATGTCGTCTGTCCAACTTGTTGGGGGTCGACCAACGCTACGTTTACCGGTATTAATGGTTCATAAATTTGCAAGTTGCTACAATTTGCAAGCATTATAGCTTCACGCTGAACTTAAGGAAATAAATACGGAATCTTCTCTCAATGTACATAAATAGCTTTAATAGAAGTGGAAGAAAACTTGAATGCCAATCTTCGGAAAAGCTAAACTGATTTTGACGACCCATATCAAGATTAGATCATATTGTTACAAAAATACACCTTGCAATTTTAGTATTCATATGACGTAGGTGTGGGTGTGTAGGTGTTCGACATTCTATAATTACATTTTTGAGTAAAAATGGTAAAACGGTTTATAATCTAATTTTGTAAAATACTATAATATTATTTTTCATAATAGAGCTACTTTATAAGCATTATTGGAACATCTGTTTGTAGATAGAGCAAAAGAAACTCAGCTGTTGTTCTTTTATAACCTCCTCATTTTTCGATATATATATCATTATTTTATCTCGCGAGATATGATAAATAGATAGATAATCTCAGGCTTTGTACTTTCGATTTAATTTTAGAGCTTTGTAGTTCAATATAAATGTAATAAAAGTAAGGGCTCACTATGGGCCTCATAAGAAGGCTCAGAGTCACTCAGCGAGCAATGGAGAGAGCTATGCTAGGAGTATCTCTACGTGATCGAATCAGAAATGAAGAGATCCGTAGAAGGACCAGAGTTACCGACATAGCTCAGCGAGTTGCGAAGTTGAAGTGGCAATGGGCGGGGCACATAGCTCGGAGAACCGATGGACGTTGGGGTCCCAAGGTGCTGGAATGGCGACCCCGCACCGGTAAACGTAGCGTTGGTCGACCCCCAACAAGGTGGACAGACGACATCAAACGAGTCGCAGGGAGCCGCTGGATACAAGCAGCCCAAGACCGTGGCCGTTGGAACTCCTTACAAAAGACCTATGTCCACCAGTGGACGTCTATCGGTTGAAGTGATGATGATGATGATGAAAAGTAAGAGATGGCAAAGAATCAAGTACCGGTGCAAAATGTAATTCAATTTTCACTTGGTCTTTGTTTCGGCAAAGGATGCTTAATATCGGAAAACTTTTAATATTTTTGTGCGCAGGTGTGGAGATTTATATCTCCTAGATTATTAATCTCCGCTATTATCATAGCTAGGCTTCGCTTGTGTTTCGCTTCGCTAAATACATAATTAATACTACAAATAACTATATATAAAGATAGAGTTTATTAAAAAGATAGTTTATATATTCCATCAGTGTGTAGGTACCGATCTATTACTAGTAAGCTTGTAGAAAATACCTACTATAGTGTAAAGGATTATGTAAATGATAAACAAGCATGGGTATGAAATATTGCTCTAATAAGATAGCTCTTAATATAATTTTTAAGTGGCATGTGAGATGGTGATAACAAAAAGAAAATTTACCTGGCTAAGTTTGTTGTGGGCTTCTTCTTAGACCGGGAGCGTTTGGAACCCTCATAGCTTTAGTTTTAAGTTTACGAATGTAGTTATCACCATTAAATCACTACCATATAAATTATTGACGCGTCAAAAGTGCCTTTTAAAGGACTATTTGAAACTATTTCAAATAATCTTTAGAATTTGAATTTTGAATTTATTGTAAAACAAGTGTCATCAACGCAGAACAGGTTCTAAGTTAATATTTTGGTAGTGCCTACCTATAATAAATCATAATTAATAACATGTTGTTATTAATTATGATTTATTATATATAGCAAACTTTTACTTAGGCAGGGAGACATTTTACCGCCGAAAATTTTTCACACGTTTGTGCGGCTGCCTACCTAGGTATCTAGCTACCTACATTAGAGTATTAAAGAGTCAAAGATCTAAATTTTTGATTCCGCACATGCGCTTACATACCTAAGAAATGATTATTTCTTTGTCGGAAAGAAAAAAATATTTTATTACATTTAAGCAATTTAAAATATAATAGGAACTAAAAAACTGTAAATTTAACCAAATAGTTAGAAGCCTCTTTAAATCAGGTTGGTAATATAAATTTTATGGACAATTAGTAATCCAAAAATAGCTCTTGCATTAAACATTGCCTGTTTTTCGGATATACTCGTAAATAATATTTAATGTTTACAATACGTAACTCTGGCTTATTACCAAATTAAAATCCATATTTTGGCAAGTTATCTATCTGTTACGAATAATAGTGTATTTTCAATGATTTACATATAAATTAATATCGAGAAAAAAATATAATCATAAAATATATGTGTTAAAATATGACGTGATCAGAAATCGAAAAAAAAACTTACCAACACTTCGTGGTGCGTGCGATTGCCCCTATGGACCCATTGGACGTTGGGAGGTGGAAGCACCAGCAGTCCACCACAAGGAATCGTAACATTCGTACCCTTGTCTGCTTCCACTTGCCTAATTTCTACCTCCTCTCCAAAGGCCCGTGGAACTGGTAAACAATAATAAAAATCATAATCGTGCATGAAAAACAATAAAACACCAATTCAGCTATATACAATACCTATTTATTATTTAATTCAATGTTATTTACCTTCTATTCCGAGGCAGAACAGAGGCACCAATATGCGTTTAAGAAACATACTAATGTGTCTACATTTAAACTCTAAGAAAAAAAATCACAATCACTATCTACACGTGAAGTAAAAAAGATTTCTTTCTAACTAGTTTATTACATTACACAGGTTTTTAGCGACGGAAGGCAAAAATAATAGGAAATAAATCTCACAACAAACGTCCTCACTCCATTGATAAAAATCATAGACTAACTTTTTTTGTTGGTTTTTGACTTTTGTCAATTTTTGGCAGTTGCTAATGTTGCCATACTGAAACTCAAAAAAAACTACCAATGAATTATGAAAACAGCTGTCAACTGTCAAGAGATTGTCTATTGGTAGACAATTATGACAAGAAAGTGGTCATAGACTAGAAATATAGATTTTCTTCGGACATGGCCGCTGTATCGGCAATACAATACCTGCAATGTTTTGTATATTCATATTTATTTTTTATAATGAATAAATGCTTTTTTAATTATAAGTAGTGATTAGCGGATTGCGTATAGTGTTGTGATATTTGTAATGGATGCAGAGAGCGAGAACGAAAAGAAGAGAATCCGTGATGCAATTCAGACTATAGAGACACTGCAGTCGATGATAGACGTTTCGGCGAAAAGGCTCGAGGGTTTGAGGACAGTATGCTCGACAAGCGCCGAACTGACACAGCAGGAGATCCGGACCCTGGAGGTAAGGAGGCAGCAGTCAGAAAAATTGGTTCTGTGTTATGGAAGTGACTTGCTTGGCCTGAACTTCAAGGCCTCCGAGCTCAAGGATCTCTGTAGTAGTTCATTGCCGTTGTAGAAAGTGTGAGCGCGCGCACATCCAGTAGCCTTGAGCTGAAAATGCCCTATTTTTACGCTAGTGTACTACGATTTTACTATAAAACAATTTCAGTTTACAGATGTTTCTCTTTCGTTTCTGAAATATTTTTTTAAGGTACTTTTTATTTACTTCAAATTAAAATAAAACAGAGGAACAAAACCACATGATATTATTTTTTTAATAAAATTAGGTATTCTCTAACACAAAACAATACTTTTGAGATATTTAATCAAATAGCATATTCAGACACTATTTTTAACAGCACTCCATATAATGTATGGTTTCACCCACCTACTTTCTTGTTCTCAATTATAATAAACACAATACTTATTTTGCAATTCAATAGGTAAAGATTTACATATTTAGGATGCAAGTTCTTTTAAAAGGTAGACAATAGTGGTCTAAACCAAATAAAGTATTGAATTAATCAGGAAAGAAATAAAATGTTTTAAGAACTGAAAGCTATACAAAAAACCAGTTAACTTTATGTTGGTCTTTTTCTTAGATCAGGGCATGTTTAGATCTACAAAAAGTTAGTTTGAGAGAGGTGTGAAATAAAGTGTGAGACAAAATATATTTTACAAATAAATAATTGCATTGTTAATGCAATTATGTTAGTTTAACTGGAAACATTTAATCATGTTTGTTGCCATGACCTCAGGATGTGTTCTTATGCTGAAATCTATAAAACATGCTTAGCTCTTAGACATGTCTACTAACCTTACTGAATGACTTGAGAAAGTCAGCCTTATTACTTGCAAACCAACTTTTTGCCTGCTACATTAGGTATGATGCAGATACCTTCATACCTTCTTATAATATTATAATCTTCAAAATATAACATAAGTCAGGCATGACTATGATACAAAAAGTATTTGTCATAGAAAAAATTGAAGCAAATAATTTACAGTAATTCAAAACTTGATCTAGTTATAAATAGCAAGTAAAGTAATTAAACTACTGTCCCCAAGAATAATAAATCTGTTGTCATAGCATGATAAATGTTTGCAAATTCATCAAGTGTATTTACATAATAAATACTGTACATCAAAATAAACTGTACATAATCAATTAACATGTTGGTATACCAGTGTTATGTGTTTGTTTATATGCATATTAATATTACACTTAAACACAAAAGTGTTTCTGTATGTTTATTTGTTATGTTGAGCTTAACTTCTGATTTAATTCAAGTGATCTTGATGAAACTTGGCACATACATAGCCTTGCATCCTGGTAATGGACATATAAAGAAAGGGAAAGAACCCAGGTTACGTGTCATTTGTAGGCTTTAAAAAATAATTTGGTACATAACCACAGCTTCACAATAAAGGTGGTGGAAAAAAGTTTCTGGATTTTTGGAATTCAGTGTTCTCTTTTGAGATAACCTAATTTTTCTTAAGACTAATCCTCCACTGTACATCTGTCTCACAGCAGTCTCTTATCTCATGAACCATAATAATGTATGCAGAGTGAAATTTATTTTCACAGAACATTGTATTACTGTATATCCAGAATAAATTATTTATATCCAGAGTTTTTTAAACTTTTATGCTTAGTAAATTTATGAGATTTTATGTTAAGGTTTTCTCAGTACCAGCCCATGCAATTGTTTACTACCACATATCAGAGAGCTTGTTATTGGTAACCTGTAATAATAATCATTTAAGCCTGCTAACAGGCAATGGAGCAGCATGGTAGACCTCCTTTCTTAGGCGCAGGGCTTCTTACTGATGGGAGAGACCCCATAAGATAGGAAGCCTGTCCCAACAGTGAAACATTAATAGGCTGATATTGATGATAGTTTTTCTTACCATATGTCAATAATCTCTACCTTACTATCATTTACCTTTTTATCATTTCAGAGCAAACTGGTGAAGCATTTCTCACGCCAGCTAGTCATCAAGGCCCAGTTTAAAGAGGATATCCAACGCGAGCTCGGACATGTGCCCAGCTTGCGGCAATGGTTGCTTGTTGTGGGGCTGAGTGTTGATGCAATCGAGGTGAGATTATAATGCGAGATCTTAGTTTACCTTTAAAATTAAACTTTATTTTACGGTAATATTCGTTATTCAATATTTTCATCAAATTTGATAGGAGGACTGATTTTTTATTTTTATTTAACCAAGTGTTTATTAAGTTGATGACATTTTTAATGAAGATTGTGTTAATTAAGTCATTATTTTTAAGGGATTAAGGACCTTATAAAGCATCCACATATATAAGAATTCTGTTTTTTATTTTGCACCATTGGCAGAGTGGCATGGCATTGGCATGCAACACCTTTAAAATTAAGTATTAAATGATATATATTTTAAATGCATGATATGTATTTTCTTTCACATGACTCGTCTAGTTTATTGAAAAAAGAGTTTTAACTAGTAAAAATGTTTATATCATTTTTAAGACAGGTAACATCAATCACAGATTTCTTATGAACTTTTTTTTTATTTTTATTTTCGTACTGACTATTAGCTGTACTAACCCTATTGGTTGCAATAGCGTAACCGGGCTGTTTGGCGAGTTTCGGAAAGAAGCTCTGCCAGAATAAATTTTGAGTCCTAGGGCTCGAAGAAACTAAGGGAACCTTTCCCTTAGGTTGCCTCCTCTGAGGCCGAACCTCGGCTTAGGCGACGTTTGGGATGACGGGGGGTCGGACGGTCTTATAACGGTTCTTATAAACACAGTTATTTAAAATAAAGATATTCATGATTGTAACACAAATATAATTATTAATATAACAAATAGAGAAAATGTTAGCATAGTTGGTTTGACAAAATTATGTGAATCTTTTTTGTGTTTTCATTAAATATAAAGAATATTGTGATGTAAACATTTCCTTACTGTAAAAACTTGCTGCAACAATAAAGTGTTATTAGCTATATATAAAATGTTCCAGGTGGTACTCTCCCGGATTTCAACACTTGAGGCGTTGCGAGAGCGATCTGACTGCGAGATGCGGGTCATGTTGAGAGGGGCGCGGGATGAGGAGGTGCTTCGGCTTATCAGGGCGATGCAGAGGCTTAAATCATATACAGGTACATTGGAACTTCTTGGGTTTGATTCCCGGCTGTAGTCTGGTCTGGCTTAAACAGCAGCTAGTTGCCACCCTACCTTTAAAGACGCCAGGCGGTTGTTTGTTTATTGTGTTCCGGTGTAGCGCAGAAATCAATTAGGAGTATGGGTTTACCATACCCCTAAAATGTTAGCCCGTGGTAGCAAACGTTCTAGGGGTATGGCTGTTACCCATACCTCATAGCGTTTGACTTGAAGTCGTGAAGAGAAACAACTCTAACATAAAAAAAAAAAAATTGGGAAAATCAATACAAGCAAAATGTAAGCATTGTAAGTGCCTATAGCTATGCCTGTTTTGTTGAATGGGTCTGTGACACAATCACATACCTATAAATTTGTATATATAAATTATTTACGTACTCATTTATATAACCGAAAGCAAGCTTCCAATTCTTTGCATGTAAGCCATTGATTTACCACTAGCCGTAGATAGAGCGCGTCATACAAAAACAAGGCGAGAATTTGTCACCAACTAACTATACATTCCTACATATCGGTATATCGATGTATTACAACCCGTCTAATACACTAGACATCTAGCCGTTATATTATCTATAGCGGCGCGTAGTGCTTTGTAATTCATTCGGATTATACGGCTCGAGTGTTAGAATCGGTGACTTTCGTCTAGCCTTGTCACACACTGGGGGAAAGGAGTGCACGCGTCGCTATTTGTGCACTACTTTTCCGTCTCATTTTTTGAGCGTTAATGATCGATCTACGGCTAGTGGTAAATCCATGATGTAAGCATATTAATATAAAGAGCAGAGTTTGACACTTGCCTGAACTGTTTCAGACGCCCTGGCACGAGGCGAAGGCGCTGCGGAGTTGCCCCTATACTGGGACTCCTGGGAGCGCCACGGCCGAGGCTCGCCGAGGGCCAGGGAGGACCGCAACTCCAACCACAAGAAAGGTATTCGTCACACCAATCTACAGTGCAAATGAAATGAAAATCTTTCAATTCAAAATAGCTTTATTCATGTAAAAGGTGGTAACTACACTCGCAAACTTAAAACTAAAGCTAAAAGGGTTCCAATCGCGTTAATTACGAAATTAATTAATTATTAATTATTTATAAACGATAAAAGAACCTTGGGTGTGAATTGTTCTAACTCCATAGCTAATTATAATTTGCTATGTGAGATGGTTATAACAAAAAAAAAACTCTTTTTTTTGTGGGCTTCTTAGAGCAGGGCGCGTGGAACCCTCATAGCTTTAGTTTTAAGTTTAGGAATGTAGTCATCACCATCTATGTAAATTACTCTATGTAAATTATTGACGCGTCAAAAGTGCCTTTTAAAGGATTATTTGAATAAAGATTATGATTTTTTGATTGATTAATAAATTGTGTGTA
The DNA here is from genome assembly GCA_928268935.1 of Lasiommata megera. Classification (NCBI taxonomy): domain Eukaryota; kingdom Metazoa; phylum Arthropoda; class Insecta; order Lepidoptera; family Nymphalidae; genus Lasiommata; species Lasiommata megera. The sequence continues at coordinate 15,464,899 of OV743322.1, read as the reverse complement.
CATACAACAGGTCATACATAAATTAATAAATCCCTTACACAATCGACTATCATTGACAGAGTGCAAATGTTTTAAAAATTAAAATTAAATATTTATTTTAAGATTGATTTTTTGATTGACAAGCACATACAGTGTCGTTGTTGTTAACTTCATTAAACAAATAAAATGATGAGGATGATATATTTGCTATCGACAGGTGGCAAGTCGCCCACGACGCCCATAAACAAGAGGAAGCAGAACGTCCACCTGCCCACGCCCGCCGCCCTCACCAAGTCGCGGTCGCACGAGTCTCAGCTCTCCATCAAACCAGATGCTTCCGATCTCAGGTAATAGAAATATATCGATCTATATAACTTTAGTTGAAACCGCTTGAAATCCTTTCCTTTCATTGAGTCCAAAAGGAGCAAAAGTATTTTTTTTTTTAAATTTTTTTAGAACCACCAACAGAATTGTACATATTATGTTTCTATAATTTAAGCGAAATTTAAAGAAGCGGTGATAGCCCAGTGGTTAGGACGTCAGCCTCCTAATCAGAGGTCGGCGGTTCGAATCCGGGCACGCACCTCTAACTTTTCGGAGTTAGGTGCGTTTTTAAGCAATTAAAATATCACTTGCTTCAACGGTGAAGGAAAACATCGTGAGGAAACCTGCACGCCTGAGAGTTCTCCACAATGTTCTCAAAAGCGTGTAAAGTCTGCCAATCTGCACATGGCCAGCGTGGTGGACTATGGCCAAACCCTTCTCATACTGAGAGGAGACCCGTGCTCTGTAGTGAGCCGGTAATGGGTTGATTATGATGATGATGATGAATAGATTTTTCAGATTTCCAGATTGTATTTTTATTACATTTTATGTTCTCACACGCCTTTGAGAACATTATGGAGAACTCTCAGGTTTCCACTCGTTGTTTTCCTTCACCGTTGAAGCAACTGATATTTAAATTGCTTAAAACGGACAAAACTCCCGAAAAGTTAGATGTGCGTGCCCGGGATAGAAACCCCCCCCCCCCCCCCCCCCACCTCTGATTGGGAGACAGACGTCTTAACCCCTAGGCTATCGTAGTTGGAAAATCTATACTGGTAAAATATTGTTCCAGTGATAATAGTCAATCATCAGCGGTGGGCACGACGGAGGGCAGTCCGCCGTCGTCGCCGCGGGAGCCCGAGCCCGACCCGCCGCCCGTCCGGTACCACAACACCACCGTGAGTAACGTCCTCTCGGAGCTGCTAATTCCATAAAACTCCTTACGAGGTAAAATACGAGCTATGCCGAACAAAAAAATAAACAAAATACAAATAAAATTCGACGACCTCCGTGGCGCAGTGCGTGCGCTGTCGCATTATAATGTGGAGGTACTGGGTTCGATTCCCGGCTCGAGTCTGGTCTGGTGCGAGGCTTTGGCTGTTTGCCTAGTTACCTCCCTACCGACAAAGATGTGTCGCAAAGCGATTTATGGTTCCGGCACGATGTCGCGTAGAAACCAATCAGGAGTATGCTCACCATACCTCTAACAGGTTAGCCCGCTACCATCCTAGACAGCATCATCACTTACCACCAGGTGAGATAGCCGTCAAGGGCTAACTTGTAGCGTATATATAAAAGAATATTACACGCGGCTTTGCCCGCATTGAAGCTTTTAAATGATAGTGTAATGCACTATCATCATACTCATATACTACTGGCACGAAAGAAAATCTAAAGTCTACTTTGTCACACACAACATAAAGCTCAAAATTTGAATGCGTTGTTTGCAGCCCATTCAAAGGACTTTTTTTTTTTTAAACCCATAATTAAATGTGATCTTGTCCTACACACAGGTGTCCAACGCCCCCGTCCCCCGCTCCCCTAGAACGCCCACAGTGAGCGGCTGCATGGCGCACGACATCGCGCATCGCTTCACTAAAACCTTCAACATGATCGCGACGTGCGACTACTGCGACAAGCAGATGCTCTTCGGCTCCGGGCTCAAGTGCAAGGAGTGCAAGTTCAAATGTCACAGGTAACCGTCACTTCACCTGTATGCACCATGCATGCAAAACTGGTGCAACAAATTTGTATAGTGTAAGACAACAAATTTTCATAGACCAAGACAACTAATTAGCATAGACTAAGGCAACAAATTTGCATACCTAGACCGAGGGTGTAAAGAACGCCAACGTCGTCGTCGAATGAGACAGAAATAAGGTAATAAATTTGCGTAGAATAAGGCAAAAAATTTGCATAGACCGAGGCAACAAATTTGCATAGACCGAGGCAACAAATTTGTGTAGACTAAGGCGACAAATTTGCATAGACCGAGGCAGCAAATTAGCACAGACCGAGGCACCCAATTTGCATAGACTAAGGCAACAAATTTGCATAGACCTAGACAACAAATTTGTATAGACCAAGGCAACAAATTTGCATAGACTAAGGCAACAAATTTTCATAGACCAATACAACTAATTAGCATAGACTAAGGCAACAAATTTGCATACCTAGACCGAGGGTGTAAAGAACGCCAACGTCGTATTTTGAGATATGATATGCACTTTAAATTAATACGTCTATAAACAATGCCCAGAAATAATGCAATTTTCTGTGTAATGTGATATATCAATATAGATTATATTAATGCAATTTTCTGTTTAATGTATTAGATAAAAATAGATTACATGAAATATTTTGTGTCAGGGATTGCGAGAGTAAAGTTCCGCCGTCGTGCGGCCTGCCGCCCGAGTTCGTCACTGCGTTCAAGGAGAAATTCCACAAAGACGGTAAATATCGACAACTTGCGACACTGGCAGTGCCATGAACTATCTACATTAAAGGGATAGTATATGAATAATATCGATTGCGATTTTCATGTATAGTTTTTTTTTTTTTATTTCTAATTAGATATTGAGTTTTTTTAATAGCAGCCGCCCGCACGTTGAAATTAAGATAGATAAAGTATTTATTGTAGATTAAAACTTAGAATCTAAAACAAATAAAAATAAGAAACTAGTAGAAATTGATTATAGTGTAAGAATTATATTAATGACAAACATGCTTGGGAAAATATCACCCAACTCTTAAATATGATTTTTTATACACTACAAGTTCGGCAATCTCACCTCATGGTAAATGATGATGCAGTCTAAGATGGTAGCAGTCTAACCTGTTAGGTTAGTCATCGTCCCGGAACCCTAGATTGGTGGGCGACACGTCTTTCGAGGTAGGATGGTAATAAACCACGGCTGTAGCCTCCCACCGGACCAAACTCGAGCCGGGCAATGAACCAAAGACCATGGAGGTTTAAGTGACAAGAGGGAAATGGTTGTAACAAACAATAGTTACCCGGCTAAGTTTAACTATTATTTGTTACAACCATTTCCCTCTCCATCTCAAGTATGGTGGACTTCGACCAGGGTGCGTTTGGAACCTTTAAAAGCTTATAATTTTAAGTTAACTAATGTAATTATCAGCATCAATAGTGCCTTGTATAGGATTATTTTAATAGAGTTTTTTTGATGTGTTTTATATTAATGATGTCGGATAAAGCGGCGATCTTCTGTTAAGTATAAACTCCTCTGCCTATATTGAAATATTAATAAATTTGATAGGACAAATTCAAATTCAAATAATCTTTATTCAAATAGTCCTTTAAAAGGCACTTTTGACGCGTCAATAATTTACATAGTAGCGATTTGATGGTGATAACTACATTCGTAAACTTTAAACTAAAGCCATGAGGGTTCCAAACTCGCCCCTGTCTAAGAAGAAGCCCACAACAAACTTAGCCAGGTTAAATTTTCTTTTTGATATCACCATCTCACATGCCACTTAAAATTATATTAAGAGCTATCTTATCAGAGCAATATTTCATACCTATGCTTGTTTATCATTTACATAATCCTTTACACTATAGTAAGACTTTTCTAGAAGCTTTACACAAACTTTAAACTTATTGAGAGACATCCCAGAAATTTCATGTGGTAATTCACTATAAAATTGTATACTAATTACATTTAAATGAATTTCTAATTTTTTGTAGGCTAGTAGCGTGTAACACAAGTTTATTTTTATATTTCTATGTACAATTTTCAAATATGTATTGGCCATGCAATGTCATTATTTCGACTTCCTTAATTTTTATTTTCTTAATGACTCTTTTAGCCATATTATAAATTGCACGAACAGCCCTCTTCTGCAGCACGAATATAATGTCACAATTGATTGTCCAGGCGGTTTGTACCTCACGTCGTCGGTGGGAAGGACGCTGATGCAATCCGTGACGCCGCTGCGGAGACGCCCCCCGCCCGCGCCGCACCACCACACCGTACGTACCATATTCATTTACCACCGTATGGCAAGCGTATGTGAAATTAATAATAATAATAATAATACACTCTGAAGTACGGTCTCCTGGATGAGAGGTTGCCCTATTATAAGTACACACCGGTGCCGGTACTTGAGCGCGACGGAGTCCGGCTCTATTGGGACCGGTCCATTATCACGGACAGGACTATTCTCGCGAATAAGCCTGATATCGTGGTGATGGACCGGGCACAGTCGAGGGTGTTTTTGGTGGACATCACCATTCCATATGACGAAAACCTCGTGAGAGCTGAGACGGAGAAAAAAGTATCTCGATCTGGCTCATGAGGTTTCCGACATGTGGCATGTGCAGTCTGCTGAAACCATCCCAATCGTTATATCTGCGAATGGGTTGATCCCAGTTAGCCTCGCTCATCATCTGGGGCGACTGGGGTTCCGTGGCAGTTCGCTCGCAGCCAGGATGCAAAAAGCGGTCTTGCTGGACTCGGCTAGAATATTCCGCCGGTTTATCAACCTGTCGCCCTGACCCCCGGCCGTTTGGTCTCCCCTGCTGGGGTGTAATCCTCCGCCCGGTGCAAATATGTATTTATGTAATGTGTATGTAGGTTTATTTATTTTTATTTATTTAAGTTTATTATATCTCTTTGTTTCATATGTATTTATTTTGCACACGGGCGTGAAAGGTATATAAATAGTGAAAATAATGATAAAAACTTTTTATTACACATAAGACAAAGCATACAAAAGAAAAAAAGACATAAAAACGGTGTAAGGGCCGTCTTATCACTGCAAGTGATCTCTTCCAGGCAACCACTATATACAGGAAACATTTAACAATATTAAAGTGGTAGGTGTACAAATAAGAGCATAATAAAAAAAAAATTACACACTAAAGAATACACAAAAATTTACATAAATAGCAATAATTATCATATAAATATTCAAATATATGATACAAAAAAAAAGCATTGTTCCGTAAGGCAAGCCAAATCAATCGCGGGACAATGGCTTGCTTCCCTAAATAACAAGGAAACGGAGGAGCTTTTCTTGCATTTAGCATAAGGGCACACTTCTTATTGAGATAAACTATATAGTTTTTGCAACAAAAATATACTTTAATCGACCGAGCGTTGGTATTGCATTATTTCAACTGTTAAAGCGAATAAGGTACCCACGAGACAGGATTACCTAGTGTGGGTACCATCGGACAACTGTAAAACTGTATTACTTTGTTTTTTGGTCAAATAAATAAATATATAATATATATATATATATATATATTTATATTTTTTTATTTTATATATTAAAACATGTCATTTATAGCTGTAAAAATCCTTATTATAAACGCCAAAGTATGTATGAATGTATGGATGTTTGTTACTCTTTCACGCAAAAACTTGTGAACCATATCGACTGAAATTTGGATTTTTTATACACTACAAGTTAGCCCTTGACGGCTATCTCACCTTGTAGTAAGTGCTGATGCAATCTATGATGGTAACGGGCTAGCCTGTTAGGGGTATGGTAAACCCGTATTCCTAATTGGTTTCTATTATTACCATAACTTGTAGTGTATAAAAAAACATTCCATTACAATTATTGATTACTTAAATCCATTGATATGCCTCTCATGATTTATCGTGAACATCTATGGATAAATCTGACCCGGAAAAGTGACGTTGCTTATACAGTGTACGTTTTAAAAAGAGGGAACTTGTAGTGTATGAAATATAAAAAAAAACTAAGGAAGCCTTCATGGCTTTTGATAATGCCACATTTAATTCATGATGTCATTTTAACGTGTTCCCATTCGCGTGCAGGGCGGGCCCGACTCGTCGTCGAACACGTCCTCCTGCAATAGTTCGACGCCATCGTCGCCGGCGCTGCCCGCGCCCGCCACGCCGCTGTCGCACCACGCGCATTTCCCGCACCACGCCCACCAACCCCACCACAACTCGAAGCAGCAGTTCCACTTCCCAGGTGAACAAGTGGCACTGTCTATTTGTAACCCTCATAGCTTTAGTTTTAAGTTTACGAATATAGTTATCACCATGAAATCACTACTATGTAAATTATTGACGCGTCAAAAGTGCCTTTTAAAGGACTATTTGATTATAGATTATTTGAATATGAATTTGTCCTATCAAATTTATTAATATTTCAATATAGGCAGAGGAGTTTATACTTAACAGAAGATCTCCGCTTTATTCAATATCATTAATATAAATCAAATAAACCTCTATTCAAATAATCCTGTACAAGGCACAATTGATGCATATAAAACAAACAAAAAAAATTATTTAATAAAAATCGCAGTCGATATTAATATACTCTTATATTGATATTAATATAATCTACTATTTGAATAAAGATTATTATAGGAGAATTAGATAGAATTTTGAATTTGATATGCGAACCGTGTAATCGCTGGTACCTTCTACGGTCTTACTATGCTAATCAAAAATAGTTTTGGTCAAGTAAGCCTAACATAGACATCTATTAACGGTGGGTTTGAAGGAGGCCGTGGAGAGGGAAAGGGACCAGGTGGCGATGCTCCCCCTCTTCACAAAGGAAGAACGGGTGGCAGGAGATGCGCGTCGGATGTCAAAGTGCATGCTACCGCGATCCTTTGGCACCCCATCTGGGACGCCGGAGGCTGCGTTGGGTTTTAGTGGGTAGTGTGGTTCGCCGGTCTTGAGTCCCACATACCCCCCTGGAGTTTTGCTCCGGGCGGGATGCGTAAATGCACTTCCCAGCGGGAAAAAACAAAAGGCATCTATCTATTAACGGTGGTTCATATAATATGTTTTTCATTATATTTATTCGTGAGGTGATAACTCTAAAGCTAGGATAGATATAATAATATTATTAATATAAGCAAATCTTAATTTATCAATGTATTATAATTTATTCAATGATATCAAAATTTAACCCTGCTACAGCTTGACTAAAGTATGAGGATTTCAAATGTCTAAGAAGAAGCCCAACTTTGCCGGGGTTTTTTCTTGCTATCACCATCTCACATAATCAATAATAAATTATTGGTATCTATGTATAAATTATTGGTGTTATTGAGAAGAGGTCGGGGGTTCGAATCCGGGCACGCACCTATGGCATTTCGAAGTTATGTGCATTTTTAAGCAATTAAAAAATCACTTGCTTTAACGGTGACGAAAAACATCGTGAGGAAACCTGAGAGTTTATAATGTTCTCAAAGGCGTGTGAAGTCTGCCAATCCGCACATGGCCAGCGTGGTGGACTATGGCCTAACCCTTCGCATCTTGAGAGGAGACCCGTGCTCTGTAGTGAGCCGGCAATGGGTTGATCATGGTATCTATGGATATAGAGCAATTCACATAATTATATCATTCAAGTGCAGTAAAGGTATGTAAAGTGTGGTAATGTTTGTTTCGTTGGTGTCGTCGCCAGAGGTGAAGCCGCCAGTGTCCAGTCCGAACCACACGTCGGCCGTACAGTCGCCCGCGCGGTCGCTCGTCCACCAGGACACCAAGGAAGACCTCACCGCCAGTATTAAAAGTGGTAACATTCTGCTACCAGTTGATTTTTAACGACCCCCGTCCAGCACCAGAGTCGCTGAAACCGATTCTGGATATGCTAACACACTGTTGAAATATCCAACAGAAATAAGGACCAAAATCATAGCGCCTGTTACCTTCATTTTGGGCACATTCCATCAGAATCCTCTTGTACGTTGCAAGCACTACAATTGGGAAAACGCGCTATTCTTGTTATCCAGTTTTATCAATATGGCATTTTGATACGTTACCACATGTCATAGTTATAATTCTGTTTCGCAGAAGGATCAGGTCGAGTGTCTCTCAGCGGCTCCGGTTCAACGGACGACTCGAGATGGCCGCGACAAAATAGTGTGAGTATGATTCAGCAAACTAAAGTTTGTATGTTTATGTGTGTTTAGGAGTTTAATTCTATAGAATATACAAAAATTCCGAAAATGGCAGAGATGAAAATGCTCAGTGGGGACAGTACGGTTCATTTCTCCAACACCCGCAGCAGGTGACAAATCTGCGATGAGAGTGCACCTGAAATGATTTTCTGTGGATTTTTGTCGTACCTGGTTCTACACGAGCATCTGTCGAAGTCTTCTCCGGCGGTCTCCCAATGGGGACGTTCTTCCGATGTCGTCGAGCCCCTGTGCTCTGCTCCCAGGCTAAGTTTCGCGTTCGCCCAACTCTCCCGGGGACGCTGTAATAACTGAAAGCTTTGGCTGCCTCCCTAACAACCCTCTATGTATGTTTTAGGCTGACGAGTATGTTGATAAATCTCATTAATTCATATATAGGATGAACGGGGACGTGTCTTCGTCGGTAATTTGGGTAGACGTGTACGACGTAGTTTCGGGCAAGTAAACCAGATACTCTTGGTAGAACAGAATTACAATGATAAGTATCGTAATTTATAAAAAGCAGACTATACGCTCCACCAAGTACGACTATGCACTACCGCGTCTCGACTGCCGCTCAATGCAATGCGCTGTCCCGCGCTAGTGCGTCTTGAAGAACCTGCATACTCCACTTAGTGTTGCGTAAAGAGAGGGGCGATCCTATTCGCTTGTCTGTCGTACATGATTCTAAAATTAGATGGCGCTACTCCTTGATTGCCGTCACATTAAAAAATAGCTTCATTCATGTAAGCCTAATTAATGAAGCTCTATAAAGAGTTCATATAATATAATAAATTTTCCATTATTTTAATTCGTGACTTGATTGTAATAATTAATTATCTTAACTCAAAATTAAGGTTTCCAAACACGCACAGGTCCATGAAAAAGCCCATTATTACATTATTATTAGTTTAGAGCAATTTAAATTTTCAAACATCCGTGCATTTTTATCGTCGTAATGCTTGATATCGTAATACGATTTTTCTATAAGCTCACGTTTTCTAAAAACTTTGACCTCTATACGCTGTCCTAGTGCAGATTGGTAGCTTCCCACAAATTTTGAGAACATTACGGAGATCTCTGAGGTTTCCTCGCGATTTTTTTTCCCGTAATGCAAGTTATATTTAATTACTTCAATTAAATGTCAATGATCTGGACACATGTCCGAGTTCGAATACGTCCCCATCAAAAGGAAGATCATAACACAAAGAAATCTTATACATTGAAATCTTAAAGCTATGTTTACGACACGTTCAAAAGGTCGAACAGAACACAGTGAGCTTTTTATTATCATTTCCCCTAGTATAAGATTTTAAGCTCAGAGTCGATAACGAAAAGCGAAACAGGAATGTTTGACGACCTCCGTGGCGCAGACCCCGGCTAAGTTTGTTGTGGGCTTCTTCTTAGACCGGGGCGCGTTTGGAACCCTCATAGCTTTAGTTTTAAGTTTACGAATATAGTTATCACCATGAAATAACTACTATGTAAATTATTGACGCGTCAAAAGTGCCTTCTTAAGGACTATTTGAATAAAGATTATTTTGAATTAAATTGAATTGAGTGCCAAGTTCAAGGTTTTTACTTATTAAAAGTTAATTTCAGTTTTGTCTCTTTCGATTCTATTAATAATCATGTTAACTTTCACGCTTTCGAATAAGTAAAAAATGTCGTACTAAGCACACTCTGAACACTTAAGATAAATGTTTATTTATGGCACCACTGTCTGTCTACATACAGAGTGTCTCCTTAACGTGTTCTGATTTATGAATGATATTGTTTGACGAGATGAAGCCCGCGATTTCGTTCGTGTTACAAAAAAATAATGTATCGTTCAACCTAAACTGACGCGCCGCTGGATTGAATTACGGATACAGTCCATATTAAGTGTAACTATATGTATATATAACAATCAATCATAATCGTTATTTAAATAGTATATAAGGCACTTTTGAAGTGATTTGATGGCAGAAATACTACTCTTGTTACTTGACGAGAGCAGTATCGAGTAACGAAGTATAATGTGCTAACGCATGATATTTTTGAGCAGAGATCGGAATTTGTTGCCTCAAAAAGCTAGTTGTACTAAATTTTGCCGTATTGTTTTGTCTGTGTATACAACCCGGTGTCATCGATGCTTTTAAATGGATGGAACAGTTTTAATGCGGTTTTGTGCATTACATACTTAATTATATTACTCTAGACTAGGTCCTTGATAGGTGATTTGAATTGATTTGATTAAAAGCTCTCAAACTGAAGACTTAAGAACAACTTAGTTCTAAGTTGGACGAACTGTTTGTACAGTCCGTTCTACTTAAGTTGACGCGCGGAAGAATTGTTTTTTTTTACTGAAATTTGTGTCAGGAACTATGTGCAGCATGGGTATGAAATATTGCTCTAAAAAGATAGCTCTTAAATAATTTTAAGTGGCATGTGAGATGGTGATACCAAGAAGAAAATTTACCTGGCTAAGTTTGTTGTCGGCTTCTTCTTAGACCAGGGCGCGTTTGGAACCCTCATAGCTGTAGTTTTATGTTAACGAAGGTAGTTATCACCATCAAATCACTAGTATGTAAATTATTGACGCGTCAAAAGTGCCTTTTAAAGGACTATTTGAATAAAGATTATTTGATTTTTTATTTGATCCCAGCGTAAGCATTAGCACAAGCAAGCACGTATGACGTCATAAGTGGGGATCTCTTCAACGCTCACCTTTAGTGCTTGCCTAGTTTGATAGGGCCGAGCTAGTTTTAAGATCAACAGTAGCTGATATCACTCTTCGATCCATTATTTAAATATATGGAAAATATCACTTCATCTACTGAAGAGCTACACTCTCTCGTTTCTCTATTGCTGCACGAAATAAGGACAATCTGACAAACACACTGACTTATATTAGTATATATAATAGGCGTCAAGTTACACTCGGTTGTCGATGTGAAGCTTTCTTATCGCTCGCGGCTCGACATCCGTCGCCCTCACACTGAAGTGATAACAGTTGTGGTTGGACTGTGATTAAGTACATAATAATTGCGTTTCTAAATTAACCATTGTTAATTTTGTTTATAATTCTGCTATTAATAATTATTTACATAACAAATAATACACGCAAGTAAAGAATTTTAAAATACTTTTCGGGGATAAAAATAGTCTTTGACCAAACTCCGAAAATAACTGTATTTGTGTCGTGAAAATAAAACACCGGTTCAGTTATAGATTATTTACAAAACAAACAATACATGCAAGTAAAGAATTAAAATACTTTTCGGGGATAAAAAATAGTCTTTGACCAAACTCCGAAAATAACTGTATTTGTGTCGCGAAAATAAAACACCGGTTCAGTTATAGATTATTTACAAAACAAATAATGCACGCAAGTAAAGAATTAAAATACTATTCGGGGATAAAAAATAGTCTTTGACCAAACTCCGAAAATAACTGTATTTGTGTCGTGAAAATAAAACACCGGTTCAGTTATAGATTATTTACAAAACAAACAATACACGCAAGTAAAGAATTAAAATACTTTTCGGGGATGAAAATAGTCTTTGACCAAACTCTGAAAATAACTGTATTTGTGTCGTGAAAATAAAACACCGGTTCAGTTTAGTGTCTAAAAAGGAAAAACTAATAAATAAAGTTTCGCGTTGATCTTTATTACTATGGTTCATTAAGTGTTTATATAAATAGTGCAGTGGCTTTTTACTGCTCTATTGAAACTGTAGATATTTTGCTATTGGTCGTATTTTATTTGAGTGTTTCACTTTCTGCGGTGTGGTGCATCTCGAGCTTTAAGGATGACCGCATTCTTAAATCATCGGAGAATTTTTGAAGAAGTGGGTATTTATGTGGTTTACTTTGCACTCTCAAGCAACGTGAAGTCTGATCCTTTAGCTAAGGGTCATACCCGAGTATGTTTCCAATACGAAGAGGTTTAATTTTTTTTATTAAACTGGGTCCTGATTTGCAATTCTATGCTACAAACAAGAGTTTATTCACAGTTATTTTTGAAATAAAAATTTACTGTCATTGGTTGGATGACATGGAAGAAAATTTGTACCCAGTTAACATTTTAATGCCAATAAATGATTAGGCTTCTCAACTGCGTGACAGATAAAATATCATTCTCAGCAAATTAATGTCTTTACTCCCATGATTGGAACATAATTAGCTTAGGGAAATTCAAGAGTTTGGACCGTCGGAAACTGTTGAACATTCTGTCGACTCGAGTCTGGTACTGAGAATATCTTAAGAGAGAAATCCAAAATCTATATCAAATCAAATTCAAATATTCTTTATTCAAATAGTCCTTTAAGGGGCACTTTTGACGAGTCAATAATTTACATAATAGAGATTTGATGGTGATAACTACATTCGTAAACATAAAACTATAGCTATAAAACTTAGCCAGGTAAATTTTCTTTTTGTTATCACCATCTCACATGCATCTTAAAATTATATTAAGAGCTATCTTATTAGAGCAATATTTCATACCCATGTTTGTTTATGATTTTCAAACCTTTACACTACCTAGGACTTTTCTACAAGACTTCAATCCTTTTAAAATATTTGGTTCGACGCTCGAATCAAACCTAGGACCTTGTAATCCCATGTTTGGCATGTGTGTTGTATGGACCATAATCTCAAACCAAAGAGGCATACAACATTGCTATAATATTTCATTTAACTAAAAAAGTTTCCTCTAAAAAGGTCCAAATGGGATCAATCAAAACTTTTGTAGAACTGTGCGTCACTTTGAGTCAAAGTTTATTTATATGAAATCTTTGTGCAGAGTGTTTGCGTTGCAGATTAGTACGGTTTACTACATTCGATTGTATTTAATTAACCTCCTTCCGCGTAGTATGTCGCAGATCTTCTTTAAGTATGAGGCCAGATTAGCATGTGATTTGTGAGTTGTCCAATCCACACACAAAATAAAATCGAATACCAGACCAGAGCTGATGCAAAGAACGTGCAGCGTAAATTCACACCATTAAGATGGATCCATTGTACTCAATGTCATCAACACCCAGAACAATATGTGGGACCAGACGAACTTGATTTTTTGAGTTGTGAGTCATATTCTATGGCCACATACCATACACTAAATTACTCTCGTATTTCTTTACGCTGAATCTCGCCTTCGCTGAAAATACGTCGTCTGTTCCCAGTTGTCAATGAAAGAATGGGACATCCCATACGACGAACTGAAGCTGTTCGAAGTGATCGGCACTGGCCGCTTCGGCACGGTGTACCGAGGCAGCTGGCACGGCGCCGTCGCCGTGAAGCTGTTGCACGTGAACGCGCTCAGCGACCACTCCGTACCGCTGGACACCTTCAAACACGAGGTAAGTAGTACGTACCATCAATACCTTTGTACTGGAATTTGTAGTGAAAATATGGGTGCTGCTCTCGAAGTGATTCAGATTCTATGAAGCCAACCTCTTGTTGTTTGGATCAATCAGATTGACCATATTTTATCAGCCAAAAAAACCTTACTTATCTTGCTTTTGAAGCATTTTGTTAAAAGTAATAGAAGTAGCAGAATTCTTTTCATTTGTCAATACCCTATCGGCGCATGGGAGATGCGAGGAAAATTTTCAAATCCCTGTTTAATTAAAACAATAAAATAAAAAAATATTTGCTTTTTGCACTGTTTATTTTGGTAATATTATAGTTAAATTAAAGAATTATAGATATGAGTTAATCGCTTGTCAGTCGGTGTAGGGAAAAGAGAGTTCGCAGGACTTGTTGCTAAATGATAAACAGGAATGTTTGTGTAACGTAATCATTTATGTTTATATTTTGTATGCAGTCCCATGGAAAAGAATAACCAACTTGGTTTCCATTTTGCTTCTAATTTATTGTTCAAAATACACAAACACATTTTAATTGTAAATCCTCCAGAAACTTTACGTTTATGGGGAGGACGGCAATTGATAGGTATCATCATCATCATGATCAACCCATTGCCGGCTAACTACAGAGCACGGGTCTCCTCTCAATATGAGAAGGGTTTGGCCATAGTCCACCACGCTGGCCATGTGCGGATTGGCAGACTTCACACGCCTTTAAGAACATTGTGGAGAACTCTCAGGCGTGCAGGTTTCCTCACGATGTTTTCCTTCACCGTTGAAGCAAGTGATATTTTAATTTCTTAAAAACGCACATAACTCCGAAAAGTTAAAGGTGCGTGCCCGGGTTCGAACTAGGCTATCACAGCAAAAAATACTTTCATTTTTCGTTTATGTTGGTTGCTTAGTAAAAACATTCTTTGGTTCCCAGGTTGCGACATTCCGAAAGACGCGTCACGAGAACCTGGTGCTGTTCATGGGCGCGTGTATGAAGCCGCCGCGGCTGGCGATCGTGACGTCGCTGTGCAAGGGCATGACGCTGTTTACGCACATACACCTACGCAAGGACAAGTTCACCAACAACAAGAGCGTTATAGTTGCGCAGCAGATCTCACAGGTACCACTATCGCAGATGGTAGGTTGCTCAAAAGCGTTAAATTTGCAAGACAAAAGGTGGAATGTTCTGGATGGTTATCGTGATCATCTCAAAGCTAATCCACCCTCCAATATAACCTCCAACTACGTTGACGGTACGGTATTACAATAGGGTATACCCTATATAGGTATTCTAGCATGAATATGTGCGCAAATGAAGATGAAATATTTATTTTAATTTTTAATTTTTATACACTACAAGTTTGCCCTTGACGGCTATCTCACCTGGTGGTAAGTGATGATGCTGTCTAGGATGGTAGCGGGCTAACCTGTTAGTAGTGTGGTAAACCCACGCTCGTAATTGGTTTCTACGCGACATCGTGCCGGAACGCTAAATCGCTTGGCGACACATCTTTGTCGGTAGGGTGGTAAATAGCCTCGGCCGACGCCTCCCACCAGACCAGACTTAAGCCGGGAATCGAACCCAGGACCTCCCAACTTTATAATGCAACAGCGCACGCACTGCGCCACGGAGGTCGTCAATAATATTATGAATATGATGAAATTAGACCCAATCAGGGCGCATGAGCTACGCCCTGAGATAATTATATATAAAGAGTTAGTTGATGCTCGCAGTGAATTATAATGATGTAGAAAAAGTAAGTAAAATATAAAATACTAGTTGACCCGGCAAACGTTGTTTTGCCATAAATTACTTCTAATTTTAGTCGAATTAGAGTGAAAAACATTCACAATAAAGACGAAAATTGTTCAGTTTTCGACCGGAGAGGAAAAATGATTAAATTACTAAAATGGCTATTAAAAAATAAGGGTTGATCGTAGAAGGGTGAAAATTGAGGATTGTATTTTTGTATGTTGTATCATAAAAAAATAAAAATTAAAAATGTTGTCTAAAAAATAAAAATAAAAATTTAGGGGTGGACTACCCCTAACATTTAGGGGGATGAAAAATAGATGTTGGCCGATTCTCATAGATACCGGATAAGCAAAAAAAATTTCATCAAAATCGGTCAAGCCGTTTCGGAGGAGTATGGCAACGAAAACTGTGACACGAGAATTTTATATATTAGATTAGATGGTCGCGGCGTAAAGGGCAAACAATCTGAAACGTGACGTTAATGTCACTGTTGGAAGAATGACAGCGCTCTGGTTATTTTCACTTGCCTAGACAGTATCGATTGAATAAAAATGCACATAATTATAAGACGATTGGTTTCGCATCAATGTGCCATTAAAATTATCGGTGACCTTGACCACCTTATTAGCGACTTGATTTAAAACTATCTAGAAAGTTTTTTTTTTTTAATGAAAAAATTCTTTATTGTGTATCAAATTTACAGAGGAATCTTAAATTTAATGAACGATAACATCTGTATTAGTTGAAAAACTGTGTCGCAAACATTAACGCCCACCTCCGGGGATTTCCTTGGAACTTAAAATTAAAAGTATGTATGCTTAAAGTTGCATACTTTCTAGATAATTTCAATTTCAAATTCAAATTCAAAATAATCTTTATTCAAATAGTCCTTAAAAAGGCACTTTTGACGCGTCAATAATTTATATAGTAGTTATTTCATGGTGATAACTATATAGTTTTAAATAACGACGACAATCTGTTAAATCTAAGGATTCGGATTTAACTTGTACCTAATAGATCGTGTGATGACCGATGAAACGATGACCTTGCAACAGTAAGCCAAGCAAAGGGCGGGCAAGTGACTGGAGCATAAGAAAGCTCTACGCGATGATCATCATCATCATCATGATCAACCCATTGCCGGCTCACTACTCGATGATGCCATATGATAATATCGTTAGAGTATCATTACACAAGGTTGTTAATACCTTTGATTTTGTTGGCTCAGGGTATGGGCTACCTCCACGCGCGGGGCATTGTCCACAAAGATCTGAAGACGAAGAACATATTCCTGGAGAACGGCAAGGTGGTTATCACTGACTTCGGACTCTTCAGCGTCACCAAACTGTGCTTCGGCAACAAGTAAGACATAATTTGTATACGAGACGAATTTATTATCTTTATTTGTTATTATGTTTTAGAATATATCTAATTATAAGTAATAAATAAGAGAAAGGCGGGAAACTTCGTATATGGCGGGCGCGGTTTTTTCACGCTTTTCTTGAATTAATGTTTGTTGGCTAATTTTGAAAAGGATTGGTGTTGGTTGTGTCGTGGACGGTTTTGGTGTCATTTGTGTAGTGGGCATTGGCTAGTTTTCTGAATGGTTAACAGGTATTAATTTGGGAAAGGTTTGAGGGATCCGCGTCCGCAGAGTGCGAAGTTTCCCGCCATTTCTCCCTAACTTCTACATTGCTATAAACTTGACATTGGCTAATATGTGCAAAGCCATAAAAAGAGAGAGAGAAAGTAACAAATACTTATAAAGAAAATATTCTGGGAGTTCAAAACGGGAAGTTTACGGGAGTTTCATAAACTGAAGCATACGCCAATGAAGTCGAAGGCTACAGGACTGCTCTTGTAGCGCTCGACTTCATAACTGGAATAGTCCAGTGCAGTCTGATAAAAACTAAAGTCTAAACTATGTCTGGTAAACTCTGATCCAAACTGAAATGATATGGGTTTTGAAGATCTTTTTTTTTTGAGATAAGTTTGCGCTTGACGACAATCAGTACCAGAAGGCACTGATGAGGTCTACTAGGTTGGAGCGCGCTTGCCTAGAAAATGCCTATTCACTCTTCCCTTGAAGGAACTAAGGTTATACGTGGCTGGAAACACGTATAACATCTTAGGCATAATTTGTATAATCACATCATGCTATTGATTCATCCTAATATTTTAAAATTGCTTCTATGAAATCTAAGATAGTAGTTTTATGCGGTCTGTCCGCTTGTTATTTTGAGAATGTTAATAAGAATAAATTGGTTCAAGATATCCCATTTTATACTCAAAGGTAGAACTTTAACCTAATTGCCTATTTCGCGCACAGTGTAGTGATGCAATCTCGAAATCGTGCATGTGGACCCAGCTTAGATAAAAGTAACTCAATAAATTCCTTTCAAATATTGTGGTTGAAAAATATTCTTATATTATTTTCAAATAATTAATAATTTCTAATAGCGCCCGGGGTGACAGTCTAGGCATCCCTCCTGGCTGGCTGTGCTACTTGGCTCCAGAGATTGTGCGGGCGTTGAGGCCGCACGCTTCCTTACATCTACCATTCTCCAAAGCCACCGATGTCTACGCATTTGGGTAAGAGGAAAATAACTGCTTCTGCTTGACTTTGGATTACTGATCACGAAGTTTTGGGGGAAATTCTAGGTAGGCCAATACTTGTTCGAATAGAATGGGTTAATTATAAAAAATCTTTCATCCTGAGCTAAGAAATTGTTTATCCCATTTTCATTAATTGTATATGGTTTAAACTCGCTAACTTCATTTATATTTATATTTGATAATTAGACGAGTTCAATTGTTTACCAATTGAACTCGTCTAATTATCAAATCTTAAATTGTTAATGGATGATCGATCTCGTTAACAGGACGGTGTGGTACGAGCTGCTCTGCGGGGAGTATCCGTTCAAGGGTCAGCCCCCGGAAGCCATAATATGGCAAGTCGGCAAGGGAGTAAAACAGTCTCTAGCCAACATGCAAGCATCTAGAGATATAAAGGTAAGATTAACCAGATGTAAGTATTTGAGTCCCAAACACTCTTTAAATACCTGTAGATTTTTTATTTGATACTTTTTGACTGGCCCGTATGAATTTGTTGGACTTCTTTGGAGATCCATCTCAGGCAGAAATATTTAAAAGATAAAAATATAATTTGTTTTCCTATTTTGTGGTGTACAATAAAAGTGTATTCATTCAAAATATGAAATCCATGAAATAAAATGAAATAGTTGACTATTTAAAATTAAAAGTAAAGTTTGACGTGATTTTTTACATCTCTGCGTCGATCATCGAGCGTCTGTGCTTCAAGTCTGGAGAAGTTTGCTCTCCTCTGTCAGCCAGTGTCCTATTTTACAACTACTGTTCGCGGAACTTAATAGCAGAAGAAGAGCAACCCCAAATTACTATATAAAATATTGCTTTTTCTTTCGCAGGATATCTTAATGCTATGCTGGTCATACAGATCGAGCGAACGGCCGGACTTCCCCCACCTACTGTCCACGCTAGAGAAACTCCCTAGAAAGAGGCTAGCGCGGTCTCCCTCGCACCCCGTACATCTGTCCCGCTCCGCAGACTCGGTGTTCTGAGAGAGGCTTGTCAGCGCAGTGCGTGCGGTCTCAACGTGTTATTGTGCTTTTCGAATACAGTCCGTCACAAACAATCGTTTAGCGAACGTTTAGTTTGACCCACCTACAGCGAGAGAAAGCGTTTTATTTTCGGATTGCGTACTGTTAACTAAGTTTACTGCTATATCGTTATCGGGGGCGAGTGTGAAAGCTTTGCCAGAGGTTAAGCCTTGCGCATCGTACCAATTTGCTACAGTGTCACCAGTGAGTGGGGGAGCGTGAAAACTCGCCTACAGTTAACGATTTCTGCGTTTAAGATATATGGGAATATCTCATCGCACGAGCGAATCGGATCAAGATAATATGTTTAACATTGGGTCGGTTGGAATGAGATAGTTCCGTATGGCCGAGATGGGAGCTGCGTCCGGGTGACGTATGAAAACGGAAACCTCGTCTTTGCTGGCGAAGACATTACTGAGGTTGGGATAGAACATTACCGGTCCAGTACCTTTAGTATAACATATCCACGCTCGTAATCGTAGAATCAACCCTGAATACGATCTAATTGACCTTATCTACCTTTTAGTAAAGACAAGAAACAAATACATGGCCAACTACACTACAGCCAACGAAACTGTCATTTGGCAAAACGTTTAAAATTAAAATCAGTGCTGAATTTTCAATTCTAAAACGTTTGAAGTAACATTTTACAGTTGTACGAGATTCCACGATTGCTAGTGTTCATATCTTACACTAAAAGAACTGGGACTTAGCTCTTTGGCTCTTGCACCCCGTACCTATGTCCCATTATTCCAATTCTGTTGTAACACATTAGCTCTTAGTGTAAGTTTTCAAATAAACAACGGTCTCGACGAGACAGACACCAAGACAGATTCTAATTCGAGGGTTCGATGGTCGTAGAGTGACAGCGACTATGTGACTGGTTAATAGACTGGTTCCACTATAAAATATACGAGATGAATAAAGGCTGATTTTTCAATCACCAACCAACTAGGTTGATTAGTTGAAGATTGAAAAATCAGCTCAGTTTTTGCTATGGCCTCTGATTAACGATCTCCATCTGGCTTGGTCAATGTCATGGTGTAAATATTTTCCTGTATGGCGTAAAATGAAAGTGAATTTATTTCTTCAGCCATCAGTAACGTTCGAGATAATAGCGATGTGATAGTAAATTTCAAGGTCAACCCGCAGTTGTAACGATTGTTATATTGATTACTTACACTAAGGGAGCGGCTTGACAGTGCAAGAGTTATGTTCTCTTTAATTCCCACCAAAAAGGACCAGCGCATACAGTGCAGCAGGGCAGAGTATTTTGCAACCGTTTTACGTGGTAACAAGCACACATTTCATTGTTTTCAGTTCGAACCAGGATCAACCTTTGATGCCTTGAGGTTGACCTTGAGGCATTATTGGAATATGTATCTTATTATGTTATCACAGTTGTGGTGTACACGGCTGTAGGTAGGATGGTTTTTTAAACTAGTTTAGGGGTATGGGAGTTATCCGACCTTGAGAACAGATCCGAAAACTGCATTGATGATGGGTGAAGATAAAAATGCTCTGCCATCAGGCTGCGTTGTTTGCGCTGGTCAATAGGTCGCCTTTCCACTAGATATGTACGAAGTCTCATGTGTGCTCACCACCTCATCAGGGTTCTTTTCAGGCAGAGCTTCTTTCCGAAGCTCGCCAAACAGCCCGGTTACGCTGTGGCTACCAATAGGGTTAGCACAGCTAATACAGTCCGAAAAAAAAACAAAGAACAGGGTTCCTAGCTTCGCTATCGTGAACACGGCTTCAGATATGAAATGCAATCACATCACTAGTGAAAATGCAGCCTAAAGCCTTGACGACCAGCTAACGTATAATATAGTCTATATTTAAAAAAAAATATCTTGGACGTCAATTGGTTGGTGTTTTTTTTGTATCGTTTTGGTTTTCTGATCTCACTTCCAAGCCGCATTATGTAAACCTCTGTCCCGCAAAATCAATTTGTTATAATTGTTTGATATCAAATGTGGTTCACTCGTCTATATAACTAAATATACACTAGAAAATCCTATTATAACGTGTGCCTAATAAAAAATAAAGTGTTAAATAAACAGGACTGAACATCAAGCTGTCCATTCCGTACTGCTCTTCAATGGAAAGGATGGCTTGGGATTTTATGTAAATGTAAAGTTTGAATTTGTCACTATATTATAAGTATAGTTTCGGAATATCAACACAATTATTTTTCTTCGAAGTAATGTATCAAACCGTCTGCATACTACCCGCATTTTCGAATTATCCTTAAAGATGCGGTTCGACCGTCGGAATCATTTTTATTGCCTGAACTTTATGCTCTTCTGTCAAAAAATGTATTGGATTACTTAGCAATTGAGCGGATACACTGAGAATGAGAAGAAAGAATAGGTACGGTGATATAATTAAAATTACTAGAACATGATTCTATCCTTAATTCCCATTTTTTTATAAATGCTTCAGAATATAGTATACTGTCTCCTGTAACACAGTTTAAACTATCGCAGGAGACAGGGTTTCATACTAATAAAATTTAAATGCTTTTGACAAAAAAAAAGATTTATTTATATTATTATAATAATAATAATAGTGGAGAGTTTATTGCAGAATTGCGCTTATATTCTATTCTATAGTAGCATTGCATTCTCTGGGATAAAAAGCATCCTGTCACTCTTCTGCTATTAATAGTAGTTGTGAAATACGACACTGGCTGATAGAGGACAGAGCAAACTTCTCCAGTGTTGAAGCACATACGCTCGATCAATTATCGCTATGTAAAAAATCACGTCAAACTTTACTCTTGATTTTATAATGAACCGGCAAACGCACTTTTGGTTATGGAATGGACACCGTACTGTTCTTGTTCTCGTGTATTATTGGCGTTCGCCGCAATTGAAGCGTTTAATGTGAGCTTTATGTCAACAAAAAAAAACAACATTTCTGTACCAATAGTACACGTCGAGTAGACCACTGTCTGCCAACGTGTCACACTCTTTATGTTACAAGATATAAAGTTCACATTTCAATGATTTTATTTTAATTAATTCCGATCTAGTGTGCGAAGGTCATAAAAAAACCCTTAATTTTAATTCAAATAAATTTTAGTCCACAAATGGCAATAAGAATGATTCTTCCGCTAATAAGATATAAAACTTTAATATCTTTATATGTATTTATTTGCGTAAACGGGTAAATCGATACTTAGTGAAATTAAGTATAAACAATGCACGTTAAAATTGTTATAATATTGATTTATGCGTCCATACTTAATTTTATTTTCACCTTAATACACCTGATTCGAGTTAAAGTTTAACTTTTTTTTTTTACTTTTTCATTGGTCCAGTATTTTTCATGTTCGATAACTGACCACGGGTTCTGGAGAATTCTCGGATAAGTAAAATCTTTACTGCTATGGTTTTAAATTATTTTTACAACAATAAATAATTTTAGACGACCGGTATGATGCATGATTATAAGTTAATATATCCGCCATACCCCTAAAAAGTTAGCCCATTAATGGTCAGGTGAAATTGCAGCCAAGATGACTTGTAGTTCAATCAAAAAAGTTAATGTCAAACACTACAAAGAATACACAGACTAGATCTATTATATTTTTGTAACATACAGAGGCAGAGGGACAAAATTATACATCCTAATATAACGTAATCCTATCATTGCGTACATTAAAAATTAACGATTAAGTATGGACGCAATAAAACCTTGTCTTGATCTCTTGATTTAACAATAGATTAAATTATATTTTCGTATTTAAATGTGAAAGTTGACTGTTGTTGATTAAAAAAAAAAATGCTGTAAATATTGTATAGTGTTAAAGGTTTTGCTGTGATGACCGTATCCAGAGCGAATTTCTTGTGGTATTTGTAAATAGTAGTCATTTTCAATTGTACCTACTACTATTAATCGTTCGAAATGCTGAGCGAGAGGACCCTTGTTGACAAAATTAACCTTAGTCTCGAATGCTTATGTCAGAAACTTAATTTTTGCTAAAACGTGAAACGAAACTTACGAGGGTCTCAAACGTGCAAAAAGCAAATCACTAATTGAATTAAAAACTGGTGTGAAACACCCACAGAAATGAAATACGAAGCATTTAAATTGATGTATTGTATGAAAAATGAACAAATATTTATTTCACCAAAAACATATATCCCAATAAGATGCATCAAAGAGAACGCCCTTATGTTAAATGCAAGAAAATCTCCTCCGTTTCCTTGTAGTTTAAGGAAGCGAGCCATTTTCCCACTATTGATTTGGCTTGCCTTACGTATGTATAATAGAATTTTACAAACTACGCAAGGATAAGCTCGATTTATAAAATTTCCCATAGACGTCGTTGCCATCCACAAATGGCTACTGGCTACAAATCTATTCACAACTAACAATAAGCTTATTCCGTTCGCTCGCTCGTTTCACCTTCGTTAATAAGGTCGTCACATTTAATATCCTATATTGAAGGTGTTCTTAAATGACGTCTCGACATCATTTGCTCAGAGTTCGTATCGCTCAGCATTTTTAACTTCTTAAAGTAAAATAAAATTGAAAAAAAAAAATATGTATTAGTAGCCTAAGCACGGTATTATTTAATAGTTGTTGTAAGTTATCACCATTTATTTATTTCGTGCTTAAATATTGAGTCAGTATTTTTGTATTATGATAACGCGCCCATTCGGGTTAGTTGAAATAAAGATATGACATTGCATAAATAAACGATAGAAACCGGTTTATTAAGCGACATCATCTCCCCCCTTAATTTTAAAACGGAGGCTAAGTAATGGCGAGTTTCGGCGGCCATTTTGAATTGAGTCCACCAGTGATCTGCCTCAAAGGTTTTGGGGCACTACAATTCCTACCAGTGATTATGCAACTCAAAATTAACCAACTGTATTGTGACGTAATATTTTGCTTTTCAATATAACTGGTCACTCAACGATAAATTGGATTTTTAATAGCAACGGAAGTGATATTTCGGTATGCGTTTCGGGCAAGAGATTGCGCTTATCAACCAACACCCAATTTTCTTTATTGTTGCAATTTTTTGGCATTATACAAACAACCACAAAGCACGTTCTTACGCGTTATATGTCATGAGGGAGAACTGTAGTAGCGAGGTAAATAAGGTGAACAGCCTAGTATTATTACATACATTCAAAAAACACGTGTTTCTGGAACGTATCTACGATTTTCATTGACACATTCCAGAAGCTGTTTAACCTTTGAATTGTTTAGTACAACAGAACACATTGACTAAAATAATTACCCTCAATTTCCGTTAAGTTAAAGTTATAATGAACATGTACAATTGGGTTAACCTGAAGTTCATGTATTTGCAATATTCGATTGTAAAAAGGTATAATATGGAATGTTCGTGCGCAGTTGACTCGTGGCTCACAGATGTAAACGTTATCGTTCTAAATTACTAATGTCTACTGGGTATTTATATGCTCCCTATAATGTCTACCGACCTAGTGAGAGGTCTAGTAACGCTGGGATTTCCGGCGCAGAGAAACCCAAATCGTAATCGAGCTAGGTCTAGGTGCTTGCCCCATTGTCGCCTGGTTCATTACTCGTTAAGCTATGTCGGTAACTGTTGCTCTTTTACAAATCCTCTGATTTCTTGATGATCATTAATCATATAATAGAGATACTCTACATCTTCTACTAACGAATGGAGGAGCACCGATGCAGTATTTTCCCTTATGGTTCGTTTCCATTTTTTGAATCTTACTAGAGACCATACTACAAGCGTCGTTAGGAATTGTGTGTCGCAATTTGATACAAGATTTCTACTTTTATAGTGAGGAAAACTATTTCTTCTACTAACTGCTTAATTTACCCAGTCTTTCATCAGAGAGTAGTTAACGTTTTTTGGGTTTTCTCTTGCAGAGAGAAAGCGTTTCTGTTTCATTTGATTTGCTTTGCCTGTTAGCCTATTACTTGTTTTAGTAACGTGTTCGGGCTATCGCACACAGAGACATCATATAGCCGCGCATTGCATTGCAAAAAATCCTTACTGGTAACACATATTCAGTACATACTTTTTACGATCTCCGTGGCGCAGTGCGCGCGCTGTTGCATTTTAAAGTTGGAGGTCCTGGGTTCGATTCCCGGCTCGAGTCTGGTCTGGTGGGAGGCTGCGGCCGTGGCTAGTTACCACCCTACCGAAAAAGGCGTGTCGCCAAGCGATTTAGCGTTCCGGCACGATGTCGTGTAGAAACCTGTTAGGAGTATGGCTTTACCATACCCCTAACAGGTTAGCCCGCTACCATCTTAGACTGCGTCACCACTTACCATCAGGTGAGATTGTCATCAAGGGCTAACTTGTAGTGGATAAAAAAAAAAGTATGTCAGCACAGTACATCAGCACAGTAGTTCTACTTCTGCTCTTGTCCTTGGATGCATTTCCGCAACTGCGTTTGTATTACACAGAAGCTCACTGGAGCGACAGGGTTGTCATAGACATGAAAAAGTAAAAAAACATACCTCACATAGATATTTTTTTTAATTCAGCACTACTGACTATAGAAGTTAAATAACAGTGCCAAATTTTGAACTTGTTATTCAACAAGCACATTTAAATTTCATATGCACGCATACCTTTGGACTAATTGAGATTTAAATACTTTAAAGATTACCCTAGTTGTATTTCTTATGCAATGCGGTGCGCCGAGTTTCGTCGATTACCTACCTATAAGAAAACATTTGTATATAGCTTTTGGCTAGAAGCATCTTATAATATAATTATAGTTAAATTCAACTGAGACTTTATCTTTGTAAGTTTAATAAGAAACCAGCAGTTACCCCTTGACTTCGACAGCGTTAAGTTACTTTTATGTCCTTCAATCTATAATGCATTAGATGCCCCAAGCAAAATTTAGCAGAAAATTTGTGTCTTAGAGAAGGCTATTGAGTTTGTTTTAAAATTTATTTAAAAGGTCTTCGATAGGTGATTGATTTTAGGGTGGCTTCATTGTGTTCACATTGGGAACGTTTTAAACGTCAAGAATAGCGCGTCATTTACGTATGTGGGCGACAAAAACCCTGCGAATTAGCTATATTATACCTCTTATGATCAAAAAGTGTAAAAAGGCTCGTTTTTATCATAATCGATGCAGGTCCGCAGGAAGTAGAACAACCAAAAGGCAAATAATTATTTGATTTCTAGTTTAATCCGAATTAAACTTATTACTAAATAATTTTAATGCAAAAACATAATATGATACTTGTTTGGTAGCGGTTTGGAAAGTTTCAAGTTATTTTAACGACATCAAATAACACATAGATATCTGCCCAAGGGAAATCCCAGCCGTTATGTTTAGTGCTTTAATTTTTATATTTTCGGGCTATCCTTAATATAAAACGTTTATGGTTTTTTTTCCCCGCTGCGAAATGCGTTTACGCATCCCCCCCGGAAGCGATGCAGGCAAGACTGCGCCGCTTCCGACGGGGTATGTGGGACTCCCCGGTGGCCAGACTGGCGACCAGAATACCCACTAAAACCCAGCGATGCTCCTTCGCGTCGCCGGAAACACTTGTGCACTCGACCGCAACCCAGACAGAAATGTTTATGATGCCAAAACAAAGCAAATTATTCATTTACAATCAGATTGTGATGTGGGCAACACTAATGCATGCCTATGTACTTGTAATACTTAAATTACATACTCCCACAGACAGGCATGACTGAAACGCTAATCTATTAACATTACTTATAAGATTACCTCCGACATTTAAACCTTAAACGCCCACAAACAAACGTGTTTAGGGAGTTCAAATAATAATTCATACAAGGCCGAAGATACGCTGGTAAATTAATTTAATAATATCAATATGACCAATTTCCAGATTCTATTTAAGCGTATAGCTTTTCATCAAAGGGGTTATGGAATATTTCAACAGGTGGCATTTGAAGCTATGTTTTGAGAACTCAATCTGCTTTCTAAAATGTTGAGCTATTGGGGCTTATAAATTTATGTCACACTGTCATGAGTATGTTATAAAGAAACACGAGGTGTTAGCTGCAAAATGATATTGTCATTAATAATAATTGTCAGTCGCTATGAGATAACCACAAGTTTGTCATAGAATGACCGCCAATATGACAATTTGCAATGTTTTTGATTACAGTCTACCAACTTGTACTTACATGACTTATTTGACAACTGGCGGTGGTTTATACAATCGCTATGTATGGACATGATAAATCGCCACCAGTTAGCAACTGCTAGGAAAATTACAGATCAGAGAGGGCAGGCCCTAAATGTATTCTAAAGGTATCTAAGCTTTGACTGGTCCGTATCAGTGGTAAATGGAGCTATCAGAATTCCATTATATTTTAATCGTTTATTTTAACATTTTGTCTTCAGTTATGGAGATTACTATATTGATGTGAAACCTGGGCACTGATCTTTCGTGTTTATAAATGCTTGCTTTATGTGCAGTGTAGATAGTGGATACGGTAATTTATGAATTAATGCGAAGCAAACACAAATCTGATGTTGCTGATGCGGGCCAGTTGTTGCGTATCTTAAACATGACTAAATTGGTCATATAACGTATTATATTATAGACATAATGATGGTTGATGTAAATAAAAAGTGCATTCCTTTGAGCAGTTTGTTTTCATTATATACCTAGTCATCATGAACAACCCATTACCGGCTCACTACAGAGCACGGGTCTCCTCAATATGAGAAGGGTTTGGCCATAGTCCACCACACTGGCAATGTGCGGATTGGCAGACTTCACACGCCTTTGAGAACATTATGAAGGACTCTCAGGCGTGCAGGTTTCCTCAGAATGTTTTCTTTTACCATTAAAGCAAATGATATTTTTATTTAAAAAAAAAATATATATATACCTAGTATGTACATTTATTAAAGCATTCCACATGAAGAAGCTTAGATGGAGATACTGTAGAACAGACAGTGCTCCTACAGGATACCAGTCAGCCTACTATTATGTGCCAGAAATTGATTAGTGAAATTACTCAAAAGTTAATTATTAACAGATTTATTGTCAAATAAATACTTAGCCGTTTCACAGGGATTTCTGCATGCAACTGTTTTGTGCCCTATCCTTGCCATGAAGTTATAAATTTCATCAGACTTCTGTATGTTACATGATTTGCAAAATAATATTTCTCATTCAATTAAATTGAAACAATATCTAGTTAATCTTATATTTTGTTATTATTACTTGTAAGTACATAAACTATGATTTCAAACTATGATACATGTCCAGCTAAAGTTGCAGAAATGTTATTACACATCTTTTTTATATCGCTGTCACTCAAAAACTCTGCTCCTAAAATTGCATTGCCCAAAGCTACAGTTTCTCTCATTGAATTAGCTTTGATCCAAATTTTGCCATTCATGCCCGCAGCCATTTCAAATGGCCATTCATTCTTAAGAGATTCAAGTAAAGGGCACTGAGGGCTAAGAATTTTTCTAACAAGATTTATTGAGCACTTGAAAACAAATCCATCATTTAATACGCCCCATCGACCTTTATGACCAAAAGAATCAACACAAACAAGTTCAGGTTCCATATCTTTGCTTGCTATTACCAGTTTCGCATATATTATGTCGCCAACTTGTACTTCTGGCCTGTTCTTCTTAGTAGCTCCTTCAAAAGACAAATAGGATAAAGCAGCTGTGATGCTCCCGCCGATATCAACTCTAAACACATCGCCAGATTT
Organism: Lasiommata megera; assembly: GCA_928268935.1. Classification (NCBI taxonomy): domain Eukaryota; kingdom Metazoa; phylum Arthropoda; class Insecta; order Lepidoptera; family Nymphalidae; genus Lasiommata; species Lasiommata megera. The sequence continues at coordinate 15,436,236 of OV743322.1, read as the reverse complement.
TTGAACAACAACGCCTATAACATTTTCCCCTCTCGCAGGCACATATCTCTTCTGATAACTATCTATCCAGTAAGTATGAGGATTTTTTTTCTTCAGAACACCAGCTTTTGTAACATAAACAAAGTCAACCTCTTTTCGTAATCCCGGACCGATTACTACACGGGATCTTTCATTATCAGTAGAGATTTCCTCGCAGTAATCTCCTGGTAGCACGACGTCACCGACTGATACTTTCATGATTGTTAGTTGATCTGAATTTGAGTCACTTTAAATAAAAATTTAATTAAAGTTTTTCATTTTTCGAACAACGTGTTTGTTATTTACGTTTAAGTACAATTAATAATTTAAATAACACTGATGACATTGACATATATCGACATAGACCAAATACTAAGCACAGATTAATATATACAAATTAAAAATTACTTTCGTCAATCTTACGTTGATAACATTTGTCCTTTTTCTGTGATGGCAACTCACATTTATCGACTGTCAAATTCATATTTAGTTGTCAAATGTGAAAGTCATAAACACGTTGTATTGTTTACTATTTCCAAAATTTTCATATTATGATAGAAACATGCCTGCTACAATACATAACGATGTTTTAATATACAAAGGCAGTAATTTGTTCCGACAAAGGCTGTTGCTTTCGACATTAAGCGGCCGTGCCATAAAAATTGAAGAAATCAGAAGTTCGCATGACGATCCTGGTTTGAAAGAATATGAAGTGAATTTGATACGCTTATTGGATAAAATTACGAACGGTTCTCGAGTGGAGCTAAGCGAAACTGGTACCTCTATGTACTATCAGCCGGGAATATTAATTGGCGGGCAAGTTTCACATAGTTGTTGCACTCAGAGAGGAATAGGTTAGTATTATATATTTATAATAACATAACTTAATTAAAGGCCTATTCAGTTTTGTTGCTTTAACAAAAGTGAATTGTTGTTATTGTTATTTTTAACCTCCATGGAAGTCTACCCAAAATCCTGTTATTATATATTATGGGGCACAGTTGCTTAAAAACTATTTCTTTTTCATTTTTAATCCTATAATTCAAGTGTACTTACTTTCGTTTTGTACCTTGATAAATATTATATATTTAAATCTAAGGGTTGGATTTAGAATCGTGCGGCTGGAGTTTCGGGGAGAAAGATGTTTTATTCGGTAGAGGTTTGGTCCCCGATTGTCACAATAGCACTCGCATTACAAGGTAATTCACTTTTTTCGAGAAAACCAAAAAAAACTAACATAACCTAAAAATAGGTAAAACATCGAAAAAATAATGCAATATTACGGGAGAGCTAGATAGCATATATAATTTTGTATAAGTGCAACAAGGACGTAAGATCACGTCAAAGACTAGTGTCACGTGGTCTATGCTCTCTGTCAACTGTCAAATCATAATATGACGAACTACTAATTTCTAATGGTAAGAAAACTTCACACTTGGAAACGACATGAGCTGATGTAGGTCGAATAGTGTGACAGAACCAAATTGGCCAACCCCTACTCCACGTAGTCTTGTCTGCCCTACCCCTAGAGTGTTTTTATGAAGTGCGAAGCCAGAAGCTCGCGAAGGAGGTCCTGAATGAAGCGAGCCTACGAGGCAGAGAGTGGAGCGAAGAGGGGAGGTGGCGAGCGGAGCGAGCCGGCGACCTTCGTAGCGAAACGAAGGTCGAGTAGGTGAAGCTGAATGAAGGGGCGACGGAGCGAGTCGTCTGGCGTAGCCCATTTGATTTGTAGCTCTCCCGTAATATTGCATTATTTTTTCGATGTTTTACCTATTTATAGGTTATGTTAGTTTTTTTTTTGTTTTCTCGAAAAAAGTGCATTATCTTGTAATGCGAGTGCTATTGTTACAATCGGGGACCAAACCTCTTTCTCCCCGAAACTCCTGCCGCACGATTCTAAATTTTAACCACAGACCACAAAAAAAATAAAAATACTGTGACAGTAGTAGTCTTTGACATTATCTTACGTCCTTGTTGCACTTATACAAAATTATATATGCTATCTAGCTCTCCCGTAATATTGCATTATTTTTTCGATGTTTTACCTATTTTTAGGTTATGTTAGTTTTTTTTTGGTTTTCTCGAAAAAAGTGAATTACCTTGTAATGCGAGTGCTATTGTGACAATCGGGGATCAAACCTCTACCGAATAAAACATCTTTCTCCCCGAAACTCCTGCCGCACGATTCTAAATTTTAACCAAATCTAATATACATTTTATTTTGGTTTTTATATAATTATACTTTCATGGTCCTTTAAAAACTAATGGGCTTTGCCAGTACCCAGGCATACATAGTCCAGCTCTCAAAATTGGTTTTCTTATTTGCGAAGGTATGCACCAAATAAAGGTCTCAGACAAATTTTAAATTATGTGTTCCACCTATTGCAAAACTTCTTTCATTAATTGCCAATTAATACTGCTAAGTTAGTACTGTAAACATAAAAAAATTGAGCTTATTATTTTTCATCATCATGATAAACCCATTACCTGCTCACTACAGAGAATGGGTCTCCTCTCAATATGAGAAGGGCTTGGCCATAGTCCACTACGCTGGCCATGTGTCGATTGGCAGACTTCACTCACCTTTGAGAACATTATGGAGAACTCTCAGGTGTGCAGGTTTCCTCATGATGTTTCCCTTCACAGTTGAAGCAAGTGATATTTTAATTTTTTTTAAATGCACAACTCCGGAAAGTTAGAGGTGCGTGGCCCGATTCAAACTGCCAACCTCTGATTAGGAGGCTGACGCCCTAACCACTAGGCTATCACTGCTTCTAGATTACTAGATTTTTCTTCTAAGAACTCTCCAACTAGTTTATCCAAGAGTCTTGCTGTTGTTCTTGGAGGAGGACATTTATCTCATGTTTCTCACACAGTTGACTAAGTATAGCATTTGCCTCGGGATTATTGTTTCATATTATGTGAAGCAATTTTATTAATAATTTCAATTGTTATTAGATAGATAGATGCAGTTTTTAATTTGCAGTTTAGTGTGATTAAATTTTATCAATAAATTTGCAGGTTACTATTTGGAAGTATTGCTAGCACTAGGGCCGTTCTGCAAAGAGCCACTCAACACAGTGCTGCAGGGTGTCACACACCATGACCTGGATGTGTCAGTGGATAAGGTGAAGACAGCTGCGTTACCTATACTGCTGAAATTCATACTCGTTGACGATGGGCTGGAGCTCAAAGTTGTTAGAAGAGGTAACTCTAGTTCATTATGTATTTATCTTTACATATAAGTTGCTGAGCTCTGTTATTTTTACAGTATATTTAATTCCCTATTCATCATCATCATCATGAACAACCCATTACTGGCTCACTACAGGGTCTCCTCCCAATATGAGAAGGGTTTATACATAGTCGCTGGCCATGTGCAGACTTCACACGCCTTTGAGACTTTATGGAGAACTCTCAGGCGTATAAGTTTCCTCACGATGTTTTCCTTCACAGTTGAAGCAAGTAATATTTTAATTTTTTTAAAACGCACATAACTCTGAAAAATTAGAGGTGCGTGCCCAGATTCGAACCGCAGACCTCTGATTACGAGGCTGTCGGCCTAACCACTATCACCCCTTCGTAAATCCTTATTAATTTCCTATTATTGTACAACAATCATATACTTAGGATGCAAATCTACACTAATATTATGAAGCTTATAATCAACAAACTACCTACTGTTATTTATTGCACAGTTTTTTTTATGCCTATTTATTTATTTGCTTTCATATCTTACAGACATGGGACTCGGTCAGGGAATTGCAAACAGTACAATTTTAATACATTTTTGATACATATTATAATATTGTAATATTAAACAATTCAATAAAAAAAAATACAGTTAGTGTGACTTATAAAAAATCCAATAAAATAGAATCAAAAAAGTGCAAGAAGATTTTTTTATCCGCTACAAGTTAGTCCTTGACGGCAATCTCACCTGGTGTAAGTGATGATGCTGTCTAAGATGGCAGCTGGCTAAGTTGTTAAGGGTATGGTAGACCCATACTCCTAATTGGTCTTCGTAACATCGTGCTGGAACGCTAAATCGCATAGCGACACGTCTGTGTGTTCCTTAAATAAAATAATTAATAAACAAGGGAGGCTTCGGCCGTGGCTAGTTACATACAGGACTCGAGCCGGCAATCGAACCGAGAACCTCCAAGCGTTCACTACGTCACAGAGGTCGTCAAAAATTTCTGATTCTCATTATTTTTGTAGGTGCCCCTCCGCTGGGCGGCGGTGAGATAGTATTCAAATGTCCCGTGCGGCGACATTTGCGTCCACTGCAGTGGGCGACATGGGGGTTGGTGAAGAGAATCCGCGGCGTGGTGTACGCGTTGCGCGTATCCCCTACTATGGCGAACAGAGTTGTGGAGGCGGCAAAAGGGGTGAGTGTACAAACCGTCCTACAGGCAGTTATAGCGTATCACCTACAAGTTTAATCAATCAATGCAGTGAATACAAGGCGCGGGACGGCGCATTGCATTCACTGCATTGATCGGTGGTCGAGACGCGGTAGTGCATAGTCGTGCTTGGTGGAGCTGTTCTACCAAGAGTATTTGGTCTCTTTGCCCGAAACTACCCATGTCTACCCAAATTACCGACGGACACGCCCCTGTTCATCCTATATACTAATATCGATCATGTTACCAGGTAATGCTGAAGTTTTTGCCGGATGTGTACATAAACACAGACCAGTGTCGGGGACCCAACGCTGGTAAAAGCCCCGGTTTTGGCATCAGCTTAATCGCCGAGACCAACGAGAAAACATTCTATTGCGCTGAAGCGGTGAGTTAAAAACATTAACTATTCTTTACTTTCTTCAATCATCTAAGCATGTCTTTTACTCATTCACGCAAAAACTACTGAACGGATTTTAATAAAACTAAATAGTAATATTACCGCTCAAACATCAAAATAAACATAGGCTAATGCCGCGGTCGAGTGCATCAGTGTTCCTGTGACCGAGCCACCAGGCGACGCGAAGGAGCATCGCTGGGTTTTAGTGGGTATTCTGGTCGCCAGCCTGGTCGCCGGGGAGTCCCACATACCCCGTCGGAAGCGGCGCAGTCTTGCCTGTGTCGCCTCCGAAGGGGATGCGTAAAAGCATTTCCCAGCGTGAAAAAAAAGGCTATAATTTATAAAGATATTGGGCAAAATATAACAATAAGTTTTGAGTAACTCTGAAATATTTTTGTGCCATCTGGAATCTATCTTAGTGGGCGCTGTATGAATCAATAGAGTTAGATGGAAGTTATGTATGGTGGGATTATTAGTCTTGGACAATTTTAAAAAAGCTCCGCGACAGAATAACTTTCAAATTCAAATAGTCCTTTAAAAGGCGCTTTTGCCGCGTCAATCAATAATTTACGTACTAGTGATAAGATGGTGATAACTACATTCGTAAACTTAAAACTAAAGCTATGAGGGTTCCAAATGCGCCCCGGTCTGAGAAGAAGCCCTCAACAAACTTAGCGAGGTAAATTATCTTTTTGTTATCACCATCTCACATGCCACTTAAAATTATATTAAGAGCTATCTTATTAGAGCAATATTTCATACCCATGCTTGTTATCATTTACATAATCCTTAACACTATAGTAGGACTTTTCTACAAGCTTAGGCTTTTATGTAGAAACCATTATAACCAAAATACTGAAACATTGAAATGTTTTTATATTGGATAAATAACATCATAACCAAATTTTAATTTATTATTGACTATGTCAGTTGGAGATAGCTAAAAAACCCTGACTGTTGTGGGTTTTTTCTTACAGCTGGCCACGTTCGGAACCTCTACCTTTTTAGCTTTAGTTTTAAGTTAACGTATGCAGTTATCAGCTCACGAATAATAATAATGAAAAAGTATTATATGAAGTGATATTATATATATGTGGGCGCGAAGGAGTTATTAACTTTATTCAGTGGCGCCAAGAACCTCAAGAATTCAATTATTACCCACATTTTAACTATTGATGATGTTGCTAACACAATTTAGACAGTAACAATCAATTTTGTACAAGCATGCTTTGCTATAAATGCAACGGGCGGTCGATGCCTTTCGAGGCATTCTCGCTCGTGACGTCGGACTGTTCGGACCTCTTAGTTATTATCGCTATGAAAGTGTTAACCCGCAAGTTGTGGTTTTAATTACTACGAGCGAAAGTAAACAAAATCGTGACGTCATCAATGCTGACGTCACCCTTACAAAACAACTCGGACGCCCTTGTCGCGTCATGTATTATGATATTAATGAAGTTTCATAGATGTCTGTATGAGATGATTAAACGAATAAATAATTAGAATAATGATGGAAAACTCTAATTTCCAAACTCTAACAACTAACTAATGTTTTGTGTTTAGAAATCAGCGGAGGCGGGCAGCGGTGAGATCTCGCTGCCGGAAGATCTAGGTCGCGAATGCGCTATGAAGTTATTGGATGAGATACACCGCGCAGGCACCGTCGACTCCGCCTTCCAGTGGATCCTGGCGCTCTGGATGGCCTTGGGGCAGAAGGACGTCAGCGAGTGTGTTGTAAGTGTTTGTTTGTATCGTCATCGTCAACATAAAACAGAGCGTTAGTGAATTTTGGAACTCTGGCTATGTCTAACTTTTAAACTTTTTGGACTTTCGCTTGCAACGACCTTGAAGATTGTGAAAAAAATGTATATTAAGTAAGGTTTTTGCTCTTATAGTATCTATATGAAAAATTCTTCTTCTTTTAGTGCCATCTCCTACCGGAGGTTGGCAATCATTAAGGCTAATTGGATCTTGTTCACTACCGCCCTAAACAATGATCTTGAACTCATATTAAACTACTGGCGGAGGTTCTTAAGCCAGGATGTTCGTCTTCGGCCAGGTCATCGTTTAAAAAATTTGTAAAAGAAAAATGCACTTCTAGGACTAATTCATGCCTATAGAATTAATGCAGCGAAAATAGAAATGATGCAGTCTAAGTTAACATAAAAATCTGGCTCGAGACTCATTCGAGTTCTTTGCACATCTCATCATTGTTTCGGATTTGGCCATGCACGCCTACGTGAAAAATTCATCATCATCATCATGATCAACCCATTACCGGCTCACTACAGAGCACGGGTCTCCTCTCAATATGAGAAGGGTTTGGCCATAGTCCACCACGCTGGCCATGTGCGGATTGGCAGACTTCACACGCCTTTGAGAACATTATGGAGAACTCTCAGGCGTGCAGGTTTCCTCAACATGTTTTTCCTTCACCGTTGAAGCAAGTGATATTTTAATTTTTTTTAAACGCACATAACTCCGAAAAGTTAGAGGTCCGTGCCCGGATTCGAACCCCCGACGCCCTAACCACTAGACTATCACCGCTTTTTGTGAAAAATTCACCAGGTGTTAATTTGCACTTAAGTATCTGCGAATAGTTTAAAAAAAATGCAAATCAATGAATGTTTTTTTTCCAGGTGGGTCCCCTGTCAGACTACACAATAAAATTCCTTCAGCACCTCAAAGAGTTCTTTGGAGTCATGTTCAAATTGGAAGTGCTGAGGGCAGAAGATGATGGTGACAGTTCAGACGACGAAGAAAAAGTAACCGTTGCGCAGAAAATAAAAATGACTTGCGTTGGCATAGGTTATGTTAATATTAGCAAGAGGACGCATTAAATAAATGATTTTAAGTTTATAGTCTGTGGTTTTTATATTAAATATTTTTTGGAACGAACGTCCTTATCGCGCGCTGTGAAAGGGGGCTAGACGGAAAAAAATCTTACGAAAAGTTGTCACGACACTTTTTGTTATTGTAAGCTGTGCGGCGTCGCATGTTTCTCTGTCTATCTCTTATAGAAAGCAAGCCAGATATTTTCATTTCTATTTCGCATTGAACAGTGTGGTGTCGCCACGATTATTTTTGTTGAGTATATACAGGTTTTTTGTAAATAAAAAATAATAAAAAATAATAATGAATCCTGACAGTGTTTCTGCACAAGTTCCGGATATTGCTGATGGAGTACAAAATTGAGCCTATTGATTAAGTTTATATAACATTATATTTGTTAATAATAAAAAAAATATTATAAATTAAATTATATAAAATTTTATTACAATTCCTTCACTAATTAATCTAAAGGAATTTCGTTCCATCCGGGTGTCCCTTGACACCTCTCAAGTTTTTTTTCACATATTAGTGATAAATCCCTCAGTGCCTGAAGGCTAAAGTTTTCGAACAGTGCGTGTTGCCAGCGATGACTTACGGCTCAGAAACGTGGTCGCTCAATAGGGGCCTCATAAGAAGGCTCAGAGTCACTCAGCGAGCAATGGAGAGAGCTATGCTAGGAGTATCTCTACGTGATCACATCAGAAATTAAGAGATCCGTAGAAGGACCAGAGTTACCGACATAGCTCAGCGAGTTGCGAAGTTGAAGTGGCAATGCATAGCTCGGAGAACCGATGGACGTTGGGGTCCCAAGGTGCTGGAATGGCGACCCCGCACCGGTAAACGTAGCGTTGGTCGACAAGGTGGACAGACGACATCAAACGAGTCGCAGGGAGCCGCTGGATACAAGCGACCGTGGCCACTGGAACTCCCAACAAAAGGCCTATGTCCAGCAGTGGACGTCTATCGGTTGAAATGATGATGAGTGATAACAAAACTAACATGTGAAGGTAACATTTTGTAATTTCATCACTACCACTTATACTGAAAAATTTTAACTGGAAAATCCAATACGAACTATGTAGTCCGGTCAATTTAGACATTCAAAGTTACATAAAGTCCCAACAAGCTGAATTTCTGTGAAGTTGTTCAAAACATAATTATAAACAATGTCTAGAAGTTCCCCATCATTCCCCTGCAAGGAAAAAATTCAAGGTCAAAGGTTAAAAAAAATGAGTTTTTTCGCGATTTTCAGCAAAACGGTAAGTTTTATCATAAAAGTGAGGTACTTTTATGATACTTATAGACAAAAATTTTAGATCAAAAAATTATCTATATAAAATGTATCAATACTTTTTTTCTTACGAGCCACCGTTTCTGAGATATAACGATTCAAAAAGTTATAAAAGTTGTTGTCGTCATAATATGCACACGTTTCCACGTCACCTATGAGGTAGTGTACTTAGCTTAGAACTGCATGACAATTTTTTTTATAAATAGCTAAGGAACAATTTAATAATTCCAATAAAAGTGCTCATTTATATTTTATTAATTTATTGTTCTAATTACATAAGTAATATTACTTAAAACTACAATTGTAAAACAATTAAGGCACAATTCACACGTTTTAATATTTTCTAATTTTGACATAAACTAGATTTTTTAATTGTAATAAGTTTAATAAAAGTGGCAGTGTTGTTTGGTTGAATACATAAATACAAATTTTAAGCAATTATAAATTGCTTTATAATAATAAATATAAATAGGTATAGTTTGTCAAAATTATATTCGTATATTCAACTTGGTAGGTGCTTTTGAGTATTCCAAGTGACACTAGTTCGCTAAATAATTATTACATAATTCTTACAATAGGAATGCATAAAAAATTGTAGTCTTTATGACTTAGAATCAATTTCATAAAAGATATGAGTATATAAATATTTGCAATTTTTTTTTGTTGAAAAGCATGATTTAGATCAAAATAACTAATAGGGACTTAGACTAAGGGCGTAGAAGGCAGTGACCAGTAAAAGAGGGGGTTGTCATAAATCGATTTCTGTAGTTTTTATCTTTTTTTAAATCCAAAACAAGTTCTTGATTGTTAGTGATGATGCAGTCTAAGAAGATGGTAGCGGGCTAACCTGTTAGGGGTATAGTAAACCCATACTCCGAATTGGTTTCTACGCGACATCCACAGCCCGGTCACGCTGTGGCAACCAATAGGGTTAGTACAGCTAATAGATAGTCCGAAAAAAAAAACGCGACATCGTGCCGGAACGCTAAATCGCTTGGCCAGTACAGTAACCAGACAAATCTTATTATAAAGTAAGTATTACTGTCATAAAATTGGGTATGTTTGCGTACATTTTATAATATGGTAATAATTGAAGTACTACTGTCATAAGTCTACTTTTAATTCTCACTGCTGGTCACAGGCTTCACCTCACATAGGAGTGTGAGTTTTCAGGCATACATTTATATTGGTCCCAATTCATATTGTACTTTTCACTCTGTGTCCTTTGGATAAAGATAACAGTTTTTAGCCGTGTAAATTTAGTTTCGCTTAGAGATTTATTAACATAATTGGCACCATGTTCTTTAGAAGCAGGAATTCAAGTCAACAGCGGTTTTTCATGCTTATTAGCATTTTGATTTATCTGTATAGGAAATAACATAATATGATAATTTCAACCATAGTACCTCCCATACAAATCAATATATTACAAAACATTTTCATTCAACAACAACAAATATTTTCCGATGTCAGAACAACAAAAGAATTGTTTTATAATGTGGCGTGGAAGAACTATTTTTTATATAAAAACAATTCTACAGGTGCCATATCTACATTCAACTTTTTACACAACTCTTAGGTTATCACAATGTCTCCCGCTGGTCCCTTCACACGTCCTTCTCATTGCACCCCAGCCCGGCGGACCAGTTGCAGATCCCTCCCACAGGATCGAAGGAGAGGCCCTTGGGGCAGATGTACTCCCAGCCCACGACGGCGCCGATCTCCATGCGTGCGCACGAGATGAACTTCTTGCAAGATGTCGGATGGGGGAAGTTACCGATGTCAAGGCATTCGATGTTGCCTGTTGTAAACAAAGAAGTTTTTAGAAATATTACTTTTTAAAATTGCAATTATGACCTACTATGAGAATCTAATATTTTTATCATCTAAACTAGTACATGATTTTGTGCTTGTTGATATTAGAAATTCGAGTATTTTTATTGATTACAGTTGATGGTTATGATGATGCCAAAACAAATGGAAAACAATGTAAGATAGTTGAAAACCTTTCAACTATCTAGCATTTAAAGGTAGTTAAAAGGTTTGGGAGACACGTTATAGACTATATATTGTGATAGATTTTACCAAAGTTTATCAAGTAATTCTTGTTTTGATACATTTAATCAGTTTCTTCAACGGCTGTATGGGCCCAGATCCCCTTGCCTTTCCCATGAGTCATAAATAAAAAAAAATAGTTTCTTCATAGGAATGCTAAGCAAGCTTAATTATTGCGGCTGAATATAATTTATCCAAGTGTGTCAAATCTAGCAGGAGATAAAATTAAAATTTGAATACAATACATACAATAGCCGTTTTTAGCCGTTTTTATACGATTTGAAATACATTACAATTTCAAATCGTATAAAAACGGCTAAAAATGCTTATTAAAGACTCAATTATTAATACGCACCTTTTCCATGTAAAATTACTCTATTCGCTTCCTCGAAATTCTCCACAACTTTCTCCTGTCCGTCATCATAGTAATCATAATCCGAAATTGGCTTGACCACTCCACTTGGCTCGGCCAACTTTTGTACCACAGTCTTTTGAACCTTTGTAGGTCTCTTTTCCGTACCAAGTGCTTTTTGTAACGTTTGAACAGATTCCTTGGGGACATTGTCCTTTTGAACCGGTGTCTTCTTAATCAGTATCTTTTCAAAAGGCTTCCTCGTAGTTCTCCTTGGTTTCAATGTTGTCTGTGGAAGGGCTGAGGTGGGCGACTGTGTTGTGGATATTCTTCTGTTGACAAACTTCCTTCTTACTGGCTTTCTGCTTGATGGTTGTGGAGATGTGACTTTCGGTGACAGGTATTGATATTCATCTAAAAAGCAACATTTAAAATGTATTGTTTTGCTAGTATTTTTATATATTTACATACCATTACACGTACACGTCATCATCACACCGAATGTAATAATACAAATATATTATACATATCTAGGTGAGAACCCATGCGCTGTTTCATAGTCTATTATGAATATTTAGTACTAGCTGTTGCCCGCGACTTCGTCTGCGTAGAATTGCTGATTTCCCTTGAGATTGAGGTTACCCGTGCGGCCAATGCCCTGCTTCAGAAAGTAAGCTACAGGCAGATGTCAAATTGCCGATTTTCGTGTTTCTGAATAAAAAAACATAGGACTTTCATACAAACTTCCAACCCCTATTTTCCCCTCTTAGGGGTGGAATTTCCAAATATCCTTTCTTAGCTGACGTCTCTTAACTATCAACTACCTATCTGCTAAATTATAGCTTTATACATACTATAGTTTTTGAGATCTCGTGTTTAATCAGTAAGTATGTAAATATGTAAGAAAGTGACCTTTCGCTTTTATATATATTAGATTAGCTGCTAAACACTATTACTAATAATTACTTATCTAATAAATTAATACTTAATTGCTGTTTCTTTGACAAAACCAGTATAAGATATTTTTAAAGGGTAAGTGAGTATGATTACGTACCGTCATAAGATTTAGTCACTGGCGACTCCAGAAGGTATTCCCTGGTGAAATACGAAGGCTCTTGCAAGCCCTGTCTACCAGTTGAGTACCCGAAGACTAATGGTTCCGGAATCTTCTCACTAGAAGCATCGTATCTAGCAGTAGATGGACCCTCACTCGAACTGAACCTCACTGTCGATTTATTCTCTTCATTTATGTTTATTAAATTAGGGGAAAATCCAGCCGGTCGCGAAACTTTGCTCGTAAAACCTGTAGGATAAGTTGGGGAAACATCCCGTTCTGTATTAGTATACCTAGGTGTCGAATCCCTGAAATTCGAAGACGTTCCCACTGTTGTAGGATTCTGGACAACCCTATCAGTATTGGTATATCTGGGTGTGGATTCTCTAAAACTCAATGAAGCTATTGTAGGGTTTACGGTGGAAAACCCGGGTCTTGTTCCTCTTGATTCGTAACTGCTTGTGGTGTAAGATGGTGGATTGGAGTCTGTTGGGAAGTTGGTGTATCGAGCAGTTGATTCCCCTGATCCTTCAGACCCTAAGCTTAGCGTAACGCCAGATATTGTTGGGTTTATGGTGTTTGTTGCGTCAATTGGAGGTCTTGAAAATCTATTGGTGTAAGCTCCTGTTGTGGTGACTACTGGAAGTCTCGTGTCTGTATCAAGTGAGGATCGAGTGGAAGAAGGTGCTTCATCTGTTTGAACGGAGGCATAGACGCCGGTTTCCGCGTTGTTCCTTGTTGTATAAGACTGCGTACGTGTGTACTCTTCAGGGTATGATTGGGTCTTGGTGTAGTCTTCGGTGTATTCTGGGCTTGTGAATTTATAGTCTACTATCGTTTGTGAAGGTCTTCTTGTAGATCGAGGTTCGTCGTCGTAGTCTGGTATGATTGGTACCGGCGCTCCTAAGAGTTGGTGTGCAGCCAATGCTACGGCAGTTTCTGCGCTGATATCTGCAAGGATTTATGAATGACCTTGATATTGTGATACTAAGCTTAGCTAAGCTGTGATAGCCTAGAGGTTAGGGCCTAACTAGAGGTCGGGAGTGTAATCTCGGGCACGCACTAGAAGTGCGTACTTTTTGGAGTTATGTGCGTTTTTAAGCAATTAAAATATATTGCTTCAACGGTGAAAGAAAACATCGTGAGTAAACCTGCATTCCTGAGTTTTCCATAATGTTCTCATAGGCGTGTCAATCCGCACATGGCCAGCGTGGTGAACTATGGCCAAACCCTTTTCATACATCAATGGGTTGATCTTGATGAAGGTTAGTGTTTTACTTTACGGTTATTATTTTTTATTTTTTAATTAATTTTGCAGCCCTGGATTCAAGGCTTTTCGGGAAAGTACATAATTTCATAAAAATAATATTACAATTAACATTTCTCTTTTATTACCAAGAAAGACGATGATTTAATATCCCGATCACACAGATACGGATAGATAATGATTGTTAGTTCAGTATTGGGGGTTTAATATGATTTCTCTAGGGTTTAGTGGGTTTTTGATCTGAGCTGTGCATGTGCTTAAACATCTAAGCCCCTTATTCTATGGTTACGAATTGTTAACGTGAAGTGCTAAGTCTCACACAATGCGTGCAGATTTAGTGAATAAATGTCATTCGGGTTTTTTTTTTAGCTGGGAAATTCGTTTACGCATTCCCTCCGGAAGCGGCGCAGACAAGACTGCGTCGCTTCCGACGGGGTGTGTGGGACTCGCCGGCGGCCAGACTGACGACCAGAATACCCACTAAAATCCAGCGATGCTTCTACGCGTCGCCTGGTGGTTAGGTCCCGGGTACACCCGCGCACACTACCGCAACCCAACCAGCGGCGTCCGCCGAGGCAGACCCTCCACCGGGGCCCTATGATCGAGGCCCCCTAACTCCAATTGAGGCGCGCCAGTAACATTGGGCGCGCCTTACAACCCGAGAATGTCATTTGGATGAATGGTTAAACATCTGCGTTCGTGAGATTTATTGAGCAATATAAAGCGGAATATGAATGTAGTGGTCCCCTTTTATTATTTGTTTTAAATGGCTTGTGCATGTATAGTTGCATTAATATAAATAACTTAACTAAATTAAACGCTACACAATAAATATAAATAGAGACGGTTAGTTGAAAACAGTTAAATTGTTCCTTTTTGTTGTGCCAAAGGTTCGTGATAATTAATAAAAGTAATAGTCCATAACCCTTTTTTATCCACTACAAGTTAACCCTTGACTGCAATCTCACCTGGTATATGTGATGATGTAGTCTAACATGGTAACGGGCAAACCTGTTAGATATATTGCAAACCCATACTCCTAATTGGTTTCTAAGCAACATCGTGCCAGAACGCTAAACCGCTTGGCGCCAAAACTTTGTCAGTCGGGTGGTAACTAGCCACCAGACAATACTCGAGCCGGGAATCGAACCCAGGACCTCCAACAATGTAATGTGAATGCAAGCGCTGCGTCGCGGAGGTCGTCGATAATCAAGTCAAGATGTTCGATTTGTCAGCCTTATCGCTATAATATAGCAAAGTCTTCCAGGAAACTTCTTTTTTTTAAGTTTACGAATATAGTTATCACCATGAAATAACTACTATGCAAATTATTGACGCGTCAAAAGTGCCTTTTTAAGGACTATTTGAATAAAGATTATTTTGAATTTGAATTTGAATTTGAAACCAATGCAATGGGTTAAGGAAACGCATGCCGACAAGCAAAAAGAAGAATCCAAGCGCCGTAAGATGATTTTAACAAAAAAAAATACCTTCGCTAGTGGTTTTTCCTTCTGTAGTAACATCAATCTCTTCAGCACTAGATCTCAACCTCAGTATCTCTTCCAGCTGGTTCTGTTTGAAGCTGGAGCTGTATTTCTTGCTCTGCCTCGTCTTCTCTTCCTCATTAGTAGCCGCTGGGTTCTGGTCCTCGCTTTTCAGTTGGACTAACGGACGACGGCGTTGGACGTTGGTGGTGGGTTGCTGTGTAGTGCTTTGTTTTAACGATGGATCTTCTATTGCATCTGCAAAATGGTCAGTTTAACAAAAGAAGGCAGATTGCAAATACATCACAATACATTAACAAAACGCATTGGTTTTTTGATATACCTAATGAAAAGTGTAAAAAAACTCCAGGTATAGGATTATGTAATTTTTTTTATACACTGCAAATTAGCCCTATACAGCAATCTCACCTGATGATAAGTGATGATGCAGTAACCTGTTAAAGGTATGGTAAACCCACACTCCTAATTGGTTTCTACGCGACATCATGCCGGAATTCTAAATCGTCTTTGTCGGTAGGGTGGTAACTAGTTTCGGCCGAAGCCTCCCAACAGTGTAAATGATAAACAAGCATGTGTATGAAATGTTGCTGTAATAAGATAGCTCTTAATATAATTTAAAGTGACATGTGACATGGTGATAACAAAAAGAAAATTTGCCTGACTAAGTTTGTTGTGGGCTTCTTCTTAGACCGGGGCGCGTGGAACCCCCATAGCTAGTTAACTTAAATCTACTAGTTTTAAGTTTATGAATGTAGTTATCACTATCAAATCACTGCTATGTAAATTATTGACGCGTCAAAAGTGTCTTTTGAAGGACTATTTGAATTTGAATTTAAACAAAGTAAAAAACAATACCCTAAAAAGCCAGCAACGCATTGGCGGTTCCTCTGGTGCTGCAAATGTTCATGGGCGGCGGTAATCACTTACCATCAGGTGACCCGCCTGCTCGTTTGCTCGCTATATATATATATATATAAAACCCTAACAGGTTCGCGCGCTATCATAGTTCGCACTTATCTCTTGTTGACATAAGTCAGTACCTATATCACCGATATCCTGTAGTGACTCTTCGCTCTCCAGCAGCGCAGCGGTCGGCCTGGCGGTGCTCGTTGTGGTGGTGGTGCTGAAGAGGGGTCTTCGGCGACTCGCCACCCGGAACGGCCCGCGGCGCAGGGGAGTCAGCACTGGCGGCTTTACTGTAGTTGTTGAAGTCGCTGTTGATAAAAATAAAACCTTAAACTCTGATAGGAAGTACAACACGAAACATACAGCTTTGTAAAATGCAAAACTTGTTAGTATTTTATAATTAAAATGCATGTCAACTTTATTAGATAACAATTTTTAAATGAAAGACAACATTTGTTATAAAATAAGCGAAGATATGTCTGTCTGTGTACGAGTAATTGTATCTAAGTGTTCAGTTATTCAACTTTGAAAAACTACTAGCTACAATGTCTTCCTACGATTTTCATGGACAAATCTGTCTATAATAAAAGAAACATTTTTCCGATAACGCTGTTCACTTTATTATCTATTATTTATTGAGTTTTGCAATACTGCGAAGTAATATTGTATCTAATTGATTTATAATTTAATCATCATGATCAACCAATTGTCGGCTCACTACAGAGCACGAGTATTCTCTCAATATGAGAAGGGTGTGGTCATAGTCCACCACGCTGGCCATGTGCGGATTGGCAGACTTCACACGCATTTGAGAACGTTATGGAGAACTCTCAGGCATACAGGTTTCTTCACGATCTTTTCCTTCACCGTTGAAGCCAGTGATATTTTAATTGATCGAACCCCCGACCTCTGATTAGGAGGCGGTCGTCCTAAACACTAGGCAATCACATCTTATTATTCATAATAAATAGTTTTTTTTTTTCAATGTTTGCCAATGTTAACTTTAGTGCGACTTGTATAACAAGAAGAACATAACCTATTAATTCAAAGCATTGTTCGTTGCTTACGGACCGATAAATAACCGGATGTGACTCTCCGAAGCTGCAAATACATAATACACCGCGAGAGGCTAAACACAGACCCAAACCCAAACACAATGGCGTATCACGTTGCTGTGGTAAAAGTGTACCTACCGAATTGACATGACATTGATTCGATAAATTTTGCGTGAACATTTTTATAGAAGCTCTATAAAGTATTCTGTCTTTCTTTTTTTTCGGACTGACTATTAGCTGTGCTAACCCTATTGGTTGCGACAGCGTGACCGGGCTGTTTGGCGAGCTTCTTTCAGAAGCTCTGCCAGAAGAAATTTTGAGCCCTAGGGCTCGATGAAACTAAGGGAACGTCTGCCTAAGGGCGCCTCCTGTGACCCCGAACCTCGGCTTAGGCGACGTTTGGGATAACGGGGGAGTCGGATGTTGAGTTGTCCGTACGTCTCCGAGGCCGTGGATGGAGCCCACGTCCGGATGACCTAAGATAGTGGGGACCTCGTCTTCACCGGCGAAGAGGGTGTGTAACGTATGATTGTGTGATAGGTGGTATATATCTGTCTATATTAATAATAACATCGAAGGGATCTGTTTTGTTTGTTTGTTTAAACGCTTTTTTCCGAAACTACAAAACACAAGAAAACTTTTCTCAAGAGACTATATCTGAGAATGGTTATGTATATACGAGTATAAATTATACTTATAATTTTACCGTTCGTTGCCTTATGTTACCCTATATAGACAACTACTCTTATGAGCCAACAAAGCAATATTACTTTGTGGCCGCCTGCTTTTTAGTTGGTCGATGCGACGTGGTAGTTTGGGTTATATTATTATATTGTGTTAGAATAGCGGATAAAATTAATTACTAAAAGTAATCATAGTTTAGTTGATGCTGATATTATGTACAGTTAAACGTCAGTGGCACTCTAATGCCGGAAACAGAATCATGTGGAGAAACATCATACGGAAGAAGGTGACGGATCGCGACCCTCAGTAATGAGGATGACGATGCAGAGAGAGGTGTTCAAAAGGGTTTCTGACCGGGGTGTGAAGACAAGTCATTCAACATTGTTTTCTTTTTCGGACTATTAGCTGTGGTTGCCACAGCGTAACCGGGCTTCGGAAAGAAGTTCTGCCAGAATGAATATTGAATAGCTCTTCTCTAATATAAGTACTTCGGTTTCTTATTAAGTTCCCAGCAATATCAAGCCAAGATTCCTAGATATGTTCAATTTCTTAGGAGGCTCCTTTTTTTTTTATACACTACAAGTTAGCCGTTGACGGCAATCTCACCTGATGGTAAGTGATGATGCAGTCTAAGATGGTAGCGGGCTAACCTGTTAGGGGTATTGTAAAGCCATACTCCTAATTGGTTTCTACACGACATCGTGTCGGAACGCTAAATCGCTTGGCGACACGCCTTTGTCGGTAGGGTGGTAACTAGCCACGGCCGCAGCCTCCCATCAGACCAGACTCGAGCCGGGAATCGAACCCAGGACCTCCAACTTTATAATGCAACAGCGCGCGCGCTGCGCCACGGAGGTCGTCAAAAAGGTCGTCCTTGGGTAGGGTATGCACTACTTTTAAGCAGTTTAGTGCCCTGTTAAACTATGTTGCTGAATGTACGTATACAAGTGCAGATGATATAATGAGTTTATAATGTCGACAATTACCTATTATATAATTATATAAAAGATGTAATTTCAAAACTTTCACACGGTTACTTTTTCATACAGTAAAGGAAACAATGCGATTTAGGTCTGTCTGATTATTTAATTCATAAACATATGAGCTCACAACAAAGTCTCTAGATTATATGTGCATCGACAGCCTATCTCAATTATTATTTTTGTTTAAAGGATATTCGTAGATATTTTCAAAATCATCATCATCACGAACAACCCATTACCGGCTCACTACAGAGCACGGGTCTCCACTCAATATGAGAAGAGTATGGCCATAGTCCACCACGCTGGCCATGTGCAGATTGGCAGACTTCACACGCCTTTGAGAACATTATGGAGAACTCTCAGGCGTGCAGGTTTCCTCACGATGTTTTCCTTCGCCGTTGAAGCAAGTGATATTTTTTTTTTTTTTTCAAAATATCGATATTTTTTTTTAGTTTAATATAAATCAATATTAATTGTGACTAATCGATTAATTCAGCGGCATAGAAGTGAAAAGCTAATAGTCAAATTTTCAGATGAATGTTTTATTAGATATGCATTTCCTATTGCAGCTAACGATACAATCCAAAAAGTCTAATAGAAATACGTGTCATTTATTACATGTTAAAGCTCAATTTGATTGCCTTTATAGAACACCATAATAGAAATATCGATCGATGATGTAATCGAAAAACGAAGCGGTGATAGCCTAGTGGTTAGGGCGTCGGCTTCCTAATCAGAGGTCGGCGGTTCGAATCCGGGCACGCCACCACCACCTCTAACTTTTCGGAGTTATGTGCGTTTTAAAAAAATTTAAATATCACTTGCTTCAACGGTGAAGGAAAACATCGTGAGGAAACCTGCACGCCTGAGGGTTCTACATAATGCTCTCAAAGGCGTGTGAAGTCTGCCAATCTGCACATGGCCAGCGTGGTGGACTATGGCCAAACCCTTCTCATATTGAGAGGAGACCCGTGCTCTGTAGTGAGCCGGTAATGGGTTGATCATGATGATGAAAGCTCAATTCGATTGGCTTTATAGAACACCATAATGGAAATATCGATCGATGATGTAACCGAAGTAGATATTAAGCCTACATTGATTGCTCCCATTTCTTTCTACGCATTTCACAATGGCCACATGCGGCGGTTAAAATGCTGTTCTCATAAGTATATCATTACTTTCAAAATGGTGGAAATAACTAGAAATTAAACTTGTTTGTAGATTGCTATTTTCGCTGGGAGAAACGTAATGAGACAAGTTTCATATTGTAAATATATTTTTTTTATATCATAGGGCCCACTTACGCAGTTTATGTAAGAGAAATCTTGAATAAATATTCGATTTCATCTGTTAAGTACGTATCATGAATAAAATTAACCCTAATTGCTTACCATAAGCGTAGAAACAGTAGCTCTGTTTCTATGCTTTCAAGTAAAATATTGTTTGACAACCTCCGTAGCGCAGGGAGCGCGCTGTCGCATTACAAATTTGGAGGTCCTGGGTTCGATTCCCGGCTCGAGTCTGATCTAACCGGCTGGTCTGGTCGGCCACTACCGAAGCTTCCCACCACGCCAAGCGTTTTAGCGTTCCGGCACGATGTCACGTGAAACCAAATAGGAGTATGGGTTTATCATACCCCTAACAGATTAGCCCGCTACCATCTTCGACTGTATCATCACTCACCATCGGGTGAGATTGCCGTCAAGGGTTAACTTGTAGTGGATAAAAAAAAATGTTTTTAAACATTTCGGCTAGATCGTGGCTAGTTATCAGCCTACTGACAAAGACGTACCGATATGCCATTCAGCGTTCAGGTACGATGCCGTGGTTGGATATAAGTTAAGTAAAGTAAGTAACATTAGGTTTATATCAATATCGTGCATTTTAGAAACGTCCTTTCAGAGAGTAGGCTGATGGTATAAACTGAGTATTAATTAAAATTTTCAGTCATCATCATCATCATGATCAACCCATTACCGGCTCACTACAGAGCACGGGTCTCCTCTCAATATGAGAAGGGTTTGGCCATAGTCCACCACGCTGGCCATGTGCGGATTGGCAGACTTCACACGCCTTTGAGAACATTATGGAGAATTCTCAGGCGTGCAGGTTTCCTCACAATGTTTTCCTTCACCGTTGAAGCAAGTGATATTTTAATTTTTAAAAACGCACATAACTCCGAAAAGTTAGAGGTGCGTGTCCGGATTCGAACCGCCGACCTCTGATTAGGAGGCTGACGCCCTAACCACTAGGCTATCACCGCTTCAATTCAATTTTCAGTACCTACTAATAATGTAAGCTCATTATTATTTTCCCTTAACTGCGAAAACATTCATAGATCTAGCATGTGACGCCCTATATGATGAAGGATTATCTAAAAAGTGTGAACTACGCAAGCAATTTATCAATAAACAAAACAAAATTTCATTCGGCAAGGGTTGCTTAAGAATGAATAAGTACTAGATTCTTTCATTAGATAGCATTATTTGGCTTATGCAATAATAGGGTATGTAAATCGGCCGAAAACTGCGTGAAAAATACGTATTACAATGGTTCGTAAATGGGTCTAAATTATTAAAAGATTATAAGAACTGTGGCAGTTCCTGGTCATTGTTTCGCATCTACAACTTGACACACATACATACATGCTAAACAATGATTAATTACGGTTCAAATATCTTTTCAATGGTGTAACGTGCGTCGTTTTAGCGCCTTGCGTTACACAACGGAAAATTTGCGGGGAAAATGCCTCTGTCACAAGAGCGTGGGACACGAGCAATGGGACTAGACGACGTTACAAAATGGGGCATATTCCCACGAGACTATTATAAGCCGTTTAAAATTCCATGTGTCCTTGTACAAGGGTATATGTGATTTTTGTGAAGTTTCTAACTATCCAGGAAGATTGCAAAGGAACGGAGAATAGGAGACTAAGACAATATTCGCAATTAGCAGTCATCCGAGGTTTTATTTTTATTTTATATTCTACTTCTCACGCCCGTGTGCAAAATAAATACATGTAGAAACTAATTGAGATATAATAAACTTCATGATCAACCTATTCCCGGCTCACTACAGAGCATGAGTCTCCTCTCAATATGAAAAGGGTTTGGCCATAGTCCACCACGCTGGGCATGTGCGGATCGGCAGACTTCACACGCCTTTGAGAACATAATGGAGAACTCTCAGGCATGCAGGTTTTCTCAAGATTCCTTCACCGTTTAAGCGAGTGAAATTTTTAGCGTAAAAACGCACATAACTCTAAAAGGTTATAGGTGCGTGCCCGGGTTTGAACCCCCGACCTCTGATGATGATTATTATTGTAATTAGTAGGTATTGTTGCTAATTCTCTTGCACTCAAATCGCTGACATCAACTAAATTGATATGTTTAATAATAGTGCTATCTCTTTCCATAGAAAAGTACAGCGCTACTTTTAGATTTATCTTTTTGTTAAGTTTACAGAACAGAAGGTAAACCATTATTGAAATTAATACCTAAAAAACCGTAAGGCACAAAAATATTATGTTCTAACAATGCAAAATTCTTTATTTTCTCTTTATTATTATAATATTAGATATGATATATATAACAGACTACCTTTATTTGTTCATTATAACCATACGATAGATTATGTGAAATAATATTTTGTACAACTATCATAAACTTCTTTTCCTTTCTTTAAAGCTTAATTTGGTATTCACGAAATTAACATCTACTATTTAATACTCTTTTGAGCCATCAAATTTTCTTCATTTTCAAGCCACCTTACTTACCAGTAAGGAATTTTAATTTTTTATATATAATAGTCCTTAAATACATTGTTTAATTTATATAAAGTGGTTATACCTAGTCCTATATTTACGCAACATTGGTTTTTGTAGATATAATATGTAGCGATATCGTCTCATACATACAGTAAGCCATCTAAAGAGCCTATATGTTTCTGTGTATATTAATCATTTGTAATTATCAGACAATCAGTAGAGGCGTATGTACGCAGCGATGCTTATCTTGACTTTGTTGAGTTAAAGGTGAACCGGTAACAGTTAGATTGGACAAAGTTGTAACGCTAGTCAATGTGAATTACGTTTGAGATATATATATATATATATTTTTTATTAGCATTACAGAGCATTTATAGAAAAGTCCCTACTATAGTGTTAAGGATTATGTAAACAAGCATGGGTGTGAAATATTGCTCATATAAAATAGCTCTTAATATAATTTTAAGTGGCATGTGAGATGGTAATAACAAAGAGAAAATTTACCAGGCTAAGTTTGTTGTGGGCTTGTTCTTAGACCGGGGCGCGTTTGGAACCCTCATAGCTTTAGTTTTAAGTTTACGAATGTAGTTATAAGCATCAAATAACTACTATGTAAATTATTGACGCGTAAAAAGCCTTTTAAAGGACTATTTGAATAAAGATTATATGAATTTGATTTTGAATTTATATATAGACATATATACAAACATCGATATACACAAGTTATGATGAATATTAGCTTTATAAACATTTATCTAAGTACATATTTGGGATCTTTTATCTTTAAAACGTGATTGCCAATTTTCGTATTTGATGAAACGTCATTTTTATTTTGCTCTTGTCTGCAAAGTTACCTGGAGGAATGTGATGATACAGTCAAATATGGTAGTGAGCTGATCAGATTGGGTTAGGTTATATTCAGCTCATACTCCTTATCGTTTGGCGGCACGTCTTTTTTGACCCAGAAGGCTAGACCAGAAAAAAAACGGTCTCTTCCGGGGATAGTACCGGGAACACAAGGTTGCCTGGCAGAGATCGCTACTAAGCGATAAAGCCGCCTTTTGTATACTGTTTCTTCTTGTTTTTCTTATTATTTCTATCTATATGTGGTGCACAAATAAAGAATAAATAAATAAAAAAAAAAAAAAAAAACATTTACTTATAATACCACTGCGCCATGGAGATCATAAAAACAGTTTTTGATTGTTCAGTTTACCAAAAACGGTCTATTATTAAGGTCATAATATGGTTGTGATAATGCTTTATTCCAACTTACGTTTTTACTCCATTAACTGTCTGTCTGTTTGTACGCAATAATCTTTAGACTGGCTACATCGATTTTGATAACAATTTCGAGTGCGAGTCAAGAATTAAATTATATTATATAAGTCTTATGTTTTTTTTAAATTAGTGAATTAATATTTTGCTAAAATACTTTGTATGGGAGAATTAATGAAACTTTTTAGCGGTTGCTTACTTTGACATTGAACAAGGTCTAAGTCGAGGGCGACCGCTATCATATACGTTTAAAATTTAGACCATTAATTATTATTAATTTAAATTGATAATGAATCAATTTAGATTAGACATATTTTTGTCCAATTTATTAATATATCAGTATCAATGAACTCGAAATTTCCGGAATTAATATTTCAATGGATACAAATCGGTGCTAATAAATCTATAATATAATAAAACTGTAACAGGGCGAATTCTGTACATTAAATATATTTTGAAAATTTTAATTGGAGGATGCTTTACTATCGATACTGAGCTCAAAAAATTTTTTTTTGTGCCTGTCTGTGTCTTTCTATATCTTGGCCACGCATCACGCCGAAACTACTAGATAGGTTTCAATGAAATTTGGTATAGGAGTAGCTGATACTCCGGTTCAACCTATAGGATAGTTTTTATCCCGGAATTCAGCACGGTTCCCTTGGGAGAGGGGATGAAAGTCAAAATGTGTATTTAGTTGTAGTTCATTACCGCGTACTCCGATTTCACTCATTCTTTTTTTTGTTAGAAAGGACATACTTTAATGTTCTATCCTGTAATTATTTCAAGGTTGTCGGTTTAGTAATCTATTGCTTCGTGATAGTGAAGAAAAACAAACACACTTTCACATACACTCACTCAACGCAGACGAAGTCGCGGGCGTCAGCTAGTATTAAATATGGTTGTGTGTTTTATATTTATTAGCACAAATAATACAAAGGTTTTTGTTCAATACCCTTTCCGTTTATTCTTGCGTAAAATGTAATTTAAAAAGCAGCGAACCTTGCATCGTCGAATAAACTTATTATCAGTAAGCATACAGAGATCCCTTGTATCCATAATGAGTGATGATTATCTAATGATGCTATTGCGTAATAGAAAGCGCCGGTTCACTTGGCCGGCTGCTTTCACCGCTTCTCAGCGACGCCTAGTCCCCGGTGCGGTTTCACTCGCTTTTTACGGTAGCTAGCTTTTTTTTTTGTCCAGTTTTTAGGGTTCCGATGATAAATTGTTAAAAAACTCTTTTGCGGTGTGACTTTTTCTGTTTGTCACAACCTTATAATGAATTTGGGCTATATAATCATCATCATGATCAATCCATTGCCCAACCTATGAGAAGGGTTGGCCATAGTCCACCACGCTGGACATGTCTGTATTAGCAGACTGTCTGGATTAGCAGACTACATTGTAGTCTGCTAATCAGGGTAGGGTTAGGGTTAGGTTAGATTAGGACATTATAATATTGTAGCAATAAAATAGGCTGCTCTTTTGCTAGTAGTTGTTATGCAAAGGTGATGGAGAGAATGGGGAAAAATTTAAATATGTTAATAATTAAAATATAATTAAAATTTAAAATATATATTAAAAATTTTAACAAATTAAAATTTTGAATTTCTTAATCCCCAAATTAAAGCTGTGATAGTATAGCCTGTGATAGCCTAGTGGTTAGGACGTTCACCTCCTAATTACAGGTCGGGGGTTCTTAGAAGACTCGTGCTCTGTAGTGAGCCGGCAATGGGTTGATCATGATGAAATTAAATTAAATACGATATGCTAATTAGTAACAACTTACATGTCCCAACACCTAAAAAACCACATACTTTTTGTAACATCTGAAAATATTGCGAAACACCCTTTCGGTGTTATCCAATAAGCCATGCCAATAATTATTTGACCAAATAACTATTTATACTTTTCCTTTCAAGATACGGAACCCTCGGTGAGCGAATCTGGCGGTTTTTCATTTATCTTTTACGCACGAGTAACTTTTTTGACAATGTAGTCCATTTTTATTCGACTACGCGTCATTGATAAACGACTTACTGTTCGTAATAGATTTTTTTTTTAAATTTGCGCAAGCTCTTCAGCTGAAGCAACGTGTTTAAAATACACGTGTAGATAGATATATACGCGTGAAGTAGATCCATTTAGTTTGAAAAATAATTTAATTCGCTTTAGAATGAGTGAACTAATAGCAATTAATTTAATTAAAGCAATTCGAGACCGTAAGGCGTAATCCGGGAATCAAACCTAGGACCTCATAATTGCAAGTCGAATATGCAAATCCACACATAGTTCTAAAACAATAAGTATATAATATAATAATAAGTGAATTGCAATATTACCTACAGTTCCAGAAACATCGTTAATTTTCATAATTCTGTAGAATTTCTTTCAAATTAGATTATTTAGATTTTTTATTCAGGTCTTTCATCACGGAAAAACGAGAATACGGGTCGTTGATTGTTGGTCGTTATCTTGATGTTCAGTGATTACCGCCGCCGCCTAAGAAATACATTTGATTTTTCAATGTAAATTTAGCTGTCTAAAGAGCTGACGCATTCATCGTGATCAATCCATTACCGGCTCACTACAGAGCACGGGTCTCCTCTCAATATGAGAAGGGTTTGGCCATAGTCCACCACGCTGGCCATTTGCGGATTGACAGACTTCACACGCATTTGAGAACATTCTGGAGAACTCTCAGGCGTGCAGATTTCCTCACGATGTTTTCCTTCACCGTTGAAGCATGTGATATTTTAATTGTTTAAAAACGCACATAACTCTGAAAATTTAGAGGTGCGTGCCCGGATTCGAACCGCCGACCTGTGATTAGGAGGCTGACGCCCTAACCACTAGGCTATCACAGATTATTTCCAATTAAATTCAATATAACAATTCCATATAGTACCCTAACACACCGTAACGATTTGCGCATGCTAATGTGACCAATTAGGTAAGTGAAATGACATTACTATATTTAATTAATGAATTGCACTTTTAAATACACAATTGTGTAATCACCAGCGATTAAGACCGCTTAGCGAATTACTTTACTAGATTAACTAAGTAGATAAGTATTATAACTCACTTACCAACATTACTTAGTGGATCGCAATAAAATATATATATATATACACTCTTTTTTTTTCGGACTGTCTATTAGCTGTACAAACCCTATTGGTTGCCACAGCGTAACCGGGCTGTTTGGCGAGCTTCGGAAAGAAGCTCTGCCAGAAGAAATTTTGAGCCCTAGGGCTCGAAGGAACTAAGGGAACGGCTGCCTAAGGACGCCTCCTTTGAGGCCGAACCTCGGCTTAGGCGACGTTTGGGATACCGGGAGGGGTCGGACGGTTATATACACTCATGACTATGTATAACCCCTGAAGGTAAGTAATGACGCAGATTAGGATGAATCTCGCTTGCCTAGAAGATTCCAATATATATTCTCCATTATGTATTTAAGAAAAAAAAACTTGTGATAACCTAGTTAGGAGGTCCGCCTCCTAATCAGAGGTCGGGGGTTCGAACCCGGGCACTCTTTTAAGCAATAAAATATCGATAAGAATCACAGTCGAAGCCTCCTGACCAGACTCGAGCCGGGAATCGAACCAAATACCTCCAACTTTATAAGGCGACAGCGCGCAAACTGTGCTAAACAATAAACAGCAAGTATAATTTGCTATATTCCGCCGACAACCGGGAGATTTGTATAATATAACACCACACAAAATCTTCCACTAGAACCTCTACGCACGTTTCGACCCGACACCGGATCATCCTCAGGAGATGTTGACTTCACAAGCGCGAACAGTAAAGTCTTCTATTCATTATTCGCAAACTGTGCTACGGAGGTCGTCGAAACCCTATTAACTGTTATGAATACAGTTATCAGGCCTTCCAATTTATCTATTAAATAACATTGTAGTAATGATGTAGCAATGTCATTTACAAGCCATACTTTTTATTCTCTCTCATTAATAAAATCTCAAGGTGATCACGAACAGAGGTATTTGACTCTCTACCGTGAAGCGTTACGAAATGCCATATTATAATAATAGTTTTTAACACCATACACATTTCATACAATTTTCAACCATTTCCTTTATAAAATAAGGTTTAAAATGAATTAGCTGAATGCAAAAAATTAGTAAGCGTTGCTAATTTTATTATTTATGCACTCGAATTTGTTTAGTGAGAGTTTTAATAGAAATGTCCACGAATAATAGTCAGATTATGAACTTGTATTATTTATGTGAAATCTAAAAAAAAACGTTTTGCCATATAAATTATTTCTAGAGAATTTCTAGTGTAGAAAAAAAATAACTAACTTATTAAAAAATTTTAGCTTTGCCATAAGCTCAGAGAAGTTTTAGTCGAATTAGAGTGAAAAACATTCACAATAAAGACGATAATTGTTTAGTTAGCGAGCGGGATGACAAATGATTAAATTACTAAAATGACTATTAAAAAATAGGGTCTGGCGATAGAAGGATGAAAATGTAGGGTTGTATGTATTTTTTAATGTCACATAATACAAAAATAAAATAAAAAAAGTAATCCAAAAAATTTAAAAAGTGTTTGGAGTTAACTATTTTTCAAACCCCTTATCACTTAGGGGTTTGAAAAATAGTTAGTAGCCGATTTTCAGACTTACTGAATATGCATAAAAAAATTGTTAAGAATCGGTTGAGCCGTTTCAGAGGAGTATGGGAACGAACATTGTGACACGAGAATTTTATATATAAGATTTAAAAGTAGAATTTTTATTATATGTATATCGTTAAAGTGTAGCTTTTCGTATACAGACTACTAAATTAAACAACATTAATGATTACAAACTACTATAAACTCTTTGAGCTATAAAATGATGGTTATTTTATTGCATTAGTTGGGTAGTAAATAAAAATATGAACGTGTTAAGGATGTCAAATTAAAATTACCAGTACGCGCACGCCAAACGCTCCTTATGTCAAACTCTTATAAGCCCCCCAAAAAGTTGGTTTTTATAATAAGACTTTAAACCCTTATTACACGTTTGAATATGCAATTTCATGAATGAATGAGAATGGATTTCCTTTCTAGGTGTTTTATGCTTACGTTATGAAAGGAAACTGTCAATCAGTTAGACAGACAGAACCAGTTATGTTTTGAAATACGAGTATCTTCTTCTTTCTTTTTCTTGCCCTTATCCTACATTGTGTGGGGTCGGCACAAAACGTCTTCTTCTTCCACTCACTTCTGTCAGCCGTCACCTCGCTACCCACACCTTTTATATATCTTGCATATCTTTGCATATCTTCTTTTATACAATCCATCTAGTAAGTATAATAAATATATATTAGGAAGATTATATTTATTATCTTATGTTACACGTCCACATAAACGAATTTATTAATACGGTAGAGTCATTAGAGTAGAGTTAACATATCAGTCCCTTTTAATAAAGGGGAATGATTTCCAAAAAAAAAATTCATCATCATCAAATGTCTCAGTGACGGCGACCGGGCAAGGCAATTATCAGGGTTTCCGATGAGCGAAACGATAGCGCGACTCAATATACTAGTAGCGCCATCTAGTACCGCTTCGTTAAACTGGGCAACTGTAACTACAGGATACAAGCGCGTCACATCCAACCGTTATTACGGTCTCACAGTGATTTTTAGCACCATATCACATTTGGCGATCGTTTTGCGAGCTTCGGAAAGAAGCTCTGCCAGAAGAAATTTTAAGCTCTAGTGCTCGAAGAAACTAAGGGAACGTCTGCCTAAGGGCGCCTCCTATGAGGCCGAACCTCGGCTTAGGCGACGTTTGGGATAACGGGGGGGTCGGACGGTGAGTGGTCCGTACGTCTCCGAGGCTGTGGATTGAGCCCACTCCGGATGACGTAAGATAGCGGGGACCTCGTCTGTGCGTCTATGAACCACTCTTCATAGTAAAAAAACCAAACAGGAAATCCGATTTCATGTATTGCGTTGTAAAAACTTGCCTAACATTTAATACGTAGCCGTTAAACGTTTCGCGTGAGAATGTCAGCAATGTAGTCTGTATTAATGTGTTATTGCATTATTTATGTGTTACATATTTGAAACTAAAATATACCTACTCCCGTTTTTATTCGCATACATCTATAATATAATAAAACTATAACAGTCCTGTTATTCCTTATATAGTTTTTTTTTTATTGACAATTCTTCTAGTCGATGTATTTTCAAAACTAAAATGTCTTCTATGATATAATAAAACTGTAACAGGACGAAATCTGTACATTAAATATATTTTGAAAATTTTAATTCGAGGACTCTTAACTATCGATAAAACAATTTTTTGAATGTAATTTAGCAGGAGTAGCTGATATCCGGTTCAACATTTATAGGATAGTTTCTATCCCGGAATTCAGCACGATTTTCTTGGAAGAGGGGATGAAATTCGAAATGTGTATTTAGTTGTAATTCATTAACATGTACTCCGATTTCATTCATTCTTTTTTGTTAGAAAGGAGATACTTTACAGATTTTCCTGTAATTATTTCAAGGTCGTCAGTTTAGGATAGCTTTTATTCCGGAACACACTTACACACACACTAACTCAACGCAAACGTAGTTAAGGGCGTCAGCTAGTAAATAGTATAACTGTTCACTCAGCTCCATTGAAGCAAATAAAGGATATTTTTTATAAAAGTACATGATACCTAAATGCATTTTGGTTTAACGAATATATGTTAAATATTAAGGAAAATAATCATCACCAATGGCTCAACGTGCTCTTCAAAGCACGGGCGAAGGTAGACCACTTTCCTATCTCCTGGCTGGCACCCAGTATTTTTAAGAGAAAAATTCAGCATCTGAAAATTATTAGCTTAAATTACGCCAGTATTAAGTCCTGTATCATTCCTGGACTGTAATTAGATAAACATTGTCAGTTACGATAAATCCGAATTCCAATATGACGGTTATGACAAACAAGTTATAATTTCCCAAATTTAGCCTCCCATTAAACCCAGCCTTCACTATAACGCCACAAAGGTCTTCAACATTTAAGAAATTTGAGGAAAATTATTTGCACATATATAGACGTTTTATTTCTATAAAAGAGTTCAACGCGCTCGAAATGGAGGTTTAAAAATACTTTAGAATTAGAAAAAATTATAAAAGATTACGTAAGAACTATAGAATAATATTAAGTTTCAACTAATTATTGAATAAATTAAAATTAATAGAAGAATTTTATTACAGTCATACAGTTATATATCATTCAGATTTATGTTTTTTTTTTAATTTACCTACTAGGTAAGTAGAAATAGTTATCAAGTGTTGATGTATAGTCGACTACCTACCAACAAAGACGTGCCAGGGATGTTACATTAGAAGCATTGGCAACTTCCATATCTACCTATAAAAGGTTACTTTAGGTTATGTTAGGTTAGGTTCTCTATCTGGGACGCAGGAGGCTGCGCTGGGTTTTAGTGGGTAGGGTGGTTCGCCGCTCTGGCGGCCGGCCTTGAGTCCCACATACCCGTCTGGTGTCTTAATCCGGGCGGGATGCGTAAATGCATTTCCCAGCGGAAAAAAAAATGTTATGTTAGGTTAGTTACCATAAAAACTATATATTTTTAGGTTTCTATTAAGCACTTATAAAGTGCCTGAAGTTAAGAAATCAACGTTGTCCAAAATTACCTTAAAGGTACAAGTAATTCCGTCGTTTCATTTCTATTAAATTTTACCATCCCAAACATGGTAAGGGTCGAAAACCAAGAGAAACGATTATACATGTTAGAAAAAAGTAGTGTACAGAGAAATTTAGTATTTTTTGGAGTCGAAGAAACTGAAATGTCATACCATCATTTGCAAGAAAAAATTATTGATATAATCCTTAACCGAATGAAAGTCGATATTCAAGAATTCGAAATTCAGTCAGTTAGAAGAATGGGGAAAAAAGGGGATCGGCCGAGACCAATTTCAGTGATCTTTACTACTTTAGGCACAAAAATAAAAATATTAAAAAACAAGAAACAACTAATGGGATTAGATATCTATATTAAAGAAGAATTTCCAGCAGATATACTAAGAATAAGGGAGGGTCTCAAAGTGGAACAGCAACAGGAGCAAGACCAAGGAAAGATAGCCTTCCTGAGATACGACAAACTAATCGTAAGGAACAAAACTAAGAAACCCAATACAAATAAACGGCAATTGTCCGTATCCCCTCAACAAAATACACACTACTCTCGGAATCAGGTAACCCCAGAACCAACGAATGTAACAAATTCACAACAATCACATGTTACGCAAAAAAACAAAAAATATAAGTCAAACTCAAACACCAACACAAAAACAAATAAGAACGGCAACACCAATAATATCAAAACTGACACAAACCCAAACACCCTGCAATCCTACTTGAAACGGTACGAAAGTGCATGAGGGCACGAGGCCTCCCCCTCACTACGAAACCAACGAAATCTTTTTCTTCCAAACGATACTTTCACCCCTCGCCCAATACGGCTGGTCCCCGTGGGAGAGTATGACCAAAACCCCCCAGCTCTAAAAACTTACGGAATTAACGCAAATCGAAACGATACGAACAAATTAATAAGCAAAACTAATTTATCTGACTTCTTCATAGCAAGTTTAAATGTACGAACTTTATCAACGGATGCAAGACTAATGGAACTACAACTTGCGGTCAAAGACATAAACTGGGACGTTCTAGGATTATGTGAACTAAGGAAACAAAACGAAGTAATTGAAGAACATAATGACTACGTGTTCTTTCATACAGCATGCTCCAGCGGAAGAAACGGTGTTGGTTTTTTGGTTAAAAAATACTTAAGAAATAATATAATTAGCTTCGAAGGCCACTCTGACAGAGTGGCTACACTTGTACTAAGGATGCCAAACGACAGTGTGTGGACTATCATTCAGATATATGCTCCTACTGAGAGCTATAAAGAGGAAGATATGGTAGATTTCTATAGTACGCTGTCAACCGCGCTAGACTTAGGTTGTAGTAAAAATATCATTGTGATGGGTGACTTTAACGCTCAAATAGGGAAAGTACAACCCGGCGAAGAAAGAGTTTTCGGTAAGT
Organism: Lasiommata megera; assembly: GCA_928268935.1. Taxonomy (NCBI): domain Eukaryota; kingdom Metazoa; phylum Arthropoda; class Insecta; order Lepidoptera; family Nymphalidae; genus Lasiommata; species Lasiommata megera. The sequence continues at coordinate 15,403,300 of OV743322.1, read as the reverse complement.
TTTCATATGGCAAACGCAGTAATCATGGTTCTATGCTAGTAGAATTTGCCTTAGAACACGATTTAAAATTTATTAATAGCATTTTTAAGCGGAAAACACACAAAAAGTGGACCTGGAAATCCCCCGATGGCAAATGTTTAAACGAAATCGACTACATACTAAGCAATAAATCTACATATATACATCGTTTCGATATAATAAACAACATAAATTTTTACACTGACCATAGAATGATACGATGTGTGATAGATTTTAAATGCAATAAGAAAACAAGAAAACATATAACAGCAAACAAAAAACAGTCAGCATCTATACCAACTTTAGCTGAAGACGATTGTAAGCAAATTGAAAAAATATTCTTGGAAGCAATAAGAGAGTCCAACGAAGTTCAATCGCAATACAACAACCTTACAAAAGAAATAAGCAATATTATGAAGAGCCTCAGTGCCATAAATCGTGTAAATCCAACAAAAATAAGTACACATACCCACCAGCTACTAGCGAAAAGAAAAGCATTGTATCAGCAGAGAAGAACAAGGGAAATAAAAAGTAAAATTACTGTTTTAAGTAAAGAAATAAACAAAAGTATTGCTTCTGATTACAAATTACATAGAAAAATTATTCTAGAAAAATTCATTGCAAAATCAGGTGCAATCAAAAAAGCCTACAAGACATTGAAAAGCACGAAAGAATGGGCTGCAAATATTAAGAATAAAACTGGTAAACTAGTGAATAAACGTTTGGACATATTAAAGGAAGCAACAGATTTTTATAAAGATTTATACTCTGCGGAAGATAAAAACTCAGGTCAAAGCAATTATTGCATCAAAATGAATAGTAACATTACAATCGACTCTTTCAAATACCAAGATATATTAATGTCAGAAATAGAGCACGCAATAAACACGCAAAAAAATGAAAAAACTCCAGGAGAGGACAATATAACCAATGAATTACTGAAATATTTATGTAAGCCTTTGAAGATTCCTCTTAAGAGAATATTCGACAACATTCTAAAAACAGGAAAAGTCCCAGAACAATGGTCGAAATCAACAACCGTTCTGCTTTATAAAAAAGGAGATAAAAGTGACTTGTCTAATTATAGACCTATAAGTTTGAAGTCAAATCTATATAAAGTATTTGCAAAATTGATGTCAAACCGTTTAGCAAAATCTCTGGAGGAACATCAACCTAGAGAACAAGCGGGATTCCGTAAAGGTTATGCCACTACGGATCATATACAAGTCGTATCACAAATAATGGAGAAGACTACAGAATATGGAATTACCATTTACTTGTGCTTTATAGATTTTACTAAAGCCTTTGATACGCTAGAACACTCAGGTATATGGACCACTCTTAGACAGCAAGGAGTGCAAAAAATATATATAGACGTGCTTCACGATATTTATAAGAAAAATACCTCTAAAATTAAACTTGAACAAGTTGGACCGGAATTTCCCATTCGAAAAGGTGTGCGTCAAGGCGATCCACTTTCACCTCAAATATTCTCGGCGGTGTTGGAGACTGTATTCCGAAATTTAGATTGGTCCGAGAAAGGTATAAAAATAAACGGTGAATACCTCAGTCACTTGCGCTTCGCGGACGACATTATTATCTTTTCAGAATGCCCAAAATCTCTAAACCTCATGATATTAGAACTAGCTAATGAAAGCAAAAAAGTAGGCCTGTCACTAAATAAATCAAAAACAAAGGTAATGACAAATGGCGACCACCAACAACCAATAATCGTGGACGGTAATGAAATTGAATATGTTGACGAATATGTTTACCTTGGACAACTGATATCAGTACGGGACCACGTGGGAAAGGAAGTTAACCGACGTATTGCACTAGCCTGGAAGAAATATTGGAGCTTTAAGGAAATTATGAAGAACCAACAAGTAAATATATCAGTTAAAGCTAAACTTTTCGACGTCGCTATTCTTCCATGTTTAACGTACGGCTGCCAAACATGGGCTCTCAGAAAGTCAGATGAAAAAAGACTGGCAGTATGCCAAAGAAAAATGGAGAGGAGCATGCTGGGCATCAAATTATCTGACAAGGTGAGCAATATAAATATTCGCAAAAAAACCAAGGTCAAAGATGTCATCAGCCAAATACGATTACTTAAATTTAAATGGGCTGGTCACATCTGCAGGATGGCTGATAAAAAATGGACCAAAATTGCCACAGAATGGCTTCCGCGGAGTAGCAAAAGGAAAAGAGGAAGGCCAAGAAGACGGTGGGCGGACTTGTTCCTTCGCGTCAGTGGCCCGCTATGGACCAGAGAAGCTAAAGAAAGGAAGCCTTGGAAAGAGCTGGGGGAGGCCTACGCCAGAGAGGCGACTACTACCAAACAGTTGTGACGATATGATAATACAAAAATTTGACTGAAAATTGTAAAAAAAAAAAAAAATCATACATTGACATAACATTGACATTTATTATTTTTTATTGAATTGGTAGTAGAATAAATGGCTTTTTTATTTTATTTTATTTTTATTTTATTAAACATGGTAATAAAAGGTTTAAACCTGCCAGCCCACATTGTAGCAGCGTGGTGTGTCAAACTCTAAAACTCTCTCCAATCGAGACCTGCGTCCAACCGTGGGACATTAAGAGAACGCATGATGATGATTTTATATTTAAAAAAAAACGGAGAAGATAGAAAACTTGTAAACATCAAAACGGGTTCCGCCCATTCCATTAAGAAAACTCGAACCTGTCGACCTTACCAGAGGTCTGATTCATTTTATACACAAGTGACAATTGAATAATCAATTCGCGGAACAATAAACTGTAACCTCCTGAGATGTTGGGTGATAATCGCTTGGATTCTTTCGTATTAATATGTATAATTGGCGTAGGTGTTATATTTAATAAGAAGACGAAAGGACGTCGAGTACAACAAACACTGTCACGGCCGTCCGTACGCGGCATGTGTAATTCTCGTGTAAAACTATAATTTTTTTTTAACTCTACAAGATCGGCTTTGGCCGTCTGTAGTTACCACCCAAAGACAAAGACGTCTCGCCAAGCGATCTAGCGTTCGAGTGAGTATGGGTTTACCATACCCCTAACAGGTTAGCCCGTTACCATTTTAGACTGCATCATCACTTAGCATCATTTGAGATTGATGTCTTTGTCGGTAGGGTGATAAATAGCTACGGCCAAAGCCTCCCACCAGACTATAATCGAACCCAGGACCTCCATCTTTATAATGCGACAGCGCACGCACTGCGCCACGGAGGTCGTTAAACTAGTTTCATTTAATGCTTCCTTGCGTTTCGAAACCTTTAATAAGACTGCTATTCTAGGGATGCGAGAGAGAGAGAGAGTAGAGAGGCCAAAAAAACCTGCATAGTTGGAACGAAGTTCCTTATCGCGCGTTGTGAAAGGGGGCTAGAAAAAATTCTTATGAAAAGTTGTCACGACACTTTTTGTTATTGTAAGCTGTGCGGCGTCGCATGTTATTCTGTCTGTCTCTCTCTCTCTTATAGAAAGCAAGCCAGATATTTTCATTTCTATTTCGCATTGAACAGTGTGGTGTCGTGACGATTATTTTTGTTGAGTGTATATAGGTTTTTTGTAAATAATAAATAATAAAAAAATAATAATAATAATGAATCCGTATATATTAGCTCTCACGCCCGTGTGCAAAATAAATATATATAAAAAACCAAAAGAGATATAATAAACTTAAATAGATAAAAATAAATAAACCTTCATATACATTACATAATGAATCCTGACAGTGTTTCTGCACAAGTTCCGGATATTGCTGACGGAGTACAAAATTGAGCCTACTGATTAAGTTTATATAACATTATATTTGTTAATAATAAAAAAATATTATTATAACTTAAATAAAATAAAATTTTATTACAATTCCTTCACTAATTAATTGAAAGGAACTTCGTTCCATCCGGGTGTCCCTTGACACCTCTCAAGTTTTTATTTTATTTTAACGTGGTATTGCAACGCTACGTAAAACTAGCAACTCGCTATTAATACTTGTGTCATTTGTAATTAGTTTTAAATTGAACTCCACGGCGTTCATAATTTTAAGGCTTTGATACAACCACGCCTCCACACCGCTTGGTTAGTCATTTCGAAACCATAAACCAGAAGCTGAACATTTTGATTTGAAGCACCCAGACACGTCTATCGGGATCAACCCATTACCGGCTCACTATAGAGCGCGGGTCTTCTCCCAATATGAGAAGGGTTTGGCCATAGTCCACCACGCTGGCCATGTGCGGATTGGCAGACTCCACACGCCCTTGAGAACATTATGGAGAACTCTCAGGCGTGCAGTATTCCTCACGATGTTTTCCTTCACCGTTAGAGGTGCGTGCCCGGATTCGAACCGCCGACCCCTGATTAAGAGGCTGACGCCCTAACCACTAGGCTATCACAGCTTATAGACACGTCTATATTCCAAGGTAAAATACAATTTAAAAAACATTCAATAGATTGATAACTGAAGAGTCAGTTACGAAGCTTTCAATAGAAATCAACGATGAGAACTGAAGACCTGCGTACAGTCAAACCTATCATTATAATTATATCCTGCAAAAGCTGCAAGCAATAATGGTCTTTATTAAATTGCAACCTATATATATGTTAAAAGTTTTCCGTATGAATAAATGTTATTGAATGCAGAAACATAAGACCCGTAGATGTACAATGCAAATAACATATCGCCACGTATTTCACAAACAAAGCATGGAATAATTATTGTAATTATATGGGAGTGTGAGTTTTGAAAGGCGTTTTTAGCGTGTGCTGTTCCAGTGTTCTGCGCAGATATTAGTGAATGCTAAACAACATGTACAGATATGCCAACTTGTAACTACAACTTGGATCGGCAGCCGACCTTTCGCATGTTTCATGATAATGATCTAAGAGTCGTTCACACTATCCTTCTAACCAAGTAACTAGGTTAAAAAGTAAACCTAAAGTTAGGTATTAAGTAATAAAAACGAATTAAGTTCATTAAATTAATAACAGCAATTCAATAACATTCAAGTTTTTCATCTACCTAAGTTAAATGCTTATGCAAGACACAAAAGTACGAATCGACTATTAAAGTCGCCACCTAATACCTTGTGGCCTCATTAATAAATGTATTCTCACTATCTCACCGTCCAACCCCCCCGTTATCCCAAACGCCGCCTAAGCCGAGGTTCGACCTCACAGGAGGCACCCTTAGCCAGACGTTCCTTGAGCTCCTTCGAGCCCTACAGTTCAAAATTTCTTCTGGCAGACCGGTTACGCTGTCGCAATCAATAGGGTTAGCACAGCTAATAGACAGTCCGAAAAAAAAAACTCCGTATGTCTTCAAAAATTTAAAAATTTACTGAAAATAAAACACTGTATAACTAAACTGAGGTATTAGAGGTGCCTTGGTATTTCAGTGGCAATACCATCAACTACAGACCAATCTATGAGACTGTGCGACGTCCAGCAAGTTGTCATGTGTATAGAGGCTTAGTGAATGCAAAAACCAGACTCACCGTTCGCCCCACCAAGCCGCCGACGTAAGAAGTTGCGAGTTCTGTCACTCTTTGCCGCGACACCATTCGACGATGGCTTTTCTGCGTCGTTTTCCCGCGGTTTCTCTTTATCCGTTTCTTGTGGCTTGAACCTGTTGTTCCCGCGCCGTGTGAACTTGTTTGTGGTGGTCTCTGTGGTGGCGGTGGTGGTGTCGCCGTCCGTGGTGTCGGGTGGTGCGGTCGCTTTGGTGCGGCGCAAGAAGGGACGCCGCTCCTTCGCAGCCTGTTGACGAAATATCGGGTTAGTTGATTTGTATTGCATAGTCGATTTATTCACATGCTTTTCTATTTAAATCTTATAGTATATTTTTCTTACTTGTCTTACAATGTATGCAAAGAATTCATATATTATATGTTTATTTATTGTTGACCCAAGTTTCAATTGATAAAATTGTTATTTACGTTATAATACAAAAAATGTGATAGAGCCAGATAAATAGCCAGGAAGTCATTTCGATATCAAAAATAGTCAAAAAAAGGTAAAGGTAGTCGAGATCAAAAATGGTCAAAAAATAATAAAAAAACATTGGAACGTTATGAGGGAATGAGAGGAGTTCAATATCCCCTATAAATCACCCGTTGCGGTCTTGGTATAGACTATCTGTGTCCAATTTCGTTTGTTTGTGAACTAACGGGTCATGTTTTTCGTTTGCTATTTACCTCATATAATAAACCAACGATATATTAACATCAATAACAATTAAAACGATAAAAAGTTATGATTATTGATATTCATAACAATCATTAATTATTTATAAAATAATACAGAATTGTATTTATTGTATAATTAATATTCTTTAACATGATATTATCTAATTCAAAATAAAATTTTGCGATTCACAATAGCAGTCGTTTAATTAATTCTTTACTTTCATAATATAAACTACATATTATAAAAAAATATTATGTTAACATTCATTACCAGTGAAAGTCGTAGTCTGATATTTTACATTCATAATCTAAATCAATGTGCAAAAACAAAGTTATAAAATATTATATGAAGTTGTGATAGCCTAGTGGTTAGGACATCAGCCTCCTAATCAGAGGTCGGGGGTTCGAACCCGGGCACGCACCTATAACTTTTCGGAGTGATGTGCGTTTTTAAGCAATTAAAATATTACTAGCTTCAACAGTGAAGGAAAACATCGTCAGAAAACCTGCATGACTGAGAGTTCTCTATAATGTTCTCAAATGTGTGTGAAGTATAGCCAAACTCTTCTCGTATTGAGAGGAGACCCTTGCTCTGTAGTGGGTTGATCATGATGATGATGATAAACCACAATATGTGAATAATCCACAGTTCCAAGCAGTAAAATGTAAATACATATATTATTAGTTTATAACATAGTTGTAAATTACCAACAGAAATGTTTGTTAATGTAGTTCAGTCAGTTAGTAGCTAATCTGTGTTAAATTTTGTGATAAATCTAACTTACGCTATTGTCCTAAATTCGAGGGTAAACCAATCAAATATCCACATTAAAAATTATAGTACTATTTTGACAAGTAGACATAAAATAACATAAATAATACGTATTATATCTGGTAAAATACGAAATACCTAGCGTTTAGGTGCAATTGAAAGTAAACAGATAAGTATCTCGGCAAGTAGGTACCTAACCTAAGTTCTATACACGAGGGCTTGCGGTAGAACTTGCGGTTGCAGCTTGGAAAATAATATTATGAGGTCACTGATATAATTTACTAGATAAAATTAGCATTTTAGATTTTCACGCGAGATTGCCCAATGATTCATGTAACGGAGCACTTGCATTACATTTATTGCTCGCTCCAAATGTCAATGTCAATTATTGTTGGACACGTAAATATATATAATTATCAATGTAATAATAATAGTCACTAAGATTATTGTTAAAGAATTTTTTACCGAATATTTTTCATATAGTGATGTTCTTTTAGTGTCTTTTTCTTTATATATTTAATTTATAAATAAATTATAGTATATAATTATACATTTTTTTAATTTATAAAGTATAATTATATTAAGTATTAATTAAAAGAAATTGTTGTATAATTTTATAACTAATTGTAAAGCATTTTAATACCTGTGTGGTTTTATAGCTCATCTCCATACCACTTTTGTATTTTTAAAAGCATACCGCATTTAGCATATTTTTAATGAATAGGTGACAGATATTATCCTGATTTTCTAAACTGTGGCCTGTGAAGAATACAATAATAATTGATATGAATGTTTATTTTTTGACGACCTCCGTGGCGCGTGCGTTGTTGCATTTTAAAAGTTGGAGGTCCTGGGTTCGATTCCCGGTTCGAGTGTGGTCTGTTGGGAGGCTTCGGCCGTGGCTAGTTACCACCCTACCGACAAAGACGTGTCGCCAAGCGATTTAGGAGGCAATTATAGACTATTTAAACATGCTATAAGCATATAAAAGAGAGCCTATCAAAATTCAGTAGTTGAATTCTGTCAGGGAGAGACAGGTTTGAATCTTGTTGCACTTTTAAGTTGGTATTTATTTAATGTTTTTTTTCATATACACTACAAGTTAGCCCTAGACGGCATCTCACCAGATGGTAAGTGATTATGCAGTCTAGGATGGTAGCGCGCTTCTCTGGTATGGTAAACCCATACTGTTAATAGGTTCTACGCGACATCGTGCCGGAAGTGATAATTCGGTTGGCAAAACGTCACAGCCGAAGCCTCCCACCGGAACAAATTCGAGCCGGGAAACGAACCCAGAACCTTCGACTTTATAAGCTTTATGTGTGACAGCGCACGTTCTGCACCACGGAGGTCGTCAAATAATATGCGTGGTATTAAAAAATATCTTCAACAGAACGAACGAACATTACAGCTTTTGGCAGCTGCGTAGGTTTCGCTTATACCTATTTGATTTCATCTCATCAAAACCGGTTTACGGTTCGAGTGATTTCCATAATACCCATGAAAGACACATGTTATGTAATCGTTTGGTTTCGTCGTTAGCTCGTTAGGAAATCTCTGTTTATACGCAGAATATTGTGCCATTTTCTTTTCAAAATGTGTATGTGAAATGTTATATTGAGAAACATTAAACGCGAGATGAGAAACTTAACACCTAATAACCCACTTCGTAAAAGATGAGAATATTTATAAAATCGTTTTTTTTTTCATACGACAAAGACGTGCCGCCAAGCGATTTAGCGTTCCTGCACGATGTCGCGTTGAAACCAATTAGGAGTGTGGGTTTACCATGCCCCTAACAGGTTAGCCCGCTACCATCTTAGACCACATCATCACTTGCCATCAGGTGAGATCAGTCAAGGGCTAACTTTTGGTGAATAAAAAAAAAAAAAAAACATTATATTGCACAATAAGATAGTTAAAATTATATTTAATACACCCATGCATAAAGACGTGACAACGTTTTCTTTAAAAATGGCCTTAACATGAAAGTTAATTTTAAAACACGGGTTATTATATCATATATATAACAACTTTTGCACTAATTACCCATATCCGATTATTGGTAATGATTAAAATAATATTACGTAATTTTTTACGTAAGAAACATCGCGTTGCATTCGACCATTAATATATTTTACACGCTACAAATTAATTTATAGGTGAAACAATACACCTCACGTTAGGTATATTATAAGGTATAACTTAAAGTCAAATGAAAATTTAAAGGAGGTATTTCAACCAAAAAATTTCTATAAATAAATTCCCTTTTCAGAAAAAAGGTTTTTCAAATTTATAGCAAGAATTGCTCAGTACCAAACAAATACGCCACTGGTTTTAATTTTTCATGAAAAGCTTTTATAGGCATCAAGATAAAAAAATAAAAAAAATGTATTTATTCTCATATAGTTTGCATCTATGAAGCTCTTTTATAAAATATGTATAAAATATTTAAACTCGTACGGTGATAACTACATTCGTTAACCTAAAACTAGGAGGGTTCCAAACGCGCCCATACCAAATTTAGCGCGGTTTTTCTTTTGTTACAGCATCTCACAAAGTCAATAATAAATTATAATTAGCTATGAAGTTACAGCAATTCGCATCCATGCTTTTTTATCGTTTATGTAATCCCTAAATATCGTAATAGGATTTTGGTATAAGCCAGTCTTCTAAGAGCATGAACTTCCATTCATAAAACGTTTAAATCATAAATACGAACGCCAATTACGGGCCAATAAAAATGTTTACTTATATTATCATCACTATAATTAAAACATTTAATTCATTTAGAAATCGTATAAAATCTACGATATGAATGTGAAACAGTGAAATTATTATTCAAATAATGAAAAGTGAAAGCTCAAACAACGTGACTTTGCATTTAATAACTGACTATACATTAAAAGATTTTGGAAGCATGAAGGAAAAAGTCTGAATTTAACTAATGGAAAGAGATTATATATATGAACGTTTCATAGTCTGTATTAGGCTTACAGAATAAAGAAATTTTGAATTTTTGAAATTTTGAAGACTGTGTTTGTGGTTATAGTAACAATAAAATTGTTTTTATTGGAACGAAGTTCCTTACGGCAGGCATGGAGGAGATAGGGATTTTGCTGCGCGACCGAACTGCAAAAAAATGTGATAGTAAAACCGTAAGAAAAAGTCCGTGGAATAAAACCGTTAAATGAGACGTAGCCGTATACACAAGCGAGTAGTGAATAATACCTTTCTCTTGCTCCCTCTTTAATTATTTCTATTTCTATGTTATTTTATGATATCAAACAAAAATAAAGAGACATATTTCGTTATTTTAGTTGATAATTTGAATTACGATTTTTTTTGCAAATTGTGTCGATTCTACATTAGCCGAAGGAACTTCGTTCCTACCAGGTGTCCCACGACACAACATCTTTTTTTATTATTATTTATATCTAATTCACTCGTACATATTATTTATGTACAGTTTTTGTCTATTAATATATTTACGTTAGTCTAGTAGGTAGTTGTTGTATTTTTGTTGCCTCTCCCACACACCTCTTAACCTCTTAATATTTGTATGCATTGTAAATTGTAATACTTATAAGGTCGTGAAATTCATTCGCTACATTGCAAACAATGTCACATTATTTATTATACAACATCGATTACATGCAAAAAGGCTCTTCATCATTTGCTGCCACTATCTTAAATTTTAGATATTCTCTCAACCAGTGAGTTTCGGTACAAAATATAATTTCTTTAAAAATGGTAGCGGGCTAACCTGTTAGGGGCATGGTAAACCCACACTCCTAATTGGTTTCTACGCGACATCGTGCCGAAACGCTAAATCGCTTAGCGACACGTCTTTTTCGGTAGGGTGGTAACTAGCCACGGCCGAAGCCTCCCACCAGACCAGACACGAGCCGGGAATCGAACCCAGGACCTCTAACTTTAATACTACAGCGCACGCACTGCGCCACGGAGGTCGTCAAAAAAAGTGATAAGTAATCAGATAGACGTAGTTATGGGCAACATTAATAAATAATAGAGCTTTATAACCATGGCATACTAATTTTGGCTCCGCGCAAATAAAATGATTGATCGATATTTCGTTCATGCATTAACATCAAGATATAAGTTGCAATTATTAAATATACCATACAAAAATTATTTATACATCTGTGATAACTAATCACACAGGCGTAGCTATGGACAACATTAATAAATAACAAAGGCCTATGTATATAAGTACAACCTGACTTACCAACGCATAATAGCACAGAGTAGCAACCATACAGTATTGTCACAGTGCTACCGACACTGATAAAGCAATAATAGCTGAAATCTCGCGGAGAAATAAACGCCTTAGTTAATTTTTATAATGACTCAGATCTAACAATTATTTATATTTACGTGCAGATCTATTTATTTATGTTACTATCATTATTAAATGAAATCTCGAATCACGTCTCAGTTAATTTTGATAACGTCTCAGATCTAATAATTATTAATATTTACGTGCAGATCTATTTATTTATGTTACTATCATTATTAAATGAAATCTCGAATCACGTCTCAGTTAATTTTGATAACGTCTCAGATCTAATAATTATTAATATTTACGTGCAGATCTATTTATTTATGTTACTATCATTATTAAATGAAATCTCGAATCACGTCTCAATTAATTTTGATAACGTCTCAGATCTACAATTATTTATATTTACCTGTATTTATTTATCTTACTATCATTATCAGTACGTAAGCTTCGATCAAGGGATATTTGTTACCAATTATGGTTAAATGCTTTAATTAGTAATAATTGTTTCAAGAGATCTGGATGGAATTTGTCATAGATATAGATTATGGTCCGGAATAGCATATTAAATTGATACTTATTATCTTTAAAAAATATTCAAGCGTCAGATCCCGTCACGGTTGTTTACCTGCGCTAAAGTTCGTTTATGGCATTGCGTGTGCAAGGCTGTGTATTTACAACCATTAACTAATAATCATGAGATCAATTTTGCTTAAGCCTCGACAAGATATAAAATTTTAACGTTATCACGCATAACTATTTTTTTTTTTTATCAAATTATCTACTACTAACAGTTTCTAGGTAACACTAGCGTGTTACTTAGAAACTGTGGAAACATACATTTTAACATAATTTAATATTAAATATTTCAATATTGAAACATACCTTCAATGTATTAAAATAACGAATGAAGGTTGTCAATTATTTGCTGGAAATAATATTGTTTATTGTTTAAATAATTCAGTGAATTAGTTGATCACGTGTGCAAGATTCGCTGTCATTATATTTTATAACTCGTGAAATGCGTTGTTGCTTTTGTTACCTTAGCTGGATTAATTTTTTACGAGATACAGAGTTTACGCGTAAGAAGTTCTTCTTCAAACTATCGATGAAAACTTTAAATAAGTAGATTCCAATCTGTAAGATCCCTAGACTGCGGCAGCCAAAACAAACTGCGCGTAGGTTGGCAGTCGCAGAATAATAATACCGATTTATAGGAATGTAGCCTCAAGGTGAACCAGGCTCTTCGATGTGAACTTGTAAGGAAGTCTTTTGATTGCTGTGGGAGTTGGAATGACCACAGGTGTGCCTATTTTTTTGATGCCTAACTTTTTGTTGTATCATAGTACGGTATAGAAAATTTTATTTTATTATCTTATTTGGTTATTTATTGTGTAACTACCTGGTATGGTAGGCATTGTACTGCCACAGACTTTGCCAATAAATTCATTTTAGCGAATTTTTGATCTAAACAAGTACAAAATACAATAACATCGGTGAAACGATGTAAACCTAACCTTTTAAGACGTCTCCGTCCATTTTTTAACTGAATTCGATACTCGGCACGTACGTCAAATTTTTCGGTCTAAGCTGACGAAAACATAAAAAAATGTTCATAATATTCTCAAAGGCGTGTTTGGTCTACCAATAAAGTTACAGTTATGGGTTGACAACGGCGATAATGAGAAAAACAGGTTTAAATAAATAAATAAAATACTTTTATTGCAGGTGAGGGACCCATATAAAACCTTATAATTTAAATTTAGGAAATTAATAAAAATGAAAAAAAAATAAACTCAATAGATATAAAATAATTTAAAAATAGTTCCTGACTTATCTTACGTTAGGGGTCTGGTTTAACTCCTAGATCTCATTGACTCAAGTATATGAAGCAAGTTTTACTTAAAAAATTACAGAGCGGTATCTGTGACGTTAAGATTTATAGTTTATTGCGAATATATGCATACCGAAATATTTACATCAAAAATATATGGCTACTACTTTGTCCGACTATTTTGTGTGTATGTGTGTTATATTTTGTGTTTTCCGGGTTTTAAAAATTTAATTTGTCTAATATAATTTATTACTACAAGTTTGCAGCTATTTGACCAACTCCGTCATCATAGCCAGCTCTTTGTGTTTTATGTTTTTTTTGATCATCATGATCAACCCATTGCCGGCTCACTACAGAGCACGGGTCTCCTCTCAATATGAGAAGGGTTTGGCCATAGTCCACCACGCTGGCCATGTCCGGATTGGCAGACTTCACACGCCTTTGAGAACATTATGGAGAACTCTCAGGCGTGCAGGTTTCCTCACGATGTTTTCCTTCACCGTTGAAGCAAGTGATATTTTAAATTTTTAAAAACGCACATAACTCCGAAAAGTTGGAGGTGCGTGCCCGGATTCGAACCGCCGACCTCTGATTAGGAGGCTGACGCCCTAACCACTAGGCTATCACCGCTTTTTTTAGATAGTAGAACTTTATTCAAACAAAGTACACAAAGCCAGTAGTGCGTGTATGTGTGTGTGTTTTATGTATCATAGAGTAGAATTTTTTTAAATAAAATGCTAATTTGGTAATTTATAATATAATGGCTTTTGCCGTCGACTACATCCACGTCAATTTATTTTGCGGCTCCCTAACACAATCTCTATGCAATAAATTACGTAAAACTAACTGCAGCTGGGTGAAAGGACAGACCAACAATACAACTTGCATCTATAATATTCGTATAATTTCCGTACTCAATATGATAATTAGAATCAAATGTCGTTATATAGGTAAATTATTAATATAAACAGCTGAGCGAAACACGTTTATTCTATTAAAAACAAAATAACCACAACATAAATTATAAAAAAAATTACTGGTCTGCACAGGGAACGGGTTTCCTTAGTGCGGGTCGGTAGAATTCCCACGCATTTGAAAACTTTATAAAGAGTTTAGTATAGGTTTCATGACGTTTTTCCCTTCTCCCTTCTTCCTTCGTTCATTTCTAACCGTTGGTAGAAAAATTTTAATATTTTATCTTACCAGGGCTATTTAGTACGACATTAACTAGTCCACTATAAGGAATTTTGTATTCATATTTGTTTATCAGAAATATCTGCGTATATGAACGACATTTACTAATTGGCATAACTTAGATAAAATTTTTACTAATTGAACCCCGGATCATCTGATTTGTAGTTTAACATGGAAACGATGACTAACCAAGCAGATATCATCAGAAATCCTTAATTATCATGTCATCATTCACCTGAAAACTTCCTTCGGGGTTATGTATTAAATTACATTTAAATCTTTCTTTAAACAGAGTTTATTTTTTATATTATTGTACCCTTTTACATTAAAACTTGTTTCAAGACGTAAACAATTTATTCTAGAATAAGGCAGATGCGTACCTGCCTAATTAGAATTCCTTTCAAGAATCCAGTTTAAGGTCAAACAAAGCTCGACATACTGAGGTACCTTGTTATAAACGGTCATTGCATTACGTTCTCTTGACTTCTTTTTAATGATGGTAAAAAATAAACCTTAATGTTTAAAATTCTATAGTGGCTTGTATAAATGTTTTTTTTGTGCATATCTATTTATTACCTCTGAAATTTCACTCCCCTGGCACTTTAACAATAAAAAATTATTTAACTTAGTCGGAACCAATATTTCTATAATAATAGTTCACGAAATATCTATGGAACAAAAAGCAAAATACTAAAATCTTGCAAATTAATCGAATTGAAAGAGAAACGTGTTATTAAAAAAAACAATAAACACATCAAACTGAGGAAATATATAAAATCGTTTTGCGTATGAGGTGGAAACTCGATGAACAATAATTAATACATTACTTATTAATATATTACCACAAGAACTTCGCAAACTATGTGTGGGGAATAGTAATAATCTTTATTTATAAAACTCAATACAGCGCAATACAGTGGAATCCTGACCCCTAAACTGGGAAAACCCGTATCTTAGGGGCCAGAATACGAGTTTATATCGGAGAACTAATGGGCGTTTGGATCCTAAAGTAGTATAGAGTCTACTATCCATTCTTTACTATTGTATATGAAAGTCACTCGACTTAAAAAATATATATATCCATAGAGATACATCATCATGATCATCATGATCAACCCATTACCGGCTCACTACAGAGCACGGGTCTCCTGTCAATATGAGAAGGATTTGGCCATAGTCCACCACGCTGGCCATGCGCGGATTGGCAGACTTCACACGCCTTTGAGAACATTATGGAGAACTCTCAGGCGTGCAGGTTTCCTCACGATGTTTTCCTTCACAGCTGAAGCAAGTGATATTTTAACTGTTTAAAAACGCACATAACTCCGAAAAGTCAGAGGTGCGTGCCCGGATTCGAACCGCCGACCTATGATTAGGAAACTGACGCTCTAGCCACTGGGCCATCACCGCTTCCAATAGGGATACATACACAACAGTAAATGCCCAACAGTTTAGGCTTCCGCGACAAAAAATCCATCTAATTCCGATCACGGACTGTGGTTCAAACTGAGCATACAGATTAATGCCAAATATGCACGCCACGTAATACATGTCGCCACACACGTGTCGAGCCTTGACTCTAATTGGAAATAATAAGTATTTTGGTTGCATACTCCAGTACTTAGTCAACTACGTTTCAGTCTTAAGACAAGTCGCGTTAGAATCACTGTGACTTATGATCGTGACGTGTTACTTTATATTATTTTATCGTTATTTTTATTTTACTTCGTGATTTATCGAGAGATTTTTTATTTTTTATTTTGAGATAGGTTTGCGCTTGACGACAATCAGTACCAGTAGGCACTGATGAGGTCTAGGTTGGAGCGCGCTTGCCTAGAAAATGCCTATTCACCCTTCCCTTGAAGGATGGCGTTACTGTCACGTGGAATGATGGAATTTGTTACTGGGATATAACGATTATTGACATAGTCAAGGAATTATCTGGGACTGACGGGGATGTCCACAGAAAATTAATTTTAAAGTTGAATATCACCTAACTGATACTAGGCTGTGATAGGCTAGTGGATAGAACGTCAGCCTCCTAATCAGAGGTGGGGGTTCGAACCCGGGCACGCACCTATAACTTTTCGGAGTTATCTGCGTTTTTAAGCAATTAAATAATCACTTGCTTCAACAGTGAATCGTGAGGAAACTTGCATGATTGAGAGTTCTCCATAATGTTCTTAAAAGTCTGCCAATCCGCACATGGCCAGCGTGGTGGACTATGACTAAACCCTTCTCATACTAAGAGGAGACCCGCGCTCTGTAGTGAGCCGAGAATGGGTTGATCATGATGATGATGATCACCTATCTACTAATTCTTAATATATGCATGCGAGTATATCACATATACATAAAATAGTTTTTGTATTCTAAGGTCAATCAACCTTTTGCCAAAATTATATGCTCTTTTGCGTAATATACCGTTACCTTCACCAATAAAATTCTTTATATGAGTTGTTAATGATCAATCGGTAAATTAAAAATTATTTAAAAACACATTTCTGTAATTATGAATTAGACTCAATATTTTTAGCATACTAATTTCTTACAAATAAAAAAAAAAACTGAAACATATAGTTATCTTCCTATTACAGTTGGGCAGTGTACAATGTGCATTCTATAAAATAATATACATATACAAATAGCTTAAAATAAAACATTTCTAAAATTAACTTCGGAATTATTTAAAACGTTTTGTGTGTATGTCATAACAGCCGTTTTAGTTAACAGAAGGTATTAGGCTAGTGCGAAATTTAACATCTCCACTACTTTAGAAGTAGTTAGCTGTATGTTTGTCTGTCCCGCCAAAGCGTTACGTGATCTATTTGCTTTGATCTTGAACATTTGCATAATCCGCATAGCTATCTACTGCGCAATACCTCCGGAATATGGTGAACGAGCTTTCTCTATAATGATTATTTCCTTTGAAAGTTATTTTTTTAAAGCAAACACTGATTGCGTGATTTGTTATATCGGTCTAGAAGTACATCTCATCGCAGTGCTAACGAAAATTTTACTACGGGTTCAATACCCGGATCGAGTAGTAATAGGTATTATAAACGTATAGTATTTTTCCGATAACGAAATCTTTTCCAGCAAGGAACAATTGCAGGCCGTGGGGTAATTGCAGGTTAGTGACGACCTCCGTGGCGCAGTGCGTGCGCTGTCGCATTGTAAAGTTGGAGGTCCTGGGTTCGATTCCCGGCTCGAGTCTGGACTGGTGGGAGGCGTCGGCCGTGGCTAGTTACCACCCTACCGACAAAGACGTGTCGCCAAGCGATTTAGCGTTTCGGCACGATGTCGCGTAGGAGCGTGGATGTGCCAATTAGGAGCGTGGGTTTACCATACTCCTAACAGGTGAGATTGCCGTCAAGGACTAATTTGTAGTAAATAAAAAAAGAAAAGTTAGTCATAGATTCTAAACTATGAGCTGTTAACTAATTCTTATGCTAAATTTATATTGTTAATAATTAATTTATATATTCATTGATGCACATTAACATTCTACAACATTTATGTAATGTTCATTAGGTGTTAAGTTCTAATAATTAAGAGTCCTTTAGCAACAAAAACAAAAATCGTTGATTAACTGTAATGATGGGAATGTAGAAATTACCTTTAGTTATTCATTATTATCGGGGATTAAGATAGCAACAAAATCATACCACGTTTTCGTTAATTCAAAATAATATTTGTCTAATAACTACTTGAGAAAGTTTGGGCAATAAAAACCATATTCTAAGTACGTAATTTTTATTTATAACTATTTTTGCATTTTACTAGGATAAAAACTGTTTACTGGGATTAGAAATTGTTTTACTGGGATAAAAAATACACTTCCTTCCCTAGGATATAAGTTATATTTGCAAAATTGCATTATAATCGGTTGAGTAACAATAAGTAACAACTCAGGATTGAAATTACGCGTTTAGAGCCGCATTTATTTACTACTATCCTATGCTAAGATCAGGTTATCAAAACCTTGTCCTATGCTTAAGACCGCTCTTGAAATCCTGTTGATTCGTGTATAAATCCATCTCCACGAATAATTTTAAAACGACTTAGTAGGTAAAGACAGTTTGTTATTATTTAAAACATTTATTTTTTGAACGGTTTCGTTGTTTTCTATAGTAATGTTTAAATCATGGAAAGTTACGTGTTTTAACTAGTTTTATTTGTCAATCCTTTTATTCAGCTTAGAAGGCATAGACAAAGTTACCATTTATTAAATGACGTAACTGTACTAATTTGTAAATATCAGGTAAATGATATAACGCATTCTAAGAAGAAATTCCGTCCCGCAATAAAATTCAGTTCCTGCTTAACCATAATTGTTATTACCATGGTTTGGCGTGTTGTGTGTGTGTGTGTGTTGCGCAAAACGGTCTCCAGCCCACGCCTTGTCCGCGTGATTCATAGCTTATGGTTGTATACCTACACTGCCTTCAACATGTACTTTATCAAGTACGAGCGCTTTATAGCAGGGTATAGTATCCTAAAATACCTGTATTACACAAGGTCGAAATCTATAAAGTACATCATCATCATGATCATCCCATTCAAATTCAAATTCAAAATAATCTTTATTCAAATAGTCCTTTAAAATTCGCTTTTGACGCGTCAATTATTTACATAGTAGTGATTTGATGGTGATAACTAGATTCGTAAACTTAAAACTAAAGGTATTGCAAGCTTACGTTTTATATAAACTTTGAACTTATTGAGATTGCATTGCCGGCTCACTACAGAGCACGGGTCTCCTCTCAATATGAGAAGGGTTTAGCCATAGTCCAACACGCTGGTTATGTGCGGATTGGCAGACTTCAAACGCTTTTGAGGACATCGTGAACAACTCTCAGGCATGCAGGTTTCCTAACGATGTTTTCCTTCACCGTTGAAGCTACTGATATTTGGATTGCTTAAAATGTACAGCATTGAAATTAAAACGGTTTTAGTATAAAAAATATATTAATTAGAATTTTATGAAATGTAAATTAGGCCTACCACTATAATGAATTCTATTATTGCAAAAAATTAGTTGATTATTAGCCTTGGGAGTTATGCTAGGCCGCTTTTGTTGCTACATTTTAGTCGTTCTTATTTTGCGTTCATTTAGTTTAGAAAATTTTGTACCAGGGGTCCATGAAATGGAGGA
Organism: Lasiommata megera; assembly: GCA_928268935.1. Classification (NCBI taxonomy): domain Eukaryota; kingdom Metazoa; phylum Arthropoda; class Insecta; order Lepidoptera; family Nymphalidae; genus Lasiommata; species Lasiommata megera. The sequence goes on along the minus strand of OV743322.1, from coordinate 15,383,827 downwards.
AAATATCGAGTGAAAACAAGACGAATTTTTACGCTTGAATAAAAATAAAAACAAAGTTATTTTAGACGTTCCGCTTTTTGTGGGTGGAATCTCGTAATTTTCCACAGTATTTAGATATAATATATTGCTGTCAATTCCGTTGTACCCCCCCATACATTTTTCAAACGCAATTGAATGGGAATTTAGATAAATAGTTTCCACACACCTATTTAAATATTTAAACGCGGTTATAACATATACACAACTATTTCGATATTAAAAAAAACATCGATTGTTTTCGTCTATTTTTCGAAATATTTTGTATATACGCTTAAAACCGCCAATCAATTTTAAATTTCTCAATCATTTCTTCTTATCTTTTATTTCATTACCTTTCTTTATTATAGATTGTACCTCCTATTTAATATGCCTTTAATGAAAATTTACAACCCAATGGAAGTAATATATATCTAGTATGTTATAAGTGCCACGCCTTTGACCTTTTGTGGAAAAACAACGCAAAAACTAATTTTAAAGAACTGTGACGTAAGAACGGACCGCATCTGGTTAGACGATTGCAGATGAGAGAAAGCCGTTTTCTCTGCGCTCTCGGATGCTGCGTGAGATCTTTGGACCGTTTAGAAGTGTTGATCTGTAGTTTAAATGTAAATAACGTATTTACCGAGTGGAGAAACTGATTATATACTTAGTATACACTTTACTAACTACTATTTTATATGCGGAAATATCTTGCAAATAAATTATTTTTATTCTTATTTCTTTAGATCATCATTAGCATTGTTAGTCGATTAATGTCTCTCAGAGACTAAGTACGATCACCACACTGCTTCAATGCTGTTAGGCGGGCTTATAGCTGTACATCTTTATTAAATAATTACCGCGGGATCTGATCTTTTTCCTACGTTCAAAAGTATCCCATATAGTTCTCCAGAATTTACTCGTAATTATTTTTGGGAACCTTCGGCCCTGTCTTGTTACGATCCTACCGACAAGACGTGCCACCAAGCGAATTATCGTTTAGACATAGGGTATGCGTTTTTAATATAAGTGCCCTACAAGCTTAGTCCTCTACCAATATAAGGCTACATTTTCACTTACCACTAGATAATATTACTGTGGAATAATTTGTTTGTCAACTTCGGTTAAGTTAACATTGTAACAAAGTTTTAATTAACACTCGATTTCATGGTACGCGGGTTGAACTACGGGAGGAAAAATGTCTGTGCCCATTCGTAATCTATGTACATTTTTTTTTCTACATCGTTGCGGTCAATTTCAAACGGTTCATGGGTGACAAACTAACAAATAGCCAATAATTACAATTTCCTTTTATCATGATGGTATTGAAAAGTATTCGATAAATAATTTATTGTATAACGTATAAAATTTAAACAATATGTTTTAACATTTTTCTTCTATATTGTTTCAGATGACGACAGGCGAAAAGAAGAACTTTATTTAAATTGTATATGATAACCTCATCAACAAAGTATAAATATTATTTTGAAATTGTAAAATAAAACAACTCAATCCCTGTGTTTCAATTATTTTCCCCACTTCTTAGCTTAGCCACGCTGGCTCAGCTTAGTTGTATAGTTGTAGTTGTTGTAAGCAAGAATGTATGCTTCATGTTACGCTTAAACTAACTTCAAAATGTTGCGCTCGCAAGAAGAGGATTCCTAAGGAAAAGGTCAATTACTTTTTTACGCTTTTATTTGAGCCGTGATAGATATATAGCCTAGGACGTTCCTAATCAGAGGTTCAATCCCGGGCACTCACCTCTTCTTTCTCTTCCGATTTTTTAATGTTTCTTAAAAGTTGCAAACTAACCAAGTGAAATATGGAGCTTAAACCCGCCACGCTGTTCTAATGTGTGTTGGCATATCACATTTTATATTCGAGATAATAGCCGAGACCTGAGTTGGCTTTTTGCCAACCTATAAATTATCATCAACCTATAAATGTGCTCTTCTCTCTTAGGAGAGAGGGATTTATATTTAAAGCCTAGATCCGCCACGCTCCTTAAATACAGGTTGGCTATAAGACTCATCTCAACTCATCGCAATATATAGAGATGACAGATCGCTTTGGAGGTCCAGGGTTCGATTCCCGGCTTGCGTCGGGTCTGGTGGGAGGCTTCGGCCGTGGCTAGTTACCACCACACCGACAAAGACGTGTCGCCAAGCGATTTAGCGTTCCGGTGCGATGTCGCGTAGAAACCAATTAGGAGTGTGGGTTTAGCATACCCCTAACAGGTTAGCCCACGGCCATCCTAGACAGCATCATCGCTTGAGAAAATTACACCAGGTGAGATGGCCGTCAAGGACTAACTTGTACACTACAAGTATAAAAAAAATATTGGGTAGGGCCTGGGCACAAAATCTTTATTATAACAAAAATGTTCGTATGTCCGTTACAATCTAGTTGTGTCCCGAAGAAGCCTGCGAGGGTTCCTGATCCAAAAATCTACAAGCAGATGGTTTTTATGTGATTGCAACGCATGATAAAGTCTAGACCCATAAAGGAGAGTTATGTAAAGGTCAACCGGCAGTTGAATTCTGCACTTTTGGAATTAAAGTGATCTAGTATATCTAGCCAGTATCTTTTTTAAAAAGCTTCAAATACAAATTTTTCGTATGAAAATCGACTTAATAAATTAAGTTTTCACCCTATAACCATTAGTTATGTCACCAAAAGAATGTTATATATGCACGTGGAAGGGCAAAAGAGTAGAGGAAGACCAAAGAAGAGATAGATGGATTGTGTAAAAGAGGATATGCGGGTAAAAGGTGTGGGTAGTGAGGTGACGGCTGATAGAAGTGAGTGGAAGAAGAAGACGTGTTGTGCCACATAATGCCAGACACCACATAATGTGGGATAAGGGTAAGAAAAAAAACCTCTCAAGATAATGCCCTGAAGGCAAGCTAATCAGATCGTTCTCAATGCGTGAGATCACATAAAAATGCCTTTGACCTTTCTCCATATAGACAAGCGCATGATTGCAATCACGTCTGGTGGTAAGTGATGATTTAGCCTAAGGAGGATCGTGCTAGCCAAGAAGATGCTTGAAAACTCTTGATTTTATGGTACCATATTATAAAAGCTTCATCTATATCACGGTGGTCTATATGGTGCGTCTAATCTGTCTATACTACTAATAAACTTGAAACTTGACGATACCTGTGCATTGATTACATTATGAAAATTTTGATGGGTAGCCATAATATACAAATATGTATATATGTATATTTTTTTGACCCACAACAAGTTTTTTACATGGCAAGTACACTTGATGGTAAGTGATGATACAGTCTAAGATGGTAGTGGGCTAACCTGTTAGAGGTACTGTAAACCCATACTCCTAATCGGTTTCTACGCGACATCGTGCCGGAACGCAAAATCGCTTGGCGACACGTCAAGTGGTGGTAACTAGCCACGGCCGAAGCCACCCACCAGTCCAGACTCGAGTCAGGAATCAAACCCAGGACCTCCAACTTTATAATGCGACAGATCGCGCGCTGCGCCATGGAGGTCGTCAAATAATTTTATAATTTTAATTTTTGTCCGACTTTCTGTATGTCCGCGTGTCACGCAAAAACTACTGAATGGGCTCTTATTAATTTTAGTGCACTTACAAATGATACTCTAGATCGGGCCACATACATGGTGTACCCACAAAAATATTATTCGGAAAATAGGTAACTCTATTAAATCTAAATGTATGTAGTCAATTAAATTTTTTATAGCAAAGTTTGTTTGAACAGTTTAGTTGTGATCCATTTTTCATGAAGATGGTGGAAATATTGGAGATATAGGACAGTATTTTGCGAACATCAGCAAATCTCTCACTAAAGTCTTAATGATACTAATACAAGTACACATACCACGTGAGAAAGGCCGGTAGGTAATGCATGTATAACTTTTTGCAAAAGTAACTAAGAATGCCAATCGGAACTACTAATAGAAGAAATCGTTAAACTAAGCAATCGAAAACGTTAACTAACATATTCATAGTTAAGGATAGAATCTATGAACGAAGAGTGTCCAATTCTCCTTCAAACCTTGCCCTAGGTAGTCTCTCATACATTTAGTGACTTGTGTTATTGTCACAAGTCTGAAAAACCGGATGAAATCGCGAGCATAACCTAGAAAAAAGCTCGATCACCCATTCATTCTACGATTGAGTCATTCATGAAGGTTGTATGTAATAGGCTTCAATAAAGTTGTTACTACGTCCATATAATTACTAGCGAAGTCTAAAACTATATGAGAGTCACGTAGAATTAAATATTTGCTTGTTACCATACATTTATTCTCCTCTTAACGTCTACTAAACCCTAAGGTTTACATACCACGTTGGATAAAAACGTGTATAGTGCTTTTAATCGAATTCAAAATTCATTTATCTAAAAATTCATTTAATGTGAAACGCTTTTACGCAAAAACTATTCAACCGATCGTCATGAAACTTTGTACTCTACATATGAACTGAGTACGAGTAACATAGAATACAAAAAAATATATACGAAACATAACTATTGTAATGATTTCTGATACTTATTTCATGACTTCGGTCAAGCGAATTCGCGAGTATAAGCTAGAATTATATGAAGAAAGTCTTTAAAAGCATTTCAGAAATAGCAATTCTGTCTGTTGGTAGCTGTTCTACCGTATATTCCAAAGGTTCTATTGAAAATAAACCGACAGAAAACTCAGCAGTTTTTCTTAGATGTAGTCCGATATCATTTTAAAAATTTAACGTTTTTCAATGAGATTAATTTTTTTTTTTATTGGATCATTAAACTAGTCACAATCTATATTAAAACAACAAAAAACCTTTCAGAAGAACAAACACGAGATAGTGACTTTCTAGAAATGACCACAGCATGCAACCTTAAAATTAACCTTACATCTAAATAATTCAATTTATACCTTTAATGCAGTAATAGACAGTCTTACTTCCTTTTTAAAGGAGTAAATCTTTTTAAAATAAATCTTAGTAGTCTACTTCCAAGACACCTTATCCTTAAAAATCATCAACTGCATATAGTAACTTCGCTCTTATAAGTGTGTTTTAACTACCTACATAAATAAAAACATGACTTTGGTACTCCCGTTTTGGGAACTGCCGATGCCGATGAAATTTGGTGTAATAACGTATTTGACCTCCTAATTAAGAATATTATGATGAAAATTGGCGGTTTCCAAAGAGGTTCTCCTTCGTTTTCATATCCAAAATGCCGGTTGCGTATGTACTTGTCGTAACTGACTCACTCACTGATACAACGCACTGTTTTAAACTTGGGAAGGTCGGTTTGATTTTCGGTATACAGATAGCTATTATGATGTAGGCGTCCACTAAGAAATAATTATTAAAAAATTATCACCAAGGGACAAATAAACGTAATCTGAAGTTCTACAATGATTTCCAAACTTTTGGAAATTTGGTGGAAATTTTGAAATGAAATTACCAGAAAAACATAAATTTTAAAAGATTACCCGATCCGGCAATCTAACCCTCGTAATCTATAGCCGAACATTTCAACAACTAAGCCAATGAAGAGGGTTTTTTTAAAGATAGACAGTGTTTTCGACGACCTTCCTCTGTGACGTAGTGGTAAGCATTGTTGGCTTCGATCAGGTTGGACAGGGGCAATTTGGGTTTATATGATTTCTAAATTATCCCTGATCTGGGTGGATGCTTCTGTTGAATGACCGACATAGATTTGCCGCCAAGCTATTGAGCATTCCTCTACATTATACATACATCTTACTTCTTTTACATGCATGAAACAAATAAACAAAGATGAAAAAATATGTCTGTGCATATTTAGGTACACACTTATTTTTTATTAGGCGTCAGGTTATGGTGACTTAACATTTGTTAAAATAAACTAAAGCTGCGAGAGATCCTAACGCGCCTTAAAAAACAAGCCTACGTAAAAATAACCGGGTATTTTTTTTTATATTAAAATTACGATATGTATAACTCACATCGGATAGCATTGTTAATTTATCAGTAAAAAATGAATACGGTAATAATGATAAAAACTGGGGTACAACCTTCATATATTAAGCGACGTAGATGCGTCCTTAACTCCGTTATATTGAGCAACTAAGTTTGGTAATTACTTAATAATGTGCGTCGAATTATAATTCAACACATTAGATTGGACAATAATTGCAATTATAGTACATACTCGTATCTCTTAACGTTTTAGTACGTAATAGCTTTACCCTTGAGTTTGATATACAGAGATTAAGTTGGTAGAGTTGATATATGACTAACTAATGTTTCATCGGGGAGATATTTTTTTACGTCCAATTTACTTTGATATGATCACACTTAAGTTAATGGTACGTTTCAATATCCTCTATTATGCAACGGAGTCATAAAATTGTATGATATACAAATTAAGCTTGCGTATTTGTTTACGCAAAACTCAAAACTTCGAGTCGATCCATTAAAAATGTATTTAATGGATCGACTCGAAATTTTAACACAGTGTTTAATTGAATACGCCATTTATAACAGTTCTTTTAAACTTTTTTGTTCTCAAGATTTTTTTTATAAACTACAAGTCAGCCCTTGACGGCTATTTCACCTAGTGGTAGGTGATGATGCTGTCTAGGGTGGTAGCGGGGTAACCTGTTAGGAGTATGGTAAAGCCACGCTCCTAATTGGTTTCTACGCGACATCGTGTTGGAACGCTAAATTGCTTGGCGACATGTCTTAGTCGGTAGGGTGGTAACTAGCCGGCCGAACCTCCCACCAGACCAGACTCGGAATAGAACTCAAGACCTTTATAATGCGGACGCACTCCGTCTCGGAGATAAAGGAATTCCGCGAAAACGGGAATTATTACCGGTCTGATCTACAACGCGTTCGGGCTTAGATATTTAAAAATTAATCGATACTCGATTGCAAATTTAAATCGATAATAATCATTGTTTGCTTCTTTATTTTAAAATCGCGGGCAAATGACAGATGGGTCACCTTATGTTAAGTGATCGCCAGCAATGCATTACCGGCTGACCCCATCCTCCTAATCGGTTTCTACTCGACATCTAAGCTCTAGCTAATTTATTGATAATTACGGCGGTATATTTTGCCGATGCCGGAAGCGGTGATAGCCTAGTGGTTAGGGCGTCAGCCTCCCAATCAGAGGTCGGCGGTTCGAATCCGGGCACGCACCTCTAACTTTTCGGAGTTATGTGCGTTTTAAAAAAAATTAAAATATCACTTGCTTCAACGGTAAAGGAAAACATCGTGAGGAAACCTGCACGTTTCTGAGAGAGTTCTCCATAATGTTCTCAAAGGCGTGTGAAGTCTGCCAATCCGCACATGGCCAGCGTGGTGGACTCTGGCCGAACCCTTCTCATATTGAGAGGAGACCAGAGCTCTGTAGTGAGCCGGTAATGGGTTGTTCATGATGATGATGATGATTTTGCCGATAGGGTAACCGCGGCCGAAGCCCACACGATACCAGACAGGGAATCGAACTAACGACCTCCCACTTTATAAAGCACTTATTAGCGTAATATCTAAGGAAACGTTTGTTTCTCATCGTGTCGTCCATTTTTTTTACCCGTTGCCAAAAGGTTGTATTTCACGGAACATAAAACCGCGGAAGTTGTTACGAGACCGTACAGCAATTAAGTTTTATTAATAATAATAAAATTTAATAATACAGTATAAAGAAATATGTATGTAAACATATGTTACATCTTTAAAATTAAACTGTTCTTGTGAAATAAAAATATGCTAAATGGTTACAAGCTATTAAGTCGCCACACGAACTAATTTCCTTTATTGAAGCGATATAGAATAATTGAGAATATTGTAGAGACACAATAATGGGGTAATTAGCATAGCTGATCTATTTTGGATTTTAATTGAATTCTTCAAAAAGTGCATACACCGACAATTTATGGTTCTAAAATATATATATACTAGCTGTGACCCGCGGTTCCGGACCCGTATTTCCCGAGATTACCGAGTTAAATCAAACAAATGAAAATAACTGATTTAGACATGATTGAATTAGAAATTTGTGCAGCAGTAATAAATTGCAAATTGACTCTGAAGTTAGGAACATTTTGTTTTGACTCTGAAGTTTATTTAGAAAACGTTTATATGGGAAAAAGAAAAGGGCTGTTTTTAGTGTTTTCCCGGCAATTATTCGAATTTTTCTCACTTTTTCCTTCCGTAGACCTCCACGAACATTTCAAGATCAAGATGAGATAAATTCGTTCAGCCATTCTAAAGTTTTAGCGAGAGTAACGAACAGCATTTGATTTTTATATATATATAGATTATAAATAAAAGTTGCATTATGGTATAAGTTCCATCTATGATTCACCCCATGAGTAACTAAGCTTTTTTAAACAATACAAGTACCATAGTATAATAGTCGATTACATTTAATTATAATTTAGTTTGTTGTGGGCTTGTTACACCTGGGCGTTGTTGGGAACCCTCTTAGCTTTAGTTTTAAGTTAGCGAGTGTAGTTATCGCCTCATGAATTAAAATAATGGAAAATGTGTTACATATGAACTCTTCATAGATGCCTGTTATAGGCTTACGTGAATAAAGCTATTTTCAATATTGAATTTTTAAAATTATTGATAATATAAAAAAATATAATAAATATTTCAATCCATCATCTTTTTTTTCCCCCTCTCTGGTACGCATAAGAAATAAGACCTGTGTAGTAAGTTCTGTAGTGGTGTATTTATAGAAAATGATAATGGAATCTAAACAAAAATGTATGTCAAGGTACAAACGAAATCAAATAAGTTTTCCTCGTGTATCGCTATTAAGTCACTGTTATTTTATTATTGCACAAGCTGCGGGTAAAATTGCGATATGCAATCCGTATCGACTGCGGACCAGTCACGAATTGTGCATCTGCTCTCACTTCGCCATATCTGTTTAATGTGAAACACAATCGGGAATAATGACGCGTTCACCACAGAAATGACACTCCCTATTTGTACACTTGTACGGTATTGTGGACGGTCTGGGGAAAAATCGTAAAAAGTGAAACGAGCAAATGCGGCGCACTCTTTCTCCGAGCTACAACTTCGTTTGTTTAATATTGAGTTTTGTACAGGTTTTTTTTTAACATCGCGAGTGATGTAAAGTAAAAACCGTCGGCCATGACCATCTGCAGCACCAGAGGGGCTACCCATGCGTTGCCAACCTAACCTATCCTTCTAATCAGTTTCTACTTGGAACACCAAGTTGCTTGGTGGTATGTCTTTGTCTGTAGGTTAGTAACTAGACGCTGCCGAAGCCCCTATCAGACCGAGGAACCAGACCCAGGACTTCCCAATTTATAATACGAGTGCAAGCGCTACGCCACGGAAGTCGTTATCTGGTACTTCATTGGTGTAGGAATGTTTCTATTTAATTAGATTTAAATAAGTTTGAGTTGGAAAACGTGAGCGTGAGGAAACCTGCACGCCTGACAATTCTCCATAATGTTCTCAAAGGCGTGTGAAGTCTGCCAATCCGCACATGGCCAGCGTGGTGGACTATGGCCAAACCCTTCTCATATTGAGAGGAGACCCGTGCTCTGTAGTGAGCCGGTAATAGGTTGATCATGATGATGACGATGAAGCTTGGGTTTGGGTCTTAATATATAAAAAAACAACCAAAAGACACAATTCTAAATATACCACGGATCAAAACTTAGTCAAAAGCAGAGCATTAAGAATTGTTACGCAATCTTAACTAAGCAATTTCGAGCTTGAAATATATTTACGTATAAGAGAAGGGCAAATGCTAAATTACTTTGGATATTCGCCGAGTAAGGGCAAATCGGTCATTGCTTGCCCAAAAGCCTTTGCCTAATAAATACAAATTAACCTACTTATTTGTTTCTAGGTAACATGGTATAATAATACGTTTGAATGGCTACATATAGATACAAACTTTAGAAGAAGTTAGTTAAGCCCTAACTAAGACGCTAGAGTGTCGCTGGAGCAACCTTTTATTGGTTTGTCAATTACATATTCAGTTAATACATTTATCCGTTCATATTAAATGTTAGGAATTAAACAAGGAACTAATCCAAGGTATCTTATGTCATTAGAAATTTGAATTTGAATTTGTCGCTTGTTGAATTCAGTTAAAACTTACTGTCAAGTTGGTATTAATAGTGCCTAGTGGGTTAGGTACCCGGTGCTCTTTTAACTTTTAGCACCAAAAGTGGGTGTAATTGTGTTTGTATAGTACATTCCATATTAACTGACGTCTTTCCACTTGAGACCGTCATTAGCAATAACAATAGGATTAAGTGGTGGCGGGTGAATTCTTTGTATTGCAAAACACGTGCGGCGTTCAAACGTATTTTACGTATACTTTCCCTATGTTACCTTCCTTTAAATAATATAATCAAATAGAAATACAGCTCAGTTGTTTTTTTAAACTTTGAAGATATTAGTTCAGTGGAAATATTACGTATTCCGATATGTTTCGTCCTTGGGTGAAATCACCTTCCACTGTGCCATGTGATAAAGACCATAAGCCGAATGTGTTTAAAAAACATCTAAGTCATGATGCACAAATAATTCTCTTGAATGTTTATTTTAATTGCAGTTCAGAGTGAGAAAGGTGCTCTCGAAGAACGAAGAAAAACAAAAAATATTCTATGATTATTCAAAAGTATCAACACTGGTTGGTTTGCAAAAAAAAGTTTGTTCAAGTGGAAAGACGTCAGTTAATATTGAATGTACTATAACATTTTGAGTGGTATACTCATGAACAACCCATTCTCGGCTCACTACAGAGCACGGGTCTCCTCTCAATATGTGAAGGGTTTGGCCATAGTCCACCACGCTGGCCATGTGCGGATTGGCAGACTTACACGCCTTTGAGAACATTATGGAGAACTGTCAGGCATGCAAGTTTCCTCACGATGTTTTCCTTCACCGTTGAAGCAAGTGATATTTTAATTGCTTAAAAACGCACATAACTCCGAAAAGTTTTAGGTGCGTGCCCAGGTTCGAACCCCCGACCTCTGATTAGGACGCTGACGTCCTATCCACTAGGCTATCACAGCTTTTTTTTTACTGGTATACCCAGTAATATAAAAAGTCCATGGTCAGTAAACGTTAACTAATTTTCATTATAAATCGATCTCTAATCGGTAATCTAACGTTACATACAAACGCTCTTTTTTGCTCGAATAAGATAGCTCTTAATATAATTTTAAGTGCCACGTGAGATGGTGATAACAAAAATAAAATTTACCTGGCTAATTTTGTTGTGGGCTTCTTCTTAGACCGGGGCGCGTTTGGAACCCTCATAGCTTTAGTTTTAAGTTTACGAATCTAGTTATCACCATCAAATCACTACTATGTAAATTATTGACGCGTCAAAAGCGCCTTTTAAAGGACTATTTGAATAAAGATTATTTTGAATTTGAATTTTGAAACGTCCAGGGTTCCTGAAATGGCGTGTTAGTTTTTGTAAGTTCAACAGGTAAAATGACGCGTTGAGTAAAGTATGTGTTTTTTTCTGAATACTTAAATTTCCGTCATAATATATTGCTATGTAATATGATGATCAGCGCTAATACGCCATTTGCGCTTGTATCAGATATCTCAGTCCCACAAAAACCCGACAATGTCAAGAATACAAAGGTCACTTTGAGAGAAACCGATACAAAACAACAACAAAGCATCCATTCTTCGACGCTGGAAAAAGCGGCAATATTGTTTTATAGCCACATTGTTAACGAGAATTCTTAATAAGAAGTTAAACAATGACAGTTGAAAGGAAAACTGGCGAAAAGCCCGAGGTTGCCAAACGCTAAAGTATTTTGGCATTGGTTTATACAAGTATCTTCTGGGTTATGTTGGTTCGAGACGGTACAATTTGCCCCGTTACCTATCCCGATAGTTATAGCGTGGTGGTCTAGCGGGGCACATTTTTCATTCTGACAAGAACAATTTTTTTTAACTACAAGTTAGCCTTAGACTGCATTCTATTTGTTTAAGATGGTAGTTTGTAAAATGTTAAAGAACAATAAAAACAACAAAAACAAACAACAATTGTTAAAGAACAAGTGAGAAAAGTAAAGTAACTTGTGAAGTCAACATCTCCTGATAATGATCCGGTGTCGGGTCGAAACGTGCGTAGAGGTTCTAGTGGAAGATTTTGCGTGGTGTTATATTATACAAATCTACCGGTTGTCGGCGGAATATAGCAAATTATACTTGCTGTTTATTGTTTATCATGGACTTCCGCAAAGTAACGCCTGCTTCTATTCATTATTTGAAAATGTTAGAGATGTGTCAGTTATGTTAATTCCACTTATCAAGATTCTTAATGTTAATCGACGGAAGCTAGCCCGGGCCGAAGCGTCAGAAATGATAAAGTCCCACATTACCCCTGCTAGGGAACGAAGTTTCCTACTTAAAAGTGCACAACGCATACCAATGTTCCCTTGACGTCGTCAAATAAATAGATAACAATGTAAAAGCCTACCATACGAGATTGTAAGCTACAATAACTCACTATCTCCCTCTTTATAGAGAAGAAACAGGGACACTAAACTAGGCTGATGATGTATGACAAAATGCGTAATGGAACAGTCGCGTTCAATTTAATCTATTGTAAGTTGATTAACATTGCCAGAATAGTGGTATTACTCGATTTTCGTGATTTGTAAAGTGTTTTAGTCAACGGGAGGGCATTTTAAGATTTATTTATTTTAAGTGAAATTGTTTTACAGGGCAAGTGGCTAAACACTTGGAACTAAATCGTATGTACACTGAATTTGCTAACACATAACTTTGTCTCGATTCAACTGTTTCTAAAGTCTGTTTTAAAGCCACAAGAGTAGCTCGCAACTGCACGTTCTGTTGACTAACAACAACTTATACAATTTTAATATAATTTTCACGGGGCTTTTACTAATAACTTCGTTTATCACACATACTTTACAAAATAGCTGAATTCTGATCACTTATAGATATAAGAGTTTTATATGGTGAGTGACGATGCTTAGGAATGAATGCAAAATATCAAATGTATCCGTATAGCAACAAATAAGTATTAACAAATAGTATTTACTTACCTTCAGTGGCATGGCAAAGAATGCTTCATTTTTGATCTAACTTGTCAAAATAATGGACATCTTTACGTGTTAAATTTATTTTATGCGTAGGTTTCGTTTAGTATTAAAAATTCTAATAGACTTCAATTCAAACGATAGCTAAAGTTCTCCGATTTCACTGGTGTTATCATAAAATAATCAAATTACGGTTTACTGACAGTTTTATTACAACTTTTATTAATTTTTGTGAGTTACATTTACATAATTTTAAAATGATTCTCAGTTGTTTGTATACAAATGGTAACGTTAAAAGAATGTTAGTAAATTAATAATAAAATAATTAAATAAGTTTAATTAAACTAATCATAACCTATGACAATTTGTATGCGAAAGCCTTTATACCAAAACCGACTAACATTAAAAATATACATTTTTGGTATGAAAAACTTTCTGTCAATATAAATATCTAAGTTAAAGCTATAAATCTTTATAACATGACTACATTGAAACTGTGGAATATATCTATATTTACAAGCACATCCTAAATTACAACGAAATGCAATAAGAAACTACGACTTTTTTTTAACATTAAAGTTACTTTTGTACTTTTGTACGGTGTCTATAAAATTAAAAGCAACTTTAATGCAACGTAGAACCTATCATAACTTTATACATGACAGGTTTAGAAAAATCTTTGTTCGTAAAAATCGCAGTCAACTAAACATTTCATTCCTTAACCATCTAATCCAACCCAACTTGATATACAGACTTAATGTTTTAATTTAAAATTTGGCCATCCACTCCAAAAACATAGTTAAAGCCGGATCCACATTTCCGAGCAGCTTCCCACGGCAAATCTCGCATCCACGAGTACAATCTCATAGTTGACCGTTCGAATTTATTTATAAGTGAGTAATACTAAATATTTTTCAATCTCAAACTATAAGAGGCGATATGTGCCTACGTACCTATCATAAATTTCGTAATGCAGTAATATTTGTGGCTATAAAACCCATTCAACGTATGATTGGGTTAAACTTTTTTTTTTCTGACTGTCTATTAGCTGTACAAACCCTATTGGTTGCCACAGCGTAACCGGGCTGTTTGGCGAGCTTCGGAAAGAAGCTCTGCCAGAAGAAATTTTTAGCCCTAGGGCTCGAAGAAACTAAGAGAACGACTGCCTAAGGGCGCCTCCTTTGAGGCCGAACCTCGGCTTAGGCGACGTTTGGGATAACGGGGGGGTCGGACGGTTTGGTTAAAATATATATAAGCAATGGCTGTGCATTTCGCTGAGTCGTGTGCAGTCTCACTGTCTAGTTATTAGACTATACTCGGACGTTCAGCTCTGCTGGAACCGATTTTGCTTAGTAAACTGTTTTCTTAGTGTGGACCCTACTAACTACTATTACGTGTCCCCGACTACTGTTGTCGCAGCTGTTGTAAATCGTCTTGGCACAAATGCCGGCCGTAAGTTCGGCCTTATCGGTTTAATGAACACTCGCCTTTCAGTCGTTGTTCGGGGGGACTCGGTGGTAAAAGTTCTCGTTTTGTTGAATTTTGATGTGCTTAACTTTTTCCTCACATCTACAGGTACATTTTGAACTCTTTTATTATTCGAAACACGCGCTTTGCTTGCACTGAAGCTATTGGTTTTGTTGTTTTTCTGTATTAAATTAGGGGCAACGGTCGTAATTATTTTCTTGGATCGCGGGATTGAGTTCAATCTCGTTATATTTAGCGGTCGTATGACAGGTTTTCTTGGGAAGCCGAATTTCGCTCTCTTAGCTTCTAGTGGTGAAATTTTTATTGTAGTAGTCTCTTCTTGAACGGATTCAGTTGTTAGTGGTGTTGTTTGTGTTGAAAATTCTGTTGTTTGTATACTTTCCGTTTGGAACGTAGTCGATTGAGTTGTCGTTAGAAGCTCTACAATTGGACTAGTTTTGATATTTTCTGTTGAAATATACATTAATGTTGGAGCCAATGTTGTTGATGTTGTTATTTGGGGTGCGCTTGTGGTCACCGTAGATGTACTAGCTTGTGTCGTTTCAGGCACTTGCTGTAAAATAGAAATACTGAAAGGATATTTTATCGTAGTATCGTCTCTTGTTGGTGCACCAGTAAACTCTTTTCCTTTAGCAAAAGTAACTATACTTCTGCCAGATTGCGGTTTAATTATCTTTAACTTAACGAGATTGGCGTCTTCCACCTGTGTAGGCACTGGCGCTGAATATACCACAAATGGTCGATTTATATCAGAATCACTCACTTTTCTAGGTTTCATGGGTGTTTCCGTTTTGAATAGAGCCTCTAATGGCAAAGTTGAGGGATCCGTAAGCATTAAGCGTGGTGTAACAATTTCGAAATTCTTTGCTTCGTTGTTCTCTTTATTTTTCTCACTGTCATAGGCAGCGGGAATAAATTGCCAGCGCTCATGAGGCGGGTTTTCTTCTATTTTTTCCGTTTTTTTCTCCTCATTCACGTAACTTAGGAAATCATCATCAAATATATGCTCTACATTTTCTCTTTCATTACGCATTGTTCTGTCAGAAACTTGGTTGATATGTCTGTAAGCTTCGTTCATACTTTCAGAAGCTACAAGGTTTTCTTTGGGAATATCAGAAAAGTCAACTAACGCTCTTGCATTTCGAGCTTCATCTATACGTATTGGATTATCTGGAGGATTATCTACGGGATAAACATGACCAAGCTTAGTTAAATAAATGGGTATTTCATCCTCTACTATTTTAATTAGACTATATCTACTAACCTCTCCAATTTTATCAACCGTAGGTTTCTTTTCTATCATTACCTTACCTTCTTCAATGAGTGTAGTTTCATTGTTCTTATTTAATCTATGCTTTTCAGATTTTGATGAAACTTCAACCACTCTACTAACGGAGAAAAGTTTATCGAATTGTGTTTTATAAACAGGTGAAATTTCAGGAATATTTGTTGTATGTTCAAGCAAAGATTCCGTCGTAGTGTCTAAAACGTCTTCTATCTTCCTTGTCGTTGGGGTATCAGTAGCAGTTTCTGGTTCAGCATCTGTTTCCGTTGGAGTGTTGGTAAATATGTTTTGTGTACTGGGGTAAGTTGTATATTCTAAGTAATCATCTGTGCTGTTATCTATTTCCATTTCAGCTGTAACAGATGCAATCTGACCTGTTGTTGAAATGTTGGTAGCATCTGAGAGCGCTAATGTGCTTATTTCTGATGAAAGATAATCATCACTCTCTGTAGTTGTCAGATCATTGTCATTGAGAACAGATGTAGTAGAAAAATCATCAGATGGGGTTGTTTTGGTCTCTGGTGTAGAATTGCTCAAATTAATGTCTTGTGCTACTTGTACTACTTTAGGTGTACTATATCCAGGAGGAACGTTTTGAACGCGTTTTTTTGTATCGTTAATAGGTTTATTACCCCCAAATCTATTGTAAATAACAGTCCTGTTACTTCCAAACAATGGTCTGGGTATCTCCGTAGTAGATGTAGATGTTCTAAAGGTATTAGAATTTATGACTTTAGGTTTAAAGAGAGGTTTTTTAGAAGTAAGTTTAAATCTTATTGGTTGCTCATCTTCATAGGTCTCATCTTCTGGTTCTTCAAGATCTTCATTGATTTGTTCTTCATCTTCAATATCTTCATATTCCTCAGAATCAGGTTTTCGGGTAAATAACTTGTTTTGTGGTACAAAAGCAAAAGGACTTTCAGGTTCTTCTTCAAGAAGTTCCTCGTCAGAATATTCTTCTTCATCTTCATATTGATATTTTGGTGTTGTTCGTGCAGTAGGGTATGTTCTTCTTGTGAATGTTCTGGATAACAAAGGATTTCTTGTTGTAATTCGGCTGATAAACCCAGGTCTGTCTACAGTCGAAGGGCTAGTGTATACGCCAGGATTATATTTTCGGCTAAATGTTCTACTACTTGGAGGCGTTGATTCAGTTGTAGATGTAAATAACCTTTTTGGCGGTCTGTATGGTGATCTAGACCTTGGTGAGGGTGATGTCAATTGAGTTGTACTAGAAAGTGTAGTTTTGATTGTTGTTTCTGTTTCCGTAGGTGATATTTCAGTTGTTGATACTTCTTCAGACAAATCATCATTACTATTTCTTTCTAAACTCTTGACCTCTTCTTTTGATGTAGTGTTATCTTTAATATTAGTTTTATTTTCTTCAGTAGGTTGTTCGGTGGCTATTTCTTGACTGACAGAAATCGTTTCTTTGTTCTCATTGGATTGATACTCGGTCATAGTTTTTTCTATATTATCACTATTTTTTAATATGTCGAGAGTTTTTTCATCAGTTTCAAGTACAATATCAGGCTTTTCTTCTGATAGATTTGATTCTACTATAGCTACAGATTTTTCAGTAAAATTGCTATCATTATTAATATCTTTATTTTCTTCTTTTTTAGCAAGTTTAAGAACTGGTTCTTTTAATATGTCAGTTAATAACTCGAAATCTGAATCGCTATGCTCTGTGGTCGTTTTAGGTTCATCTATATAAATTTCTGTTGCTCGAGTTTTCTCTCCATAGTTAACTATGTTTCTCGGAGCATCTTTAAAACCAGCATTGACAAAACTTACTTGTGTAGGTCTTAATTCAGGTTCTTCAGTGGCTGGCCTTATTTTTTTTCTGATAACTTTGCGAATCCTCGGAATAGCACTTGTGGTCGTTTCAACTAAATCAGCAGCAGATATTTCCAGTATTTTCGGAGTGGTTGTAGGTCTTCTGCGAATAACTCTAAATTTTCGTTTTGCATTATTATCTTGATTGGAATCCAAAATAGGAATACTTTCAGTAATAGTTTCAGGTGCACTCAGCTTCTTCTCTTCACTATCATTTGATACATCTTCATGTTCTTTTTCTTCTATAGCACTTTCAGAAAGGAAAATATCATCACTTTTGTTGTCTAATTCATCGTCATCATTTTCGGGAGTGGATATTTGCTGAGTTGTTGACTGTCGAGATGCATATGGTAATTTTCTACCTTGTAATAAAGGTGATGTAGTTGAAGTAGTAGTTCTTTGCCTGCTGAACGCTAATCGAGAACGTATTCTTGGATTTAGATTTACATTTCCATTTCCATTATTTTCAGGTTCCAATGCAGAAACGGTTCTTCCAAAAGGGCGCGGTGTAAATCTAGCAAAAGTTGGCCGTCTTGAGCTTAATGGGGACTCAGTAGCGACTGACTTAGTTATGGCTTCGGTAGTAACCAGAGAAAACCTGCCTCGACTTCTTGGTAAAGTGTTTGCACGTTTTTCATCAATAGTAGCAGCGGACACTTCACTATCTTCTCGTTTATCAGCTAACGTTGTGGTTGTTCTACTTGAAATTTTAACACTGTCGTCCTGAAATTCCTCATCTTCAATAATTTCTGAAGTTTCAACGTCAATCGGTGTAAGAGAAAGCAATTCGTTACGGTTGAGTTGAGGTCTAAACTGACCTCTAGACACCTGAGATGCGGCAGCTCCAACTGGTTCTTCATATCTAGAAATTTGGGATCTACTCCTAAATCTTTTTATTTGCCCACTATTACCAACAGGCTTAACACCATCTAATTCTCGACTATCAGGAGTGGTGGATCTTATTTTACGTAAATTTTCCTCAGATTCATTTGATTCTGATATTTCGTTGGGTTGGGATAAAGGTCGTCGCCGGCGTATAAATGAATAATTCCTAGAACTTACCTGTGTCGTGGTAACCGGTGCATCTGTTGTGGTAGCAGGAGTAGTTGATCCTCGGCGACGCAATAGGGTTCGTCTAGTAGCCGTGCTAGAAGGAGATGAAGCTGTGCTTGAAGTAGTAGGGAACGGCGTAGTAGTTGTCGTGGTTTTTGGTGTCGTCGTTTCTGACTCTGGCAATTCGGTGGTTTGTGTAACTGTAGTTTGCGTTTGTTCAGGTTGAAGCCGTTCGATTTCTTCAGTATTCGGGGGATTTAACAAGGAAGATATTTGGACTGAAAGTATCGTCGTAGGTTCAGGAGTGTTCGGTTCTTCGGAGGGTGGAAGGGTAGTTGATCGAGTTCTGAGTACAGAAGTGTAAAGTGGTTGCGAAGATTGTGAAGTTATTTCTCTTTCTAAAACCGTCTCTTGTGATTCTTCTCCTGGTTCTGAAACTTGATACCTGCAACAAAATCACATATCGTACAACAAAGGGTTACAAAAAAAAATTGCTACATATTTATTTGAAACATAAAATTTTAAAGTAGAAACTAAGGCGATTTACTTGTCGATAAACGGTTAAATTTTACTATTTTGTAAACTAATACTAATAGAAAGAAAGAAACCAAAAACAAATTAATATTGTAGTTGTCATAACATGAACCTCTTGAATTTTTTCCTTGACTGGACAAAATTCTCTAAATAACATTTAAATACTAAATTACGGTAAAAAAGGTATGAAATTTGCTTATCTTACTGGACAGTGGTAGTTTCAGCAGTTGTAGGTCGAGATCTTCTGATAGTAACATATTCAGGAACGTTCTCTCGTCTAGCACTCGCAATATCTAATGAATTAGGAGATTCTTCGACGGCAACGTATGGTTCCACACGTTCAAATAGGGCATTCCTGAAAAAAACAACACCGATTTAGTCTCAATGATCATGCAAGTATGAAAACGCCATTGCTTTTTCTATTTCAATCATAATTGCATCTGTTCATTAACTGGATTTACGTTTATGTTTCAAGATGTATGATATTTGATCAACAGAGCCATCATACCTGGAATCATCAGGAGTTTCAGTAGTAGCTGCTGTACTTGGCCTTGTTCGTCTGATATTGACGTATTGGAGAGGCTTTGCTGTGGATCCAATAGTAACTACAGGTTCTTCCCTCAATCTCGTTATTTGTTGGACTTCCTCTGATTCCTCTTCAACTTCTTCACTGTCTATCGGTTGTTCTGTAGTAGATGTTGATGATCTTGACCGGTTTATGGTTGTGTACCTAGGAAAGTTGCAAGAAGTATTTGATAAAATCGTGTAAGTCGTATATTAAAGAAGATCTCTCATTATAGAAATTGAGGAGTCTAATAAGTAGTTGAATGAGGTGACTATCACCACAACTTACGTGGTCCAAAGTGGGTGAGGGGATCGCACAATATCTTAACTATCACCCAACACTAAATTTTATTCTAATTTTTGTAAAATTTAAAAATAAACTCCTACTCGACTGTTATTATGCATTAATTAAAATCCTATTTATGGTAACATACAACCGTTAATGTACTGTTACCAATTTACATAGGCATATAGATTTTAGGCTTCTAAATAGTAAGTACTTACTGTGGTCTCTCTTTTTTGAGCAGTCTGTCTTTATCAGGTGAAGCTTCGATACCAGCGTTTTGTGGCCCACGTCGACTGTTCTGAATACCGCTTTCCGAGATACTGTTACCGCCGAACCTTTCAAGATAAAACGATTTTTATTTCTCGTTGTCTTAGCATGTTCCTGTCCGATATAACCGGATAATAATAATTATAGTAGGCATTTATTTGATAAGCTATTATATAAAAACTAGATGTTAGCTCGTGACTTAAGTTTTATTCTCAGCCCCGCGAAATCCCAAAAAGTTTTAAACCCACAGAGACGTTTTCTGGTACATAAAATATTATATTTCCACTAGCATGCAAGCTATCACCAGCATGCAAGCTAAATGTCTTAATTTAATCAGTGCAATACATATAATTAAAGAAAATGAAATCTGAAGTGAATTATAAAACTTTAATGTACTATGGGTTACTTACTTGTTTTTCCCTCTGGCTCTCTCAAGTACCCTCTGGTACAGTTTCTTATTAAAAGCGGAGGGCGTGGTGGTTGCCACGCCATCAGTTGTACCAGCTGAGTTCTCCGAAAGCTTTAGGTGCTTCTCCAACTGTTCGACACCACCTATAAAAATAAATCAGAAAATCGTTCATCAACTAAGTATTTCGAAATATTTATAAACATATAGGGCGCTGCCTGGTAAGTTACAATCTTATAATGGATTTGAATATTTTGCCCAACCTTCATTTGCGGAATTTTCTTTAAAATAGTCTAAAATTTATCTATATTTACAAAATTAATAAGTTTTATATCAGCTTATTTCTCAGAAATTTAGAAAATTTGTCTGTCAGATGGGATATGATATAAAGATGCTTTTTTTACATAAACAAGTTTCAACTTAGCCTGGTGTTTATTTTCTTTAACTTTCTCTTTTTTGGTATCACAAAAAATAGCCATACGTAAAATTTAAGAATACTCACCAACTTTCTTTATAAGGTCGATCAACTCCTTGATCACTTTTGGATCTTCTGCTTCTATATCCGATGCATCATCCACATCCTCTTCTTCCGATGACTCATCTTCAATAACCTAAAGCATATAATTTTAAATTAAAAGAAAGAGCACAAAAGTACTACTGGCTTGAGCAGGGATCAACGAAAATCGACCTAAACTTGGTTCTCGCTCGTAAAATATACTTTTTTTTTTATTCACCACATGTTAGCCCTTGACTGCATCTCACCTGATGGCAAGTAATGATGCGGTCTAAGATGGTAGCGGGCTACCTTGTTAGGGGTATGGTAAACTCATACTCCTAATCGGTTTCTACACGACATCGTGCCGGAACGCTAAATCGCTTGGCGACACGTCTTTGTCGGTAGGGTGGTAACCAGCCACGGCGGAAGCCTCCCACCAGACCAGACTCGAGCCGGGAATCGAACCCAGGACCTCCGACTTTAAAATGCAACAACGCACGCGCTGCGCCACGGAGGTCGTCAAAAACCTACCTACCTACCTACTCATTTTGTTATGTTACCTCAGGTTCAGGAACGGGTGTAGTTGTACTGGTAGTTGTAGAGGTACGGAACAACAAAGAACTCCTGGAGGTAAGTCTGATTGGTCGCCTGGTGGTTGTTGTTGTTGTCGTAGTTGTCGAAACTGTTGTTTTGGCTGTTGTAGCTTTGGCCGGCGCTTTTGTTGTTGCCGCTGGTTTCTTGCAGAGGACGTTGCGAGCGAAGTCGCAAGAGTCAGCCGCTTTGTTGAAATACAGCCCTGGGAGGATACAATTAATAACATGAATAACATACATTACAATTAATAACATTAAATTAGCCCTAAATACAATGTTGACGGACTCGCCTCACTGTGACATATTTGCAGACCAATGGCATAATCGTAAGCCAATGCTTGCAGTTTTCCGAAAAATATAATAATACCACTATGACTCTGTCATAGATCGTAAATATTTGTTTTTGTCGCTCTTGTCTGTTTTTTTTTGTTTTTAGTGTATATTTGTTTTGTTTAGACTTTGTTTTTGTTATTATGTGTAATCATTTAATTAGTGTTATTGTATATTGTCCGTTCTAATTAAATTAAAATTAAATAAATAAAAAAATGGGTTTTTGGTAACATGGTATGAAAATCAGATGAGCAGGAAATTTACCAACGAAAGTTGAAGTTTTGCGTTCGTATTTAATATATAATTAAGTTAGTTTCCAGGCGTAGAAATAGAAATTAGATAATCTTCATAAGTAAAACTCGGTACAAATATTTTGTTGGAATCATGAAACTAAAAACTAGAAAAGCGTATCTTAGGGGTCCGTGTCATCCCAAAAGATACGATATAGATGCTCAATTTGACCACTTTAGTAAATGATACAATACGTTAAATTTATTAATACCTGTTTTATTAAGGTCACTTGCTGAATAGAATTTGTGAAAAGTCTGTGCGTACATATATGTCCTACTTTGTAACCTTATTTTATAATATTACTGATATTTATATCTATTTTATGGCTTATGTAATATATTTTATTTATTAGTGTATATAATGCTTAACCTACTTATCTATATAAATTATATCCTGATCTCTAGGTTTCCTGGCAGAGATCGCTCTTTAGCGATAAGGCCGCCTAAAGTACCTCTTTTCTTTGTATTTCTTTACTGTTTTGTATTTCTTATTTTGTGTGCTGTACAATAAAGTGTATTTTCATTTCATTTCATTTCATATGTGATATCTTATATTGTTTAATTCCGTTAAAATTATATGAATGCATAAAAAAGCCCCCCTTACAATTAATTCCAGGTTTAACTTCTTATGGGCGTAAGTACACACTAAAGTTTTACTCACACATTCTAATATGTCATTTTTAATCTTACCTGAAGGACAAGTGAAGTGATGCGCCACAATGCCCAGGTCGGAGGGCCCCGAGTCCAGACACCAGAAATATTTCTTACAGTCTCGAGGATGCGGGAAGAAACCTTCTTCCTTGCATTTAAAATCTGAAAGATTACATTATAATATTATCTATATAGTTACAGCTCCTATATAACTATCAGAGGGTTCTTTTACCGCCTACCAGCCTTTGTTTAGTTTCTCCTTGACCTGCGCTGAATGGGCCCTGTGAGAATAGGGTTTGCGTGACTGGAGAAAGATCTAAAGACATTTGCCATGTCTTCAGATAACTATGGAAATTAATGTTTATTGAGTGATTATAGAGAGCGGTGATAGCCCAGTGATTAGGGCTTCAGCCTCCTAATCAGAGGTCGGCGGTTCGAATCCGGGCACGCACCTCTAGCTTTTCGGAGTTATGTGCGTTTTTAAACAATTAAAATATCACTTGAAACATAGTGAGGAAACCTGCACGCCTGAGAGTTCTCCATAATGTTCTCAAAGGCGTGTGAAGTCTGCCAATCAGCACATGGCCAGCGTGGTGGACTATGGCCAAACCCTTCTCATATGGAGAGGAGACCCGCGCTCTGTAGTGAGCCGGTAATGGGTTGATCATGAGTGATTATTAAAAATCGAATAATAATATGCAAGACGAAGATTTTATATAGCTTGGCTTAAAACGTGGCATACGTTTCTAAAATCTAAAATAATTATGCAGTGTTTTTTTATACTTAAGCAGATAGCACCTTTCAAATATCAGAACATGACAAAATACTGCATAACTTTCCCGTATGTATACCACGTTAATTTGTAAGTCCTTTCTCGTTATGTATGATTACTACGTATTTCGTATTATTGGACCAAATAAGATAAAATAACTTCTAGTTTATTCTTGAGACGTGAAGAAGGAGTTAGGTGAGAGTATACCCAAATATAAGTAAGTTTGAAAAATATCTAAATGGTTTATTCGTTGTGAGTCTGCTCAAACGAGGGAGTTCTGGGAACTCTCGTAACATAGAAATTGCACAAAAATGCTAAAACTTTGTGTAAGAGAAAGATGATAGCCATATGATAAGTCATTTCAAATGTTCATGATTGTAAGAGATATGCAACCTAATACAAAATCTAGCAGAAAAGTGTCCAAGTGTTTTTACTTGTTACTTATGATTGCTTTTTTTTTATACACTTCAATTTAGCCCTTGACGGTAATCTCACCGGGTGGTAAGTGATGATGCTGTCTAGGATGGTAGCGGGCTAACCTGTTAGGAGTATGGTAAACCTACGCTCCTAATTGGTTTTACGCGACATCGCGCCAGAGCACTAAATCGCTTGGCGACACGTCTTTCAAATTCAAAATAATCTTTATTCAAATAGTCCTTAAAAAGGCACTTTTGACGCGTCCTAATGACCTTATTTATATATCGCACGAACAGCCCTCTTCTGCAAAACGAATATAGCGTCAATATCAGCAGCATTATATTTCTTTAGCAATATTATATTTCTTTGTCAGTAGGATGGTAACTAGCCACGACCGAAGCCAGATCAGACTCGAGCCGGTAATCGAACCCAGGACCTCAAACTTTATAATGCAACAGCGCACGCACTGCGCCACGGAGGTCGTCAAAAAAATATTTTAATAATATTCAACCTTACTAAAAATAACATATTTTGCCAGAGCGGGTTTTAAATTCACGTACCTTTAGTTTTAAGTTTACGAATGTAGTTATCACCATCAACTCATTACAATATAAGTCATTAACGCATCAAAAATGCCTTGAATAAAGTTTTTGGTTTACTAGGTTATGCCGTCCCTTTTACTACCTTTTCTAGAAATGAACCAGACATACTACCTATTTTTCTAACGGGTTAAAAACTCAGTTTTCAACTTCATCACATCCAGAAGTCCTTTTTATTATTTTATTTTATTTAGTAATTGTTTAATTTAAAATGTTGTCTTCAACTATTAAATAGTAAGTTACTCTGTATATCTCTTTGTGATGTTCTGTAAATAAATGTTTTCTATCATTCTTAGTTTACCGAAAGTTTGAATAAATATATTATTTGGGCCAAGATACCTGTTCCGGGGTCTGGGGTAGTCGGTGGTTCGGGAGTGATGACGTTCCAAGATGGAGTCGTGCTGACTGCAGTGGTACCACCCTTACGCTTGTTGCTTCTGAAACGTTACAAAACATGACTAGTTATTGCTTGCTTTTTTTATCTACTTACAGGTTATCACCTAACAGTAATCCCACCTGGTGGTAAGAGTGTAAGATAGTACCGGGCGAACCTGTTAGGGATGTTTTTTTTTTTTATTCACCACTAGGTAGCCCTTGACGGCATCTCACCTGGTGTTAAGTGATGATGCGGTCTAAGATGGTAGCGGACTAACATGTTAGGCTGTAAACCCATACTCCAAATTGGGTTCTACACGACATCGTGCCGGAACGCTAAATCGCTTAGCGACACGTCTTTGTCGGTACGGTGGTAACTAGCCACGACTGAAGCCTCCCACCAGACCAGACTAGACCCGGGAATCGAACCCAAGACCTCCAACTTTATAATGCAACAGCGCACGCACTGCGCCACGAAGGTAGTCAAAATCGGCCGTCAAAGGGTAAACACCTTATTGGTTTCCACGCAACTTAGCGATCCGTCTTTGTCAGTAGAGTGGAAACTACGGCTGAAGCCTCCCACCAGGTTGTACTCAAGCAGAGAATCGAACCCAGAACGTCAACTTTATGTTGCGGAAGCGCACGCTCTGCATCACAGAGGTCGTCTAAGAAGCCTGCGTATGGACAGGTCCAATAAACAAACAAAACGACTAGATAGTATGACAGGACGGAATACTCCTGACCTGCCGGTTGTTGTCTACCCATCCCTGTTATAGTAAGGATATGTTGTATTTAATCAATCACAAAAATGCGACTTAGTTAATTTGTAGTCTGTAGTAGTTCATGATTAAACAATAAACAGCAAGTATAATTTGCTATATTCCGCCGACAACCGGGAGATTTGTATAATATAACACCACACAAAATCTTCCATTAGAACCTCTACGCACGTTTCGACCCGACACCGGATCATCCTCAGGAGATGTTGACTTCACAATAAGTAAGTAAATACTTTACTTTTCGCACTATATATACCTATATATATATAATATTGCTGTTAATTGTTTATCATGGACTTCCGCAAAGTAACGCCTGCTTCTATTCATTATTTGTAGTTCATGATTATCCTAAGAGATGGCGCTGATTTATTTGTAGCCTGAATTTTAATATTTATTTGTGTGACGTACTTAGTTTTAGGTTTTTTCGTGGTAGTGGTGGTAGTTGTTGTGGTTGAAGTGGTGGAACTGCTCTTTGGACGGTTCCTCCTGCGATTCGAGGTTTTCGTGGACACCTTGGGTGTTTCCTTTAAGGAGGTTCTATCGGTCGATCTGTGGAAAAGTTATTATCACTGTACAACTGATGTCACTTAAAACAACTTCAATGTTGTGAAAAATAATTATTTCAAATTTTTATAAGATGGACTTTTGGGTGTAAATTGTGCTCTATCTCCATAGGTACTACAATTATTGATTATGTGAGATGATGATAACAAAAAAAAACCCCGGCTAAGTTTGTTGTGGGTTTCTTCTTAGACCTGGGCGCGATTTGAACCCTTTAGTTTTAAGTTGTCGAGTGTCGTTATCATCACCATCACTTCACGAATAGAAATAATGAAATGAACGATTCATAGATGCCTGTAATAGGTTTATGTGAATAAAGCTATTTTTGATTTGATTTTTGATATACTGCTGAGGTAGCAAAAATCTGGCTTGACAGGGCGGTAAAATTGAGCGTGAGAGTTGATGCGCCTTGCAAGAGAACCTTCTTCTCTATCTGCAACATCATTCCATTCTAAGGTCATGCCATGTTAATCCATGGTGATAATTTTTGTATGAAGAAATTCTCAGCACCTACTAGCCATGAATCAGGCAATCAGCGTTATCTACCCTCGTGCCTCGTAAAGCGAAGTTAACCTACGATTTTTAGAGTCCGTAAATACGCATACACGTGCAATGAGAGTTTAAGTTCAATAATAATAAAGTCTTGCTCTCGTTTACAGACTTTTTCCGAGTAGCTCAATATTAATAGATTGAGAATGATGAGCAGGGAGCGGCTCCCTGCTTATGGATACAAGCGGCCCAGAACCGTGGCCATTGGAACTCCCTACAAAAGACCTATGTCCAGCAGTGGACGTCTATCGGTTGTAATGATGATGATGAATGATAAGTGAATTGTATGTATTACGAAGATCGCTAACGTAGCAATAGCGTTGGTGTAAATCTGTTGTTGTTATGAAAACTTGAAAACTTACACATGCTACTCAAGATCAACCCATTGCTGGCTCACTACAGAGTACGAGTCTCCTCTCAATATGAGTTGGGTTTGGCCATAGTCCACCACGCTAGCCATGTGCGGATTGGCAACTTCACACGCCTTTGAGAACATTATGGAGAGCTCAGGCGTGCAGGTTTCATCACGATGTTTTCCTTCACCGTTAAAGCAAGTGATATTTTAATTGCATAAAAACGCACATAACTCTGAAAAGTTAGAGGTGCGTGCCCGGGTTCGAACCACCGACGTTCCAACCACCATTCTAATAGGAGGCGGACGCCCTAACCACTAGGCTATCACAGCTCAACTAGGCTATCACAGCCTTGCATGCTACATGCTACTAAAGACAAAATATGGTAGGAACTTACCCAAGCTTAGTAATATAAGCTTCCTTGGCAGCTTCTATGAGCGGATAGGGCTTGCCGTGGCATGTACCGCGGAAATCATCGTTGTCGATAGACCAGAACATTATACCTGAGGATTGCAAAAGATTTTACGATTACAGGAAACATTTACTATTAATACGCGAATTGAGGAAGCAGTTAAATATAAGTAGTAACTATTGATTTCACTAAATACGATAATTTGTAAGAATAATACTTGAGATTCTTATAGAACATGTCAGCAACGCAACGCTAAA
Organism: Lasiommata megera; assembly: GCA_928268935.1. NCBI lineage: Eukaryota > Metazoa > Arthropoda > Insecta > Lepidoptera > Nymphalidae > Lasiommata > Lasiommata megera. The sequence continues at coordinate 15,355,585 of OV743322.1, read as the reverse complement.
CAAAATTTAATATATACCAGCTTGAACATTGGATTATGCATGAGAAGGTTTGGTCCTACATTCAATAGACTAAAACGTTTCAATATCTTTCTGTATTAAGACGTCACTTTTTTAACTAGCAGTTAGCAATTTACCACCTTCCGGCATGCCATCTTAGTTCGTTACCATCTTAGTCTGCATCATCACTTACCGCCAAGTGAGCTGTGGCTAACTCACTAGGTACGTAAACGTAAAACAAACACCTGAAAACTCCTTTGAAGATTCTATTTCTTCCAAGTGTATTACCCTAGATTGCAATGGGATCTGATCATCAGATGACTTAGTGACAATGGAACCATCTCAAGAGAATACCTCGAGAAAGACATTTACCAATTTTCAAGATCAGTGAACAGTCGATGGAGAAATTGGTGAACAAACATAACAAACTTAAAGATGCAATTATAAATTCCCATAATGGGCCTAATAATATAATTCTAATTGGAAATTGCATCCCAATTCATATATAACCAGAGTAAAAAAAGCACGTGGTGCAACCAACCTCCTAGTCCATTTTGGGCCACATATTCCGCTTTCTTCCTCACAATTTCGATGTCATCATACCCCACCCATTGGTTGCCTCTGTACGCCACGGGGCCCATAGCCTTGCGGTTCGGATACATTATCGTCCACTCCTCCTGCTCTTCCTCTTCTTCTTCAGATTCTTCAGTTTCATCGGAGTATTCGTCGGATGCGATCGCACGTTTTCTGGTTTTAGGTTTGAGGGCTTCGCAAATCTGAAAAGCAGTTCACGTTTATAAGATTGTCAAACTAATTAAGATTCGTGATAATTTAGGAGATGGTTACATAAAAGATTAACTCTATTTAAGTAGTATTTACAAATTCATTAATTAGTGTAACTGTTCTGCTAGGAGCTTAGATGTCCGGCTTTCTGTCGCGTTACATAAATATGCTTATGCATTATTACACTGAAAGTTGGGCAAAGGTCGTTTATAAGGGCTTCAATGACGAATGGTCTTATGCCACTCGTGACCAGTAACTCCTTATAAGCGCTGGATGTTTTCTGTTCTATAGCTCTAATGCAGCACTTTTGGAAATGCCAGTTCACGCAAGCTTCTTACCTCGTAATACGCCAAATATCCTTTCTCTCTTGTAGCGTCCCCTTGCTCTCCTGGACCGTCAGCAGGAGAACCTATCTCCACAGCATCTGCATTGAACAGCGTGTAGGATCGCCCGTACGTGGGGATACCGAGAACCAGCTTGTCCGGATCCGCACCATTTTCAAGGTAGAACTTGATAGTGTAATCCTAGAATTAATATTGAAATTAGTGCAAGTTATGCAAATGTGTTCCGTCTTACTACACTATTAATGTTTCATTGATCTGTTACTAGCCTGTTCTCTCTCCGGGAGGGGGGGGGGGGGGGGGGGGAAGGGATCACCATCATAATTATTAACCCATTACGGCTACCGGCGTAGATCTTACTAGTCGCCACCGTAGTCCATGATACGTAGTCCAAGTGCGGATTGAAAACCTTTACCACTAGGCTATCACCGCTTCAATTACATTTAAGTGGATATAAATATAGTGGTAATATAGCGCTGGATTTACAGTAACTAAATGGTGTTGAAAATTGCGACTCTCAATTTGTTGAGCCTGGTCTGAGTTAATATTCGATACTCACAATATTGAGCTCGTTGTCCACACTGTACTCGTTGGGCTCCTCGATGGGGTAGAGCGGTGCGTGGTGGTTCACCGCTGGTTCGAAAGCGGAGTGGTAGTCGTAGGTCAGCAAATTCATCCAGTCCAGGTATCTGGAGTCAAAAGTCATTTTTAGCAAAATGTAAAACTACTAAAATGTTAACGCCTGACACATTTTGAGGACGAATAACTTTAACGTTTGTCTCAGATGTACTAAGTTGGCAATTAACATCAGTCTGTGGCATTACAGACCCTATTTATTTAACCGTGCTAAAAGCTCAAGTGATACGTTCTTAGGTCAGACGTTTGCAGATCATATGCTCTAATCGTTTTGACAAAAGAGCCTTAACACCTTTCCCAGGTCTGATAATTCCCTAATTTCATGGTAGCCTTGAACAGAACAGCATGAAATAGTCTACGGAATCCATTCTATGTTCCCAATATCCGGACAAATAACGTACAAATCTCAGTCGAATTTACCTGGACAAGCAGGCAAATAAAAAACAGATATAGTATTTAACATATTTGAGTTCTCAACGACTCAGTCGTTGTAAACTTGACTGTAAATACTACAAATCCTATAAAATTGGGTTACCCTATATACCTCTATAAACCTAGCTGCAATATTAATTATTCTTTGGTGCCTAAAATCCTTTGAAAACTTTTTACCAGCAAATCTTTTGTTATGTACCAGGATATAAGGGATTAACAAGAGATTATTCAAACCGTGGGCTTTAATTTCTTGAGAAGGACACGATTCACTTCGAGTCATTGAGCCCGCCATAAGTATAAGCCTCTTAATAAGGAAATTTCCGCAAAATATTTTGCTGTTTACACTGGTTTGCCGTGTAGAAATATAGTATTTTTATGATGTTCACCGATTGGTATTTTAGGAGCGTGTGCAAAACTACAGCATACGCAACAAAAATATTAATTTTATCATGTTATTATTTTATATAAATAGATACATATCATTTAATACTAATAAAAGGATTCCCTGTACCGTGGAAATATCAGATAGTCTTGCATTTTAGCACCTTGCTGCATGGAAAGCTCGAATAATGTAACGCTCCAACATTCGATATAAATTAAGCCTACCTTTTAACAGCAGAGCAAAATGCTGAAAAGAATTCGACGCTTATTACAGTCAATCTCAGGCGAGTCACAAGATAAGCTTTTTAACGACCTACGTGGCACAGCGCGTGTGTTTTCGCGTTATCTAATTGGAGTCCCTGGGTGAGAAAAAATGGTTTCGGAAGTAGTTACCACCCGATAGACATAAACGTGTCGCCAAGCGATTTAGCGTTCCGGCACAATGCCGCCAAGAAACCAATGAGGCGTTTGGGTTTACCATACCCCAAACAAGTCAGCCAGCTGCCATCTTAAACTGTACCATAACTTACCAGGTAGGTACGTCAAGGACTCAGTCGTAGTAAGTAAAAAAAAGCTATCTACATACTTGTAATCCAAAAAAAGTTGTTCAACTATGTAAAGTGTCGTACATCGTATAGTTCTTAAAGGTCAAGGGTACAAGGCAGTTGAGAGTCCCATTAATTGTACAACTGCCCACATTCCCGCCATATACGGGCACCACTACGTGGCCAGCATCATTGGATGTTTCTGATGAGTCTAGTAATTTACATCGAAATGCCGGCTGCGGTATTTATGATCATCTTAATAAGATACAAAGGAAATTCCGTTTTCAAACAAAGGTTGCTTGATACACAGCTATTGTATCAGTATTTAGATGTACAATGTACAAACAAAGAATATAATATGGCGGAGACTTCGTATTCGGCGGGCGCGGTTTTTTAAAGTTTTCTTGAATTAATGTTTGTTGGCTAATTTTGAAAAGGATTGGTGTTGGTTGTGTTGTGGACATTACAGTTTTGGTGTCGTTCGTGTAGTGGCTAATTTTTGAATGGTCAACAGGTATTAATTTGGGAAGGGTTTGGGGGAGCCGCGTCCGTCGAGTGCGAATTTTACCGTCATTTTTTGTCTAACTTAATTTTTCCATTGCTATAAACTTGTATTGTATATTGCTATAAACAGTGTAAAGCCACAAAAAGAAAAAAAAAAAAGAATATATGTATATGCCCCATCATCTTGATTCGATATATTAAGCTTTTTTTTAACTCTAATATACAAAAACTGTAACTGGACGATATAGTACGTTAATTGTGTTTTAAAAAATAGTCTGAGTTATAATAAGATTATAGAACCGAAAAATATTTTGGTTTAATATTTGTCTGTCGGTCTGTTTGTACATCACGAAAAACTGCCTAATGAAAATTAATGCAATTTAGTTTCTAAAATCATCCTATAAAACAATAGGTCCTTCAGTGTACGAGATATAGATTTTGCACCATGTGCATATTACGAGTTTATTTTGCCTAATTTTTTTTAAAATATCTCAGGTAAAACTTATAATATGTGAGAGGGCGTGAACGATACCACTTATTAAAAAATGGTAGGAAGTATCTTGGTTTAACTCCTGCATACAAGTTAACAATCCGATTTCAACAGTTAGTGAAACTATTAGTAAGTAAGTTAAGTAAGTTTCAGTTTGGTCAACGTTCCCCAGCCTAGTGGATTTAATTAAAAACATTAATCTACGCGAAAGAAGTCTAATGCGTCAGTAATCTACATAAAATAGTAAAAAGTCTAAACTCTATTTCTCTCCGTTCATTAAGACAAGATCTTCTCTCATATGACGATAATCATGACAGTTTTGTCGCACAATGTTTTGTCTTGAGTATTAATGTTTGAACGGTTTCATTGTGTTTGCAACCTTCCTTGTTTGGGAGCTCCTTACATAATTCTGCAATGCATCAATCAATCTCGTCTAGAAGTAAAATAGACTTTATACATAAACATCATTGTTAATTATTTTACAAACAAAAAAACAGTCAGTGTCCCAGAATTTCCAGTAGATGACTTCATCGAAATTAAAATCTAGTTTTGATAAATAACGATCATTACAAATCAAGTCACGACGAGTCGCGTAAAATGTATCATACAAAGGAATTTGGCGTATACAAATTAAGGTAATAGTGCTATAATGTATTCATTTAACGATGTTATTTGGCCATTTTTGAGAAAAGATGACATCATAATTTTTAAAATCGGTATAAGCGTATCTAAGAAGTAATAACATTAAAGCACTGAGAATAAGACGTGAAAGGAATATAGGGCGTCCATATAAGTTATAACATTAAATTAAATAAGGAGGACTTGCTCATCATTAGGTACTATTGCACCAGGCCCCGCGCGTTACCAAGCGAAATCGATGAAACCCAGCAAAACAAATCAAGAGTATCGAGGGTTTTACTACGCCACTGAAGAGGTCCACTATCCATATCTGGCTTCATCAGATCAAGCTTAGGTTTTTGCTCAAAACATTCGATTAAGTCATATTAGGCAAAATCTATAATACAATAAAACTGTAACAGGACGAATTTTGTACATTAAATATATTTTGAAAATTTTAATGGGGGGATGCATTACTATCGATACTGAGTCAAAAACATTTATTTTTATTTTTTTGTGTCTTTCTGTATCTTAGCCGCGTATCACGCCGAAACTTCTGGATGGATTGGAATGAAATTTGGTATAGGAGTAGCTGATACTCCGGTTCAACATATAGGATAGTTTTTATCCCGGAATTCAGGTTCCCTTGGGAGAGGGGATGAAAGTCAAAATGTTTATTAAGTTGTAATTCATTAACGCGTATTCATTCATTATTTTTGATACTTTAATGTTTGTCCTGTAATTATTTCAAGGTTCAGAAATCCATTGCTTCGTTGGAAGACAAACAGACACACCTTGACACACACTAACTCAACGCAGACGATGTTGCCGGCATCAGCTAGTTTTTAATAGATTATTAAATGAAACAATCGCAGAAATTGTTACAAAATTTACCTAAATAATGACAAATTTGCCAAGATTATACACGTTACAATAGTTCATTGTGTGGTCTGCGGATTTAATGTCACTATCATTACATTGTTCCGAAATGCAAAATAAACAGAGCGGCATGGTGACTTGAGAAGATTAACTCGCTTGCTCCACAGACAAGAATTACCATACTCAAATACAGATTTCCGGGACATTTTTTGCTATCATCTATGGGTCGAAATTAATAATCAAAAACCAAGGGCAAGCAAGCCTAGCAAGGGTAGAGTAAGATAACGACGGCACTTCTTAAATCTATCTACTATGTAAAGAAAGCATAACTCCTGTACTAATTTATTTTTTGCTGTCATCATCATCATGATCAACCCATTACCGGCTCACTACTGAGCACGGGTCTCCTCTATGAGAAGGGTTTGGCCATAGTCCACCACGCTGGCCATGTGCGGATTGGCAGACAAGTTTGCTGTCAAGTTTCACCATATTACGCAAAAATGACGACTTTTATTTTTATATCATTTATTTTTTTATATTATAAGGTATATATTAGTATATTTATTAAATATTTATTACTATATTGTGTTATTTATGTAATCTGGTTTATGTATTAGTATTTAGTTATTCGTATGTAGGTTTTTGTTAATATATTACGCCACCTGCTTTCTTCTTCTTTTACTTTCCTAATCCTAAGGTTGCCTGGCAGAGATCGCTACTAAGCGATGTATCCTGCTTCTTCTTTATTTTGTTTTTCTTATTATTTCTATTTTTACTTATTGCTGTATACCAATAAAGAGAGCGTCACGAAATAAAACGTACTTTTTTGAATTAATTATAATAGTTATAAAACTAAAGGTTGATAAAATAATAAAAAGTGTGATCACCCTACCTCCCTAGCACGTTCGCCATATTGTATTCACCGTATTGTCTGCATTCAAATTAGTATTCCGTAATCATTAAACTTACAGTTATCATTACGATATATGCCTCATAAAAATAATTATATAATGTACTAGCTGATGCCCGCAACTTCGTCTGCGTTGAATTAGTGTGTGTGAAAGTATGTTTGTTTGTCTTCCAATCACGAAGCAATGGACACAGGATAAACAGGATAAATATTAAAGTATCTCCTTTCTAACAAAAAAAAGGATTAAGTGAAATCGCAGTACGCGTTAATGAATTGCAACTAAATACACATTTTGACTTTCATCCCCTCTCCCAAAGGAACCGTGCTGTATATATGTTGAACCGAAGTATCAGCTTCTACTATACCAAATTTTATTCAAATCCATCCCGTAGTTTTGGCGTGATGGGTGGCTAAGATACAGACAGACAAAAAAAAATATGGTTTGGGCTCAGTATCGATAGTAAAGCATCCTCCAATTAAAATTTTCAAAATATATAATTTATTGTACAGAATTCGTCCTGTTACAGTTTTATTATATTATAGATGTTGTCCAAATTAGCACCGACCATAAAAACTCTCTGTTCAACTGATCATATTTTTGATTCAATCTCATAGGAATATCCCGATCATTGCCACATTCAACACCATAGCTCACTTCATAACCCGCTGGGAGACTTCGAGCTTTTTTGTCTTGACATTTCGGAACGGCATGCACGTCGTCACGCTCTTTCGATAACTTTGGTATTCTGGAATTTTTGACGACCTCCGTGGCGCAGCGCGCGCGCTGTCAGATTATAAAATAGTTGGAGGTCCTGGGTTCGATTCCCGGCTCGAGTCTGGTCTGGTGGGAGGCTTCGGCCGTGGCTAGTTACCACCCTACCGACAAAGACGTGTCGCCAAGCGATTTAGCGTTCCGGCACGATGTCGCGTAGAAACCGAAAGGAGTATAGGTTTACCATACCCCTTACAGGGTAGCCCGCTACCATCTTAGACTGTATCATCACTTACCATCAGGTGAGATTGCCGTCAAGGGCTAACTTGTAGTGGATTAAAAAAAAAAAAAGAACTGATTCATCTTGGACGAAAATATGTCAATGAGATTTTTAACGCCTTTTTTGTCAGCCACTGATCTCTGTCTTGAGATTTTACATACTTGAAAGATCCGTGTATCAGGTGATACATCAAATTGTATAAGGATTTGACAGTGAATGGTTTTTGAAAGAATAATTTTAATAAAGTTTTAATTTATCAGCAGTCAAAAAAATGCTTCAACTATCAGAAATTGTATGTATTCGTATATACGTACATATTTTTAACTTCAAATAAAGAGGAGATTCTTAGTGCGGTTGTGCTTTTGTTATATTTCTTAAATCAGAACTTATGAACCGATTTGGAAAGTTAAGTTAGGAAGTCCCAGACGGTCCCATTGTCGTTAAATCAGGATCTATTGATGGGATCGAGGGAAGACTTAAAATATTACAGGCACTTGGGTATTTTTAATAACTTTTAAAATGGCTCTCGGTTATCGATATTTGGATAAGCAGAGCTGATGATGAAAAACCATAGATGGTCGCCGAAGTAGTATAAAAAGTATTTTTCCGGTTGAGATTCGATTATTCTCACTTTATAAAAAGTTAGTTTAGTTAGCTTACGAAGCGGTGATAGCCTAGTAGTTAGGGCGTCAGCCTCCTAATCAGAGGTCGGCGGTTCGAATCCGGGCACGCAGCTGTAACATTTCGGAGTGATGTGCGTTTTAAAAAAAAAAAAATATCACTTGCTGCAACGGTGAAGGAAAACATCGTGGAGGAAACCTGCACGCCTGAGAGTTCTCCATAATGTTCTCAAAGGCGTGTGAAGTCTGCCAATCCGCACATGGCCAGCGTGGTGGACTATGGCCAAACCCTTCTCATATTGAGGGGAGACCCGTGCTCTGTAGTGAGCTGGTAATGGGTTAACACTTCCTAAGCCATGGTTATTCTTCAAAGATCCAAGATCCAAGCTAAATTTAGTAAGTTGAGCAACATTCAGTTTGGATAGCGACGTTTGACTCAAATTAATAAAAAAAATATGGGGTTTATGGTTATATAAATGATACTCGTACTTTATCTTTATCTGGTATCTTTTGGCTGACAGATAGTATCTTTATTGGTACTTTTTGACATAACTCATTTATGATATACTAGCTGTTGCCCGCGACTTCGTCTGCGTTGAATTGCTGATTTCCCTTGAGATTGAGGTTACCCGTGCGGCCAATGCTCTGCTTCAGAAAGTAAGCTACAGGCAAATGTCAAATTGCCGATTTTCGTGTTTCTAAATTAAAAAACATAGGACTTTCATACAAACTTCAAACCCCTATTTTACCTCCTTCGGGGTAGATATGGATGAAAAAAAATTCTAACCTTATACTTACACCCTTAAAGAAACCTATTTTCAAAATTTCAAGCTTGTAGACTTCATAATAAAAAAATAAGCAAAAACTATCATTCCCTATTTTACCACCCTTAACAGGTAATATTAAAAAAAAATGATGTACATATTTTTTATTTATTATTATTAATCTTAATGCAAATTTTTGTGTCTCTAACTCTAAAAACAAAGGATTTTCATACAAACTTCCAATCCCTATTTTACCCCCTTAGGGGTGGAATTTCCAAATATCTTTTCTTAGCTGACATCTCTTAACTATCAACTACCCACTTGCTAACTTATAGCTTTATACATACAATAGTTTTTGAGATCCCGTGTTTAATCAGTATGTTAGTAAGTATGTAAGTGACCTTCCGCTTTTATATATATATGTCGGCGCGAAGAAGTTATTATTTTTATTCAGCGGCGCCAAAACCTCAAGAATTCAATAATTACCCACATTTTAATTATTGATGATTTTGCTAACACAATTTAGACAGTGACAATCAACTTTGTACAAGCATGTTTTGTGCTATAAATACAGGCGGTCGATGCCTTTGGCGAATTCTCTCGCTCGAGACGTCGTACTGTTCGGACCTCAAAGTTATTATCGCAATAAAAGTGTAAACCGGCAAGTTGTGGTTTTAATTACTATGAGCGAAAGTAAACAAAATCGTGACGTCACCCTTACAAAAAAACAACTCGGACCCCCTTGACGCGACATATAGATTATTTGTTTCGTGTGCATAAAGATGTCCTATTATCACCGCTCTGAGATCTAACTGAGTTTCTGTGCAAGTAAACCTGCAGAGAAACTCTAAAATGCACGCTACATTGCATTAAGCTATGGTGTTGCATTATTGCAAGTGGTTCGCTGCAGTTCGCATTAAAACTGATTCCAATTAATATTCTTGTATCGATTTAATACGAAACGAATCGACACGCACGAATCTTTATGATCTATCGTTTGGTACGAAGGAAAGGATGAAGCGACAGTATACAAGAAGAATTAACTAAAATATGCTTTATAATATTCTTTATTTGATAAGAGAAGAATATTGATTTGATAATGAAATAATAATTAAATACTAGTATGATTGAAATGTTTTTACGATACAATTAATAAGTACGATATAATCATGTTTCTGTTGAAAGATTTTACAAATGTTTGTTTTTATTTTTTAAGGGAAATCATTACTCGACATATTCTTTGCAATCATACGTAAGAATATCTTCTTTCTGACAGAAAGGACAATGCAATTTAATACCACTGGACGTCAGTTCTAGTTAGTTTTCTTCTTTTCTTTGCCCTTATCCCACATTATGTGGGTTCGCCACAACACGTCTTCTTCTTTCACTCACTTCTATCAGCCGTCAACTCACTGCCCATTCCTATATATGTTATATCAAGTAAAATCTTATTGTAAATTACTAACATCTGTAATATAGAGGGTAGTTAATAAATAAATACAATACAATAACATTACACTGTCGCTTAGCCTGAATATGCCTGATGTTAACAAACTTATAAACCAAGAAATAAAAAGTAAAGACTAAATTTGGACTGCCCAATTCAATTACCAATTCGGTAATTAAGTAAGCGTTGAAAAATACAGGCTGGATAGCTCACTCTGGAGGTGCTGCGACAGGGTGCACACGAGCATCAGGAGAGGGGGGGGGGGGGCAAGTAGTTATAAGTATTTTTGGTTGTAGATACTAACATATAGGTTAAGATGTATTACTAACACTCTATGGACCGTGTCCGAAATAAAGAATTAAAAATTGCGCTGTCGAAACGAAACCGTTCTATCCCGTCGTTAAGATTACGTATCAAGTTTAACATAAAAGTTGATGACATGCACCACACATTTGATAGTTAAGCAACGTGACATTGAATTAGAAAATTAAGTAACGCGCACACACGCGTGCCACCGCAAGTGTGTCGCCACCCGGCTACCGATATTTATTCACGCTTCGCGTCTTCGCAACCGGCGTCCATGGTGGCATTGGTGGTAACCTATATTGTGTGATCTTGACGCCGCTTGTACGGGCGTGTTACTAATTGACGACTTGGTGACAATTTATGGGCGTAGGGTTTGGCAATTTCGCGTGCACCCGTGATGTTTGGCGAAATATCTTGACGAAATTCTAATGACTTAATTCAATTTTTTTTTTCGGACTGATTAGTAGCTAAATTAGTAACTCATTCAAAGGAAATTGTATTTTATTTTATAGTAAATTATTTATTGATATCTTGGAGATGTCTATCAATAAGTTCAAAGTTTTTATAAAACGAAAGCTTGAAGAAAATTCATATTACGACATTAAGGATTATATAAACGATAAAAAACCTTGGGTGTGAATTGCTCTATCTATAATTTATTATTGATTATCTGAGATGGTGATAACGAAAAAAAAACTCTGCTAAGTTTGTTGTGGGTTTCTCTCTGCTAACCTTATTGGTTGCGACAGCGTAGCCGGGCTGTTTCTAATGACAGTTTTTTCTGTATAGCATGAAACGATATGAAGCATCATCATGTCATGATCATGATGAACCCATTACCGGCTCACTACAGAGCACAGGTCTCCTCTCAATATGAGAAGGGTTTGGCCATAGTCCACCACGCTGGCCATGTGCGGATTGGCAGACTTCACACGCCTTTGAGAACATTATGGAGAACTCTCAGGCGTGCAGGTTTCCTCACGATGTTTTCCTTCATCGTTGAAGCAAGTGATATTTTAATTTTTTTTAAAGCGCACATTACTCCGAAAAGTTAGAGGTGCGTGGCCGCCGACCTCTGATGAGGAGGCTGACGCCCTAACCACTAGGCTATCACCGCTTCTATAAGCTATAATAATAATCCTTAACTAAGTAAGTAAGAGTTTCAGTACGTTACTTCGCCTGCAAACACCCATTGAATATTTGTGAATATGTATAGTATACATGCAGTTATAATTATATATATACATATATAAGCTAACCTAAATTGGCAGATCTAAAAATAGAGCTATCCTTTTTCATAGAAAACTTTATAAAACGGAAAAAGGTAGGTAGTTATTTTAGACCTGCTAATTTAGTTCAGCATAGATATTTATGTACAATACAAATGATACCTTTATGTAATTAGATAGTCCAAGGTTTTATGAAGACCACGTGGTTTTATTTCACATACTTTTTTTTTGCTATTAAATGTAAGTTGTATAGTCTATATGTTCTGTAAAGTGTGAGTGTGAGACGTTCGTAGAGTGGGAGGTACAGATATTGTAAGATTATTTCATAGATACTTTTAAAAAGAATAAAAAAAAAAACGGTTTGTATACTCTTTACACGGTTTATAGCAAATGAAGTTTATCTTTTCTTGGTATTTTTGTTGATCCATGTATTTCTTTGTTGTATATCGTTGGAATGATAAGCATGAAATACGTAAGAAGTAAAATCAAAAGTTGTATGACAGTTCTTACCTGCTCAAAGTCTTTATGTCGAATCCCTTCTCAATGTACTCGATCCCGGCGGGCACGGCCATTGTCAGCAGCAGACGAGGTTTCCCGGTCTTTTCGGACTCCTTCTCGAACTCTTCCCGCAACTCCTTCACGAGCTTGGCGTAGTTCTCTCTGTCCTTGGCCTTGCCTCCGTCGCGGGACGCTGGGTACTCCCAATCCAGATCCAGACCGTCAAAGTGGTTTTGCCTGAGGAACTAAACAATACAAAGGAGTTTAAGAACGAACACGAATAACCCAAGTTATTTTTTATTCTATCGTAAAAAGAAATCCAATCATACATAATCGTTATTAAGATAACTAATCAAGATACTTATGTATAGTTATGTATGAGACAATTAAAAATAAAATAAAAAGAATATTTTTAAATTAATTTTTAAATTTACATAGTAAATTCGTCTATCTTTATAGTTTTATAATAAGTTATAGATTAGCAAAATTCAAACCAATTATTATTTCTTATATAAAAATATGCCTTCCTAATCTAATTAAAACGGAATTCGGATTTTTTATACCTATATTACCATACCGCTAAAAGGTTAGTTAGTTAGGTTAGTTAGATAGCCTCTGAATATAAGAAATGGTTGGCCATAGCCCACCACACTGGCCATGTGCGGATCGGCAGACTTCACACGCCTTTGAAACACTATGGAGAACTCCCAGGCGTGCAGGTTTCCTCACGATGTTTTCCTTCACCGTTGAAGCAAGTGATATTTTAATTGCTTAAAAACGCACATAACTCCGAAAAGTTATCGGTGCGTGTTTGAACCCCCGACCTCTAATCAGGAGACTGACGTCCTAACCACTAGGCTATCACAGCTTCCCACTAGGATATCACAGCTTCCCAACGAACCGCATAAAGAATGTGAACTCAGCGACATTCACAAACGACAAGTATTTTGTACGCGTAGGTACAGATATCCGCCAGTGCTTTAATAACTTTAATGCCAGAGAAAGTGCCAGCAACTCAGGTTGTCGGTCCAGCTTTCATAGTGGCCGCAGCAAATAGCGACGTTATCTTACGAGATAACTGCGACGCTACTATTTATTATGTTACAAATATTCGAAAATGATGTGTCTTTATTAAACGACTTCAAAAGGGAGGAGATTCTCATTGCGCTTGTATTTTTTATGGTTGTTACGTCTTAAATACATCATACAGAAACCGATTAAAAAATAGAAAGAGACGTTCCCTTTGTTTATTGCATTTTTTTTTTTAATTTTAATTGGATTTGTAATCATAGTAATAGTCTGTATTAATTTTATTTTGATTAACATTGACTAATTGAATTATTATTATTTTTTTTTTTTTTTTATGGAATTGTTTTATATTAGAATATTATGTGTTTAAAAATTGTATTAAAATTGTATCTACTGTTTGCAATGCCCTGACCGGGTAAGATGCAAATAAATAAATTAAAAAAATAAAAAATAAAAAATTCGAGCCCTTAAGCTCAAAATTTCTTCTGTCAGAGCTTCTTTCCGAAGCTCGCCATAAAGCCCGGTTACACTGTCGCAACTAATAGGGTTAGCACAGTTAATAGACAGTCCGAAAAAAATAGTCGATACCATTACCATCATATCAGGATACGGCGATCAAATATTATAGGAAAAGCTATAGCGTGTTTGGATATTTCTATAGTAACTTGTATTTTTGCCCTAAAAACCATAATTTGATCAATTAAAAGTTGTGTATGTGGGTATATTGCAGAAATTAAATAAATCCTAAAATTTCAGTGGAATATACATAAATCCTGTGAGAAATACTAAATTCAAATTCAAATAATCCTGTAAAAGGCGCTTTTAACGCGTCAATAAGTTACATAGTAGTAATTTAATGATGATAACTAAATTCGTAAACTCAAAACTAAAGCTATGAGGGTTCCAAACGCGTCCTGGTCTAAGAAGAAGCCCAAAACAAACTTAGCCGGGGTAATTAGTAAATGAATTAAATCATTATTTTTAAAAGAAAGGCGAAAAGTCTTTATTTCCCCGGAATTACATCACATATATCCTATATAAGTATAAAGAAAATTATTTGGTTCAATTGAGGCAAAGTGAATTAACATACAAACTTACTTTCAAAATTATTAATTAGTATAGATGTATAGATAGTTATATTACCTTAATGACATTCCTGACGAACTCTCTCCTCCTGTCCTTGGCAGCGACCATGGGTGAGAAGCGAGTAGATCCTTCATTCCACCCTCCGATAGCTAGGATCGTCTTGAGATTCTTGTTGTACGTCTTCAGCCCGTTGAACTTCGCGTAGCCACCTGATTAAGAGACATCGTTTATTTAGAAGCTTCTTAGCAAAGTGTTTATCCTGAGCCAGTGGTTCCAGTATTCGCAAAGGGTTTAAAATAAGATGCGGTTCCAACACAATAATGTGTTCAGAAGAATAATAATGTGGAGAAGCTGTGATGGCCTAGTAGTTTGGGCGTCCGCCTCCTAATCAGAGGTCGGGGGTTCGAACCTCTAACTTTTCCAAGCTATGTACGTTTTTTAAGCAATTAAAATATCACTTGCTTCAACGGTGAAGGAAAACATCGTCAGGAAACCTGCAAGCCTGAGAGTTTATAATATTCTCAAAGGTGTGTGGAGTCTGCCAATCCGCACACGGCCAGCGTGGTGGACTATGGCCAAACCCTTCTCATATTGAGAGGAGACCCGTGTTCTGTAGTGAGCCGGCAATTGGTTGATCATGATGAATGTGTTCAGAATGTTGTTGCGACAACGCGGTTCTGTCGTGCTTCGGCTATGTTTGTCAAAGGGCTGATATATAGCTTTGATGCTATTTGGCGCAAAAACACAGAGTCTCTACTGATGAGCGATGGGGGAAATAGCAACAGTATCTTGCGAATGATAGACAGGTGGGATGCTGCTCTGCTGTGGACACTCACACAGATAACTAAATCCCTTTTAGATATTAAGTATTTATTTTATTGCTTATTTATACATATGTGGACTGAAGTCAACTGAACAAATAAAAATAAATTTCACTACAAGTTAGTCCTGAAGTACAGAATACATAATAGTAAATGTACCTTAACAGATTTTAGGCCATCTAAGGTAATAGCGGGCTAATTTTATAGGTTTATGGCAGTTATAATAAATCCATACCTTAATTTTTTTTTTCGGACTGTCTATTAGCTTTACAAACCCTATCGGTTGCCACAGCGTAACCGAGCTGTTTGCCAACGTCCATACCATGTTGAATACACCGGTTCTCGTCCATACCTTAAGTGGCATCATTCTATAATGCTCAATCGCCTTTATATCTTTTTAATTTGGTATTTGGCATACGCAAAGACTATTTGGGTATAATATACTCATTACGGATATAAGAGATATAAGGGATAATATGAGAGTATTAAATATTTATATTTAAATTTTATTTTATTAGTTGTACGGTTTAAGTTGGTACTACGTAATAGGTACTACATCTCTTTAAAAACTCAAGATATGTTGTTTTAGCGCTAAAAAATAGAAACCATAATAACAATTTTAACCTTAATAAACTAACTTTAATTAAAATTGGGTAAGCAGACTTATTATGGATTGGTAAATCTATACGTTAAGGGTAACCAGTAGCCCAATTTATAAAAGCAGGCATGTATCCAAGCCTCACGTAAGGTAAAAAATAGGAAAACTGAGTTATTCATATTATAGCACCATTTTATTATCAAATTATATAGCTATCAAATACAACAATATATTACAAAACGCTTTCAAATATTCAACTAATTACTGCATTGATAGAAATCTTAAAACGATTTCTCCCAAGAGGATTAACCATATTAACAAATAATTAAATGAGTACATTAGGACTGTAGGCGGAGAGGATGTGCCTTCCATTACCTGGTTTCCAATTATGATGATTATATAATATCAATTGAGATAATGATAGTTAATTGGAAAAATTGTTACTTTGTAGTATTCGTGGAATGTTTTTTGCAAAATACCACTGTTCGATTCGATAATAATGAACTTTTTAAAAATTAATTTACGATTTCCCTTAATTGAAACGAAATTATTAATGTACATTTACAGGATGCTCCTACCTTCCGATAAATTAAAGATATATCGATATTGAACTAATTAATTGGACGGTTTTAATTATGTATTATTAATTAATATTAGATTAATCGGTGATAGCCTAGATGTTAAGATTTTGGGTATAATGGATAACGTGCTTTAAAGGTTAAGGAAACATAGTGAGGAATGCATGATTTGATTTTTTTTTCTCTATAATGTTTTCAAAGGCGTGTCAAGTTTAACAAACCACTTAGCCAGCGTTGTGGACTACTGTCACAAGTCTTCTCATGCTGGGAAGAGACCCACTCACCGAGATTCTGACTCGAGTTTTATCGATTCTACCCTAAAAGATCAGCTGATTCAAACACACATAAAAAACCTTAAAAAACACAAAAAAAAAACTCACCTTTTTCTATATCCTGATACTTGTCAAAGGGTTTCAACGTGTTTTCTTTAGTGAAACCTCCGAAGGCGTACACTAGATGGGTGCAGAGGTATGGGTTGATGTTCTGTGGGTTGAACTTGGCTGTGCCGGGCCGGTACACCGACCAGTTCGTGTAGTAGCACACCACTCGCGGGGAACTCGATAAGGCTGGGGAAGAGAGAGAGAGATTTAAAATCAATCAATCATAACCTCAATACAACGCAAAATTAGTGACATAAAAACATGATAAAAACCACACACAGAAAGCCACGGATTATATTTTTTTTTTTTTTATACACTACAAGTCAGCCCTTGACGGCTATCTCACCTGGTGGTAAGTGATGATGCTGTCTAGGATGGTAGCGGGCTGACCTGTTAGAAGTATGGTAAACCCACACTCCTAGTCGGTTTCTACGCGACATCGTGCCGGAACGCTAAATCGCTTGGCGACACGTCTTTGTCGGTAGGGTGGTAACTAGCCACGGCCGAAGCCTCCCACCAGACCAGACTCGAGCCGGGAATCGAACCCAAGACCTCCAACTTTTAAAATGCGACAGCGCACGCACTGCGCCACGGAGGTCGTCAAAAAATTAAAATGAAAAAGAATGCACTCCATGAGATTTAGCTTTTTGTGCTATCCGTTAAGCTTCCCTGAGTTTTCGCATCAATAACATCAGCATTAAGAACAACACTGCCTCGTTTGTCCAGTGATTAATGTTCGATAGCGAATCGCGAGGTCCTAGGTGCGAATCCCCGGTGGCAACCCGTACCATGGGTATTTGAGTGATTCTACTTCTACATTTTCAGTACCAATCCAAAAATTGTCGGGGTCAAAACCTACATACATATAACATAAATACATATTTGCATCGGGCCGAGAATTACACCCCAGCAGGGGAGACCAATGGATTGAGAAACCGGCGGACTATCCTTACAGAGTCTAGCGACACCGCTTTTTGCATCCTAGCTGCGAGCGAACTGCCACGAAACCACAGTCGCCGAAGATGGTGAGTGAGCCTGGGATCAACCCATTCGCAGATATGACGATTGGGATGGTTTCAGTGGACTGTACATGTCACATGTCGGAAACCCCTTAAACTGGATCAAGATATTTGCGGTTTTTCTTCGTCTCAGCTCACGAGAACTTCAGATTGGATAGATAGATTTCGAAAAGATTAATAAAACAAATTATTTACGCAAAAAAGATCGCCAAAGGATTATCCGGTGGAAGCGGAAGTGGTGGTAGCCTAGTGGTTAGGGCGTCAGCCTCCTAATCAGAGGTCGGCGGTTCGAATCCGGGCACGCACCTCTAACTTTTCGGAGTTATGTGCGTTTTTAAACAATTAAAATATCACTTGCTTCAACGGTGAAGGAAAACATCGTGAGGAAACCTGCACGCCTGAGAGTTCTCCATAATGTTCTCAAAGGCGTGTTAAGTCTGCCAATCCGTACATGGCCAGCGTGGTGGACTATGGCCACCCTACTCATATTGAGAGGAGACCCGTGCTTTGTAGTGAGCCGGTAATGGGTTGATCACGAATGATGATGATGGTTTATCCTATAAGCACACAGCAATAGATCGAAATGATTTAGGTAGCTTATGGCCCGGTTGGACATAATATAGGCAACATTTATCCCGGAAGAATATTCCGTTCCTATTAATTGTATTGAGCTAAAGTGTACCTAATTTTTTTATCACCTTGACAATGTTATACACTTACATAACATTAGGGGAGAAATCAGGCTTAAACAACGGCCACTTAAATAGTAAGCTAGGTAATTAGTAGTAGTTAGTAGTAGTATTAGTAGTTTTTTTTAATTTAACTGTCATGAATTAATTCATATGCCATTACTAATAAAAGGAAAAATAAATGTATAATATTACATAAAAGAATATTTACAGTAGATAGATAGACATAGGCTTGGTAGAGACCTCTTCTATATTATTGGGATCAATTCTACAGTAAACCTTTTCCTGGCGAAAGGAAACCTTTAGAGACATAACTGTGAACGTTAACCGCAATAAACTTTTATTTAAATTATTTATATTAGCAAAAACCCGAAGGTTTTATGTTTTGTACAAGTGAATCTTACAATGGAGCATTGTAAGCTGTGAGCCCACTGGATCGTTGGCCTTTGATTGCGCGCAGATAACTTTTATCATAGAGTAACCTAGCTCTTACGAGTTATGCGTTCCTGGTATAACCTTGCTGGGTGACTGAGGTCAGGTGATAACGTCTTTATCACAAAAGTAACAACTTTCAGAAATTAAAAATTGCACTTGCAAAGAGTATATAAACACTACTTGTTTTTGAAATAAAACGTATTATATACATATTTCAAGATATTGTGTAACTTGGATAGTAAGTATTTATTTACTCGTCATTAGGTAGTAGAAATCATGTAAATATATATATTTTATGTAAAATGTTTGATGTATAATACAAAGGAGAATTACTTGTAAAAAAAATATAACTATAGTTGGGTCTTAAGGTTATTGCAGTCGGTATAATAACTTTGTTGTAAATAAAAAAGGAATAAACCCACATTTCGCTGGCTATCACAGAGTACGTAGTATTTTTTTATACATTACAAGTTAGCCCTTGACTTAAACCGCGGGTTTGGTTAACCCATACTCTTAATTGGTATCTGCGCGACATCGTGCCGAAACGCTATATCGTTTGGCCACATTTTTTTTGCCGGTAGAGTGCTAACTAGCCACTGCTGAAGCCTCCAACCAGACCAAACTCGAGCTGGGAATCGAATTCAGGACCTCCAACTTCACAATGCGACAGCGCACGCGCTTCTTCAACTTCAACATTGGAACACTAGTGCAGTAATGTTTAGTAGCGAGGGATTATATTAGGAATAACTTTCAGAGATATCTAAATATGAGGTACTTAGTGTTTTTAGCCATTTTGTAGCAAACTATATCGTTATCATATCGAAAACGTTTTCTGTCTGGTGAGAGGCTTTGGCCGCGGCTAGTTACCACCCTACCAGCAAAGACGTGTCGCCAAGCGATTTAGCATTTTATTTTTCCGACTGTCTATTAGCTGTACTAACCCTGGTTGCCACAGCGTAACCGGATTGTTTGGCGAGCTTCGGAAACAAGCTCTGCCTAAGGGCGCCTCCTTTGAGGCCGAACCTCGGCTTAGGAGCGATTTAGCATTCCGGCACGATTTCGCGTAGAAACCAATTAGGAGCGTGGGTTAACCATACACCTAACAGGTTAGCTCGCTACCATCCTAGACAGCATCATCACTTACCACCAGGTGAAATAGACAAGGGCTAACTCTTTAAGTGTATAAAAAAAACGAAACCACGAATGAACGAAATGTAGAAGGCAATATTGCAAAGGCTAGTCCATCCTCTATATCAAACTTACACTGTACACAATCAAACAAAACGTCGTGTGCTATCGTACGACACTGAACTGTTAAGTAGGCAGTATCTCTGTACACCTGAGTACCTCAACTTCAATTCCCTGCATTCGTGAACAGATTCCATAAATGGTGATTCACGAACAACCGCGTTATTTTGTTCCTTTGTGTCTGTTTGGAACAATGGAACAAAGTTCTCTCGTATAGACAATGCGTTCAGAATCAATGATAGTGAATGTTTGCGACATCTCTTTTTTGTATATTTGTTATGAAATCATAGTGTTGTCTTTAAACGAGAAATCATAGCATAGTCTTAAAACGAGAAATCATAGAGCTGTCTTAAAGCGAGAAATCATAGTGCAGTCTTTCAACGAGAAATCATAGAGCTGTCTTAAAACGAGTAATCATAGTGCAGTCTTTAAACGAGTAAAACATAGTGTTGTCGTTAAACGAACGTACTATATTGTTGTTGGTAAAGTTTTACTATGCAATTATATTAACCTACTATCATAATATAGCCGTATATATCAAATCTATCATAATAGTGCAGTTAAGATTTTTTCTCATATTACCTACTATAACATTATTTTGACCTTCTCCTTTTTAAACATGTGGCTAATTTCGTGGATTGCGTATTAAATAATTTTATCATTTAGATTTTAATGCTATTGTTACGATAAGCAACTGTTTTCTGTCCCGAATAAATACGAAATAAAGAATGTGATTGATTGAATGCATACCACTTCCTTCTACTACTTCCTGTTTCGAGTCTGATCTGGTGGGAGGCTTCGGCCTTGGCTAGTTCTAACCCTACCAACAAAGACGTGTCGCGAAGCAACTTAACGTTCCGACACAATGTCGCGTAAAATTCAAATTCAAATTCAAAATAATCTTTATTCAAATAGTCCTTAAAAAGGCACTTTTGACGCGTCAATAATTTACACAGTAGTTATTTCATGGTGATAACTATATTCGTAAACTTAAAACTAAAGCTATGAGGGTTCCAAACGCGCCCCGGTCTAAGAAGAAGCCCACAACAAACTTAGCCGGGGTTTTTCTTTTTTTTCGTTATCACCATCTCACATAATGAATAAAATTAATAATAAACTATAGTACCTATGGAGATAGAGCAATTCACACCCAAGCTTTTTTATCGTTTATATAATCCTTAATATCGTAATATGATTTTTCTACAAGCTTTCGTTTTATAAAAACTTTGAACTTAAAAACCGTAGAAACCTAAATCGCTTGGCGACAAGTCAAGGGCTAACTTGTATAGATTAAAAGTTTTCGATCAAAAATAGCACATGCTATCACTACCCACAAACTCGGAATATATTAAGTAGCTTATGGGGCCGATGCTCTATCCCCTTTCCGCTCCTGTACCCTTTCCCCTTATCCCCTTCCATATTAAAATTTCTATAGTTATTTATATATGTATGTATATATAAAGAAATTAAACTTACCAGGTGTGACGAGTGTGATAAGGGCTACTATGAACGATAGCCAGGTTATGTGTTCCTGTAAACAAAAAAAAGGTATTTAAAAAAAAATCTATATAATTTATTTTTGAGGTTTTATGGGTTTTTTGACAAGCGTGAGGCTTTGGCCAAAATATAATAGGCTGGTGTTGTTAGTGATTAGTACATATTTCGAGTAGCTTATATTAGCGTGGCGTAGAAAAGAACTAACATTATGACATCAAAATTATCTCTCTCAATATGAGAAGGATTTGGCCATAGTCCACCACGCTGACCATGTGCGAATTGGCAGACTTCACACGCCTTTGAGAACATTATGTAGAACTCTCAGGCGTGCAGGTTTCCTCACGATGTTTTCCTTCACCGTTGAAGCAAGTGATATTTTAATCGTTTTAAAAACGCACATAACTCCGAAGAGTTAGAGGTGCGTGCCCGGATTCGAACCGCCGACCTCTGATTAGGAGGCTGACGCCCTAACTACTGGGCTATCACCGCTTCAGGAACAGAAATAAAAAAATGAACGATTCATAGATCTCTATAATAAATAGGTTTATGTAAATAAAGCTATTTTTGATTTGATTTGAAACGAATGAATACACTTTTATTGCACACCTCAAGATAGCAAAAAAAAACAGAAAATAACACAATATTAGGTATACAAACACAGCCTTATCGCTACATCGCGATCTCTTCCAGGCAACCAAAGCCAAGCCAAACCAGGCTTTCTTTCTTTCACTCGAAACTCAGACGATCTGGAACGGGTGGCAACTCGTTTGCCCGCAATACAAATATTAAAAGAAAGGATATCCCGTTGTGAAGGCCTAATTCTAGGTCCCGTTGGCTCCGTGCTCGAGACAAAAGAGCCCGTTTTCCTAAAACGTAGCTACAGTTAGGTGAACTGACCGTTCCATATCGTGATATGAATATGTATTACATATTACAATTACAAACAAATGTGGAACGCTCTTGAAAGGAGCTAGCTGTATGCCTTTGGGGCACTTCCGACGTACCTACCTAGTTTTTAAAACAACAAAAAACAACGAAGGTTTTTTTTTATATATTGCAAGTTAGCCTTTGACTGCTATCTCACCTGGTGGTAAGTGATGATGCAGTCTACAATGGTAGAGGGCTAACCTGTTAGGGGTATGAAAATGAAATGAAAATATACTTTATTGGACACCAATACAGAAGAAAAAAAGAAAAAAAAAACACACAAAAAATAAATAGGTGCAATAGGCGGCCTTATCGCTAATGAGCGATCTCTACCAGGCAACCTAGCACAAATCAGGAATAAAATATAAAGTAAGGCGAGGTTGTGGTGTAAAATATAAGGTTAAATAAATGTAGGTACAACTAAAAATATAATTCTAAAAATATGGATTCTACCCGACATCGTGCCGGAACGCTAAATCGCTTGGTGACACGTCTTTGTCGTCGGTAGGGTGGTTACTAGCCACGGCCGAAGCCTCCCACCTAACAAAAGATTTTGACGACCTCCGTACAGCAGCGCTTTCGCATTTTAAAGATGGAAGGCTTGGGTTAAATTCCCGAATTGAATTTGGGGGGAAAACTTCGGTCGTGGCTAGTTATCTACGACAAAGACATGTCGCTAAGCGATGTCACTTACAATCATGTCAGGAGTGTGGGTCTACCAAAAAGTTATCCCGCTACCATCTTAAACTGCACCATTACTAATCTTTCTTTTCTTGCCCTTATCCCACATTATGTGTGGTCGGCATAACACGTCTTCTTCTTCCACTCACTTCTATCGGCCGTCACCTCACTACCCACACCTTTTACCCGCATATCCTCTTTTACACAATCCATCCATCTCTTCTTTGCTTTTCCCCTACTCCTTTGCGCATCATCACTTACCACGAGGTGAATTTGCAGTCACGGGCTATCTTGTAATGGAATAAAAATAAAATTCGGGACTTCGAACTCTATTGGACTTGATTAGATCTAGCGGTGATAGCCTAGTTGGTTAGGGCGTCGGCCTCCTAATCAGAGGTCGGCGGTTCGAATCCGGGCACGCACCTCTAACTTTTCGGAGTTATGTGCGTTTTTTTAAAAATTAAAATATCATTTGGTTCAACGATGAAGGAAAACATCGTGAGGAAACCTGCACGCTTGAGAGTTCTCCGTAATGTTCTCAAAGGCGTGTGAAGTCTGCCAATCCGCACACGGCCAGCGTGTTGGACTATGGCCTAACCCTTCTCATATTGAGAGGAGACCCGTGCTCTGTAGTGAGCCAGTAATGGGTTGTTCATGATGATGATGATGATGATGAGATCTACTTTATATCTAGGTTAGTTCTTTCATCTCAGTCGTCAGATAAGGACATACGCTGTGTTAGTACTCGTATAATTTAGATCGACGTAAATGCAGCAACGATTTTACGTAAGTTAACGGCACAAGCGTCCGTGACGAGCGCAAGCTTCCATAACTCGTCAGATAATGCCGCTATTATGTTATATTATTGCATAGCGATGGCGGAAAATCGAGACGGTTTCTTTTATTATCCCTAATTGGTGAATATATTGTGCACAGGTCTGCTCAATATTCAACAAATATCACTTGCTTCAACGGTGGAGGAAAACATCGTGAGGAAACCTGCACGCCTGAGAGTTCTCCATAATGTTGTCAAAGGCGTGTGAAGTCTGCCAATCCGCGTGGCATCGCCAGCGTGGTGGACTATGGCCAAACCCTTCTCATATTGAGAGGAGACCCGTACTCTGTAGTGAGCCGGTAATGGGTTGATCATGATGATTAAAATAGTAAAAATTCAAAATAGCTTTATTCACGTGAACGTTTTACAGGCATCTATGAAGCGCGAAAACACATTGTCCATTATTTTAATACATGAGCGATAACTACACTAACTACACAAAAAAGTCTGTCAATCCGCACATGGCCAGCGTGGTGGACTATGGCCAAACCCTTCTCATATTGAGAGGAGACCCGTGCTCTGTAGTGAGTCGACAATGGGTTTATCATGATGATGATGATATGTGCAAACATATATATATTTTTTTATACTCTACAAGCTAGCCCTTGACGGCTATCTCACCTGGTGGTAAGTGATGATGATACTATCGCAGTCCATAGGCCAATTATATACAGAACATGAGAAATCAGATGTTATTATACTATAGACGTTACATATCCATTAGAAATTCTATGTTGATTACACGTCCCGATAACAGAAATTAATTATATTTTAAAAGGCAACTTGTAATGTCAAGGTAATTTTTTTTATAGACTACAAGTTAGCTCTTGACGGCATCTCACCTGATGGTAAGTGATGATGCAATCTAAGATGGTAGCGGGCTAACTTGTTAGGGATATGGTAAACCCATACTTCTGATTTGTTTCTACACGACTCCGTGCCGGAACGCTAGATCGTTTGACATGTCTTTGTCGGGTAGGGTGGTAACAAGCCACAGCCGACGCCTCCCACCAGACCAGACTCGAACCGAACCCAGGACCTCCAACTATATAATGAGACAGCGCGCGCACTGCGCCACGGAGGTTGTCAAATAGTTATTTAGTACATATGCACGGTTTCTTTTAATAATTTACTCCTTCAATCCAAAATCCCGATATCCGTTTGATCTCTGACAACATCGCGACGCGAATGAAGAAAGTTTTAATATCCTTTTTTTTGGTTTTGCCCTATTGGTTGCGACAGCGTACCGGGCTGTTTGGCGAGCTTCGGAAAGAAGCTCTGCCAGAAGAAATTTTGAGCCCTAGGCTCGAAGAAACTAAGGGAACGTCTGCCTAAGGGCGCCTTTGAGGCCGAACCTCAGCTTAGGCGACGCTTGGTATAACGGGGGGGTCGGACGGTGGGTCTTAATATACGTTATCTTTTCTCAACACTGTAGATATCGATTGATAAAGCTCGGCAATGCAATGTAAGTATTTCCTTATTTGCTCTCATTAATTAACTAACTGAACTTTTCTAATGGTTTCATAATAATAAGACGTTGCTTACGTCCTCGTAACGTATAATTATTTACGTTATTACGTGAAACCGTTTCTCAATACTTGAAGGCGATAAGATCGAAAGTATTAAATGGAAAGTTTGCAACAATAGGCAATAATGCCCGAAATTAATCATCAATTCAATATATTATTTTTTTGATTTACCATTTATGATACGATACAATGTATTATAATTAAAAATATTGCAATATAATGATTGTTTAAGCCGAGTACAGTTATAATTGCAGGGATATACAGCATTCTAATTTCTCCGGTTAAAAAGTTGCATAAATGTTAAACAATTTAAAAAATATTAAGACTTAATAATATACAGAAACTACAAGATTGCTGATTGCTTTTATAACCAACTATCATGAGAGAAGCGTAGGAAAAAAACGCAAATATTTAGGATATTTGCGTTTTTTTCCTAGCTGAAAGCTGAAAGTTGCTCGGTAAAAAAACAATATCATGTTAGCATTTGAGTTCAGCTCAAACTGTTCCTTCTTTCAATACCGTATAATTAAGGGACTACCCAGATCCCTACCCTAACTCTACCCTACTAGATCTGGAAAAAAAAAGTCTACTATCATCATCATCATCATGATCAACCCATTACCGGCTCACTACAGAGCACGGGTCTCCTCTCAATATGAGAAGTGTTTGGCCATAGTTTTGATTGGCAGACTTCATGCGCCTTTGAGAACATTATGAAGAACTCTCAGGCGTGCAGATTTCCTCACGATGTTTTCCTTCACCGTTGAGGCAAGTGATATTTTAATTGCTTAAAAACGCACATAAATCCGAGAGGTTTCGAACCCCCGACCTCTGATTAGGAGGCGGACGTCCAAATCTAGTGATGATAGCCTAGTGAATATCACAGCTTCAAATCAACTATGCTAAACATTATATCTGCGAGGTTATTATCTGGTTTTATTTTTATCTGTTATTAACTCTTTATTTATTTAATAATTATTTTCGCCCGTTCATCGTACGCGGGTCAAATACCGGCAGTAGTGGTAATAACCAGCGTGACAGATTGCATTGCGAAATACGTGTGGTAACGGTGTGGTAGCATTCGCAATCGGGGATACCACTTGATTCTTCGATAAATAATATTGACGACTCCGTGGCGCAGCGAGTGCGCTGTCACATTATGAAGATGGAGGTTTTGGGTTCGATTCCCGGCTCGAGTCCGGACTGGTGGAAGGCTTCGGCCGTGGCTAATTTCGTCATCATCATCATCACTTCAACCGATAGACGACCACTGCTGGACATAGGTCTTTTGTAGGGAGTTCCAATGACCACGATGTTGGGCCGCTTGTATCCAGCGGCTCCCTGCGACTCGTTTGATGACGTCTGTCCACCTTGTTGGGGGTCGACCAACGCTACGTTTACCGGTGCGGGGTCGCCATTCCAGCACCTTGGGACCCCAACGTCCATCGGTTCTCCGAGCTATGTGCCCCGCCCATTGCCACTTCAACTTCGCAACTCGCTAATTTAAACCACCCTAATTAAAGACATATCGCCAGGTGATTTAGCGTTACGGCACAGTGTCGCGTAGCAAACAAGGAGATTATGGGTTTTTCCCTAACATTTACCATCTTAGACTTCATCACAATATATGCTAGTACCATACAATATTTAGACCGGAATGGTTCGCGTAGGATTATAAAATGAAGCAAACGTGTATGAAATCGCGGGAAACAATAGAAGGCAAGAGAAGAAAGAAGAAGAATTGTAGCTATCATTATATCATGATTGGCTTTATAAAAAAATGCTATCATGGAAGCAGCAGACTCCCTTTTGGGAGAAACGAGTTCGAATCCGGCGTCAAAAAAAAAAGTTAAAAGGAAAATTTCACGCATGAGAGTTCTCCGTAATGTTCTCAAATGCGTGTGAATTCTACCATACCACTTGGCCATTATGGTGGACTATAACCGCAACCCTTGTCATGCTGAGAGAAGACCCTCGCCCTGTCGTAGACAATGATAATGATGATGCAATCAAGGAAGGGAGTTCAACAAAATTGCATATAAAACGTCCTACCTAATTTACTATTGAGGTAAATACAAGTTAGAGCTAACGCGGAATCCAGTGCGTTCACTCCAAAACAATTTGCCAACCGAGATTCCAACCGGTTCGCGACCAGTGGTTACGTAACATGTAAACAGCTGTACTGGTTCGATTCCTGGATATGGTGTTTGTTGCATTCTTACTACGAAAGCCGTTTTCACTTTCCGCGGTGTTCGCACGAACACACTTGTTTTGGCCGTCGGAAAACTTGCCCGCGTCTTCAAATACGAGTATTATTTTTTTAAGGTTTTATTCACCACAAGTTAGCCCTTGACTGCATCTCACCTGATGGTAAGTGATGATGCGGACTAAGATGGTAGCGGGTTAACCTGTTAGGGGTATGGTTAACTCATACTCCTAATTGGTTTCTACACGACATCGTGCTGGAACGCTAAATCGCTTGGCGACACGTCTTTGTCGGTAGGTTGGTAACCAGACCAGACTCGAGCCGGGAATCGAACCCAGGACCCCCGACTTTAAAATGCAACATCGCACGCGCTGCGCCAGAGGTCGTCAAATGCTATGAATGAATGGACTTAAAACATACTCTTTGTCATTAGACAGAAACAGACGTTTAACGGTTAGGTCCATGAAGTAGGCATAATGAGAATTAATCTGGAATTAAAAATGGCTACAAAATATTTTTTTTGGATTTTTGTAAATATAGTGGTCACTATAAAGTATATTCCCCGAGAGTTCAGGCATTTAAATCCATTTGTAATTCAATAATGATAGATTTACAAACAAGTTTCACTTCCTACTCAAGATGAAAATTCCGTTTAGAGTGAAAAAATCTTCTCGTTATTTGAATCTTCACTTAAAGCTGAATATTTTTTTTTAATTTCACTTAAAAAACCTATGATTATTACACAAATTTTCGTCTCCCATTTATTAACCACTTTGTGGATTTGTTAAAATTCTTAAACGTACTTTATTTTTATGCACTACAGGTTTACCCTTGACGACTATCTCACCTGGTGGTAAGTGATGATACAGTCTAGGATGGTAGCGGGCTAACGTGATAGGTTTGGTAAACCCACATTCCGAATTGGTTTCTACGACATCATGCCGGAACGCTAAATCGCTTGGCGATACGTCTGTAGAGTCAGCAGGGTGGTAACTAGCCACGGCCGACGCCTCCCACCAGACTGGACTCGAGCCGGGAATCAAACCCAGGACCTCCAACTTTATAATGCGACAACGCTCGCACTGTGCCACGGAGGTCGTCGACTTTTTATTAATTTGTGTTTTGTACAAACATACGATTTCATAGGATAAATTACGAATTTTCATATTAACTTTGATTCATTATTTAACACTCTTTCACACAGTTAGCATATTACTACTAATAACTACAAAGCGCACAGTTAGTTACGTGTTATTACGCACGACAGTTATGTGTACGGGTTCAATATTAACATATTAGCGTCCGAGTCGAACAATTTCTCTCACGTAATTGCTTCCTTCCCGCTTCTACGTTCTACTGTAGTCTCCGTATAAGATTTGCACTCGTGCAATCTTGGAGTCGCTTTCGAGAATCGAAACACTACAACGTG
The DNA here is from genome assembly GCA_928268935.1 of Lasiommata megera. Lineage (NCBI taxonomy): Eukaryota > Metazoa > Arthropoda > Insecta > Lepidoptera > Nymphalidae > Lasiommata > Lasiommata megera. Next base: position 15,326,226 of record OV743322.1, on the reverse strand, counting down.
AACGTAAAATGGACTTTATGTTTTCAATTTAGGGTCGCAATTTCCGTACTATCTTTTTGAGTAACTCTTTTATATACTATACTGTAACTAACATATGTAAATCGCATTCTTAGTTGACTTGTATTCATAAGGTTCATCTAGATACTTCCTACCAGTTTTACCAAGTGCTTTCACGATCTAACATGGCACGTATTCATGCGTAATTGTTCACAAAATTCAAATTCTAATAATCTTTATCAAAGTCCTTTAAAAGGCACTTTTGACGCGTCAATAATTTACATAGTAGTGATTTAATGGTGATAACTACATTCGTAAACTTAAAACTAAAGCTATGAGGGTTCCAGACGCGCTCTGGTTTAAGAAGAAGCCCACAACAAACTTAGCCGGTTTTTTTTTGTTACACCATCTCACAGTATCAATAATAAATTATAGTACCTATATAGAGCAATTCACAGCCAAGCTTTTGTATCGTTTATATAATCCTTAAAATCGTAATAGGACTTTTCTATAAGCTTTCGTTTTATAAAAACATTGAACTTATTGATAGACATCTCCAAGATATCAATAGTTAATTTATTATATATTATAATAAAATACAATCAATGAGTTACTTATTTTGTGCAGCCTACTAAACGGTACAACAAGTTTACTTTTACTTCTATGTTCAGTGCGTAACAGTCCATTATTTTCTTGAATTTATCAATTTTTTTTATGAACATACGAGTACATTAAATTTTCATATATATATTGGCTCTGCTGTATTATAATCATTCATTATGAATTGAAGAAAAACACGCACACGCACACACACACACACAGTCTCCTCTCAATATGAGAAGGGTTCGGCCATAGTCCACCACGCTGGCCATGTGCGGATTGACAGACTTCACACACCTTTGATAACATTATGCATTCTCAAGCATATTTGTTTAACCACGATGTTTTCCTTCCCCACTGAAGCTAGTGATATTTTATATGCTTCATTAGGAGGCGGAGGCCCAAATCACTAGGCCATCACAGACTATTAATAATATATATATTATAATTTATATTTATTTTGATTTTTAAATTATGTTCTCTTATATGTTTATAAGGCCTGTGGGGTGTATGACGATTTGCAAGTATTGCTCGTTCAAACGCTGTCTCTGTATAGGATCTATCTGCAAGATCTAGCCGAGATCAACGGCCGGGGATATATGAGCATAGCTGGGGATATATGGGCGAGTGCACGCAACACGCGCGGGCAAGATAAATGTGCAAATCATATGTCGCCACCGCGCTCTACTTATTTCGCTTGGACATGCTGTTTCTAACGCCGAGAAATTCCTTAGTTCGCTACCGGTGTTAGAACTAGCGGTCTCTTAACATATGAACATGGAGGCGTGGCCGTCTTGAAAACTTATCGTTTATAAACTTTCAATATAACCTACCTACTATTGCACATGAGGTTTGGGCCATCTTTATTCCAGGATCGTGTATGAACAGGATCAATCGTATCGACCTCAATAAGTTATTTTTAGCTAATAATAATCCTCTCCGAAGCTGTGATAGCTTAGTGGTTAGGGCGTCAGCCTCCTAATCAGAGGTCGGCGGTTGGAATCCGGGCACGCATCTCTAACTTTTCGGAGCTATGTGCGTTTTTAAGCAATTAAAATATCACTTGCTTGAACGGTGAAGGAAAACGTCGTGAGGTAACCTGCACGCCTGGGAGTTCTCCATAATGTTCTCAAAAACGTGTGGTCTGTCAATCCGCACATGGCCAGGACTGTGGCCAAACCCTTCTCGTATTGAGAGGAGACCCGTGCTCTGTAGTGAGCCGAGAATGGGTTGATCATGATGATAATGATAATGTTATTTTTTAAAGAAATAGCAAAAAGGTTAGTCCACATCACAGGAGACCGAAGAGCTGCCAGCTACCTCGGACAACGAATTAGTCTTGCTATTCAAAGAAGAAATGCTGCCAGTTTCTTCGGAACCTTGCCTAAAGGGACTCCTTTCAATAATATCTTTTAGTTATGATATTATATTTTTTAAGTTTTTTAGTTTTATTTATATAGGAACAATTATAAAATCAACAATAAGTAGAAAAAAATGTTAATTGTATGCAATTTAAATTTAATGTTATTTTAACCGCTTTAACCACTATTTACCACCCTACTGGCAAAGACTCCGTCATCAAACAAGTCAAAAGGCAATTGGGCTTATAAAAATGATATTATATAGTTCTTTTCAATGTTCCATCGTTGTTCACAATAAAATATCAATGCAAATTTACGCAAGTGCAATTCGCAATGTCTAGCTCAGAAAAAGGTTACTGCAAAGGTCATAGTTTCGAATTCAACGTAACGGAATTCTTTGGGGACAGGCACAACTTCCACTTTTGATAGTGTAGGTAGGTACCTACGCAATCGATTACTTGTCATATTATTGTATTGATTTGTGTATCAAAAAATCCTCTCGAGCTCAGAATTTTAGTCGGGTAATTTGTACGAATTAATTTCGATCTCCGACTGATTCCTAGAAATAACTTTATTTCTAGGTTTAGAAATATAATTATAGCTATCAACTCACTACAATGTAATTGACACATCAAAAGTGCCTCTTTATAGAATTATTTGAATTAATTTGATTAATTATGCGCAAAGCAGTTGAATATTACTCGCTTTTTGTTGAGGGTATCGTCCTCTTCGTGCACAAAAATTTGAGTTACCCGTAAATTTCAAATCTAATCAAATCAAATTATTTATTTTGATAATTATATATTAATTAGAGATGCTTACAATCTGCTGGGTAGGCATGCAAAAATAATATTTAAATAATTTACGTTTATGGCCAATCAAATGTAAAATTGAATTTTTTATAAATTATAAAGTCATTTACCCTGTATACAAGTAGTGTTCCGGTAATAAAGATAATGATAATGAATTAAAAGATTTTTGTTGTCTAAAATAAAGCAGACTTTTTAACCAACAACCATAACAAATTTTAGCATTATCAAGGTCATTAAAAAGCACCCAACAAGTATTGGTAATTGTTCAAGAAGTGCATGTACCGACAATTTATGGTTCTAAAAATAAAAATAAAACTTGCATTATTTCCATCTATCATTCATGAGTAATTGAGCTTTTCCAAACAATACCATAGTATAATAGTCAATTACATTTAATTATAATTTTAACAAAAAATACCCCCGGCTAAGTTTGTTGTGGGCTTCTTGCATCTGGGCGTTGTTGGGAACCCTCTTAGCTTTAGTTTTAACCAACCAAAAGACTGCAGAACACTAAAAACCTAAAAAAATCATAAGAAGAGGTATAGACATAAATATATATAACAATTCTGCAGACCCACTTAGAGGTTGCCACAACATGCTTAGAAACTACTTAGAGAAAAAGAACGAATACTATATATATATATAAACAAACAAACTATAAAAAGTTATATTAAAAGTAATAAGAATCTAATTGAAAGTTGTAGTTATCAACATAACTTCATAAATTAAAATAATGAACCAAAAGTTCGACCCCTCTCAAAGTTCTCTGGCTACAGCTTGGATCCTGTGGGTTTTGTAACAGTAGATAACCACCATCCTTTTCGATTTTCACAAAATATTTTCATAACATTTCCATTCCTTTGCTCAACCTTTTACTCTGGTTACTGTCATGCGATTCATAGATGTCTGTAATAGGTTTACAAATTACATGAATAAAGCTATTTTGGTTTGATTTGATTTATAAGTCATATAACTCTTAAAAAGTTATTCTCGGACTCGGTCTCTGGAGTGCCACAGATAATTAGAAAAAACATAATATATTCCTTGAAATAAAATATTTTTTTTATTTTGCTAAATATTGGTGTTCATAGGTATTCTAATGCATTAGGTTTCATAGCTAATGCATCAGTATGCAAAATAGTAATAATGTATTACTCCTGCTACATTTTTTTTTTGATCCACTACAAATTAGCCCTTGAGGGCAATCACATATGTTAAGTAATAATGCAGTCTAAGATGGTAACGGGCTGTTAGGGGTTTGGCAAACCCATACACCTAATGGGTTTCTACGAAATATAAGTCTATAAGTCATATAACTCTTAAAAAGTTATTCTCGGACTGGTAATTTGGCGTCACTGAGGGCGCAGTCGTGCGGAACGAGTGTTTATAATATTGTTATAACACATTCGAGCTAATCGCAATGCTAGACCAATGCACTGATTGCGTATCACTGTCAGTAATGCGTTGTGAAGTAGATCGTGTCAGTACGGCCATGTTACTGCGTCTAGTTTATACCCTGTAGAGTAGATACGTAATAATAAGGCTTTAGTTGCGTGCACTGGGTGTTCTACCACGATCAGTATGTTAAAAGTAAAATCATTCACAAAGTTAGCTTTATTGCTAGAAACAACGTGCTGTATATTCCCCTTTGCAAAATTTTGCTTCTTAATGACCAAATAGTTTTTTGTCACTTTTCTCATTTTCAGCTGAGACCTAAGGTGGGAAAACCATTATTTTATTTACTACTATATTAACACACAAATGACTTTTTTGCCATAATGCGTAGAAAAGCGTCTCTCCTGCATCGACTACGTACAAGCGACAACGGCATCCTGAAGGTACTTGCTGCCCCAAGTGCACCACTGTATGGCGGTAGCTATTGGGCGGATAAAATGAAAAAAAATATTATTATAATTGTATTTGTGATGTGATCAATAACAATACTAACATAGTAATTAAAGGATAAAATGTTACTAACACACTAACAATCTATGGACGCTTCCATGTCCGATTTAAATGAGGAAATAAAATAAATAAATTTCACAAAAGATATAAGTGATATTTTTCTTAGAATGCATTTCTAAGAAAAACGAAAGTTAAACACAAAGAATATTAATAACTTAATTTATATTCGATAGTCTTACGCTAGTCGGTAATCATGCCCGATAAGTAATGATGGAGCTAGGTTTGGAGCGCGCTTAACTAGAAAATGCCTATTAACACGAAATACCTAACCTTGAAGACACGCAAACATAGACCACAAAAAACCGGATTGTAGCAGAAACTCAAAAGAAGAGAAAGATCAAAATGCATTGCAGTCATATATAATAATAAATATAAGGTAATTATAAACGTGACCCCCCCCCCCCCCCCTCCACTAAACTATAGGCAGGCCGGAGTTTTTGGGGGTTCAAAACTTTCCCTGATATTCCTTAAAACCAAACAGTGTTATTCATAGATACCTAATAACATTGTTGCAATTATTTTCGGCGTGAGAATAATTTTATACATTTTCCTCGTAACTAATTACATCTGACCCAAAGTTCGACCCCTCAAAAAGTTCTCAAACTAGCTGATAGCCGGGATCCTGTGGGTTCTTTCACAGTAAATAACCGCCCACTTTTTCAACTTTCATAATACATACCTACTGTATTTCCATTCCTTTCCTTTCAGAAACCACATTATACCATTTATACTGGTTACTGTCAACAATATCTGGCAGCTTATGTAAATCTCAAACCTGCGATGGAAACTCCCATGCCTGCTATATGCCTTGTCAAATCTGCCTAGACCAGGGGTCAGTTGAGAATTAAGCATGAGAACCTCGATAATGCGCCAAATACGGACTGGAATTACAAACAGATGCATGATATAAGATTTTACGAGCGTATATGGAAATATTGAGCTATTGACTTTCCTATGAAATCTTTACCTACTTAATATATCTATTAGAAAATATCTACTTTTAAGTAATAGCAAATAGTCGGTAGTTTCTACGGTCTTGCCTTTGGTAAAAGTTTTGTTACAAAACATATCACACCCATTTTTAAGATTAATCTTTCACGCAAAAACTACTGGTATATATTTTTTTCTATACACTACAAGTTAGCCCTTGACGGCTATCTCACCTGGTGGTAAGTGATAATGCAATCTAGGATGGTAGCGGGCTAACCTGTTAGGGGCATGGTGAACCCACACTCCTAATTGGTTTCTACGCGACATCGTGCCGGAACGCTAAATCGTTTAGCGACACGTCTTTGTCGGTAGGGTGGTAACTAGCCATGGCCGAAGCCTCCCACCAGACCAGACTCGAGCCGGGAATCGAACCCAGGACCTCTAGCTTTATAATGATATAACGCACGCACTGCGCCACGGAGGTCGTCATATACTACTGGTATATGGATTATACCCTGGTTTAACACATAGATTACTTTTTATTCCGGAAAAAGGTATGGTTCCTGCGGGATTAGCGACAAACCAAAAAAACTCGGTCTAAGTCGTGGGCAATAGTATACTCACGATCTTATTGTGCAATATAATGTTTATATGATCGCAAATATTACATTTGAGCTGTTTAATATGATCAATTTCGACGACCTCCGTGGCGCAGCACGCGCGCTGTCTCATTATAAAGTTGGAGGTCCTGGGTTCGATTCCCTTCTCGAGTCTGGTCTGGTGGGTCGCTTCGGCCGTAGCTAGTTACCACTCATCCGACAAAGACGTGTCGCCAAGCGATTTAGCGTTCCGGCACATTGTTGTGTAGTCAATAAAGACTATACGTTTACCATACCCCTAACAGGTTAGCCCGCTACCATCTTAGACCGCATCATCACTTACCATCAGGTGAGAAAGAACAAGGAAGTTGTGGTGTTTAAAAGAAAAAAAAATACTTCAACGTGTTTTGATTCGGTAAGTTGTCAGTTTTTTGTCTTGTTTGTTAAGAAGATGACATTTTACTTGACAAAGTAGTAAACGCAGAAAGCTGTATTACGTCACGTTTGTAATCCTTTCGGTAATACAGTCGTACATACTAAGTATGTTTTTTCGTACAGACTCGATTTCGTTAAACCGGTCTCGCACCTGCGGTTCCGGCACTCTCACTTTCCTTGTAGTTCGCGATGACAGCAGTGGTATGTGTATAGTGAAATAATCACATAGCCAAGAAAAGACAGCACCTCATTTTACAGCACCTTTTGTAAAAATACTCACAGAACCGGCATAAATTTTCCAGGCAGGATTAAAATATATATTTAGCCTAAAAAATAAAATAAAAATAAAAACAAAAACAGAAAAGCAACCAAACACGTACTCACGCACACGCGCACACACCCTCACACACTAAAGGAGCGCTTTCCCAGTCACTCCGTGATATCAGCATGGGTTATGCCTGAAAATCAGCGCTGCAGTCAATTTTGACGCTGCATCAAGCTGAGGCAGCGCCCTGTTCAGACAATGTCTAGACACATACGTTTTTAGATGTGATGTAATTTTTTCTTTTAATGGCTGAATAAACGCAATTTTGATTTGATTTGATTTGCATAACTTCTTCTTTTTTTTTATACACTCTTAGTTAGTTTTTTATGTATGTGTTCTTATGCAATTTAAATATTATCACTTGCTTCAACGGTGAAGAAAAACATAATGAAGAAACCTGTATACCTGAGAGTTCTACATAATGTCATCAAAATGTAACTTTCTTGACGGCATCTCACCTGATGGTAAGTGATGATGCGGTCTAAGATTGTAGCGGACTAACCCGTTAGAGTATGGAAAACCCATACTCCTAATTGGTTTCTACACGACATTGTGCCGGAACGCTAAATCGCTTGGCGACACGTCTTTGTCGGTAGGGTGGTAACTAGCCACGGTCGAAGCCTGCCACCAGACCAGACTCCAGCCGGGAATCGAACTCAGGAGCTTTACCAACTTTAAAATGCAACAGCGGACGCACTGCGCCACGGAGGTCGTCAAAGAGGTCGACTTCTGGTAATTGTTAGGATTTTAATTTAAATAGCGTTGTAATTCCATAATGTATTTAATTTCACGTTGTTAACTTTATTTTTAAATGTACTATAGTGTTGCGATTGGTTGATGGTGTTTGACAAAAAACGGTAGAAACCAATAAGATTAAGAATGGCAGATTTAGGGGATTCTCTTGGCGGGTTTAGGGTGCAGAGCGAGACAAAAATGAGAGGTCGTAAGAAGAAATGTTCTTAAAAATAACGACCATTAAACTAAGTAAATTAATAAACAATACATTGGTTTTATATTTAAATATAAAATCGCTTTAAAATCGCGTTTAAAAGTACGACGGTTAGTACCACTAACCAAGGGTGGAATGGTGAAAATTTACAATTGCAAATATTTCCACCACCCTTATCACCTAAGGTTATGAAAAATAGTTTACGATCTATTCTCAGCCTCACCGAATGCACACACAAAAATAAATCATAAGTTTTGTTACAGACACTGGGACACGACAATTTTATACATAAGCTATTATTATTCATGATCAACTTTCAACATTGCCGGCTCACTACAGAGCACGGATCTCCTATCGGATCAATATGAGAAGGGTTTGGCCATAGTCCACCACGCTGGCCTTGTGCGGATTGGCAGACTTCACACGCCTTTGAGAACATTACGAGTATGTTGAACTCACAGGCTTTTAGAGAATTATTTGAAAGAATATTTGAATTTGACTTTTATGGGGCGTGGGGTTTAATAGTATACCCGTTATACCATTAAATTTGCGGCTCCCATAGATTTGATCAATATAACAATTATGATTTCACTTTTAATATAACAGCCAATTAAGTATTCATTATCATCATCATCATCATCATCAACTCACTATCAACATGCTCACTAGGGTTTGGCCATTATTGGTTTGAAAACATTATGGAAAACTCTCATTCGTGCACGACGAGGGTTTCCTCACGATGTTTTCCTTCACCGTTGAAGCGAGTGATACTTTAATTGGTTAAAAACGCGCATAACTCCGAAAAGTCAGAGGTGCGTGCCCGGATCAAACCCCCGACCTCTGATTAGGAGGCCGACGTCATAACCACTAAGCTATCAGCTCAGCTCAGCTCTATTATTATTACTATTATACTGCATCCAACTTCAATACTTTGACACATTCATGACGAGATTCTCGTTTCCCGTCCGGCCAGTTCTTTAACCACTAATAGGTAGTAATCACCTTGAGTATCAGAACTAAAGAATTCATTTAATAGTCGTTTGCGAATCATGACCAAAGTCGCCAGGCCCAAGGTCACAGGTGTCAAGTAACGATCAAGTCGTGACAAAATTTGTGACGTAGGTATAAATGACAGCACTTAATAAAAATTTTGGTGATTAGACATGATTGATATAGATTAAAAGCAAATGGTATCTTTATTTATGATTTGTTTTGTTAAAATTCAAATTCAAAATAATCTTTATTCAAATAGTCCTTAAAAAGGCACTTTTGACGCGTCAATAATTTACATAGTAGTTATTTCATGATGATAACTATATTCATAAACTTAAAACTAAAGCTATGAGGGTTCAAAACGCGCCCCGGTCTAAGAAGAAGCCCACAACAAACTAAGGGGTTATCATTTGTAAGTTGGTAAGCCCTTCTTGGTTATCTCACCACGTGGTAAGTTTTGATGCATTATAAGATGGTAGCGAGGTAAACTTTTAGGGTTATGCTGAGCCTATACTCCTCATTGGTTTCTACGCGTTATCGTGCCGCAACGGTACATTTTTGTCGGTAGAATGATAACTAGCCACGGCCGAATCCTCTCACTAGACAAGACTCGAGCCGGGAATCGGACTTCCATCTTCATAATATGCGAAAGAGGGTATTTATTGGATTGCTAACTGTTGCCCGCGACTTTGGCCGTGTTTGTCTAAAAATCCACGTATACTTTTAAATCCCTGTGATTGCATTCTATGCTTGTTTTTAGTATGCATGCTATCTAATATTTTAGCCTAGTAGTTATCTCTTTTGACTATGGACTGTGGACTTAGGTATAGAGGGCCAATATGGGCCTACTAACTAATTAGTTAATAAGATTTTCTTGGTATAGTAAGATTTCATAGTGTTGTGGTGTAAAAGTCACAAAAAGGTTTACATCCTTTATACAATAACCTAATATATTCCGATACAAAAAATACATACACACACACACACACACACTCACACACAAAAAAACACACTCCTGGTAATTGATTTGATTTTATATATATAAGAATATATCTCTCTCTGCGCGTCGTATTCCTCATTACTGAGGGTCGTGACCCCTTTCACTGAAGACTTTCTTGCGGACGATGTCGCGCCATGTTGCTCTGTTGGTTGCGACGTGTAGAGCATCGTGGACTTTTGTGTCGAGTGCGGTGCGGATTTGATCTGACCAACGCATCGGACTTCGTCCCCGAGGTCTCTTTCCTTCCACTTTGCCGGTGATAACCAATTTCTCCAGGTTGTTACCTTCCCGTCGGGCAATGTGACCGAAGTACTCGAGAATCCTCTGTAGGCAGATGGTGGATAGCCTTTTCGTTATTTTGAGTTGTCTTAAAATCGATGCGTTGGTTCTATATGCAGTCCATGGAATCCGGAGCATCCTTCTCCAGCACCACATCTCGAAGGCGTCAATGCGTTGCCGATCAGCTGCTTTAATTGTCCATGTCTCAGCAGCATACATAAATATTGGGAACACAAGTGCACGGACAAGACGCACTTTGGTGTTAATGGAAATGTGTCTATCCCTCCAAGTCCTATGCAGCTGAGACATAGCATTCTTGGCCATTCCGATGCGCCTTCGGATTTCGACTTCACACGACCCAGCGTCATTTATGTTGGAACCCAGGTATATAAAGTTCTCCACCGTTTCGAGATTAAGTGAACCAGTGAGTTCCAGTTTTTTACTACGATCTACAACCATGACTTTTGTCTTAGATCTGTTTATGGAAAGACCCATCTCTATGCTTATTTCCTCCATCCTGCTCAACAGAGAAGCCATCTCTGCCTCATTTGCTGCTAGGAGCGTCGTGTCATCGGCGTATCTTAAATTAGTCAGTTTTACTCCACCGATACTGACGCCACCTTTCCAGTCTTCGAGCGTCCGCCTCATAATGTATTCCCCGTAGATATTGAACAGAACGGGAGAAAGCACACACCCTTGCCTTACACCTTTACGAAATTTGAAAGGTTTGGAGGTTATCTCTTCTATCCTAACGACACCTTCACTGTTGTGGTATAGTGTCTTGAGTAGCGTAACAAGGTGTTGTGGTACGCCCAATTCTAGAAGAACCTTCCATAAACAGCTCCAGTTGACACAGTCGAAAGCCTTGCTATAATCGACGAAACACATGACCATTGGTGTGTTAAATTCGTAAGCCTTCTCCACCAGTTGCCGTATGTTTAAAATTTGTTCTCGGGTGCCTTTCCCTTTGACGAAACCCGCCTGATCCTGCGGGATCTGCCAATCCAGATAGTATCGGATCCGGTTGTTCAAGATGTAGAGCAGAATTTTGCTGGCATGGCTGATGAGTGCTAATGTGCGGTAATGGCCACATTTTCGTGTTGACCCTTTCTTGTGTAAAGGGACCACAATAGAAAGGGCCCAGTCTTTTGGCCATGTACCGTTACGCCAAACTAGGTTGCAAATCATGTGCAAAATGTCGATACCTGTATCCCCCAGAGCGGTCAAAGTTTCAGCTGTGATTTTATCCGGCCCTGGAGCTTTCCTGGATTTTAAAGATTTTAGAGCTGTGAGTACTTCTGACCGTAGTATGCTAGGCTCCAATTCCATGTTGATATAATTCGCTTCGGAAGTTTCTGATTCGGTGGTGTTTTTATATAGGTCCTCGCAGTAAGCACGCCATCTTTCAGCTATAGCGTCAAGCTCGTTTATAGGATTACCTTCCGAATCCTCTATGACCCACGATCTTGGTTTGAACTGTTTAGATAAGAGTCTGACTTTCTTGAACAGATCTGAAGTCTGGAATTTTTTAGAGTGAAGTTCGATTTCGCTGCATATGCCTTGTATGAATTTATCCTTGTCTTCTCGACAGCTTTTAATGATCTCGTTACATATACTGGTGTAATCTTCCCTCACTTTTGGATCCTGCAATCCTCCCACTTTAATTGCTTTCCTCTTATCTATCAAGTCCCAGGTAATTTCGCTTAGCCATTGTTGTTTCCTTGGTTTGGACTTCTTTGACAATAAGAATATATACATATATAATTTATATTATATACATTTTACGGAAGGCGGGACATCCTGGCACAAGTATAATAATTACTTAAAAGGATGTCACATATTTGATCGATAGCTATAAGTGATCTAAATTGTATTTAAAACCTTTCAGTAGTGACGTGAAACGCGAACCAACAGTTCGGATCCATAGTTCGAGTCTTTGAATTCGAACCCAGACCCCGTGTTCCGTAATCGAACGTTCTAACCACTAGACCAACTAGGTAATATCATGCACACAATAATAAAACAATAAGTTACGACATACCGTGTCTCAACGAACTTCGCACGCACTTTTGAAATATAATATACAGTTGCACTCGATTTTATTCCTTTCCTTTATAAAAATAAAGAATAGATTTCCCCATGCACGATATTTGTGGCAACGGATAATGAAGACCTAGTTTGCATGAAAACTTTGACACCTCACAGCGATCTCGTTATGAAAACTGTTTCAATAAACCGGAACATTGTTTCAATGGGTTCACGATATTTGGCAAAAATACAATCATAGTTAAGAAGAAGTTAGAAGCGGTGATAGCCTAGTGGTTAGGGCGTCAGCCTCCTAATCAGAGGTCGGCGGTTCGAATCCGGGCACGCACCTCTAACTTTTCAGAGTTATGTGCGTTTTTAAACATTTAAAATATCACTTGTTTCAACGGTGAAGGAAAACATCGTGAGGAAACCTGCACACCCGAGAGTTCTCCATAATGTTCTCAAAGGCGTGTGAAGTCTGCCAATCCGCACATGGCCAGCGTGGTGGACTATGGCCAAACCCTTCTCATATTGAGAGGAGACCCGTGCTCTGTAGTGAGCCGATAATGGGCTGATCATGATGATGATCATGATGAGCAAGTTTGTATTGAACCTGCTGATGATATTAACTGGCGTCTTTCCACTTGAACCTAAACAATAGGGGTAATATTCCAAACACTCATAGAGCCCATTCATTTTTAAAGAAGCCGTTCCTTATCTATTTTGTTGCAAACCAACCAGTGTTGATTCTTTTGAATAATCATAGAATAATTTGAAAAAAAATTACATAATTTGCGGTTAGTATGTTAAATAAAATACAATTACATTAATCGGAAGACGTACTAATTCCTCTAAACTAATCTCTTCAAAGTTTAAAAAGCATCTGAGCGGTATTTCTACTTGATTATATTATTTAAAGGAAATTAACATCGGGAAAGTATCAAAAACGTTTGAAACACCGTTTGAACGCCGCACGTGTTTTGTAATACAAAAAATTCACCCGCTACGACCTAATCCTATTGTTATTGCTAATGACGGTCTCAAATAGAAAGGCGCCAGTTAATATTGAATGTACTATACCTTTGCTAATACTAAAAACTCTTCGATTCTTAATATCGTGTTATTATGATGAATAAAAAAAGTCCTACTATAGTATAAAGGATTATGTAAATGATAAACAAGCAAGGGCATGAAAAATTTCTCTATAAGATAGTACTAAATATAATTTTAAGTGGCATGTGTGATAAGAAAAAGAAACTTTACCTGGCTAAGTTTGTTGTGGGCTTCTTAGACCAGGCGCGTTTGAAGCCCTCATAGCATTAGTTGTAAGTTTACGATTGTAGTTATCACCATCAAATTACTAGTATGTAAATTATTGTCAAAAGTGCCTTTTTAAGGACTATTTGAATAAAGATTATTTTGAATTTGAATTTGAATTGACGCGTCAAAAGTGCCCTTTTAAGGAATATTTGAAAGAATTTTTGAATTTGAATTTTATGAATTTTATGGGGCGTGGAGTTGCATAGTATACCCATTATACCAGTAATTTTTTATCAGTAAAAATTACGGCTCCCCTAGATTTGATCAATATAACAATTATGATTTCACTTTTAATATAAAAGCCAATTAAGTATTTGTTATATATACTTCATCATCATCATCATGATCGACCCACTATAAACGGAGGGTTTGGCTATTATTGGTTTGTAAAAACATTGTGGAGAACTGTCAGGCGTGCAGGTTTCCTCACGACGTTTTCCTTCACCATCGAAGCGAGTGATATTTTAATTGCTTAAAACGCACATAACTCAAAAAACTCAAAGGCTCGAGCCCGGCATCGAACCCCCGACATCTGATTAGGAGGCGGACGTCCTAACTACGAGGCTATCGCACACATTTTGTAATACTTAAATGGCTTAAATTTTCGCAATATACTACAGTTTTTCTAAAATAAGATGTTATTTTATATGATCATAAATACAATTCAGGTCGAAATACAATCTTTACAATTTATGACCTTTCCTAGCCTTCTGCGCCTCTTTTGATCATACATGATTGTCGTCTACCTTGTAAAAACTCAGAAATAACGTCGACATTATTCGATTTCAACATACCTGAAACAAGAAAAAAACATAATATTAATTAAGAGATTGGACATCGAAATAAGTGTTATATTGGAGGCAATTCTGTTTACGTAAATGTCTAAATAAAAAAAATAATTATAAAAAAATAGGACAATTTTTTTGGGTTTTATACCTTAAGCGCACCTTTATACAATTGCTCAACAATGTTAGACTAAAAACAATTTTTTTTTATATACATAGCGAGCAAACGAGCAGGCGGGTCACCTGATGGTAAGTGATTACCGCCGCCCATGAACATTTGCAGCACCAGAGGAACCGCCAATATGTTGCTGAGCAATTTGTTAATCCGCCCTTTGAAGATCCCCATATTATAACCATTAGGGAACACAGAAGATGGAAGCTGGTTCCACAATTTGCAGGCACGTGGCAGAAATTACCTGGAATAGCGGGTGGTGGAAGGGGACCAGGCAGCCGGGTGGTGAGGATGATATTTATTTCTAATTTGTTAGAGAAGTTTAATTTACCTATTCTTAGCAGGCCTGGGTCTATGATTTTTTGTGGACCGGGGCAGAAACTTGATTATGGCCCCATCTGGTCTTTCAAACATTTTAATTACCCCCAGACTCTCCTTGATCTGGGGCTGGCTTTAAGCAATCTCAGCGATGTAGGTACGTCTTTTAATTCCGAATCAAAGTTTATGCTAAACCTAGCCAAGTGTTACGTATCTGAATTATAAATAGCTGAACTCAGGTAAATTATTGTTGGAGTATGCCCGACTAGTTTCGAATCCATTCGGGGCTCTTATTCATGTGCTTGCTCGTGCGCAGTAGGGAACATACTGGTGCCTTCAATCCGAGCTACCGTTAGTTTGACGGCCTATTTCGATACCTTCGTATCTAGAGCACTAGAATATTTTTCCCTGGTTAATATAACAGCTTTGTGAAACGGTAATGCGGCGTCCCCTACTCATCATGATCAACCCATTACCGACTCACTACAGAGCACGGGTCTCCTCTCAATATGAGAAGGGTTTGGCCATAGTCCACCACGCTGGCCATGTGCGGATTGGCAGACTTCACACGCCTTTGAGAAAATTATGGAGAACTCTCAGGCGTGCAGGTTTCCTCACGATGTTTTCTTTCACCGTTGAAGCAAGTGATATATTAAATTTTTGAAAACGCACATTACTTCGAAAAGTTAGAGGTGCGTGCCCGGATTCGAACCGCCGATCTCTGATTAGGAGGTTGACGCCCTAACCACTAGGCTATCACCGCTTCTCTAGGCTATCACCGCTTCACTAGGCTATCACCGCTTTTCCCCTACTCTCAACAGGCTGAATTCTAAAAAAGTGGTTACGCAAGCCAAGTCTGAGCAATGTCTCATTTGCTGTACACATGGGACCCGTGTGTTACAAGATCCATGCAAATAAGGTAAGAAGAAATGGTTCCGCACTAATGAATACATTTTTTTCCTCGAATTCCTCTCCGTCTTCGGAAACTACGCATTTAACAACATTCCTATAAGGACCGACAGCTTCGTTTGCAACACTTCTAACTGATGATGCAAATTCAGCTTTATTTCTTTCGTATTAAAATGTATTTCTCCTTGGATTGAACACAGCGGTGTAAGTTGCAAAATAGACATCTGTGATGTAAGGCGCCGAGATTATTTCGCTATACGTAATATTTTAGAGATACCAATAAATATTAATATTATTTTACGTTCTCATATATTAATTGCTTTATGGCTATAGTCGGCAAGTTCGACTGATCGCGAGCTGGTTCAGCAGGTTTCGGTTTCCAGATCTGGCCAAGAATTGTTAGATTTTATTGTATTCCACTACAAGTTAGCCCTCGAATGCAAATTCAACTAGTAATGAATAGAAGCACGCGTTACTTTGCAGAAGTCCATGATAAAGTAAAAGTTTACTTTTTTTGCTTGTGAAGTCAAAATCTTCTGAGGATGATCCAGTGTCGGGTCGAAACGTGCGTAGAGTTTCTAGTGGAAGATTTTGTGTGGTGTTATATTATACAAATCTCCCGGTTGTCGGCGGAATATAGCAAATTATACTTGCTGTTTATTGTTTAATTCAACTAGTGGTAAGTGATAATACAGTCTAAGATGGTAACCAACTAAACAATTTGGGGATATGAGTGTTATATTCAACCCCATGATTTCCCATAGTTTCTTAATCACTTGGTGGCACGTCGGTAAGGTGGTAACAAGCCAATGCCATAGCTTCTCACCAGACCAGACCAAAGAAAATCTGTAGGATGGTAGCGGGCTAACCTGTTAGGGGTATGATAAAACCACACTCCTAATTGGTTTTTACGCGACATCGTGCCGAAACGCTAAATCGCTTTGCGAAACGTCTTTGTGCGTAGAGTGGTAACTAGCCACGACCGAAGCCTCCCACCAGACCAGACTCGAGCCGGGAAACGAACCCAGGACCTATATAATACGACAGCGCACGCACGGAGGTCGTCAAAAGTTTAGTTTTAAGCCAATTAGTTAGATAGTTCTAGAAGATAAGTTTTATTTACTTAGATTTCAGGGCAAGTCGTTTCGATATCCGTCGTGAGATCAAGAAGTTGGAGCAAGCGAAGTTATTCAAACGAAAGACCTCGATACTACTCGGCATCTGTGGTTTCTGCGAGACATGCACCAGAACGCTAAATCGCTTGATGGCAAAAAGTTACGGCTGAAACCTGCCATCGGAGAAAATTTTAAACCTACAAATTTCCGAATCACCCTACCGGAAATCGAACCCGGAGCCACCCATTTGCAGGACCACAATACTCATTGTATCATCGAAGTCATCGAAACTAGTTTTAAATATGTCTATTAATTTCTACGAAAAATCAATTAACATGAAACATCTGGTGTACAACATTGATTAATTAGCATTAATTAAGGCATAATTAGCAGCCTTGTCTCAATGACCCTTGTCACCATCTTCGGTCAATCACAGCTAACTTTTAAACCTTCCATAATGATGTCGTCAAGCGAAACTACAATCTATTGTGTACATCATAGGTTGCAAAATTGAATAAATGGTAAAAGATATACTCAAAACATTGGATTGGAAAAGGTATTGTTTATTGAGTTTTTCTTTGAAGTAAGAGAAACAACCATGTAGGTAAGAGTACACTCTTGCCTACATGGTTGTTTCTCTTACTTTACTTAACATGAGATTATAATCAGTTATATACAGTATAATTTATTCATAATGCATGTAGCATATCACACAACTGAAATACATTAAATTGAAATAGATTATGGCGTGACATAATTATAGTACCATTTAGATGATGAATATTATATTAAAATAAGTGAAATAAAATGACGTGCTATTTTTAAAGTAAGATAGTATTTTATAAAATTGTATCTTAACAAATTCAAATAATCTTTATTCAAAGCTATGAGGGTTCCAAACGCGCCCCGGTCTAAGAAGAAGCCAACAAAAAACTTATACAGAATAATAGACGGGAGCATGAAGAGAAAAAGAAGCCTCCGGCCATCTTGTTATTTCACAGTCAAGATTAATAAAAACATCACGTAATGAGTCTAGAAAGAAAGAAAGATAACTTCCGTAGGGACCTCTTAGCAGTAAAAAATATTGGGCTCACAAAACGCAGATGAAAATGTCAACCCCATGCCTCCCAAATCTCTTTTTTTTTCTGGGACTGACTATTAGCTGTGCTAATCCTATTCATTGCGGCAGCGTAACTGGGCTGTTTGGCGAGCTTCGGAGAGAAGCTCTGCCAGAAGAAATTTTGAGCCCTAAGCTCGCAGAAACTAAGCCAAATATCTCTGAAACCATATGTACGTACAAAAATTTCTTCACATTTCAGTGGGTGAGTCATAACACGCCACCTCTAAAGTGTAAATTGCGTTAACTGTTTAGTAAGGACGCAATAACCGTGCGTATTCAATTGCGTATGCGTATTATGTACATTATGACATAGTTATAAGTACTTATTTGAAGCAATATAAAACGGATATTCTGTTGGAATGGCTATAATCGTAATTCTTGATCTATAAAGAAGGTTACAGTCGGTTTTCAAAAGAACAGAAAACTGAACTCGTACAAATATACTTAGTACAAATAATCACTTTAGAATATCACACTTTAAAAGTTATAATGGATCATACCATACCATGGCATCCTGGAAACCTGCACGCCTCAGAGTTCTCAATAATGTTCTCAAAGGCGTGTGAAGTCTGCCAATCCGCATATGGCCAGCGTTGTAGACTATGGCCAATCCCTTCTCATATTGAGAGACCCGTGCTCTGTAGTGAGCCGGTATTATGGAGAACTCTCAGGCGTGCAGGTGTCCTCACGATGTTTTCCTTCACCGTTGAAGCAAGTGATATATATATATTTGTTTTTAAACGCACATAACTCCGAAAAGTTAGAGGTGCGTGCCCGGATTCGAACCGCCGACCTCTGATTAGGAGGCTGACGCCCTAACCACTAGACTATCACCGCTTCTAGGCTAGCTGCCTACGAATCTGATCACCAACTGAGATCAACGACCCAAGTGTTTTGTGTCGTTATCTACACTTTCGTTACAAGTTTTTCTCAATATTAAGATGCCTGGCACGAGCAGCGGCCGCGAAAGCGCATCCGTTTGCAACACACGCGGCGTACACAAGTTTCGGACTCTTGACGTGGGAATTTAGTAATAACTTGGCAAATAACTAATATACGGGTATAAGTTATGTCTTGCGTTATTTTTTTTACACTACGAATTAGCCCTTGACGGCTATCTCTTGGCCGTGGCTAGTACACCGACAAAGGCGTGTCGCCAAGCGATCTAGCGTTCCGGCACGATGCCGTGTAGAAACCAATTAGGAGTATGTGTTTACCATACCCCTAACAGGTTAGACCGCTACCATCGTAGACTGCATCATCACTTACCATCAGATGAAATTGCCGTCAAGGGCTAACTTGTAGTGGATAAAAAAATATATATATACAGGAATAAGTAATGTCTTGCGTTATATTTAAAAATTAGCCCTTAACGGCTATCGCACCTGACGGTTAGTGATGATGCAGTCTAAGATGGTAGCGGGGTAACCTGTTAGGGGTATGGTAAACCCACACCCCTATTTGGTTTCTACACGACATCGTGCACGCTAAATCGCTTTGCGACACGTCTTTGTCGGTAGGGTGGTATCTAGTTCGACCGGGAAGTATACAATGGGTCCCCCGGGCGTCCAGTAAAACCAGCGAGAGGGACATGCCGTGGTGGTTTTTAGTTCGGGTAGACCACCCATGGGTGGGAGTCCCACATTACCTCCGTCCTGCCCAAGGGACGGAAGTAGCTATAAAGCTTTTCCACCACGACAAAAAAAAAAAGGGTGGTAACTAGTAACGGCCGAAGCCAGACCAGACCATAGTCTAGCCGGGAATCGAACCCAGGATCTTCAACTTTATAGTGCGACAGCGCGCGCACTGCGCTAAAGAGGTCATCGAAAATTATGATTTATACGAATTAGCGTTGCGAAACTGAAGTGGCAGTAAAGGTTATATAGCTCTAAGGGGCTCTCTCCCACCTATCTGGTACCGGGACATAATGGCTACTCACCGTCCGACCCCCCCGTTATCCCAAACGTCGCCTAAGCCAAGGTTCGGCCTCAAAGGAGGCGCCCTTAGGCAGTCGTTCCCTTAGTTTCTTTGAGCCCTAGGGCTCAAAATTTCTTCTGGTAGAGCTTCTTTCCAAAGCTCGCCAAACAGCCCGGTTACGCTGTTGCAACCATAGGGTTTGTACAGCTAATAGACAGTCCGAAAAAAAAAAAATTTATCATGAACAGATAAAAGAGTTATTTACAAACAAGTGTGCACTCCTGACTATCTCGCTAGATGCATGTTTTATTCGTGTTTTTATTATGCATTCACACGTTGGGGCCTCTGTCATCCGGGGGCCTTGGATATGGCGGTTACGGCGGTGGCTAAGCCCCTGCTACGAAGCGCGGAGGAAAGGAAAAGTCAAATTGGAAACTCCACTCGATGAATTTACGCCATCGTAACCGTAGGCAATTCAGCAGCTATCAACAAACTTTCTTATTACGAATACAATGCAACAGATATTTTATCACAAAAACTGAATAATTGTGACCGAATTGAGTTAGGTAAACAATTGTTAGGCGTTATTGAGGTGAACAATTTATCGGCAAATTTTCGGCTAGCAACTTAATAAATATGTAATTTCTACCAGCTGTTTAACTGATAGGGTTGACAAAAATATTTCCTGATCAACCCATTGCCGGCTCACTACAGAGCACGAGTCTCCTCTCAATATGAGAACAACGCTTTTGATAACATTGTGGAGAATCCTCAGGCATGCAGGTTGCCACACGATGTTTGCCTTCACCCTTGAAGCAAGTGATATTTTAATTGCTTAAAAACGCACTTAACTTCGAAAAGTTAGAGGTGCGTGCCAGGGATTGAACCCCCGATCTCTGATTCAGAGGCGGACGTCCTAACAATTGGCTATCACAGCTTCAAAAATATTTATCACTACCTTTTTCATCAGCTAATCAATGGCCTTGAAAATAAACTTAGAATAGCGTCAGTAATAGTTATACAGTGTTTTGTCACACTCCATCATTTGAAAAGTTACAAAACTGCATACTTATTCCGAGGGTATGCCATGTTTATTTGTTAGGTTGAAAAGTATACCATAAGTAAGTATACGATATTCTAATATGTACATTTAGAAGACACTTTTGCCCACCTACTTGCGACATTTTTTTTTTCGGACTGTCTATTAGCTGTACAAACCCTATTGGTTGCCACAGCGTAACCGGGCTGTTTGGCGAGCTTTGGAAAGAAGCTCTGCCAGAAGAAATTTTGAGGTTACTTGCGACACGTCTATGTCGGTAGGGTGGTAGCTACAGGGGTTTTTTTTCATATTATAATATGTCTCTGCCCTAATCGAGGCCGGCCAACCGTAAACCACCGCAGGAAATGAGCCGAGTAATCCAATTATGTTGGCAGTAAACGGTGAAAATTGACGCGGCTCAGATTTTGCGACAGCCAATAACATCTCCTATGTAGCTTGGACTTAGTTATCGCTTCTAGCTAATGTTGGAGACCTTCCAGCTTCTGTCTTATATATTTTATTTTTTATAACTACATATCCGACCTCCGTGGTTCAACGCGCGCGCTGTCGCATTATTAAGTATTGGATTCGATTCCCGGCTTGAGTGTGTCCCTACCAACAAAGACGTGTCGCCAAGCAATATAGTGTTCCGGCACGATGTCGCGTAGAAACCAATTAGAAGTATGGGTCCACCATACCCTTAACAAATTAGCCCGCTACCATCGTAGACTGCATCATGATTACACCAGGTGAGATTGCCGTCAAGGGCTAACTTGTAGTGGACAAAAAAACCTCACTCAATATAAACTAGAACTTTGATGACATTATGTAGAACTCTCAGGCATACAGGTTTCTTCAAGATGTTTTCCTTCACCCTTGAAGCAAGTGATAATATTTTAATTGCATAAGAACACATACATAAAAAAACTTTAGATAGCTCCAAAAAGAGGTACGTGACCGGGATCGAACCCCCTTGACCTCGACGAAGATCTGTAGGCGGACGTCCTAACCACTAGGCTGTCCCAACGTCCGACCCCCCCGGTATCCCAAACGTCGCCTAAACCGAGGTTCGGCCTCAAAGGAGGCGCCCTTAAGCAGTCGTTCCCTTAGTTCCTTCTTCGAGCCCTAGGGCTAAAAACTTCTTCTGGCAGAGCTTCTTTCTGAAGCTCGCCAAACAGCCCGGTTACGCTGTGGCAACCAATAGGGTTAGTACAGCTAATAGACAGTCCGAAAAAAAAAAGTTTAATTAAATATGCAATGTAATAATTCGTATTCTACTCGACGCATCCTATTCCGCAATCGGACGACCAGTTCTTTTAATGTCAAAGTTAACGTTTAAAATTCCCTCTGTAACCTTGTCAAAGGCCACATTCTATTAGCATGATTACAAAATGTTTAAAACAAAACCTTATAAGTATATATTTAACGTACAATTGTGTTCGTCCGACGTTTACTCTGTTTGTAAGTATTGGTAATCTGTTAAATATTGCACAGTTGTCAATGTGTTATTAACACAGATTCACCAATTTTCTATTGTGTCATGAGCCTACACAAATATTTAAACTATTTTATAGTCGTACGAATTAACCCTCTATTCTCACTAAAAAAGTAATTTACCACTCGTATTAATAAACAAATACTACATTGAGATTAACTTTAATAAAGTTATGTCTGTACTAATTAAAAAACTATTTTATAGTTGTACAAATAAAAAATATGTCTTCACCATCAATTCTCACCGGCAATCTAATTTATCACTTGTATAAGCATTAACAAGCATTGAAGCGGTGATAGCCTAGTGGTTAGGGCGTCAGCCTCCTAATCAGAGGTCGGCGGTTCGAATCCGGGCACGCACCTCTAAATTTTCGGATTTATATGCGTTTAAAAAAAAAATATCACTTGCTTTAACGGTGAAGGGAAACATCGTGAGGAAACCTGCACGCCTGAGAGTTCTCCATAATGTTCTCAAAGGCGTGTGAAATTTGCCAACTCGCACATGGCTAGCGTGGTGGACTATGGCCAAACCCTTCTCATATTGAGAGGAGACCCGTGCTCTGTAGTGAGCCGGTAATGGGTTGATCATGATTAACAAGCAAAGGCTAGAGTGAGATTAACTTTAATCCAAGTTATAAGTCGGTACTAACTAAAATCAGTATTAATGAAGACTGAGTAAGGAGGAAGCAAGCTGATTTTGATTTAGCCTCGAAGTAAAATTTACTCTTTGAAACCACATAGTTTAACGATAGATTAATCTGACATTTGTATTGTAAATGTCATCAATCAATCAAAATTGAAATTTAATGAATTGTTATCCTTAATTTTTAACCTTCGTTATTTGTCGTGCAAATAACATAGTTTTGGACAGTTTTACTGAAAATTACATAGTGAAAGAAATTTTCAATGAAAGTAGGTATTACTTTCATTTAAAATTTCTTGAATTAAATTTAAAACGCACATCAGTTAGAATTGCGCCGGGGTTCGAACTTCGGTCCCTCCGTATAGAAGGCCAAATTATTTACCACTTTGCTATCACCATTTAAAACTAATTCGGTGTTATTCTTGTGTTAACGATTGTGTGAAATTATAAAATTAGTCTTCTTTTTGTACAATTTTATTATCTTGACAATAAACAACTATGTATTTTTGAAATTAACTTAAATAATAATCAATTTGTCAAAAATCAACCGCGCTTGTACCGCGTCCTTCCAAAAACGCCGCCGCTCGTTCCCGCGCTTTTTCCCTTTTTATCCGTTCGAAAACCGAAGTTGTCTCTTCTTTAAAAACAGCGCTCGTACGTCATTTGACATTTGAAATTGACAGTTTATATTCGTAATACAAATATTAAATTAATTGTACTATAATATGATCTCTAACACTTGTGTAAATATAATTGTGTGGGCTATGACTAAGGTATTTAATATATTTGTCACTAACGAGAAATAAAAAAATAATAGTTTGAATTGTTATTCGACAGACTATAAAAAATACCATACCATTGGCAATTATTATTGTTGTCGCGAACAAGAAACTTAGTCCAGTTATGATAATTATCCGCCACCAGCTAAAAATAAATATTTTAGAATGGCCACATTGCTTTTGCATTAATAATAATGTAATGTATATCTCCAAGTAATTATTGGTTACATTGTATTTTACAGTCATTATTTTTTAATTACTATTTACATTTCGCACGATTTGATGGGGAACTTGGACGGAGACATGAAGATGACACATATATATATATATATATATATATATATATCTTAATATATATAAATCTCGTGTCACAATGTTTATCCTCAATGGACTCCTAAACCACTTAACCGATTATAATAAAATTCGCACACCATGTGCAGTTCGATCCAACTTGAGAGATAGGATAGTTTAAATCTCAAATTATAGTTGCAATTTTAATTTATTGCTAATTATTTGTTTGTTATTATTTGACAGTCACAATTATCTGTTAACTCCAAATGATTCTAACAGATGTCGATACTTTCGACTGGGTTGAGTAAGTAATCAATAGATGGCGCTGCTATGGTAAATCTACGAACGTGTCATATAAGCTACATTTTAACAGCATAATTACCGCGTGTTGTTGACGCTATAAAATTAATTAAATTTATTTTGTAGTGAACGAAATACCGTATAATTCAATTATTTCCACTTTTTAAATTTTTGGTGTTAGCATAGCCGGCCACGTGTTACTTAGACTGAAGTGTAAATTGAATTCATATTATAATGAAGATAATACAGTGATATTAATCCTGTTTTTTACTTATTTGTGCTTCATTGATCAAAACTTTATAATTTAATTTGAATATATGTATGTAAGTATTATCACATAATTATAAAATTTAATTAAAATGTCAATGCAAAAATGATACACAATTTCCTACACTTTTTCAATAGTTGTACAAATTTTTTTTTATTGTTTTTATTTAACCTCTATTAAAAAATATTTAGCACTTATTATTTCAATGAGCTATGATAACAAGTTTTTCAGATTTTTCTTCTTATATTTAAACGATTAAATTAGTATTTCAATTGTTATTGAAATTATTATTTAAACTCTATAATTTAAATATGTACATGTCAGTATTATCACATAATTATAAAAGTTAATTAGAATGATCTATAATATAAAAATGAATCGCAAAACCTGTTGGTAAGCGCATAACTCAACAACGCCTGGACCAATTTGGCCAATTTTTTTTTTAAATATTCGTTGATGTTCAAGGATGGTTTTTACGGCGAGAAAAATCTGAATAATTGCCGGAAAACCCCTTAAAACAGCCGTTTTCTTTTTCCCATACAAACGTTTTCTATATAAACGTAGAGTCAATTTGAGTTTTATTGCTATTGCATAAACTACATATTAAATTACAAGCACTCACTGTTGTCTAAGCAATGTAGGTGTGTTCCTAACGTCAAAGAGTGCATAGTCAAACTGTAACAGGACGAAATCTGTACATTAAATAGATTTTGAACATTTTAATTGGAGGATGCTTTACTAGCGATTTTACTAGCGTCTGTCTGTATCACGCCGAAACCACTTGAAATGATGGACTTGAATAAAATTTGGTATAGGCAGGAGTTTTATTAGGAGTACTTATTAGGAGTAGCTGATACGCTGGTTCAACATATGAGATAGTTTTCATCCCGGAATTCAGCACGGTTCCCTTGGGAGATAGTCAAAATGTGTATTTAGTTGTAATTCATTAACGCGTACTCAGAATCCATTCATTCTTTTTTTGTAAGAAAGGAGATACTTTAATGTTTATGATGTAATTTTTTCAAGTTGTTCGGTTCAGTAATCTATTGCTTCGTGATTGCAAGACAAGCAAACACTCAACGCAGACGAAGTCGCGGCAGTCAGCTAGACTAAACGGGCTAAAAAATAAACTAACTAAAACGAGCTTTATTGCTATTGTATTCGCTGGGTTCGTGACCCCAGCGCCACCTATCGATACAACTTACGGTGGCTTAAAACGATATCCACGGACATTAATATCGGAAACAATTACTGGTAATGACGGTTATCCACTGTATCGTCGACGATCGACAGCAGACAATGGAAGATCAACAATTGTCAAATTAAATCAACAAGATATTGAAATAGATAATCGTTGGATTGTCCCATATTCACCCATTTTATCAAAGACCTTCAAAGCACACATCAAATCTTATCTACATAATCGTAGAATCTTGCCATTCAGTGAAATCTATTAAATACATTTGCAAATATGTAACCAAAGGGAGTGATATGGCTGTGATTGGAATTGGTGGAGAGAATTCCAATGATGAAGTTACACAATACCAAATGGGCCGCTATGTTAGTAGTAATGAAGCAGTATGGCGAATATTTTCTTTTCCTATTCATGAGAGACACCCTTCTGTTGTTCACTTAGCTGTGCATTTAGAAAATGGACAAGGAGTGTATTTTACAGCACAGAACGCAGTACAAAAAGCTGCTCAGCCACCATCTACTACATTAACCAGTTTTTTTGAGACATGCCAAAACGATGATTTTGCACAAACATTGCTATATTCTGAAATGCCAAAATATTATACTTGGAATCAATCCTCAAGAAGATTTATAAGACTGAAATAAGGGAAACAAGTTCAAGGATACCCAGATGTGTATTCCACCGATGCCATTGGTCGAATTTATTCAGTACATCCAAGCAATGATGAATGTTTTTATTTACGACTGTTTGTCTATGCGCCAGATAATCAAACAAAAAACATCGTATATCACAAAGCACTACAATGAAAATAAAACTGATTTTTGTTAATAATTATGATTCATATGATTAACAATAAAGAGATTACTTATTTTTAAATGCTTATATATGTTTTATTTAATTATATTTCGTATTCACAACGCGCTATCACCAGGGTGACGGTTCTGTTCCGGTGAATTTTTTGCCCCGACTATAAAATATGTAGGAACAAAAAAATTACACATTACAAATCATTTTGACAGGCTATATTTGGCAGTACGAAGTCTGCCGGGTCAGCTAGTATATATATATACATATATATAATGATATTACTTCATGTCTCCGTCCAAGTTCCCCATATATATATTATTGTCGTTAATTAGGTTATCTCGGAAATTCTTCATATTATTGATTATGTTTTCTTACAATCGTTGAAAATAAAATCATTGACATCAAATTTAGAAAAAATACAATATAATCGTTCATATTTTTTAGTTCGTTAGTTATAGTTTATTTTAAAGTAGTTTTTGCCAGCAACTTCGTTCCCGTGAAAATTTTGACCGTTGCGCAAGAATTCGACGAATCTGCAATCCTGTCTGCTTATGAAGGTCAAAATACATTTCTTAGCCCATCTCAAGATCTCAGATATACAGATTCAAAAGTTTTGTTTTGCTGTCGTTAAAGCAATTATCTGAACTAGTAGGAGGAATTTATTTCGAAGTCACAGATAAACACGTTGATTTTATTTTATTGTATAAAGTTATCGATCGATCGATATTTCGTGCCATAAACATCTTAGTCTTATTGATATCGAAAACTGGGAGGAGACAAAGTAATTTTATTGTAGCTATAAATTAATCAATGAAGATACCAACACACTGACGGTTGTTTGTCTATTCTCACAAAAGACTAGAGAAAATTCAAAAATGTATTTCCTTCCCGAGATAGAGTTACAATCCTCTTAGTTATAAGACCACAGATCTCAACATTGCGACAGGCGGGTCCAACCTTGTTATCGCCAATAATCGGTTAATCATTTAGGATTTAAACGTAATCGCAAAATGAGCGCAAAATTTTCAATAACAGATCGGCAAAAAACCCTCAATGACTCAGAGTAGGTGACGAATATAGATAACGGAATGCGCCGGCGCAACCGGCTGTAATGGCAAGGGTGAGAGGACAAAGCACGACTTTGGCATTAATGGCGATCACAACCCATTCCACTCACGAACTATCCTTGCGGGCGGATGACGTTATCTTAGTATAGCCTATTTTATTCTAGGTGACATCGAATTTTTTTTATACACCACAAGTGAGTTCACCTGATGGTAAGTGATTATGTAGGCTAACCTATTAGGGGTATGGTAAACCCATACTCCTATTTTGTTTCTACATGGCATCGTGCCGGAATGCTAAATCGCTTGGTGACACGTCTTTGTCGCTAGGGTGGTAACTAGCCACAGCTGAAGCCTCCCACCAGACTCGAGTCGGGAATCGAACCCAGGACCTCCAACTTTATAATGCGACAGCGCCATGGACGTCGTCGAAAACGATTCGTTCGATATGTTACGCATCGGCTAAATCTCATGGAGATTAATTTATAATTACCAACAGTGTGACCTCGCTATCAATCGCGCCATTTCAAAACAGAGCTACCAACTTGTACAACATATCGCAATGCTGGTAACATGACAGATCATTATTTTAGTGCTGCCTATACAAAATACAGGACACACCCGCCTCGATAAAATGTGTAGATACAGTTTCTATAGGAACTTTAATCATCTAATATATAGTACGTGGGAACTTTAACAATATTTATGACACATTTATCTACAACAGATAGCGAGCGATTAACAAAATATGCCGTGCATTTTGCGGCATCTAAAATATCTGCAGTGAAAGGGAATCGGTGACGTGAAGTAAAATATCGTGAGAATACAAAATTGTCTTAACAGTGCCCGATCAATATAGAGTTGTTTAGGTTTTGAGTTGATACCAAATGTGAAGGTTAGCTTCGTGCACTGAAATAATACGACGTTACGAGCTCTAGTTAACGCGGGTGAAACCGCGGGACACAACGAGTCCTTCACAAATTGAAAATTATGGTATTGATCCTTAAAGAACCATCACTGACGGAAAACATGGGTTTTATGTATCACTATACATTAGCCCTTGATGACCATCTAACCTGGTGGTAAGTGATGATGCAGTAAGAAGTATTGGACTAACTTATGAGAAGTTTGGTAAACCCATACTCCTAATTGGTTTTCTACGAGACATCGTGCCGGAACGCTAAATCGCTTGGCTACGTTTTCGTCTTTAGGGTGGTAACTAGCCACGGCGAAAGCCGCTCACCAGACCACAGCGATCGAGCCGGAAATCGAACCTAGGACAGTTTATAGCGTCATAGAGGTTGTCGTTTGACGTTCTATAAACATTTTAGGCCTGATTTCACCGTTGAAACGCGATCAGGCAAACTAAACTCAGTTCACGCGTAAAAAACTGGGTTCAGGGTTACTGCTTGAATATTTAAACTCAATGCAAAACGTAGTTTTCATTAAATTATATTTATATCATTTAATAGCTATTTGTAATTGGTTTTTTTTTCTTGTAATTATGATTATTATTACTTTTTTGGTTAGGTTTACGTAGTTAGGGCGTCAGCCTCCTAAACAGAGGTGGGCGGTTCGAATCCGGGCACGCACCTCTAACTTTTCAGAGTTATGTGCGCTTTAAAAAAAATAAAATATTACTTGCTTTAACGGTGAAGGAAAACATCGTGAGGAAACCTGCACGTCTGAGAGTTATCCATAATGTTCTCAAAGGCGTGTGAAGTCTGCCAATCCGCACATGGCCAGCGTGGTGGACTATGGCCAAACCCTTCTCATACTGAGAGGAGACCCGTGCTCTGTAGTGAGCCGGTAATGGGTTGATCATGGTGATGATGGATTACTTTTTTGTAGTTGTTGTAACGTCACTCTTGTCTTAGCTGAAAATGGTTTTTACATTTTTTTATAAATATATGCTTCCCAACGTCAGTAATTGTAAGGAGGTCGGAGGATCCTGAAGAATTGTTGGTAGCATATATTAATAATGTCTTTTACCATACATATTTTTGGTTTTCGGTATAATAAATTGTTTCAAAGTAGGCAATTTGCGCAAATTATTGCGCCGCTCTTTAATTTTTATATTTTTTATATTGACAAGCACTTTACAATATATTACGTCTACTAATTTCTCGTTTTATTTATAGACGACTAGACGAGAAATTGGTAGACAAATTTATCTTAGCCCTATTATAATGCTATTTGGAAAGGGAAAGGTTACCAGTAAACAGTTTCACTAATTATTAATTTAGAGAAACTATTTAGATGGTGTTTATTCTGTTGCACAAAAATAACTAAACCGAACTAAATTGGCATGTCTTAACGCTATCCGTTTCTACGGGGCATTTTGTAAAAAGACAGCAAACTATTCAACCTGCCAGTTTAGTTTAGTTTACAGATTTGCGTATAAAAGAATAGGCACTAAATTGACAATGCTAAAATTATTGCTATCCTTTCTTATGGGTCATCGAAATAATTACACGTTCGCTTCTGTTAGCTGTCAGTTTAGAAGATCGGTGTTAAACAGAATTTTCAGCAGTGTGTACTTTTTAGCAGCAATGTTTTCCACGGGTGCGATCCCCGGCAGGGACTATTTAGAATTTAGTATTAATTTTATATATGTACATATATCGAGTATATATATGTATGTATATGTATATATATATATGTATATGGGGTGTTTTGGGTTGTTAGTAATTGTCAGCAGTTGTGAAGGAAAACATCACGAGGAAACCTTTATACCTTACAGTTCTCCATATGATTCTCAAAGGCATGTGGAATCTTTTCAGGGTTGGAAGATTGCGTGATGGCATACGGCTTAAACCCTTACCATTCTCAGAGATTATGACAATATTGCATAAAATACTTTGACTGTTGAATGCTGAATACTCATTGTAGATGTCTTATCCACCATCCTTTATACAATTTACATTAAACACAGTTTATCCTCAACACACATTTAAGTAACGTAAATAAAATTCTAGGTGTTTCCAAACACCTTCAATTTAGTACTCACATTGTTGTCACCCAAAATCAATAAAAGCCAAAGCACTTAAACCACTTTTACTATCACCCAAACGGAATACCGATCGCGGATGTTTAATACAATTCTTTATCAGTGGCTCATCACTGACGCATATCCGAGAAAGTGCAACGTGGTATGCGTACGCTATCGATTCTTTCACTTTGGCAGAAGAATTTTCGCAACACTATAACACAACGATTTCTAGTTTATCAAATTCCATTAATGTATAGTTTACTTTCGTATGTATCGAATTCGGAAACTTTCCAGAGTTATGTGCGTTTTAAAAAAATATATCATTTGCTTCAGCGGCGAAGGAAAACATCGTGAGGAAACCTGCACGTCTGAGAGTTCTCCGTAATGTTCTCAAAGGCGTCTGAAGTCTGCCAATCCGCACATGGCCAGCGTGGTAGACTATGGCCAAACCCTTATATTGAGAGGAGACCCGTGCTTTGTAGTGAGCCGGTAATAGGTTGATCATGATGATGATGATGATGATCGTTTACTTACAAAGAAACATAAAGCACATACCTGATTTGACTTTTTTTTTATTTATTTGTACATAGCAATTTACAAAAACAATATTTACAGTTATCAGAAATCCACCCGGGTTTGTAATATGAGTTAACAAAGAGTTAACACTAGGTACGACTACCGAACATTAATTGTCGGTTGAACATGTCGCTTATAACCAATCATAAATAACCTAAAAAGTAAGACTTCAGTTTTCCTTAATATTACGAGGATTAATATGGTCCCGTACATCAGTGGATAATTCAATAGGCCACTCATTACCGCTGCCCATAAAAATCTATCCTACCAATGAGTTTCTACATTATGCCGGCAAGTTAGTTAACCCTTGACGGCAATCTCACCTGATGGTAAGTGATGATGCAATCGTAGCGGGCTAACCTGTTAGTGGTATGATAAACCCATACTCCTAATTGGTTTCTACACGACATCGTGCCGGAACGCTGAATCGCTTGGCGACACGTCTTTGTCGGTAGGGTGGTAACTAGCCACGGCCGCAGCCAAACCAGACTCGAGTCGGGAATCGAAACCAGGACCTCTAACTTTATGATGCGACAGAGATCATCGAGGCATCGCTCGGCATTATCTCTTTGCTATAAATGTGGTAACAAACCGCAACCGAAGCCTCCCACCATAACAGATTCGAACTGGGAATCGAACCTTGGGCTTCACTTTACAGTACTGCAGCGCACTTACTGCGTCACGGAGATCGTCGAAACGTTTTCAGGTTAAGGGAGTGTGATTAGTACTTTTTATCGCGGGACAACAAATCCACGTAGTTGAAGTCGTAAATAATCAGTATGCTTATCGATAGCCAGATGTAAATGGAAAGCTGTTCAGTGAGTGCCGCTATTGAGCGGCACTCACTGAACGGCTATTGAGCCGCGCGGGTCAGGGTTGGCTGACACACGTATACCTGCGATTTCCAGGTCACATGTCAAATGCCTGCTACTTACCTACCTACCGACGCGTAAACGTTTGTAACATATGGCTTCTTGTCATGAATGAGCAGCGATTACTTCAAGCTTATTAAGTGATAGTTATGCTTAAGGTTTATTGTACAAATCCACTTTCATGCTATTTTTTTATAAAACTAATCATTTCATGAAAAATAAACTTATTTACGCTTAGATTTTTCTGGATAAAAATAAATGAGCTACACTTAAAAACTATGTATTCGTAAATTACATAAACCTTAGATCTATAGCATGACAAACCCATTGCGCAGTTTTATTTTTATTGGAGAAGGATAAGGGCTTAAGGTGCTGATATAAAAATAATTATAACGTAATAGCTACGTAATTTCAAGTTAAGTTTTTTGCAATGATGCCACTTACAATCAATTTTCTTGCCATCTGGTACTTGATGCCCTTTTCTTAATAGATTTAGGTCTGATCTTGAGGAACGCTTCGACCTTGTTAGTAATAACAAGGTCGAAACATCTTACTAGCAACGATGGGCAGTCGGTTAGGGCACGATGCCACGGTTTTTTTTCTAAATATTAATATGTTAAAGCAGGTACAGCCTGAGTTGGATTGCACTTGCCTAGAAGGTGCTAACATTATAGGTGGTAGGGAAAATCGATGCTGGAAGGGCATTCCAAACCTTTGATGACTTTGAGATAGATGAGAAACGGTATTCAATAAACTCCAAACCAATCAAGAGCGCTTCAATCTTGAAACTACGTTTTAATAACGTGCTCTCTGAGGCATGGAAAAAAAATACCACCATTTAGCTCTGTACACAAAAAGTGCATGTCGACTATGTGAGATGATGATAACAAAAAATCTCGGCTAAGTTTGCTGTGGGTTTCTTCTTAGACCTGGGCGCTATTTGAACTCTTAGCTTTAGTATTAAATTGTCGAGTGTAGTTATCACTTCACGAATAGAAATAATGAAATGAACGATTCATAGATGCCTGTAAACGGTTTATGTGAATAAAGCTATTTTTGATTTGATTTGTTTTGACATTTTCGGTTTACACAATTCAAAAGATTTAAATACGTTTTGCAATTAGGCCCGTTGTTTTAAAACACACTCGTAAATCAGATATCATATTGTAAGAATTCCGGTGAGAGTTACAAAAGGCGTTATTCTATACCAATAACAGTTATATCTGATTATATATCTCGAGCTCAAAGCCAAATATCGATTACCTAACAAAGAATATCCGTATCATCGTAAATTGACGGCCGTAACGAGCTTACGTAACCCGAATTTCTCTCAAAACTCTCTGAGGCGCATTTCGGATGGTAATGTGTTGGTCGTAATCTGTGCCGCGGTTGGTTTTACAACTTACGTGTTTTGTTAATGGTTTGGCTACTAAACTAAGTGTGAACACGTTTTATACATTCATAAATTTGCTCCATCTCCATAGGTACTATAGTTTATTATTCATTATGTTAGATGGTGATAACGAAAAAAAAAATCCCCGGCTAAGTTTGTTGGGGGCTTCTTCTTAGACCGAGGCGCGTTTGGAACCCTCATAGCTTTAGTTTTAAGTTTACGAATATAGTTATCACCATGAAATAACTACTATGTAAATTATTGACGCGTCAAAAGTGCCTTTTTAAGGACTATTTGAATAAAGATTATTTTGAATTTGAATTTAAACAATGTTTTTTAATGCAAACTCATGTTTTAGATTTGAGATAGCAAGAAAAATAGGTTAGGTAGCCAGTACGGAGTGAAATTTTCATATAAAATTACAGGGTAATTTCTTAAATTAGTGACAGCAAATGAAACCAAAAATATAATACTACTACGCTAAAAGATTTTTCTATAATAAATCCTTTTCATAGTTCAGTTATTTTCATATGTAAATATCGTAAATGTAACTATTATGTAAAAAAAAATTTATGTAAATTTCGGGATTGAGGCACATGTTTGATAACTAATTAGTCCATTAAATTGAGGCCAATTAATTAATGAATATTAAAATCCTATATTATTAAAAAAAAAGTATAACACGGCCGTATATTTCTATATTCTTGCAATTAAAACGTCAATCAACACATCAGCTAATTTGTATGATTTATTCTGCTGATGTAATTTATATACGAGTATCACAGAATAAATAATTACCGCACGATCGTTAGCCTAGTTTATAAAACGGCAGGGTTTTTAGCAAATGGCATAACGAAATCTTTATGTAAATTTTCTCCCCTATTACGAAAACAGTAGTACTGTCTGCTAGTATTCCCTCGTTAGGTTGGTACCCTTTCCGGGAAGTATACAACGGGTCCCCCGGGTGTCGAGAGGGACATGCCGTGGTGGTTTTTAGTTCGGGTATATCCCCCTTCGGGGGTAGGAGTCCAACATAACCTCCTTCTTGCTCAAAGGTACGGAGGTAACCATAAAGCTTTTCCACCACGACAAAAAAATAGGTTGGTAGCCTTGGCGGAGGAAGCGGCTTTTCAGCAAGAGGTCACGGTGTCTCGATGCACGCGAAAATTCTCCCACACATCAGCATTTTTCATCGCTGTCTAGAATAGCAATAAGGAATTCCTCAAACCCAAGATTATAAACCTTAACCCAAAATTATAACCCACCAGGTTGCTCCGTAACTCCAGACGGCTTCTCCAAAATTGGTTAGCGTGACCCGTACACAGGAGTGGTGCGATCAATGACCCCGTAGGGCGCCCATTTGGGACGACGCGCCGTTCGCTATTACAACTTATTAGGCCTCCTCTACCGTAGCGCATTAAGTCATAAAGGGCTAAGTAATCAAGACGTATCGCACTATCTCTTTTTTTTACCACTACAAGTTAGCCCTTGACGGCAATCTCACCTGTTGGTAAGTGATGGTGCAGTCAAGATGGTAGCGAGCTAACCTGTTAGGGGTATGGAAAACCCTTACTCCTAATTGGTTTCTACATGACATCGTGCCGGAACGCTAAATCGCTTGGCGACACGTCTTTGTCGGTAGGGTGGTAACTAGCCACGGCCGCAGCCTCCCACCAGACCAGACTCGAGCCGGGAATCGAACCCAGGACCTCCAACTATATAA
Source organism: Lasiommata megera (assembly GCA_928268935.1). NCBI lineage: Eukaryota > Metazoa > Arthropoda > Insecta > Lepidoptera > Nymphalidae > Lasiommata > Lasiommata megera. Next base: position 15,290,861 of record OV743322.1, on the reverse strand, counting down.
AGAGACAGCGCGCGCACTGCGCCACGGAGGTCGTCGAAAATCTCGTAAGAGGTTGCGTGCATTTTATCGCAATAAAAATTATGACTATCTTATTGATATTTCGCGTTTCCTATTGAGATATAATATATGTAATTGCAACCTGAATTGTGACAACCTTATTTTATAAAATTAGAAACATAAATATAATAGACATTTATCATTGAGGTTTGTAAAAACAATACTTCGTACTATAATCCCATTGTAAGAATGTGTCGTTTATACAATGAGATTATCAGTAAAGACTCCAAAATTGATATCTACCGTTAGGTCAATAGATAAGAAATTTTGTTTGAATGTGATAGGATTAATAAAGTAAACAGTAAGTATTACACCTTACATAAATATTTCAGTAATTTGTTATATTAAAATTTTATCAGTCAATTAGAATTACAATTAGATATAGAATATGTAACTAAGTTAAGATTTAATTATAAGGATTGTAATTTGTTAAGATTGCCAAATAAAATAAAATAAATATAGTTTAGTCAATCGAGCGTCATTATTGTATGGTTTCAACTGTAAATACGAATAAGGTACCCACGAGACAGGATTACCCAGTGTGGGTACCATTGGAAAAAATGTAAAATTGTACATATGGTGTTTTTGGTTAAATAAAATATTTTCATTTTTCATTTTTTATGTCAATTAAATCCTAGAAATAATATTACTTTAACCCATTGCCTGTGCAATCTACCATCTTGATTAGCAACAAATTGTTTTATAGAAAGACAAACCAACAAATAAGCTTGCACATATACCTAGTAGAGATTTCGTTTATCTCGACTCTTCCCAATAGTATTTTCTACGTATACGGTTAGTGGCTTTTACCTATAATATAGGTGTTAGGTAAAGCGGTTTACTTGTGGGAAACTGTACAGACTTCCTCATAGACAAGTAGCGATCAAGGTACAACGGTCACCTAATTTCATTCGTGTAATAATGCGGTTGAGACATACAGGTACGCTATCGCGGTCAGTTGCAATCCTGCAATTGAATTAAAACTTTATAATATGTTACGTTAGAAGCCTAATGGCCTAATGGTTAGGGCGTCAGCCGCCTAATCAGAGGTCGGCGGTTCGAATCCGGGCACGCACCTCTAACTTTTCGGAGTTATGTGCGTTTAAAAAAAAATATCACTAGCTTCAACGGTGAAGGAAAAACATCGTGAGAAAACCTGCACGCCTGAGAGCTCTCCATAATGTTCTCAAAGGCGTGTGAAGTCTGCCAATCCGCACATGGCCAGCGTGGTGGACTATGGCCAAACCCTTCTCATATTGAGAGGAGACCCGTGCTCTGTAGTGAGCCAGCAATGGGTTGACATGATGATGATGAATATGTTACGATTTGTATGTCTGTTATATTATACAATAGAAAAACATATCGAGATATATGTGCGTACTTCTATAAAGGAGACTCCCGATTCACTCATTTATTCACATAAAAACCATTGACAATGTACACCTTATTAAAAAAGACTAGTAACTATTTTTGAATTAACACTCACTCACCCACACACCAACTCTCACACCCAAAAAACTAATTAAAATTAATTAATATAAAAAAGAAGAGCAAAATACGGGCTATCCTAGTGTGGGGGCCAGGGTAGATAAAGAAAAATTGTACTAAAGTATTTTTTACGAGGATTTTTTCTAGCATTGCGAAGATGGGTATAAAATCTTTTTTTTTCAATAAAATAATATCAGCAATGTCAACGTTAGGTTCTGTACCTAAAATTAAAACCCTTGTTATCTACTAAAGCTACCGGATATCTGCATGAGTCACTCTAAACTCAACAATCTATATTTTCCTCTTCTTACTCATAGTTTTTGTTATAACATCGATTCGTCAATAATCCGATGTTTTTTTGTTTGATCGGTTTTTTATTCGCGATGATTTTATCAAAATCCACTCTGTAATTAAAAACCTATTAGATCAAACCTACAGATAAATTTAATTATACCATATACGGTTATCGCTATAAGTTTTTATTTATCGATATAACCTAAAAAAACCTATATAGTATAACATTTGTGTGTTTTCCGGCATCTTGTCAGGTAAAATCTTGGTTTTAATGTATATTTATTAAGTTTGTCTTAAGCTAAAGCAAATACACATTTTTTTACAATTACGATTGATGGAATGGGGTTTAAGGCACGTTGCTATAATTTTTTTTTGTTTCAATAAGTTATTTTCTTAATGGCGTTATCCATCCCATTATATTGTTGAGCCTGTTGAGCCATTAAAGATGATAAAAACAAACTAACTATTCGCATTTTTCGCAAAACTCTTAAATAATCATAATTTACTGAATACTTCCTCATTCTCATTTCAATCATTCAATAAGAAAAAGTAAGAAAAAAAAATATCACAAATCATCACATTTTAGTGTCAAATCTGTATAGATTTGTTCGTTAGAGACATTTAATATGCGATAAAGGAGCTGGCTCAGTAAAACTAGACACTTGAAAGAACAGCATTGGTTTTAAACCGGGCCCTTTTCCATCGGAATTGGCGACTAAACCGTAATAAACAAAGAACAAACGAAAAATGACAAAATCAACAAGCAAAAAAATATTAACAAAGGAAAGACACTAAACGAATCATTAACTAGTTTGATAAAATCAAATAAACAACAAAATACAGTATCTACAAAGTCAATAACAAACCACAGAGCCCTTGACGGCTATCTCCACGCTCCTAATTGGTTTCTACGCGACATCGTGCCAGAACGCGAAATCGCTTGGCGACACGTCTTTGTCGGTAGGGTGGTAACTAGCCACGGCCGAAGCCTCCCACCAGACCGAGCCGGGAATCGAACCCAGGACCTCCAACTTTATAATGCGACAGCGCACGCACTACGCCACGGAGAACGTCAAAAACATCATTAATGAAAATGCAAATCGTATCTATTTAAAATACACGTTTTGTGACAGACTAATTTGGTATATTACCATATTACCCACTTTGTGACAATATAAAAATTATTTCAGCATTAAGTGTAATTACTGTAATAACGATTGTGTCTTGTTGTGTCTGTGTGGTGCAACTTTCCCGTGATTACCGGCCGAGGACTGACGAAATGTACAACTTAACTAGTAAAATATTAACGATAAGTTTAAAATCTAGTAAACCAAAACATATATCATCATCATCATTATCAACCCATCGCCGGGTCACTACAGAGCACGGGTCTCCTCTTAATATGAGAAAGGTTTGGCGATAGTCCAACACGCTGGTCATGTGTGGGTTGGCAGACTTCAACACGCCTTTGAGAACATTATGGAGCACTCTCAGGCATGAAGTTTCCTATGATTTTTTCCTTCACTGTTGAAGTAAGTGATACTTTAATCGTTCAAAATTTTGAATATTTCAATTTATTACAATTTGTCTTAAACTACTCTGGCCCCCAAACTAGGACAGCCCGCATCTTGAGGATCATTCTCTATCACAGCTCAAAAAAAAACATATAATAGAGACATTATTATAATTACTTAGCTATGAAATAGTAAATTCATATATAATATAAATTCAGGATTATCTCTTTTACCTTTTTAATAAATGAGAGAAAAATAAAGTAGGGTAAAAATATAACGTAAAAAATTCAGTCGTAGACCAGTTCTGGTCTAACCCACAAATCAGTCGCATGACTATGATCCGTAGTCAACCTAAATGACCACTAGATAAATGAGTCAGTTCTTATACATTAAAATTTACAAATAAAACATAATTCAATTTGAAATGTCAAGTCTATCTGTTGAAACAAAAAACTACATACCTATAACAACAAAAACAAGAATCGATACATATCGATTAATCATTATAGTATATTTGATTATCGAGTAATTATTTTAATTACACATGTAATTAAAATAATTCGTTCTTATTTTATTTAAAAAAAAGTACAGAGTACTCGAATCCAACAAAAATGGTTTATCAATTAAAACAAATTACATAACACACGAAAAAGTAAAGATTTCGACCTCCAAATCCGAAGGCGTGATTTAATGTTGGTAACTTAATGCCTTGGTACAGAATAGCCATCATTATAAACTTAGTGTTTCCCATGGTGTACCGGAAAGCCTGGCTTATCTTACGTATCAACGCCAAAACAATGACCAATTAGCGAACAATGAAGCGATATGTTACTGAAAATCTTCTAATGTATACATATTATATACTTGGGGGTTATGCAGCTGTTTCTTAACATTATTATTTAATATGGCTTATTAAAAACCATATAATCGGATTTATTAACCATTGACATGTGGTTACTCAGTCTATCAGCGGTAATTTCATTTACTAAGATGACATAGATTTTCCTAGACAGATATTTTAATTTAAAAATCAATGTAGCTGAACCTGATTTTTTTTTCAAATAAATATAGAAATTTCTACATCTATTTAAAAAATACTGGATTAAATTCCATTTTAATGATTAATCATAAATGTATATTCAATAAACAAAGTATAATTAATAATATATATTTTTTTATCCACTACAAGTTAGCCCTTGACTGCAATCCCACCTGATGATAAGTGATGATGCAGTCTAAGATGGTAGCGGGCTAACCTGTTAGGGGTATGGAAAACCCACACTCCTAATTGGTTTCTACGCGACATCGTGCCGGAACGCTAACTCGCTTGGCGACACGTCTTTGTCGGTAGGGTGGTAACTAGCCACGGCCGAAGCCTCCCACCAGACCAGACTCGAGCCGGGAATCGAACCCAGGACCTCCAAGTTTTATAATCTGACAGCGCGCTCGCTGCGCCACGGAGGTCGTCAATTTAGTTAATGTATTGCGCCGCAACCCTCAACTATCAATGACTACTTTCCAGAGATTGATAAAAGAGTTTGTAACGAATGATAATAAACTTCCCTCTTATCTTGTTTGCTATCAACCTTAACTTATTACTAAACTTGCGATCTTGTTCTTTAAGAAATATTAAAGTTAGCAACATCTTTTCTTTATCGCCTAAAAAAATTCGTGATGTTGCAAGCCGTATTAAGATTAATTGTTTTTTAATGATTTGATCCATATACATAATTAATGTATGGCCTTTATATTTTTGAGGTCAAGGCGTATAAGTTACATAAAAAGATAAGGTTATACTTAATAGTAACAGTGAGTTACATGCATGCGCTGAATACGCGTGCTGTCAGACATTAAAAAGTGTCTGTGAAAAGTTACGTTCGTTTGCTTGTGAAAAAACTAACAGGCTTATATTTATATAAGAAATTACACATATAAAATTACATACAATATTTTCAACCTCTGCACAGATTTTCATTGGAAAAAAAACTGAAGCTTTTGCTGCTTGCTTTTAGTTGAGGCAGCGCCGCCTGCCCCCCTGACGAGGAGCTCCGGGTGATGGGATGAGAGGCATCCTCACCCGTCGAGCATAATCCTCGAGTCGTGAGGCGCGTCCAATAGTCTTGGCGCGCCTCGGACGGAGCTCGGGGGTCAATATAGGCCCCCCGTGGAGGGTCTGCCTCTGGCTGGGCCGCGGTCGAGTGCACAAGTGTTCCCGTGACCCAGCCTCCAGGCGACGCGAAGGAGCATCGCTGGGTTTTAGTGGGTATTCTGGTAGCCAGCATGGCCGCCGGGGAGTCCCACATACGGAAGCCCCCGTCGGAGCGGCGCAGTCTTGCCTGCGTCGCCTCCAGAGGGGATGCGTAAAAGCATTTCCCAGCGTGAAAAAAAAAGCATATATTTTGCATTATTTGCATAGCCTTCATACTAGCTTGCTTTGCTACGATTTATATATGTAACTATTCTTCGGTAAACTATTTAACTAACAGAGATTAAGTCACTAAACCTCAATAAGGTTTTATATGTTAAAACAATTTTGCTAAAATTGTATTTTACTTCTTTATTACCACTATAAGATACTAAAACTTCACATAGAATTTATGGCTTTTTACACTTACAGAATTCTTTACCATACATTGCCCATTGTTCACTAAATAAAGGTTTATTCAACGCCGGAAGTACATAATCAAGATGTGTATTTTATTGTTTTAGAGGTTGAGTGTCACGAGAACTTTGTGTTAAATTAAAATATATCTAAAGAGATGACCTTTCATTCTTGTGTTTATTTGAAGATTGGGATAACAAACCATTTTGTTATATAATGATAAATATAATAATATACGATGTTATATACGTGATATTTAATCATCATCATCATCATCATCATGATCAACCCATTACTGGCTGTCTACAGAGCACGAGTCTTCTCCTAATATGAGAAGGGTTTTGGCCATAGTCTACCACGCTGGCCATGTGCGGATTGGCAGACTTCACACGCCTTTGAGAACATTCTGGAGAACTCAGGCGTGCAGGTTTCCTCACGATGTTTTCCTTCACCATTGAAAGCAAGTGATATTTTAATTGTCATCATCATTATCCTTAGTCCGTAAATGTTCGACAGCTGATCCTCCAGGCATCCACACTCAAAGGAAAGAAAGACTTAGGTAGAGATTTAAATCTAGACCGTACTTTGACTTTACTGAGCCATCATCATCCTGATCAACCCATTGTTGACTAACTACATAGCACGAATCTCCTCTCAATATGAGAATGGTTTGGCCATAGTCAACCACGCTGGCCTGATTGGCAGACTGCACACGCATTTGAGAACATTACGGAAAACTCTCAGGCGTGCAGGTTTCCTAGCGATGTTTACCTTCACCGTTGGAGCAAGTGATATTTTAATTGCTGAAAAACAGAAACAGTGCCTGGATACTTGATGGGCTTACTAGTTATCAATTCCATGCGTATTATTTAGCGTTGGTTGAGATAGTTTTAGGTATGACAGCTTTTAACTGTTTATTATGTCGAAGTAAAGCAAACTTTACAGATCTGTGTTTAAGTAAACTTACGAAACTTCGACGTTCGCGTAAATAAACTATTAGTTTATATTTAAATATTTCACACTAACGCAACTCCGGCGTTACGTTTGCTTACATGGCGACTTACGCTATGAGGTTGAGATAGCACCATGGGATGAACGTTAAGTATGAGGTGCGCTGATATTTCCAAACGTCCAAGAACGTCGAGCCCACCTAGGCATGTAGTTGCCGCATACCGCAAGAAATAATGGTGCAAATAGCAAATAGTTGCGTGATCTCGGCGAAAGCGTTGTTTGTGTACGAGTTAGCAAATACTCGCATGTTTGCTCTTTTTAAGGAAGCAGTACTAAAATAATCTATGAGATTCTTAACAGATTCTTTGATGTCAAAGGATATATACGATATTTGACGACCTCCGTAACACGTGCATTGTCACAATACAATGGATGGCCTAGGTTAGATTTCCGGCTGTAGATTGATCTAGTGGGAGGCTTTAGCCATGGCTAGTTACCACCCTACCGACAAAGACCTGTCGCCAAGCGGTTTAGCGTTATGATGTCGCGTTGAAACTAATTAGGAGTACGGGTTTACCATATCCCTTATAGGTTGGCCCGCTAGCATCTTGGATTACATCATCACATACTATCAGGTGAGATTGCCATCAATAGTTAACTTGTAGTGGATACAAATATATATATTGTACACGTTAATGTACAAATAATCTTTAGGAAGTGAAAACCAATTATTCGTTAAATGGATTTTATTATATGAAATATGAAAAAAGTAGTAGGATAGAAAAAGGTGACCTTATCGCATATTACATGATGATGTAGAGTTTTACAACGAAACTCCAGACATGTCGAACATAGAATATCATAACAATCGATATCTTACTATAAATATTTATAGAAAACAAACATTAATTTCACTATGCAATAGAGCAATAAATGTGAGAACACTAAGAGAGATGAAAGGGTTTCAAAGCGTAGATACTCGTAACTTACTAACTTACTGACGAAGACGTACGTTTAGTTTCAAGTTAACGAATTAAAATAATTAAAAATATATAATATTATATGAACGCTTCATAGATGCCTGTAACATGTTTGTTTACATGAATGAGTATTATTATAAGGTATTTTGAGTTTATTTTTACTTCGAGTAAAAACTGATGGGATTTAATATAACTGTCAGCCCATAATCATCTAAGGCGGCATCGTCATTTACCACCAGGTGGGATTGCAGTCAAGGGTCAACTTGTAGTGGAGTAAAAACAAAATCGACGTATCGATACCAACAAAAAACGCTACAACTAGCCTCAGCATGTAGGACAAATGATATTTAAGAATTCATTAAATCAGGCCCGCTCGCCTCGTGATGCGAATTCCACTCAAGATAATACCGTACTTGTCGACATTGAGACTGACCGCACCCTTGAAGGCGATCGTAACGACACCTTTCCAAGGAATCTTTATTGGAAACCGATACCGGTAATGAAATATGATTAATCGGAAAGGATTTCAGACGATCAATAATAATTGCAAACTTCGTCCGCTTAGACTAAGGTATTAAAAAAATCCGCAGCGTTTACTCATGGCCGACCTCCGGGCGTGTGCTGCAGTATAAAAAAAGTCTCGGGTTCTATTCCCGACCCGTCCTGGTCTGATGGGAGGCTTCGTTACCATCCTACTGACGAGCGTTATAACAGTAAATTCAAATTCAAATTAATAATATATATATATAATATATATATATATTAACTTATGCTTTTAAGACCTACCACACTCTGCTTCTATTTCCAACAGCCCGAAATAACTTGGGCAATAGTATTAAGAAGTCATTTGGCTTGATGCAGCGAATGTGATGCAATCGTATTAATATAAATTACTCGTAATTTCAACAGTGTGAATTTGATTAAAAAAAAAACTTTTACAAACCATAAAATGCACTTCCACACAGTGATACAACTTTATCCTAACCTAATTCAATATTCAAATTCAAATAATCTTTATTCAAATAGTCCTTAAAAAGGCACTTTTGACGCGTCAATAATTTACATAGTAGTTATCTCATGGTGGTAACTATATTCGTATATTCGTATTATTCGTAAAGTAACGATGCAGTCCAAGATGGTTGCGAGTTACAGGTTTTTCTTGGGGGTATAGATATATGCGATATAGTGATAAGCAGACAAGAGGAAATACAAAAAGGAAACTGTCCCTGCCGGTTGTCAAACGCATTCTTCCATTTATCACACACACCGCTCAACACTGCTTCAGGGGGCTCGAAAAAATATGATATCTTAATATGATATTAGTGAGCTTTGCATTCAAATAAGTAAAAGAAAACTAGCAACGCGGAACATTAAAAAAAAACAATTTTATTTGACTCTCACTTTAACTATTGTGTTACAAGCTTTCATTTAAGATTTTTTAAACGCCGCGAGTATTTTGTACAAAACGCCTTGGGAAATTATAGTTAGACAAACGTGGCCGTTAATTAGTCAGTGAAAGCATTTGCGCGCTTAATTCTTTCGTTATGTTTATACTTTCTTTTGAGTTCCTATAAGATATGATATCTCGGGGCTATTCATTTCAAATTGTATGAACTTTTAATTGAACCATCCGTTATCTTATATACTTAGTGTACAATAAGTACAGAGACGTTCTAGGATTAAAAAAAATATTTTGTTCAAGTATGCCTACATACTATAAAGGCACGTTGAAACTTAAAACCAATGCGACAGTTTGGAAGACTCTACTAAGAGTAAGCCAGCAAGAAACTTGGCAGTTGATTTTTCCATTTATTCTTATAGATTTAACTTCAAGTTACAGATTTGCATACAAACTTTCAAACCCTATTTAAGTTAGATTTATGACGAATCCGGCCTTATTTCTTGTCAACATCATAAAATCCTCTGCCCCAAAAGGTTACTGTTTATTTTTGGCCTCGCATGAACAGAATACATACTAATAAACAATTATCCCAAAATAACTTATCAAAATCATGATCAGCGATTTTCAGTAGTGTAAATACAAACTAATAAAACATATTTTTTTATTTCTGATGGTAATTTGATTACGTCATATTACAAACATAAAACAAATAGTCACAATAATAATAACAAATAACGACCATGGCATTCCAACCGGTACTGATAGAAGCCCTACAAATATAGACCTCGTCATGAACACGGAACCCAATCAGACACAAAACGTTATTATTTTTCTATTTCCAACTGGTTCATCATCATCATCATCATGATCAACCCATTACCGTACTCGTAGGCTATCACTGTAGATTCATTAAAATTAGGTATTTAACAGCCATCAAGTTACCAAATTGGATCGCCTTGCAATCGATTAAACCGTCCGACCCCCCCGTTATACCGTCCGACCTCCCCGTTATACCGTCCGACCCCCCCGTTATCCCAAACGTCGCCTAAGCCGAGGTTCGGCCTCAAAGGAGGCGCCCTTAGGCAGTGGTTCCCATAGTTTCTTCGAGCCCTAGGGCTCAAAATTTCTTCTGGCAGAGCTTCTTTCCAAGCTCGCCAAACAGCCCGGTTACGCTGTAGCAACCAATAGGGTTTGTACAGCTAATAGACAGTCCGAAAAAAAAAATTAATTTGCGCCGGAGCAAATACCAGAATCTCAGACTTAATTAAAAATATTCATCTTATGTATTCAGTATAACATATTGAAACGTTACAAGTACCTATTAAGACTAAGGTACGGAGACTTTCTAAATTAGTTTGATTACACGTACTATTTTAAGCGGACAGTAATTATATAAATCATGGCCGCTAGAAATAGTTATAAGAACGTAGACTGCATTTCCGCAGTACAAAATATAGTGTAAGGAATTCGTGTCTTGAAATCATTTTAAAAACATCTAAAACGTCAAATGAATTCAAATCAAAAATAGCTTTATTCACATAAACCTATTACATGCATCTATGAATCCTTCGTTTCGTTATTCACTTGACAACTTAAAAGTAAAGCTAAGAGGGTTCATATCGCGCCCAGGTCTAAGAAGAAACCCAAAACAAACTTAGCCGGGTTGTTTTGATTTTTAAAACTCGCTAATTTATTACAAAATAAAATACAATTTCCTTTGAAGTAGTTACTAATTTTGTGCAGCCTACTAAACGGTCCTACAAGTTTACTTTTACTTCTAATATGCAGTGCATTACAGTCCATTTTTTTCTTGAATTTATCAATATTTTTATGAACATACATTACATTTTCATATATATATTGGTCATGCACTGTCATTATTTTATAATCTTTAAATTTATCTCTTAATGACTCTCTACTATAAAATGGGCTTGATACATGACGAAACCTGGGATTCATAGGTCGTACTTTAACTTTTCTAAATCAAAGTAATTTTCAAATCGAGCCAGATTATTGTTCGAAACAACTTCAACTCGCTTCAACTGTTTCTTAAGTATGTGCCACGTTAAAGTGCACTGTAAAGATCTCAGATTTATTTATATCTTCAGTATGTTAAGTAGTATTCAATACTTATCTGTAAGATGGATACGTACTAAATACTAAGTAAGCTTCCTCCTTTCGGGCACGAACCGCATGATATAATGAAACTAGTGTGCACCTGTTGATGTATTTTTTAACTTTATTCAACGGCATCCACTCCGTAAATGCATAAAAGCAGTGCATAGCGTACTTCATGAGTCAATGAACAATCAGAACATATTGTCTTGGTTGGAACGTACTAATAGACATAGATTACACTACATATGCTCAAAAGCACGGGTATACTCGAAAGAGCTATATTATTTCCTCAAGCCACTATTTTCTAGATTGTATTTACATTTAAGTACAATAAATACGTATCATTTTGTCCGATGACTTCTTGTTTTGTAGGTAGCAACATAATCCCGTTGCTAAAATACAATAATGGTACAACTTTTGTTCGCTTTTAACTAACTATAAAAAATGAATTAAATCTTTTATAAAATATAACAATAAATTTAATTTAAATACATATTCATTATTATAATTTCATAAATGTCAACTTGTTTTATCACTAATGAAATAATTCAGCAAGTAACATTTGGAATCTGCCACATTAAAAGTTTTCTTTTTAATACTTAGTATAAAATTTTAAATTCCTATTCTTTGAAATTGAAATTGAAAGTTTAATAATGGCCATATAATTGTTTTATTTTATTTTTATACCCGTTCCTCTTGTATGGTGAAACGTGGTATTGAATTATTGCATAAATAATATTTCTAGTGTCAGTCAACAATAGCCCTGAAATATTGTTCGACATATTCGACTTCTTTCGTACATAGCATTTGTAATAGCCTAGTGATTAGGACGTCAGCCTCCTAAGCAGAGGTCAGCGGTCCGAATCCGGGCACGCACCTCTAACTTTTCGAAGTTATGTGCGTTTTTAAATAATTAAAATATCACTTGCTTCAACGGTGAAGGAAAACATCGTGAGGAAACCTGCACGCCTGAGAGTTCTCCATAATGTTCTCAAAGTCGTGTGAAGTCTGCCAATCCGCACATGGCCAGCGTGGTGGACTATGGCCAAACCCTTCTCATATTGAGAGGAGACCCGTGCTCTGTAGTGAGCAAGTAATGGGTTGATCATGATTTGTAATGTTACACAAGTCCGCAATAATGAATTTGATTTTGAACAGTTAAACCAACTCTGAACATTACCACCAGACATTGAAACACAGCCTACCTTACTTGACTCGAGACTCGAACATAGTACGTTGTAAACCTATGTCGAATATCTCAACCACTAGACCGACGCGAGCATATATTATTCTTATTAAAAATAAGTTGTAGCTAGTATCACCGGCTGTAGGCAGCGTGCGACCTTGGAGTACGCTGCGCCCGCGCACATTCCCGGCGCATTCCGTACCGTCTCCAATACTCGAATGTTGTTTTTTTTTGTAGTAAGTGATGGTTAAAATAGTGTTGAAGCTTCACGTAGTGAAATGTTTGTTTTAATGAACGAAATATATAAATTCTGACACTATAAATTATATTACTTATTAAAGGCCAATCTTCTTCGTGCCTTGATCTAGGTTTATAATATTAGTGAAGTAATTTTATGTGTGCCTAGTTGGCAGAAATAAAAAGTACAAACGAGAAATCAATTAAATGAAATATAGAATTACTTCTTGATGCAAACTCCAAGAGCCGAAAGCTAACAGAAGTATTCAGTAGGTATGTTAAGATCATTTAGTCTGTTATCTAACAAGAATAAGGAAAAATCGACTTAAATACATTAATAAATAAAACTATTCTCCTTCATTAATTATTATTTATATATTATTATCTGTTTTAAAAATTCACTTGCTATCGATGTGTTTGATTAAAATTAATGCAAAATTTGTAAAGATTATGGATGGCAATATATAACTACTTGGGAATTTGAATTTTTCATTTATTTATTTTATAGAAAACAATTTATTAATAATATATCTATCACTAGTTTAAGTCAAGATCTAAATTCATTCTAAGTTCTATGCGTGTCATCAAAATTACAAAACGTATTATGAAGACATGACACGTCAGATATCGAGAAGAAGAATATAATTAAATAAAACCAACCATTCGTCTTTCTTGAAAAAAACGTTTGATAAAATAATTAAAGTGAAACGAATTGAAACTTTGAACTAACTAAACCAGGAATCATTTTCAGTAACAAATTTATATCTTGCTAGCTGAGACCCGCGGTTTCACCCGCATTGTTTTCGTGTCTGTGGAAATACCGGTATAAAATATTGCCTAAATATAAATTGCAAATTGACTCTTTGAAGTTAGGAACACACCTACATTTCTTAGACAACAGTGAGTGATTATAATTTAATATGAAGTTTATTGAATAGAAATAAAGTTCAAATTGACTTCACATTTTATTTAGAGAACGTTTATATGGGAAAAAGAAAAGGGCTGTTTTTAGGGATTTCCCGGCAATTATTCGAATTTTTCTCACCTTTTAAACCTTCCCTAGACCTCCACGAACATTTCAAGACCAAGATAAGACAAATTCGTTCAGCTGGTTTCGAGTTTTAGCGAGACCAACGGACAGCAATTGATTTTTATATATATACATTCAGGATCACGTTGTCCGAACGCCTAAACTGATATAATTTGTGACTTTACTTTTTCTTTAATAATAACAGGTAGTACCTACTTAGATTTCTTTTCCGTGTATTTAGCTGTCAACACATTATATGCGTTAAACTAGCACACTTCTAAACGTCTATCCTTCACCTAATTGATTTTAATGGCCAATACTCATACCGACACGCAAGTCTACGTACGTTGCGTCGCATGAGTTGACTTAAAAAAGTCGTTATGCATTCGATATAGGTAATATAACTGTTGTTTTTTTTATAGACGTAGGTATACTAATCATCGTCTTCCTCAGCCTATTTTATTGCTAGTTTGACGATAACGATCTGCTAGTTTCGATTGCCGATTGGGAATAAATTACAAAGTATTGGTTCTGTTAGTTACTCGGAAGAACATCTATGCTTATATTATTAACATGTAATTGTGTATCTTTGTTTGTATTTGCCTGTTTTTTTTTAAATTATATATAGCGAATTTACAGCTTGCATCCTTGATATGGACAAAATAATAAGTACCTTATTATTCCGAGAAAACATTTTATGTCAAATATTCCCTCGGGGTTTAAAAGTCCCCTTTTTACAATACACATGGTTTCATTGTTTAAAAAATATCAGTTTTAGTTCACACGAATAATTTGTATCCCGGGAACTAACTTCTCGTAAGTGTCCCAAAGGATTAAAATAAATAATTAATCGAGGTTGGAGCAACGCCTAGTGAGATGGTTTAAATCCTGCAAACCCACATTAGACAGAAGAGACCTTGTTCAGGTCTAAACAGAAATACATAAACGGCTGGGAATTTTACAGCTATCATTAATGAAGCCCTCATAATATTTAATGTTCCTAAAGGGACTCCTTTTAATAATATATTTTAGTTATAGTTTTAGGTTCTATTTAAGGTTTATTTTAAGTTTTTAAGTGTTTATAATACAGTTACATTGTTTTAGTTGTTAATTATAATTGAATAAATGACACAAATATATATAAATAAATCCAAGGCCCCTTCTTCCCCTTTTAATGTTCTATATTAAAAGACATTATTACACATAAGGCAATATAATAGAGAATAGAAGCTTTTATTGCAAAGACACATGGAATAAACGCTCTCTTGATTTAAATAAACAGAACCATTCACTTCTTCCTTGCGCGTTCAATTATAGAATGGAAAAGGATAATTTTCAATGTTGCAACATTGGAAGCGAGAGCTAGGTACCAATTAAATTTGCTTAAGTATAATATGCCTATAGTGAGCGGAAAATCAACAACTAATAGGGAGAAACTTTGATAGAGGTGAATTATGATGTATATCTGTTATTCGACTTTAATGCTAATACCTACGTGGTTGAGTAAAAGTGCCAAATTACCATACGTTACGTGATTAAGTATTTTGAAATGTTAATTTTATATTAAGTTGTTATATAATTTTTATGCTAGCATTACAGTTATATTTTAAATTATTTAATATTATATAAATATTTTAAATTTAATTAGAGAATAATTTAATGTTTGATAAACTTAGTCAACTGATTTCGCAATATAGTCAGGTTTTCATACGATCGGTTCTCACGGAGTAACACCTACCTAACACCGACTACAGCACAATGTCCTATAAAACTTGTTTCAATTAATTAAATGATTAAAAAATTGTTCTTACCATTTTTAGATGCGTATACTTTCTCCCATCGGAGTTCCCCATTTTTAAATGAACATGCATAAAAAATCCGAAAGTGTTTACTTTAGGCACAAAACTCACTATCACAACATTGCGACACCAATTAAAAAAATAAATAATTGACACTGGCAAGTGGCTTCACGAAAAAAAAAGTTGCGTATGACAGGCAATTTTGACGTTTGACTCGTTTGGCGGGAAACGTCGTTTCGGTTGGACTTCGCGCCACAGACTGGCAAGATGGCGGATTTTTTTGACGGTTCACACAAGCCGATTCACTTTCTACGACCTTACGTTATGTGTCTCGTAATTAAGCATAGATTTACGTAACCTGCCAATGTAATATTGGTTTTTTATTTTATTTCCGTGATGTATTATTCGTTTTCTAATGACTAAACCTCGAATAATTACTCTAAAACCGATTTTCCTAGAAAAGCTCCTAAGCAAGCTCAAAATATTTCATGGAAATTTTAGTCATCGTAAGGAAGAGTACCGTTTAAGTTTACACTTCACAACTAACTACCTTTTATATCAGGTAGCATGTACTGAATATGGATTACACTGTCCGAGGCTAAGCTTGGGTTGGACCAAGATTTTATCAGGAATGAGAATATCTTTCAATAACTTCTCAGTACCATTTCGAAATTTGGAAATTGATTTTAAATTGACGTTATCCACCCCGTTATCCCTTGGACAGTAGTTTGACAATTTAGTTACGTCGTCGGCACGGGTTTTATAAGTTCTTTTAACCCAGTGTTTTAATGCGGTAACCGCTAATGATATCGCCACCATTTCCATTTTGACTCTTAATAATAACTATTGTTTTAACGTAAGACAAAAATCAGAATCCCAATATACAGTTAGTAAGAAAACATACATACGAATAATCAAGACACTCGCCAACTAACTATAGCATCCAAATTAACCTTGGACCGGCGCGCGTTGAAATCTTTTGTATGGGGCTGTGTAATGTTTTCTGTTCTACTTCACATTATTACCTACGCCTCATCCTAACTAATATAGTAACTGCGAATGTGTGTTTGATTGTTTGCTACACCTTAACTACTCAACCTATTATATGAAATTTGCACATATAGCTTGCATTCTAAAGATATATTATTTTTACCCCAGAAAGGATTCCTTTAAAACTGGTGATAAATAACTAAAGAACTTTTGAATTCTTTGATCATTATGTTTTTTTTAATTTTGAACTTCCTTGTTGACATGTCCAACTACTGAGCAAGAAGTCGTACATTCGATATCTGGTACGGGCTAAGAGTTGGTGGGTACTCAAATGTTCGGTTCAAAATTCCAATATTAAATTCATTGATTCAGCGTGATGGGCATATCTTAAACTCTACGACAGGGATGCTTACATCCAGCAATGTGAAAATAAAGATCAATAAGAAGAGAAATGTAAAACCAAGTAAACCTCACCATGCTACTTCATTGCATTAAAAATCTGACATTAATCATTCCGAATAAATTACTAGAAACACGTATGATTTATCGATATTATAATTTCCTAATTGGAATCAAACATTAAATAATTAAAGGAAAGAAATTCTCATTTGATAGACAGTGTTTTTTTAGTGCAATGTAATCAGGCTCTAGAACCTTATCAAAACTTGGAAGTAGACCGTTCTAGATTTCAACAAGCCATCTAAACTAGGTGTTACAAAAAAGGCACACATGTAATCGTATCAGCGAGAACCTGCTCGCCGCGCCTGTCAGCTCGAGGAATTTAGGTGCGTAAGTGTTGCTCACTACTGGACCAATGTTTACAGACATGTTTTTATCGACAACTTTACATGCACCTTTATTAGACCTCATTCATCATTCATCATGATCAACCCATTGCCGGCTCACTACAGAGCACGGGTCTCCACCCAGTATGAGAAGGGTTTTGTCCATAGTCCACAACGCTGGCCATGTGCGGATTGGTAGACTTCCCACTACTTTAAGAACATTATGGAGAACTCTCAGGTGTTTTCCTTCACACACTAGGCTATCACTGCTACATTCATCATTATCTCTATCAAAATATTGCTGAGCCACTACTGGCCGCTTCGCGTTGAGAAAGCTGGTGGCCAAGTGCAGATTGGTAGCTTCTTACGTAATTCAGAACATTATCTAGAACTCTTTGACATGCAGGTTTCCTGACGATGTAGTACGGCTCCTTCACCGTCAAAGCAAATGATATATAATTTTAAATGCTTTAATTAAATTAAAAACGCACTCAACTTATGCAGGTTAAACATGTCGACGGGGTTTTAACTCGCTCCTGAGAAGTCATAACCACTGCTCTTACAGTGCAGCCTTATCGTCGATACTAGACCATAGCATAGACAGTTAGAACTCTAGAGTTGGACTAGGCGTGTCTTATCTTCCTCTTGATTTAACGATCGGGTACAATGGCAGAGGGTAGAAAACGATTAGATTAGTATGTAAACAAGTTAGCCCTCTACAAACTTGGAATACATCTATTTTATTTTATTTTATTCACCACAAGTTAGCCCTTGACTGCATCTCACCTGAGCCATAATATACAAATATGTATATATGTATATTTTTTTGATCCACTACAAGTTTTTACATGGCAATTACACTTGATGGTAAGTGATGATGCGGTCTAAGATGGTAGCGGGCTAACCTGTTAGGGGTATGGTAAACTCGTACTCCTAATTGGTTTCTACACAACATCGTACCGGAACGCTAAATCGCTTGGCTAAATCTGTTATTATATAACATCTGTTATTTATGAGCTTGGTTGATTGTGATAATCAACCAAACATACAAAACTATAGAATTCTACAGATTGCGAATGTAGCAGAAAACTTCAAGGGAATTAGCATTTCCCACTAAATGAATAGACGTACAAAACAATTATTAGTAGATATCCCACTGCTATTTGTACATGACGGCAGTCAGAGAATCCTATATACAAATATGATAAAGGAATATCATAATACGAAATAAATAAATATCAAAATACGAAACGTCCGCGTATTTTATGTTTTTCGCAAATCCCGCATTCGGGTATAAAACTAGTCATTTATAGTCTACGTGTTAATCCACGTATATCCATAATTCAATATATTTTTTAATTTCAGTCAAATTGGTTCAGTCTTTTTTTTTGTTTTTTTTTTATCCACTACAAGTTAGCCCTTGACGGCAATCTCACCTGATGGTAAGTGATGATGCAGTCTAAGATGGTAGTGGATTAACCTGTAAGGGGTATGGTAAACCCATACTCCTATCGGTTTCTACGCGACATCGTGCCGGAACGCTAAATCGCTTGGCGACACGTCTTTGTCGGTAGGGTGGTAACTTGACACCGCCGAAGCCTCCCACCAGACCAGACTCGAGCCGGGAATCAAACCCAGGACCTCCAACTTTATAATCTGACAGTCTTTTTTGCGTGAAGGAATAAAAAACTTCCACACATCCAAACATACTAACTTTCGCATTTATATTATAAGTAAGGATATCACTCGTCTATAAAATATTATAACACAAATATGAAGAAAACTATGCATGTCATTCTGAGTTTAGATTTATATGTATTTCAAATATTGCTCTAATTTTAATCTTTTAGTCTCAATAATTTTATTGCTTAGCCACTTCTAAGGTAAATTCTTCGACTTTAAAAGATAACGGTTATGTCTTTGGGAAGTATTCTATAATGGCTCTGAGATACGATTTTACACTTTTATGTGAATAACTAAACAGCAATTTGCCCGTGACTTTGTCCACGTATGCCTGCTATAAAAAACATTTCGCGGTCTAAAAAATATACAATCGATCTAATTTCCAAATTTTATTGAAATCTGTTCGGTTCTTTCGGCGTGAAAAGGTGACATACAAAGTTAGCTACCTATTTATAGACAAGCAACAAGGTCAACAGATTTTAAGTTATTACCAACGACTATGAAACTCGCCACACCGGAGAAGCTATGCTACGCTGCTTTGCCGACTCAACCCATTCTCCCATCATTATACCTTAACGCTTAATCTCTTGGAAGTATATCTTTGCCCATGGGATGGTAATGGTAATGCCGCGACCGAATATCTTCCCCTGGACCAGACTCGAGCCGGGAATCGATCCCGGAACCTCACTTTATAATACTATTGCTTGCGCAGTTTGCGCAGCACTAACGTTAATTAATATAAGGATTAATATATTGATCAGAATATATTGCATTATGTATGTACTCATAACTGCCTCCTAGGTCTAGTTTTTAGCATTTTTAACAACAGAACACACCTTGGCCTGATTGCTTTAGATTTAATCACAATACCTGTCTGGAAGGAGGAAACTCGCTATCACTGTGAAAAATAAAAAATCCACTCACGTATTAGGTAATTTTTTACACTAGTTTACTATTGCTTTGGCAAAACAAAGAAATACATAATTATTATATAAGTTAAAAAATTCAATATTTATAACTACCCAAAAAATAGCTTTTGTATGACAGTCCCATACCAACATTTTTAGTACAATATTCAACGTGGGCGACCTTTTACGATTATAAAACCTCAGGGTTCACTTGCCTTAACAGTGAAGGAAAAAATCGTAGAGAGTTCCGCATTCTCCATACTGAGTTTAAGACGTGAGAAGTTTGCCAATGCTCATTTTGAGAAGAGACCAGGGCCCTTAACTAAGCCGACGATTGGTAGATGACAGTGATCTTATGCTACAAATGATAATAATCATAACTGAGAGCTTTTCGTGCCGTAGTTGGGGAAGTTTCTCTAATCTACCTTATTAATCTCAGCGATTATAACAACAAACAACAAGACGTATTTGTCGTTATAAAATTTGCGCAACCAAAACCGGTCTGTAACTACATCTATTAATATAATTAAAGTTATTTGAATTACCTAATGTACCTTAATGTGTCATTAATATCTATGAGTATTCACAAATGCCCGTTCGTGAGTCACTGTTTTTGGATAATAATTTGTAATAATTATTTAAGCGACATTGACAGAGTACAAAGTGACGATTTGGTGTACTGCATAGCCATAAATCAAGCAATCGACTAATATCTAAAAATCACTGAAAGTAAACATTTTATTTTAAAGATAGCAGACATATTATTATATATAGGTTTATTATATATAGGTATATTATATACAGGTTAGCCCACTCACTCCCGCTTCTGATCAATTTGCCACCAAAAGAGATCGCAGTCAAGGGCTAACTTAAAGTTAAGATTATGGTTAGATTAAATTAAAAATGAAATATATAAAAGTTTATAGCGATGGTTGAAGACGTTGTAATTTTTTATAATACTATAAAGCTTACTTTCTATATATTATTGAAACAAGACGCAGTTAATAAAATTAATAATAAGTTTTTAATTAAAATTCCAACGTCACCATGCTCGGCGCTTTTAAACGACGTAAAGGAACCGCACATCCGGACAAATAATGTTGATGTCATAGAATATTGATTAATAAGTTAGTATGTACCTACCTATACATATTTGCAATAACGTTTGAACCATATTAAATTTCAATAACTATTATTTGAAACCAACATAAATTTTAGGTTCTTTTAATTTTTAAATAATGACTAATGACAGATATAAAAAGGTTTGCTACAAATTACTAAAGGAATATGTTTATGTTACCTATAAATAAAATTTATTAAGCAACCATTGAATATGTTGCTATGAGCAAAACACGAGAATGGTTAAAACGCCTCGTTTGTTATCTTTTGTAAAAAAATCTTTGTTGTCCGAGAAAGGTACTTATAAATAGAACAAATTTTAAAAAGCACGGGGAAACGTAAAAAATTATCTCAACCTCTATATTGAGAAAGGCAATTAAAAAAAAATAGCCAATATTAAAAATGCCAAAGTAACTGTAGCTGGTATATCATCATCATCATCATTTCAACCGATAGACGTCCACTGCTGGACATAGGTCTTTTGAAGGGAATTCCAATGGCCACGATCTTGGGCCGCTTGTATCCAGCGGCTCCCTGCGACTCGTTTGATGTCGTCTGTCCACCTTGTTGGGGGTCGACCAACGCTACGTTTACCGGTGCGGGGTCGCCATTCCAGCACCTTGGGACCCCAACGTCCATCGGTTCTCCGAGCTATGTGCCCCGCCCATTGCCACTTCAACTTCGCAACTCGCTGAGCTATGTCGGTAACTCTGGTCCTTCTACGGATCTCTTCATTCCTGATGTGATCACGTAGAGATACTCCTAGCATAGCTCTCTCCATTGCTCGCTGAGTGACCTTGAGCCTTCTTATGAGGCCCATAGTGAGCGACCACGTTTCGGATCATTTTTAACCAAATACTTCTCACACCTAAAATGCTAAAGTTTCGATACATTTTGTCAAGAAGATAGATTACTTTCTAGAGACCACTACTTTTGATCTTGACGTGAAACTACATACCTAATACATTAATATGATGCATAGAGTTTGTGATTCTTAAATACCATTGCCATCTTTTGGAATATAAAAATACTACTATATCGGTCTGCAATGAGAACCAGGACAACTGGTAAGTGCTGCCATCTTTCAACGCAGATAAAAATGTATTTTTGAGTGCTGCCACCTATAAAAGTAGAAGACGCATTTTGCTAATGTTGCCCGTACTACCTCCTACAATATATTGAAATAATTAGCTTAGCATGCAACACCGATTCGGCCGTCATTCAATTAATTTTTTACTCTGTAAAGAAACAGTGATTGAGGTGGTCGTAGGAATGAAATTTTTGATTTCACAGAGATCGTTCTAATAATATGAAAATATTGCGCGCACTGTAATCGATTTGTTTTCTTAATTTTGGAACCATGTTGTAATTCTGAAACTGTGCCGTGAAATAACGTAGGAACAGTAAATCAACTAAAATGGCAAAGTAAGTGTTTTATTATTAATTTCCGTAAATGCAATGATTAGCTTAGACTAGACATCGACATTTCTGCGGTTCACGTTCATGAAATTCTAGAATCCATAATATACTTATATACGAAGCCATCATAGGTTTTGTTTTACATATAAACCCCGTCATGTATTTGAAATGTTTCAAAATAAAACGTCGGCGGCGTTATCCCGAAAAATCATTAGAATTTGATTGTATACTAATTTTGTTTATTTATTTTTTATCAAACAGTAAGAGCAGTACAAAGAACTTTGAAATATAATGTTAAGCTCCAATAATTATCTATATGTGTACTCATTGAAAATAATGTGCTAAGCAATGATCTATTAATTTATCTGTAAGCACTTCTACAAAATACAGGCTTACAAGTCTTCCTAATAGTGTATGCCCCACCTAAGCTGACTTTTAGAGTTACAATCAATCAAAAGTCAAGAAAATTAACATATTTGGTCGTACATACAGTTATAAAAATCATTTAATATTAGTGCAACAGAGCAATGGTTAGATATTTGCTTTTACAAGAGCTAACTTGTCTAACACTATTAATGTTCATTAAATAGATACCATAAATGTCAATTTGTGGTGTCAATTTTGTTATTTTTATTTGACGATCATTGCAGTTTCTATTAGATAAATATGTGGTTTTAATCACATTGCACCTCATCGTTTATATTCAAATTAGACAAGTATTGTATTTTGAGGATAACAAATTGTCTGGGAATCCCAATAATAATCTCATTAGAAAAAAACTTGATCTTTTTAATATTTCAAGTTTTATTATATTATACATATAGATTACCTATTGTGGTGTTTTTGCTTCAAATAACAAATGTATCCATACTAATATTATTAAGAGGAAAGATTTGTTTGTATGTTTTGTCAATGAACTCTGAAACTACTAGTCTGATTTATGTAGCTCTCATGAATGGTTGTATTTAATTTAAGAAACAGAAAGATTTCATTCCAAAAAAAATTGCAACGCAAGCCAGGAGAAAAAAATTATCTCTGTGCATTGACTAAATAGGATGTTGTACATGAATAATTTATATGCCAAAAATGGTCTTTAATAGATCTAAATATAGCCAGCAAAGCAGATGCAAATCTCCTAATAAGAGATAAGATATTTAAAAAAAAAAGCAAAAAAGATATATTTAACGTTCCAGACAATCTTTTGTAGATAAACTTTGCCCTTTACAATGTACATACTTGTATTATATTGTATTTGAACATGTATTTTAGGAGATAATGTTAATAAAAATAATGTACAGGATAATGTAAATAAATTATGTACAGGTATTAGGTATAGTTGTAAGGAACAAAGTTAATTATGTGGTAAATAATGTGATAAGCTAAGACTGGTGGAACCGCAGAGAATAGAGAAATAAGAAATATACAAATTACCTCAGACGCACCTTGTGTTTTTAAACTAACCTAGTTATTTCGAGCACAGCAATGTGTCAAAAAGTCACTGATGATCACCAGATCTCAAAAAACTACTGCATGTATAGAGCTAGGCATTTGACAAGGCAAGTATGTAGTTTATTCATAGGAGATTTCATCTGAAAAAATTCCACCCAAGTGTAACCTATGGGATACACCTGGGATATTCATAGATTATGCTAGATTGGAAGTTTGTATGAATTTCCTTTTGAAGTAAATAACAAATTCATATATTACTATTTTTTTTAATATTACTTTTTTAGGATGGTATAATAGGGAAAGATTTTGCTGAATTTTTTTACTATTAAGTCTAAAATTAAAATTAAAAGGTATTGGGAAAAAGAACGTTTTATGTGGCTTTCGGTCTGTTGGTGGTCCTCTAACGTATAAACGAATGAACGGATCGTTAAGAAATTCGATATTTACCTGTAGCATTAGCCTTTCTGTGCTCCGGAAACAGCATAGGCACTACGGGGAAATGCTACGCACACGAAGTCGCAGACAACAGCTAGTCTTATAGCTTAGCTTATAATCACGTTATATTGTTACAGGGAAATGATGATAGTGTTCGTGTACGACACGGGGTGCTGCGTGGAAGAGGAGGACGACCCAGCCGACGCGGTGCTCTACTTCCATCCAGGATGGGTGTCGGACACCCAGCGACTGGCACTCGCCGGACAGGTGCGTTCTATACACTTTATATATAGAGATAGATATTGCGTGCAATGAATCAATCAAATAAAACTTTATTCAAATAATTCCCTTACAAGGCACTTTTGATGCGTCAATAACTTACCCTCATCTTCATCATCGTCATGATCAACCCATTACCGGCTCACTACAGAGCACGGGTCTCCTCTCAATATGAGAAGGGTTTGGCCATAGTCCACAATGCTGGCCATGTGCTGGACTTTACACGCCTTTGAGAACATTATGGAGAACTCGCAGGCGTGCAGGTTTCCTCATAATGTTTTCCTTTACCGTTGAAACAAGTGATATTTTAATTGCTTAAAAACGCACATATTATAGGTGCGTGCTCGGGCTCGAACCCCCGACCTCTGATTAGGAGGCTGACGTCCTAATCACTAGGTTAACACAGCTTCTACTAGGCTATCACAGCTTACAGTAAAGTAAGATTACTACATTCGTTAACTTAAAACTAAAGCTAGAAGGATTCCAAATGCGCCCAGGTCTAACAAGAAGCCCACAACAATTTAGCCGAGTTTGTTTGAAGTTGGAGTAATTCACACCAAAGCTTTTTATCGTTCATGTTATCCTTAAAATCATAATAGGATTTTTATATAAACTTACGTTTTATAAAAACTTTAAACTTATTGAGAGACTTGTCCAAGATTGCAGTTGATAATTGTAATAACTCGATGCACCCGATAGGATTGTCAAATAAATTCATCCATGCTCTCGTTTTTTCCATGCTTAAGACGTAGGCATCATGAACCTGGTTTTATGTCATTGCTACCTACTCTACGACTATCTCTACATGATTGAAAACAAAAAACTGGTTTTGTCACCGCCGCACCACGCAACTATGTGACTCTCTCATTTTGATATTGGTGTTTTTGAGTACGGATCTTCCCACGATCCTAAATACCACGATTCGAACTAAATCTATGCTAATATTCATTCAATTTTTGATAACCTCAGTGGCGCAGTGCGTGCGCTGTCGCATTATAAAGTTGGAGGTCTCAAGTCCCGGCTCGAGTCTGGTCTGGTGGGAGGCTTCGGCCTTGGCTAGTTACCACCCTACCGACAAAGACGTGTCGCCAAACAATTTAGTATTCCGGCACGATGTCGCGTAAAAACCAATTAGGACCGTGGGTACATACTAACAGGTTAGCCCGCTACCATCCAAGACTGCATTATCACTTACCACCAGGTGAGATTGCCGTCAAGGGTTAACTTGTAGTGTATAAAAAAAATATATCAGCATATTATTCTAGTTCCACAGCCCTTATATGAGGAGATAGTTTCAGATGTTAGACCCCGCCGCGATGCTTTACTGGAACACTAGCTAAGACAGTTAATTCTGTCGGTAACTGCATTTAATAGTACCTACAGTTATGTTATGGATGATCAACTCAACTATGCGGTGTCCTTCGATCAAATAATATAGATTCAATGAACTTTCAGTCGTCAAATTGTCCGTTGTTGAAAAATAAGAATTCACCCACGTATTTAGTTTTCTAGTTAAAAAACAGTAACGTCCGCAAAACGTCAAAATTGATGAAATGTCCTATTTTTGGAAGCAATTACACGTGATTATTTATGTACGAGTATATATAATTTTATCCTTAGATAGCTAATATATAAATAGATAGTTATATCAAGTATTAGTAAAATAACAAAACCACACTTTTTCTGAGCGATTATTTGTGGTTATAAATTAGAGATTATGTCGATGTGTTCTTTGTGTAGGAACAACTGAACAAATTTGGCTGATTTTTTTAATGGAAATAGAATATACACTTGATTTACACATAGCACATGCTTATTATCCAGCGAAAAACTGTTCCCTGTACTGTAAGGCTTTGAAAAAAACTGAATTTCCCGATTTTAAGCTATAGTTAGCATTACAAACTTCCTCGAAACCAGATTTATTTAGTGGATGGAGGTGTAAATATGTCGTCGATGTCGGCAATAGGATTGAGACATTGGATAATTTTCAACTACAAACGTTTCCACAGGCATTTCTTAACACAGCGTCGCGGGCATCATTTAGTTTATAATACACTGGTTTAAAGCTTAGACCTGAGTAACCACAACACCGACTCACAACTAGAAGTAGTTAAGTTAGTAAAGTGGGCCCAAAAACAACATTCACCAAAGCATACCGGAGTTACGCGTGTTCTAAAACCAGCGACCTCGTCCGCTTAAATTGAGGTTTTTTATTTATAAGTAACGTTAGTTATTGAAGATTATTATGTCTCATTTCAGTTTCCGCTTTTTTTTCGTTTAAAATACAAATCCAATTTCGAAAAAGATATCCATTACCTTAGCGATGGCAGTAGATTATTGACGTGAAGTTAAGTTAGGACAAATACTGCGGGATCTCGTCTAAATAAAACGTAGTCGTAAATTGACGACCTCCGTGGCGCAGCGCGCGCTGTCAGATTATAAAAAAGTTGGAGGTCCTGGGTTCGATTCCCGGCTCAAGTCTGGTCTGGTGGGAGGCTTCGGCCGTGGCTAATTACCAGCCTACCGACAAAGACGTGTCGCCAGGCGACTTAGCGTTCCGGCACGATGTCGCGTAGAAACCGAAAGGAGTGCCCCTTACAGGTTAGCTCGCTACCATCTTAGACTGTATCATCACTTACCATTAGGTGAGGCCGTCAAGAGCTAACTTGTAGTGGATAAAAAAAGCCTCCTTAAGTTAGACGACCTCAGTAGCGCATCGCAATATAATGTTGGAGGTTCTGGATTCAAATAAACAGCTCGAGTCTAGTCTGGTGAACGATTTAGCGTTCCGGCACGATTTTGAACCAATTAGGAGCACGGGTTTACCATATCCCCAACAAGTTAGCTCGCTACCATGTTAGACTGTGTCGTCACTTACCATCGGGTGATATTACCGTCAAGGGCTAACTTATTATGTAAAAAAAGCCTATCTGTTAAACCAGGTTCGTTCATAATTTTAGCCAAATCGGTTCAGCAGTTTGATCGTGAAGGAGTAACAAACATACACACTCATGAAGAAACTTTCGCATTTATAATGTTTGTGTGATTTCGGAACCATAAACTTAGCTGACTTAGTGTAGGCATGGTCAAATAAATGATTGTGCAATATTGGAACAGCACAAACCTGTTCTCCGTTTTGACCTAATCTTCTCAGTTTATATTACAGTAACGTTACAAATCAGCATAATAATGTTTAGTTTGTTTGGGCCACTTTATCATTAAAATACCTACCTGCTCTGATCTCGCAACTTCGGTAATATCACGTCCTTCCTCAGGATACAATGTATGTCCTCGACAAATTTGCCAAATCTGTTCAATGGTTTAGACGTGAATATTAAAAAGTTAGTTAAAAAAATATATATATTTATTTCACCAAAAACACATATATAGTTTTACATATTCCGATGGTACCCACTCTAAGTAATCCTGTCTCGTGGGTACCTTATATCGCTTTAACAGTTAAATGATACAATACAGATGCTAACTATATTTTTGTTATTTTTGTTGGTATGCAAGTATCACGAATACTATGCCTAACCTAACCTAACTTACTTTTAACTTTCACTTAAACAATGCCTAAACTTTTTATCGGTAAGTTAAGACTGTTTCTCCGTTAGGAATTATCGTACAGTTAATCCTTTTCAACGTATTTTTTAAATCGTCTATTAAATTAACTGTTATTACAATTTATTCAAGGATTAGAAATATTTGCAAAACTTGACTCGCTTATTACTACTGCTATATTTAATAATATTGTCCATTAGTGCATTATAGATGTAAGGTTAATTTTAATTATGCATGCTGTGATCATTTCAAGAAGGTGACTATCTTAATCCATTAAAAAATAAAAGTAATAAAATTATTTTTGTTGAAATGAAATGAAATAAATATAAATTTAATAATTCATGCTGAGTTGAATCTGTATTTGACACAATGTTAACATATATTGTTGTATTTATGTGTCTGTCTATATTGTTTTTAATGTAAATCATAGCACACAGCGTTGGCTTCCTTGAATGAATAAAAATATATTAAAATATCTCAACAATGACGCTTGTTAACGCTTAATCAATCAATCAATTAATGAAGCAATGCTATCACTGCTTCATTAATTGATGACCTAGTGGTTAGGACATCCGCCTCCTAATTAGAGGGCACGCACATATAACTTTTCGAAGTTAAAAACGCACATAGCGTTTTTAAGCAATTAAAATATTATTCGCTTCAACGGTGAAGGAAAACATCGCGAGGAAACCTGCACACCTGAGAGTTCTCCATAATGTTCTCGAAGGCGTGTGAAGTCTGCCAATCCGCACATCGCCAAGGTGATGGACTATGGCCTAACCCTTTTCATATTGAGAGGAGACCCGTGCTCTGTAGTGAGCCGATAATGGGTTGATCATGATGATGCGTAAATAAATTGCATAGTAGTAAGTTGATGGTGATAACTTCATTCGTAAACTTAAAACTAAAGCTATGAGGAATCCTCCCTGGTCTAAGGATAAGCCCACATCAAACTTAGCCGGGTAACATATGGTTTTGTTATCACCATCTCACATGTTACTTGAAACTATTTAAGAGCTCTTGTTAGAACAATGTTTTATACCCAAGTGTGTTTACCATTTCCTTGACACTATAATATGACTTTTCTACAAGCTTACGTTTTATATATACTTTGAAGAAATTTATAAAATTGTATACAATTACTTGAAAATGAATTACTAATTATATATTGTCTCATCAAGCTCAGTAATTAATACCCACCGATTGGTTAATGGAGTTCGATGGAATTTATTGAATAGATAAATTCAAATTCAAAATAATCTTTATTCAAATAGTCCTTAAAAAGTGACGCTTTTGACGCGTCAATAATTTACATAGTAGTTATTTCATGGTGATAACTATATTCGTAAACTTAAAATTAAGGCTATAATACTAACTAAACTATTTAGCTCGATCTAGATTATTAGATTGTTTATAGATAATATAATCTATGCCAATGCACAAGCGCGCGAGGTAGTCGTCGGATTTTGATCTTTCGAAATTTGATACATTGGAAGGTGTTGAATTTATAGAAACATACAAATATAACCAACTTGTTTACATACTAATAAAATTAGCTATTACACCAATAATCGACATTCGTTTAGAGCAGTCTTTCTGAAAGTGAGCGCTAACGCCTCGGGGCCCCTTGATGACCTAGAGGGGGGCGTTTTGGGGCCCAGAAAAAAGTGGGAGGCATTGGCGTTGTTTAGGGGGCCATGGTTGGTTTGTAATTTCATTTAGATATTTTTAACTTTAAAATTGAAATTGATTAGCTAATTATTTTCTCACTTATAATAATGTCTAGTTTAAAATGTAAGTTTAAACACCATAACCGACTATTATAGCAGACCTTAAATAAATTAATTAAAGTTATGAACTTGTGGTTATTAAGTTTTAGGAGTGTATGAATATTTGGGGGTGCTGATAAATAAATAAGTTTGATCTCTGGTTTTAGAAGTATTGATAAGTAAAATTAAATACTGTATTGTTACAGAGATTGTATAGGTTTTTATACACTATAAGTTAGCCCTTGACGACAATCTCAGCTGATGGTGACTACTGATGCAGCCTAAGATGATATCGGGCTAACCTGTTAGGTGTGCTTATATAAAACCACCTCCTAATTGGTATTTACGCGGCATCGGGCCGAACGCTAAATCGTTTGGCGACACGTCTTTGTCGGTAAGGTTGTAACTAGCCACGGCCAAAGCCTCCCACCAGACCAGACTCGTAAAATGTGGGCGGAGGTCGTCAAAATAAGGTATTGCATAAGCAAGTACAAACGTGCATCGCGAGATTTAAATGCTAGGTCGTCGTGCTAGTCGGAACGAAAAGCAATTTGGTTGATTACTTTCTGGGTCAAAATGCAGGAGGGTTGAAAACATATTTTTTTCGCAGTATTTCTGTTATTCACTTTTTTTAAAGTATGAATTTACAACGTACTTGCCGTATACCGTACTTTGAATAGGTTTACTCGTATTCAATACTGGGAGTGTACTTTGAATAAGACAGGTGATTTTTTATAAAGTGAAATTGAAATCCCGTCGCTATTTTATACTTAAATATTTTTTTATGAAAACTTATAGCTCGGTGCCATGATTTAACCAGGGCTGACGTACGCGACACAAGAAAATTGTATCTATAGTATTTCGCGTCCTATTTCTATGTGATAAGACGAAACAATGGGTCGACATAGTTATGTTATGTTCACGCTTGCCATCAATCCAGAGATTCGTACTCCTAGTCCGGATTAAAACTATCAATATATAAATATACTTTTTTCTTTTTTTTATTCTTTTTTATATATAAGTATACTAACCTCCATAAGACTATCGATGCAGTTATGGGTATAAAATTTGAGATCTGATTGTGATTGTTATAGGAGTTTTATTTAAAAAATATATTATTATTTGTTACAAAACTGGTTATAATATTAACGTTCATAACCTTAATAATATAGATATAATTGTAACATACAAGATTTGATCAAAGTATGCGTAGAAAATGTACTAAAGCTTATATGCATATGAAAAACAATTATAAACTACCCTCAGTAGACAGTTGTTTCCTTCAATGGACTCAAATTTTGGTTATGAACTAAAGATCAATTGCAAAACAATATAACCCCGTTATTAGTTATTACTTTTTTTATTTTAACTAAAAAATAAATAACCCCGATTGTTATTTATAGTTTCAGTTAGGGAAAATGACAGTTCTGCCAGGCAACAAGATATTTCATTTAAGCCAGTGATCAATAGTCACAGCCATTTAAGTGGGTATTCTGGTAGCCACTCTGGCCACCGGGGGATCCCACAGACTTAACTCCAGAAGCGACGCAGGCATAACTACGCCGCTTCCGACGGGAATGCGTCAACGCATTTCCCAGCGTCAAAAAAATAGAGATCAATAGTCAGTCGGAAATCTTAAGATCACAGGTTTATGATACGCAGTACTTAATATTATTTTACTTGATCAGTTAATAATGATGATATCAAATAATAAGGGTAAGAATTATTAAATTCATGCATTAGACTTCGCCCCTATTATAGGAAATTATTCGAAGCTTTGTAACATCCCTAGCTAGCTAGCTATAGAGGTAGAAATATCATTATAATGTTCTACAAACACTTGTGAATTCTCTCAGAACATAAGTGTTTCTTTTAGACGTCACAAAAGAGTTTTTAATTATAGACGCTGCGCGCATTTCTCTTCTCTCGGCGATTCCCCTAAAGGCCATTTTTGCATATGCCTCCAATCTCGAGCACGTATTGACGGTTCGCATATTTTTTGCTTAATCTGCATTGAAATGAGTGATTTTATTATGCGTACTCAAGCCCCGACAAACCGCAACTCGAGCATTGTTTGTTCAACTCGCAATGTTGGAAATTTCATTGTATTGGAGTGCTTGGCATGGTGAAGATTTGTTTTCAATTTTAATTCGATTGCCAGCGTACAATAGGTTTGAAGGTAACGAGTACCTTTCAATGGTATGGTAAAATGTACCATAACCAAGTTGATATTTTATCAACCAACACACATTTGTAATTCTTATTTTAACAAGAAGTAAGTAAATACATTTTCATGCGATAACAATTAAAAATAATCACTATTCAACAGAAAAAGCGTTAAGCGGTGATAGCCTAGCGGTTAGGTCGTCAGCCTCCTAATCAGACGTCGGCGGTTCGAATCCGGGCACGCACAACTTTCCGGAGTTATGTGCGTTTAAAAAAAAAAAAAAAAAGCGGAATCCGCACATGGCCAGCGTGTTGGACTATGGCCAAACCCTTCTCATATTGAGAGGAGACCCGTGCTCTGTAGTGAGCCGGTAATGGGTTGATCATGATGATGATAATGATGAACAGAAAAAGTATGAAATTTGCGAAAAGTAATTCGGTATTTGTAACCCCAAGTGGGCATTGCGTTATCTAGTAGGTTAGTCTTTTTTTTGGTTAATCTACGCGCCACAATTATTGCAACGATTTTCCAAAATTTGAAATGGACTTAGGTAAAATTAAGAGAAAATAAACTAAATCTTAACCCGAATAATTCAAAAGTTGTTGCAGGAATAACTCAATCCGAATTTCGCGTACGTACGTACGTCCCGATTTCATCCCGACGTGACCAGTGGTATGCACTGTGCCGGGATAGATCGATTCAGTCAGCCATCTTTGTAATCTGCCGCGTAGAACATTTAAAACAATTAAACGCTTATTATAACACATGGCCAGCGTGGTGGACTATGGCCAAACCCTTCTCATATTGAGAAGAGGCCCGTGCTCTGTAGTGAGCCGATAATGGGTTGATCATGATGATGATGATGAAACGCTATTAAATAAGCCATTTATATTAAATCGTATCTGGTCCCAATTCAAAACGTCCGCCATAACAGCTTTATAACACCTCTAGCTATAGAAGTAGAATTATCATTATAATGTTCTACAAGCACTTACGAACACAAGTGTTTCTTTTAGGCGTTTCAAAAGAGTTTTAAATTATACACGCTGCGAGCATATCTCGTCTCTTGGCGATTTCCCTAAAAACTATTTTTTCTAGCCTATTCCATTAAAGTTTGTGTCAAACGTTAATTACGCAAAATTAATCAAAGAGTAGATCCCACATAATAAAATACATGGATATCGGTACAAAGAATAAATATATGTATGTAAGATACAGTGAAGCTATGATATCCTAGTGGTTAGGGCGCCCGCCTCCTAATCAGTGGTCTGGTGTTCGATTCCGATTTAACTTTTCGGAGTTATGTGCGTTTTAAGCAATTAAAATATCACTTGCTTCAACGGTGAAGGAAAACATCGTGAGGAAACCTGCACGCCTGAGAGTTATCCATAATATTCTCGAAGGTGTGTGAAGTCTGCAATCCTTGGACTAAGACCAACCCCTTCTCGTATTGGGAGGTGACCCATGCTCTGTAGTGATCCGGCAATGGGTTGATCATGATGATGATGATGGTGATCGCTACAATGAATTATAATACTTTTCCTTCTGTTGAAACATCAAATGTTTTTGTCCAGGTGGTTGGTGCAGCCCATTGCATCAAATCCCTCTTCTCGCAGCCGCTGGCCATCACGTTGCAAAGTGGAAAATTTATCATCAGGGAATACGGCAGATATATATTGGTGAGTAATTCCGTGTCAAACTTGTTTTCGTGTTATTATCGCATATATCTTTATGGTCTAGATTAATTTACTTGTAAAATAAGTACCCACCTCTGATAGAAAACCGATCGCGGTAAAATATTGTCCTCCAAATGGATAACGTGTGAAAAGCTTAACTTAATCTCTCTATTTTGTTTATTGTTGTTCATATTAATCATGCTCAGAATTCTAAGCCTATTATTGGTAGGTAGTGGCTTTAGGAGAGAAGGATTAGGCGAAACGGGGACAAATACTAAATGTATTTATATAATACTAAACGTATAACGTATTATACGACCCGGCAAACGTTGTTTTGCCATATAAATTATTTCTAGGGAATTACTATTGTAGAAAAAAATATCTTCCTTATGGTAAGGATGTGGTATATGAGTGAAAGAGGCATGGAGCGCTGTGAACGATGAGGTAATATAAAAATAACATAAATATTGTTTATGTTCAAAAATTTTACCTGTACAATAAGCTCAGAGAAATTTTAGTCGAGTTAGAATGAAAAACATTCACCATAAACACAATTATTATTCAGTTATCGAGCGGGATGACAAATGTATTGACTATTTCCTGTAAAAAAACTAAAAACGTCCCTTCGTCCACGCGTCTTCATATTTTATTTTGTGTTGTGGCCATTGTAAGCCATTTATTTATTTGATTATATAAAAACCCAGCAATTTATACTTTAAAACTTAAACACTCACAATATAGAAAAAATATTATTATTGGTTTTTGTGGTAGGCAGTGCTTTTAAGCATGTGCACGCTTATGTATCCAAGTACGTTTTTCAACAATACAACAAGCCATAGTATTCTTGCAAATATGTTTCCATTTGCCCCGAGGCCTTTGCACGCCACTGTTAACAAGGCAGCTTGCAAAGGGGGCGTCCATAAATTACGTGAGGTGTTTAAGGGGGGGAGGGGGTCGAGTCAAATCTCATCTAATCTTACGTTGGAGAGAGGGGGGTCTCGGCAAATATCACGCAATTTTTTTTTCTGATTGAAACAAAAAAAAATTTTTTTAATCACAGGAGTTACGATTTAAGTATTCTATTGTTAAATTTTTATTACACTTATAATTAAACTCTCAGCAATATCGATTACTAGTCTTAACTAGTCGTAAATAAAAGCACGAAGCAAATTTGTTTTTTTTTTCTTTTTACAATAACAATCCAACGCGTTTACGTAAGAAACTCATATTTTGAAAAATCTCACGTGAGATTGGGGTTGGGGGAGGGGGTTGAATAAAATCTCACGACATCTCACCAGGGGAGGAGGGAGGGGCAGAAAATTAAAAAAAACACCTCACGTAATTTATGGACGCCCCCCCAAAGTGACACTAATTTTATTAAAATATTCAATAATTGATTGATTTTTTTTAATAAATAAACATTAAAATTACGACAAAGTTTATTATACCAAAAATATGTATAATAAATTTTCATTTTATGTTTTCGTAATCAGTGTGTGCAAGTTCCGTTGGTGTCTACGTTTGCGCATCGCCTAAGATGGCTATAGCGACAATTTAACTTTCCTTCGCCAGGCAATTGGAAGCGACCGTAACATCCCCGACTGGGTGCTGAAAAATCGAGCCAGCCTCCTCACATCAATGATCAAAGTGTACCACGGGGACCTGCAAGCCCTGGCGGACAGCATGGAAGACCCGAAACGACTGGCGGAGAAACTGTACCAGATCTTCGAGACCTACCTGCCAGTGCTTCAGTACGGCTGCCATATATTCCAACGCGTGCCAATGCTGAGTCTTCCAAAGGTAAGTTAGTCTATGCTAAAGCTTGTAGAAAAATCATATTACGATATTAAGGATTACATAAACGATAAAAAAGCTTGGGTGTGAATTGCTCTATCTCCATAGGTACTATACTTTATTATTCATTATGTGAGATGGTGATAACGAAAAAAAGAAAAACCCCGGCTAAGTTTGTTGGGGGCTTCTTCTTAGAGCGGGGCGCGTTTGGAACCCTCATAGCTTTAGTTTAAGGTTAAGGATAAAGTTATCACCATGAAATAACTACTATGTAAATTATTGACGCGTCAAAAGTGTCTTTTTTAAGGAAGATTATTATGAATTTGAATTTATGTGTACCTAGTATTGGTATTTGGTTTAAAGTATGGGTCATTATGGCGCGTCGTATATTTGTATGTATTGCTATAAATCGTATAATTACAAAGCATTCTTAACCGTTCTTTTTGACTTGAAGGTGCGGTGAACGGTTCCACTTGCCTTTTCTACAGCACAAAGAGACGGGTCGGCGCAAATGTTTAATGCCGAATACTTATATGAATAATTAGTCAAATGACTTTTTTCTAAATTCCAAGAATATGTCTGTAAAAATAACTTCAGTACCTTTGAAAAAAGTATTAATTTCAAGGAAAAAAATACAGCACTGAACATTGAGGTGGGCTGCAATAGAACCGAAATGATACGAGTAGCCATACCCGTTATCCCAAACGTCGCCTAAGCAGAGGTTCGGCCTCAAAGGAGGCGCCCTTAGGCAGTCGTTCCCTTAGTTTCTTCGAGCCCTAGGGCTCAAAATTTCTCCAAATTTCCATTTAACCCTTGACGGCTATCTCACCTGGTGGTAAGTGATGATGCAGTCTAGGATGGTAGCGGACTAACCTGTTAGGGTAAACTTACACTCCTAATTGGTTTCTAAGCGATATAGCGCTGGAACACTAAATCGCTTAGCGGCACGTCTTTGTCGGTAGGGTGGTAACTAGCGACGGCCGAAGCCTCCCATCAGACCAGACTCGAGCCGGGAATCGAACCCAGGACCTCCAACTTTATAATGCGACAGCGCACGTACTGCACCACGGAGTTCGACAAACGCGTTATGCCCCACGGACGTTCCGTGAATATTTAAATATCGACCATATGCTACTTTAAATAGAGTTGTAAATGAAATGCATTCCATCTTCCGTTCGTTTATATCCGGCATACAATTTACAACTTCATTTAAGTTAGATAAGCAAAATATTTTTCACGGTTTACGATCTGTTAGTATAATGATCTATTTATAGCATTTATAACTCTATTGTAATTAGATAAGGACGGAATTTAATTATCCGTGAGAAAAAGTAAACTCTACGTGTGGTTGGTTGATGTAGGCTTGTCTATTTTGATATTATAACGCTAGGTTTAAAATAACCAATGATTTCTATACGACTACAAAAAAAAACAAAACTGGAGCCTAAAATAGAAAATGCACCTAAAATATATTCTAGTTAAAGTTCAAAATTGTGTAACACTAATTTTTGCTATTTTTATTTTAAATCACTAAATATGGAGATTACGGTTTCTTTTATTTTGTCGCTACAGTGCTATTATGAAACTGAAAAACGTCTCAATCGACATACCTTGTGTTTATTGGATTGTGGCAACATTTCGAAGTTTATTTTTACGGATACGTAGACATCTTTTTTTTTTATACACCACAAGTTAGCCCTTGACGGTATCTCACCTGATGGTAAGTGATGATGCGGTCTAAAATTGTAGCGGGCTAACCTGTTAGGGGTATGGTAAACCCATACTCTTAATTGGTTTCTACACTACATCGTGCCGGAACGCTAAATCACTTGTCGGTAGGGTGGTAACATATTACAATAGTATATAGTAACATAACTAGCCACGGCTGAAGCCTCCCACCAGACCAGACTCGAGCCGGGAATCGAACCCAGGACCTCCAACTTATAAAATGCAACAGCGCACGCGCTGCGCCACGGAGGTCGTCAAATCATGCATGCCATGACATGACGGCGGCGGATTAACAAATTGCTCAAGGGCCAGCAACGCATTGGCGGTTCCTCTGGTGCTGCAAATGTTCATGGTCGGCGGTAATCACTTACCATCAGGTGACCCGCTTGCTCCTTTGCTCGCTTTGTATAAAAAAAAAATGACATGCATCATTACAATAGATTTTTCTGTCTACCTACTAGTAATAATAAACCCTTAGGGTGAAAATAAAAAGATCAGCTATAATTCTGACCTATGAAACTTAACCTTCCACCTGTCTTAACTAATATAACCTTATGTTACCTCTAAGGCTCTAAATCCAATAAACGTGTTTGTGAACCACGCGCCCGCCGCTCAATAACAAGATTAACGAATTACATTTGGACGTAATTATGCAAAGAAGATCGAACCCACGTCGCGCCTTTTTTTTTTTTAATTTTCAGCTTGAATATTGACGTAATAGGGGTTTTTGGTGGTATTTAAAAAAAATCATATCTCTTAAGATTTTTTCGCTGACAAAAGTCTCGACTTTTACTACCAATTTATTATAACAACACATTTTTGATGTTTTTGAGTATTGGGTGCTTATTGCATCATCATGATCAACCTATTGCCGGCTCACTACAGAGCAACGGGTCTCCTTTCAATATGAGAAGGGTTTGGCCATAGTCCACCACGCTGGCCATGTGCGGATTGGTAGACTTCACACGCCTTTGAGAACGTTATGGAGAACTCTCAGGCGTGCAGGTTTCCTCACGATGTTTTCCTTCACCGTTGAAGCAAGTGATATTTTAATTGTTTAAAAACGCACATAACTCCGAAAAGTTAGAGATGCGTGCCCGGATTCGAACCGCCGACCGACCGAGGAGGCTGACGTCCTAACCACTAGGCTATCACCGCTTAATAATTATTGCATAACTACGTCCAAATGGTACTTATTGCTCATATCTGCGATTAGGCACACTATGACTAAAGAAAATCCCGATTATATAATTATATAAGAGAGAAACCTTAAAGGAGCTTCTCAACCATTGGGTTTTTTTTTAATATTCCATCGCTAATAATAGAAGAAGCGTCAATGTACACGTTTGGCTAAGTTCTGAACATGTCGCACACGTAGGGTTCTGTATCACTATAGTAAATACTAAATAAAACAGGCATTTGTTAGAGCGGCAATTATCGAAAAGTTTCGTTAATGGGCGATGGTAATCACTTCTGGTCACCCGTCACCTCGTTTACCAGTTATCGTATAAACTTAGATAAATAAGCCAGTTCAATTGAAACCTTTCTTCTAAAAATATCACTAAACTTATAGCACCGTCCTCATGGCGTCCATTGTTATTTTAAGTGGACCAATCACTTGCCACCGTTTTAGCGGGAACCAATAGCGTGGCGGCATGACATGATGACAACCAACTTAAAACATTCATAATATTTATACCCTTACGAACAACTTGTGAAGCGGTGATACCCTAGTGGTTAGGGCGTCAGACTCCTAATCAGAGGTCGGCGGTTCGAATCCGGGCACGCACCTCTAACTTTTCGGAGTTATGTGCGTTTTTAAAAAATTAAAATATCACTTGCTTCTTCGGTGAAGGAAAACATCGTGAGGAAACCTGCACGCCTGAGAGTTCTCCGCAATGTTCTCAAAGGTGTGTTAAGTCTGCCAATCCGCACATGGTGGACTATGGTCAAACCCTTCTCTTATTGAGCGGAGACCCGTGCTCTGTAGTGAGCCGGTAATGGGTTGATCATGATGATGATGATGAAACGACTTGTAAAATATATGTCTTAATTAATATATATATATGTATATATATAGCTATTTAGAATGGCGACAATAACACTATATAAATATAACACAAAACTAAAAATAAATCGAAGACATTGCCGTCAAGAGTTAATTGTTAATCCCAAAACTTTCCTAGTAGCATCTACGTACTTTGAAGTGTTTATTTATACTTTGTATCTAATCGATATTGTTGAGAACTTAAACCCTCGATAATTGTTACAGAAAGGTATTACGCTAATAACACGATACGCATCGCAACCACTTGGATAACAGAAGCTACTTTGTTATTAGTCTAAGCTAATTATCCTCTCGTATAAACATAAAAGGCTTATAAGGTCTTTTTACAATGAAATAGGTATATCTGCCTACATCATATCGTAAGCAAATAGATCGATACAAAGTCGTAAAATAACTTACATTCAAGTTCAATGGAACTAAGAACTAGACTTTCTCAGTTCATACAATCGACAATGGGTCCAATTCACTTGTAAGCATTACTCTAAACAAAACTAAACTAACAGGCCTATAAATTGTCCTTTATCATAGAAAGCGGTGATAGCCTAGTGGTTAGGATGTCAGCCTCCTAATCAGAGGTCGGCGGTTCGAATCAGAGTTATGTGCATTTTAAAAAAATTAAAATGTCACTTGCTTCAACGGTGAAGGAAAACATCGTGAGGAAACCTGCACGCCTGAGAGTTCTCCGCAATGTTCTCAAAGGCGTGTGAAGTCTGCCAATCCGCACATGGCCAGCGTGGTGGACTATGGCCAAACCCTTCTCATATTGAGAGGAGACCTGTGCTCTGTAGTGAGCCGATAATCGGTTGATCATGATGATAGCTTTGAGATTTTTGGTACAACGAAATTGGCATTATGGCAGAAAGTCAGTACTGGTAATATTATGACATTAATAATAATTGGTAAGCGAAACAAGCGGTT
This sequence comes from Lasiommata megera, assembly GCA_928268935.1. Taxonomy (NCBI): domain Eukaryota; kingdom Metazoa; phylum Arthropoda; class Insecta; order Lepidoptera; family Nymphalidae; genus Lasiommata; species Lasiommata megera. The sequence goes on along the minus strand of OV743322.1, from coordinate 15,250,452 downwards.
TCATACGAGGTTTCTATTTCCAGAGTGCCACGTCCGTTTACATGGAATCGATGCAAATCTTGGAACACTGTCGTCGAAGTAAGGGAGTATTGGGAGGCGTTGTACTATACAATAACAAGTGAGTATTGTTCCGTATTTGCATCATTACCAGTACTGTATTGGACCAGTATAAAATATCATTTGTGTATGAAAAAAAAACTTGAGAGGTGTCAAGGGACACCCGGATGGAACGAAGTTCCTTTCGATTAATTAGTGAAGGAATTGTAATAAAATTTTATTTTATTGAAGTTATAATAATTTTTTTTTATTATTAACAAATATAATGTTATATAAACGTAATCAGTTAGCTCAATTTTGTACTCCATCAGCAATATCCGGAACTTGTGCAGAAACACTGTCAGGATTCATTATTATTATTATTTTTTATTATTTACAAAAAACCTGTATACACTCAACAAAAATAATCGTCGCGACACCACACTGTTCAATGCGAAATAGGAATGAAAATATTTGGCTTGCTTTCTATAAGAGAGAGAGAGATAGACAGAGAAACATGCGACGCCGCACAGCTTACAATAACAAAAAGTGTCGTGACAACTTTTCGTAAGAATTTTTTCCGTCTAGCCCCCTTTCACAACACGCGATAAGGAACTTCGTTCCAAAAACGTGTTTGCCATATTATCACGAGGCTATTTTTTGTTAATTTTGTGCTTTATTAATTCGACTTTAACCTTGTCGTGGTTTGTTTACGCTTCTTTGCCCTTGTTTGCTATGGGTGGGTTGAAACGATCAACAAATATCACTGCGTCCGGTCTCGATATTTGTCAATATTTTAATCTTCTACCTATCAATAAAGCGGTATAGAGAGGACGTTATGTCGGACGAAACTTAAGTCAGAGGCAGGGTTTAGCGGGTTTTTATGGATCTCTCATTTAAAAAAATGATTATTAGTTGAAATTTCTAACACTAATTTGGTATATCTTAATCTAGTCCTTTCACACATGTACCCTTAAAATATTATAAAACATTCCTATTTAGTTTTAAGATTTATATACAATGCTAAATGCTTAGGATTTGGCGCCATTAATTTCCATAAGGTCGCTTTGAGATTGGCTTCGGTTTTTTGAAATATTCAACTCTTAATGTTAACAAATTTCTAAACCTAATTTGACGTATCTTGAACTTGTAACTTTAAATTTCACACCTTGTAACTTTAAATTAAAATTATATAATATTGCAAGACATTCCTATATAGTTTCAAAATTTTATATACAATGCTTAATACTTAAGATTTGGCGCCATTAATTAATTCTCATAAGGTCACATTATGATTAGGTTTTCCAAAATCCACCCATAACAGGGTTCTGTTACATTCGAATTTCAATTAATTCAAATTCTTGGACAGTCAGCCCTTTTCTCTATAAATATTGAACCAGAAACAATAGAAGCCCCTGAAACCGTGATGGTCGATTTTTGTTGGCGAAAAGTAATAGTGGAGTAGTCTCTAAGTGAAAATTGTATAAATCCAAGCAATGGACAATGCAATGCCATAATCTGTTGATTTTCAGTTAGCAGTACGATTTTATTCCACATCAAAATGTCCAATAACATAACTGAACAAATTAAACCACAACAAAATCTTAATTTACTTTTTTTTTTCAGAATAATTTCAACACAACTGCCGCCAAGTCTGACCTCATATTTAACAGTCGTGGACCCGTATAGGATAAAATCTCCCGCCGAAAACCTAGAAACTGAAACCCCTCTGCCTTTGGGAGCTCAACTTTTGGTAGTTTATGTAGGGAAGAAAACTTATAACACTTTGAAGAAACAAACGGACAAATTGCAGAATTTCTTTCAAAACGGTGAAGAAGTTATCACAAGATTTAAAAAGGTGAGTTTTTACTTTCATTCTTTCACTCTTATAAATAAATATAGACTAGATAACATCGGTATTTATAAACACAGAGTTATTAATACCGATGCTAATACAGATCTACTACCCTCGGAATAAAATTGAATCTCTGATGCCACAGGTTTAATAAGACTTACCTAAGTTATTATTTGCAAATAAGATAGATGGATTAGATGATCTGATGAACTATAATAATTGATTTAGAATTTCTGCTATCCTATTATTAATCCGAAAACCATCTATTGTAAGCAATCTGAACGTTTATCAACACAACACAAACAATCTATTCAACATTATTTGAAATTACTTTAATTAAGAACAAAGTATCATGCTAAAGTAGCCCTAATCACTGAGACTGACTCGCAAATATAACTATTTTACCTAATAGACAATTTGATTTTTTGCAGTTACAAGAAGCGGATCGCGAAAGAGCTCGGGACCATCCCCAATCGGGAATGAAGAGGGATAAATCCTTACTCTTTACCGCCGTCCCAGAAGAAGATCATACGATGATATCCCCACCAAATAGAGAAGAAAATCCAGGCGTACAAAGAAAACCGAGCATGCCAGATGTAGTACCATTCACAAACAAACCAAGACCACGCCCAAATAAGTTGTCGCTCAGTTTTAAAACACAAAAATCTTTGGATGAAGATGTAACAGAAAACGATAAAGTATTCACCGGTCAAACTAGTGTTTGCTCCACACCCATGGTTGAATACAAACGCTTGCACGGTAACATGCTATCGATATGCCAGAATCCGGATAAACCTGATTTTATCGCAGACGAAAGGGAAAACGTTGAACCTGATGTCCTTCAAAACATCGAGACTACAACAAATGGCGTGGAAGAAGATAAAAGGAACAACAAAACAGTTTTAGATAGCAATTGTATAGGAGAACACTTTATAAACAAACCAGAGCCTTTAAGAAAACTCGCCAGCGTTACAGATTTACAGGAGACGTTCAGAAAATTATCCACAAGGGCTTCATCGAAGATGAAATTAAAAAATTCGAAAATAGATGAAGGGTCTGACCCTTCTCCAGAAGAAAAAAGCCAAAACACAATGACAATTAACGATCCATTATTCCCAGTATTCAGAAACGATGGTGTGGCGATCTCAGAATCCTTATTCAATCAATACTTAGAGCAGTATTACTCCGGTATTAAGGAGAGAACGAAGGAAGAGAATATGTTTAATTTCAATCTAAAACTGTGCGAGCTAGACAAATTTAAAGATTTCGATTCAGATTTAATTAAGTCCCCACAGAGAACTCCAAAGAAAGTCGCAAAAGATTCTACGAAAGCGTTACAAAGCGATCAGTCCAGGCGTAAGTCGCTGTCACTTCCTCTAAAATCGTTATCAGAAAGTAGTGAAACGCAAATTGGTGCGGATGCCGATGGGTTAAGTTTAAAGAAAAAATTGTCGGGTGTCCAATTAACGCCTCTAATGGAGAAATTAAGTCATTTAGCGTTTTCGGATAAATCGAGTGGATACAGCAGTCGAGTTATGACACCGTTGGAGCTGAGAGAATTACTAACGCCTGCTTTAGAGAAACAAGTCACATTCTCAGATAGGTATATTATTACTACAATTACTATATCCTGTTTATTTCCATAAGGAAATTCCATAAATTTTTCGTCAATGTCGTTTATTCGGGCCGATTTACAATAATGATAGTCTGATAAAGATAATTGCAGAAATTATTATTAGTTAGTCTAGTGATTCTTGGACCAGTTTTATTTAGCTATTGCAGTTCTTTTTGCAATACGATCATATAGTATCAATAAGCAGCTTTATCGTATAAAAATATATACAAAAATACGCATGATCGGCATATTTTAAAGTGAACTGGTTTTCAAAGTATTTTTAACTAAAAGTTGTGCTAAAAGTTAACGCAATCTGCTTCATCTGACTGGCTGATCGGATTTCAATCGATTTTTTAAACCCGCGGATATGTTTAAAATAACTATAAAGTAAACTACTCAAACAAAGTACAAGTTAAGTTACATACACTTTACAATGCTGTATGAGACATTATATAATGTGCCATTTTAGCAATCATTTCACTACTTTGTTCGTTGGACTTAGCTTGTGCAAGATTACATCTGGAGCCATTAGTTGAAGCACTGGCGTTTTACGTACTAAGCTGTATTTTTTAATAAGAAACATCTATGGTACCTATTCCAAAGGCCTTCGTACCTCTATATTTGGTGAAGAATTAATAAGAGCCAAATTACTTGTCATATATCATATCATCATCATTACCAACCCTTTTCCTCACCATGAGAAGGCAAAATCCCTCTTAACTTCCTATAGTAGTCCGCTGGCGAAGTGCGGATTGGTAGACTCCACACGTAGTAGTATTCTTTGAATACTCTCAGGCATGTAGGTGACACCCGAAGGATATAATTATATATTTGTTGACAGTATGACAAAACAAGTGCGAAATGAAGAAAGCGAAGACTCGGACACCGATAATGACAGCGACTGGGAGATCCTGCCGACATTCAGTGCGGAGGCGGTCAAGTGTGCGCTGTTCGTGAGCGGCCTGCACAACATGGCGCTGCTTGCGCTGCTGGACCTCGAGGCGGCAAACGACGCGGACATCATCAACTCCTTGGTGAGTGTGGCTAACCACTCTTTAATTTACTGAAGGTCCTCTCTTTAATTTACTGAAGTACTACTCTTTACATAAGTACACCATAGGTACTATAGTTTATTATTCATTTTATTCATTATTAGAAAAACCCCGGCTAAGTTTGTTGTGTGCTTCTTCTTAGACCGGGGCGCGTTTGGAACCCTCATAGCTTTAGTTTTAAGTTTACGAATGTAGTTATCACCATGAAATCACTACTATGTATATTATTGACGCGTCAAAAGTGCCTTTTTAAGGACTATTTGAATAAAGATTACATATTTTGAATTTGACACAAAGGGCAGAAGCGACAATTTTTTTTCGGGTTTGTAGGTTTCATGGTCATCGTCAGCTTGAATTCCCAGTGCTGGACGCAAGTCTTTACGGGACATAGGGATTTAGAGCTTCCAAATCTATCTCTTTTGATGACAGCTAGCACCTAATACCAGTTTGACGGCGTACGATTTGTTTCACCAGAGATTTTAAATCATCTCGTATGCTTTAACGATACTGAGCTAGCAGTGTAAGAACCAGCCACGAGCCGTGAATCGAACCCAGGACTTCCCTCTGCGCCACGGGCGTCATCTGGGATTTTAGGTTAACCTACGAAAATTTGTTTCAGTAATGTATTTTAATTTATTTTTGTGCAAAATTGAACCTCTCAATTTCTTGCAGTGGGAAACATCTCTAAACGCATTAGGGCCAATTGAGCAGAAATGCATGGAACCCTTAACTACGGAAACCGATGCATCAGACTACAGCTATTTGGTACTCGACCCTGACTGGGGCACCGTGAAGAAGGGCGGCCCCTGGGCTGCACTAGACATCGCTACCATGGGCTTCATACACAACGAGTTTGAGGAACAGCCCGACCTCACTGAATTCATACTGCGGTAAGTTTCAAAATCAATGTCTTAAATTAACATTTATTACAGGGAAATAATAATAGTTTATTACAGGGAATCTAGAAACTTTCTATGACCCATTTACCCACTTTTTATTTTGTACGATTACAACTCCATACAGAAAATAATTATTGCTTGTCTAATATCTGTTATGACACAAATAGGGATTAAATCCGTTAACGTTGCCCAAAAAATCATGTTATGTACACTGCAAGAGGTGCATTAAATTAAATACTGCAATTTCTAATACTCTTGTTACTTACTCAACCTATGTATTTGTCTAGAAAGTAATAATTGCTTGTTTAATATGTCTGTTTTATGACACAAATAGGAATTTAATTCGATAACGTTGCTCAATCAATCATGTTATATACACTGCAAGAAGTGCATTAAATTAAAAACTGCAATTTCTAATACTCTTATTTACTCAATCTATGTATTTGTCTAGAAAGTAATAATTGCTTGTTTAATATGTCTGTTTTATGACACAAATAGGAATTTAATCCGTTAACGTTGCCCAATCAATCATGTTATATACACTGCATTGTGCATTAAATTAAATACTGCAATTTCTAATACTCTTGTAATAATGTTACTTACTCAACCTATGTATTTGTCGATAGGAGCGAAGACAGCGTCGTTCTAGGCACAGCGTGCGGCGGCGCGCAGATATACTACCAGGAGAGCGGCGCGAGGCAGGCGGGCCCGCCGCCACCTTCCGATATCCTCGCCACTGCGCCGCTGCGTGCTCGCCGCCGCCTACACCGGGATCACTCCGCGCTACTCCTATAGACTACTCTAGTATCTACTCGTTATCTAACTTGGTCGGATTAATAGCAACCGTTTGTAGGAATTGTGCATGCGTGGACGTCTCAAAGTGCCAAGTCCGGCGAAGTGAGATCCTACGATCTGCACATGCCAATGAGTCTGAACTTTCTTTACACTCCAAAGTTTTAATGTACCACGCGTGTTATGCCGCAATACAAATTTTTGCGTTGCGCATTGTATTCCAATGGGCAACTCGAAACGTGCGTCAAAATGTTCACCTAATAAACTTCTCTATTCAGTGTATAAGTGAAGTTATGAGGCTCGAAGCTCGGTCGAATCACTTCAAATAAATATCGTAATACATACCTGTGCGATTTATAATGCCTGTAAGAACTGTATCACTGAATAAACATTTAATTTTTTATTAATTTCATGTAGACGTGCTGCTCTAGTACGCATAACGTAGTGCAATATTAATTAATGTAAGCGACAATCATAAATAATGAATGGCCCAATTTTAACCCAAGTTAACGAGTTAAACTGGGTCCAGTATAGATGTATTTAACTTTGTTTCAGTGTAATCAGTACCAAGTAATTTTTATCAGTGTATATCGGATATGTTTTAAGCACCATAATAACGAATTACCGAGATTAACGAAGACAAAATTTTCACATTGTGTAAATTGCTTTCTTGGCATATATTGTTATTATTAACTATATTTTAACCGTAACTTTGTCCACGTCAATTTGATATAGCTGGGATAGTGTCTGCAATCCGGCTTGTTTAACTAACTTTGCAAGAAATTATATCGCAACGTTAGTGGGTACAAACAGAAACTTTCAAATGTATATTAGTATGATTTTATGATGTATTTGTATGTGTACGTAGTTTATAGTATGCGTTTTTATCATACGAACTCAAGTTAGATATTTGTGATAAAGATGTATCCGGCAGATTTTTGTTACTACAAAACAGACTGCAAAATTAAATAAAAATCCTTCTAGAAAACCCGTATGATAAATATATATCATACCTCAATGACCTATATATATACATATACATAGGTCATTTATGGTGATAAATACGTTCGTTTTGCTTAAGTTTAAAATTGTTGAAGTAGTAAAAATGTGGAGACATTTTAATTTCATAGATTTAGTATTCATAAAGGAAACCCAATTAGTCCTAAAGTTACGGTAGGAGTAGTTCTGTCGTTTATAGAATAGATATGATGGTATAAGAAAACCCAAAATAATTTAAATACTAATCATCTTAGTATACTCCTATATGTAGTTTTTAAACAATTTAACATTCCAAGCCAATATTAGTAACTTCCAAGACTATTGAAACATATTCTGAACTTCTAAAAAACCAGATATTCAATGTAGACTTCTTGCCATTTTCCTATTTAGTCCGTAGTAAAGTTTACAGAATCAGTACATATCTTTGAATCCATCTTAAAAATTAAAATAGTAAATTATTAAAGAATAGCTAAAAAATTATTTGCTGCACAAAACTTGCAGCTTGAAGACAAAATTGATGAATAGAGCTTATATTGCGTTTTGAATACGTCATTGCCAAACGGTCCGCCTATATTCTAAAAATTCATAAATATTTATTTTATAAAACATTCCAATTTAGTTGTACAAAAGTTATTTAAAATTCCAAATTTGCGTCACGAAAGTTGAAAAAGCTAATGGTTACAACAAAGTTGTACATTTGGTTTGACGACCTCCGTGGTGCAGTGCGTGCGCTGTCGCATTATAAAGTTGGAGGTCCTGAGTTCGATTCCCGGCTCGAGTCTGATCTGGTGGAAGGCTTCGGCCGTGGCTAGTTACCACCCTACCGACAAAGACGTGTCACAAAGCGATTTAGCGTTCCGGCACGATGTCGCGTAGAAACCAATTAAGAGCGTGAGTTTACCATAGTCCTATCAGGTTAGCCCGCTACCATCCTAGTGAAGTCATGCCATGTGTGAAGTCGCTCATACAACTACATACGCCATCGATGAAAATAAAACGAACACGATAAAACGGAAACGTGTGATCTGGCCGTTACGTATGATAATAAGAGACAAAGAATATCTTGTCTCATAGTGTAAAGTTATCACACGAACCGTATTGCTCTCCAAACAGGACTATCAATGTTACTAAAAACTTTATTTCTTGTACTGTTGTTTCAACTTTCGCGACGAAAGCAGAGTGAAACACAATATAAGCTCAATTTCTACATCCAGTCCACCCATTTTTAGTAATAACTATGCTAGTTATTTATGTAGTTATGAATGCGAAAGATTTCTTGTACGCTCATAGCAATCTCGCCACTAGTTAGTAAGTTCCTGGCCACGTTAGTATGTATGATTTAATCTGTATGCTCAATCTTGCCATCTTTATAGTAATGTTAATATAGCCATTTTTTATTAGCGAGAGCCATAAGAGTACGGTGCAGTATTTTTTTATGGCTATACGTATCCTAGTTTGAAAAGACAAAGAATCTGCACCCGTCCATGTTTTCAGCTCTGAAATAGATGCAGACTCTTGGTAAATTGCTTAAAGTTTCGCATCACGAAAGTGTCGAAGTAAGCAAAGGAATTCTTAAAAATAATGTCCGCTTCGCCAAAATTAATTTAAGAAACGTTATTTTAACAACTTTCCTATTTACAAGACTTCCAAAAAGGCGGTGTTTCTCAATTGGATGAACATTTCATTTATCCTATTGTGTATATAGTGTATTTTTTTCTATTTTAATATATTATTGTGAAGTTAAATATTATGTGTCAATGCATATAAATTAATAAATCGCGTCCAAAGCCAAACTTTTTTCCGCTTTAAAATTTCATTTTTGTATATCTACCTCCTTTTATATAAAAAAAACGAAACTTTGTAGCTCTAAAGAGCTCTAAAGTTCACGTATTATGTTATGAAAATGAGGGTAGATATTTTCTGAAACTTTATGTACAATAGTACCTTGACCTTTAGAAATCAAATGCTCGATTCATATATTTCAAGGTAGGTATTGCAAATAGCATTTAAGGAGTGCGTCACAGCGTATTTATTTATATTTTATTTAGATAATGTAAGTTTTAATAACAACCCGATAGTGAGATTTTGTTAATTGTACGCCAGTGTAATAAATATACCCCAATAAAGTTAATACATAAAATATATATATTGCATAATTATTTATAACAATCCTAAATGAGATATCTATTTTTAAATTATATGAACTCCAAAATAATATTGACATTGCTTTAAGTTTTCAAGGTAAGGTCTTGTCAGTCATGTCTGAAACAGAGTTATTGATAGAAGTACTCTAGATATAATGAATCTACATATACAAAGTTAGATCTACTGTATCCAAAACAATCTTTCAAAAACACTTAAACTCAAACCCAGCTAATTTGCCCAGTCAGCTTAGTCAAAGCAAAGTAAAATAATAAATTAGAGACAGGATGTTGTTGCTCTGAAGGATACATTGGTGCAAATTGATATATTCTTGGTAAGAAATCTTTACGAGAAACTAGATTGCTCAAAAAGACATCTCTTGCAGAGTCCTTTTAAAAGAAGGCACTAAAAGGAAATATTTTCTTATATTTCCTTAATTTGTTTTATTTTAGACTATCAGTGACCCAAAACAAAAAATACCGCCCATACAAATTATTGAATTTAGAATGCACTATACTGACTGCGCCGACAAATAATAGTTAAGGTATCGGGAAGTTAGAAAAGGACCGAAAATGGACAAGGATTCAGAAAATAGAATGATTGAAAGAAGAATCATTAAGACATTAAAAAACTATTAATTTTATTAACAAGTCGCTCACAACACAAGTCTAAAACTAAAATATATTACGGTGACACTATAGACTACAATATCTGACAAATAGATACATACTATGAAATGGATAAAATGCATAAGGATCACCATAAATACAAATTTGTAGCAGAACATACTGTGTATACTGTGTAAGGTGTGTGGTTCGATAGTCGGAAAGAATATGATCTGTGTGCGTCAGAGCGCCTCCGTCTTGCGTGCTTGAGCTTGAACTACAAACCGTGACTCGATCATATTCTTTTCAGAGCGAGAGCGTTCGCGAAAACTTCGCTTCGGCACCGACATTTTCTTTTCGGCGCCCACCGGCCCGGTCCGGGTTTCGGAAACCGCCATTTCGAAAGCGCTTTTCAATCAAACATTTTCAAAACTTCATTCAACACAGTTAGTTTTTCAAGGAACTTCATCCTTTACTTCTTGTTTCAATACCTTTTCAAAACAAACAAAATCATTATTAGACTTAGTATTAGACCTTTATTAGAGCTATCTTTACATCCTAGAGGCATCGCCCTGGGGCGTTTACAAACTAACTTACACCTAGACCCTTTGTATCACTTCTATAGCAAATAACAAACTCGTAACTCTGGACTTAAGTGCGTCCGTTGCCAGGCAACGCGCGCATCTCGCGTCTTACAATAGTAAACTAAACAATATTCGCACTAGGCCGGCCCGGACAGGTACGGTATAAATGCATTAGTGGCCGGCGCACATTTGGAAGTGATGGTGTATCAAAATCTATGCTATCTGAAGATGACCTCAGCGTCACGATATTAATATCGACCTGTAAAGTCAAAGAGGGAAATAACCATGGTGTCCAACATTATTATCAGTGTTAGAGCATTAACAACCGTTCGAAGTCGGTCATATTTACAGATGTGGTTCTTCGCTCGAACCAAATCTATTTAAAAATAAAAGAAAATCTTAAATAATCCGGCCAATGTTATTATTATTAGTATATTTTTGGTTGTTTGTCAGTTCTGGTCAACTTATTCTATGTCTACAAGCCGGAACTACAACGTCGTGAAAGACGGTACAAGTGCCGAAATAGCTATTTTTTAATCATATCTAAAAGATGTACCCTAAAATCATGATCGCCAGCTTGATAAATGTCTGTTTATAAGCAATAAAGTAACGAAAATAAAGTTGGGCGGCAAATTTGGTATCTGCGGACTGTATTCGAACGTCTGTTAATGCTATTATAGTACAAAACACAAATTGATTACACTGCATATATTACAGACTCATTTTCTTCCCTAGATATGAGATACCCTCAATTTTAAAGACAAATTTTTCAAAAATACTCAAGGGTCAGTTTCAACACTAAATTTCTTTTAAAACACTTACTGAAAAATGTAAAATCCATATTGAGGAAAGAAAATAAATTTATTACGGTTGAATATAAAATGACCTGAATATTCTTTGTGAATCATGTTCTATGCAAAACCCAGTTATGGTTTAACCTTTGGTAAGGTAGGTAGCTAGTTGTCAGATGTCAATATGCTATTCACTCATTGATCTCAAATAAAAAAAGATTTACAATAGTAAACAAACAACAAAATATGCAAATAGCATATTTGCTATGCTGTTGATGTGTCATAATGCCTTTAAATAAAAGTATTTGTGTCATCATTATATTACACTTTTTTAATAGTTTACTAGTTTTCCAAGTCACTGTTTAATCTCTCTACTTCTCTTACTTCTTCCTATATAAATATGTACTCAGAACTCGCTCAATGTTCTAAAAAGTAACATATAATTCAAAAGAAATGCTATGGTATTAACCTATTTTTTATGTGTGATCAATGATTAAATTGTGCTTATTTTGCACCAACACTTAAAAACAAAAATTTATTTTATCTACATTGACATATTATTGAGTCACTAGAATATCTAGGATAAAAGTGTGAACATTATTTTAGATTAACTGACTAGCTTGTATATATAATACGCCAATCACATTGAGCCTTAAAAAAAGGCGCATTAACTTCAACAAACCTCAGAAGTGGGATGATACTAATGCTAAATGCAGTTTATTAATAAATGAGTGAATATTCCGTGCCAGGAGTAGCAGAAAGTAATTTTGGTGTTACAACATATGTAAATCTCCTTTGCACGCTTACGTTTTATGCGTCGCCTTTGCAAGTTTTGGGATCGTTTATATTTGTAAATCCATATTCAAACACAAAAAGTACATCAATCACTTGCACGTAGGTGACTCTGTAGACAATGTGCGTGATATAGACACAAACATATATTATCCAACTAAAGGATGGATGGTTTAACTTTTTATACATGAAAATAATGATATTTGAATGAATTTAAAGTAAAACCATTAGTAACATTAAAAGAGATTGTTAGTGCTGATTATTTCATAGCACTAACATAGTAATCTTTATTGTGTGTCTCTTTTAATACATTAGACAAAAATTTCCACATTGCTTTGTATATGGAAAACAATCATGAAATCCTAATTAACGTTTTTTTAATTATCACAAATTAACTTATAGCAGGAAACATTGAACCTCAGTAAAAGATACTACATTTCCTACCACCAATGCTAAATCAAATTTAAATATAATATTGCTTTATGTTAATCAGAAACAGTCTTTACAAAGTCAGTAAAATGAATCATCTAGAGGTAGGGATCATGACAATGTAGGTAAAAATTAATAATTACGAGTCGGACATGTGCCCAGTAAACAAGGGTATCGAGTAAATCTGACAGTAGTTGTCAATAATATTCATCAGTCTGGGAAAGTTTACGTATCCAGTATTCAGAAGTCTAGGTACAGTATGTACTGTCTTGTTACTTGCAATGGTACTTCACTACTACAAATTGTTTTCGTTAGCCATTTGCTTGGTGGTTTGCTTTCGTTTCATGCTCACATGGACAAACAATTATGAGCAATATAGCAAAAGCTTTATGCTCTTGTATTTTTAACCAAACTTTAACATTAGATTATTCTTTTTTGTTAATATTTGAGTTATAGTTTTGTGACATTAACTTGTCACTAGTAGTAACCTCAAAATAGAAAATTTGTTGTCACTTGCAAAAGTATTTTATATCAGTCAATGGTCATATGTCAACAGTCACCAGTATGCAATGGCGCATAAACATTAGTAAATAATTTGGTCTATAGTGGGATTAAGAAATTGCTTTCATCCCAAATATTCTTTGTTTTTTTATTTAAATTTGTCTATCTGAGATCAGTCTAGACTAATCAGATTGAAGGTAAGTATTACCTACCTCTCTACAAGAGTCTTAGGCACCCCAAATATAATTCCAATGAAAAGGAATACAATGTTATTGTGTACTGTACAATGGAGTAGGAAATAGATAGCTAGTATGAATAATTTTCGTACTGAGCTAGAGATCAGATTCAGACAAATTGATCAAGTAGTCACTATCAAGGTGGTGTTGGTGGTGGTGGTATTATAATAAGAAATACATGTGAGTAGGAGCAATTTTACTGACAATAACGTAGTGAGGCAGTAGTCAATAGTCATATAGGGGTTGGATGTGTAGCGGTGGTATTATGGTCCCCAGTAAGACTTACGCGGCGAGTAGGAGCGTTCTCGCTCGTAGCGGCGGCGCCGGTAGTGCGGAGAGGGGGAGCGGTGGCGGAACCCGCGCGTGTAGTAGTCGCGCTCACGCTCGCGGTAATTACCGCGGTAGTAGTAGTCGCTGCTGTAACAAACAAAAAATATTTCTTTAGTACCCCAAACGAATAGTGTACAACTACTATCACCACATAGTATAGAAGAGTCCTTGGAATTCTACCTCAAATGGATTTGGGCAAAAGTCTGCCTCATAAACAGAGAACAAAGGTTTATAATTGAAATTGAAGGTTCAACAAAATCAGAACATACTGTCAAATGAAATCAGTGTTTTTGCAGTATCCCACAGGTAAACCTTTGTTATTTTACTTCAAGTTCTAACTTTTTTTTTTTTTAAGAATACGAAAAGATATTTTAGTTGAAGAGTTCCCATAAAATCAGAACTAACAAAACTTCTCCGTGTAAGTTTTCAAGTAAAATAATGTTTCGTAAACATTTGCATTATTGTTATTGGATGTCATGAATTGATGAATGCATATAATTATACAGATTAAATCTATTCCAAAGTTTTGTTCATTAACATTTAATGAGGCTCTAGCCTAGAGAATATATAAATCAATAAATAATACTTACTCCCTGTCTCTGCGTCTGTCACCATATCCGTTGTCGCCTCTGACACTACAAATAAAATTAAAAATTAGTACGATACAATATGTTCTTTCTTTTTCTGTTTTTTTGTATGTGTATAAAGCACATATTTCATGTGGTACTGTTTAAGTAGGCCTTTAGTAATCCAACAAAACTCTAAGCTGGCTTGCTCTAAATCTACTTACATATGATTTACCAACACCTAGACACTCAATGTGAATATAAACACTTCTGAGCGATTTCAATGTTGGAAATATTTAATATCAACTAAGAAATAATAGCTTTTGAAACAACATTAGTGACATGATTGTATAGAGGGAAATTCTAAATTTAACGGATTTCAATTATAAATTAAAATAACTATTACATATAAGTCATAAACACAATTTTTTCACATTAAAATTAAGGTTTTGAAATAGTAATTCTGAAATATACATAAAACAAATGTATTTCAGCTATTATTTAACTTTATACCATATAATAAATAACAATTGTCAACTGTTCATCATACAAAATGCATATAACAACTATGGTAACTTTTGTACAGGTTGGGACCAGTTAGCAAATCTTAAAATTAGTTACTGTATTGGGTGGCCGGTCCCTAAGTTATGTCTACACTACAATAGTCATTCATAAATTGTTTTTCTCAGATATAATAATATTCAAGCATAGAAATAAAAATATGAGTATGCAATAAAGCTTAGAATGATTATGGATTCATAGCAAATAAATATATGTCCGATAATATAGCACGCGTATTTATACGCAATACATAGGCAATGTTAATGTACGCATCATTAACATTGGCTATGTGTCGAATAGCCAAAGTACAAAAGAAAAATTAGTGTGTGAGGAAACTTACTGTGTTGGTTTTCCCATGTAAATGCCGGGCGTAGGTGTGTGCGCACGCTGCGTAATTGAAAAGTCTACACGGATGCGACGTCCGTCAATCTCCATGCCGGTACACTCGTTCTTTGCTACCTTCGCGTCGTCTTGAGATTCATAGTACACGAAGCAAAACCCTCGCGAGCGCCCAGTCTGGGAATAGGGTAGTGTCCTACGTTTGATATCGAATATTATTTTAGGCCTATGTTTAAAACCACAGCACGATACGTTGCCGGAGCATTGCGTTGTCGCACTCCTATTGATTGGGAAATGCGGCACCGCAATGCAACACTAATACTATGTTGCGTTATATCTAGTCTATTATAATATTTCACTTTCTTAAAAGAACCATAAAGAATTTCCAATAAATGATTTTATTTGCCTGAATAACCAACTTATGCCTATTACATATATATTACCATAGACAGGATCAAAAAGGTTTACGCCTGTCCTTCGTTATTTGATTAACTTTCTTCCACGCAAAATTAAAACCTTCAAAGTTATTTCAGAGTAGATTTCTTTGCTTGAACAATCTTTCTGATGTGACATAAACATTATAATGATTTATTCCTATGCATAAATAATATCAATACAACTGTCATTCATTAAAAAAATTCTTTTAATAAAATATCAGTTTAAAATAATTACTTACCTTTGCATCTATAACAACTTGAACTTTGTCAACGGGACCATACTTAGAGAAGATGTGGTGAATTTGCTGTTCAGTTGTATATAGACTCAAACCAAATACACCGAGGCACCTAGATGGTGTTGGGTTTTCCTGTAGACAAAACACAGGCAATATACATATTTTTATACAATTAACACAACGCAGGATAGTTACTTATAAGGAGATTTATTACACTGTCAGTAATCTAAAAGTTAAAAATGGCCTGTTTTGACAGGGCTTATATTGACTGGTGCAAATGCAAAAACCATCTACATGAGAATGGCTTTAAGATTCTTCTAGTCTACTAACTATTCATAATATAATAGTAGCATAATTTTGGCTACAAGATATTTTTAAGGGATTTAGAGCTTTTCTAAAGTAAGCAGGCATTAATCATTAATATTGTCACACACTTGTAATAAAAACTGCTACCAATGGCTTAACAAGGTGCTCTCCAATTCAGAGGTTGTATTTCCTATTTCTTAACTGAACAAAAATTTATATACAAGTGGCCCAAGACCGTGGCCATTGCAACTTCCTACAAAAGACCTATGTCCAGCAGTGGACGTCTATCGCTTGAAATGATGAACTGAACAAAAATTTGGGCTAGTACTGTTTCAACCAGGGGTGTATTTGGATTTAATACATACTCCGAGAAGTAACGAGCTAGGTAAACAGTTGGGCCTGAACCAATGAAAAATTGTGTCCTTTCAAAGCAATAACTTATCTATACTTTCTCAGTTAGTAGACAACAGAACCCCTAACTAAATAAAAAAATAAAGTTGTTATATTTAAAGGTTAGATATGCTTTTAATTTGCAATCCTTAGACAGGATTTAATGAATATGTTATTACACAACTTAAGACATTTAGGATTGTTTGTACATAAATAGAAACACTGCCACATATATTTCATTTTACTCTGTAAAATGGTAATCTGTTTCCCTTTTGATATCAATAAGGTATTAATAAGCCACTATAAGATCAAAAAAAACAAGGATAAAAATATATTTCGTTAATATAGTTTGCTACAAATGGATCAAAATGCATTATTGCGTAACTAGTAATAATTAACATTTTTTACTTAATATTTGGTCTTAATTTGTAATTACTTATTTTGTGAATAATATAATATGGTTGGAACGGCAGTTTAGCTTTGAGTTATGTTTTGACTATCTTATATGTCCTATTTTATGAATTCTAGTTGCCCTGAATAATTTAACAATAATTGATACACAATAAAGTGATTAAACAGTTTTACTGATAAAGAGACTCAAATGTTTTGAGCTTGTTGGGCTCAAGGTACTTATCTTGTATATTAAAACTGTTTGATAACTTTATTGATTGGGTTAGTAAAAACATCAGGGGAAAAACGTATGACTAATGTTAATCACTACACTAATTAAAACTAAAAAAGTAGATGAACTTCAAAATATACAGCATCATATTCCTTGTAGTTTTTCAACTTGTAATTAATTTCAAGAAAAAAAAAACTTTGAAAATTGTTTTTTTTAGTTAACTTCTTTGGGTTCTTATAACAATATAAATCATGGATGAGCTCTATGTGTATTACAGTACACTTGCCTTGCTGATGCCTAGTCACTAGGAACACCCATTGATTAAGTGAAAAATAATAATTTACAAATGTAGTGAACACTGTTAGTGCACTACAATTTTAAAATTTCTAGTTTTAAATAGGCCTTATTGAATATATTTTGTTTTGCTTTTACTGTAACAATGGTGTTTTAAACTAACAATAATAATTCATTAATTTTAATTTAATGTAAGCAGTTTTAAATTAAACATCACATGTTTAAAGGTAGAAGAAAAACATTGTGAGGAAATTTTCATTCCTGAGTCTTCCTAAGTATCCTCAAAGATGTGCTTTTAAAAAAATGCACACTTGGCCAGCCTGTTGGGCTGCAGCCAAAACCATTTTCATTCTGAGGGGAAACCAGCACCCTTTAATGAGGATTATCATCTGATGATATATTTCAAGTGATCATGTCAGTCTTTGTGATTAGTGACTAGTACCAGTTCAGAAAGCTGATTCTAAGATGAAGAAACTTGGAAGGAACTTAGCAGTTGTTTTTCTAACATGGTTTTATCTGGTAAAGCTGTATAGGAACATAATATCTGTACATTTGAAATCCAGCTACAGCATAATAAAAAAAAGTGTCTGTACCAAAATTCTCACCCGATCACCTTGGTGGCGCTTTCGGGAGGACATGGGACTGTGCGAGTGAGAGCGGCGATAGGAGCCACGCGGCGAGTACGAGCGGGACCGACTGCGCGAGTATCGCGAGCGGTAGCCGCGTCGAGGACTGCCGGAGCGCGAACGAGACCTGAAGTACGAAAAGGTATCAGCTTACAATGTTAGCATGCACTTACAGTAACATAACACACTAGTTCGCATTAAAATCTATAGATTAGACTTATTCTTAAGGTAACAGCTATGGAGAACTTGGTCACAAAACATATTGGTTTCCAACCTACACTGTTTTTTTACCTTGCACAAACATCAGTATACCTTACTGGGAGTAGTATGGCCTTCTCACGATATATTAAGCTGAGGGAGGAATAGAGAAGTAAATGTGAAGATGGTTTCGGAGTGTGATTTGTCAAATTGGCGCACAAATGTGTAATTACTGAGATAGGGCAGCGGAAAAAATCGGCGACTTAGTTTATTCTTGTTGACGGGTTTCGAAACGTGATTACAGTGGTATATCCACACACAAAGCTTTATGTGAGCAAAACAATAAAATACAACATAAATTACGTTTTAGTTTTTGTTCTTATTTTTTTTGTATGGCACTGAGAATGTGTGTGTCCTTACTCAAGTAAATTAATCCAACAATCAAGGTTCCTCTCTTGACTAACAGTTTTCTAGTACTAATAATAATAATCATCAACAAGAAACATATTGTGACTATAGAACATATACTGTCCCACTGTAATGAATATTTAATCATTGCATCTACAACAATATTGTAAAGGGCAAATTTCATTGTGTTAGAGGGTACTTTTTTGCCAACTTTTAGCTTATCAATTTAATTTTGCTTGTTGTTTTGTGAACAACAAAACCATTGATCATATAGTGATGCTTTGATTGGGTGTCCTCGGGACGTTGAGGGATCCTAAAATCTGACTACAATAGAAACTTATATACAAGGTACAGCTGGTATTATAAAAGTGACAATTAAACTTTCAGCCTGTCCAAAATATTAACATAATAATAAAAATATTTCATTACATTATTTAAAAATAAAAATCATAATTAGTTAAATTTTTAGTAACCCAAAATGAAAGCTTTAGTGGCAATTGGGAAAATTATCTCCTTTAACATTATCTTAGAACTTAATTATGAACTTAGAATATAATTGTGTTTAATGCAAAAATTACTATAAGTATTTAGATTTATAATTAGGTAAATTAATAACACAATTGCAGCAATCCTATTATGACCAACCACCAAAAAATATATCTAAGACATGAGGCTGACCAGCTCAAGGGCAGCTTAAGCCCAACCCCCTCTACCACTAGCCAAATCAGTGTATTCAAGTCTTATCTTTCATAAATGTAACAATTGATTCAAGTTTAAATGAATTAGGAAGTAGAATTTAATAGTGGTTATATAGGATTGTGATACAGAACTTAATTGTAGGTACTAAACCTTTGGATTAAATAGGGCTTCAATTTAATTTGAGCACAAGCCCTACTACTTGTTTATACTACAAAATAAGCCCTTTAAATAAAAATAACCCAAAAAACTGCACTCAAGTATGCCTATCCATTCAAAAGCTATAATGACAAACTCAATGATATGGAATAATTTCAAACTTCATAACACCCTCCTTTCTGCATTGTGGGGAAAAATATTCAAATACTAAAAATAGGCAGTTGCTATTGAAGTGTTGTTTGGCTTTTATTTTGTCCCACCCACAAGAATGCTTATCTACAAATTCATTGATAAAGCTGTTGCTAGGCAACAGTAGCAAGTGAGTAATGAAAAAACAAAGCATTGGCTATTTCATTACTATTTACAATAATCTATTGATTGTTTGAATTCAATAAAGTTTTTCTTTTACATTTAGTTTTGTAATTATAAATAAATAAATTTCTTTCATTTTCTCCAAAACAAATTTTAAATTATATGAAAATCTTAAATGTGCAGGGATAATTGGCTTCAATAGTAAAACTATTTCATATGGTGTATTACTATTCCATTTTTTAAACGATAAACATTTCATTGTCAATTTTTAAGCTTTTGTACCCAACGGTTACCAATAGGACCCTATTACTAAGATGCAACTGTCTATCTTTCTTCCTGCCAGTAGATTGTCTCTGTCTAAGGAAAGTGGAAATTTTCAGAAATTTATATTGCTACCATATAATAAACATGAAATTAAGTTAATAAGGGGTTTTAAAGAGAATTACACCTAACTTAGCAAGTAAGCAGTTACCAATATCAATTTATTGATTAATATAAATAAAAAAACAATGTGTTTCCTACTTATTATGTTCATAAATAAAAATAAATTACCTATGTAAGTAATTAAGTCGTATCATGGATACCATAATATCACAGAATCCACTTACTTTACGATAATAATACATACATACATGTGTACAGTAGAGTAGTGGCTTATCACATTTAAGCATAAAGTTACAGAAATAGTTATAAATATAAATTGCGCAACAAACCTTGACGACGAGGTTATAATGAAAATTTACACGAAAAATATGTAAATAGGTAAACTATACAAGGATAAAACACCAAAACGATATTTAGGCTGAACAATTTCGAAAAAGAACTTACGGGCTCCTATATTTTCGGCTAGATGCTTTTGGTGGAGGTGGTGTGCGAGACCGGCTTCTGCTGTGGCCGCGCGACATCACAGGAACCTTGGGTACTGGCTCCCGGGACCCGTTGCGAGTCCTTGAGCGGCTCCTCTGAAACCACCCAGGAAAAATCGTAAAAATATCACTCAACCGGCTAAATAAATGAAGCGCATGAGGCGGGAGCGATAGTCACTCTACCCCAGTGCCTGCCGCTCAGATAATTATAGTACCTCACGATCCGACATGATGAGTGCTACAATACAAAGAACAAAACGTTATTAAACCACAATCAATCAATCTAATTATATACTTTAAATTCCATAAAAATAAATCACTCGGACACAACGGCAACGCGGCGACGATGAGAAACAAAATGGCGTCAGTTGTGAAATAATAAAATAGAATCGTCAAGTGTGACGTCAGATTCGGCGTCCGAACGGTCTTGCGCGCCAAAACTTGTAAATGCAGTGTTGCCAAAGATCACCAACTATTATCAATATATTACCAAATCAAATAGCCCTAAAAAAAATTCAAATTTCTATAATAAATATTTTCGAACCAACAGATGGATTATAAACCGCGTCTCTACAGAAATTATTTAAGAACCGCTTAATTGGTTTAGTGTAAATTAAAAAAAAAATTGATATGCAATAAGTATACTATATATATTATAGAGACTGGTTAACGAAAGTTGTCTGGAAAAGAGCGGCAAATTTAAAAATTGTCAGTATGGCAAACCCAAAATTAGCGTGACAATCCTGGATTAACATAATTTGATACTTTAGAATTATTTTTTATTTTTATTTGAAACAGATTGCACACTACTGTTTATCAACATGAACAAGTTCACAAATGGAAATAAAATGATTCCTGCGATTTAAGGATTGCGTGGATTAAGGATTTTAATTCCCGCGGGAAATATTATTTTTCGTAAAAGACTACTTTTACGAAAAATAATAGTTCCCGCGTTTTATGTGTTATCTATATCTGCGCCAATGCGGTTCAGTCGTTGCAGCGTGTTTTTCTTTCGTTTTAAAATAGGAAATAGGATAATATACCATTTTTATAGTGATAAAAATAAAGTGTTTATGTATTTCGAAAGTTTACCTATGGAAAAAATCTTTTCATAAAGAGAAACCTACTACTTGGCTGTATGAAAGAACAACAATATCCAATAATAATTTATTTTGTTCACTGTAGTCAAAATATGAGTCCAAAGTTCTAGTTATAATATTACATTCTAAGTATTCCATTGTAAACTTAACTTTACTGCAGTAGTAAACTGTTGTAATATGGAATAACTTCGCGGAATATATAGTCGCGGCTGAATGCATATCAGGAATTTTGGCATTCATGCATTCATTCGCCCCAAAATCTGGTTGGTTAATTGGTAAAGATGATAAAAGATACCGAATCCGGCAAATTTTATATAATAATTCAGGTATTTGACATGTTCTTCAATGGTGGTATAGTGCATTCAATATTACGTGGCGTGTTTTCACTTGAGTCCGTCATTCGCTATAACAATAGAATTAGTACTGGCGGGTGAATTATTTGTAAACACAAATGCAAAATACGAGTAAGTGCGGTGTTTGAAACGGTTTTAATACTTTCCTACATTTGTATATGACGGCAATCAGAGAGTAGCGCCATCTAGTTTTGGAGTCATGTACTGCAGACAGGAGAGTGGCATCGGCCCCTCTCTTTACGCAATACTAGGTGGCATGTGCAGGTTCTTGTAGGACTCACCGGCGTGAGACGGCGCATTGCATTGATTGCACTCGGTCGGGTCGGACCGGTGGTTGAGCTGCGGTGGTGCATTCGTACTTGGTGGAGTGTATAGTCTGCTCCTTATAAATTACCATACTTGTAATGTAAATTAATATATATATATATATAAATATAGCTCTGTCATAATATAAATGTAGCTCTGTTCTACCAAGAGTATCTGGTCTCTTCGCCCGAAACTACCCACGTCTACCTAAATTACCGACAAAGACACGCACCCGCCCGTAGTCATCCTACATATATATTTTAATACTACTACTTTAATAATGTTATATTGGTTTTAATTATATTATATATATTCAGAAGTATCAACACTGGTATACATTAAAATAGCGTTATTCATGCAAACCTATTACAGGCATCTATGAAGCGTCCATATACAATATATTATATGTTCGGTCGTCTTAACACAAGAGTATGGAATAATAAACATCTCGCTTTAAAAACAAAGATGACAGTCTATAGTACATGTGTTTTAAGCACACTCTTGTATGGAGCAGAGACGTGGACATCATATGCGAAGCAGGAACGCCGATTTAACGCTTTTCATATGCGCGGCTTACGCAAAATCTTGGGCATTACTTGGAGAGACAGGGAGAATAATGAGAACGTCCTGAAACGTACTAAGTCATTCAGCCTTACTGCATTGATAAAACAAAAACGCCTGCGGTGGCTGGGACACCTCCAACGAAAGGACTCATCTCGTCTGCCTCGGCAAGTTCTTCTTGGTGTGGTAGCACATGCGAAGAGAAACGTGAGTAGACCACGGCTGCGGTTTAAGATTGTGCCAAGAGAGACATGGCCGATTTTAACATAAAGTACAAGAATTGGGAGAAGCTGGCGGATGACAGGAACGGCTGGAGGAAAGGCGTGGGTGAGGGGTGTACAGTGCACGACGTTGTTTGGTTTGAAGTGTAAGCGCAAAAGAGCGAGAAGGCGTTCCAGCGGCGGGATTGCGTCTGTGGTCGTGGGTTTTGCTGCAGTAAGTGCGGACGTAACAGCCGTTCACGGGTTGGTCTCCACAGTCACCGGAGAAAATGCCTCCGAGACAATGTTTAAATCGTCTAGAATAGACGTAAAGGCCTAAATGATTTTAATAAAGCTAGGATTCTCCGCTATTAAGATAACATTCCCAAATACAAAGCGCTGATATATTCTTTATTTTATATTAATAGATAGTATTTCAAATAATTTTAATTGGTCCCAATTTTTATATTATATTTTACTTGTAACAGTTAAAATCTTATATTATTTTCAAGATTTTTATGAGAAAGTACACTTTTTTACCGTTAAAATACAATTTACTACATATTACGCGATTAGAAAGTATAGAGGTTTTTTAACCAACACTAATGCATCTTCTCAAGACTAACGTATTCCTTAATATATTTACAACAGTAAGTATATAAGAAAGTTGATCACCACAAAATATATTCAAACCAAACCATTGCCAACTTTGTAGAAAGAATAATTTTTCGACAACTGAATGAACACCGCTAAAAGTTAGCCAAAGAAAGTGTTCCCACTATCACTAAGATCGAGAAATCATTCTATAAGTATATCTGTTTTCATTTTAACAGTTTCAACATTCCGTATTTTTTGTTTTCTTGTGATTTTTGGGAAAACTTTACATAACGAGAAGGAATGTGTATGTAAGGTGGCTTAATCAATTTGTATTCAATCTAGTAATTTTGAAAATTTTCTATGTCAATGCTACTGTCTCTTATGTCATTATAAGTAGTACAGTCAGTACAGTGCAATTGAGTTGATTTGGGCTCAAGTCAAAGGATGCCACGCCACAATACAAAGCCGCCGTTCTCCACAAAAAAAAATATGACTGTCGAAAGAAGCTTGTGCCACAATTACAGTAGAAGACTGGATAAAAGTGGTAGAAAGAACTCGAAAAATAATAAAAGAAGATTACGACAGAAACGTCAATATTGATTACATCTTTACAAATTAAATGATTATATTTACAGGTGACGATAGCCCAAGTAACGATTTTGGCTCATAATCCGAAGAAAATGAATAAAGAGTTATTCATTGCAACTAAAAATATTAAACTAAAAACAAATTCTACCATTTCAAAATACCTGTAGTATTAAATTTAAATTTTCTAAACAAAATTTTAATCCACTGTACTTAACAATAAGTATATAATCAAATGAGAAATATTCAAACTTGAATCGATTTATCGTAAGTATCGAGTACTGAGTCGTATGGTTACATAACTAGTTCCGTCACTATGACATATGTCCAAACGGGCCTATTACATTTTTACGACTATAATAGAGGTGGGCTAAACTGTTCGGACGAAGAATCAAGGTGGACTCGACAGCCACGTATAGCCGAAAGGGACAAATAGAAAGTACTTCAAAACGCAGGGATACCAGGTCATTAAAAATTTCCCCAATTTCTTCGAGCAACTATCCTTTAAAAAACTATACACTGAAAACGAAAAAAATATTCGGCTTTTTGTACACAATTCACAGCTCTACTATCGATTTTGTATAAAAGGTCAATTTTATTTTTCATTTCCAGTTTATGCTATTGAAGGGAAAGTATACCTTATTATGGTAACTTCATTGCTTTTTTTATATTAAAATGGTTTATTTAAAATTTTGTTTTGTAACGCCGGGTTAATCTAGTATTTAGTGGTCAATATTATAGTCTGAATCCATTGTTTTTTTTCTCGGGCAAGTGTCTAGTATGTATATATATACTCGACATTTGCCCGAAAACAAATATATATGTAGAATAAGTGTTATATATTATATATAGCTGCAAATCCTCCCTAAGTGACAATAATTTGTTCTCTCATAAGATGGGAATAATGATATAGGATGGTTTAATTGAGGAAGAAGCAAATTAAAAAACTGTGGAGAAATGAGTTTACTTACTGCGTTAACAACGTTAACAGCGTTGGAACTGATAAGGCATTTAAAAATGTTATATGTTCAGTTTTTCTTAACAACAAAACAATAATAATACTTACGAAATGAAAGGTTATGCTTCTTAATTTGCGTTCGCTGCGACTGTTACAGCCGATCACACAGCAATGCTCCATAATTACGGCGTTCTATTAATATTCGCTATAAATTTGTTGGGCACGTATGACAGTTGAGCACACCAAAAAAAAAGCTATACTACGAAAGGGACTAAAGAATGGGTTTTTGCCTTTATCACTCTCCAGAACTTTCCATATACTTGTCTTGCTCTAACAAGGTATTATTATTTTGATGTCAAGTCCACCTTGATTCTTCGTCCAAGGCTAAACTGTTATAATTTTTCAATAAATTATAGTGTTGCGTTATATTTTTCTAACTGTTATTTTAAACTGTTATAATATATATTACATGTTGTAAATTTTAGCCATTGTCGCGGTTTGTAGTTATAACGTTATAAGTGTTATAATATAACATATTTAAAGAAGAATAAATATAAACTGTTTTAAAATTATTTTCGTTGGAAATATTTTGAATGAAAGTGTTATTTTATATATTATATATGTGTATGGCGCTGTATTAAAATTGCAAACGAATTGACACTACGGAAATAATTTATAATTTATATTGTAACAGTCTAGTGGCATAATTTATAATGTGTTATATCGTTATAAAAATATATTCTAATATATAATGCGGTGTGTGTTATAATGCCCACCTCTAGTCATTAAAATCAATGTCACCTGTCATTCGCATTCCACATCGCTGGTCATAAGCGGCATGGTATATGGTGTGGCAAAATTGTTCGTAAATAACGTGAATATCTTGCGGATATTGTAGATTCGTGATTTCTTAAAGTATGACAGACAGCGAACCCCAAAATGATCCAACAGGAGATCAACAAGAGAAGACCGCGAAGCAATTGGAGAAAGAAGCAAAGAAAGCGGCCAAACTGGAGAAACTAAAAGCGAAGTTGGATAAAAAGAGCACCACACCAGCTGTTCCAAAGGATAAACCCGAGGTTAGGTTAGGTTTGATTTGTTTTAGTAATTTTCAGCAGTATTGGATATTATAAACTTCACGTATAAGTGAAACATACAAATATCTTCCAAAAAATATGTTATTTATTGTAAATGTATTAACTAAACAAGGTGATAGTGAAAGGCTTACGTGTTTTAAGCATTGCATCACTTCCGCAAGTTTCAGGCGCCTTTCTGTTATTGAATATGAATAAATAAATTATAAGCACTTAATAAGTAAAATAGTAGTATTATTAATAGTGAGTCAATTAAGTATGTTCTAAGTTTCTAAGTCAACTAGCGAATCTAATCTAGTCGATAATATAAAAACGATAATTTTTTTACTATGCCTATTAATCATTAGAATTATAATTTGGTAGTCAGAATGCAAGATGCTTTCTATTCAAATAGTCCTTTAAAAGGCGCTTTTGATGCGTCAATAATTTACATAGTAGTGATTTGATGGTGATAACTACATTAGTAAACTTAAAACTAAAGCTATGAGGGTTCCAAATGCTCCCCGGTCTAAGAAGAAGCCCACAACAAACTTAGCCAGGCAAATTTTCTTTTTGCTATCACCATCTCACATGCCACTTAAAATTATATTAAGAGCTATCTTATTAGAGCAATATTTCACACCCATGCTTGTTTATCATTTACGTAATCCTTTACACTATAGTAGGACTTTTCTACAAGCTTACGTTTTATATAAACTTTGAACTTATTGAGAGACATCCCAGAAATTTCATTTGGCAATTTGTTATAAAATTGTATACCTTAATTGTATACCTTTAAATGTATTTCAAATTTTTTGTAGTTAAGTCGCGTGCAACACAAGTTTATTTTTACTTCTGATGTTAAGATTGTTGCAATCACAATTATTATTGAATTTTGTTATATTTCTATGAACATACATTAAATTTTCAATTATGTATTGGCCATGCAATGTCATTATTTTGACTTCCTTAAATTTATTTTTTAATGACTCTCTTGGAGCCATATTAAAAATTGCACGAACTTCTGCAGCACGAAAATAGTGTCAATATCGGCAGCATTACCCTATAATAAAATACCATATGACATAATACTATGAAAGTAACTAAAATATACAAGCCTAGCCGTTTCTATGTTTGTCATATGGTGTATCTTTTTAACCGTGTATGCAGCAGAACTAAGTCTGTTTGATCAATGATCTATATGAGGGCCGCTTTGAATATTACAACTAAATGAACTCCATGCACCTTAGTTTATTAAGAAGTTTAACTTATTCTGTTGGGTATTTCTTTAGTAATCTTTATCTCACAGGTCACTTAAAACTAAATAAAAGTAAAGTAATTTTTACCTACCGTTTAATATATGATATTTTATGTTTATTTAACTTTGAGTTTATTATACATCGAACCTTTTAGATAAAACTTAAAATAAAACTTAGATTAACCTAAAACTAAAAATCTTAAAAAATAAATAAGTATATAACATCATAACTAAAATATATTATTAAAAGGAGTCCCTTTAGGCAAGGTTCCGAAGATACTGGCAGCGTTCCCCCTTTGAATTACTAGAGTAATTCTTTGTCTGAGGTAGCTGGCAGCTCTTCGGTCTCCTGTGATGTTGACTAACCTTTTTGCTATTTCCTTAAAAAACCTTAGTGCGCTAGGACCCCACGGACCAAGGGTCTCGACACCGAATGGGACAAAATCATATTCGGAGCCTGGACCCCTGTATTTGCATACTTTAGCTTTTTCAGCCGCTTCACAAGCCGCACCTACTCTCTTGTTGGTTCCATGTAGATGGGAAGGGGCCAGCGTGTCTGTACAGGTTGCATCCCATACCAGCACCCGGCCCATCTTCCATGGAATCAAATCAAACTCATACCGTCCGGTCTCTTGCCATCGTCTAATTAAGTTGTGGATTAATTAAGTTTGTATACTAATCATATTTTTCAGAAAAAAATAAAAGAAACAAAGGAGAGTGCAGTTTACACAGCCAACACTGCTCCAGGTGACAAGAAAGATATCTCTGATGTTATGCCTGATGCATACAGCCCACTATATGTTGAAGCTGCCTGGTATTCTTGGTGGGAAAAGCAGGGGTTTTTCAAACCTGAATATGGAGTGAGTATAGTGAAGATCATATTTTTAGAATCAAATGATCTTTGGCAATCCCAACTCAATCACAAAACTCAAAGGTCACAACTACATAATGTGTTTATGTAAAGCAGTGTTAGCCTAGTGGTTAGGGTGTCAGCCTCCTAATCAGAGGTTGGCGGTTTGAATTAATCCGGGCATGTACCTCTAACTTTTTGGAGTTATGTGCATTTAAAAAAAACAAATTAAAATATCACTTACTTCAAGGGTGATGGAAAACATCATGAGGAAGCATGCCTGAGAGTTCTCCATATTGTTCTCAAAGGTGTGGTGGACTATGGCCAAACCCTTCTCATATTGAGAGGAGACCCGTGCTCTGTAGTGAGCTGGTAATGGGTTGTTCATGATGATGATGATGGTGTTTATGTATAACTAAAGCTGTCATATGCCCAACAGACTCTACAATAGGTAGTTAGCAATAATTTAGATCCAACCTATTTGTTTATCTATGTAATCCTTTAATATATTATCTTTATAAATTCTCCTAGCAGAAAAGACGATTATTGAGAGGTTGCTGTGATTGCCGAGTTTGAGATGATTTCTAATAATGAATAGAAGCAGGCATTACTTTGCGGAAGTCCATGATAAACAATAAGTATAATTTGCTATATTCCGCCGACAACCGGGAGATTTGTATAGTATAACACCACATGGTGGAGGATTTTGTGTGGTGTTATACTATAATAATCTCCCGGTTGTCGGCGGAATATAGCAAATTATACTTGCTGCTTATTGTTGAGATGATTTCTGCATTGTAACACCTTTCATCAGCGACAGACAAATCGTTATATGTTATTTTGTGCAACTGAATTTAGATGCAAGTTCTATGTTGGATCTTATATTCAGTAAATATAGTTCCTATTTTCAGTTAAAATGCAACCTTGTCCATAAAACATGTGTGATGGTACAACTTGAGCTGTGAAATTATGGTTTTTTGCAATAAAATAATCAGTTCATAAATTATCTAAAATTTAACTTAATTAAGGAACAGATTGGAATTTTTGTTTGTACACAAAAATCTGTTCCGTGACTTTCTAACATCATCATGATCAACCCATTACTGACTCACTACAGAGTACGGGTCTCCTCCCAATATGAGGTTTTGGCCATAGTCCATTACGCTGGCCATGTGCGGGTTGGCAGACTTCACACGCCTTTGAGAACATTATGGAGAACTCTCAGTCGTGCAGTTTTCCTCACGATGTTTTCCTTCACCGTTGAAGCAAGTGATAGTTTAATTGTTTAAAAACGCACATAACTTCGCAAAGTTAGAGGTGCGTGCCATGGTTCGAACCGCCGACCTCTAATTAAGAGGCTGACGCCCTAACCACTAGGCTATCACAGCTTCGTTAGTTTACTTACATGTCTAACAATAATACTGTAATTTTAGTTCACTGATTGCTTTATAGTATAACAATTAGTTGATCTGTTAAATCAATGTACATATTTATATTTTTGTTTTATTTAAATTTGTGTATCTACTCAAATTCTATTGGATAGCTAAAAAATCCTAGCTAAGAAATGCGAAATTTTCAGAGAGAGTCTGTGTTGGCACCAAATCCAAAGGGAAGTTTTGTGATGGTGATCCCTCCACCAAATGTAACTGGGTCCTTACATCTTGGGCATGCGCTTACTAATGCTGTGGAAGATGCTATCACCAGGTGGCATAGGTAAATATGTGTTTTAAATTCTCCTTTATGTGCTGGTTAAACATATTGAAATTGTCTATGAGGAATAAGAACAGATAAGTGTGTTATAAAAGCCAATGGAGAGTTCTAACTATTTTATACTATAACTAGCTGTTGCCCGCGACTTCGTCTGCGTAGAATTGCTGATTTCCCGCGAGATTGAGGTTTCACGTGCGGCCAATGCCCTGCTTCAGAAAGTAAGCTACAGGCAAATGTCAAATTGCCGATTTTCGTTTCTCTTAGTTAAAAAACATAGGACTTTCATACAAACTTCAAACCCCTATTTTACCCCCTTGAGGGTGGAATTTCATAATATCCTTTCTCTTAACTATCAACTACCTACTTGCTAAATTATAGCTTTATACGTACAACAGTTTTTGAGATCTCGTGTTTTATCAGTATGTATGTAACTATGTAAGTGACCTTTCGCTATTATATATATAGATATCGGCTTGATTTATTCCCTTAAACTTAAGGGGAAAATTTATAAAACAGTCGTAAGACCTGCCGTGTTGTATGGATCAGAATGTTGGGCGGCAAAAAGAACGGATGAAAGAAGAGTTCATGCGACAGAAATGCGAATGTTGAGATGGATGTGTGGTGTGACAAGAATGGATAAGATAAGAAATGAATATATAAGGGGAAGTCTAAAAGTAGCGCCAGTGACAGAAAAGATGAGGAGTAACAGGCTGGCATGGTATGGTCATATAATGCGGAGGAAAGAAAGTGATGTCACCAAAAGAATGTTATATATGAACGTGGAAGGGCAAAAGAGTAAAGGAAGACCAAAGAAGAGATGGATGGATTGTGTAAAAGAGGATATGCGGGTAAAAGGTGTGGGTAGTGAGGTGACGGCTGATAGAAGTGAGTGGAAGAAGAAGACGTGTTGTGCCGACCCCACATAATGTGGGATAAGGGCAAGAAGAAGAAGGCTTGATTTATTCACTTATAAAATTTGGAATGCAATGGACAAGAATACTTCAATTATTCACTAATTGCAGGATGAACGGACGCACGACATTGTGGAACCCGGGATGTGATCATGCGGGTATCGCGACACAGGTTGTGGTGGAGAAGAAGCTGTGGAGGGAAGAGCAGAAAACGCGACACGAACTTGGCAGGGAGGAGTTCATTAAACGTGTATGGGACTGGAAGAATGAGTGAGAATCTTTCATTGCTGACTTAAAATAATATTATGTACTAGCTTGTGCCTCTGTCGACCTTTTTTGACGACCTCCGAGGCGCAGCGCGTGCGCTGTTGCATTTTAAAGTTGGAGGTCCTGGGCTCGAGTCTGGTCTGGTGGGTGGCTTCGGCCGTGGTTAGTTACCACCATACCGACAAAGACGTGTCGACAAGCGATTTAGCGTTCCGGCACGATGTCGTGTAGAAACCAATTAGGAGTATGAGTTTACTATACTCCTAACAGGTTAGCCCGCTACCATCTTAGACCGCATCACCACTTGCCATCAGGTGAGATGCAGTCAACGGCTAACTTGTGGTGAATAAAAAAAAAACAGCTTTTTTCGTGGGTATCCTAAGCTATCTCAATCAAAAATTGTGTCAAGGTGGCCATTGCCTCTTTATCCAGGTCTTTAACCATATTATTTTCTTGTTGAGTGTGTCATTGAGATTTGAGATTTATTTAATTTAATTTAATTAGAACGGACAATATCCAATAACACTAATTAAATGATTACACATAATAACATTATAACAAAAACAAAGTCTAAACAAAACATATATACACTAAAAACCAAAAAAAAAACAGACAAGCGAGACAAAAACAAATATTTAAGATCTATGACAGAGTCATAGTGGTATTATTATACTTTTCGGAAAACTATAATAATACGAGATAATATTAGATGGCGCTACTAGTCGCTATATAGGCTGATATAGAAGATCTTAAATTCAGCCTTCGCCAACAGAGAAGCCTGGCTTGGTTGGCAAAGCGAATGCTTTTTTTTGCGTTATCGCAGCAGGAATCTGCTGCGATAACGCTGGTGTAAATTCCATAATTATGCAAATTGAAAAATAAATTTC
The DNA here is from genome assembly GCA_928268935.1 of Lasiommata megera. Classification (NCBI taxonomy): domain Eukaryota; kingdom Metazoa; phylum Arthropoda; class Insecta; order Lepidoptera; family Nymphalidae; genus Lasiommata; species Lasiommata megera. The sequence goes on along the minus strand of OV743322.1, from coordinate 15,218,162 downwards.
ATATGTTCCGTCGATTTTGACAGCAATCTCACCTGATGGTAAGTGATGATGCAGTCTAAGATGGTAGCGGGCTAACCTGTTAGGGGTACGGTAAACCCACACTCCTACTTGGTTTCTACGCGACATCGTGCCGGAACGCTAAATCGCTTGGCGACACGTCTTTGTCGGTAGGGTGGTAACTAGCCACGGCCGAAGCCTCCCACCAGACCAGACTCGAGCCGGGAATCGAACCCAGGACCTTCAACGTTTTTAATGCGACAGTGCACGCATTGCGCCACGGAGGTCGTCAAAAAGTGAAAACAACAATAAAAAAAAATGTCTTTTCCAGAAAAGGCGGCAGAATCTACGAACAACTGCGCTCTCTAGGGTCCTCATTGGACTGGTCGCGCGTACGTTTCACGATGGACCCCTCCATGTGTAGAGCTGTCAACGAGGCCTTCATACGCCTGCACGATTCGGGTGACATCTACCGCGCCAACCGATTAGTGAACTGGTCCTGCACGCTCAAGAGTGCCATATCCGACATCGAGGTGGACAAGGTGGACTTGGCTGGACGGACTTTGATAGCTATTCCCGGCTATGAAAGTAAGGTAACCAAAATTGTTTTGATTAACAAAGAAAAAAGATGATATCTTCTTTATTAATAATTCATGCCATCATCATGATCACATTACCGGCTCACTACAGAGCACGGGTCTCCTCTCAATTTGAGTAGGGTTTGGCCATAGTCCACCACGCTGGCCATGTGCCATATGGAGAAACTGAATATGGAGAACTCTCAGACGTGCAGGTTTCCTCACGATGTTTTCCTTCACCGTTGAAGCAAGTGATATATTTTTTTTTTTAAACGCACATAATTCCGAAAAGTTAGGTGCGTGCCCGGATTCGAACCGCCGATCTCTTATTAGGAGGCTGACGCCCTAACCACTAGGCTATCACCGCTTATATACATACACACATAATATTACATACAACAAACTGCCATAATTTATTTAAATTGATTTGTTTTTAGTGACATAATTATGGCTTATGTATTTTGTTTTGTTTCTCCTTTTATTTTGTGTATTAATTTCTTGGAGGGCGATGTTTACTGCAACACATTTTTTTTTTTTACTCACCACAAGTTAGCCCTTGACTGCATCTCACCTGATGGCAAGTGATGATGCGGTCTAAGATGGTAGCGAGCTAACCTGTTAGGGGTATGGTAAACTCATACTCGTAATTGGTTTCTACACAACATCGTGCCGGAAAGCTAAATTGCTTGGCTACACGTCTTTGTCGGTAGGGTGGTAACTAGCCACGGCCGAAGCCTCCCACCAGACTAGACTCGAGCCGGGAATCGAACCCAGGACCTCCAACTTTAAAATGCAACAGCCCAAGCGCTGCGCCACGGAGTCTATACTTAGCTTATTGTCTTATTTTTTCCCAATAAAAAAAATCTTTTATCTTTAAATTTATTAATGAAGCGGTGATAGCCTAGTGGTCAGGGCGTCAGCCTCCTAATCAGAGGTCGGCGGTTCGAATCAGGGCAGGCACCTCTAACTTTTCGGAGTTATGTGCGTTTTAAAAAAATTAAAATATCACTTGCTCCATCGGTGAAGGAAACATCGTGAGGAAACCTGCACGTCTGAGAGTTATACATAATGTTCTCAAAGGCGTGTGAAGTCTGCCAATCCGCACATGGCCAGCGTGGTGGACTATGGCCAAACCCTTCTCATATTGAGTGGAGACCCGTGGTCTGTAGTGAGCCGGTAATGGGTTGATCATGATCTTTAAATATAAATCAGTGTATTTAACTCCGCAGGTAGAATTCGGCGTGATGGTGCATTTCGCGTACAGGGTGGAGGATTCGGATGAGGAACTCGTCGTGGCCACCACTCGGGTGGAGACCATGCTCGCGGACGTGGCGGTCGCCGTGCACCCTAAAGACACCAGGTATTTTGATTTTTGATGTAATTCATTTACTGTCGCCACTTGTCTAGTGGGGTACTTCGGCTACCCTTTCAGTAGGTAAACAACCATGTGTTAGTTTTATAGTAAAACTTATGTAAAGACGTCTCAACACGTTTATTTTTTTTTTTTTATTATCCACTACAAGTTAGCCCTTGACGGCATCTCACCTGATGGTAAGTGATGATGCGGTCTAAGATGGTAACGGGCTAATCTGTTAGGAGTATGGAAAACCCATACTCCTAATTGGTTTCTACGCGACATAGTGCCGGAACGCTAAATCGCTTGGCGACACGTCTTTGTCGGTAGGGTGGTAACTAGCCACGGCCGAAGCCTCCCACCAGACCAGACTCGAGCCGGGAAGCGAACCCAGGACCTCCAACTTTATAATGCAACAGCGCGCGGCCTGCGCCACGGAGGTCGTCAAAAAATGTTACGAGATAATGGAGATATGCTAAATTTCGTCAATAGAAGGAAGGAAGGTACTAAAAGAAAATCACTCGTGCAATAGAGAATTAAAAAGTGAAGCTGTGATAGCCTAGTGGTTAGGGCGTCAGCCTCCTAATCAGAGGTCGGCTGTTCGAATCCGGACACGTACCTCTAACTTTTCAGAGTTATGTGCGTTTTAAAAAAAAACTAAAATATCACTTGCTTCAACGGTGAAGGAAAACATCGTGAGGAAACCTGCACGCTTGAGAGTTCTCCATAATGTTCTCAAAGGCGTGCGAAGTCTACCAATCCGCACATGGCCAGCGTGGTGGACTATGGCCAAACCCTTCTCATATTGAGAGTAGACCCGTGCTCTGTAGTGAGCCGGTAATGGGTTGATCGTGATGATGATGATGATGAGAATTAACATAATGGCACTCTCTGAACGAGAACATTGTTATAGATTTTTTAATAAACCAATTGGCATAAGTAATCGAAGGTTGTAGATGGAGGGCACAAATAATTTCCTGCCAGGTACTTATTAAAAATAAATTAATTAAAATGAACATAGAAATAATACTAATTAACGCGAGCGTACTATACCGACTCCGTAGTATTGAGGCTAAATATTGAGCCTCAATTTATCCTGAGTAATCAATCTTTATGTATAAAAGCTTTATGTATAAAATATTCTTATCGTAAGTAATATTAGTTATATAATATCAAAAGATATATTTTTAAATAGTCAACATTGTTGTTACAGAAATTTATATTTTTTAATATTTTTTTAGGTATACTCATCTAGTTGGAAGGAATCTTATACATCCTATACTGAAGAGAAAACTCCCCGTGATCGCAGATGAATATGTGGACATGAACTTTGGAACAGGTTTGTTAGAAACAGTCATATTTTTAATGTCTTAATTCTTAAGGTGGGTTAACAACTGCGCATGCGCACAAATTGTGCGTTTCGCATGTACCGTAAGAACAGTAGACGTGCATATGTGCGATCATTATACTGAGTCTGATTATGAGCAGCCCAAATCTACAATTATAATTCTTTCTCAATCAAAAAAATTTGAAAAAAATAAACGTCTGATAAACAATTACGCAATAATATAAATTTCCGTTCGTACCTTATTAAAGTTGTGGAACAAAATATTTTAATGTCAAACGTTTTGTTCATTTTATTTTTTATCAGATCTATGAAGCATTGTTTGGGCATTTAAACAAAATTGTAATTGCAGATTTGACCCCCTGAAGGTACGATAAGGTTATTTTTATAATAAATTGTTGATGTACTAATCAGAGGTCGGCGGTTCGAATCCGGGCACGCACCTCTAACTTTTCGGAGTTATGTGCGTTTTAAAAAAATTAAACTATCACTTGCTTCAACGGTGAAGGAAAACATCGTGAGGAAACCTGCACGCCTGAGAGTTCTCCATAATGTTCGTGTGAAGTCTGCCAATCCGCACATGGCTAGCGTGGTAGGCCAAACCTTTCTCATATTGAGAGGAGACCCGTGCTCTGTAGTGAGCCGGCAATGGGTTGTTAATGATGATGATGTTCATGTATTGCGTAATTATTACAGGCGCTGTCAAAATATCAACGGCTCACGACCATAACGACTACGAGATCGGGAAACGTCACAACTTGCCATTCATCAACATTTTCGACGACGAGGGTCGTATGCTGGACAACTGTGGACCTTTTGCCGTAAGAAAACACTTCCATACACTAGTGTGTCTTGTTATAGTGGGATCAGCCGGGACCAACTTACCGTGCTTTTTAAGGAACCTTTTCAAGACTTATATTCTGTTCTACCGCATTTTATTCCATGCGTAGGGAGTACTGAATGTAGGAATGTTGACGAATTAAAGCTTTAATATCAGGGTCATTAGGTCTATTTTATTTTATTATTTATACACCACAAGTTAGCCCTTGACGGCATCTCACCTGATTGTAAGTGATGATGCGGTCTAAGACGGTAGCGGGCTAACCTGATGAGGTATTTCTACTCTCTAAATCACTTGGCGACACGTCTTTGTCGGTAGGGTGGTAAATAGCCACGGCCGATACCTCCCACCATACCAGACTCGAGCCGGGAATCGAACCCAGGACCTCCAACTTTATAATGCAACATATTTTTGCGGTCGTCGTTTTACTGTGAGTTCAGCGTTCAGCATGCAAAAGGTAAAATCGCAACTAACCTATCTTTTTTTTTTACAAAATTACAAGATCTGTCGTGGATTAACGCCCGAAGTTAATTAAACTAATTCACATATTAGCCATCCATTAATTAGCCAGGATGAGTAGAAAAAGGACAGCACATTTAAATTTAATATCCCATTTAAATATTATGGATAAAATTGGGTATTAATTGCAGCGTAAAAAAATAATAACTTGTAGTATATATTTTCATATAGTTTTAAGCCTATTTGTATTAAAGTTCTAGAAGTCAGGTTTACTTGGATTTTAGGGCAAGAAACGTTTCGACGTCCGTCGTGAGATTGTCAAGACGTTGGATCAAGCAAAGTTATACAAGGAAACGAAAGATCACCCCATGGTGATACCGGTCTGCAGCCGCTCGAAAGACGTCGTGGAACCCATGCTTAAACCACAGTGGTAAGTGTTCAATAATCTATCATAGGAATTCAAAACTAATCATTATCATCATGAACAACCCATTACCGGCTCACTACAGAGCACGGGTCTCCTCTCAATATGAGAAGGGTTTGGCCATTGTCCACCACGCTGGCCGTGTGCGGATTGGCAGACTTCACACGCCTTTGAGAACATTATGGAGAACTCTCAGGCGTGCAGGTTTTCTCACGATGTTTTCCTTCACCGTTGAAGAAAATGATATTTTTTATTTTTAAAAACGCACATAACTCCGAAAAGTTAGAGGTGCGTGCTCGGATTCGAACCGCCGATCTCTGATTAGGAGGCTGACGCCCTCACCACTAGGCTATCACCGCTTTTTCATATTTTTACATATTATCTATTAATTTTAGAATACATTCGATAACTTAAAACTCAAGCAAGGAGGGTTCCAAACCAAAACTTGATCAAAGAACAAGCCAACCAAATACTATTTATATTATTAGTTAGCTGCAAAGTAAGAGCAATTTATACTCTAGGATACTTTAAAAGGCTATGGCTTATGAAATTAATTATTTGTCATTGTTACTCCAAAGGTACATACGCTGCGAAAACATGGCTGCCGAAGCAGTTAAAGCCGTCAAGAGCGGTGAACTCAAGATCATACCGGAAATGCACGAGAAGACATGGTACCACTGGATGGAAGGCATCAGGGACTGGTGCATATCCCGCCAGCTGTGGTGGGGGCACAGGATACCGGCGTACCGGGTTATATTGCCCGCTAGTGAGGTAAGATATTATTTTATATTAAGTTATGTTGGGTAAGGTATATTATGATCTTATGAACTGAGTCGCCGGGCCATAAATGTCAAACAGTACGACGCGAGTAAGTTAGACTGTATGATGATTTATTGCCCGACGACTCAGTTCATAACGCTGTCACTATTAGCAATGTAGAACAATGAGGTACCTAAGTAGCAGTAAAAATAATAAAACAACTTTGAGCGGACATTGATATCCAATCGGGTACCTATTTATGTATTTAATCAGATTTGCTATACTTTTCACGCCGCAAGGAGGTACGCGAGGTGCTTAAACCGCGCCGGCGACGCACGCGCAGCGGTCGCAAGAAGTACGTGCGCAAAACGCGCACGCAACGCACCGTCGTACGTGTCAGTTGTTCTAACGCATGATTGTGCATTTGTAATTTTGTTGCATATCCCATCCGCATTTGCGTTATTTTTTTGATTTGATAATATTGAAATCAGAAAGGTATATACACAAACTTAAACTTAAAAATATCCTTTTTTTAAATCTATTTCAATTTATTAAAGCTGATGCAAAATTTCTTTACATATAAGGAATATATAAGGAAAGTAAAAAACGTGCTCACATCTGCCGGGATCTGAATTGGTATATGTATTGACAATATGTTGGCTTGCAACTTGTAACCAAATCACCTCCTATTATGTCCTGTGACTCTGTCTAGTTTAACGCTACCTTAGATGTAAGTTGGACGCTTTAATTTGGCCTTGACTTTATATTTTCTAAAACGAATAGTGTATTTTAGCCTGGCCATTTATCTATAGCAAGAGTCAAGCGAAAACTAATTAAATAATGTTAGACTTCTAAAATTATTAAAGAAAACCCCGGCTACTTCTTCTCCTTAAATATACTACTACAGATATTTGATTATATAGCGAGCAAACGAGCAGGCGGGTCACCTGATGGTAAGTGATTACCGCCGCCCATGAACATTTGCAGCACCAGAGGAACCGCCAATGCGTTTCTGGCTTTTAAAAATTATTAAATTAGTCCCTACATGTTTACTTATTCTTACGTTATTTAGCATGAAATAAGTTATGAATAGATGTAGCTAATACTAATAAAATTAACAGTAAACTAAGTATCGTTCATTCAACATTAAAACTCACGAATACATTTAAACATACATAATTATTTATAACATTAATTAAAACATGTACTGGTAGTCTAAACTACTCATTATAATACATTAACAACTTTAATACAGAAAGAGGAACAGTGGGTATCCGCTCATACCGAAGAGGAAGCCCTATCGAAAGCCGCATCCAAGTTCGGCGTTCCCACTGAAGACATCAAGCTGGCTAGAGACGAAGATGTGCTGGACACTTGGTTCTCCTCTGGCCTGTTTCCATTTTCGATATTCGGATGGCCTGATAACACGGACGATTTACAGGTAAACTCTAGTATAGTACTTGACAAACTGCGTTTTATATGTACATTTAGATTTAAACTTTATTTCAAACGGTCTAAATTTAAACTATTTCCAGTGGCCTCCACACTAGGTGACCTTTATCGTGGAGTCCATATTATTTAACAATTTTTGATTCACATAAACAATTTATAAAATTACAATGTACATATATTTCGTTTTAATATTAGCATAACACTTTGGCTTACAACTAATAAATTCATGCGGGGAAGCTACCGTCGCGTCGCAACGATTCGCAGCTGATCGCGTTGCGTTGTGCCATTATGTATGTGTGTATGTATGTATGTATTTATGTACTTGAGCAATAAAATCTACTGCCCCTGATTTAGGTATATACCTGTATTTCAGGCAAATAATATTTATACTACTTGTGTTTAGCCAGTTTGTGACGGCAAGATTTGCCTGTTTAATTGTGAGGTGTTTCAGGCTGCAATACCTAGAAACAAAGTTGTAGATTTTTTAAGTTTAGTTTTTTTTTAAAGATTTCGCGATTTTAATTTGCTAGAAAAAAAAAAGGGAGCATAGTTAAGAGTTCGTTACCCAATTCTGGAGAATGTACTCTGCATTGAAGAAAGCTCAGTTCTATAAAAGGAATGGAGATTTTACCTCCTCTGGTAAATTATTTACAAAATAAAATACTAATCGGACAAAAACAACTTATGTAGTTTAGGCCATTCCAGTACAAGATTTACAGAGCAATGGATCTTTTAAAATGATATACATATCAATATTATTTTACAGGCATTCTATCCTGGAACTCTGCTAGAAACCGGGCACGATATTCTCTTCTTTTGGGTAGCGAGAATGGTGTTCTTTGGACAACGGTTACTCGGAAAGCTACCGTTCAAGTAAGTACAAATTGGCTGACTGGACTTTTTTTTTATATCCTCTACAAGTTAGCCCTTGACGGCAACCTCACCTGGTAGTAAATTATGATGCAGTCTAAGATGGTAGCAAGCTAACCTGTTAAGGGTAAACCCACACTCCTAATTGGTTTCTACGCGACATCGTGCCGAAACGCTAAATCGCTTTGTGACACGTCTTTGTCGGTGGTTAATCGATGCGTTATCTCCCATTTCACTACCATATTTCTGTCTACTGATAATACTAATAACATAAGATCCGTCAAATAAATCAATTCCACGTTTTAGATTACTTCTCTCAAAAAGCTTCTACATGCTGTACAATGCATATACGGAAATCGTGGTGGTACAAAAATCATGTCCACACAAGTTTAAAAGGGTTGGATTTCATTGTATTGTAAAGTCAAAACTGGTAATATAATTAATGACTTACCATTTAATATTTATGCTTGCAGAGAAATCTACCTCCATCCAATGGTCAGGGACGCACATGGTCGAAAAATGTCCAAATCCCTTGGCAACGTGATAGACCCAATTGATGTAATCCGAGGAATAACCCTAGATCAGTTACACGCTCAACTCGCGGAATCGAACCTTGATCCTCGAGAAATCGAAAAAGCCAAGCAGGGTCAGAAGCAGGATTATCCAAATGGAATACCTGAATGTGGTACTGATGCTTTGAGGTAAAACACTGCACTATTTAGCTCATTACTATTTCGTGAATCGGTGAGATTACTCTCCTCTTAGACCATGGCGCGTTTAGAACCCTCGTAGCTTTAGGTTAAAGTTGCAGAATGTAGAGTTATTACCCCACAATAATGGAATAAATAATTATATATATTCAGTTTCATAAACTATATCATTGCACTTGAATGGAATAAAAGAATGATTATCCTTTTTGTTTGATGAAATTAATTTAACTCCTCTACAGATTTGCCTTATGTGCGATGACTCAAGGTCGGGACCTTAACTTGGATATTCAGAGAGTGCAAGGCTACCGGTTCTTCTGTAATAAACTATGGAATGCAGCCAAATTCGCGCTTATGTACTTCCCAGCGGATACTAGCTACAAGGTTGGCAATTCTTTTCTTTTCTATCGTAGGTAATCTACATAATATGACGCTATATAGAAATAAAATATGTCGAGTCAAGGGCGTCAGAGAGGTTTTTTTGTAATGGTGACGATTTTGTTTACTTTCGCTCATAGTAATTAAAACCACAACTTGCGGTTTTACACTTATTGCGACAATAACTAAGAGGTCCGAACAGTCCGATGTCTCGAGCGAGAGGATCCCGTGAAAGGCATCGACCGCCCGTATTTATAGCCAAGCATGCTTGTACAAAATTGATATTTACTGTCTAAATTGTGTTACCAAAATAGCCGCTGAATAAAGTTAATAACTTTTTCGCGCCGACAAATACGACCTAAATATAAAAGTGGGTTATTTAAAGCAGGATAAAAACAAAGCAAATGTTTCTAATTCTGGAATTGGGATGTAATAGAAAGGCATTTGCTCTCTCTATTCTTAAACTTTTGTTGTTCAATTTACTGATCATGAAACAGAGTAATGGCGATTTAGGATAGCAGGCAGCGCAGAGATTAAAGATGTATATCGAACAATTAAGCGGTCTATTAATGGCCTAGTGGTTAGGGCGTCCGCCTCCTAATCAGAGGTCGGGGGTTCCAACCCCGGCACGCAACTCTCACTTTTCGCAGTTATATGCGTTTTTAAAACAGTTAAAATATCACTTGCTTCAACGGTGAAGGAAAACATCGTGAGGAAACCTGCACGCCTGAGAGTTCTCCATAATGTTCTCAAAATGTTGTGAAGTCTGCCAAGCCAGCGTGGTGGGCTATGGCCAAACCTTTCTCATATTGAGAGGAGACCCGTGCTCTGTACTGTGCCGGCAATGGGTTGATCATGATGATGATGATCGAACAATGGAAGCCCATCGATTGATATGAAGATGAACATGATTTAAATGTTTTTTTCTATTGTTACACAAAAAATAATATTTTCAGGTACACGAACCAAAACTTTCTCCAGGCCTATCCTCGATGGACCGATGGATGCTGTCGAAAATAGCGTTAGCTGTGCAAAAAGTGAATCAAGGCTTCCAAAGCTACGAGTTTCCATCAGCCACCACACACTGTTACAATCTGTGGCTGTATGACCTTTGTGATGTTTACTTGGTGAGTGACGATCTTCGTAACCCACTAGTTGTTTTTAAGGCTAAAATCTTGAAATGTGGCTTAGCTCAGCCAAAGTTAGTGTTAAAACGAGACAGAGTCAAGTCTTAAGTCAGAAGCAAGGAAGCTCTCTTTGTAGATATTTATTTATTTCAATTTTTCTTGGCCCTACCTTGGTCCCCAAACTGGGATAGCCTGTATCTTGGGGGTTAGTCTCTTCCAATTGTGCAATAAAAAAATAAACTATTATACCTTAAAGTTAGAAATTAATCACATTTATATGTGAGTGTGAGATATGGGTGGGTGTGTGGGTGAGTGGAGATGTGTGTTGATGAGTGTGTGAGTTTGAGTGTGGGTGGGTGAGTGTTAATACTAATATCGGCCTAAGTTTTTAACCACAGAGTTAAACTGTTATATTACCTACTTAACAGGTTTTTACACGGCTTAGCGCTGAGCGGAACGTCTTTGTCGAATGGCCAGTAACTAGCCACGATCGAGGACTCCCACTTAACCTGAATTTTTTGAGAATCCAACGTAGAACCTCTCACCAATGCGACCACGACGATCATCACGACGTCTGAGGTTGTCAATAATGGACTTTCGCTAAGTAACAACTGCTATCCAATATTTTCCAGGAATATCTAAAGCCGGTGTTCGCGCAAGGCACGGAAGAGCAAAAGGTGGCCGCGCGCCGCACTCTCTACACGGCGCTGGAGTACGGGCTCAAACTGCTCAGTCCGTTCATGCCGTTCATAACCGAGGAACTGTATCAGAGGCTACCGCGACAAGACACCAGCTGTCCGTCCATCTGTATCGCTCAATATCCCGTTGTGAGTTCCAGCTTACAAATACATAGTTCAGCATAAACCTTTTCACGAGTGGACAAATCTTTCTTCTTTGGATTGACTGTCCAACTATTTATATAGATGTATTTATAAATGGACTACTCACATATATTCTGCAAAATGGCAATTTTGCAGCAATGGTGCATTTTTAGTAATTATTTATGTGGAGAAATCTTCCATAATTTTATAGCTTATTGTGAATTATGTTTTCTTGGCACCCCTTAGAATTTGTAATGCAAAATATATCAAGACAAAAACTTTCTTATATAGGAATCTGACGCGCCCTGGCGTTCCGAAGACCTAGAAGCCAATGTGGAGATCGCCCTGAAAATCGTCCATCTCGTCCGTTCAACCCGCTCCGAGTACAACCTCACCAATAAACAGAAAACGACAGTACACTTGGTAACTAGCGGTGACCATCTCGAGGTCAGGGAGCTGTTCCACAAGCTGCAGTCTCTGGCGAACAGCGAGCTGAGTGAGGAGCAGCCTCCCAGCGGGTGTTCGATACTCACTGTCTCCGACAAAATTGAAGTGCATTTAGTGTTAAAGGTTAGTTGCCTCTTTTGTTCGTATTTTATAATTACTCAAGTCGATTTTTAGATCACCCATGTTCCATTCGCTAGGAGCTGAAGAAAGAAGTTAACAAACTAGAAGTTTAAATCTATACGAATAAGGTTAATTTTGTTGTTGCTGTGTACACTTGTCATAGAATAAAGATTCACAGCTAGAAATCGTATGTTAAAGTCACACTGTAATCTGATACTATCAATCCGACAATCCAACCCTCTCGTAGTTGCGGCTTCTTTTTACTCCCCCGACCTAAGCGCTCCTCTCCGAAAGAAGAGACCTAAACATATCCTTCATGACCTTGACGATCAGATGACTACCGACAACATACTCGTACCACCTACCACACAATCATACGCGACACACCGTCTTCGCCGGCGAAGACGAGGTCCCTTACGTCTTACGGATGTGGGCTCCGTCCACGGCCTCGAAGACATACGGACCACTCACCGTCCGACCCCCCCGTTATCCCAAACGTCGCCTAAGCCGAGGTTCGGCCTCACAGAAGGCGCCCTTAGGCCGACGTCAACATTTCTCAAAATTTCTTCTGGCAGAGCTTCTTTCCGAAGCTAGCCAACCAGCCCGGTTACGCTGTGGCAACCAATAGGATTAGCACAGCTAATAGACAGTCCAAAAAAAATCTGATACTATTATTGTTTTATGCTAGGCAATGCTTTATTGTTACTTTCGAATTTGGCTACTTTAATTATTTGTTACAGGGGCTGATTGACCCGCAAAAGGAGATCTCAAAACTTGACAAGAAGAAGGAGGCCCTATCACAAACGATAAATAAATTACAACAAGCAATATCATCTGAGGACTATACAACTAAGGTCCCGGTCGAAGTGCAAAAACTAAACTCTGAAAAGCTCACGCAGTCCCAAGGCGAAATGGAGCGGTTGCAAGCCGCTATAGAAACATTAAAACTTATGTGATGCTTAACACAGATTTCGCCGTAGATATTATATTATAACCCGAGTCAGATTTATTGTCAATGGTTTCATGTTAAATATTAACGAGTAGAGAAAAAATACTAAAATGCCTTTTTTAGTACAGTTACGTGTAAAGTAAAGGCTAGAAAACTGATTTAGATCCTTTTAATGAACTAAACATTTACATGGTTGATAAAATTACCTTCGTGCGTGAAATAGTTGATAATGATAAAGGTGTCAGGGGGAACAACCGTTGACCATTAGTGAGCAGTTTATTTGTATGAGCATAGTATGGGTTGACTGACCGCTTGTGTTCGATATAGCAGAGCGGCCCCCGCAGTTAAGAAACTTCGAAAGAACACCTGCTTTCTTTCTGTACTTTGTGATATTTTTTTTTGATGATTTGATGTTTATCCAATATAATTTACTCTCATGAAACCAATAGATAATAACCTAAATATCGGTTCTAAACATGTTACGCGGCATGCACTAATAATAAATTTGTGAATCCACCTATAACGAGGTGGATACATGTTAAATGTGAAGGCATATCTAACGGTTTAAATCGAATGTTTTAATTTTTAGGGAAATGTGAACTAAATACCTCGTTTAGAAAAAATGTTGCTAATATTTATGAAAATTTATTTATTAAATAATCATAGTTACATCATGTACTTCAAATCGGCTAGTATAAAATGAGGCGTGTAGTTGCAAAACCCGCTAAAATGATGATAAATGATTTTACTACACCAACAAAATAAAAAAATAATTTTAATGCTTTCTGACTAAACAAACGCAGTCCGGTTAAGCCTTAAAATTATTCGTTGGGGGATTGGAAAAAAGGATACAATAAATCTATACACAATATTATATTTTTCATTAAGATATCGGCCAAATTCAAAAGTTCAAAAGTTCTTAATTCATTGTAGAGGAATTTAGAAGTTTTAGAATCATATAATTATATCTACAGATGACATTTATGGAGGTTTTGCAAGAAACATTATTGAGAGTGACTAATAGAGTTTGGATAGTGTTATACTATAAGAATTTTTGCGTGACAACTTAAAGATTATAAGTAGCCAACAAGAAAACAATAAAACACATCAAAATTATTGTTGAGGAGTTTATTACAAATAAAACCTTACCAATTTTACAAATTCAAAACACGTGTTACATACATCATTATGTATACATTTTCAGAACTCACTCGCAATTTTTGCTCTGTGTCAATTGTCATGTCAAAAATATGGTATAGCTGGTAAACTCAGCTCAGTACAGCATAATATTATTGTAAATTGAACACTTGAAAAGAGCAACTGCAGAGTTGTTGGTTCTTCTTGGTAGGAACAGCATTCAGAATCAGTGCTAAATTATCCATAGTTATTTGTCAAGTTTGCCTTTTATATATTCCATTCTTTAGACCGTAAGAAAGGCACCAAATAGTGTTTTATATTAGTCTCTGATGTAATGCACTTTAAGTTCATCAAGCACTACATTTTAATCGCTGTAACAACCTCTGCTATAATCTTATTTTCAGTCACAATTAACCTGTTGTTTCAAACTTAAAATTAGGCTTATTTCAAGTGCATTGAGAAATTACCCCATTGGCCTCTTTGCATTACGGTTCATCTAAAAATATAAATAACATGGTACCTTAAGTAAGAAATCTTACCATTTATTGGTCACGATGAAATAAAAATACATTAGTTTTATGTTGATGAGAAGAGATTTTTATCAGAAGAGGCCAGTTCCAGCATAGGCTGATGAGGATATTTAATAATCTGGTCACTATTTTATGTTGAAGATTCCCATTTTGTTTATTTCAAAGTATCTTGATAATATAAAAGAGTTACAATATTGCTATCGGATCGTTTTTACTGGGAAATAAAACATTTTATGATTCGCCCTCATTCTAGATGAGGCAGTTATGTAGTTTTTACATTTTTTTTTTCTTCGTTTTATGGCTTTACACAGATTAGCCAATGTCAAGTTTATTATTTTATTAGTTCTCTTTTCATGGCTTTGCACAGACCAGCCAATGTCAAGCTTATAACAATGTAGAAGTTAGGGAGAAATGGCGGGAAACTTCGCACTCTGCGGACGCGGCTCCCTCAAACCCTTCCCAAATCAATACCCGTCAACCATTCAGAAAACTAGCCACTTCACAAACGACACCAAAACTGTCCACGACACAACCAACACCAGTCCCTTCCTCACCAGTTTCAAAATTAGCCAACATTAATTCAAGAAAAGCGTGAAAAAACCGCGCCCGCCATATACGAAGTCTCCCGCCTTTCCAGGTTTTTACATTATCTATATCAAGTAGCATAATCTTCTGTTTTACACTATTTTTTTGAGTCTGTGACCGGGTGTTGAATTTTAAGATCTGTCAAGTGTCAATTTTAAAGTTCTAAGCAAAATTTATATGTCAATCATTTAATTTGTTTTACAGATGTTATTGTTTTAGATTGTTTACATTAACCTTTTTCAAAGATAAAGTTTATAAGAGCGGGAAATCTACGGTAGGTAGAGGACATTCTCGTAGTTGTGAAGTTGTGCTGTATGTGATTAAGAAAAGTCATCTTCTGTTTTCTTAGATATGGAGTTTCCTTCTCTCGGTGAACACTGTCAGAAGAAAGACTGTAACCAAACAGACTTCCTGCCCCTTCAGTGTAAATGCGGAATGGTGTTCTGTCGCCTACACTTCAACGATCATTGTTTATCAGGGCAGTGTGAGTTGGCGCCTAAACCAAAAGAGGTTAACTTTGAGAATGACGATCAGATTTACAGGTGTTCGTCGAAAGGCTGTAGGAAGGGAAATCTGCATGAAATGCAATGTAATAAGTGCAAGAAACATTACTGTATAGAACATCGGTTCCACCCGTGAGTTATATTTATTTTAGTAAAACTTTCTACTATAAATATATATACAAGTACTCATCAGTAGCTAGTTTATTCTACGGAAGTTTGTTGAGTATTTCATTCACTATAGTTAGGCTGAGATGTATGAAGCATGCTTTGATTTTGCTCAGCCAAAGTTTTTGTTTAAACATGCCAGACTTATGTTGGACAGATAATTTTGCCTCGTTTTAATTGTTCTTAAGTTAGAGGTCAGGCTAAGCTTGCTTTATAGATTCAACCTTCCACACAATCCAGCAATAAATTGGAGTGTAAATTGGGTGTTCTATTAAATTAATTCAGTTTTGTAAACAGAAAATTCAAAGTTTGCCCCCTGAATTACCATAAGGCCATAATAATTCATGACTCATTATCTTAAACTAGCTGACCCGGCAAATGTTGTTTTGCCATTTAAATTATTAGAAATTGTTATATTTTAATTTCGCCATAACTTCAGAACCAAATGTCCAATTTTAATGATTGAAAGACCTAATATTATCTACATAAACTGTACTTAATGATGAAATAATTTATTTTGATAAGGATTAACAGCATGAGTAAAACAAATGCATTTAAATGTAGTAAAAAAAAAAAACAAGATTTTTAAATAATTAAATGGTTGTTGAGCCTCACTCGACATCGATAGAGTGTGCCGCTGACTTTTTTTGTAGAAATTTATAAGATCTACAATTAATAAGAACATTTTATGGTTCTATCTTTTATAATTTAGGCTATGTACGCAAAATAAGTAACTTTTCTGGTTGATTTTTTACACCTTGTGTCCGAAAAAAACACAAATATCGTACGGAACCCTATTTTTTTCCAAAATAAAATTTAGCCTATGTTACTTGTGGATAATGTAGCTTTCGAATGGTGAATGAATTTTTAACAGTTCTGTGCACAGTAGTTGAATATTAGTGTAGATAATATTCAACCACTGTGCACAGAGTTCTACTCTTTTATCTATATAACTTAGAGCTAATAAACCCTTTTTTGTATGAGTTTTATATATATTTATATTTCTATAACAGTAGGCTAATAAGGTAGTTTGATTTATAACTATTATACAACTGAGTTATCTACAAAGTTATATAGCGTAAGTGTAAGGCCATTAAAATTTAAAGAAAGTATTTTTATGAGGGTGATAGGTAATTAATCTTAGTTCATAAATTAAAGTATAGTAGTGGTAAGAAGAAATGGAGCACATACTTTTCAATCATTCACATTCCTTCACAGATCATGTCCAGAAATAGATGATGAAACTATGTCAGCAAAAATAGAACAATTCGAAGCACCAAGACGTCAGTTTAAAGAAGCTAATAAATTGTTGCAAGAAAAGGTGAGCTATTTATTTCAACTAGATTAGGTTAATGTGCACATATTTAAGCTTAGTTAGAGCAGCTGATCTCTGTAAGCTATTTCATTATAAAACACCAACATGACAGCAAAGATTAAGAAAACCTCTACCAACAGTACCATTGAATATCAGTGTGTGCACTTCATATATGCAAAAAAGCAGTGCACATTCAGTCTTGGGTGAATGGAAACATTTGAAATAAAAAAGGTTTCAGGTTTTATTTGTCGGTAAGGCTGGTGTTGTTGAAACACATTCTATGACAGAGACATTGAAACAAAAGTTAAACTAAGTGGGTATTTCAATTAAAATATATATGTATACACTATAACATGTTTCAATCAAATTTTGTATTATTATATCATTGAAAGATTTTTCTGTATCAAATCATATTAGTCATAACCTGCTCCAAAATTTTGTGCACACTGCAATTTTATATTCTGTGACACTACGTAGAAGATTTGATAAAAAAATTTTTTTTTTTTGTTCCCACAGATAACGGAAAATATACGAAAAGCGCTCCAGTCATCAGCAAAAGTGAAGACAGCGTCAAAAATCCATTTAATGAGGATCAAACAAAAAGCTCTCGGCCCCAAATCAATACCTGTCACAGACAGAGTGTATTTTGCTATCAAAAAGCCTACTGATTTGCAACCAAAATCAGTAACTATTGTCAAAGATGAAAATAATATAAAGAATATTGAGTCAATAATGCTTGATCCAGATTTAAAAGATACCGTTCCAGTATTTATTTCTAAGAAGTGGAGTTTAGGTCGTACTATTGATTCTATATGCGATACAGGCAACATTACGAATGATAATAACAAAATTGGTAATACAAAACTCAGGCTATTTCGACAGTTAGATGGTTATTGTATTAGTCCTTTAAGAATGGACGTGGAAATTGCAGAATTGTTGGCCAGAGAGGTTTTATTGGAGGGTGACAAGTTAGTCATAGAGTATATAGATCATAATGTGCTCAATCATATTGACGAAGATAATGTACAGATATTTTTAAGTTAAATATATAATTCATTTTAATTTTGTATTATATTTATTTTATAAAAAACATGATTGTGTATCATTATTTTTTCTTTCAAAATAATTCTCGAGTCAATCCACCTGTTATAGCTTTACAGTTGTCATTAAAATTAAAATTGAAATAATCTGTTTTCATATAGTCCTTTGAAAGGCACTTTTGACGCGTCAATAATTTACATAGTAGTGATTTGATGGTGATAACTACATTCGTAAGCTTAAAACTAAAGCTATGAGGGTTCCAAACGCGCCCCGGTCTAAGAAAGAAACCCACAACAAACAGCCAGGTAAATTTTCTTTTGTTAATTAATGTATGTTATAATGAATTTTATTATTCTGCAAATATTATGAAAGCTCTTAACAGAGAATAGATATTCTTTCTCAGCATATTAAAAATCAGACGATTTGCTGGCCTATAAAAGAATTTATATAAAAGACATTAGGCAAATATGACTCGGTCGGCGGCCATCATCGGAAATTATTTAATTTCATTCGTTGTCATACACTAATTATTAATTAATACATATAAATTGGAGTCTTAACTGATGTCAGTTTATTGATACATTGATGTAAAAAGAAGGGGCGGTGATAGCCTAGTGGTTAGGGCGTCAGCCTCCTAATCAGAGGTCAGCGGTCCGAATCCAGGCACGCACCTCTAACTTTTCGGAGTTATGTGCGTTTTAAAAAAATTAAAATATCACTTGCTTCAACGGTCAAGGAAAACATCGTGAGGAAACCTGCACGCCTGAGAGTTCTCCATAATGTTCTCAAAGGCGTGTGAAGTCTGCCAATCCGCACATGGCCAGCGTGGTGGACTATGGCCAAATCCTTCTCATATTGAGAGGAGACCCGTGCTCTGTAGTGAGCCAGCAATATTCATGATGATGATGATGATGATGATGCAAGACACGAAAATATTAATGTCACCGCTGCGGCGTTTTTAGACGGAACAATCATATAATACAACCTCATACGTAAAAAATAAACATAATTTTTACGTAAAAAAGTTTGTATCATTGAACCTTTAACCTCAAACACTTCCCAAACTACATATTTCGCAAAAATAGATAAATAGTAAAGATTTTACCTGTTAAAAAACCTAGTTTCTTCAGTGCCCGGCTCTGCACTGGGTCATACTGCTTTATTAATTTGCTCAATCTCTTTTGAGTCTGAATTTAGTAGAAAACTTCCAAAATAAGTTTAGGGATATTGAATAGTAAAACTTAAAAACGGTTATCTCAAAAGCTGTTTAGTTCTGTATTGTAGCAATTGTCCTGTTGTAAGGAAAAATATGCCTAATATTCGATTAAATTAATTTAGTTTTCTGACTCTTCTTCCCTGATACTTATAATTCGGGTTTCTTCTAAACAATAGTGAATTGATATCATTGAACATTTGCGCTGTACCTTAAACGGTTATTCCTTGTTATCAAACGTTTCTTTTTTTTAACACTAATAACATGACTAAGCTATAGACTGCATAGAAACCTAAATAATAATAAAAAAAATTAAACATTAAGGCGCTGTGTATAGTGAAATTGAGTCGAATGAGTATCGTTTTCTGCAAAATCTATAGCTCATAACATTATGAAAAAAAATATGGTTACACTTGATCGTATTTCTGACGTGATGGCCGATTTAGAAACACGATTTAACAAAGTTTACTAGATAAAAAAAAATTGCAATCGCACCTCTGAAAATACTTAAATACTAATTTTTCTCAGTTATGCCTAAATTGATTAGGGTGAAATTAAGTACAATTATTTGTGATATATTAATAGAGTAATTGGCCGATTTACATTTTGCATAAAACGTATATTATAATTTTAATAATTTTTATTACGATTTGGCACTTAGGTCCTTTGCATCCCAGTATCGGCGTCCTTGTTACTCGTACGCAAACCGACAGTGATCGCTGAGGCGCGTTGCTAGGTGGACCTGTGACCAGCTGCGATCGCCCGTCATGCAAACATTATTTTCGATTACATTAATTAAAAATTTGTTACAGGAATTTATTTCGTTTATATTAATTCATTTAAACATAGTGTCTGTAGTAAAAGGTGTAAATACGTGTGTTTATAAATAGTTCTGGTAATCTAATCATATTATCACAGTAAAATCAAATTGCTTAAGGTAATGAATAATGTACCTTAATTTCACCGTTACTTTAATAAGAACTGTGGCTCAGTTGAATCAAGCTCACATGTGGTGCATTAGATAAGCGGGAGTTCGGATCCTAACAGGTTTCAATAACTTTTTTTTTCGTAAATATTTTTATATTTTTTATTATTTTCGTATTTTGTATTTTTGAATATTTTTTTATTTTAATATATTAATTTTGAACAGACAACTGTCATTGTTTTACAAGAGTGAGGATAATTATTTGCTTGACCTGAGTAATAATCAAAAATACCGCCGCTATCAATTCGGCGTATGTAAGTATGTAGTAAAGTAGGCAGACTTTAGATTTAAATACGCCGACTTCATTGGAGGTACGCCGACTACTTTAGAGGTTTGCTGTCTATTTTTATCAGTCAGCATGCGTAGTAGTATTTTTGTGGGTTCATTAGAGTTTCCCGTGGTTAGTTTTTGAGATTGTTTCAATAATAAAATAAAATAAAAAAAGCCATTTATTCTACTACCAAGTCAATAAAAATAATAAATTATGTCAATGTTTTTTTTTTCTTACAAGTTTCAGTCAAATTTTATATTGTAATATCACAAGTGTTTGGTAGAAGTCGCCTCTCTGGCGTAGGCCTCCCCCAGCTCTTTCCAAGTCTTCCTTTCCTTAGCTTCTCTGGTCCATAACGGGCCACTGACGTGAAGGAACAAGACCGCCCACCGTCTTCTTGGCCTTCCTCTTTTTCTTTTGCTACTACGCGGAATCCATTCTGTGGCAATTTTTGTCCATTTTGTATCTGTCATCCTGCAGATGTGACCAGACCATTTAAATTTAAGCAATCGTATTTGGCTGATGACATCTTTGACCTTGGTTTTTTTTCCGAATATTTATGTTGCTCACCTTGTCAGATAGTTTGATACCCAGCATGCTCCTCTCCTTTTTTTTATCCAGCAGTTGCAGATGATATCCGGCCATAATTCTTTATAAAATAGTAATTTCACACATATGCCACTTGTCTAAATACACTTGTATACACTCTAATTATACATGACTTTTTCATTATAAGTTATCTCATTTATAAATATTTCCCATTGGATATATTAATATTTTTGTTAGAATGGTCAAGCTCCAAGATTCCTCTTGTCTTTTTTCACTTTGGGCAGTCTGGTACAGTTAAATGAACTGCTAACGGATTTGGATGATGTTTTAGCCGCAATTTGTAGTTTATACAGAATGTTGGATTTCCTGCTTCACAGTATAGTGATACATCTGCGTTCATGGATCTCGCTATTTCTTAAAAACCATAATGCGTTGGCTTTTTGTTTGAGTATGTAATCCTCTGCCCGTTGTATCACTTTGATATCAGAGTCGCATGCGGAGCCCCAGAACGGGATTCCAAATTGCCAGATTGGTCTGAGTAAAGCCTTGTAGATGAGAAGTTTGTTGTCAGTTGTGAGCTTTGCGTTTCTTGAGAGTAACCAATACAAACCAGTGTACTTAAGTTTCAGTTCGACCTTCTTTGCTACAATATTTTGTCGACAAGTCATCGTTCTATCCACAACAAGAAAGTGTGACAACCACCGGACTTTGGCTTTAATCTCCCACGCTAGCAAATCGCCACTTTAATCAAAAATCAAAAGCCAAATCTCTGAAGAACAGGCAGGCTTTGTTAAGGGGTACCCGCGAACAGATAGTCAACATCAGACTAATTATAGAGAAAAGCTACGAATTTGACAATCCTGTCATCATCTGCTTCGTAGACTATAGCAAAGCTTTTGACTGGACCTGCATGTGGAAGGTTCTCTTAGAACTGGGCGTACCTCAGCATCTTGTGGCACTACTACAAACCTGATACAATAACAGCCAAGGTTCCGTCAGATTAGATAAGACCATGACAAGCTCATTTTACTTAAAAAAAAGTGTGCGTCAGGGATGCATTTTGTCACCCATACTTTTTAATGTTTATGTTTAGTTCATAATCCGTCGCACTTGTGAATCTTAGGATGGGGGCATAAACATTGGAGGCACCACAATTACTAACTTGCGGTACGCTGATGACACTACACTTTTGGCATCCAATGAAGCAGAAATGGTGACTCTCCTTAGTAAGTTGGAAAATGTAAGCAAGGAACTTGGTCTTTCCATTAATCCATCTAAATCAAAGATCATGGTTGTGGATCGAAGTGGCAAACTTAATCTGACGGGTGCACTCAAGTTAGAAGTTGTGGATAACTTTATTTATTTAGGCTCATGTATAACAAACAATGGATCTTGTGAACAGGAAGTGCGCAGGCGAATTGGTATGGCAAAGAATACCATGTACCAGCTATCCAAGATCTGAAATAGCAAGAGCATATCAATTCGCACCAAGCAAAGACTAGTAAATGCTCTGGTTATTTTCCATATTTCTATACGGTTCTAAAACATGGACTCTTCGGGCTACAGATCGCAAACGCACTGATGCTTTCGAGATGTGGTGCTGGAGGAAGATACTAAAGATACTGCATTCAGGACCAACGCATCTATCCTGAAAGGGTTGAAAATTACAGCAAAGCTGAAAACTATATGTATCAAGCGCACCTTGAAATACTTCGGACACAGCCCTGGGAATTTAGGAAACTACTCGTAACGGGCAAAGTGGAGGGAAGAAGGCCAAGAGGACGTAGCCCCATGCGTTGGTCCGATCAGATCAGCACTGCACTCGGTACATCATTCCACGCCACACCACATAAAGCCGGAAACAGAACCATCTGGAGAAACATCATACGGAAGAAGATGATCCATGCTAAGGATCGCGACCCTCAGTAATGAGAATGACGATGCAAAGAGACATCTTTCTATGGAAGACGATTGTGGGGTAGTTGTTTGGTGCTAAGCCTAACTGGAGGGCAGTCACCTGATCTCAGAGTGAACGTTTTGTGCTGTGATTTCAAAGCAATAGCTAGAACTTTCTATTTATCATGGATGAGTTTCTTGGAGGCTTTTTTGTAGCATTTCAGATGCTTTTGCAGGTTTCTCGTAAGAAGCAAGTAATGTAGTATCATCAGCGAAGGTTTCTACAGATACTCTACAAGTTTTTGGTAGGTCGACTATAAATAATGTGTATAGGATTGGACCTAACACTGAGCCATGAGGTACTCCAGCTTTAATATAGTAGAATCTAGAGGTACATTCACCTTCTGTGACCTTAAAAATTTAAACTAGTAAAGCAAGGTAGGTGTGTGGTAGAAGCATTTTGATTTTCCGAAACAAGCCTTGTTGCCAAACTTTTTCAGGCTTATTGTATATCAAAGAAAACATACAGTTTTCGTTCATGTGTTTTTCTTATGATTTGACATACTCGGTGAACTTGTTCAATAGTTGCAGTTTGTCAATAGGTCTTTTCTAAAACCGAATTGGTGGTCAGGCAGTATTTTTCTGTCAGAGATTACATGCAGTAGGCTATTTAGCATTATCTTTTCAAGTGGTTTGGATAACGGTGGCAGCAAACTTATAGGTATGTCTATAAGACGTAACTTTACTAGAAGATTTACCAGGTTAGCAGATCAGAGATTTGAGGGATTTCCACAACAGTGGGAAATAACCAATTCTAATTATGCTGTTGGAATGGACAGTACGATACATAAGGCCTTTTTTTGGAGGTTCTTTCATTACTCTTTTGTCTATTAGGTCAAATCCTGGAGCTTTCTTGTCTTTGAGTGTTGTGACTGCCCTTCGAATCTCCTTCGGTGCGACACACTTAAGAGGTTGATATAGCTGGAAGTCCTGATCCAATATCTTATGAATGTCAGATTCATCTGCATTTGCTAATTCCATATTTGGTGCGAATAGTATTACAAATGTAAGTATTACAATCTTCAATAGGAGAGGTAGAAACAGCAGGTCGAGTAATATTTATAATTCCTTTCATAGAGAATATCTACGGGCTTTAGTAGGAGAGAGCGATTCAATGCTAGTTTTATTTGTATCATCCTCAGCTTCTACAATCACATATTTTAAGGAATGTCCATTAGGACATTAATATACCCTTATACTTTTATGTTATGTATTTTTTCCACTTTTCTTTTTGTCCTTATATTATGCAATTAAGTTGGTTAAAATAAATAAAAAATAAAATAGCTACATAATTTTCTTTTCGCTTGGTGGCCATCGCTTTCTATTGCCATGGATAAATATATAGAATAAGTGTAATGGGCATGAGTCGAAATGCCCACATAAAAAAAAGCTGATTTTTTGACCAGGTACCCTCCCCAAAACACCTCACTAAACTTTCATCACATATTCTAGGAACACAGCAAAGGACAAGCATATCAAAACATTTTTTATTTATATAAAAAGATGGATCGTTTACTCCGAATCATACAAGTAGGTAGTAGGAAGAAATACCAATTTTCCAAATTTGAAATTTTGATTGAATTTGAAATCCGATGTTTATCAGGGAAAATTTAATTTTTATGTACGAAAATTATTGTAAACAATATTAAAACATAAACAAGATTAAAAAAAAAAAAGCATATTTTGTTTAAGATGCGAAAAATTCGAATTCACGTTGTATTAGTCCAGACGACCGTTCTAACAAGTGACGAAATTAAGGTAACGTATCTATACCTATAGTTGATAAGACTTGTCGCGAGCCGTTTATTGCAACTGTTATGGCGAGCTGCACTAAGTATTGCGCGAGGTGGGCGGGGCTAACCGTCCGCTACTGCCGTTGCTTCACCCCCTCAAATACCTAAAGTTTGTCTATACAGAGCGCCTTAATTACCAGTTAATAAATAATTATAATGCATGACTAGGTGAAAAAAAATTACAGGAATTAAATAAATAAACCTATAATAATATCAACATTATTTGTAATTAACCTAAAAGTCGTATTATAGTTATAAAATCTCTGCTTCACCATTTTCTTTATTCATCGATGTCGACCTTTGGTAATCAACGAGCGGCAACAAGAGCGGCGGGGCGGAGGGGTTTGTGTGACCGGTGGGAGGGGGGGTGGCCGCTAACTTGTACCGTTCAATGAGCCAGTTGCACGTCCCCGTACGAGCTATAAGCGTTAAGAGATCTCTTCTATACTGCTTCGTCAGTATCGCGTATAGGAAGGGGTTTGCGCACGCGTTCAGCGGATAGAAGAACACCAGCAGCACCTTGCCATGACTGACGTCGACCAATGGGACGCCTGCTAAAGCTGTCACTCCGAAAAATGCAACCGGTGCCCAACAGAGCAAATCAGTGCCTATCAGCAGGGCCATCTTATTGGCTATTCTTCTCTCAGCAGCCGCGGCTGCAGCTCTGCCGCCATACTTCTCGCCGCCCACGCCTAGAGATCTATAAATCTGAACGTAGCACACTACTATGGTCACCCAAGCGACCGCGTTCGTAAGAAACAGTGAGCCTTGGTAAACAGCATCGCCGACATCTTTGCTCTCCGCCGGTAAGCAGATTGACGTTGAGGAATAATCCGAGACGCCAGCCAAAGGCATCCCAGCCATTAAAATCGAGAACATCCACCCTCCAACCATTATTTTAGCCGCTGCGCCCAAAGATATCCTCCTTTCTAAATAGATCGCGTACGTGATAGCGAACCATCGCTCCAAGGTCACAATGGTGAGGGTAAATACTGACAGCTGTCCGGAGAATACGGAGAGGAAACCCGCGATCTTGCATCCCACTCCGTATTGCCAATTGTATGCGTAATTGAAGAATTCTCCGTAACTCCTAAGGTCGATTACAGCCAGCATGAAAAGGTACAGCCCAGTGCATAGATCCGAAAACGCTAAATGGCACATCAGAAACCTAGGCACCGTTAGTTCCGTGTGGTTTGTAGTGAGAACTAACAGGACAGCAGTGTTCCCAACCACGGCGGCAGCGATAACGAACCACACACTGGCTCGCAGCCAGGACCAGCCCATCACATCCTCACAAGGGTTGAGGGCGTCTGGCTGTGGCGTGCATTTAACTTCTCGGCGGCGACTGAAACAAATTGTTGGATTAGTTCAGATAATTATTTTTCCCACATTGCTATTATTGACGCGTTTTTTTAATATAATAATAGATAAATCTTCATTTGAGCACTTTAATCATTACACAATACACAGCTGTAACATATTTATTAATTATAATTTTAATTGGTAGAATTAGAGTGTCTTAGAATGAACTGTGACTTCAAGACTAGGATTCTCTGTGTCGTGGAAATACTTGTATCGTTTCCACGTAAAGCGGATGGTTCTCGGCCGTCCAAGTATGGATAAGGACAAGAAGAAAAATCAACACGTGACGATCATCGAAGCTAAACTGCGT
This sequence comes from Lasiommata megera, assembly GCA_928268935.1. NCBI lineage: Eukaryota > Metazoa > Arthropoda > Insecta > Lepidoptera > Nymphalidae > Lasiommata > Lasiommata megera. The sequence goes on along the minus strand of OV743322.1, from coordinate 15,191,819 downwards.
TATAGGTACACACGAAACGTTGCGATCGATCATTTACGCTACGGCCTCTTGCAAACAAGAACCGACAGGATGTGTAGAATCCAATGAAAAGGGCTATAAAACTGTCATGTTCTTAATAAGGTACCCGTACTACCATCTTAGGCTACATCACCACTTACCACGAGCTGAGATAGCAGACAAGGCCTAACTTACAGTGGATAAAAAAAACCAAAAACTGTATCTGTCTATAGAAGCGATCTTTTTTCAGAAACTACTATCATTATATTCATTCATTTTTTTTTTCGGACTGTCTATTAGCTGTACAAACCCTATTGGTTGCCACAGCGTAACCGGGCTGTTTGGCGAGCTTTGGAAAGAAGCTCTGCCAGAAGAAATTTTGAGCCCTAGGGCTCGAAGAAACTATGAGAACGACTGCCTAAGGGCGCCTCCTTTGAGGCCGAACCTCGGCTTAGGCGACGTTTGGGATAACCGGGGGGTCGGACGGTGAGTGGTCAATACGTCTCCGAGGCCTTGGATGGAGCCCACGTCCGGATGACGTAAGATAGCGGGGACCTCGTCTTCGCCGGCGAAGACGGTGTGTAGCGTATGATTGTGTGGTAGGTGGTACGAGTGTGTTGTCAGTAGTCATCTGATCGTCAGGGTCATGAAGGATATGTTTAGGTCTCCTCTTTCGGAGACGAGCGCTTAGGTCGGGGGAGTTCATTCATTGTACCATCGTGTGGGTCTATAAGTTCACCTCAAGCTGAAGTTGCCGCACTCGGCGGAGTAGGAAACCCCCAGGCTGCCGTTAACCGGTGCGTGGAAATTCTCCATCTCCTCGTCCTCCAGGCTACCCGAGTCAGAGAAGTACTCCTCGCTGCCCCACGACTCGTACTCGTAACTAGATGTCGACGTGTCGTTTGGATCACTAGAAGCAAAACAATTGACCTGGTACCATTAACACATATGTAACTTGGTTCTAGGCCCAACCCTTACGCTATCCCCATAATTAAAGTAGGTAATAAAAAAGTAAACAATTATATTTATTATTTTGTTATTTTGCGAATTATAATGTAACAATAACTTATTTAGAAAATTGCCTACTTGTTTCGATAATTGTACATTGTTTTCGAGTGTGAAACAATAGTTATCTACGTACCTAGAAGGTGTTGTTAACATCTCAGCTGAAATTGGATTTGTGGATCGTCGCTTTCTGGACTCTGGAGAAGAGGTCTGGTCATTTTGGTTGCATCTCTGTTGACCAAGAGAGTAACTATGACAAATATATTACATTAATTTGGACTCCTCATTACACCCTTTAAAAAATACGAGGAATGAAGGTGGATATTTTTTCGAGCAGTAAGTGGAGCAGTGATTTTTGTAACCGGTACATCGCTAAGCTCGCTAGGGGTTCATTTTCTTTATGACTTTACGCGTATTTTTTTACGTTAGTTTTATGTTAAATGTTGAAAAGTTTCAATAGGTATGATTACATATGTTCTTTGTTTAGAACTTTTACTCATTAATAGCACACATGCCAAACAGCACAAAACAGTTCACAAAATTGTTAAATGAGTTTTAAGATGAAACAAAATTGCTTAGCCAAAAAAATAAAAATTCCCTCTACATCAAAGTGGTTTCTACTCAAGAACTTTGCCTTTTTAGATAAGCTTATTATATGCTCCCTGAAAGAACCACAGATAGCTGCATATGCTCTACAGACTAGACTATTACTTATTATTGCAAAAGAGAATTATAAAGAAATCCTAGAACCCAACCTCTTTACGATTTATTTCCATCGCAACTTATTAAAATACGTTTTCTATTTGCTAGTAACAGTTGTTTCGAATAAACAGTTTTTGGGTGGAATTGCATTTAAAAATTACAACATTTAAATTAATCGTGTAATTCGAAGTGGGTGACCTCTCTGAGGTGGGGGTTTTTTTTTATGGCTTTACACAGATTAGCCAATGTCAAGTTTATTATTTTACTAGTTCTCTCTTTTTATGGCTTTTGCAGAGATTAGCCAATGTCAGGTTTATAGAAATGTAGAAGTTAGGGAGAAATGGCGGGAAACTTCGCACTCTGCGGACGCGGATCCCTCAAACCTTTCCCAAATTAATACCTGTTAACCATTCAGAAAACTAGCCACTACACAAACGACACTAAAACTGTCCACGACACAACCAACACCAGTCCTTTTCAAAATTAGCCAACAAACATTAATTCAAGATAAGCGCGAAAAAACCGCGCCCGCCATATACGAAGTCTCCCGCCTTTCTCTGAGGTGTGTATATGTAAGATATTATTTTTGACAGACAAAAAAAAATATAGAAAAAAAATGTTTAGAACCTCATTTAACAGTAACGATGGGGCATTACTATACATTATGAATGGCGATATTAAAGCTTAATGGTGTGTCCTTAATACGAACCTCTTTCATAACTGCGAGCTGAGTCTCGTACAGCTTATGTCTGGCGGGATTGTGCCGTTCGGGGAACTGGAACGCGCAGCAGTGGAAGTGGTGGGTCAGGTACGCCTCACGCAAATTCTGAGCGAAAACAACCCTAGTTTTAACAGCAGCAGAGTTACTAATCAATAAAAAACTTGAGAGGTGTCAAGGGACACCCGGATGGAACGAAGTTCCTTTCGATTAATTAGTGAAGGAATTGTAATAAAAAATTATTTTATTTAAATTACAATAATATTTTTTTTTATTATTAACAAATATAATGTTATATAAACTTAATCAGTAGGCTCAATTTTGTGCTCCATCAGCAATATCCGGAACTTGTGCAGAAACACTGTCAAGATTCATTATTATTATTATTTTTTATTATTTATTATTTACAAAAAATCTGTATACACTCAACAAAAATAATCGTCGCGACACCACACTGTTCAGTGCGAAATAGAAATGAAAATATCTGGCTTGCTTTCTATAAGAGAGAGAGAGACAGACAGAGAAACATGTGACGCCGCACAGCTTACAATAACAAAAAGTGTCGTGACAACTTTTCGTAAGAATATTTTCCGTCTAGCCCCCTTTCACAACGCGCGATAAGGAACTTCGTTCCAATAAATATTCTGTGATCTTATATTTTTTGCAATTCACTTGATTAGTAGTTCATATATATACGCTTTTTAAACATATATGTAGGTTCCTAATATCCTTTTCGAATATTTAACTTTCTCGGCATGAAAATTTGATTAAAGGAATGAATATACCTAGATATGAACTTGCAAGCGTGCGACACCTTTTTTTTCTCTTTATGGCTTTTCACAGATTATAAAATGTCAAGTTTGTAGCAATGTAGAATTGAAGTTAAGAAAAAATGGCGTGCGGGCATCTCTTATGAATTAACCATGTTTGACATCAGGCCTATCTTGAATAAAAGACTATCAAACATAATTTAGTTTTTATTTAAAAACTGTGATAGCCTAGTGGTTAGGACGACTACCTCTTAATCAAGGGTCGGGGGTTCGAACCCGGGGACGTATGTCTAACTTTTTAGAGTAACGTACGTTTTTAAGCCATTAAAATATCACATCCTTCAACGGTGAAGGAAAACATCGTGTGGAAAAACCTGCACGCCCGAGAGTTCTCCATAACGTTCTCAAAGCCGTGTGAAGTCCGCCAATCCGCACATGGCCAGCGTGGTGGACTATGGCCAAACCCTTCTCATATTGAGAGGAGACCCGTGCTCTGTAGTGAGCCGGCAATGGGTTGATCATGATGATAGATGTTTATTAATTTCTGTCTCTTACTCTGAAATCGTATATCGATGGGATATACTTCAAGCTCGGGGTCTTTTCTATTTTAAGAGTCTCGAGGCTTTCGAGGCCCTTCGTTGGCAGGTGGGTTACAGCCGTGTTGCTAAGGTCCCTGCGACATGAAATAGGTATTTTAAAAATCCAAAAAAAAAAAAATTATTCGTGTTATCCTAGTATATTGTATAAAGTATCCCTAGAGTTTAATGACTATAAATTCGAGTGAGATAAACTTACTTATTATATAATATAGACCTAAACAAAGTTTGTCAACCTTAAGTTATTGTATATAATAAATAATGACTTTATAACACATAACATAACATATTGTCGTGTGTGTCAAAATGTGTATGTGAGTAAATTTTATTAAAAAAAAACTTGAGAGGTGTCAAGAGACACCCGGATGGAACGAAGTTCGTTCGATTAATTAGTGAAGGAATTGTAATAAAATTTTATTTCATTTAAGTTATAATAATATTTTTTTTATTATTAACAAATATAATGTTATATGAACTTTATCAGTAGGCTCAATTTTGTACTCCATCAGCAATATCCGGAACTTGTGCAGAAATACTGTCACGATTCATTATTATTATTTTTTTTTTATTATTTATTATTTATTATTTACAAAAAACCTGTATACACTCAACAAAAATAATCGTCGCGACACCACACTGTTCAATGCGAAATAGAAATGAAAATATCTGGCTTGCTTTCTATAAGAGAGAGAGAGACAGACAGAGAAACATGCGACGCCGCACAGCTTACAATAACAAAAAGTGTCGTGACAACTTTTCGTAAGAATTTTTTCCGTCTCGCCCCCTTTCACAACGCGCGAAGATAAGGAACTTCGTTCCAATTCTAGGATCTTGTTGTTATTTCTGTTGTCATAGTAATCCGTTACCCCATTTCAATTTATATGTAGTTAACACACTTGGAAAGGTTATCAGCGCGTAGTTTTTTTATGAAAACTGCACAGATAATTCACTTAAACTTAACTAGTCTTATTTGTATATCTACTTACAACTGCCGCAATACGAGATTTCCGGCAAACGCCAAGTCATCCAGCCGTCTCAGTTTAGTATTTCCTTTGAAACTCCTAAAACAATTAATTATTCACTTTACTTTACTTCTTAAGATATGCGAAGGAAATAGAACGCAAGTAAGTAGGTTCTATTACGGATGCAGTACCTTTTGTTATTTTTATTTTTTATTTCTAATGTTATCAACTTAAAAATACCCAAGTTGCACGACATTGCACGTTAAGGTATTTAAAAGTATTAAGGTAGCTACTTGAATTTATTTATTTATTAATTTAAAAAATTTAAATTAATTAAATTAATTTAAAAATTTAATTTAATTTAAAAACAAAATATAAGTAAACTTACAGTTTAGATATTTGCGAGTTTTTGAACGCATGGGCGGGCACCTCCTCGATCAAATTATAGTTCAGCGATCTGAAATTTGTGTTTTGGAAAGATCATAATAATGTACCAAACAATGAGTCATCCAACATGAGATACGAGGATATAGTGCAAAGAGAGATATCAGGAGGTAAAAATATATAGGTATGAACATAATACGTTAATATCCTAAATGGATATTTTTTTAAATCCATTATAAGTAAGCCGTCAAGGCGTTCTCATTTTTTTTTAATGTGTTATTTTTTTTTTGATAGGGTTACATATAAAGGATACTAAGCATGGTTTTGCAATAACGTCTGCAGTAGTGTAAACTGTGGCGCAACCATTATCTATATATATAATTTGGAATTAAATTTGGAATGTAGATTAATTTTATGAAGTAGAAGTTTTGAGAAAATCCACCCCTAATGGGTTGAAATGGGGGTTGGAAGATTGTATAAAAGTCAGAGACATGAAAATTGGCAACTAAGTTTATAATTATAAATAATAAAGATCTGTACGATCAATGTTGCTAAAATCTACCGCAAAGGGGGTACAATGGGGGTAGGAATTTTCATCAGTATTCTAAGTTTTCGAAGTTAGGTTCGATTCCCGGCTCGAGTCTGGTCTGGTGGGAGGCTAGTTACCACCCTACCGACACAGACGTGTCGTCAAGCGATTTGGCGTTCCGGCATGATCTCGCGTAGAAACCAATTAGGAACGTGGGTTTACCATACTCCTAACAGGTTGGCCCGCTACCTAAACAGCATCATCATGTACCACCAGGTGAGATAGCCATCAAGGGCTAACTTGTAGTATATAAAAGACGAGACAGGAACCGGAAATCGAACGCATCTAACTTGCGCTGCGCTACGGTGGTTGTCGAATTTGTAATCACACCAAACAAATATCTACTATATAAAACGTATTATTATGTATTCAAATTCAAATTCAAATAATCTTTATTTAAATAGTCCTTTAAAAGGCACTTTTGACGCGTCAATAATATACATACTAGTGATTTGATGGTGATAACTACATTCGTAAACTTAAAACTAAAGTTATGAGGGTTCCAAACGCGCCCCGGTCTAAGAAGAAGCTCACAACAAACTTAGCCGGGTTTTTTTTTTGTTATCGCCATTTCACATTATCAATAATAAGTTATAGTACCTATGGAGATAAAGCAATTCACAAGCTTTTTTATCGTTTATATATAAAAATCAATTGCTTTTCTTTGGTCTCGCTAAAGCTCGAGAACGGCTAAACGAATTTATCTTATCTTGGTCTTGAAATGTTCGTAGAGGTCTAGGAAAGGCTTAAAAAGTGAGAAAAATTCGAATAATTGCCAGGAAAACCCTAAAAACAGCCCTTTTCTTTTTCCTATATAAACGTTTTCTAAATAAAATGTAAAGCCAATTTGAACTTTATTATTATATAATAAAGTTCATATTAAATTACTTCTTCAAACTTCAAAGAGTCAATTTGCAATTTATAACCGCTGCACAAATTTCAAATTCAATCATGTCTAAATCAGTTAATTTCAATTGTTTTATTTAACGCGGTAATCTCGGGCATACGGGTCCGATGTGAAAAACTCTTTCTTCAAAACTCGATGTTCGATAGTCCATTTATTGAAGACGGCTATAGATATTTAGGAAATATTTTATCCCGGTATTTCCACGGAAACGGGAACTACGGGTGAAACCGCGGGTCTCAGCTAGTCGTTTATATAATCCTTAATATCGTAATACTTATTACTTATTCTGTGCTATAACTATGTTTGTCGGTACAGTCCGTACAATGTTCGCGTTTACGTCGCCGGACAAATGTTTGCGCGGCACAATTGCATTGTGTGAAATCTTTATTTACATTTCCATTATCCGAGTAAATAAAACTGCACGTCTTAATATTATTCGGAAAGTAAATAAGATGACGTGTTATATACACGCGTCTAAACTTTATCTTTTAAAAAATATATACGAGTACATAAGAGTCACATGTTGAACTATATTTATACTATCATGATTAACCCATTCCCGGCTCACTACAGAGCACGGGTCTCCTCTCAATATGAGAAGGGTTTGGCTATAGTCCACCACGTTGGCCATGTGCGGATTGGCAGATTTCACACGACTTTGAGAACATTATGGCGAACTCTCAGGCGTGCAGGTTTCTTCACGATGCTTTCCTTCACCGTTGAAGTAAGTGATATTTTAATTTTTTTTAACGCACATAACTCCGAAAAATTAGAGGTGCGTGCCCGGATTCGAACCGCCGACCTCGAACCATACCTACATTACATAGATACATTTTTTATTTTTAGCATAGTTGACCCGTTTTACTGACCATGTTTCCATGGGAATAAATCAATTTCAGTTTTTCTTTCCCAAGAAACAGTTTCTGGCACAATAGTTTTAGCTTACTATTGCGATATAGTTGCGATTGTACGCTACTGAAAAATTGTGAAAAGTCGTATGGTTTTTTAAGAGTTATGAAAAAAAATTTGTAGCAAAATTGAGTTTGTTATGGAATCTCATTTGACATTTGCAATTTGGCATATATGGCCATTTGGTATGGCGAGATCACAGGCGGCCACAAGTTGGCGAATTTCAGTACTTAGACTTAGAAATTAGAACGAGATTTACGGAAGCATTTCGGTTATGAGTTACCTATACCTTTATTAAAATGTATACCCTGCAATCGTAGAGTCGTTATCGAATATATAAAAAATTAACGTCAGACAAAACAGAAACGTATAGATCTAGTTTTCAAGCTGAAATTCGTTCACGCTTCCAGTCTACCCGCGTTTCTAGAAATAAGTAGTACGAAAATTACGACTCTATATTGACCAAATGTAAGCTGTGATAGCCTAGTGGTTAGGGCGTCAGCCTCCTAATCAGAGGTCGGTGGTTCGAATCCAAGCACGCACCTCTAACTTTTCGGAGTAATATGCGTTTAAAAAAAAAAAATTACTGGTTTCAACGGTGCAGGAAAACATCGTGAGGAAACCTGCACGCCTGAGAGTTCTCTATAATGTTCTCAAAGGCGTGTGAAGTCTGCCAATCCGCACATGGCCAGCATGGTGGGCTTTTGCCAAACCCTTCTCATATTGAGAGGAGACCCGTGCTCTGTAGTGAGTCGGTAATGGGTTGATCATGATGATTGAAAAAATAAGGTCCATTTTACTTTGACGGTATAGTGATTTTATACTCGAAATTTACTCTACGGTTGCGAGTGTGCAAATCTTACTAGGGTTACGAAGCCATAACACAAAATTGGATAGAGACTGACTCGCTAAATTTCAATAGTATATAAATTCATTCAATTAAATGTACATTTTCCAGATTTTCTCCGTTCTCGCGTGAACGGCGTAAAAACATATATTATATGTAATAGGAAATAAAGAACATAACAAAACGTAAAGGAAATAACAGTGTGCGTGTACCTAGTGACTTACACTTGGTCGGCCCGGATGCGCAGCGCGTGGGACGGGATTCGCCTGATGTGGTTGGCTTCCAGGTCCCTGGGAATATAGAACTTCTTACTAAACACGTAAGATTTAAAACAGCATCAAATTAAAAATAAACTATAGAGTAACATGCTTTATTTATATATAAAACATTGTTGCGGACGAGTGCACGAGTGTTCCCGTGACCCAGCCACCAGGCGACGCGAAGGAACATCGCTGGGTTTTAGTGGGTATTCTGCCCCCATTTACATATCCCGCCGGAAGTGGTGCATTTCTGCCTACGTCGCTTCCGGAGGACGTCGTATGTCGTTGCGTGTACTCACGTTAAAAAAAATCCTATACAGTTTATTATTTTGCCACATGCCACATTCAATTATTTAAGAATTATTTACGAGAGCAATAATTATAATTAGAGGTGAGATTATCAGCTACGGTAATGGTAGCCTAGACAAGGCAAAATTCATTTTACGGACCAGACCGATAAAAAATCTATTTTTAATGCCTTAGTTGCCATTTCTGGGGTTCGAACTCTCTCACTTAGAGATCTCCGTGCCAGTTAGACCGACAAAAATATGGCCAGAGTAAAATTAATTTAATCTATCCCGCTTCTATTAATCTATTCACGCTACTAGAGTACAAAAAATTAGAAATTCATTTAAATGTAAAACAATGAACAGCAAATAATGAATAGAAGCAATAAACAATAAACAGCAAGTATAATTTGCTATATTCCGCCGACAACCGGGAGATTAGTATAGTATAACACCACACAAAATACTCCACCAGAACCTCTACGCACGTTTCGACCCGACACCGGATCACCCTCAGGAGATGTTGACTTCACAAGCGCGAAAAGCAAATAAACAGCAAGTATAATTTATCATGGACTTCCGCAAATTAACGCCTGCTTCTATTCATCATTTAAATGTAATTGTATACAATTCTATAACAAATTACCAAATTAAATGATTGGAATGTCTCTCAATAAGTTCAAAGTTTATATAAAACTTAAGCTTGTAGAAAAGTTCTACTATAGAGTAAATGATTATGTAAATGATAAACAAGTATGGGTGTGAAATATTGCTCTAAGATAGCTCTTAATATAATTTTAAGTGGCATGTGAGATGGTGATAGCCCGGCTAAGTTTGTTGTGGGCTTCTTCTTAGACCGGGGCGCGTTTGGTACCCTCATAGCTTTAGTTTTAAGTTTACGAATGTAGTTATCACCATCAAATCACTAGTACGTAAATTATTGACGCGTCAAAAGTGTCTTTTAAAGGACTATTTGAATAAAGATTATTTGAATAGAATTTAAATGAATTATCACCAACTTCGTTTAAAATCAAATTCAAATTGATAATCAGATTGATTAGTTTTTTTAAATAGCTCTACGGCCCCCTGTTAGATAGGGTATATAAGGGTATTTACGTGGTATTTATGTTAGTTACGCGGTACGAGATTATCAACGAAGATAAACACAAATTACAAATAGCTGTGGATTTCACTATCTAATTACGGTATTAAGATATGACTGAGTCACGTAAACGAACCAAATTAAAATGTCTCGCAAATATAGGAACTCATGTTTATTTATAGTTTACGAAATTATATTTTAAGCCATTTGGCACAGTGAGGTGTTATTTAGTCTAGAGTTGTAAACCCCACGAGCTATACAAAGGAGGGAGAAAACTGGGCTTATCTATTATGTTCGTGAAACTGTTTCTCTTTCACCTTTTTACTATCGGACTGTGAGAAACCTGAATAGTCTGTACTGTTGTCTAGTTGATAAGTTCCCGGCTAAGTTTGTTGTGGGCTTCTTCTTAGACCGGGGCGCGTTTGGAACCCTCATAGCTTTAGTTTTAAGTTTACGAATGTAGTTATCACCATGAAATCACTACTATGTAAATTATTGACGCGTCAAAAGTGCCTTTTTAAGGACTATTTGAATAAAGATATGAAATTTATTTCTCGTTTCTAATGCGCTCCACGAAGATATGGCTTCCGTTTATTCCTACAACCTTTTTACTACCATGAAATCAAAAGTGATTATATTATGATAATAAAGAGAGGCATTCTCATTAGATCGATATATCTTCTTTATTGAGCCTTGAAACAATATAGTAATATAGAACAATATAGTCATCTTAGAATTTTTTTTCGCACTGTCTATTAGCTGTACTAATCCTATTGGTTGCCACAGCGTAACCAGGCTGTTTTGCGAGCTTCGGAAAGAAGCTCTGCCAAAAGAAATTTTGAGCCCTAGGGCTCGAAGAAACTAAGGGAACGTCTGCCTATGGGCGCCTCCTTTGAGGCCGAACCTCGGTTTAGGCGAAGTTTGGGATAACGGGGGGTCGGACGGCAATCTTAGAATTATAACCGCGGTAAGACATAAGTTTTGAAGACCTCCGTGGCACAGCGCACGCGCTGTCGCGTTATAAAGTTGGAGGCCCTGGGTTCGATTCTCGAGTCTGATCTGGTGGGAGGCATCGACCGTGGCCAGTTACCACCCTACCAACAAAAACGTGTCTCCAAGAGATTTAGCGTTCCGGCACGATTTCGCGTAGAAACCAATTAGAAATATGTGTTTATCACACCCATAACAGGTTACCCCGCTACCATCTTAGACTGCATCATCACTTGCCATCAGGTAAGATTACCAAAGGGCTAACTTGTAATAGATAAAAAAAAATAATAGAAAACTTTACTAGAGATTCTTACTGTTGCCAGTGAACTGTTTTTTATATTTGCATTAGAGTTCTGGAACTCTAGCCTCTCACTGACTTGATCTATGATATTTAGCGCCATTATCAAAGGTGTCAAATCGTCGTCAAATATACGCCGCGTCACATAATAGGTAAAGTACTTATCAGTGTGCGCAGCGTTAGGTCCACAAATAGTATAAGTTTTATTTATTGTGGCCTTAAAATTACAAGTTTCCGTATTTTTTTTCGACTAAGTAATAAGGTTTACCAAAATAAATTCAAATTCAAATTCAAAATAATCTTTATTCAAATAGTCCTTAAAAAGGCACTTTTGACGCGTCAATAATTTACATAGTAGTTATTTCATGGTGATAACTATATTCGTAAACTTAAAACTAAAGCTATGAGGGTTCCAAACGCGCCCCGGTCTAAGAAGAAGCCCACAACAAACTTAGCCGGGTAAAATAGGTTTATATATGACTTTTTTTGTACAAACAAACCACTAAACAACTTTATTGTAGCAAAAACATACATATAGGTATACAACAGAAGTAGTAAAACTAATTGTCTTATAGTACACTAGCATTATGCACCCGATCGAGTTGAGACTGTATTTCAGAAAACACGGCAAACTATTTTCTTAATATTTTTTTCTGACGAATTGTTTCAAATTAATTTTTATTTCATGGGTTAAAATTCCTGTGATGCTGACTTCTTCTTCTTCTTGATCAACCCATTACCGGCTCCCTACAGAGCACGGGTCTCCTCTCAATATGAGAAGGGTTTGGCCATAGTCCACCACGCTGGCCATATGCGGATTGGCAGACTTTACACGCCTTTGAGAACATTATGGAGAACTATCAGGCATGTAGGCATTATTCAATTGTTTTCCTTCACCGTTGAAGCGAGTGATATCTTAATTGCTTGAAAAAGCACATAACTCCGAAATGTTAGAGGTGCGTACCCGGATTCGAACCCCCGACCTCTGATTAGGAGCCGGACGTCCTAACCACTGTTAGCTTTGAATTTGTATAATTTAAAGAATGTGTTTTATTTATTTTTATTTTTGTACCAAGTCTGTGTTAACAAACACTTACATTTGCGTATTGTATAATTAATTATATTCCTTGTATATTAATAATCTACAGAATTATAAAATATTAATAATATACTAATGAAGAAAATTTACCTGGCTAAGTTTGTTGTGGGCTTCTTCTTAGACCGGGGCGCGTTTGGAACCCTCATAGCTTTAGTTTTAAGTTTACGAATGTAGTTATCATCATCGAATCACTACTTTGTAAATTATTGACGTGTCAAAAGCGCCTTTTAAAGGACTATTTAAATAAAGATTATTTGAATTTGAATTTTGAAATTTGAAGCTGTGATAGCCTAGTGGTTAGGGCATCCGCCTCCTAATCAGAGGTCGGGGGTTCGAATCCGGGCACGCACCTCTAACTTTTCGGAGCTATGTGCGTTTTTAAGCAATTAAAATATCACTTGCTTCAACGGTGAAGGAAAACATCGTGAGGAAACCTGCGCGCCTGAGATTTCTCCATAATGTTCTCAAAGGCGTGTGAAGTCTGCCAATCCGCACATGGCCAGCGTGGTGGACTATGGCCAAACCCTTCTCATATTGAGAGGAGACCCGTGCTCTGTAGTGAGTCGGTAATGGGTTGATCATGATGATGATGATATTAATAATAAATAAATAAACAATAAATAAATAAATAAGAGGAAATATAATATACAAAGGAATTATTATTGCGATTACATGCACGATAATGAGTTAATGACAGATGACAGATGGCAAATGTCACAGCCTCTTTATTTTGAACTTACACAGCCTGCAGGTACTGTTGCGAGCGGTTAGCTTCATCGTTGTCATGAACGTGGCTCAGGTTGGGCACCTCCAACAGTCCAGATGTCGTTATCATTCTGAAAATTCAAACGCACACTATTTCCAAACATGGCTTATGTCTTGCCTGCCCTACATTAAATACATATAAATACTATAAATTATAATATATAATTATGATTATAATTTAATACATATAAATTAGTCTAGCCATTCAAAGGGGGAACGCTGCCAGTATCTTCGGAACCTTGCCTTGACTCCTTTTAATAATATATTTTATTTTAAGGTTAATCTTAGTGTTTATTAGTTTTAGGTTAATCTAAGTTTTATTTCAAGTTATATAAATATGAAATAATAAGGTTTTATTAAAAAAGAACTTGAAATAAATATAGTTATACAAATGTAATTAGTAATTACATTTGTACAATTTTCGCTGAATTGATCTTGTTCAAGTTGTCAAATGGCCTATGTATTTTGTTTTTTTTTATCCTTTTGTTTTGTGTGTATTTTATTTGTTGGAGGGCGATGATTATTGCCACACAGTTTATACTTCGGCAGGATCATCGTTTTCATGTGTTTAAGCTTCCTGTATTGTTTGTGTCCAAATAAAAAATCTTTATCTTTAATTAGTTGTCGTAGAACAGCGGTTATCACGTATGCTATTTGTGCAGAAGGTCCCAGGTTCGAGCCAGGGGTACGTCTGTCCGAGAAGAATACAATGGGTTCCCCAGGCGTTCAGCAAATCCAGCGAGTGGGACATGCTGTGGTGGTTTTATTATTATGGTTGGTGGTAGTTAGGGTATACCTCAACGAGAAGGGGGGGGGGGGGAAATCCCACATAACCTCCGTCTTGCCAAACGGAAGGAGGTAGCCATAAAGCTTTTCCACCACGACAAAAAAAAGGTAGTTTATATGTTCCCAGGTGATGATGATGAAATGACGTCAGCGAGGAGCGATTCATTAATACTAGTTTAAAATCACCTATAGTTTATTCGTGTTGCTTTTTAGGTCGTACACTATAACCTAACATTTAAAAATACAAAACATACATACGTACAAGGTGCGCAGTTCAGGCATAGCCGGGAGCGGCGCTATCTTGTGTAACATAGGTGCTTGTGTTATGCTTCTGAAAAGATACAAAATTTTACACTATCCACTACAAACAAGCGGTGATAGCCTAGTGGTTAGTGCGTCAGCCTCCTAATCAGAGGTCGGCGGTTCGAATCCGGGCACGCACCTCTAACTTTTCGGAGTTATGTGCGTTTTTATATAATTAAAATATCACTTGCTACTACAACGGTGAAGGAAAACATCGTGAGGAAACCTGCACGTCTGAGAGTTCTCCATAATGTTCTCAAAGGCGTGTGAAGTCTGCCGATCCGCATGGCCAGCGTGGTGGACTATGGCCAAACCCTTCTCATATTGAGAGGAGACCCGTGCTCTGTATTGAGCCAGTAATGGGTTGATCATGACTGACTACAAACAAACATCTTGCAGCATTCAACACGTGAGAGAAGGGAAAATCTTAGATTTATTTTTTCAATAAAAGTACGTCATCATCATCATGATCAACCCATTACCGGCTCACTACAGAGCACGGGTCTCCTCTCTATATGAGAAGGGCTTGGCTATAGTTCACCACGCTGGCCATATGCGGATTGCCAGACTTCACACGCCTTTCAGAACATTATTGAGAACTCTCAGACGTGCAGGTTTCCTCACGATGTTTTCCTTCACCGTTGAAGCAAGTGATATTTTAATTTTTTTTTAAACGCACATAATTCCGAAAAGTAAGAGGTGCGTGCCCGGATTCGAACCGCCGACCTGACCTGTTTAGTAGGCTGACGCCCTAACCACTATGCTATCACCGCTTCAAGAATACATATATAACTTAAAATTAACTTTAGATTTACCTAAAACTAAAAACCTTAAAAAATATAATGTCATATCTCTATCTATACTTATCAGCCATTTAAGCGATATTAAATAATTTATTATAGCATCTAGCTTACTGTACTGTTCCCCATTTTTATCTTATCCCTGAATAGACACTTCATATTGTGTTAGAACAAAATTGTCTTACTTGCTGGGTTTCTCTAGTATAACTTATCAAAGTTTTACGTGTGGTAGGTATGTGATGAATAAATTAGAAGCCAAAATTAAACGTAATGGTAATCTAATACTGAATCAACAAGACACAACCGTCAAAGTAATAATACTTATATGGTATTTTCAGAGTAGATATGTTAGATTTACTTAACATACTTTTGTTTAAACAATAAACAGCAAGTATAATTTGCTATATACCGCCGACAACCGGGAGATTATAATATAACACCACAAAATCTTCCACTAGAACCTCTACGCACGTTTCGACCCGACACCGGATCATCCTCAGGAGATGTTGACTTCACAAGCGCGAAAAGTAAAGCGTGGCGGCTTACTTTCGGCGGAATATAGCAAATTAAACTTGCTGTTTATTGTTTATCATGGACTTCCGCAAAGTAACGCCTGTTTCTATTCTTTATACTTTTGTTTGTCACGGACCGCCTGCTTTTACGGTCAATAATTATTTATACTCTGAATGAACTAAAACAAAAGTTTAGAGCCAATTTGTACGTTTATTTAAATTTTAACTATTTACTAACGACACCATCTTTGATAGCTTATTTTTCGGAAAACTTAAAACGTTTTGAGATTATGCAATTGATTTCAGGTGTACATCAATGCGTTATGCGTTATTTTTAAACCGCTTCAGAGTTCCCTTGAAAAGTATTTATATATATATTTTTTTTTTATCCCCTACAAGTTAGCCCTTTGATGGCTATCTCACCTGGTGGTAAGTGATAATACAGTCTAGGAGGGTAGCGGGCTAATCTGTTAGGGGTATGGTAAAATACACTTATATACACACTCCTAATTGGTTTCTACGCGACATCGTGCCGGAACGCTAAATCGCTTTGCGACTCGTCGACGGCCGAAGCCTCCCACCAGACCAGACTCGAGCCGGGAATCGAACCCAGTACCTCCAACTTTATAATGCGACAGCGCGCTACGGAGGTCGTCAAATATTAGAAAGTTCGTAAAATATTAGAAAGTTCGTAAAATGGGTTTGAAATTTGTGTGCAAGTCTACTGTTTTATCAGTCAGGAGCACGAGAAAGAAGAATTCAACTTGAGCGAAGTCGCGAGTAAAATCTAGTGTTTTATATATTACAAACACAATGGCAAAGATAATCGTGCAGCTATTGATACATTCAGTGACGTTAGGTTTATGAGTTACGACTTAATTGACGTAGGTAATACAAAATTTATCGATATTTTTGTATCTCCAGTCAGATCATTGTCTTGATGGAAACGAAACAATGATGTTGTTAGGTACAAAGAGGGCAATAACTTTTGATACCGAAGTGGGTGCTTAGTTAGGATATACGATCAATAAATAATGGACGAATGACGATTGCTTACTAATAATATGCTATTTACTTATATTATAATTCGATTCACCGCTTCAAGCGGTGACAGCCTAGTGGTTAGGGCGTCAGCCTCCTAATCAGAGGTCGGTGGTTCGAATCCGGGCACGCACCTCTAACTATTCGAAGTTATGAGCGTTTTAAAAGAAATAATATATCACTTGCTTCAACAGTAAAGGTAAAACATCGTGAGGAAACCTGCACGCCTGAGAGTTCTCCATAATGTTCTCAAAGGCGTGTGAAGTCTGCCAATCCGCACATGGCCAGCTTGGTGGACTATGGCCAATACTTCGCATATTGAGAGGAGACCCGTGCTCTGTAGTGCCAAGCCGGTAATGGGTTGATCATGATGATGATGATGATGATAATTCGATTGATAAAAAAAGTATTATATAACTACAGTACAAAAATAAACAAATAAAATGAATAATTCTTGTAATGTCTATGTATCAGTAGATACATACACACTACGTATAGTGTCTCTGATTAAATAAATGAAGCATGAAACCGATGTTGCTCCCCTGTACAATGTGGAGTAGGGATTTACCAAACCTCTAACAGGTTTAGCCAACTACCATTATAGACTGCATCGTCTCTGATGGTAAGTGATGCACTTACCATCAGGTACGATTGCTATCAAGGGTAACTTTTAGTGTATAAAAATAAAGTTTTCTCTACTTTATGAGTTTAAGACTCAATTTAATTAATAATCTAGTATATTAAAAATCTCTTAAAATTGTTTTATTAATTACCTCTTTTTGACGGATAGAGGAAGGTTTGGAACCAGCCAAAGTACTAATTGTCATTTTGACAGTTGCTGAATATAAAATCGATTTAAAGTGTTTTTCAGGCAGTTTTATTTGCAAATGCAGAAACAGCCCTTAGTCAAAACAAAAGTTTTAAGCTGATTTTTTAAGTAACAATTCTCAGATGAATCCTGTTTGTCAGGAAACAAGAAATCCTTCAATGAATGTTACTAATAATTATTAGGAAGATGAGAAGCTCACTTACAGAGATCGAAGCGACGGCATTTTTGCAAGATCTTCTACGGCGATGTAATTCAATTTCGGCGCGTTCATAATTATCCTGTGAATTAAAAAGACATATTCATTATGGGTCCTGTATTTTTTATACACTACAAGTTAGCCTTTCGGTTGCGATTGAAGATGGTAGCTGGCTAACCTGTTAGAGTTATGGTAAACCCATATTCCTAATTGGTTTCTACGCGACTTGGTGCCGGAACTCTAAATTGCTTGGCGGCAAGTCTTCGTTGGTAGGGTGGTAACTAGCCACGGCCAAAGCCTCTCACCAGACCAGACTCGAGCCGGGAATCGAACCCAGGACCTCCAACTTTTTACTGCGATGCTACGCTCGCCGCGCCACGGTGTTCGTCAAAAGATTACGGTCCTTAAGATTCATTACACGGTATGTAATAGAGGATTGACACATGTCTCCGAAACAAGCACCTTCATCATGATCAACCCATTACCGGCTCACTACAGAGCACGGGTCTCCTCTCAATATGAGAAGGGTTTGGCCATAGTCCACCACGCTGGCTATATGCGGATTGGGAGAATTCACACGCCTTTGAAAATATTATAAACTCTCAGGCTTGCAGGTTTCCTCACGATGTTTTCTTTCACCGTTGAAACGAGTGATATTTTAATTGCTTAAAAACGCACATAACTTTGAAAAGTTAAAGGTGCGTGCCCGGAATCGAACACCCGATCAGATTCGGGATCGGTGCTCCCGAATCTGATCCCCGGAAAGAAAAATTCGAGAATTTATAAGTTATGAATTATCAATTGAAGTTAGCATTCTATGTTTCTTGGTGTACAATAAAGTATATTTTCAGAATTGAAGTGAGATGTAGCGTGCCCGGATTCGAACCCCCGACCTCTGATTAGGAGACTGACGCCCTAACCACTAGGCTATCACAGCTACCGAAACAAGCACCTTATCAGAGAGTTATTATCAAAAACTCGACTTCTTCCAAACACCTAAGCTACCAATTCATATTCCTTCAAGCAATCTACAATTTACACTCCACACCCTTTGCAAACAGGCTGTCATTACTCCAAGGTCACTAGCCATTACTAATAGACGTCGTGAAGCGCTTGTACCTTTCATAACTATACACTTACTAATCACTCCATAATACAATGTCCATTTTTTTTTTATACACTACAAGTCAGCCCTTGACGGCTATCTCACCGGTGGTAAGTGATGATGCAGTCTAGGATGGTAGCGGGCTAACCTGTTAGAAGTGTGGTAAACCCACGCGCCTAGTTGGTTTCTACGCGACATCGTGCCGGAACGCTTAATCGCTTGGCGACACGTTTTGTCGGTAGGGTGGCAACTAGCCACGGCCGAAGCCTCCCAGAAGACCAGACTCGAGCCGGGAATCGAATCCAGGACCTCCAACTTTTAAAATGCGACAACGCTCGCACTGCTCCACGGAGGTCGTCATATTAGTAAAGCCGTATGCCGTAACGTTCATACGTAACGAGGAAGCGGTGATAGCCTAGTGGTTAGGGCGTCAGCCTCCTAATCAGAGGTCGGCGGTTCGAATCCGGGCACGCACCTCTAATTTTTCGGAGTTATGTGCGTTTAAAAAAAAAATATCACTTGCTTCAACGGTGAAGGATAACATCGTGAGGAAACCTGCACGCCTGAGAATTCTTCATAATGTTCTCAAAGGCGTGTGAAGTCTGCCAATTCGCACATAGCCAGCGTGGTGGACTATGGCCAAACCCTTCTCATATTGAGAGGAGACCCGTGCTCTGTAGTGAGCCGGTAATGGGTTGTTTATAATGATGATGATACCGTAAAGCCGTAATATCTAGTATAGATGTATGATGATAAAATGGGAAGTTACTAACAAATGTTCCACTTCGTGAAGCCGGTAGCCTCGCGAGCTGACGAGCCTCGCGTTGAGACGCGTTATGTTGGTGTTCAGGAACTCTACCGTTGTGCCAGACTTTGGATCTTGCGCTCTGCTTGAAGTAGCTAAAATAAAAATAAAAGGTTAACTTCCATAGAATACGGATTACCATTACTATAACCATTAATATAAAATGCTGTATAGCATAGTGGTTAGGACGTCCGCCTCCTAATCAGAGGTCGGGGTTTTGATCCCGGGCACGCACTTCTAACTTATCGGAGTGATGTGCGTTTTTACACTATCAAAATATTACTTGCTTCAACGATGAAGCAAAAACATCGTGAGGAAACCTGCACGTTAGAGAGTTCTCCATAATGTTCTCAAAGGCGTGAGAAGTCTGCTAAACTATGGCCAAACCCTTCTCAGGTTGAGAGAGAGATCCGTGCTCTGTAGTGAGCCGGCAATGGGTTGACCATGATGACGATGAAAAAGTGTCACATAATAATTTTTTGATTGCAGTCAAGGGCTATAATGAAATTTAGAAAAAAATAGATTCCTAGGGCAAAAATAAATTCATAATCACAAATTAATAAGATAATACATAAATAGAATTTCACGCAGCATTCTAACAATACAACAAAGCAATGACTTTGGTCTTGGGGTTTTAGTTAGTTCGATAGTGATTTCTAAAAATAATTAAAAGTCAAAATTTTCATTGTAGACACTTTTCTGTAATTGTATGTTAATATAATGGTGATAATTATCCGCAAATATTAAAACAAAAGCTACGAAGAAACTTAATAAAATAAAAAATCAATATCTTATTATAGATTTTTAAACTAACAGTTATCACGTACAGTAATTATTGAATAAAGAATAATATAATTTTGTTTCCTGTTACAATATTTGGATTCTCATAAGAGTAACTGTTTGTTTTATCGCCGCCATAAACGTCGCATGCTTCAAAGAGCGACATTGAGACGAGGATACTGCGTAGTTAAATTTCGTTGTGCTTTAATATTCATATTTTGACTATAATCAAACACGGTATCCTAAAAGATTGAAACACATTTTAAGCTCAATAAAAATAAATAATTTGTATTTAAATAATTAACTATTTCATGTATTTATATATTTATTCAATCTCATTTCTAAATCTTCTGTGATATATTACATATTTAATCGACTCGCAAATAGACAACAATACGTTAATGTCGCAGCACCATAAAACATTTCTAGAAGAGAATTTAGAGTAGTAGTAGTAGTAGTAAGTCACTTGATCCTCAAGTTAGAGATGGCAAGCACTAATTTTATAATTTTCGGTTGTATACTCGTAAATGTTGGGTGTTTTTATTAGTCTTTTTTTATTGAATTTTTTTTTTCTTTTGCTTCTATGTTCCTTATAATTAAGTTGTTAATTTTGTATACTTTTAGTTAAGTTCCTTCGTACGACTTATCCGTCTAAATCTGCATGCTGTAGCCTCCTATAGGTGTAATTACATGTTGGCCTAGCACCTAAGGCTAAATTATGTTCAAAAATAATATGTATAAATCTGTTGGTGGTTCTAATATAATAAATAAATAAGTAGAATATAGAGTTAGTAAGTACAAGTAGTTGTCGTAAAAACCTTAAAAACCAGCGCCGCAGTTCACTGTGGTTTCGTGCTTTGTCCACTTGTTTACCTACTTCACCTGTCTGTTTTTTTTTTTTTTTTATTCACCACAAGTTAGCCCTTGACTGCATGTCACCTGATGATGATGGTAAGTGATGATGCAGTCTAAGATGGTAGCGGGCTAACCTGTTAGGGGTATGGTAAACTCATACTCCTAATTGGTTTCTACACGACATCGTGCCGGAACGCTAAATCGCTTGGCGACACGTCTTTGTCGGTAGGGTGGTAACTAGCCACGGCCGAAGCCTCCCACCAGACCAGACTCGAGCCGGGAATCGAACCCAGGACCTCCAACTTTTTAAAATGCAACAGCGCACGCGCTGCGCCACGGAGGTCGTCTGTTTGGGATCCATTTCGCTTTGGTATTGTCGTGTCTATGGTATCTTGATATCAAAGTGAATCGGGGCTACTTACTTACATATTTCCTGCTATAATAAAGTTAGTATTTTTTAATTTAGAATATATTTCCACCATCTATAATATAATAAAACTGGAACAGGACGAATTATGTACATTAAATATAATTTAAAAATTTTAATTGGAGGATGATTTACTGACTGAGCCCAAAACCTTTATTTTAATTTTTTTGTCTGTCTGTACCTTGGCCGCGCATCACGCCGAAATTACTGGTTGGTTTTTAATGAAACTCCGGTTCAACAAATAGTAAAGTTTTTATGCCGGAATTCAGCACGGTCCCCTTGGGAGAGGGGATGATAGTCAAAATGTGTATTTAGATGTAATTCATTAATGCGTACTCCGATTTCATTCGTCTTTTTTTTTTGTTAGAAAATAGATACTTTAGAGATTATTCTGTAATTATTTCAAGGTCGTCGGTTTAGTAATCCATTGCTTCGTGATTGGAAGACAAACAATCACTTTCACACACACTAACTCAACTCAGACGAAGTCGCGGGCCACCAGCTAGGTAGAATATATTTTCAGTCAGTATTGGATTAAGCAAGCAGGGCACAAAAGAGAAAATTCCATAGAGCGGTGATTAAATCTCAATCTATGTGGAAGAAGCGAGCACACAATTTATTTTTTAAATCTTTTAAGCAAACACACTGAAACTGTGCTTAGATATTAATTTCCCGTCAGATGTGTAACAGTTTATCTATATATATAAAAATCAATTGCTATTCGTTGGTCTCGCTAAAACTCGAGAACGGCTGAACGGATTTGTCTTATCTTGGTCTTGAAATGTTCGTGGAGGTCTAGGGAAGGTTTAAAAAGTGAGGCAAATTCAAATAATTGCCGGGAAACCCTAAAAACAGCCCTTTTCTTTTTCCCATATAAACGTTTTCTAAATAAAATGTGGAGTCAATTTGAACTTTATCGCTATGGAATAAAGTTCATATTAAATTATAATCAATCACTGTTGTCTAAGAAATGTAGGTGTGTTCCTAACTTCAAAGAGTCAATTTACAATTTATAATTAGGCAATATTTTATCCCGGTATTTCCACGGAAACGAAAACTACGCGGGTGAAACCGCGGTTCAAAGAGTCAATTTACAATTTATATTTAGGCAATATTTTATCCCGGTATTTCCACGGGAACGAAAACTACGCGGGTGAAACCGCGGGTCTCAGCTAGTATAAAATAAATTTAATTGTATACAATAAACATTCGCTAATACAGTGAGCATGCAAATTAAAATTTTAATGCGGCCGATATTAAAATGGTTGAATATACTGGTAATATTTACAATGTAGATAATATTCAAACACATTTCTCCAAACATACGGGTTTACGACTCCAAAACTGTTAGGACTATTTATGTGCTACCGTATTTTTACTACACGATAGCTTTAAACTTCAATCTCAACGGAGTTCAGTTTCTACGCGGCATCGCAACGTCCAATCGCTTTTTTTTTTTTTTAAACTTTATTGCACAAAAAAAAACTGTACAAAAGGCGAACTTAATGCTAAAAGCATTCTCCACCAGTCAACCTTGGTACATTATGAAAACTAATAGTAGGCGCACGAACAAAAAAAAAAAAGTAAATGTATATATATAAAAGTAATAGTTACCATAATAAAATAATAATATAAATACCAACAGATAATTAAAAATATATAAATATAAAAAAAAAAAACAAAAAAAAAAAGAAATGCAATACGAGAATTACAGAAAATTACATTTTCTGTACAAGCACCAAATAAAAAGAATAGTTAATACCCACAAAGCAACAATTGTCTTACTCTAATTTTAAAAGAAGAAACACTTTGCAACACTCTAATGTCTTCAGGAAGGTTCGCATTGAGGTTCATCTTTGTCTTTGGGCGATGGAGAGAGCTATGCTTGGAGTATCTCTACGTGATCAAATCAGAAATGAAGACATCCGTAGAAGGACCAGAGTTACCGGCATAGCTCAGCGAGTTGCGAAGTTGAAGTGGCAATGGGCGGGGCACATAGCTGGGAGAACCGATGGACGTTGGGTTCCCAAGGTTCTGGAACGGAAGTAAACGTAGCGTTGTTTGACCCCCAACTAAGTGGACAGACGACATCAGACGTGTCGCAGGGAGCCGCTGGATACAAGCGGCCCAAGACCGTGGGCATTGGAACTCCCTATAAAAGACCTATGTCCAGCTGTGGACGTCAATTAATCGCGTTGTTTTAAATTTGTACCACTAAATTGTTTCGTCTTTATAAGCGTAAATATACAAGGTGTAATCGAGATCCGAATAAAAGCTTAATATAATATATATGTAGGATGACTTCGGGCGGGTGTGTGTCTTTGTCGGTAATTTAGGTAGACGTGGGTAGTTTCGGGCAAAGAGACCAGACACTCTTGGTAGAATAGAACTACAATTATAAGTATGGTAATTTATAAGGAGCAGACTATACGCTCCACCAAGTACGAATGCACCACCGCAGCTCAACCACCGGTCCGACCCGACCGAGTGCAATCGTAATTGTCTGTCGTACATGACTCCAAAACTAGATGGCGCTGCTCTCTGATTGCCGTCATATATAATAAACAGTTTTGAATCATAGGTATTAAAACCAAATCCCTAATTTAGGCTTAGGAGGCTTTAGGACAAAAATATTTTCCTCTAACCTAACACTCTGCCATAGAGGTGGTTTCCTCCCCGAACGGAACCAAATTGGTTATGTCTTTAAAAATAAATACAGTTATTTGTAAAGTCTTATAAATAAAATGAACACACATAACATTTGCATAAACAAACTTACACATATAATCATACATTCATACCCACACACACATAAATCTACAACAAACGCTTTGACAAACACTTAGGTACACATACAAACATACACTTAATTCAAATAACATACATATATTATATTTATGGGTATTTATGGATTTGTTTTTAGTGACATATTGCGAATGTTTGGTTGGTTCCTCTTTTTTTGAAATAGTCATTTAAAAGACACTTTTGACGCGTCAATAATTTACATAGCAGTGAGTTGATGGTGATAACTACATTCGTAAACTTAAAACTAAAGCTATGAGGGTTCCAAACGCGCCCCGGTCTAAGAGAAAGCCCACAACAAACTAGCCAGGTAAATTTTATTTTTGTATCAACATCTAACATGCCACATAAAATTATTTACGCATATTGAGAGGAGACCCGTGCTCTCTAGTGAGCTGGTAATGGGTTGATCATGATGACTGTACTGGTGTTAATTGGTACTGTCATTATAATAGTATATAATATATATGCATAGTATATATAAGATTTGGATTTTAGTTTAGGCTACCTTCTTGTTACATTGTTACTAATAAAAATCTTTATTATATACTAGTATTTAAAACTATAATATTTTAATATTAACTTGGTACTGAAGCTGTGATAGTCTAGTGGTTAGGACGTCCGCCTTCCAATCAGAGGTCGGGGGTTGGATCCTGGGCACGCACCTCTAACTTTTCGAAGTTATGTACCTGCATGCCTGAGAGTTCTTCATAATGTTCTCAAAGGCGTTTGAAGTCTGCCAATCTGCACATGGCCAGCGTGGTGGACTATGGCAATACCCTTCGCATAATGAGAGGAGACCCGTGCTCTGTAGTGAACCGGCAATGGGTTGATCATGATGACTGTACTGGTGTTAATTGGTACTGTCATTATAATAGTATATAATATATATGCATAGTATATATAAGATTTGGATTTTAGTTATGATGTTATATATTTTTTTTAAGATTTTTAATTTTAGGTTAATCTAAGGTTTATTTTAAGTTATATATGTATTTTTGAAATTTAATACAGTATGGATGAGGGCAAAACCGCATGCGGTACTAGAGTAGCTGTAACAAAAGGTCGTGACTACCCTCATGGCGTGTTCGGTATTGACACACCCGTTTAGCGCCGCACTACGTGACATCCCAATTATCTGTTTATCGTGTACTCAGCTACAGAACGAGGCAGCTATCACGAATTCATCGTCATCACTCAACATTTTTTTTTATTTTTTTATACACTACAAGTTAGCCCTTGACAGCAATCTCACCTGATAGTACGTGATGATGCAGTCTAAGATGGTAGCGGGCTAACCTGTTAGGGGTATGGTAAACCCACACTCCTTGGTTTCTACGCGACATCGTGCCGGAACGCTAAATCGCTTTGCGACACGTCTTTGTCGGTAGGGTGGTAACTAGCCACGGCCGAAGCCTCCCACCAGACCAGACTCGAGCCGGGAATCGAACCCAGGACCTCCAACTTTTATAATGCGACAGCGCACGCACTGCGCCACGGAGGTCGTCACATAACGCCTCTGTCGATCTGATGAAAATAATATTACATTTGCGCCAATTCGACGACCTCCGTGGCGCAGTGCGTGCGCTGTCGCATTATAAAGTTGGAGGTCCTGGGTTCGATTCCCTGCTCGAGTCTGGTCTGATGGGAGTCGCCAAGCGATTTTAGCGTTCCGGCATGATGTCACGTAGAAACCAATTGGGAGCGTGATATTACCATACTCCTAACCGGTTAGCCCGCTACCATCCTAGACTGCATCATCACTTACCACCAGGTGAGATAGCCGTCAAGGGCTAACTTGTAGTGTATAAAAAAATATCCGTTGTACATTAAATCCAAAGCGAAACTATTGTGCAATTGTTAATTTGTGGTTAATAGAATTACACTCGCCAAGTAAGTTATTCATTGTGTAGGTGGATATATAGATATAAATACGGTTAGGATACAATTCACTCTTTGGCCAATATTATTTGAAAATGCGGTTATTCAAACCACATCACAAAATTTAAAAAAAAATCGTGTTTAAAAATAAATCGTTGATATAAACCAGAAGGAAGCAATTAGGAGTGTGGGTTAACAGGTTAGCCCGTTTCCAGCCTAGACTGCATCATCACTTACCACCAGGTGAGATAGCCGTCAAGGGCTAACTTGTAGTGTGTAAAAAAAACTATATAGAAATATCCGAAACTATCCTTTACGTAAACAGAATCGCACAGTTTTTTAGACCTGTCAATTTAGTTCAGAGATTTGTGTAAACTATTTAAAGTTAGCGTACAAATTATAACTATGGTAAAATAAACAGATAGTCATATGGTATACCTACGTGAAATATCAGTTATTAGTTATTGGTTTTGCGTTGTAATAGTTAACGTTTAGCATTTGGTTTATTACATACTGAGGTTTACGAGGTTTAAAAATGGTTGTTAGTTACTTTAGTTTTACATAAATTGCACAAGAGCGATGAGTTGTGTATAATATATTGTGTGATGAGTTATTTATTGTTATTATATGTACAAAATCACATTTCTTTTTTATTGTATCATTAAACAAAAACAGAAGAAAGAAGAATGAACATGAAATAGTGACCTTCTTGTAATGATCACAGCATGCATAATTAAAATTAACCTTACATCTAAGTCTAAATAATTCAATTAATACCTACAGTAATGGACGATTAAATAAAAAAATATGGAACAACTACTCAAGTGAGTTCCAGTCTTATCGGCTCACTACAGAGCACGTGTCTCCTCTCAATATGAGCAGGGTTTGGCCATAGTCCACCACGCTGGCCATGTGCGGATTGGCAGACTGCACACGCCTTTTAGAACATTATGAAGAACTCTCAGGCATGCAGGTTTCTTCACGATGTTTTCTTTCACCGTTGAAGCAAATGAAACGCACATAAATACTAAAAGTTAGAAGTGCGTGCCCGGGTTCGAACCCCTGACCTCTGATGAGAAGGCGGACGTCCTAACCACTAGGCTATCACAGCTTTTTCTCTGGTGGGAGGCTTCGGCAGTGGCTAGTTACCACCCTACCGACAAAGACGTGTCGCCAAGCGATTTAGCGTTGCGGCACGATGTCGTGTAGAAACCAATTAAGAGTATGGGTTTACCATACCCCTAACAGGTTAGCCCGTTACAATTTTAGACCGCATTATCACTTACCATCAGGTGAGATGCCGTCAAGGGCTAACTTGTAGTGGATAAAAAAAAAAAAAAATAATTCAATAAATACCTACAGTAATGGACGATTAAATAAAAAAAAATATGGAACAATTACTCTAGTGAGTTCCAGTCTTAGTTGGTTTTTAAATGAGGTCACAGAACTGCATGAGATGTCGCCGGTGTTCCTGAGATAAATATCAGACAGACCTATAATATTTTTTATAATACGCAGGTATAACAGAAGGCCTTATTGCTGGAAAGCAACCTCTCCCAGGCAACCAAACAGAGGACAGAAAGAAGAAGGGTTCAAGTATACATTGAGATGACTTTTAATGAATCATCATGATCAACCCATTATCGGCTCACTACAGAGCACGGGTCTCCTCTCAATATGAGAAGGGTTTGACCATAGTCCATCCACGCTGACCATGTGCGGATTGGCAGACTTCACACGCCTTTTAGAACATTATGAAGAACTCTCAGTCATGCAGGTTTCTTCACGATGTTTTCCTTCACCGTTGAAGCAAGTGATATTTTAATTGCTTAAAAACGCACATAACTCCGAAAAGTTAGAAGTGCATGCCCAGGTTCGAACCCCCGACCTCTGATTAGGAGGTTGACGTCCTAACCACTAGGCTACTCAGCTTATAAGTTTAATTTAAATTATAACAATTTATTAAATAAAATTTTATAACGAGTTACCAAACGAAATTTCTGGAA
Organism: Lasiommata megera; assembly: GCA_928268935.1. NCBI lineage: Eukaryota > Metazoa > Arthropoda > Insecta > Lepidoptera > Nymphalidae > Lasiommata > Lasiommata megera. The sequence goes on along the minus strand of OV743322.1, from coordinate 15,163,504 downwards.
AATAAACTCAACGTCTATTTATTATAGAACGCAAGCCTGAAGAAAAGTCCTTTTATAGTGTAAAGGATTGTGTAAATGAAAAACAAGCTTTGGGTATTATGGACATATGGATCTAATAAGATCGCACTTCAATAAGTTTAAGTGGTATGTATGTATGATGGTGAACTAATGGAATAGTTACCCACCAAAGTTTGTTGTGGGCTTCTTCTTGAACCGGGGCGCGTTTGCAACCCTTGCTTAAGTTAACGAATGTAGTTATCACCGTTAACTCACTACAGCGTATAACTTTATTGACGTATCAAAAGTGCATTTTAAACTATTATTCGAATGAAGTTTATGATTGATTAATGGACATAGTATTTCCGATAGTGGACCAGTCGACAGGTAGGTCCAATGTAGACCTTCAAAGGAATTAAATGGATCACAGTTGTAAGACAGTGAAAATGTCGCCATGTTCACAAGAACTTTAATTGAACATTTATTGAAGTGAACTTCGTAACGTCGCCAAGTCACGAATCGGACGCGTGTCTTTTCTTTGTTATACTGATTACAGAATGTACCCACGAGCACGAGTACATCAATGTAGAACTAACAGCTTTCCTTGGATAAGTTGTCGTGTTTTTAATTCTCTTAATTGTTTCTTGGAAATGTGGGCGTTATTTTTTTTATTGTTTGTATTTGATCGAATTTAACAATAAAGGAGGAGGATCTCATTAATTGGTCTCTATATATTTAAGTTTATTGGTTTATTATTGTGTATTCGCGAATTGGAAATATCCACGGGTTCAGATTCGGGAGCACCTATCCCGAATCTGATCGGGGGTTCGATCCCGACCTCTAACTTTTCGTAGTTATGTCCGTTTTTTAAACAATTAAAATATTACTTGCTTTGACGGTGAAGGAAAACATCGTGAGGAAACCTGCATGCCTGAGAGTTCTCCATAATGTTCTCAAAGGCGTGTGAAGTCTGCCAACCCGCACATGGCCAGCGTGGTGGACTATGGCCTTCTCATATTGAGGGGAGACCCGTGCTCTGTAGTGAGTCGGTAATAGGTTGATCATGATGATGATTGCTTTAAGTAGGTAAGTTTCAATTAATCCTTTTTTTTTATATTTCTTTATTTTTTCAGGGCTCCTATACAATAATCTACATAGGACATATGTCAAACTTATCTTATGCAATAACATGAACTGTTGATCAATACTCCCCCAACCTAAGCGCTCCTCTCCGAAAGTGGAGGCCTAAACATATCCATCATGATCCTGACGATCAAATGACTACTGACAACATACTCGTACCACCTACCACACAATCATACGCTACACACTGTCTTCGCTGGCGAAGACGAGGTCCCCGCTATCATACGTCATCCGGACGTGGGCTCTATCCACCTCCTCGGAGACGCACGCACCACTCACCGTCCGACCCCCCCGTTATCCCAAACGTCGCCTAAGCCGAGGTTCGACCACACAGGAGGCGCCCTTAGGCAGACGTTCCCTTAGTTTCTTCGAGCCCTAGGGCTCAAAATTTCTTCTGGCAATTTCTTCTCTTTCTGAAACTCGCCAAATAGCCCGGTTGCGTTGTGGCAACCAATAGGGTTAGTACAGCTAATAGACAGTCCGAAAAAAAAAATGTTGATCAATAAATTATATTTATTATTTACTATTTAATTTTTGCATTTCTGATTACGCAGCGTCTTTTTAGACGCAAATAATATTGTATCATCTTTTTCACAATGTTCCTTTGGCTAGAAGCTACTTATCTCTTGGCAGCTTTGCGCAGTGTTTTAGAAACGTAGAAATATCGTAGCACTCCAGACCCTCGCGTTAGACGAAGATCATAATATTTGCGCGCATTCCTAAAATAAGTTTCATCATCAACACATCAGCTGCGAGTCGCTGGTAGGTCGCCAAAATATACATTATACGTACATGTCGGAGGATATGAGACATTAGGAGTGGAGTACCGCGTTGACAGATGTGACCTGATTTATTTCGCTTCAATATTTCAGGTCAAGCTCGTGACCGAGAATTAAATTACCATCTTGCTCTATCCGTTCAGCTTACCATTCAAGTTTCAGCAGTTTTATTTTTATTTTACCGATTGATCACGTTTATATCTGAATTGCTGCCCATAAAAGTCGCCATTTGCTGTGATTTGTTATTTTCATGTATGTTATATTCTTTATGAGTATTGCAATCATTATGATCAACCTATTGCCCACTCACTACAGAGCACGGGTCTCCTCTCAATATGAGAAGGGTTTGGCCATAGTCCACCACGCTGGCCATGTGCGGATTGGCAGACTTCACACGCCTTTGAGAACATTATGGAGAACTCTCAGGCATGCAGGTTTCCTCACGATGTTTTCCTTCACCGTTGAAGCACGTGATATTTTGATTGCTTAAAAACGCACATGACTCCGAAAAGTTATAGGTGCGTGCTCGGATCGGTTCTTTTTGGGTTACCAGCATATATTTTGTAGGCAATTTTGTAGTTGACGCTATAAAGCGGTGACATTACCGCGGCGTCCGACCTGCGTATTTAACGGCGTTCAAGTTTGAGTCCTGCAGTAAGCCAAAGGTTTCTTGATCAAACTTGTGCGTGTTGTGATTTATAGCTAGAACGATAACTTGAACGTCTGTAAGGAGGCTGGTAGGTTGAATTGCCGCCAGTGGAAGAGATATATATATATATATATAAATATATTTATATATAACCTCGCAGGCGCAGAACGTGCTCCGTCATATTATAAAGTTGGAGGTCCTGGGTTCGATTCCCGGCTCGAGTAGCTCAAGCTAAATCGCTTGGCGACACGTCATTGTCGGTAGGGTGGTAACTAACCACGGCCGAAGCCTCCCACCAGATCAGGCTCGAGCGGGGAATCGAACCCAGGACCTCCAACTTTATAATGCGACAGCACACGCACTGCGCCACGGCGGTCGTCACAAATTGTTAAATAGCATACTGAGTAAGTAATTGAAGTATTTACTGATTGTGTATTGCTACTTAATTGATAACGGCGATCTAAATATAACATGTATCGGAAATAGATCGATTATCGGTTCGTTATAATGAATAAGAAAATTTACCTTAACCTTGTGCGACGGTTTCAAATCTTTCAAAGTGCCCAAGTACCTAATTGATAGCACTGATAATATACTGATAACGTTTAGATGCAGGAAGAAGAGTTATGCGGTCTTTGTTAAAAAATATTATGTGACACTTTTTGTTTTATCATCATCATGATCAACCCATTGCCGGCTCATTATATTATTATATTTGGTTATGTTGTTTATATGTATTGTAATAACGTTGTATAAATAAATAATAAAATAAATATCATCATCATCATCATGATCAACCCATTACCGGCTCATTACAGAGCACGGGTCTCCTTCCAATATGAGAAGGGTTTGGCCATAGTCCACCACGCTGGCCATGTGCGAATTGGCAGACTTCACACGCCTTTGTGAACATTATGGAGAACTCTCAGCCGTGCAGGTTTCCTCACGATTTTTTCCTTCACCGTTGAAGCAAGTGATATTTTAATTATTTAAAAACGCACATAACTCCGAAAAGTTAGAGGTGCGTGCCCGGATTCGAACCGCCGACCTCTGATTAGGAGGCTGACGCCCGAACCACTAGGCTGCACCGCTTCTGAAAAAATAAATATGGCTGCTTCTTTTTGGGTTCATCATGATCAACCCATTCTCGGCTTACTACAAAGCACTGGTCTACTCTCAATGTGAGAATGGGGAAGGGTTTAACTATATTGTTGTATCCGACAGATCTATAATATTTTTTATACGCAACAGAAGGCCTTATCGCTGGAAAGCGATCTCACCCAGCCAACCTAACAGAGGACAGGAAGAAGAAGGGTTTAAGTATACAATAAGATGACTTTTAATGAATCATCATAATCAACCCATTATCGGCTCACTACGGAGCACGGATCGCCTCTCAATATGAGAAGGGTTTGGCGATAGTCCACCACGCTGGCTATGTGCGGATTGGCAGTCTTTGAAATCATTATGAAGACACATTATGATTACAGTTTTATAAAGAAAACGTTCTATAAAAACACGTAAATATGTCATAAAATTGTTTTAATTGCGGTGTAGCTCTCAAATGTAAAAACAATAGTTATAAGGAGACAACAATATAGTGATCTGAACTGAATTAAAAACCAGTGACGATAAGATAAAGGGCTGATTCCTCGCCAAAAAATCTCTAACGTATAACTCTGCTTAACGGCGGTGTGGGTCTTGCACCAGTTCTATTTTTTTTAGTACATATTACTTGCTTGGTTAATTTACGTGTATAAATGTTTGTTGTCCTATAAACAAATGAATAAACCCGACCCTACGCTCGCTCATCCATCTAATAACGAAACACAACAAAACTAACTAATTGCTAAACATACCTAAGTACATGAATTTAATTTCTACCCGCATTTTATAACTTGTTGCAAAATATAGCATGCGGGTGAATTCTCCCCAGCGATATGATTGAGTAGCATGGCTAACTGAAATAGTGAGGTTTTATCGGTGAGCACATTAATAATTAATTAGTATTAATATACTAAAAATGTCGTTTCGTCAGTTTTGGTTCACCCAAGTTTCGTGAAGATCGTCATTACGAAGATAGGCATAACGCTCTTCTGTTCCATTCTATTAACTCTTCGTATATTCTGCTATAAACTTTGATGTTACGCTTTTCATTGAATTACCATGACAAAATAAAAAGTAGTACACTTTTTATTTTTTATTTAATTTAATTTAATACAATCCATCAAATAAATGAGTTTACAGTAATCTACGCAAACCAAATTTTTTTTTACTTTTGTTTGTTTTTTTGTTTGGAAGGGATATGCCAGTCCCACCATCTAATTAATTTAACAAAACTTTATAATCAAAATAAAACTATGATTGTCTGCTTCTTTCAAAAAGGTGGCCTGGGAGATATCGCTTTAAATTATAAGGTCGCCTTTTGCTTTTATATTATGTATTTTTTCTTTTCCTTTCTTTTGTTCTATGTGCAAAAAAGTTGTATAAATTTATACAAATAAATAAAATTGGAGTGTCTGTTTGTAATATTGAAATAACCGTTTTTTACTACATGCATATGAATATTGTGTTAGGTACATACACCAAAATAACATTTTTTACAATTTTTGTCTGTCTGTCTGTTTGTTCCGGCTAATCTCTGAAATGGCTGGACCGTTTTTTATGGGACTTTCATTGGAAGGTAGCTGATGCAATAAGGAGTAACTTAGGCTATTTTTATTTAAAAAAAAATAAAGTAATGTTGCAATGTACAAGTACTGTCCAGTACCGCGCGCAGCTCACGCGCATGCGCCGTCACGTCTCGGGTGCCTCCCACTTCTCCCACCAATTGTTTTAGTTTAGTAAATAAAAAATAATTATATTTCAAGTAATACGGGTTAGTAATCTATTGCTTCGTGATTGAAAGACAAACAAACACACTAACTCAACGCAGACGAAGTCGCGGGCGTCAGCTAGTAAATAAATAAATTTGATAATTCACAATGCTACCGACTTATGATGAAATATCTCAATAACAGATTGTTATCGGCAGACAGAGGAGACTCACCTAAGTTTTAATAAAGAGTAGGTACTGCTACTAACTGAAAAGATTTGTCTGATGATATTTATATAAAAAAACATCTGATATAGTTGGGTTATCAGATGTTTCAAGATAAAACCTAAATAGCTCAATTGATATCGTCAACTTAAACATTAAAACCGTTAAGCCATACAAATATTGTTAACAGTTAATCTGCCTGACGCTGAACAGTTTCTGAAAATAAATTGCATCCTGGGAAAAGACGGGATAATTTGTGGCCGGTGGTGTACTAAATCCGCTAAATAAGAGATGCACTCGTACGTACAATTCATGTTCAATAAACTCGTCTAAGTAATGCTTTTTTTTTCTCGCTGGGAAATGCGTTTACTTATCCCCTCCGGAAGCGAAGCGGGCAAGACTGCGCCGCTTCCGACGGGGTAGTGGGCCTCCCCGGCGGCCAGACTGGCGACCAGAATACGCACTAAAACCCAGCGATGCTCCTTCGCGTCGCCTGGTGGCTGCGTCGCACTCGACCGCAACCCAACCAAAACAAAACAGTAACATTACGAAAATAGATCAGATATACAAAAAACAATACTTACAATTATATTTCAGTACATACTGCTTTATATAATGTTTTGAAATAATGAATTTAGTTAATAAAATTAACAATCATCATCATCATCATGATCAATCCATTGCCGGCTCACAACAGAGCACGGGTCTCCTCTCAATATGAGAGGGGTTTGGCCATAGTCCACCACGCTGGCCATGTGCGGATTGGCAGACTTCACGCGCCTTTGAGAACATTATGGAGAACTCTCAGGCGTGTCTTGTTAATAGTATCATTGATATCTTTAAAACACATGTAGGTTTAAAAAAACATATTTCGTTTTACATCTATTTGCTTTTCAACAAAGAATTAGTTCTTTGTAAATTGATATTGATCGAGCATTCCTCGAAGGCGTGATAAGCGGCGATTTGTGGCCCATTATCTATTTACAAGATTACAATGGAAGACGTGGGCCACTTGAATGGACACTCTAGATGTAGGACATCACGTTGAGTTCAGACGAAGATGTTTGTTTCCAACCAAATGATGCACGCGACCAATTTATATGGAGTTTTCCGATTTTTCTCTTAAATAAAATAAATAATAGAAAATAGCAGAAAATTATAATCCAGCTTTCTTGAGTTTTGCACTTAGCAACATATTTAACGATTCATTTACAAAATCGAAGTTTTGTAGACTTGTATTACATAAATGAAAATTAAGTTTATTTTTTTCTCTTCCTAGTCAACTCTATGTTCATGTAAGTTACTATGCTCTCTTCACTACACCTTTGTATGCTCTTTGTATCGCTTGGCCACTGACTATACCATCTAAAAAGGCTAGTAACTCTGATAAAGAGGCAATTTGGAAAATAGTATAGATATTTGCTTGTTTCTCACACACTCTACGTTCTGATACCGCTGATCTAGCCATTTTCTCTCTTTATTTTACTCTTTCCACATAGTCTACTTCTCATGTATCTAATAAAATCACAGTAGGGCTCACAATCCCAGCACTGTTGGGGACAAACGTGCGTTATTGCCAGATACTTTTTCACGCAAATCCTAATAGTGCAGCTTAATCTATGTTTTACTATGGATATATAAAAATGGCGGTTAAAGAAAAGTAAGACCCTTAAAGTTGAGGTTTTAGTTTCTCTGTAGATGTTCTTTGGGCGGAGGTGGTCTACTTATCTAATAAACTCACAGTGGGGGTCGCATACCAGCACCGTTGGATCCAAGAGTGCCTACCAGATAAATCCTAATAGTGCAGCTTTCATCTACTGTTTTTCCACTGAGTTTTACTTTGGATATATACTCGTAAAAATGGCGTGTAAAACAAACAAAAACCCTGGCATTCAGTTTTTAGTTCCTCTATAGATGTTCATTGGTCGTTGGCAAACACTATTTATTATACTTTAACGTCATACGTCACTTATCAGTCATGATTACCCAAACTGCTCGGTGAGCTTGCACTACGAGGTAGGATAGGCTATCCGGGCTTTTAGTATTTATTCCTTGAAGAAAAAAAACCTTATACCTAACTTACGTTTATTAATGGATAAGTATTAGAGCGTATGTATGTAAATTTGCATAAAACGAAAAGGTTAATATGTATAAACACCTTATACTTGGTATAATTTGACCGACAGGGTGAGTTTTTGTATGATCAAATCTAAAATTAACACGACGTTTTTTCAGTTGCATTTACGCATTTGAATTAAGTTATTCTACATTACTCGTAGAAGTTTCACACGTATTATATATTGCCTTCGATACCGCTCGAAATATCTATCAAAGGTGAATGTATAAATCATTTCGGTGGGAGTGTAGGTGAAGTGTTAAAAGTATCTAATTTTAGATCATAATTTCTGAGCAGTGATGGATTTATTTATATATATATCTTCGCCGCGTATTACCATGCCTGGACGTTGCTTATATTGTAGAACTAGCTGTTGAGAATTTATTCACGTTTCTTTAATAGAAATCGTTTTTTCGTAATTGAATGTCCAGGGTGCCTGTGACAAATTTCGTCTAGTTCGGAAAAGTTGAGTCTAAAATAGGTAAAGCTCTGACCATGATGGAGTCCAACGGGCATTCAACTTTCGCTTTATGTTAACATCATAATGAAATCTATAGTTTTTAATTGTTCAATTTCCCTCTCAACATCATCATCGTCATTATCACGTTCAACCCACTGCCGGCTCATTACAGAGCGCTCTCCTCTCAATATGAGAAGAGTTTGGCCATAGTCCACCACGCTGGCCATGTCAGGGTAGGTAGACTTAACACGCCTTTGAGAACATTTTAGAGAACTCTCAAGCGTGCAGATTTCCTCACGATGTTTTCCTTCACCGTTGAAGCAAGTGTAACTTACAGCATCGATGGACAAAAATACAACATAGTGATCCCATAAAAGATCTGCTTTTCCATTATGACGTAAGTAGCACTATAAAAGCTGCGATGAGTCATGAAGTTTATAAATTACTAGGGCATAATGACCGAGGCATCCATAGACAAGGGTCTCTTTGACCATCCATTCATGCATAGACAAGGATCTGCTTTTCCATTATGACGTAAGTAACACTATAAAAGCTGCGATGAGTCATGAAGTTTATAAATTACTAGGGCATAATGACCAATTCCGCTTCTCCGTTTTTATAGTACCACTATAATACTGCTATAGACAATATTCCGATAATCCATCAGTATAATTACTTTAACAGTGCTACCCAGTCTCACGGCGCACGAAGCCAATAATTTATTAATTACATTGAGGCTCGTTTATGTCTATTTACCCGCACGTCTCGTTAGGAATTCTTAATGGCGTCGAATTTAGATTTACGAGCTGTTACCAAAGCTGTTGGTAGATTTTGGCTAAGTGAGTGTTTATTTACTTTAAGGTATAGGCAATCTGAAAGGTAATAAAATTTATCAAATCAAATCAAAAATAGCTTTATCCACTTAAACCTATAACAGGCATTTATGAATCGTTCATTTCATTCTTTCTATTCGCGAAGTGATGATGATAACTACAAGGTGTCTCAAAAGAAAGTTCACATTTAAATCTTTTTTTAAAAGAAAAGTCTTAGCTTTATTGAAAAAATGTTTATTTTATATTGAAGTACACTGTTTGGGAATTTATTTTTTAAAAATAACATCGTCCAAATGTAAACCGTTGCGCTCTCGGCATTCATTTAGTCGGGCACTAAAATTGCCTATGACAGCTCGGCAGGTAGTCTCCGTGATGGCTGCCATTTCATGACGGATATTTTCTTTTAATTGTGCCAGGGAAGTCGGTTTATTAGCGTAAACTTTTGATTTGACATAACCCCACAGGAAAAAATCCATAGGCGTTAAATCGGGACTCCGTGGAGGCCAATTTATGTCACCTCGCCTGGAGACTAATTTGTTCGGAAAAATTTCTCGAACTCGAGGCAGAGATCTGTTGGACGTGTGTGAAGTTGCTCCATCCTGCTGGAACCATGTTCTTTGGTTGTAACCAGGAAAGTTTTGCAGTTGGGGTACGAAAAACTCGTCTAACATCTCCACATAACGCTCTGAATTCACTGTGAGTGTGCGTCCCCTTCCATCTTCAAAAAAGTAAGGGCCGATAATTCCTCGCGCCGACATCGCTGCCCATACGGTGACTTTGGGTGAATGTAGCGGTTTCTGATGTTTTTGTTTTGGGTTGGTTGCACTCCAGTAACGACAATTTTGCTTGTTTACATGCCCATTCAGATGAAAATGGGCTTCATCGGAAAACAAGATGTTGGTGAACGTTGGAAAGCGCTCAATCATCTGATTTACAAAGGCAAGCCTCTGACCAGCATCTTGAGGCTTCAGTTCTTGCACTAACTGAATTTTGTACGGGTGCAGCTTTAAATCTTTGTGTAAAATGCGGCATAATGAAGATCTGTGCACATTTAAAGCAACAGCACGCTTCCGAATCGAGAGGTTTGGATCATCTCGAATAGACTGAGTAACACTGTCCACGTTTTCGGCTGTTCTTGATGTTCTTGGTCGCCCAGATTTTGGTTTCTCCAGAGTTGACCCAGTCTCTTCAAACTTCTCAACCCATTTTGCAATGAGACGAGTGCTAGGCGCATCATTTAAGTGACGAATATGTCGAATACTGCAGAATTTTCTACGCGCTACAGTCGCCGAATTACCGTTTTTGTAAAACTCACGTACGCACAACGCACGGTCCGCACCAGAGAAACGCTCCATAGCGACTAAATTCCCAAGAGCCAGACTACCGACTGACATACCCCCCGCGCCCCTCATATACCCAAGAGCCCTTATGTAGAGCTAGCCCAGTACGCAGACGACACTGCTCTTTACACGACCAGTCGTTCGCTACCATACATAGTAGCCCGCCTTCAGAAAGCGATCAAGCGCTTAGGCGCTTGGTTCCGCCAATGGAGGATAGAAGCTAACCCGGAAAAGAGCAAAGCGCTTCTTTTTACCGGGCTAAACCGCCCTGACCCCAGATACAAAAAGGACCTTATATTATTTAATCGTGTGATTCCATGGGAACGCACTGTCAAATATCTAGGTGTAACCTTTGATAGTCGCCTGTCCTTTTCGCCGCACATACGTAGAGTCAGTCAGAAAGCCCGTTTTGTTCTTAACAGACTCTACTTCATGACTAATAAACGCAGTAGGCTACCTCTCCGTCACAAAGTGACATTATATAAAACTTGTATCCGCCCAATCATGTCTTACGCGAGCGCCGCTATAGCGCTTCGTCCCACGTATAAAACCTTTCAAACGATTCAGAATCGTTTCATGCGCACGGCAACCGGCTGTCCCTGGTATGTGCGTAACGTAGATCTGCACAGAGACCTAGAACTTGACACTATCGCTCAGCACTTTAAGAAACTCTCGAAAATCTATTTCGAGAAATCAATCCGACACCCCAACCCTCTCGTAGTTGCGGCTTCTTTTTACTCCCCCGACCTAAGCGCTCCTCTCCGAAAGAGGAGACCTAAACATATCCTTCATGACCCTGACGATCAGATGACTACTGACAACACACTCGTACCACCTACCACACAATCATACGCTACACACCGTCTTCGCCGGCGAAGACGAGGTCCCCGCTATCTTACGTCATCCGGACGTGGGCTCCATCCACGGCCTCGGAGACGTACGGACCACTCACCGTCCGACCCCCCCGTTATCCCAAACGTCGCCTAAGCCGAGGTTCGGCCTCAAAGGAGGCGCCCTTAGGCAGTCGTTCCCATAGTTTCTTCGAGCCCTAGGGCTCAAAATTTCTTCTGGCAGAGCTTCTTTCCAAAGCTCGCCAAACAGCCCGGTTACGCTGTGGCAACCAATAGGGTTTGTACAGCTAATAGACAGTCCGAAAAAAAAAAAAAAAAGAATAGTTGCTTTCGCGTAATAAGATAAGCAAATGTGAACTTACTTTTGAGACACCTTGTACAATGGACAACATAAAACTAAAGCTAAGAAGTTTCAAATAAGCCCAGGTCTAAGAAGAAACCCACACACATAGATTGGATCCTTCTCTAAAACCATCTCTCTTTTGGGAGAAAATACATGTTCTCAGAAGTGGGATATTAGTGATATAATACTGTTTTTTTTTGTTAATTTCGTGACGTGGTAGGTAGCTTGAAAACCAATCTGGGGCTAACATTAATTTAGCCAAGTATTTCTTTGTGCAAACCATGCGAACGTAGCAATACAACAGCGATTTTACTACGACTTGGTTGATTTATTTTGTTACGAAAAAAAATAAACTTAATTAATAAAAATCAGAGACATGTTTTTAATAAGAGACACGACATATGCTAAGCTGTACTCCCTTTCTGGTTAGTATTACAGACAGACATAAAATTTCTGATTAGAATAAGATGTACTTTGTGTAATGAGAATAAATCAATTTTCTTTCTTTCTTAACTTACTGCAAGAATACTTTTTTTTTTTATGCACCACAAGTTAGCCCTTGACTGCATCTCACCTGATGGTAAGTGATGATGCGGTCTAAGATGGTAGCGGGCTAACCTGTTAGGGGTATGGTAAACTCACACTCCTAATCGGTTTCTACACGACATCGTGCCGGAACGCTAAATCGCTTGGCGACACTTCTTTGTCGGTAGGGTGGTAACCAGCCACGGCGGAAGCCTCCCACCAAACTAGACTCGGGAATTGAACCCAGGACCTCCGACTTTAAAATGCAACAGCGCACGCGCTGCGCCACAGAAGTCGTCAACAACAATACTACACTGTATATAAGGTAATAAGATAGATTGATTAATAACCTTACCTAAATACCACAACGAATCATGAACAACTAATTTAGCTTGTGGGAGACGCTGCTGGCACCATTTAATGAACGCTGGCTGGAATACTAGTCAGCCGGGCTATATCAAAATAATTACCATCAACAGCAATTGAGACCGATTTAGAGGGAAATTGAAGCTGTTCAGAAAGAACAGAAGTTCAGCTGTGAACAGAAAGTTCAGACTTCCTGCGCTTTTGATAATTACGATGGTTTCAGGTTAAATTATCAAGAATTGTGCATATACTCGTATATTGGCTTAAATGTGATATAACGACGAAGAAACAATGCTTGGAAAGTTTTGATGTATGACAATACCTTACTACGAGTATACTCAATATAAAATATTAAGGTATGGTATTATATTAAGGAAGCTGTGATAGCCTTGTGGTTAGGACGTCCGACTCCTAATCAGAGGTCTGAGGTTCGATCCCGGACACGCATCTGTAACTTTTCGGAGTTATGCGTTTTTAAGCAATTAAAATATCACTTGACGGTGAAGGAAAACATCGCGAGGAAACCTGAACACCTGAGAATTCTCCATTATGTTCTCAAAGGCGTGTGCAGTCTGCCAATCCGCACATGGCCAGCGTGGTGGACTATGGCCAAACCCTTCTCATATCGAGAGGAGATCCTACTCTGTAGTGAGCCAAGAATGGGTTGATCATAATGATGATGATGAAATATGACCTTCTTCGTAACATAAAAACAGCCTAATTTTAATTCAGAATTCCAGTTACTTTGAGGGGTCAAATATACATAAAATGCTACTAAGCTACGTAGAATTCTCCGCAATTTAGGTAGGTATACCATTAAGAAAGGCGGAACCCACCCTATGACTTTCAAACGGCCTAGAAAGGCGTTCAGTTGTAATATAAATATAACAACTATGGAAAACGACTTAATGTACTTTTTACTACCGTAAGTTCAAGCCAAAGTTAACGCCTTTTTACAAATAATCTGCTGGTCTCTTCTTAGAATAAGAAGAGTTGTGATGGGTAATCCACCACGTTGGCTTAGTGCGGATTGACATAACTCACACGCCTTTAAGAATATTACGGAGAACACAAGATGTCACGTTCACTGTTAAAGCATGTTTAATTTGAAAATAGCTTAAATTAAGGCATATCAAAAGTCAGTCAGGAGAGGAGATGTGCGAGACCGAATCGGTCCCTCCGAAGGGAGACCGGAGTCTTAACCACTAGGCTATCCTCTTCTGCTTTAAGCAATAGTAAGCCACTTGGACCAAGAAGGACTTTTTTTCACGATGGGAAATGTTTTTACGCATCCCCTCCGGAAGCTACGCAAAAAAGACTGCGCTGCTTCCAACGGGGTATGTGAGACTCCCCGGCGGCCAGACTGGCGATCAGAATACCCACTAAAACCCAGCGATGCTCCTTCGCGTCGCCTGGTGGCTGGGTCACGGGAACACTGATGCACTCGACCGCGGCCCAGCCAGAAGGATCCGACATCAAAATTAGCGATGATGATCGCAATACGCAATATTAAGTGGGCTGTAAATATTTTTCAAGCGTTTTGTTTATTCTAGCAATAAACTTAGCTGCCGCGTCGTGGTTGACGAATTACTAACTTTATAACTCAACGATAACGATCGCGATGTGCCCACTGATAATACGCATATACGATCGTTTATATCTACACATACATGATCAACCCATTACTGGTTCACTACAGAGCACGGGTCTCCTCTCAATATCCGAAGGGTTTGGCCATAGTCCACCACGCTGGCCATGTGCGGATTGGCTGACTTCACACGCCTTTGAGAACATTATGGAGAACTCTCAGGCATGCAGGTTTCCTCACGATGTTTCCTTCACCATTGAGGCAAGTGATATTTTAATTGTTTAAAAAAAAAATTATATCTACACATAATAACATAAAGAAAGCTGTGGTAACCTAGTGGTTAGGACGTCGATCGTTCGATCTTCTAACATCTAATTTTGACGACGCTTTATAAAGTTGGGAGGTCCTGGATTCGATTCCTGGCTCAAGTCTGGTCTGGTGGGAGGCTTTACCCGTGGCTAGTTACCACCCTACCGACAAAGACGTGTCGCCAAGCGATTTAGCGTTCCGGCACGATGTCGCGTAGAAACCGATTAGGAGTATGGGTTTACCATACCCCTAACAGGTTAGCCCGCTACCATTTTAGACTGCATCACCACTTACCATCAGGTGAGATTGCCGTTAAGGGCTAAACTTGTGGTGTATAAAAAAAAACTTTAGCAATGCCGAGGAATCGGCGGTTTTGAGGTGTCTCAACACCATTGCGAGTGATGAAACCTAGAAATCGTTTTGTGAGTTGGTTAATTAAGTGTTTTCAGTATACAGCGATTATGGTGTATCTATAAATATACAAACATTTTATCAATAAATGTACAAACATTTGTTTTATTTACCCAAAATTCAAGCTCCCACCAGACCAGAGTCGAGCCGAGAACCGAACCCAGAAAATCACACTATAATACGACAGTGCATCCACTAAGCCACGGAGTAAAAGGTAGTAGAGATCGTAAAGATATATAATGCAAATGATGCGTTTGCCGAAGTTGGTATCTAAATGGCAGGTACCTCGCAACTACGTCATTTGTTGCGGAGTTAGGAAGTTTTTATGTCACAACAGCCATTACGGCTAGACTAACCTTGAGAGCACGTTATTAAGTAGTCAGTTCATTTTTCGAAGCTAAATAAATGGATCTGCCTATCCTTATAAAACGGGAGCTTGTAGAAAAGTCCTACTATAGTGTAATGAAATGAAAATGAAATGAAATGAAAATACACTTTATTTATACAGCACACAAACAGAAGATATACAAGATAGTAAAGAAAAAACACAAAGAATAGAAGGTACAATAGGCGGCCTTATCGCTAAAGGGCGATCTGTGCCAGGCAACCTATCTATAGATATCTATAGATCAGGATTTATTACATATGAAAAGGATTATGTAAATGATAAACAAGCATGGCTATGAAATATTGCTCTTATAACATAGCTCTTAAGACAATTTTAAGTGGCATGTGAGACGGTGATAACAAAAAGAAAATTTACCTTGCTAAGTTTGTTGTGGGCTTCTGAGACCGGGGCGCGTTTAGAACCCTCATAGCTTTAGTTTTAAGTTTACGAATGTAGTTATCACCCTCGAATCACTACTATGTAAATTATTGACGCGTCAAAATTGCCTTTTAAAGGACTATTTGAATAAAGATTATTTGAATTTGAATATCCGTGATTTCGAAATAACTGCCTCAAAATACTATTACTCCGTCACCTCACTACCCACACCTTTTACCCGCATATCCTCTTTTACAAAATCCATCCATCTCTTCTTTGCTTGAATATAGCATAAACTATGCACGAGTTTATGAAATTAAGGCTATCTGTTTGTCACTATACAGAGATGAGATGGTTTCTCATATTGTCGTATTGCCAATGTTCCACAATAAAGGTGTGTGCTGTCCCGCGTCGATCTAATCTAACAGCCAGTGTGTTTACTCTACTTGTCCCACTTTCCCATCACGTTAAATACATTTACCGTGGAAAGATATAGATTAAAACATATGTCAACCTTACTAAGTGAAGTCGTTCTTTCTTCTCCTCTCCGGGTAGGGACTCCGACTGCATTAATATTCTTCGCGAGGCGAAAGAGTTCAACTGCATACGCTATTCTGGTCCACTCTTGGATGTTTTTTTATACAAGTTAGCCCTTGATGGAAATCTCACGTGGTTGTAAGTGATGTCTAGGATGGTAGCGGGCTAACCTGTTTAGTTATGGTAAACCCACGCTCCTAATTGCTTTTTACGCGCCATCATGCCGGAACGCTAAATCGCTTGGCGACACGTCTTAGTTGATAGGGTGGTAACTAGCCACCCACCAGACCAGACTCAAGCCGGGAATCGAACCCGGGACCTCCAACTTTATAATGCGACAGCGCACGCACTGCGCCACGGATGTCGTCAAGTTTGCTAGTACTTTTTTCTGCGATCTACGCCTCTTCCGGCAACTTCAAAGGAGAGGGAGGAGGCTTCGGCCGTGGCTTGTTACCACCCTACCGACAAAGACGTGTCGCCAAGCGATTTACGTTCCGGCGCTGTGTTACGATATGAGAAACCAATTAGGAGTATGGGTTTACCATACCCCTAACAGGTTAGCTCGCACCCATATTAGACTGTACCATCGCTTACCACCAGGTGAGATTGTCGATAAGGGCCTATTTGTAGTGGAATAAAAAATAATCTAGATATTATTCTAGATTTCATTCATATATTTTGTTCAGAGCATTTTAAATAATGATTCGCATACAGTGCTCTACCGTAGAGTCGTTTAGTAAGAGAACAGGTTTATCTCCATAATGGCCGTATATTTATGCGTGGGTATTAGTGAAACGTAATAAAATGAAAAGGCCTAGAATAATTAAAAAAAAACTCAATAGGAAAACCTCATGATGTGTTTTTTTGTGTCAAATATGTTATAGGGGTACCTTATGCCAGATATCCTCGGCTGGAAATGCTAGAATAAAATTTATACCCAGCGTCTAACAAGATTTTAAATTTAAACACATTTTATTATTTTATTTGTCGATAAGTATATATTATGATGAGATGTGGGTGTACAGGCGGATGCTGCGAATATCATGGAGAGATCATGTTCGCAATACCACTGTGTTGCAAAGAATGGGAAAGTCTACTGAGATACTCAAAAGTGTAAAAAGGAGAAAACTTGAATATCTGGGCCAAATAATGCGAAATTCCAAATATGACTTACTCAAACTCATAATGCAAGGCGAAATAAAGGGCAAACGAAGACCTGGCCGAAGACGAAGATCCTGGCTTAAGAACCTCCGCCAGTGGTTTAATATCAGCTCAAGATCACTGTTTAGGGCGGTAGTGAACAAGATCCAATTAGCCTTAATGATTGCCAACCTCCGGTAGGAGATGGCACTAAAAGAAGAAATATATTATGGTCATAAACATACGAGATATCTATTGTTTATTAGCCGGAAACCTTAAATCATTAATACACATGAAATGCAGTAAGTTATATATATATATTAAATTTGTATTAATATGGTTATTTTAAGTACTTACAAATATACTTAAATTAAAATGCACATAACTAATAAACAGTTAGAGATACGCACCGGGAATCGCACTCGGACCAAGTGCGATTTTCCTTGAAAGGAAGGCCGAAATGTTAACCACTAAGCCATCACCGCTTCACACTTACACAATCTTAGTTATATTCAACATTTTTAAGTATGTGTAACAATACAAAAAAGTACAATGAAAAGTTTTTTTTAAGGAGTTATTTTTTATCTAATTTTTATTTGGGTCGTCGAAACGAATATGCCAGTCCCGTCATCTCCTAATTATTTATATACATTATTTTACAGAACGTTATAATCAAAATCAATCAATTATAAGTTGTTAATATACTATAAAATAGGAGTAGAAGTATCTTTAAATAATATATTAGGAACTCACCAAAAATTAGCATATAAGCCATGATATGCAATGTCCTTGTCGAAAACATTTTCGAAATAGCAAAAAATATTTTTGCTCGTTAATTCACGTTTATTTTTGCATTCTTAAAACAAGCTTTTTCCGTGTTACATAGTTTTTCACCGATTTCATTATAATTTATGAAATCCTCATTGGTTCCGTTTGAATTTCATTTAATTTGTCACTTGTGTAAAGAAAAAGACATGTTCATTATTGAGTTACCCATGTTTGCTCACTTGTTAACTGTCGAAATAACATAGCCAATGTTATCTTAATTTACTCTTAAAAGTTTCTGGTTTGAAATAATATTTAATAATCTTCAAGTATTCGGTACTTTTTACCGAAGTTTATGTATAGCTTCATCACATTCTTCCTAATTAACTAGATAAAAAGTCTTTTACAATACACTAAATTACTTCGTTGAATTCACCGCAAAAATTCCAACACAATGTGTTAGTAAAAATTTATAAACAAATAAAAATCTATATAAATATATTTTTTTATCGTAACCACACTTTTTATCGATCAACGTATTGATAATAGATGGGTTTAAACACACGTGCGTCCGCGACGTATTTTCGCGCCGTACTGGTATTTTCAGCTTTGATGTTGCGATGTTATTTCTCAGCACTGAAACTGAACTGAAACTATGCGGTGAACCGGAGTCGATTGTTCGGAATTTTCATTGCCTGGATTCTGTACAGTTGAACTAGAAAGTATTCAATACTTACAATGATTATTTATTACAGTATCGGACGAGTTAAAAAACGATTTAGCTGCTGCATGCGTTGAATATTATGACCTCATTCCAAAACGGAATTATTAGAACACTAGCGACCCGGCTTAGATGAGTACAATTAAGAGTTAAATAATATTCATATTCAGTTTAGATAAAAAAAATATTTTCGTAATATCTTTTGAATGGAATCTCCTTTTTGAATAATTTAAAAAGTAATCTACAGGTATTGAAACATTCTTGAATACGAAATGGTTTATTTGGATTAGAATTAATACAAAGGATAACTTGGTCTGACTTTGGTCGGCTTTACTATCAACTTTTAAAATGTAAAAAATTTGTTATAGGTAGGTACATAACTACTGTAGTTTGTCATATCGCGAAGCTTTTTTGTAGATATTTATTACATTTAATAACATTTTTTTACTCTGTCTGTAGTGCACTACAAAGCGATGAAAGACATTTTATGGCTAGTTTTTCATACACCTTTGGTTACAATATTGGAGATTTAGTAGGTATCCCATTTTTTCTGCTGATAAATAAGCTTATTTTACTCATGAACAATGAAGATAATGCTAATAATATGTAGCTAAAATTTTCATATTGAATATTCTTACGAAGCCCTTCATGTGGGAGTCAAGACTCACTCAAGTCGCTGGTTGTTCTTGACCATATTGCTCTTGTAAATTCTCCCCAATTCGGGCAGGGTTTTAATGTCATCAGATCCCGGAGCCTCCCACTAGATTCCGGAGCCTCCCACTTGGACACCGAGGGGGTTTTAGTAAGTAAAAATCCCACATAACCCGAGCTTTTCCCACGTAATAGTCGGGTATCTCAGTAGGAGATTTACCCCAATAAACAAAAAAAAAGGGCGTCAATGAGTCAGGGCTTTTGTTTATAAGCCTATTTATAGAAGCCTGTTTCTCCATTTACCTACTTTACCTTTTTATCTAGGGTCTATTTTGTGATTTTGAATTCATGAAACACATTGTGTCAAATGCGATTACGATCGCGTTGTAAATAAAACCCGGATTTTTTTTTTTCGGATTGACTATTAGCTGTGCTAATCCTATTGGTTGCGACAGCGTAACCAGGCTGTTCGGCGAGCTTCGGAGAGAAGCTCTGCCAGAAGAAATTTTGAGCCCTAGGGCTCGAAGAAACTAAGAGAACGTCTGCCTTAGAGCGCCTCCTGTGAGGTCGAACCTCGGATCCGGATTAGCTATTTGTTCTTTGTATGACGATTGTAAGCATTTTCACGTGAAGAAATAAAAAAAAAACTATTTTTATTTTTTCAGATAATCCACATTCATTACTAAACAACAAAAACATCGATTAAATTTATTTCTTTGAGTCATGATTGCTATCTTGACTAAAAGCTTCCATGCCAAATATCTATACAACGGTATTATATGTTTAATTTATGGCACCATAAAAGAGCCATGTTTCGCTCCGTAAATCATACATGAAATCGTTGTATGATTCGCATTGATAAAACTAGAATTCTGGAATAATTCCAAATTCCTCTTTTATTTCCTGTCTGGATTTATTTTTTGGATTTCTTTTATTTAAAAATTCAATTCGCTTGAAACACACAAACTTTATATGCAAATCTATGCAAATCTTTCTTTGTTGCTAACTCATAAGACTTATTATATATTGCGACCTACTTCCTACGTATCGTCATCATCATCATGATCAACCCATTCTCGGCTCACTACAGAGCACGGGTCTCCTCTCAATATGAGAAGGGTTTGGCCATAGTCCACCACGCTGGCCATGTGCGGATTGGCAGACTTCACACGCTTTTGAGAACTTTATGCAGAACTCTCAGGCGTGCAGGATTCCTCACGATGTTTTCCTTCACCGTTGAAGCAAGTGATATTTTCTTTTTTTTTATACGCACGTAACTCCGAACAGTTAGAGGTGCGTGCCCGGATTCGAACCGCCGACCTCTGATTAGGAGGCTGACGCCCTAACCACTAGGCTATCACCGCTTCGATATACATAACAAAAGATATATTTCGTATAAATAACTGTTTTAAGTTAACTGTTACTGTTATAAATTGTTTTAAGTTTATTTGTAGTAATAAAAATAAACTTAAAACAATTGTTCATTATTAAACTGGATCTTTGTATCACGTCACTGCATCGGTATTTCTCTATCCGTTGATAAACAACGTTATATTATGAATAGCAACGATACATTTACAACTCTTAATTTGTTTATTGTCGCTAACAATAATCCATATTTCTACAGTGAGGTATTTATAATAATCTTCGTATAAGCGTATTTGGTTGACTGTTTTTGCTGTGAAGCGATAAGATCGACAATTTCTATCCTATATGAAACTAAAAAAAAAACATTTATTTATTCCAATTTAAATTCAAAATAATCTTTATTCAAATAGTCCTTAAAAAGGCACTTTTGACGCGTCAATAATTTACACAGTAGTTATTTGATGGTGATAACTATATTCGTAAACTTAAAACTAAAGCTATGAGGGTTCCAAACGCGCCCCGGTCTAAGAAGAAGCCCACAACAAACTAAGCCGGGGTTACTGTATTATTATATAATATTGTACTGGAATTGCTACGCACTAGAAGTTTCACTTTGGCTGGATTCTAAAACATAAGCTTAAATAAGTTTTGTTACCAGACTCTGATCTATAAAGCGACTTAAGCCTTACCTTAGAAAACAACCTTAATTAGAAAACAGTTAAAACGAGGTAAGGGTCTTTTTTTTCACGCTAGGAAATACACATCCCCTCCGGAGGCGACGCAGGCAAGACTGCGCCGCTTCCGACGGGGTATGTGGGGCTCCCCGGCGGCCAGTCTGGCGACCAGAATACCCACTAAAACCCAGCGATGCTACTTCGTGTCACCTGGTGGCTGGGTCACGGGAACACTCGTGCACTTGAAAGTTGGAGTTCCTGGGTTCGATTCCCGGCTCGAGTCTGGTCCGTCGACAAAGACGTATCGCCAAACGATGTCGCGTAGAACCCAATTAGCAGCGTGGTTTTACCGTACTCCTAACAGCATCATCACTTACCACCAGGTGAAAAAGCTGTCAAGGGCTAACTCGTAGTATATAAAAAAAATACATTATCCCATATCTTTAATATACCTTTAATTTTGGTAATGCAGGCTTTTTATCCTTTTCGTTACAAAATCAATGCGTTTTGCTAATCTATTGTGATTGCAATTTGCCTTGTTTTGTTAAAATTACCGAGATTTTGACTAAAAAAATGAACTTTTTTAAAAAGATTTCCTCATTGAGGAGAAAGTTATTTTGAAAATGCTGTATATTTAAGCGGTTTTTCTTCTAAAACAATATGCAAACTCCACCCTGTACGGTGCAACAGCAAAATCCAAGATGGAAAATTTTTAATTATCATTTCATATATTTCATACAGATAAGCAATTATGTTACCAACCGTGCCAATGAATGAGTTTATTGTTCGTAATACGGACCATCAAAGTAACACGTTTTTATTAAGAGTAAGTATTTACAGCCGGATTACATTTAATGCATATCGTAAAGATAGCATCGCTATTTTTCAGTTATTCGTAATCCTTTCAGGCAATGATAAAATTATCAAACCGCTTTCGTAAATTCTGATGTTTACCTAACTAGAATAATAAATTATCTTCATCATTCTAAAATTTATATAGTCACATTTTTTTGTTTTTTTCGGACTGTCTATTAGCTGTGCTAACCCTATTGGTTGCCACAGCTCCTATTGGTTGGCACCGTCCGACCCCCCCCGTTATCCCAAACGTCGCCTAAGCCGAGGTTCGGCCTCAAAGGAGGCGCCCTTAGGCAGTCGTTCCCTTAGTTTCTTCGAGCCCTAGGGCATTTCTTCTGGCAGAGCTTCTTTCCAAAGCTCGCCAAACAGCCCGGTTACGCTGTGGCAACCAATAAGGTTTGTACAGCTAATAGACAGTCCGAAAAAAAAAAATTGGTTGGCGAGCTTCGCAAAGAAGCTCTGCCAGAAGAAATTTTGAGTACTAGGGCTCGAAGAAACTAAGGGAACGTCTGCCTAAGGGCGTCTCCTGTGAGGCCGAACCTCAGCTTAGGCGACGTTTGGGATAACGGGGGGTTCGGACGGTGATTGGCTCGTACGTGTCCGAAGCCCCCCCGTGGATGGAGCCCACGTCCGGATGACGTAAGATAGCGGAGATCTCGTCTTCGCCGGCAAAGACGGTGTGTAGCGTATGATTGTGTGGTAGGTGGTACGAGTGTGTTGTCAGTAGTCATCTGATCGTCAGGGTCGTGAAGGATATGTTTAGGTCTCCTCTTTCGGAGAGGAGCGCTTAGGTGTGGGGAATTATAGTCGCACGCTATTTCTTTGAAGTGAGAGGGTTTAATTAGAACCGTGCACCATTGAAAAACTCTCGTATGCAATTTATCTAATAATTGCTTAACTTTCTATCCTTTTGAAACTATGAACAAGCGAGAAGACGTGTCACCTGATGTTAAGTGATTACCGCTGCCATAAGCATCTTAAGTAACCAGGGGAACTGCCGATGTATGGTTACTGAGGGGTTTATTTATTTGCACCTAAATAATACTAAGATTGTAATTTAGTAGGTTCTTATGCAATTTCCTTTACTTATTAGTCTGTGCAAGAAGCGGTGATAGCCTAGTGGTTAGGGCGTCAGCCTCCTAAACAGAGGTCCGCGGTTCGAATCCGGGCACGCTACCACTAACTTTTCGGAGTAATGTGCGTAATCACTTGCTTCAACGGTGAAAGAAAACATCGTGAGGAAACCTGCACGTCTGAGAGTTCTCAAAGGCGTGTGAAGTCTGCCAATCCGCACATGGCCAGCGTGGTGGACCAACGACCAACACTATGGCCAAACCTTTCTCATATTAAGAGGAGACCCGTGCTCTGTAGTGAGCCGGCAATGGGTTGATCATGATGATTAGTCTGTGCTCTAAACCTGACATGAGAGAGGAAGGCTTGTCTCATCAGCAGGAAGCAGAGGATGATGATGACCTGCTTCGTTCGTATGGCTGTCCAGTTCTTTGTCACCAATTTTACAAAGACAACGCTCGTACCGGAATTGTGTAACATTTGGGATGTCTATAAAGCTATGGTGGTAAAACGATAACATCGCACCATTATTCCCGTTTCCGTGGGAATACGGGGATAAAATATAGCCTATGTTACCCTTTTTTTATCCACTACAAGTTAGCCCTTGACAGCAATCTCACCTGATAGTAAGTGATGATGCGGTCTAAGATGGTAGCGGGCTAAGCTGTTAGGGGAATGGTGGTATATACCCATACTCCTAAGTAGATTAGATGGACGATGTCGCGTAGAAACAACGGAACGTTGAATCGCTCGGCGATCTTTATCGGTAGGGTGGTAACAAGCCACGGCCGAAGCCTCCCACCACACCAGACTCGAGCTAGGAATCGAACCCAAGACCTCCAACATTGTAATGCGTCAGCGCGCGTTCGTGACGGAGGTTGTCTAAAACTACTTATTACTCACTAATATTGAAGCTATCCATTAGTGAGAGACTTTTCAAAATCGGTGCTGTGGTTTAGACGCGAAAGCGTTTGAAATAATCGAAACGCAGTTGGATAAATATACTGATTGTTTATAAAGGACAGACAAACAGGTAGTTGCTAGTGTCATAGTATGAATCACAAATTGAATCAAATTAAAACGCCGATTGATTAACATTTTTAATTGAACAGGATTTTAATGCTAATGTAATGACGTGTTATATGAATGAATGAATAAAAACAAGTCATAAGAGCACTAAATACTCTTTTCTTACAAATTCAAATTAGCTTTATTTATATCATATATTTTTCATTATTTTAATTCGTGAGGTGGTCGCCCACTTAAAACTAAAGCTAAGAGAGTTCCAATCTCATACATGTCTATGAAGAATCCGGCAATACACTTAGCCCAGTTTTTTTGGTATCACCATCTCACATGGTTAAAAATAATGTATAATAAGCTATTAAGTCAGAGCAATTCACACCCAAGCTATTTTATTATCGTAATAGGGTTTTTCTATAAGCTTACGTTTTATAAAAACTTTGAACTTATTGATAGACTCTAAGATTTCAATACGTATCTATACATCTATACAAATAAATAAAATTGGAGTGTCTGTTTGTAATATTGAAATAACCGTTTTTTTACTTATACATGCGTATGAATATGTATACGGCACATACACCAAAATAACATTTTTTACTATTTTTGTCTGTTTGTCTGTCAGTTTGTTCCGGCTAATCTCTGAAATGGCTGGACCGATTTTTACGGGACTTTTATTGGCAGGTGGCTAACGTAATAAGGAGTAACTTAGGCTACTTTTATTTTAGAAAAAGTCTTTTATTTTAGAAAAATAAAGTAATGTTGCAATGTCCAAGTACTGTCCAGTACCGCGCGCAGCTCACGCGCATGCCACCGCCTGTGCCATCACTTCTCGGGCGCCTCCCACAACTTCTCCCACCAACGAATCAATATCCGATTGCACTCATTATTTTTTCAGCTAGTTTGTTATAAAATAAAATACAATTTCCTTTCAATGCGTTACTAATTATGTGCTGCCTACTAAACGGCACATCAAGTTTACTTTTACTAGGAAAACGTATATCTACTTACATTTTATTTATTTCAAATCGAGATCGAGTATTTTTGAAATAGTAGCTATAAATTTCAACAAGACAACCTAATATGAAATAAATAAAAAAACATGTTTCGACAATATTTTTGAATTTAATTAAACTGATTGAGAAATCTTTAGGTAATCAGTTTAAGTAACTTCACTTCTTTTTATTTATAAGGCAATCACATGTAGAATATATGCAATACATGTTTGAAATTGACGTGTTTTTTTTGTCGAACTGTCTATTAGCTGTACTAACCCTATTGGTTGCCACAGCGTAACCGGGCTGTTTGGTGACCTTCGGAAAGAAGCTCTGCCAGAAGAAATTTAGAGCCTAGGGCTCGAAGAAACTAAGGGAACGTCTGCCTAAGGGCGCCTCCTGTGAGGTCGAACCTCGGCTTAGGCGACGTTTGGGATAACGGGGGGTCGGACAGTGAGTGGTCCGTACGTCTCCGGACGTAGACGTGTATATTTTAAGCAGGCTAACACTATTTTGTTTTGTACAGTAGGTACCAGAGACAATACTCACAGCTAGTTTTCACAACGTTAGTCAACCAAGCCACCTCAATGCATGATGGAGGGCTTTTCTTTTTTAAAAGTTTGAGATTCACACCCAAGCTCACGGGATAATGGACCCTCACGAACGCGAGATTGGACAAAGCCAACTCCTTACCCAGACTTGGTAGTAAGAATTTTTCAACAGACAAACACAATGCCTAAAATTAATCTTGTCCGACTCTGATAAAAGTTTGAGAACTACATTCGAAGCCCACGGAATAATGTGCCCTCCTGAAAACGAGATTGGAGAAAGCCCGGTCTGGTAGTGAGAATTTCTCAACGTACAAACACAATGCCTTTTTTTTATACAACACTATTTAGCCTTTAATGGCATCTCACCTGATGGTAAGTGATGATGCGGTCTAAGATGATAACGGGCTTACCTGTTAGGGGTATGGTAAGCCCTTACTCCTAATTGGTTTCTACACGACATCGTGCTGAACGCTAAATCGCTTGGCGACACGTCTTTGTCGGTAGGGTGGTAACTAGCCACGGCCGAAGCCTCTCACCAGACCAAACTCGGGCCGGGAATCGAATCCAGGACCTAAACTTTAAAATGCGACAGCACGCGCGGTGCACCACGGAGGTCGTCAAAATTAATCTTGTCCGACTCTGATAAAAGTTTCTGTACTACGCTACGTCCGAAGCGCACGGAATTATGTACCCGCTCGAACGCTAAATTGGAGAAAGCCTAGTACCCAGTCTGTTAGAATTTCTTAAAAGAAAAAAAAACAATGTCTCTCTAAGTTGGAACCAGGGCCTCGTGGTCATGCTAACAACAACACCAATGCAATTAGGGTACCTTTTTTTTTTTTTACTGCTACTTCCAAAAGCTTCCAAAAGCTTTATAGCTACTTTCGTCCCTTGGGCTGGACGGAGGTTATGTGGGACTCCCACCCATGGGTGGTTTACCCGAACTAAAAACCACCACGGCATGTCCCTCTCGCTGGTTTTACTGGACGCCCGGGGGACCCATTGTATACTTCCCAGTCGCCTACCAGTCACCCCAGCCTACCGCCGGGCCTCTCCCGCACTACAAGGCGAAGGATCAGGACAGCTTGATCCCCCCAAATACAATAAGGAGACTTATGCAATGGCGGACAACTAGCCCAATAGCTACCCGCCTTCTCCCAAGCGAAGCTGACGAGTGGCAAATTGCCGAAGTCTTCTTCCCCTCCGCAATTAGGGTACCTACCTACATTGGGGCAGTTAACATACTTGCGTCATAGCGCAATCAATCTCTGTCCGCCGTCAGCTCGTCAGCATTGATTTTCATTTAGCAGTGTTTGTAGATCAGCGATGTCTGCGACAAAGTATCACTTACACGCGCCGAGTGCCTTGAATCCACAAATTACTATATTAACTTTCGATGTAAATTAACCAGCTATGCAGTACCTGCCTGAAAGAATTATATAAACTTGCTGAACACTTTTTATTACTATTGAAAGAACTACATAGACTTGTTGAACACTTATTATTACTCTTAAAATAATTACATAGACTTTGCAGAACACTTATAACTTTCCACGCCTTAGTTTAAAAAGACACTGAGCTCAAGACCGTGTTTTCGAGGGATCGCCGAATGCACCCGAAAAAGGAAAAAGACCGTCTGTCATATTTATTGTTATTATACTACCCGCGTTGCCGGAGATAATGAAACTCCCAATCAGTGTTCAAATACCTCACACCCAATTATTGTGTATGCTAACATACCATACCAAAAAGTTTACTCTTCAAGTTTTTATAGACCCGTTTTATTAAACCCAGATCTCATATTTAATAGGCTAATGATGATTTACGAAGTCACAGAAAAAACATTGTCTATCCATTCAGTACTATCACATCTTTCCTATGCTTGGTAGGTACGTAATCGCCATTTTGGATATAATTTTTTACGATTCATAATTCTTTAAATACCTACGTACCAACCTGCCTACTAGCTAAAAATAAATCATGACATTTAGAAATATCTACCTAACGTAGATACATAAATAAACGTTCAAAATTAAGTCATAAAAATATTTTTTATCATATAGTAAATAGATAGGCTAAGTTTGTTGTGGGCTTCTTCTTAGACCGGGGCGCGTTTGGAACCCTCATAGCTTGTTTTAAGTTTACGAATATAGTTATCACCATGAAATAACTACTATGTAAATTATTGACGCGTCAAAAGTGCCTTTTTAAGGACTATTTGAATAAAGATTATTTTGAATTTGAATTTGAATAGTGAATAATATTAGAAATTTAATTCAATTAAGGAATCCAAGCATTTAAAAGTTATTTTATGACCTTCAAATGGGTAAAGATGGTAATTGTTAACTTACGTGTGTACCTATATAATAAGTAATAGCGGATGTTATTTATCAATGCATACGTTTAATATACATGTATATGTAACAAAATCGCCAAAACAAAGAAAATAAGTAGGTAGGTAGGTACTTACTGGCACTGAAAGCTTTGCGATCTATTCAAGTCTGATATATACCTACCTATCTACACAGATATTTGCAGGTATGCGTTAATATTCCAGCCATAATACGCCTATTACGTCATACTATCCATTTTTTTTTTTACGAAAAACAGTATTTTTCATACTTAGAATTAAGAAAAAATGCGAAAATGTTTCACTTGTTGAATGGTTAGCATTTTGCCGATACCGATGGTTCTTTTTAAAACACGACAATTTCAAAAAGACATCAATTTCGCAGTTATTGAAGTTCTTACTCACTTACGCTTCTTTGTCAAAATGATTTTGGATATATAGCGGGAAATCCGTTTGTTTACAATTTTTGAAACAATAATAATTAATTACTGCACAATTACGACTGGCGCCATTATTTAAACCTTTTAACGACATCGTTAAATAATTTATTACAACGATGAACAAGCGAAACAGCTTATTCACTGGTTTAGGATGCTGTCTTAAATAACAAAAAGTACGGCAGTATTTTACATTTCTTTCTAAAGATTTCTAATCTCCAATTATACTTTTAACTAGATTTATTTCTGTTTTAAACTCATGATTTCAAGTGTAGATTAAAACGGATGAAGAAAAAAATAATAACGCCATCTATTGAGAAGTAGTGAAATTTTATATAGATAGACACCTGTTATCGTTTTTTTGAACTAAGCTGGCATAGAGATACCAAAAACTGTCGTTAAATATGCGGATAAATAAAATTTATTAATAAAGATGTATAGAGGATTAGCAAAATACTTATAAATTGTAATTAACTACAGATTTAAGAATTGTACCATTAAATTAAGTTCATAGACTATAGAATTATTTACACTTCCGAACAATATGTCATGTTGTCTTGTTAATTTTTTGTCTATGCTTTGCTCTATTATTTTGCGCCTGCGCATTTGACTGATGGTCTACGCGACGTACCTAAAATTCATATTGTGAAAAATTTGAAGTTTGTTGTTTTGGTGACAACTTATCCATAATTATTTATGAAAGCTTCACGCTAATTACCATTTCAGGCGCGAGGCAGATTAATTCTGTAGCGGTCAGCCTGGATGCGTTCAGTCACTAACATTTCGAGCGGTGTACGGTAGCCATCTTGGATTCGAACAAAGCTTCAGATGTGTAGTTTGTCTGTTTATCAATAATTTTTGTGCATTTTACTGTAAATAGTTTGTATGTTTAGGATATGTACGGAACGTTCGTCCACATGTGTAAATAGCTATGGCTGCGACAAGAAAATTACAAGGTAATTGACAATGTTATCAGGTTAGAGATTGATTGACCCCAACCTATGTAGATACGTGTTCTAAAGTTCTATTGTCCATACGCTGAAACCTCGGCCACTCAGCTTGCAATTCTGGCGAGGTGATAATGTTCATTATATTTCATTGTCATTGAACAGTGGACGTTATTCGTGAGATAAAACAGTGCGACAGCTCACTACGTGCTTTCATTCGCAGGTCTTCTTTCACAGTTTTTATAACGTGATATTTTATGATTTTCTAAAGCGAACGTCGCTTGAATATGTATAAAAACTTGCATAAACCGTGTTTAGTGCACGTAGTTACGCGTTCGATGGAAAACAACGACCGTGAAACAGGTTTTTTGAGTGCATTAGTTCAGTGGGTATGTTTGTTGCAGGTGAGATAGACAGGTGTTTAAAAAAAGTAACCGAAGGGGTGGAGACGTTCGAGGACATCTGGCAGAAGGTACACAATGCGACAAACAGCAATCAGAAAGAAAAGTATGAGGCGGATCTCAAGAAGGAGATTAAAAAGCTTCAGAGGCTACGAGATCAAATTAAGTCATGGATCGCATCTGGCGAAATTAAGGATAAGAGTACACTTTTAGAATATAGGAAACTAATAGAAACGGTGAGTGTTTACCTTTTATGTATTTGTAAACAGATTGTGTATCAAATGGTTTTATCGTAAACAATCAAATTGTATTTTACATTTGGTCTATGTAACCCAAGGTTATAGCAGCCCATGCTGAAAAATTAGTAAATAAGCCCCTAAATACTTTCTCTTTTTACTTAAATTCTTGTTGACAGTTTTGTAGTGGGAATGAATGTATAATTTTATTTTTGTAATATATCAAGTATAAGTTCTGTATAAAACAAAACTAAAAAGATACAATAAAAATTAAATCAAGATAAGCAAAATCATTTAGGATGAATTTTGTGTGATGTTGCTGTTTTATAACACAGAAATTGCATTTACATTTTTGAATACAGATTCAAATTAGAAATCTCCTGTTTTCAATTTTCTTTTTAAGAACAATGGCTTTGTTTACATTTCTATTCATAAACTAGAAATCAGACTTTAGTAAAGTTACCATTCTTGAGTACTTTGACTGCAAAAAGTTTTGAATTGTAGTCACATTTACTCGGAATATTTCTTTGAATTGGAAGATTAATTTGTATCTCCAAGATGAGTTACTGTACTGCTTTAACAAAATCTGTTTTGCCCTTATTACATGCTGTAGAAAACAACTGTTAAAATAAAAATAAAGTATGTTCTTCTATTGATTTAAAAATTCTTATACCATTAGTTAATTTAATTTTATTAATTATAACAAAGACTGAAAAAATAGTAAACAAGCCAGTAGAAAAATGCCACTGCTGATTGGCTTAAAATCGATACCTGAACTTAATAATACTCCAAAGAATACTTTTATATCATACTTATTATTATTATACCTGTACTGTCCCAATGTTGGGCAAAGGCCTCCCTTTCTTCCTTCCATTTGTCTCTATCTAGGGATATTTGGGGGCAAGCCGACATACATAATTTAAAATGTATAATGCTATTTTCGATCATTACATTATTTGTATTAAATATTAATCTTATAAACAAATAAAGGTATTTAAACTTTGGCAAATTTATATAATAGATAAAACATACCCTTTACACCATGTTGTTTGGATGTAAATGATTATATAAAATTTAAGTTAAATTACTGATTTTATAACTCAAGTTATGCTAAATAACATCATATGACAGCCCTGCCCAACGTCAGGTGAAAAAGCCAAGTGCAGGTAGTCCTTGATGACATAGGTACATGGACTTGCAGGGTACTATAGTTTTGCTCAAATTAGCCCTCACACAGTTAATCAATCTATCTCATGGCAAAGCTTAACAGATATGCTTATAGTCTATAGAATCTTTTGTAGTCAAGTACGTCAATAACTTTGTAAACAGTCTAGGCAAATGATTGTAGTTAAGAAGTAAAAAGTTATTACAATACTTAAGCCTTGGATAGGCCATTCCCATAAGAGCTATATGCTTCCTATCTAACCCATCACATTCTTATATGAAATAAGCTGTTTCTAATCAGTATACTCCTAGTAGTCTGCATAAATACAATTTTCAAACGTTACAAATGGTAAGAAATTCAATCGTCAATTTGTGAATTATTTTTCTTTGAACAGTGTGACACCCAGTTTAGAGTCATGAATTGATTGACACCAATATAGGCTAATGGGAATTCAGTGACTGACGACAGCTTACTGTTATTTCCATGTGTTTATAGAGCATTTGTTAACGTAAATGGTGATGGTCGTAAATTTTGACCAAAATAACAAATCTAAACTATAAATTAAATTTTTCTAGTGGCGCCCTTTAAAATCGTCTGCTTACAATGAAAATTATAAGTGTTTTTTTTTCATACAAAATGTATCACCTATTCTCGAAATAAACTGCAACCAACCGAGTCACATCATCCTCCCGCACTTTACTGAAGTCGTAGAGTAGAGTGATGTTAAATAGCCTATAAATTCACTCAAGAAGTCAAAAAGATAGATTAGCATGTTTAAACAAAATAACTGAAATCATAACTCTTTATCCCAGGTTTGTGACTAACACGGATGAGTAGAAATTGAAGAGTGTATGTTTGAATGTTTTCTCATCTCAGATACTATCAATCTATTTTGAAATATATTCTAACATGAGTGATAAGGGGTAGGGTATTTCTTTAACAGACTTTAATTCAACACTGGGGAAACTTCAGCACATTTTTATATAATACTTAAGTTTTGCTCTCTGCATTATTCATGTTAAGTTTGTCTTTTTCTAACTAAAAACTACCATTATTACCATTCCTTATCTGTGCCTCCTTAGGAGGTGAATTTTGTAAAATTCTTACATATCTCCGTCGGAAACTAATTATCAATAATCTTTTCATGGTGGATGTTGTACTGATAAATCAGTCACTGTTTATCCAGTTTTTTTTTAAATGGATACTGTATATATACTGTACTCTTTGCCTGAAAGATGATATACTTAACTAGTTATAATAAGGAATCACTGAAGTTTCTAAATTCAGATTAGTAATAGATTAATTGAGATTGAGAGTTGAGTGATATGTACCTTGGTTAGTCAAGAATCCCTGCAAAGTTTTTAACTCATTCAAATTTATAATTCTGATATGAGAAGAGATGATTTGAAGAGGCTCCCCTTAGGTTTGGAAGGAGTGTGAGATTTGGCATAATTATGTAGGCAGAGCGCAGTTGAATGGGGAATTCTGACCACTGAGGGACCATTGGTTTATAATTTAAATATTTATAAACTGGTTGTTACTTGCTTATTTAAGTAGGACTCAGTTAATGTTTAATACCACTATCATATCAATATTTACGCTTTTAATGCCCCACTCACATACAAGAGTTGTTGAGGACAGCTGCAGTACCAGTTGCAATACAAGTTTACTGTAAAATACGTAACTTAAGCATTCTTTTGATTACTACTTCTTTACACTGAACGAAGACCTTGCATTGTGAAGAAAAACTTTTACCTCAAAGTAATAAAGTAAACGAAGTAAACCATCAATATACATTTAACTTTTGTATGATATTTTGTATGATTTGTATGATATTACAAAAAAAATTTTGCCTTATTGAGATATAAGCTTAAGCTGTGATAGCCTAATGGTTAGGACGTCCGCCTCCTAATCAGAGTTCCGGGGTTCGAACTCTAACTTTTCGGAGTTGTGTTTCTAATTAAAATATAACTTGCTTCAACGGTGAAGGAAAACATCGTGAGGATACCTGCACGCCTGAGAGTTCTCCATAATGTTCTCAAAGGCGTGTGAAGTCTGCCAATCCGCACGTCCAGCGTGGTGGACTATGGCTAAACCCTTCTCATACTTAGAGGAGACCCGTGCTCTGTAGTGAGTTGGCTATGGGTTGATCATGATGATGATGGTTGAGCTATATCTAGGAGAATAATCTACCTGCAAAAAAGTTACTTCAATATCCCAATGTTAATAATCATTAAGTTACAACTAAGGATCTAAACTATATAAATTTTTAGTTATCCTAAAAAGTCTCGTCATAAATCACTCAATGACTACTGACAAAAATACAATCATCTGTTCAGCAGGTGTTTGTGTAAATTCAAATTCAAAATAATCTTTATTCAAATAGTCCTTAAAAAAGGCACTTTTGACGCGTCAATAATTTACATAGGAGTTATTTCATGGTGATAACTATATTCGTAAACTTAAAACTAAAGCTACGAGGGTTCCAAACGCGCCGGGTCTAAGAAGAAGAAAAATCGTGTAGGGAGTCCTTCATTTTCTAGATAAAAGTAATCACTTGTGCCAATTCTAAACTACACTAAATTGGAATGTTTTAAAAGAGTGCTGTCCATTTTCACCAAGAGGGAAAAAGATGGCACTAGTGGTACATCTGTCAATTTGTTAGCGTCTTTATTGGCAGCATAATCAGCACCTATATCCGCCTTTAGGATGCATGATATATGGCTTTGCACAATGCCGTCAAAATCGGTTTATTATTTGAGCCAAAAATTACAGGCAACACAAACCAGACAGAGGGTTTTTGAATCTCATAGAAAACCTTTTTTCCCACTGTAAAAAGTCGTACCCTATTTCGTCATCCTTCAATATATAATATCTCAGTACCTAATTTTGATTTTTTTTTTCGGACTGTCTATTAGCTGTACAAACCCTTTTGGTTGCCACAGCGTAACCGGGCTGTTTGGCGAGCTTCGGAAAGTAGCTCTGCTAGAAGAAATTTTGAGCCCTAGGGCTCGAAGAAACTAAGGGAACGACTGCCTAAGGGCGCCTCCTTTGAGGCCGAACCTCTGCTTAGGCGACGTTTGGGATACCGGGGGGGTCGGACGGTCTTGATTAGTGCAGTAGTAATCCGAATATAAGTAACAGACTTACAGAAAGCAGGTAAATTGTTTCGGCTTTGGCCCATTACAATAAGTAAATATTTTTGTGTTTGAAGGTCTTCCATTCCTTTATTCAGAACTTATAATGCTTCGGCAGTGAACTTATTGTGCAAAAGAAATATTTTTTCTTCGTTCTTTCTTTACGTCTCAGCACACAACAAATGTCATTGAAGGTAGTTAAAAAACTACTTTACATAACGTTTTAGTGGAACCTAGTTGTTACACAACAAATAAATACTGAATTAAATACCCCCAAATCAGCTAATCAACTCGAAAAATTATATCGGGTATACAAAAAAGTAATCATCATCATCATCATCATGATCAACCCATTACCGGCTCACTACAGAGCACGGGTCACCTCTCAGTATGAGAAGGGTTCGGCTATAGTCCACCACGCTGGCCGTGTGCGCATTGGCAGACTTCACACGTCTTTGAGAACATTATGGAGAACTCTCAGGCGTGCAAGTTTCCTCACGATGAAGCATGTGACATTTTTTTTTTGTAATACTTGAACAAAAATTTTAAATCATTTCAAAAATCCTTTATTGAAATCGGCATATCACACGTATGAATCACATTACTACGGATTGGACGTAGAGCGGACTGAGCTACAATGAGTCTTATCAGTGGATGCTCAGGATCTGGCTGAATTAGCGATTAAAAGTGGATTGCAAACCCTCACCATTGAAGCCGAAAGTCGGCGGTTGTTGAACCAACAAAACATTCCCAAAGAGGCTTGACATCTGGCAAGCGGCCGTTCGTAAATGATATCTCAAAACCAGTCTTCATACGTGAGGACAATATGTAGGGCCGACCTCACAATGCGTAGCGAGAATAGTCAGGCACCTACCGGTTCCCGTCTATTTCATCAATTTCCTCAAGTCTTCGATAGAACCATATCTCAAAACTTTTAAAATTGAAGTAAACTTAACTTTTTCTTTTTAAATGCCGTTAAATTTTTTGAACCGAATTTTGAGCTGGCATGAATCAGGACCATTTTTACGTTTACGGCATACAAAAGTAAGGGTTTAGTATGTATGAGCCCCTTTATTCCACTATTACTTATGAATGTCTGAACAAAATCACTTACGCGGTGTCGTAGGTTTGTTCCCATACTGTGTTAGTTAGTTACACAGTATGTATGGGATTGTTAAAGTCGATTATCGATAATCAAATAATAAATCGATAAGTTTACACTCTGTTTTGACTGGCAACATTACGAGCTCATTACGGATTTTCTCTAACCCACCGGTGAACAAAAAATAATTAATTAAGTACCTTCATATTTTAATAGTAATTGAATGAAGCAATTTATTAGGTGAGTAATTATGTTCATAAACCAATGAGAATAATTGCATTTTTAACTGTCGCCTCTGTTCCTCGGTTATGTTTTGAATGTAGTGTTATCATTTATTTACTCGTTCATCTCGTTATCAAAACCCATTTTGTTATTGTTCTGATTGTAAATAGTCTACTGGGTAGGTTATTTGTTTCTGGAGGTGAAAATGAATTTAACAAAACTGCCTTTATCCAATACTAGCTGTTGCCCGCGACTTCGTCTGCGTAGAATTGCTGATTTAACTTGAGATTGAGGTTACCCGTGCGGCCAATGCCCTTCTTCAGAAAGTAAGCTACAGGCAAATCTCAAATGGCCGATTTTCGTGTCTCTAAATTAAAAAACATAGGACTTTCATACAAACTTCCAACCCCCCTTTTACCCTCTTAGGGGTTGAATTTCCAAATATCCTTTCTTAGCTGACATCTCTTAACTATGAACTACCAACTTGCTAAATTATAGCTTTATACGTACAATAGTTTTTGAGATCTCGTGTTTAATCAGTATGTAAGTGAGCTTTCGCTTTTATATATATAGATTAAACTTTTAAGATTTTTTTATTTTAATTGATTTGAATAAAAAATATCGCTCATTTTCAAATTTTATTTTTTTAATCTTATACTATACAGCACAAACAAGCCAGATTAGGTTCAGATACGGTATAAAGGTTTATAGTATTAGCATAATAATAAAAAAAACATTAGCATGTCGCATGTCGTAGACGCGAATCCATAAGTTATGCCCCGAAATCTTTCAACGCGACTAAAAAAGTTTTTACTCGCACAAACCTGTTTCAGAATTTTGGCAAATCTACTCTAGGTAATCGGGGGTTATTTCGCAAATGAATTTTGGAAAAAATCTTGACCTCGAGAAATTTTTACCGATATGTTGACTGTTAGGTAAAAACTTATCATCATCATCATGATCAACCCATTAACGGCTCACTACAGAGCACG
Organism: Lasiommata megera; assembly: GCA_928268935.1. Taxonomy (NCBI): domain Eukaryota; kingdom Metazoa; phylum Arthropoda; class Insecta; order Lepidoptera; family Nymphalidae; genus Lasiommata; species Lasiommata megera. The sequence continues at coordinate 15,126,648 of OV743322.1, read as the reverse complement.
GGTCTCCTCTCAATATGAGAAGGGTTTGGCCGTAGTCCACCACGCTGGCCATGTACAGATTGGCAGACTTCACACGCCTTTGAGAACATTATCGAGAACTCTCAGGCGTGCAGGTTTCCTCACGATGTTTTCCTTCACCGTTGAAGCAAGTGATATTTTAATTTTTTTTAAAACGCCCATATTTCCGAAAAGTTAGAGGTGCGTGCCCGGATTCGAACCGCCGACCTCTGATTAGGAGGCTGACGCCCTAACCACTAAGCTATCACCGCTTAAGTAAAAAAAAAAAAAAAACTTATAATATACATTTATATATATAAACACTGGAACTATATGAAGTTTGTGATGACACATTAAAAATATCCTCACTTTTTACGATACTTACGACATCGTCCGCATAAGGCAAGGTGTACTCCCGATGTCCTGAGCATCATCTTATCTTTATTTTGGCAATAATAACTGTAATATAATCTCAGTTTGTTTAAATTTCACCATATTGATCCAACAGTCTTAACTTCAAAGTTATAAAACATTATTTCAGATGGGTTTTGATGCATCTTTCTTATTTATTTATATTAATTTACTATACCAGCTGTTGCACTCCCGTTAACTAAGGGAGGTTACGTAATGTTATTTCATAACAATGCCGCGTGGTGTAAGGACACACTGCCACGCAAAAACTCCACTGTCATGTTATGTAGAAATAAAATAATTTAAATTTTGCTTTATATTTAAACTTTATTTTCAAATAAAATGCTTGCTGTAAATGGCAATGTTTATCTACACATACTACACAAGATAGTCTTGTTAATCAAATTATTTATTTTTTAAGGAATGTTATCCTTAATAATGACAGTTGATTAATTTCTGGATTATTTCCGACGTAACACGCGGTATTGTAGCTTATTTATAAGAAATAGGCATAATATGTTTCCACGGTTTTTTTAGATTTAGTAAAGATTTTTTTAGTACATCGTAATACCATTTAGTCGACGCACGAGTTGGCGCTTTTTCTATGAACTATTGTTTAATAACTATCTTTATTTCAGCCAGAAATTTTATTATTACTCAAATACAATATACTTTGTTACTTTAGGATAAAATTGCTTTCTAATGTGCCAAATACTATACTAATTAAAAATCATTCCAAAAGTTCCTAAGTAGCTATAACCAGTAAATAAACAAACAGATCTTTCCTTTTTATATAATAAGTAAAGATTACCTATTTTTAGCAAAATAATAAATTATCATATTTTATACATTGAAACCGCGTTGTATGAATCGTTAAAAAGTTTTGACACATTCGTGTATTTTTTTTTTTTCACTTTAATCATAAGGGAAAACGCAAATAATGATTGTTAGGAGTTATACTGGGTTAGCGATTAATTTATATTTCCTATGGTGATTATTTGGAAATAAGGATACTTATACAGTTTATAAAAACTTGCAGTGGTTTCCAAGCTAAATCATTCAAAAGTTTACTCTCGATAATCACTGTCACTGGATCAGTTATCATCAACAAAAACTTTAAAAGTATTCCTACTGAAATTTTACTTTTATCTTTTAACAAATAAAAAAAATGCTACTGAATTTCCATATTTTTTTCATCCTTATTTTATACTAATGGTAGAGACACTTATCCGCTAATCTAACGTTGAATATCGAACAATGGCGGTTGACCACGAAATCTGTAATCTTTAGAAGATAAAGACTACTTTCAAAACACAAATATGTGACCTCTGTTCGTGCTTTGAAGATTGTAAGTCTACCGGTCTTGTATGCTTGAGGTTTCGAAGATCAGCCGTGAGAGCCGGTAAAAATTCGTCATGATTAGAATGTAAATGTGACTCTACTGCCATATGCTTATTTTATTTATTTACACACTTTTATTGTACACCACGAAAAAAGAAAAATAAAAAAAAAAATACAGAAAATAACAGAAACACAAGTATACAATTTGGCGGCCTTATCGCTACATAGCGATCTCTTCCAGGCAACCAAATATGTAGAAGATATAGAGATACGGAAAGAGGAAGGTGGTGCAAAATATACCTTGATATAAACAGATGCTTCTTCTCAATTCAACATTTTTTTTTCCTCGACCCGCATAGAAACGAGCATCACCACTTTGTAATTGCCATCTAAGTTGGTCAGACAATGATGCCAATGCCATAAAACCAACAGTCATGTTGAATTATGCCGCAAATCACTGAACGTAACAAATTTTGTCGGGTCCGAAGTAGTGTTAACCTTTTCACTAAATCATCATCATCAATCATCATGATCAACCCATTACCGGCTCACTACAGAGCACGGGTCTCCTCTCAATATGAGAAGGGTTTGGCCATAGTCCACCACGCTGGCCATGTGCGGAATTGCAGACTTCACACGCCTTTGAGAATGTTGTGGGTAGACACATAAAATATTAATAAAGACAGTTGTCATCCAATCGCTCTTTCATTTACACAACATGGTGGCAGCGGTGTTTTAAATTACGTTTTTGTGCAGTAATTGACATTGTTAGTGGTGCAAAATGGTTTAGTTAGAGAAATAAAGAAACAATAGTGATTTGTTGCAATGGAGCACGCGCGACCTCCGCCAGAATTGAATCTGGATGGCAGCCCCGTCAGCCGGGCTGACGCGTGGCGTAAATGGAAGACGCAATTTGAGCTATTCCTTAAGGCATCCGGGGTGCACAAAGAGGAATCAGCAGTGCAGGCCAGCCTTTTGATTAATTTAATCGGGCCGGACGGATTTGATGTTTATCAAACCTTTACGTTCATCAACGAAAAAGATCGAGAAGACGTCCAGGCTCTGCTCAAAAAATTTGATGGATATTTTGGAGTTAAGTCAAATATTACGCTGGCAAGATACAACTTTTTCACACGTGACCAAGAACACGGTGAAACAATAAGCCAGTACGTAGTGGCGTTAAAGCTTCTTAGCAAGAAGTGTGAATTTCAATCATTAGAGGATTCATTAATTCGCGATCGCATAGTTTGTGGCATAAATAATGGAATTGTACGCGATCGTATGTTGCGGGAGAGTGATCTAACTCTCGATAAGGCTATAAAGATATGCGAGGCGGACGAAGTATCCGCGGACGGCAGCAGGTTCTTGGAGAATCGCGGATCCGGCGTCGCGGGTACCGTTCGCGTGGACAGGGTGCGCGCGCCGGGGGCCGGCCGCGGCAGCAGCGGCGGCTGGCGCGGGCGCGGCCGGGCGCCGCCGGCGCAGCGCGCGCCGCAAGCCGCCGGCAGCCGCGTGGCCCACGCGCCCTCGCCGAGGCCGCAGTGCCACGGGTGTGGTATGCAGTGTTTACCGGGAAAGTGTCCCGCTATTCAAGTGAAGTGTTTCGTATGTCAAAATTATGGTCATTACGCGAGAATGTGTAATTTGTCGCGAGGTGTCAAAAAAATGTACGACATCGGTGTTCACAGCGACAACGATGACCACTCCGAGGACGACCGTGAGTTGTTTTATGTTTCTGTGGTAGAAAATATGTCAGCCGCCAAGCAGCCGGTTAATAATGTGTGGCATGAAAACTTAACTTGTGACGGTGGCTTAGAAAAGTTTAAATTGGACACGGGGGCAGACATCAATGTTTTGTCATACGAACGATTTAAAAATTTGGGATTTAATGACTCGATTATACGAAAACATAACATTAAGTTGCAGTCGTACAGTGGTGACGTAATACCAATAAAAGGTATATGCGATTTAAATTGGTCGCATAAAAATAACAAATATTGTTTAAGATTTGCGATTGCGAACTTGAATTGTGAAAGTGTACTGGGCAGACAAGCGTGTTCTCAGATGGGGTTAATACGTCGAATTCACAGTATAAATCTAAACGATTATTCGGATTTATTTAAAGGGTTGGGTTGCTTGCCGGGAGAGTATAGTATTGTTGTTGATACGAGCGTGCCGCCGGTAGTGAGCGCGCCGCGCAAGGTACCTATAGCTCTGCGTGAAAAACTGCGGGACGAGTTAAATAGAATGATTCACTTAGGCGTGATAAGAAAGGTCACTCACCCCACTACATGGGTTAACGCAATAGTAATTGCTGCTAAAAAAAATGGTGATTTACGTATCTGTCTTGATCCGCGACCATTAAATTGTGCTATTCGACGTGCTCATTTTCAGCTACCCACACTTACAGAATTAACATCAAAATTACACGGGGCGTGTTATTTTTCGGTTTTAGATGCTAATTCGGGATTCTGGGCAGTCAAGTTGGATGAAGCGAGTGCAGACTTGTGCACGTTCAGCACACCCTTTGGCCGATACCAGTTTACAAGGTTACCTTTTGGATTAAATTGCGCACCGGAAGTGTTTCATGCCAGAGTTAAACAATTAATAGAAAACTTAGAGGGCGTTGAATCATTTATTGACGATATAATTTGTTGGGGACGAACTAAACAGGAGCACGATAAAAGATTGAACGCTTTATTAGAAGTCGCACGGACAAACAATTTAAAATTTAACAAAAACAAATGCAAAATATGTGTCGAGGAAGTCACCTACTTGGGTCATATTTTTAACAAAAACGGGATGAAACCGGATAGTACTAAAGTTGAGGCGATCGTCGACATGCCTCCTCCGCGTGATAAAAAAAAGTCTAGAAAGATTTTTGGGGGCTACTAACTATTTATCTAAATTTATACGGAATTATTCAGAGCATACAAAGCTGTTGACTAGTTTATTAAAGAAAGATTCGTGTTGGGTCTGGGACTCGAAACATCAGGAGGCATTAGATAAACTGAAAAAGCTGCTCAGCACGGCGCCAGTGCTGGCGCTGTATGACGTGGCGGCGCCGGTCGTGCTGTCGGTGGACGCCAGCAGCGTGGCGCTGGGCGCCGTGCTGCTGCAGGGCGGGCGGCCCGTCGAGTATGCGTCGCGTATGCTCACCGACACGCAGACCCGGTATGCGCAGGTGGAAAAAGAAATGCTGGCTATCGTATTTGCCTGTGAAAAATTTCGACAGTATATTTATGGTAAAAATAATGTAGTTGTGGAAACTGACCACAAACCCCTAGAAAGCCTATTTAAAAAATCATTGCAGTCTGTCCCAGTACGCTTACAGCGAATGCTATTACGTCTCCAAGGCCTAGACTTATCAGTCGTGTATAAGCCCGGTAAGTACATGTATTTAGCAGACACACTGTCGCGCGCGCCTTTGCCCATATTATATGAGGAAAGTATAAGTAAAGGAATAACATATCAAGTCAATCTTTTAATGAGTCATATTAACATATCAAATAAAAAATTAAATTATGTGAAGGAAGAGACCCAAAAGGATAAAAACTTAATGCAATTAATGAAATATTTGAACCAGGGATGGCCCACAAATAAATACGACGTGACAGACGAACTGAAATATTTTTGGTCAATTAGGGATGAATTATTTGTTGTAGATGGTATAATATTTAAGAACAATTTAGTCTTGATTCCGCGCTCGATGAGGCAGGACATGCTTAGCATAATTCATGATGGCCACCTGGGTATTGACCGGTGCAAGAGGCGAGCGCGACAAGTATTATTCTGGCCGGGTATAAATAAGGAAATAGAACTTTATGTGAAACGTTGCTCAGTGTGCCAGGAGTATTCAAACGCACCTAGTCGTGAACCTTTAATACCGATACCCATACCCAATTTACCGTGGAATCAAGTTGGCACAGATATATTCGAATACTTAAAGAAATATTATTTGATTATTGTCGATTATTTTTCGGGTTTTGTGGAAGTAACTATCTTAAACAATATTACAAGTTCAACAGTTATACAATCACTAAAAGAAAATTTTGCAAGATATGGGATACCAGAAAAAGTTATCAGCGATAACGCTAGACAATTTACAAGTAGGGACTTCAAGCGGTTTGCTGAAGAGTGGGGATTTGAACACGTCACTTCTTCACCTAATTATGCTCAAGCTAATGGGAAAAGTGAACGTGCCGTGCAAACCGTTAAAAATATTTTAAAGAAATCACTAAGAAGTAAAACAGACTTTCATCTAAACTTACTTAGCTATCGTAACACACCTAGGGAAAATTTGAATTCTCCAGCACAACTGCTGATGGGCCGGATACTGAGGTGTAGGTTGCCGGTGCATCCCAATTTGTTACAGCCAAGCCCAGTATCAGCTGATCAGTATAATGAGCTCATTAAAAGGCAATGTAAGAGTAAGCTCTACTATGATCAATGTTGTAAAGAATTGCCTAAATTAAACAAAGGAGACGATGTTATTGTCATTGATAAGAATCGTAAAATGAGAGGTCAAATAGTGTCTGAAGATGCTGCTCCGAGGTCATATTTAGTAAAAAATAGACGAGGAATTTACCGTCGAAACCGCAGACATTTGATAAGATGTGAGCCTCAGTGTAGCACTTCTAATATAGCTAAACAAAAAGAAGACTACCAACATGACCTGAATGCGTCGTCACCCTATAGTGATTGTTACTGCTCTGCTGGGTCAGATCATGACAGTGTTATAGAATCTCATTCACCAATGATTACCTTAAGAAAAAAGTAAAAGGTTTTATTTTTATATACTTACATAAAAGACTTTTTAATGTAACTAAAATTAGTACCTATAGATAAATAAGTTTTTTTTTTTAATCATAATTTTAAATAACAGTTTCATCACTATATGTTAATTTTATCTGCTTCTCTGCTTGAAGGGGGAGGAGAGAGAATGTGTTACATATTTTATTTGGTGCTGGGTTATAATTAAGATAAATTCAATAAGATTATTTATATCTTTATTTCATTTATGGGGAAGATGTTGTGGGTAGACACATAAAATATTAATAAAGACAGTTGTCATCCAATCGCTCTTTCATTTACACAACAGAGAACATTATGGAGAACTCTCAGGCGTGCAGGTTTCCCAACTATGTATTCCTTCACCGTTGAAGCAAGTGATATTTTTTTTTTTTTACAAAACGCACATAACTCCGAAAAGTTAGAGGTGCGTGCCCAGATTCGAACCGCCGACCTCTGATTAGGAGACTGACGCCCTAACCACTAGGCTATCACCGCTTCACTAAATAATTAGTGATAATTTAGGTTAATATTTTTACCTGGTTAAGTTTGTTGTGGGCTTCTTCTTACCAGGGCGCGTTTGGAACCCTCATAGTTTTATCTTTAAGTTTACGAATGTAGTTTACTACTAAAGTAAATGATTATCGCGTCAAAAGTGACTTTGATTTGATTTTGATTTGACTTTGTTGCACACATATCTAACTGATTGATTCAGTTAGATATGTGTGCAACAGAATAGGTATTATTGCTCATTATATTTGCGTGAACGTCTCCCTATGACAACATACTCTTGAAGTTTTAATCTGTAGAAGTTTTATGTGGGGATATCCCAAGAATCCACGCTGGCCAAGTGAGATAGGGCAATAAACACGTAATGCCGTAATGCAAGATTATTTCTCGAGGGCAGCATAGGTCCGTACTCTGGCGCTCTCTCTATTTTTTATATTACATTACAAGTTAGTCTTTGATTGCAATCTCACCAATAATGGGTGGGAAGGCTTCGGCCGCGGTTAGTTACCACCCTACCGACAAAGACGTGTAGCTAAATGATTTAGCGTTCCGGCACGATGTCGCGTAGAAACCAAAGGAGTGTGGGTTTACCATACCCCTAACAGGTTAGCCCACTACCATCCTAGACTGCATCATCACTTACCACCAGGTGAGATAGCCGTCAAAAACCAACTTGTAGTATATATAAAAAAAAAAGGAAACTCATGTCCCTTTGCGCATTTCCTTTGTCCCCATTATGCGGAACTGGACCTAATTAACCTAATGTATTCTGTGTTATATATAGCAAATGGAGAGGTTCAAAGTGGTAGAACGCGAAACAAAAACGAAGGCATACTCAAAAGAGGGGCTGGGAGCGGCGCAGAAGCTCGACCCGGCGCAGAAGGAGCGCGACGAGATGTCGGCGTGGCTCATCACATCCATTGATGCACTAAACTTACAGGTTACTACTTTTTTTTTTTAAATATATATAGTCTAGCGTTTATCATTTACAACTAGTGTTATCGGCTGACGCAGCCCTAGCTGGAGAGCATCTGGAAGACACATATTAACTCTTGATTTGAAGGTATTAAGTAAGGTGGGAGATATAGATGCCGAAAGAGCATTCCAGATCTTTGCGGTGCGTATATAAAACGGACAAGCAAGGCGCTTCGTACGCTACCTTGAAGTTATAAACTGCGTAACTCGTCCATTTTCCTAGGGTTCCCTACTTCAATGGGGCTATATCTTTAAGTCTTTCTTTTTCTTTAGGTGCCTCTCCAACTAGTAATGATTGGCAGTCAGAATGGCATATTTTGCCTTGTCTCTCGCGAGGCTGAAAAGCTGGGCGGCACTCGCGATCCCTGTCCACTCCCTGATGCTTCGCAACCAAGACTTCCTCTTGCGACCGATGCGCCTCCTTCCCGCTACTTTGCCCATCATTATTAGTTGCAGGAGCCTGTATCATGTCATGCCTAAGCACATGCCCCAGATAAGCAACTTTTTCTTTTTGATAGTCTTCCAAAGTTCGCGGTTACAACTAACACGTCGCAAGACCTCCTCATTGGTTACCTTTTGGGTCCAGCTGATCTTTAACATCCGTCGATAAGCCCACATCTCAAATGCCTCTAGACGTTTTCTTTGATCCTCTTTGACATCTTTAAAGCTTTAATTTTTCATATAAACTCACACCATGTTTTCAAAGTGTGGCGCGGTAGCTATGGTACGGCGCAGAAAGCATAAAGCGATCAAAAGATCAAATATTTATTTGCCAAAAAACATCTTTACAAAGTTTAGTATATACAGTACATCCGTTGGTCCGTTTAGTATATGACTAAGCATAGCCTGTTATTTCTCCAGAACCAAATGCCTATTATTATGCTCAAAAATGTTTGTGATGGTCAAATTCTATTGACTTATTTTGACGATTTTTTTGACGACCTCCGTGGCGCAGCGCGTGCGCTATTGCATTTTAAAGTTGGAGGTCCTGGGTTCGATTCCCGGCTCGAGTCTGGTTTGTTGGGAGGCTTCGGCCGTGGCTAGTGACCACCCTACCGACAAAGACGTGTCGCCAAGCGATTTAGCGTTCCGGCACGAGATCACGTAGAAACCAATTAGGAGTGTGCGTTTACCATGCCCCTAACAGGTTAGCCCGCTACCATCTAAGACTGCATCATCACTTACCATCAGATGAGATTGCCGTCAAGGGCTTACTAAGGGATAAAAAAAAGACTTTAGTATGACCTTGGAACGTCTACTGCTGGTCGTTGGTGCCTTGAGTTGTTTCGACTCGTCAGTCTTGTGCCGCGTGCGTCTAGTTGTTTATTGAGCCGCTCTTGATGACATCTTCCGATGGAGTAGATCGCCTTTTACATTCCAACGTCCACTAGCCTATTCTTCTTAACTGTTAGCTCTCTGCCATTACCAGTTCAGATACCCTACTCGTTGAGATATATCGATTACTCATCGTTCACGAAACTTTTTTCTCTGATTAAGCATTTGAAATCCTACATTCCGCAAAGAGTTTATAGAAGAAAAAACATGCGATTTTTCAGTTGGGTTTCTTGAGGAACTTTTGGGCTTCTTTAGACCATATAAACGAAAAAAGCTTGATTTAAATTTATAAATTCTAGAACTACCAGTAGCTTGTTCCTAGCGCATTATTAACATTAACTGTTTTCCTATTCCCCACTAATGCTATAAATGTGAATAGGTTATAATTTATGACAGAATAGATTTTTAGCTTCAAACCATAGACAGTCTTCTCTGGCCCATAAACTATTTGTCACAGGGTAATAATTTGACGTGTATGCGTATACACGTCAAATCATTACCCTGTGGCTGCGCGATTCAAGAACAAACAAACACACTTTTGCGTTTATTATATTAGAACAGTAGTACAGATGTAAGGATTATTAGCATCAACTTATTATTCATATATTCACTTCGCAGATTGATCTTTTTGAATCGGAAGTGGAGTCACTGTTAGTTGGTAAGAAAAAACGTCTCGACAAGGAGAAGCAAGACCGCATGGAAGAGCTGAAGTTGAAATTGGAGAGGCACAGGTTCCATATAAAAAAACTCGAAACCCTACTGAGAATGCTCGACAACATGTCTGTTGAAGTTGAACAGGTTGGTAGCATTTTTACTATAAATTTTACACCTCTTCTACCACAGGGTTATTTCTGACAGACGATTGCAAATTGTCAATCGATCCTATATACATAGTCTTCTTTAAGAAGTACATTTTGAGGATTTTATAGTGTGTTAAAACAAATGCCTTTAATGTCGGCACCATGTAGCATAAAATTAAGTTAAGGGGTATATAGGTATTCGTTAGTAGACATGAGATTTTAAATATCTTAAATATATTTTTTATATATGAGGTAATACACGTAATAACTGTTACGTATATAAATATAATATATAAAATGTATATATATCAAAAAGTTTTGACCTTTTTGATGTTTGACCAATTTTGGCAATATTAACTTTTGAGATGTTAAATGTCTCATATTTATATATATATATGAGATAATACACGTAATAACTGTTACGTATATAAATATAATAAACATATAAAATGTAGATATATCAGAAAAGTTTTGACCTTTTTGATGTTTTGACCCTTTTGGCAATTTTAAATTGACGCATTAGAATATAATACAAAAAAAAATATTTAAATGCTGTAATTTTATTGTCTATTTTGGAAAAACGATTTTAAGTCCCAGTTTCACATTGAACGGTACTTATATGTTGTGATCGGCCACTGCTTATAGTTCTCTACCAACGATTTATTTTCGCATATATATAAGTATTAATAAATTAATCAAATTTCCTGGATATTATATAACCTAAAACCAAATTCTATCAAAATCTGTTCTTCCATTTTGAATTGTACCCATTAATGTGAATGTTAAACGTCGACCCGTTGCTGCGTGCAAGGAGGACGATCAAGCAATCACACCCGCATTTATTATAATAGTACTAGGGATTCATAACCTAGCTGGAAATAAGATGACCATTAAGCATGCTTACAGACGAACGGCACCTCGCCGACGACAGGGCCAACTGCAGCCGTCGACACGCCACCGTCGAGGAACCGCAACTGCAACTGGTCGATGGCTGCAGTTACCTCTGCCGTTGGCATTGTGCCGTTGGTATGTAAGCATGCTGATGCATCATTTTAACCTAACCCCTTAGTAACTGCCGCCTGGGCCTAGACCAAACTGTTGGACGAGTGTTTAAAATGATCCGTAGCTGATCACGGGGTCTCGGGTTCGATTCCCGAGTCAGTTTTTCTTTTAACAAAAACTCGGCACTAGCCTGGAGTTGGTAAATTAACGTTGAGCATCCCCGTGTCATCAATGCAAGTCAAGGCATTAGTTGTAAAACTCATAACCCATATTGGAGCCTTTATCTCTAAAACCTTTATGGTCTCCTATCTTAAGAGGCCCTCACAGCAGTACATTAAAAATCTAAAGGAAGTAATAACGATAAGTACACCCTATTTGACTACTTAAAATTAGAATTTCATTATTGCAATTACAATAGTATACAATTTTATAACAAATTACCAAATGAAATCTCTGGGATGCCTCTCAATAAGTTTAAAGTTTGTAGAAAAGTCCTATTATAGTGTTAAGAATTATGTAAATTATAAAAAAAGTTTGGCTATAAAATATTACCATAACAAGATAGAGGTTTTTTAATTTTAAGTGGCATGTGAGATGGTGATAACAAAAAGAAAATTTACACGGCTAAGTTTGTTGTGTGCTTCTTCTTAGACCAGGGCGTGTTTGGTTTGGTTTAGCACATTCTCAATAATTAATTAAAATTAGCTATGAATTAATAGCAAATAACAACCAAGCTTTTTTATCGTTTGTTATCCTTAATATCATAACAGGGTTTTCTATAAGCTTACCTTTGATAGCTATAAAGCGAGCTTTGCCTTACCTCTGACTGGAGAAACAGTTAAAACGAGACAGTGTTATGTGTTAGTCTGAGGTAAGGCTACGCTGTCTTTATAGATTTTGGGTTTAGATTGCTCTTATTCTGTGTTTGTGTGGGTGTTTGTATATATTATGTTTGTATAATCTTAGCTGTTTCACTGAAATGCACGTTTCTGATTCGAACCGATAATCTTTGAAACGTCCATCCGGTATCGATGTTTCCAAATAACTTCAAGGCAAAAACACATAGACATCTTATATAAGGGCCAAAAGAGTCGTCAAGTGTAGACGAAATAGTTTTTAGAAAGGGATTGAAAAACTCTCTAACTCCATTCCTTTTAAATGTTAAGTGATTCGTTATAAATCAATATGGAAAAAACAGAGAAAAGACGAAATTGAGTCAATTATATATTATATTCCACTGGGACCTAGTAAACAGAATAAGTACTCTCATAGAAGATATACAGAATTTAGATCCAGTATGCCGGATAGCGGGTTTCTGTTTTTTTATCTAATGAAATCTTTGTTCATCATGATTTTGATAGTATTTGCATTACTTATTTAATTTATTTGTCATCAGCGTGTCCTTTAATCTGCCCTTTAAAAACGATTCAAAATAATAAAAAATATATCTAAAGAATTTTGTTAGTTTGGCAAAAGCTTTTGTTTATTATCGGAACAGTAACAAAAACCACCCGAGCCGCATTGCTCGCACGCCTTGCAGGATGTTTTGTAAATCACCATAACAGTAATTAATAATTTTAAACCCCTTAATAGTACATATTTTATTTTATTAAATGGGTTGGTTGGTGGTAATCCGTCGCCAGTATTATGAATTTCCCTCGCCATACAGTAACTTTTCTGACAGTTACTAACTGGTGGCAATGAAATTTTTTGATGACTTTAATGTTTGTATAATTACCAATTGGCATCTTGCTTAAATAGTTACCCAATCGCCTAGCCGTTCTTTCTATTGTAATAGGCTAAATTTGTCTTTGACTTTGCTTTTCAAATAAAATTCTAACAGATTCCCACTAAAATTCCAGATAAAAAGGATAAAAGAAGACGTGGAATACTACATAGTGTCGTCACTAGAGCCCGGCTACGAGGAGAACGAGTATATCTACGAAGACATCAACGGACTAGACGAGATAGAACTGAGCGGGGTCGGTATACCGTCCTCCGCTACCACCGACAGCAATAGCAACGACTCCCCCGGCTCGCCCACTAGCATACTATCAGGTTGGTATTGTGTATTTGACTCCATCAGTAGTCCCATACATATCCGATTTCTGATTTTAAGTTATTTTGTCAAAAATCCAAAAAAAAATTGAAACCAGTTCAACCCTTAATGTCTTATACAATAAGTGTAAAGAATTCAACAACTTACAAACTCAAACCTTTTTAATATTAAAACTTCCCCTTGTTGAAACAATCCATTAGATGAGTGAAAAATTGTTTTTTTAAATCCACCTTATGCCATATTAAAGTCACCTAACTTTATTTGTTATTTTTTTAAATTTAACTTGCTTGCTTTGGTTCGTGCAGTGGTAAATTGACAATATAAATACCAGAATTCTTATTTTATGCAGACACTTTTTGAGGCCTATCTGCAGGTATATTCTATATGGCTGTGTTTCATACCTTAAGGATTGCAAATGTCTGTCCATTGTATTAATAAAGACTTAATATTAAGAGTTGAAAATGAGTCAACATTCATTGCATTACTATTATTAATATAAATTTGTTTTCAAATTAAAAAACATCACAGGCATGATAAAATAATTAAAAAAGATTTTCCTTATGTGTATATGTTTTTAAGATCTCTAATCAAACTTTACACTAAAAGTCCTGCACAAATATATTGTACATAACAAGACAAGTAAAAGAATAAGAAGTAAAAATATAAATAGATAGATTCCTCATTTTAATGAAATGTTATTTTTATTTCCAGGAACAAGTCCAATACCCTCCCCGGCGTTAGACGTCCACAATCACACCTCCGACTCCATAGAATTAGACAAGAAAAAGAAAGAAGACATCATCATGGCGAAAGTAAGTCAAGTCTGTCATTGTGAGGTCATCAGCATAATGTGCAAATGTATCGGTGACATCACATTTATCAATATAATATGGCTGGTCTGAAATTAGCTCTGTCTGGGAAGAGATAAATATTTTTTGAAAAAAAAAAAAACATCTATGTTGACGTCAACATAAAATTCTATAGTCAAATAATTGTCAAACTATCCCAGATAAGGTTTTACATAGCTCAAATTTTTTTTATTTGGATGTTTTTGATCAATATATTTCAATCTCTCCACATACACCTATCTGACGTGCAATATCATGATGCAACTTCAGAGCGGCCATTGAAGTTGGCGCATGCTAAAATAATTGAATTAATAATCATCAACAACTACAATTTTGTATCGTTATAAAGTTGTAGTTACATGACGTACTGATGTGGATATTGTTATGAAAAGTTTTTTTTTTTTTAATTTTTACGGTCACTTTTGGGCTCCCAATGGTCATTTACTCACTGAATAGATAATTAATTCACAATAGGTCTCTAAGATGGAATATTGTGCCCTTTGCAGGACCAATAGTAGGTTTTTTTAACCACTTAAAATGCAATATAAATGGCAGGACTATATTTAAGATTTGTCATTTATAAAAGCTCCTTATGATATATGTTTATTTAGGCTTATATCTTCTCCTTGCACTATGCTCATTTACTAGGAAAATGATTTTTTAAAGTCATGTTAAACTTATTACTAGAAAAGTAATTTAACAATTTTATTATTCTTCTAATCAACTCCATAACATATAAAATGATAAAAGACAGAGCACATGGTTAAATAATTATCAAAGTTAGTCATATGAAGATAGGCTAAACTTTTTATTGTGCAATTAGAATAAGCCCCTTACAAATACTAATAATGAGTATTTGACTAAAATAAAACTTAAAAATATTATATTATAATTACAAACAACTTTTTATATAAATCTAGCGTTTGCTAATGACTAACTGTAGATTAATTTTCATCTGATATGCCCATGTCACTCTTATTGGCCATATGACACCATAACATCCTCTTCAAGGCTAAACTATAACATTGGGTGTTTTTGGGGCAAGGACAGTCAAATTTGTCTCCTTTAAATTTTGTAAGGATCGTAGGAGATACAGGAGCAATCTTTTTGTCA
This sequence comes from Lasiommata megera, assembly GCA_928268935.1. Taxonomy (NCBI): domain Eukaryota; kingdom Metazoa; phylum Arthropoda; class Insecta; order Lepidoptera; family Nymphalidae; genus Lasiommata; species Lasiommata megera. The sequence goes on along the minus strand of OV743322.1, from coordinate 15,111,466 downwards.
ACAACAAATTATTTTAACTACTATAGTTGTAGAATATACCTCTTGCAAGTTGATATCGTTTTTCGTCTTAGTTGAGGCGTGGAGTAAAGACATTGGGTGCCCTTCAGTTCCGTAGTCGTAAAGCCGGTGTGTGGTTGGTTGCAGCCGGTGAAGCCGCTAGCGTTGCGCGCGTCCTGCGTCAGCAGTAGCCCCGCGAACGTTAGCAGTAGTTCCTTCCTCACCTCCCAGCTCGGCCTCGGGCCGCAGCTCAACGCGCTCAACCCGCTCAACCTCAACCCGCTCAACCCACTCAACCTCAACCACGCGCACTCCAACGCGCCGAACAATAGGTCAGTCCACTGGCTTTCATCTCTCATCGCGTGCTTACTTCACAGCCTCCACATTATGAGAAGTTCTTATAAGATACCACTAATACCTGTACGTTGAAAATTTATACTACTGTTGAAAAACAGGCCTGGGAACAGTATCAAAGAAAATACTAAATGAGCTTTACCCAAATATTCTAGTGTTCTAAAGGAAAACAAATGTTATGTTATTTGAACCTTTGGAAGATTAAAAAAAAACCTACTGGTGTATATCATACCCATAATATGAACATGTCTAATATATTACTTGGATTACAGTAACCCTAATTAATATTATAAATGCGATTGAGGGTTTGTTTGTTTTTTTGTTTGTTACACATTCTTGCCTAAACACTAAATTAAGTGCAGATGTGAGCTGCATTACCAGCGAGTAACATAGCCTATATTTTCTCCCACGGGAACTAAAATAAAGCGGGTTAAACTGTGGGGTGCAGAGAATATCCTATAATAAAGAAATAGCTGCTTAATTGTCTGACATGTGTTTTTGTCAATCTACTCACTGTTACACAGTGTTTGAGTAAAATCAAGTAATTTCTTAATTGTGAATATCATAAATTCTATAATATTCTATAAGTTCTTATAATATGGAGGTATCCTTAGTTTTATAAATGCCTAAAATCTAGAACTATTATGGAATTACAATACGAACTATGGTGTAAAGATGCAATAAATTTGTTAGCCCATGACCCAATCCAGTAACTGGATTGATGGCCAAATTATTTCCTTCGCTCCGTGCCTTCGAGAGCACGTTAAGTTGTAGATCCGGGCGATTACATAAGAGCTTTTTGCAAATAGAGACCACTTTGCTCCAATGCGGGTAGTCTGGTTTAAGGCCTATGCATACCATATTGACTCATCACCAACTATATATAGATATAAATGCATTTATTGTGAGCTTTATATTATGTGATACGACGTTAATGGAAGTGTCAGGTGGGCTATACGAGTGGCCCAATCTGGCAAAAAGTATTGAAAAAATTATGACACACCTTTGCCGGAGAGTTCTCTCACATTAAGTTATTTCGTTCGTTTCTAGTTTCTTACTTTAAACTCACAGATTTTCTATAATTTATAAATTACCAAATTTTGAAAGATCATCTCGTAGCGGACGCCTACTATATCTGTATACGTATTTGTCTATCTGCATACTGAATTTCAGACCGTTGTGTCCAATGGTTTTTAAGATATACATTAACAAATCAGTGAGCCACCTTTTCCTTTAATATATCCTCACTAATATTATAAATGTGAATGTAAGTTTGTTTTTTTTATTTTATATATTTAACGCTTTCACAAGCGTAACAAATTGATCAGTCAGCGTTAATAAACTGATTTGATAATTCACCAATGGAAAACTCATTTTAAGGAAGTGACAAAAGCTGTATTTTATACTCATATTGCCACAAGAATGGAAACTACGCTACCATCGTCCGATCCCCCCGTTATCCCAAACGTCGCCTAAGCCGAGGTTCGGCCTCAAAGGAGGCGCCCTTAGGCAGTCGTTCCCTTAGTTTCTTCGAGCCCTAGGGCTCAAAATTTCTTCTGGCAGTGCTTCTTTTCGAAGCTCGCCAAACAGCCCGGTTACGCTGTGGCAACCAATAGGGTTTGTACAGCTAATAGACAGTCCGAAAAAAAAAAACTACGCTGGTGCGTCGCTAGTACGAAATAAAATTCCAATGCTTTTATATCTGTAGAATAGGTGTTGTTTCGATATGGTGCGCATTCATTAGCCTAACGATAACAGATCATTAGCCTAACGATCCGCATGGTCTAGTGCAGTTTCTCTTTAACTCTTTATCACTCTCTCGCTCTGAAAGACTTCGGTCGCCAGCTATGGGGTAATAATGAGGGGTAATAATATATAATGATAGTAAAAGTACTACAATTAATGTAACGTGTGCCGTGATTTTTGCAGTATGAACAACACAGGTGCGTCCGGCACGTCGACGCCTATAAAACAACCCGCGCCGCCATCGCCGCATTTACTCAGGCCTATTGGTAAGTATCGCTCATGCACGTAAACAGTGGCGTTCATATGCGTACATATGGCGTACATAATGACCTTGGCCACGCGAAAGATTTTTCCATTTCATATTATTACGTTGACTTTTTTTCATGTATTTATTACATAATACAATCAGTAGCCCAAACACTTCAAATGAGGTTATTGGACTAGGGATGAAAATTTTAAATTCAACAAAGTTTTGTGACAGCTGATTGGATTAATTTAAATCTATCTTCTATAGAGCGAAATGTAACATATTATAGAGTTTTTAAATGTTGCTTGCGATTTAAATATTACTTTTAAAAAATTTACCTTCATACGCTTTTGGAGATTTAGTGCGGCATTCCTTCACGCGTGAATACTGATAATATTTCGCCAACCTGAATTGGAGTAGCGTTGTGGGTCGTATCTTTAAATCTTTCGCTCCTACGAGATGAGCCTAGAATCATGCCCAGCTATGGGACACTACAATGACGGAGATAATATTGATTCATGAATATTTTATGAAATGATCAAAATCAAACCGTTAATCTTAATTTGGTCTTTGCAAATGTAAGTTACAGCAAAATGTACCCAAACCTTAATCTTAGGTAAAGTGTCCAGCGGAAATGAATTTTTAGCGACAATTTCCGAAAAAAAGAATATTAAAAATAACAGAATTTCCATTATAATGACATGTATTTAAGCTCAAGGGTTATACCACTCTTGAATTGGACCTAAGTTATAGGTGGTAGGGAAGACGAACTCCGGAAGGGCATTCCCAAATCTTTGGGGTACGCATCCGAGCTCATTTTGTACCTAAATGAGCTGTACCGTTTTATATTAATCAGTTTAAGTTTAATCAAGCAATGTCGGTTTTTTTTTTGTAAAAACGCGTAAGTTACACGCTTTACACTACGCTTTGAACAAAAAACCCTACAGTGAAGCCTTTAAAAAAACTAAAAAATAGCAGGCTTTTTTCAGTTCATAAGTTCATTTGTCGACTGGAACAATGACTTATGGATTATTTACGAGTGTACGGGCGAAGCAAGCATACTTCATCCCAACTGTTTTCAACCACCTATATTGATGAGATGGATCAACTACACGTACCAAGTTTTGGAGCATAAGGAGGAAATCTGGTTTCTATGGTTCTCGTGAGAAAACTGGTGATGAAAAGAGAGCTTTTCTCGGAGTATCTATCTGCACCAATTTGAAAGAAGTTTTTTTCCTTTAGGATGTGTTGACTATATTGACCACCGACATTTCTACAAACCGTTTGGTCTGAGAAGTCTTTTTGCAGTGTTTACGCTAAACAATTGTTTACTAATTAGTAAACAATTGACATTACTAATTAGTAATGTCCACCATTTAAAGCCACTTCTACCCGTGTAAGTGACATAGTGGATGATTTTCTGATCATACTTAAATAGATCATTTGATCTGATTTCTGGCCACGCTTGGTTTTGAGTAGCGTGTGGGATGAATCTGATGTGTTTACACCGTTAATTTTATTTGGTTTAACGCGTTATAATTAGTATTTTTTTGTTCCGTAGAACATGTGTTGTTTTTTTTGCAGAACTTTGCTTTTGGAGACTTTGAGGCTTTTTAATTCCGTTTGAGGTTTGCATGTCATAATTTTTAGTCGCGTTCCAACCTCTCGCTTTAAGTTCCTTCATATTTCTTGCAGCATGTTATTTTTAGTTAAATAATATTGAAACATTAATTTAAATCATCCCTATTTTTTTTAACGCTGGGAAGTTCTTTTACGCGTCCCCTCCGGAAGCGGCGCAGGCAGACCTGGGCAGCTTCCGGCGAAAACCCAGCGGTGCTCCTTCGTATCGCCTGGTGGCTGGGTCACGGTAACGCTCGCGCACTCGTCCGCAACAACAGCTTAGGATTAACATTTCTTGGAAATACCACCAAAATACCAGAACACTAAATTTCAATTCAACTAAACTGACTGTTGGTAAGATCTTTTTGGCGAGAAAGATGCTAATGACCTTCAAATGTTTACTCATCTTCAACAAATAATAGCTGAGAACCATTCCGGTTACCGGATCGACAACCGTATCAAAATCTACCCATTCGTGTAGGTGTTATGATTACACAGACAGGTTAATGAAAAGAAGCAGGCGTTAACTTGCGGAAGTCCAGATAAACAATAAACAGCAAGTATAATTTGCTATATTCCGCCGACAACCGGGAGATTAGTATAGTATAACACCACACAAAATCCTCCACTAGAACCTCTACGCACGTTTCGACCCGACACCGGATCATCCTCAGGAGATGTTGACTTTACAAGGTAATAGTGGAGGATTTTGTGTGGTGTTATACTATACTAATCTCCCGGTTGTCGGCGGAATATAGCAAATTATACTTGCTGTTTATCGTTTAACAGACAGGTTAGACAAACAGCCATACAAATGCACACGTTCAACTTATGAGATCTTTTTTTTGAGCCTGGTTTTATGTGTCGCATAAGATGTACAGTGGTACATGACGCTCACCATTTTTTCCAGAATCAAAATAATCTAAACTCAACGTTAACCTAATGTTCCTTCTTATTAAGTGTTATATCTCAATCTGTGACAGAAGATAAGTCTGCTTAGTATAATAAATACTCCTAACCTCACTCCTACTCTTGCCCTTTACGGTTAGAAATCTTCATTTGCTGTAGTATCATAAAGCTTGATCGTTTTTTGGCGGTAACCCAAGATTGGATATAATTGAATTGGATTGGATATTGTTGGGATAGTTACATAATTATCCCTGACGAAATGCCTCCTGCCTGATCAGACATGAGCCAACTAAGAAATTCTAAATTTTCGGGCCTTAGCCGGGTACCCCTCTCCTACTATGTAACACCCATAATTCCTTCATTCTCGTGTATGCAACGAATTTGTTTTGCTTAATTATTTTTTTTGTTTAACTGGACAGGGGTTGATAAATTAATTGCTCTCGATAAAGGTCAGTAAAAGCAGGCCCTAAAGATTTTTCATCCTATTTTGTGGGAGACAATCCTAGTCCGTGGGAGTCCTGATCGCATCGCAAGTCGGTCGATGACTTATACGTACCAGAATTTACCACATGTTGTGTCAGCAAAAGTCATGATCACCATACCGATCGGCTTTAAGCACCCTTACCTTATCCGTATTGCAAAGACGCTAGTGGAATTATAGATGACCTGAAACAAAGTGGTTACTACTGCTCATGATACGCCCATCTGCAGCACCACAGTAGCCACGGATGTGTTTCCGGCTGAACCCATTTACCCAATCTGTTTCTACGCTTGACTTGCCGGTATGTCTTTGCCAGCAGAGGGGGAACCAGCCACGTGCGTGCTAATTTAGGGCTCGTTCGCGTAAGACGCTGCCGGCACCATTTAGTGATCGGCGTCGCCCGTCAGTTTGACAGCGCCGAAAAGATATCTGAGAAAACAATACTATGAAAAAAAAAAACCAAAAAAAAAAACTAAAACATCAAGAGGCACGCGCATAATTGTGAGTAAACGATATTATTATTATTTACTCTTTATTTGTTGTGTACAAGATTTAAGGACATTACTAAGAAACGAGTAACATTAGGAGGCAGGATACAAAGGCGACCTTGTCACTTAGTTGCTCTTATAGGCAACCTTACGATTAGGAAATAGCAAAAAAAATAATAGAATTCAGCAATATAATCTCAAACATATGTATACACGAGTAAGTAATACATAAACCAGATTACACAAGTAATACAATAATTATAATAATTACCTGATATATATGTATTATGAAATATACACTTAAAAATAAAATTAAATAATGAATTTAACAGCTTTTTTATATACAGTGAGTGGTTATGATTTCAGTATGGAGTTAAATATAGAAACAATGCGTCGGTCCGTACCATGTACTAAAGCGATGGCCGGTCAGCCGTGATAGCCTAGTGGTTAAGACTTCGGCCTCCCTTTGAGGGGTTCCGAGGTAAATTAAAACTAAAGTTACCAAGGTTTAGAACGCGAACTGCTTTAAGAAGAATCCCTCAACAAACTAAGCCGGGTAAGTTTTATTTTTTGATATTGTCTCACAATGTTACTTAGAACTATTTAAGTGAGAGATCTGTAAAGCGCACTTTGGCTGAGATCTAAAAGAGTGCACTTTGACCTTGCTCAACCAAAGTTAGTGTCAAAACGAGATAGATTTATAGCGGACACATAAGCTTATCTGGTTTTAACTGGTTCTTAAGTCAGAGGTTACGCAAATCTCGCTTTATAGAACTAGGCGATGGCCTTACTCCTGAAATAAGATATGATTAAAACGAGACAGTAATGTGTCCGACATAAATCTATCTCGTTTTAGTCCTAACATTAGCTGGGAAATTTCAAACTATAGATCTCAGTCTAAAAGCTAGTTGTTAGAGCAATAAAATATACCCGAGCTTTTTTTATTATTTACTTTCTTTATTCTACCAGTTGTATGTTCAAAGTCCTTGAAGTGTTAATTGATAAATTAAATCAGTATCATGCACGAACAGCCCCCTCCTGTAGCACGATTATGATGTCAATATCAGCAGCACCTACTACCCGAACAGACCTTTATAAAACCACATAGTTTTCTGTGTGCCTGGCTATATGTCTATCTCCGTCTGCCTGCTTGCCTGTCGATCTGTCTCTGTCTACCTGAACTTTCCTTCCATCCGTCCGTCAGTCGATCCGATCACGTGTCAGAACTTTCTGTCCGTGAAGGCTTGCGCTATGCAGTTATTTATACTCATCAATTAAATCAATGATGTCATATAATGTGTACAGAGTATACAGAGAATCAACACAAGGGTGCGGTGTGGAACAGTAAAGCATCTCTGCCCTGATCTTGTTGCCAGTGGTTGTCTGATCTTGCTCCCGCCTCTGTACTCTCAATGAGTATACAAAGATGTTAACTCACAATATACTCATTGCACATATGTCATTCATCATCATCATCATTTCAACCGATAGACGTCCACTGCTGGACATAGGTCTTTTGTAAGGAGTTCCAACGGCCACGGTCTTGGGCCGTTTGTATCCAGCGGCTCCCTGCGACTCGTTTGATGTCGTCTGTCCACCTTGTTGGGGGTCGACCAACGCTACCACACAGTTTGCCGGTGTGTGGTCGCCATTCCAGCACCTTAAGCGACCACGTTTCGGATTCGTAAGTCATCACTGGCAACACGCACTGTTCGAAAACTTTAGTCTTCAGGCACTGAAGGATTTTGGACGAAAAGATGTCGCGCAGTTTCCCAAACGCTGCCCACCCGAGCTGAATTCGGCGGCTAACCTCCTTCTCGAAATTGGACATATGTCATTGTTATCTAATAATTGATTTAACTAAAATAATATAGCGTTATAAAAAGAGGCAAGTGCCACTTGGTTTTCACACAAGTGGCAAACTTACAGACACTGACTGTACTGAAATCTACATGGTACTTTTTGTTGACCTGAAATCTTGAAAAATGGTACGAAGGTGGGTATTTTAGCTGAAGTGCCGGGAAAGTTTCGAATTTTTAAGTGGGTTCATATTGGTTTAGTTGATCTGCATTTTCTGCAAAAATATGTTTTTTTTTTCTTTAAAACCTCTCTCTTGTGTTCAAAGTTAGCAAAGCGAAATATTTGTAAAAGTTCTACATGAAATACTGAAGTAAAAAGTATAAATATGACTAACATACATTTTAAGAGAACAACAATATTCCTTAAGAAAAAATCTTAATTCTTTGATATACCATTTCCTGTTTTTCCCAAATAGAAGTGACCGTTATTATTATTTTTTCCCGATCATGACGGTGTGATGTGATCAAATAAGTTACCAAATCAGTAATGGTACGCTTTCTACCAAAAACAATATTAAAAATATTTTTAATTCGGAAAGGAGATGTTATCAATATCGAAACAGATTTGTTCAATTGTTGTCATTTTGGTCTGCCCTCAAAAGCAACGTAAAATCTACTGAACGGATAGAAATACACTTTTGGACACTTATAGCTGAACATCTGGGTCGGGCTATCCAGCTATTCTTTACCTAGAAAATAGTTTCGTTGGGATATACCTTATGGCCATCAAATCGAGTAATGGATTGTTTTTTATTTAACAAAAGCTGTTTCAACAATACAGGTAAGTTTAAATTTCGTGAGTATTAATGATGATATACGGAGAGAACTCCTTAGTGGAGAACAGCAGAACCCTCACTTAAGACAATGATATTTCATACATTTACACATGCCACGCATGTGAGCGCGTGAATCTTCTGTATAAAAGTAGTAGGAAGATTTTTACGTGACCATCGGTATATATAAGATATCTAGCTAAGCATGTGATGTGATTTCTATTCCTTGTTTATGATAACATATGTGAACGAAGGAATGCCCAATTCTGCACAAACCGCCAAAATTGGCTTGAGTCAACATTCATTATTCCCATAGGATTTGTGTAAAAAGCTTTAAAGCTTCGTGGACGAAGGCAAGGCATCAGCTACTAGACGTATAAGGTTTTAATGGAACATCCGTTGGTAATTTTTATTTCTCTTTTATTAGCTTGGTATGTTTGTATGCAAACGGAATTTCCCCTTCAAAAAGTCTGATTGATTTGATACCTTGGACACCTGTCAAGGACCAATGACAATGCATTATTTAAAATATTTGTTCCCATTTTTCTTTAAATCTGCGAATTGCTTCGGGATATAAAAAGGTTTAGGCCATTTTTTATATGGGGAGATACGGTTTCGACTATTTGAGTTTGGTTATCTAAGAAGAAAGAGTGTTTCAGGTTTTTATTTTATATTATTGGACTACCCTAATTAATCCTTGACCAGCGATCTCTCCTGATGGTAAGTTACGACGCAGTCTCATGTTGTTACCCTCATCGTACCGGAACAAAAAATGTCACAGTCAATTATTACTAGGTTATAATTTGGCCTGTTTTTTAACTTGTAATTGATTTCTATTGAAGACATGATCGCCCAATGGTTAACAAGACTTCAAAGAGTTTTCCTAATTCAAATTATGTTATATTGAAATTCAACCTCCATACTTGAAGCCTCCATTCTCCATATAAACTTATAAAGTTTAACAATAAAAGGCACTTTTGTTTGTGTCAACAACTTTTTACGTTTTAGTGAGATATTGGGAATGTCAACGTACGCGAACTCATCTAAGAAGATATATGGTAGGTAAGAAGGTATATACAAGACAACTAGGAGAAGCGGGTATTGGGACACTACCCATAAACAGTGACTCTTGTGGGTACACAAGATTATAAATCAAATAACCTACCTATTTATAACGCCATGACATTTACATGTGTATTTGTGTTCGTGTGAACGTGTGTGTGAATTACTGCTGTAATTCACCAAGCTGTGCGAGTTATTATAGTTGACATTGTTCTTATTGCATTGTCTGTCTGTCTGCCAGAGCCTACTTACTACTTCTGAATCAAGAAACATTACTTCATATTTACAAATATTACGTGTATCTGTGGCGCAAAGCCGGAAATGAAATTAAAAGTAGCAAAAAGTCTTTTTTAGCTGATAAGAGTTGGTTTTGGGAATGTGTTCGGTTAAAGAGGAATTTGCAGCATCCCGACAGTTCTTCAAGATCTAAAGTGGCAAGAATTTTTGACAGTTTTATCTTCTGTTTGTAAATAAATAAACAAATATCATAAAAGCTGTATTCGAAACTGTTTTTGTCGCGGGATTATAAAAAAACGGTCGTATTCAATAGACTTAATTTTTGATTAATATTAGTAAACTTTGTAGTTAAACAACAATTCTAATATCAAAAGAATTATAAAATTCAGTTTTGAAAATACGTACCTCCTTATTCCTCGTAAGATTTTCTTCCCTATGAAAAGCAGTAAATACAAAAAATGCGGAGAGAAGCAGGTGTACATGTTAAATTATTTACACATATAAAAAATATATACATACAGTATTTTAAATTATTATATAAATTACCCAAACTGATTTGTCGCGATGTCATGGATTATAACCTCCTAGCCAATTAATTTCATCCCACTAAATTACGCTTCAGTTACAAAACAGTATCTATACACCACGTAAAGAAAGTTATAAACGCCTTCATATACGTCATGAAACTAAATATTCTGAGTCTCCAGATTCGTTGTTTTTTTTTTTTGCGTAATTTGTCTGCGTTTATGGATTTTTTCTGGTGGTATAGGTATTACAACAATGGTTGGATAACAAAATCTAGTTAAAAGGTGATTTTTATTACAATCAGTACAAAATTAATTAGTCACGAAGTCACATTGTTTTCGCAATACAAAATTAGAGACGTAGTTTGAGACTGTTGGATTAAAAACAAACGTCTGTTGTCTAGTATTGATAATCATACGGCGTTTTGTTTACAAAACAACTGCCCTTATCACACAATGAATGGAACAATCTTCCCGCCTTACAATCAACTTGCATTGGCAGACCGCCAATTTTCAAACAACATACTTTAACTTCTACCAGACGAAAAACGACCTTGCAGTCATAAAAACAAAGATTATTATCGTATGCATCAGACTAGCAAAACGTTCACGTTGCACATAATGAATTGGCGTTTACCCAACGCGATGACACAGCCACTTCGTTCAGTCGTCAAACCTTATCTGAGTCAAACTCGGTCTGTGCCTGGAATAAATTAAAAAAAAAAAAATAACAATAGAATGCTTTCCCGCGCAAATGTCGGATAAATATGGACGATGGTAAAATCGATATTTCGATGTGCATGGAGTTTTGTTTTTGTTTCGGCGCGGCCGTGTCGTGTACTGCGTAGTTTCTTTGTGAAGTTCATTGACGGTTATGTAATATTTTGTTGTTTTATTTGTGTGTGTGTTTGTGTAAGATGGATAGCAATGTGCAGAAATGTGTACGGGTGCTAATTATTTTGATGGCGGTGGGTATATGAAGGATTAGATTTGGCCAAGGTAGCTCGCAGCCTCGCACGATGTAAATATAGCAAAATCGATACGTCATACAATGTTGAAGGAGTTTGAGCTTGTTTTTTTGACATTAGCTACGCTTTATAATATATGTATGTGTATTTCCGTTTTCCTTTGCTTTGCTTTTTTGTTTGTTTGAATCGAACAGGTGGTTTGACGATAATAAGAAAAATTATTTAGACTGCGATTCCACCTGTTGGATGGAACGTTACGTTGCAGTTAAGATGGTAGCGCACTAACCTAGAAGTGATATGATGGATTTATAAAGCACTAGTAGTTTGTGTCGCTGCATTTTACTGCGTTTAATCTTGTAAATAGTGTGGTACCTACCGCTACCGTAGCTTCTATTGGAGCTATTTCCTACTTAAATCCTTTAAGGGTTAAGAGAGATAGTTGGATAAAGGTTACTAGGTCAATGAAGTATATCAGTATTGAACTTTTTGTTCCCCAGATTATTCTACCTACTACATGTTTTCATAAATACAGATTTGACAATCAGCCGCGTTTACATTTAGAATAATGGGTTCACGGATTACCATGGCAACAGTATGAACATTAAGATTTACACATACGTTAGTTCAAGTAATTACAATTATTAGTTAGGGTTGACTTTTTTTTTAGGGTTTTTTAATATGGCGATTATTAAGTCATGGATTAGTTTATACCTTGTACAGGTAAAGGTGGCTTATTAGAACGCCATTTATTATATCATCTTGTATATTCGGGATTTAAGAGAATTTAGAAAATATGTCTGGCTGTTTTGACTAGTGGTTGGCTTTTTCGTCTCACCTGGGACCTGGATTCGTTTCCCAGGTGTAATAACAAAGCAAATATTCTCAGTAGAAGATAGATAGGCAATCTCTTTTGGCTCGGAGCTGGCGGATTCTGTTGCTATCACTAATATGTGGTAATAATTGTTGAAGCCCACCATTCCGCATATGAGAATTGTGATGGGTCCATGTTTTAAGACTATTTTAAGAGGCGAGGCTTTGTTCCAGGATCGGGCCCATATAGCTTGATGATAATGGTGATGATGATCATAATGGTGGTGATGATAAAAATCCCAAAACAACAGGTTCGCGGGGAGCGCTAAGCCATTTTTTAAAGTTAAATATTCTACTAAAATTGACGACGATTTGTGACTTCTTAATTGGCTCATGTTTGCTATCGAGGAGGTTTCATCGAAACTTGGCATCGAATGAGTATGCGGTCAAACACTGACTTTTTATCTTAAATACCTCGTTGGTGTAGTGGTTAGCTTGTTTACTCGGGTGGTCGTGGGTAAGAAGCCTGGGTCTGGCCAATGTTGGATATTGAGTTTGTTTTTGACGACCTTGTGGCGCAGCGCGCGCTGTTGCATTTTAAAGGTGGAGGTCCTGGGCTCGATTCCCGGCTCGAGTCTGGTCTGGTGGGAGGCTTCGGCCGTGGCTAGTTACCACCCTACCGACAAAGACGTGTCGCCAAGCGATTTAGCGTTCCGGCACGATGTCGTGTAGAAAAAATGAGTATGGGTTTAACATACCGTAACAGGTTAGCCCGCTACCATCTTAGACCGCATCATCACTTACCATCAGGTGAGATGCCGTCAAGGGCTAACTTGTGGTGTATAAAAAAAAAACAAAAATTGCAAAGTGTGAAATTCATAATGGTTCTACCCATGTGCCTCCGAGATATTAAGCACTCCCGGTTATTACCGTATTTTTATATATTATAATAGTGGTTAAAGCTCGCCAACCCGCGAAGTAGGTCGAAATTCTAAATCGCTTTCTCCCATAAAGAGTTGGCCCATTGTTCGGACGTGAAATCGTTTGAAGACCATGATGGTTGGCTTTAGTTCGAATAAAAAGAAGAGTTTGTTTGCTCTTTCTTTTTCTGTTTAGCTATGTTTTATGAACGGGCATTTTATGGAATATCTAGTTGCCAGAATATGCAGCTTCAGGATCCGGTTATTAGTGCTCCCCGGAATAACCAATTAAATAATCATTTCTATGTGTGTCCAGTTTCCGAAATGTTCATTTCGATAAGAATATACATCTGTTTCAATCAATCAATCAGTCAATCAATCATTATCTTTAATTCAAATAATCCTTTAAAAGGCACTTTAGAGGCGTCAATAATTTAAATGCTATTGACTTGATGGTGATAACTATATTCGTAAAATTAAAACGAAAGCGTTGAGGGTTCCAAACGCGCCCTGGTCTAAGAAGACCTCAACAAATTAGCCAGAAAAATTTTCTTTGCTGTGTAATCATGCATTTGTTCTTGAACTTGTTAAGTTGTAAACACTGTCAACAGTAAATAAGCATACAAACGTATCGTAATAAATTACGCGTGTTTAAATACGGCCTTCGCTTTGCGGGCGTAGTAAGAGGCAAACCATCTGTTGCCTGCTCGATGTCATTAACCTATCCGTAGACCGTACTAGTACTCAAAATTAGTCATCCTGTTTAAATTTAGATTTGTAAACTTGTGTTATTTTTTATAACTGTGTTTAAATTACCATAGATGTGATTCGACTTTAATGCATGTTTCACTATATCCCAATGGGTTTCAATTCATGGCAAATGTTTAAAGGTGGCAATTTTTTAATCGGTTACAGGATACGATCTACGAGCTTAATGGGACGTCGAGGGGAATTATTTGTTTTTAAGCCGTTGATGATACAGCCATTAAAATCCACGTTTGTTTGTCCGGTTCCCACGTTTAGGTTAATTTAAAACAACAGTTAACAAGGAAAATGTGGAACCTATTTATTTTTTCGGCGATGAATTTCTCCGGTAGCACGCAAATAGTCTTATTATTCATATCGTTATAAATCAGCAATGTATTGTTACAGCATTAATGACAAATAAAAAATCTGTCCAGTACTTATAACAACCATTCAAAATAATGATGAAAATATAAAAAACTAAACTAAAAATGACAGTAAATTATGATCATAATTTTGACTAAAATAATTGAAAACCTACCTGAGTTTTAGGCACAAATCTTAATAGGACAAATAATTTATACAGATGCATCTTTTTTTTATTCATAAACATTCCAAAGTATCCAGAAAGATATCAATATAAAGCAAACAGACCGAACGACCTCACGTCCATGATCACCGCCAATAAACCGCGTCAGTTGAATGCCAATGTCACAAGCTTATCTATCTAAGCGATTCGGGCTGATGCTAAGAAAACACACTGCACTTTGACGAGAAAACATGCGAAACGATATTACATTAATACAATACAAAAAATTTATTATTCATCTGGATGGATTTGTGATATTCCTTTCACAAACCTGTAGCGAGCTATTAACTTTGTTTTTTCCCGCTGGGAAATGCGTTTACGCATCCCCTCCGTATTTATTACGTATGTGGGACTCCCCGGCGGCCAGGCTGGCGACCAGAATGCCCACTAAAACCCAGCGATGTTCCTTCGCGTCGCCTGGTGGCTGGGTCACGGGAACACTTGTGCACTCGACCGCAACGAGCTAATGGCATAGCTTCGGGAACAGCGCGGTCACGCAATTAGTCTCACAAAACTATGAATTTCTCCTCTCGGTTTTTTGTTTTGTAATAATTAAAGCAAACCGACCGAATGACCTCGCGTCCGTGATCGCCGCCAATAACTGCGTCACTCCAATGTCAATGTCACACGCGCCGATTCGCGTATTTGCGCTCGCGCCGTTGCTAAGAATACACACTGCACGCGGGTGCATGAATATATTTAAATAGTTATTCAGATTTTTAAAACCAGCTCTATTTGTATATTTCTGCTAGTTACGTAGGTTGGCGTACGTGACCTCAATAGTAAATTTTCGCTAATTACCAAGTGGTCGAATGCCAATGTCACACTTTGCCTGCGTTCATAGAAAAACACGGTAAAATAATACGAAAAAAAACACGATCCAAATAAACTTTAGATTTACTGGTAGTTAAGTAAAGGTCTTACTTTAATTTACTAAATAATGCTAATGTGGTATTATTGCCTGTATTAAAGAAATAATTATTATGCTTAAACACGAATCATATCCCGCTAGTTGTCGAGGATTTGGGTGATCTGCAAACTGTCATGACCTGTTTTATTCATACGTTATCCAACTAGGGTAATAAAAACATGACGCTAAAGTATACGTTTTGTGCAAAGGCTTGTTTTATTAGGGTATTTTTTTTCTATTATTAGCTGTACAAACCCTATTGGTTGGCCACAGCGTAACCGGGCTGTTTGGCGAGCTTCGGAAAGAAGCTCTGCCAGAAGAAATTTTGAGCCCTAGGGCTCGAAGAAACTAAGGGAACGACTGCCTAAGGGCGCCTCCTTTGAGGCCGAACCTCGGCTTAGGCGACGTTTGGGATAACGGGGGGTCGGACGGTGAGTGGTCCGTACGTCTCCGTGGATGTAGCCCACGTCCGGATGACGTAAGATAGCGGGGGATTATTAGGGTATCTTAGCCTGAAACTGTTTTGACTTCGCTCAGCCATTTAGTGTTAAAACTAAAACACACAGCACATATTACAGTCTATGTTTAAAGGAGTTTTAAGGCAAGGTTGAGCACGCATCGCCCATTTAGTTATTCGGGGGGGTTTTGGGATTATTCCTGCTGGTCTTTTGAACAACTTTCTATTGTTTATTTTTTTATATTATGAATTCGCTTTGTTGTTTTATGACCATAGATCTGCAGACCGCTACGCGTTGTTCTATGATATTTTTACTTGGCTAGCTGAGACCAGAGGCTGGAGATTCCAGCGCATAGGCTTATATCAAACTAATTACGTTTATAGTTACTGCTTACGATTATGCATCAGAGAGATATATACATATTTATTTATACAACTTTATTGCAATATATAGGACATAACATACATAAAAATGACAAAACAATCAGTATCTTCCAGGTAACAGTTTCTTTGGAGCCGAGGAATTAAAGATACATACTTAGTAAGATGCTCTTTAGTGACACCATTAAGAGACCATCGTGCCAATATTTTAATTTATTTAATTTAGTAGGTTTACTAGTGATTTTTACATTTACTTACTTTATAGTTATAAAATAATTTACATGCTTATTGTAATTGTATGTAAAATCGTCAATTATGTTGTGTAAAGACGCCAATTTCAGACTATCAAATAACTGGCGGTGCTCGCTTTTTGTCATAACATAGCCTGTCCTATTAAAAAATGTGTTCTCGTTGTCGATACAGAAGTAGTGGAGAATGGTCCAGTGTCGAGCGCGGCGCTGGGTGCGCACCCGCTGGCGCAGCACCTGCCACAGCCCGCGCTCTCCTTGCTCGCCTCCCACGTGCTTCAGCCGGTCCCCGTGAGTACACCGCGTGCCTCACTCGGCACACAAGTACTGGAGAACGGTCCGGTGCCGAGCGCGCCGCTGAGTGGGCATTCGCTGGTGTCTCAACTGGCGCAGCCCACGCTCTCCTTGCTCTCCGCTCACGTGCTGCAGCCGGCCCCCGTGAGTAGACTGTGCCTCACTTGGCACACAAGTACTGGAGAAGTCCAGTACTGAGCGTAGCGCTGAGTGGGTAGCCACTGGTGTTCCAACAGCAGCCTGTGCTCTCATTGCTCTCAGTTCATGTATTGCAGCCGGCCCCTGTGAGTACACCGCGTGCCTCAGTTGGCACACAAGTACTGGAGAAGTCCAGTACCGAGCGTAGCGCTGAATGGGTAACCACTGATGTCCCAACAGCAGCCTACGCTCTCATTGCTCTCTCAGTTCATTTATTGCTGCCGGCCCCTGTAAGTACACCGCGTGCCTCACTTGGCACACAAGTACTGGATAAGTCCAGTACTGAGCGTAGCGCTGAGTGGGTAACCACTGGTGTCCCAACAGCAGCCTGCACTCTCGTTGCTCTCAGTTCATGTATTGCAGCCGGCCCCTGTGAGTACACCGTGTGCCTCAGTTGGCACACAAGTATTGGAGAAGTCCAGTACCGAGCGTAGCGCTGAGTGGGTAACCACTGGTGTCCCAACAGCCTGCGCTCTCATTGCTCTCAGTTCATGTATTGCAGCCGGCCCCTGTGAGTACACCGCGTGCCTCTGTCGGCAGACAAGTACTGGATAATGGTCCATTCTAAAGTGTGGTGCTGGGTGGTTATCCGCCCCATATGCCTTAACCCTCGATTACCTTGCTCGTACTACAATCAGTCATAAAAGTACCTGGCGTCCATCACAAGTTCTGGGTCCGCTATAGCCCCAATATATCACCCTTGAAACGTTGCATCCTGTCCCCGTGAGTACAAAGTATGCCTGGTCGGCACTCAAGTCTTATATAATCGTCCAGTCTCAAGCGCAGGGTTGCACGACGGTGCCTGCTGCAATGTGCACTCTCCTGGCCATTGGCTCACATTCAACAGCCACCGTGAGTACTCCGAGCTGCCTGGTGATCCTTGAATTTTTTGTAATATATCTACAGTACTCCCATATATTGTACGTTCAGTAAATTTCCGTCAAACTTTGCACTTTTGACCTCCGCAAGGCATTGAGACTAATCTTAAAATCTCCTACTCCATATCGTGAACCAATTGAGATGTATTGATGTCTATCAGAAGCTGTGATAGCCTAGTGGTTAGCACGTCCGCCTCCTAATCAGAGGTCGGGGTTCGAACCACCACCACCTCTAAATTTTTAAAGTTATGTGCGTTTTTTGAGCAATTAAAATATCACTTGCTTCAACGGTGAAGGAAAATATTGTGAGCAAACCTGCACGCCTGAGAGTTTATAATATTCTCAAAGGCGTGTGAAGTCTGCCAATCCGCATATGGCCAGCGTGGTGGACTATGGGCAAACCCTTTCATATTGGGAAGAGACCCGTGCTCTGTAGTGAGCCTGCAATGGGTTGATCATGATGATGTCTATCTCTCTCCAGTCGTTTCTTCATTACTGGAGATCGTTAATTTTTTTTGAGATAGGTTTGCCCTTGATGACAATCAGTACCAGAAGGCACTGATGAGGTCTAGGTTGGAACGCGCTTGCCTAGAAAATGCCTATTCACCCTTCCCTTGAAGGAAATCAGGTTATACGTGGCTGGAAACAGATGCTGGAAGAGAGTTCCACACCTTAGCGGTTCGATTCAGAAACGTTGTTCCAAATCGTGGTGTGTGTCCTTGCGACCTCATGCGGATTGATGTCTACACTGCTTTTAAAATACACGTCTCGTTGTTTATTGTTTTTTTTTTGTTTCCTTTTATGGCTTTACACAGATAAGCCAATGTCAAGTTTATTATTTTATTAGTTCTCTCCCTCTATGGCTTTGCAGACTAGCCAGTGTCAAGTTTATAGCAATGTAGAAGCTAGGGAGAAATGGCGGGTAACCTCGCACTCTGCGGACGCGGCTCCCTCAAACCCTTCCAAAATTAATACCTGTCAACCATTCAGAAAACTAGCCACTACACAAACGACACCAAAACTGTCCACGACACAACCAACACCAGTCCCTTTCAAAATTAGCCAACAAAATTCAAGAAAAGCGCAAAAAAACCGCGTCCGCCATATACGATGTCTCCCGCCTTTCTCCCTTTGCTTATTGTTGGTTAAACTTGATTCAACTAAACTTGGTTCATTGTGTATCAGACGTCAAAGAGCGCTTCATCGACGACACTAGCGTCGAGCGTCGCGAACACCGCGTCGGCCGCGAGCGTGGTCAGCGCCACCATGGCCGGCATCGCGAGCATCGCGTCCACGCTGTCCAACGCGCCGTCGCCGCTCACCGTGAACGGGCCAACGCACGGGCCGCACAACCCGCACGCGCCGCACACGCCGCAACACATCGTCAACAAGTAAGTGTGCGTCAGTGCGTTGCGTTTATGAACAAGTCACGTTACGACCGCATAATACACAGTGCGCGCTTATTAATTATAAAGTTGGAGGTCCTGGGTTCGATTTCGGGCTCGAGTCTGGTCTGGTGGGAGGCTTCCGCCACGGCTAGTTACCATTGTCACTTCACCGACAAAGACGCCAAGCGATTCAGCGTTCCGGCGCGATGTCGCGTAGAAACCAATTTTGAGTATGGGTTTATCATACCCCTAACAGGTTAGCCCACCATCATCTTAGACTGCATCATCGCTTAATCAGGTGAGATTGCTGTCAAGGGTTAACTTGTAGTGGATAACAAAAAAAAACAGTTTCAGGTACCGTAACTAACTTTTGGTAAACAGGTACCTACTCGACAGATTTATAAAAAGAAGTTGGTGTATGACTAAAGATATTCGCAAAAGTAATCGTTATTGCTGTATGATTTGTTAAGATATTATTTCTCTGTCCCAGTGGAAGAGTGAGCGAGACGCCGAGTACGCCGTCTCTGAACACACTGAACGCACTGAACACTTTGAACACGCTGAATACATTGAACACACTGAACACACACAACGCAATGAACACGAGCGGGAACGCGACGAGCGAGAGCGCCGCGAACGTGGCGAGCGGCGTCACGGCCTCGCTCAAGAGCATGGCGCAGGAAGCCGTGCAGCGGGCGGGGCTCGACCACCATCACACGGAGGTATACCATCGGACACTTTGTTTTTGGGTTGCGTTTTGCTGAATACACCTTTACGGTTCATCATCATCACCATGATCATCCCATTACCGGCTCACTACAGAGCACGGGTCTCCTCTCAATATGAGAAGGGTTTGACAATAGTCCACCACGCTGGCCGTGTGCGGATTGGCAGACTTCACACGCCTTTGAGAACATTATGGAGAACTCACAGGCGTGCAGGTTTCCTCACAATGTTTTCCTTCACCGTTGAAGCATGTGATATTTAATATTTTTTTTTTAAAACGCACAAAACTCCGAAAAGTTAGAGCTGCGTGCCCGGATCCGAACCGCTTTACGGTTGCGACATCGTAATCGGTGGGTTGGCGAGCTTAGGAATGAGGTGCGGGAAGGTTTGCTAGGTGAAAGTTTGAGCCCTAGGTCTTGGATCAGCAAAGTCGAAAGATTTATTTTTTATACCAAATTTGTGATAAAAAACCCTAAAAAGATTCGTCCTCGCATGAGGCGCTTATGCAAGGACGAATCTTGGCTTAAGCGAAGTCCGTACGTCTCCAAGGCCATGGTGTGGGGCACACGTACGCATGATCTCAACTAACGGAATACTCATCTTCGACTGAGTTAAAGACGTTGCTCTTCTTTAGATGTTCTTCGAAGCTTTTCGCTGTAAGACCTTTAACCGAAACGACTATCGGTTACTACTTAACTATTCTGTAAAGTAATATTAGAAGTTCCAATTTACGGGTATAGAAAAGAAAAATACACTTTCTTACCTTCAATTCCATTTGCACGTTGCAGGACGACGAGGATAAGAACGACGCGGTGTTGCGGCTACAGGCCGGGCTCACGGTCGGCGCGAACGCGCGGCGCACCGTGGCGCTGTCGCAGGCGCACATACCTCCCTTATTAGGAGTCGCGCCCCTCGGACCCTTGCCACTGAACAACGTGAGTACCTTACAGGCTTGTCGAGCTCCACTTAACTTGGATGTGAGTTGATCTAGCTCCAGAACTTCAGGATCAACCCATTACCGGCTCACTACAGAGCACGGGTCTCCTCTCAATATCAGAACGGCCATAGTCCACCACGCTGACCATGTGCGGATTGACAGACTTCACACGCCTTTGAGAACATTATGGAGAACTGTCAGACATGCAGGTTTCCTCACGATTTTTTGCTTCACTTCACCGTTGAAGCAAGTGATATTTTAATTGCTTACAAACGCACATTACTCCGAAAAGTTAGAGGTTCCGGGTTCCGAGGAGAGCCCGGGTTCAAACCCCCGACCTCTGATTTGGAGGCTGACGTCCTAACTACTAGGCTATCACAGCTTAATTTATTATTGATTCTGTGTAATGGTGATAGCAAAAAAGTGACGGGCTGCAAATTTATCCCAAATGTCGGGAAATGACCAAATTAGTTACCAATACTACTGATTCATCATCATCATCATGATCAACCCATTGCCGATTCAATACAGAGCGCGGGTCTCCTCTCAATATGAGAAGGGTTTGGCCATAGTCCATGCGCGCATGTCTACGCGTCCATTGTAGGTTTGGCGAATAGGAGAACTCTCGGGCACGCAGGTATCCTCACGATGTTTTCCTTCACCGTTAAAGCAAGTGATATTTTCATTACTTGAAAACGTACATAACTCCGAAATTTTTGCTGATTACAAATAATAAAATATAAAAAAATCGCCATTTTCTTCCAGGACCACCAAGTGCAATTCCAGATGATGGAGGCGGCGTTCTACCACATGCCGCACCCATCCGACTCGGAGCGCACGAGAGTCTACCTACCGAGAAACATATGCCAGACACCCGTCTACTATAATCAGGTTAGTGCGTAGGCAATTGACAGATCCGGCCAGGCCTCTTCCACGCACTAATATACGAAATTATACTCGGAGCTAATTTAAGACGCACGTCCTGAAACGTTGGCCGTTTTTTACCAGTTTTTTTTATTATTACCGACAATATAAATAACATTTTCCCTTTACTGAACTAGTAAAACAAAACAGAAAAATTCCGGAGTAAGTAAATCAAATCAAATCAAATCATTTATTTGCATAGATTGTGTAGTTGATTGGTGTTACATTTAATTAGAGTTTCTTATAATCTACCGGGTAGGCGTGCAAAAATAATATTGTAATTACATGTAATACTTTTGTGACGAACAGTACATAGAAAAGTGACTTGTAAATCTGCTTGGTGTCTTTCTTACCAACAAGAAATGTTTGTGGGGATAACGTTGAATTACACAGCATTGATAATTGAATTTAAATCTTAATTGCGAGTTTGCAGCTTAATTTTAGTATAAGTTACATGATAATAGCATATAGTCATGTAACTTATACTAAAATTGTTTTGTATACGACTTACATATAATATCATCACTCATACTCTATGGATTGCACACAAAATAAATGTTAAAAAGTTATATATGAAACTATGTTTCCGGTGCCCCCAAATTAATGACTCAATAATGATTATATATATTTAAATTAATTATGATGTATATAATATATTTTCGGTTCTCAAGGTTATGTATCACAAACGCTATCGTTTTCCCACGAACTTACTATATGTCTCTAGGAGCGTACTCACAGTTCGGCAATTGTTTATACTATTTATCACCCTCAGGACACATTCAGCGGTGGGATATGATCCCAAATTTCAGACTAGCAAGCACAGAAGACATCCTTTTCAAACGTCAACATTAATTTCTGGCTCCCTTTTTATATAACAAAATCAACAAACAGTTAAAAATCTACCCAATGACAAAACATTTGGTTAAAACTAAAGTATCTCAATGGCTTTTACAAAACCGAGGATTTGCTACCTAACAATTTTCTATATACTTTTTGTTTATTGTTTTATTGTAGAAGAACATTAAATTATTAATTAAAGGTTCGGAAGTGGGCGGCGGCTCATGCAACACAGTTTATACTAATGCAAGGCCTTCCTTGCCATTTTTCTGTATGAATCAAGTGTGTTATACAGAAAAATGGCAAGTCTCAATAAAGATTTTTTTTATAAAGAAAAAAAAATTTCAACACTTGCACCTATAAAATAAATTAATAACAAAACCAAATGTCAAGAGTTAAAATATTCAAGTTGATATTCATTCCCCTTCCAGGTGCTGTTACCCCACTCAGACTCTGTGGAGTTCTTCCAGCGGCTGTCGACGGAGACGCTATTTTTCGTGTTCTACTACATGGAGGGAACTAAAGCGCAGTACCTCGCCGCCAAAGCACTCAAAAAACAAAGCTGGCGATTCCATACCAAGTACATGATGTGGTTTCAGAGGCACGAAGAGCCTAAAGTTATCAATGAGGAGTACGAGCAGGTATACACGTTATTTACTCGTACTATTAGTAATGAAGCGGTGATAGCCCAGTGGTTAGGGCGTCAGCCTCCTAATCAGAGTTCGGCGGTTCGAATCTGGGCACCCCTAACTTTTCGGAGTTATGTGCGTTAAAAAAAAATTAAAATATCACTTGCTTCAACGGTGAAGGAAAACATCGTGAGGAAACCTGCACGCCGGAGAGTTCTCCATGATGTTCTCAAAGGTGTGTGAAGTCTGCCAATCCGCACATGGCCAGCGTGGTGGACTATGGCCAAACCCTTCTCATATTGAAAAGAGAGCCGTGCTCTGTAGTGAGCCGGTAATGGGTTGATCATGATGATGATGACGGATCTCGGAGTTATGTGCGTTTTTAAACAATCAAAATGTCACTTGCTTCAACGGTGAGCGAAACATCGTGAGGAAACCTGCACGCCTGAGAGTTCTCCATAATGTTCTTAAAGGTGTGTGAAGTGATCTGTAGTGAGCCGAGAATGGGTTGATCATGATGACTCGTACTACTTTAAGTCTACCATGTACCATCTATCTACTCGTATTGTAGTTCATAGAATGGTAATTAGCTACAGATCATAAAATCCGGGGATCTTGTACCCTTTCAAAGAAAGGTCGCGAAAAATATAAGTTTGAAATTTACTCTGTTTGTGTGTCTTTCTCAAACCTTACTGAATAGATTTCATTAAAAATAGACAAAGTGTGATAGTGTATCTTGATAAAAGGATAGTCATCATTCCGGTAAATAATGCTTAAGCACCTTGATTAACGTGGACAAAGTCGCAGGTATCAAATAAGCAGAGAGTTTTATCACTAGCTTAAAATATTTAAATTTAATACCATAATAACAAAGTGCATGTTTAAAATATTATTTATTTACAGTAGTTAAAAAGTATTACTGTCATTCCAGGGCACGTACATATACTTTGACTATGAGAAGTGGGGCCAGAGGAAAAAGGAGGGCTTCACGTTCGAGTACAAGTACTTAGAGGATCGCGACTTGAACTGAGTGCGCAGCGACCGCCGCCCCCCAGCCCGCCCCGCACCCCCCAGCTGACACCAGGCTAGGGGGTGACCGCCCCAGAGCTCCCGCGGACCCAGGACCAAAGGACCTGCGAAGGCGTCACGAAATTGTGAAATTTCTCCGTCATTCCGTTACCGAGTATTAAGAATAATATTCGCGACCGGTTCATCCGATCTCTGTGATGATTGATGAACCGACGCCACAATCGCGAGTGACAAAAGTGAAAGTGAAATAAAGTGAAAGTGAAAACCAAAAATGAAAAACTTACAAGTGCTCAACGGTTTCCACCCGTCGGTGTGGAAGACTCAGTGCGCGGCAGCCGACCGGAGCCACCGGATCTTTTGTATGATAGTTTCACTCTTCTGGCAGTTTGTTTTTATTGTTGTAAACGTAAGTAACGAATTTGTAAAACGAACGATGATGCGAAAGATATCATGTGATGCAATAAGTATAGTGCGGCCGTGACCGTCGAACCATTGTGATATCGTTATAGGAACCCGGAGCGCACTCGGATGATTCATTGTGACCCGTTAATACTTACCGCAGGGCCATATGTATTTACTGCATAAGTGCCTGCTAAGTGGGGTATACAGACAACAATAATAAGTACTTTAACATATAAAACTAATTACATAAGCTGCTGCAAATATAAGGGTGTAAATTGGGTTATTTGTATGGGCCGCAAATGTCTGCTAAACAAACAAGTTCATTGTGCATTATTTTGCACTTGCCTAATTATTTTCAGCTTTTGTGGTTGTACTTAATTACTTTATTGGACTTTTCATATTCCGGTTACAGAATAAAAAACATAATAAAAAAGTCAAAAACATATATAACTTAACTTACACAAATGCCTTAAAATTTTGCATATATCATGGACATATATGATGCCTTAATATGTGGAATCTCATTTTTATTAAAGAAGATGATAGTAAGAAACAAATAGTAATATTAAATAGACTGACATTGAAACAAATTTATAATTGTTTCAATAATATAATTGCTTACAGTATGTATTCAGAACTGAATATTCATGACAAGGTGGCCTCTAAAATCCTTTTGACTTAGTTGTAACTAGAGCATAGTAATAATTGGTAAAGATCTCAACATTGCAATTAATGTTGCTAGAATTTAGACTGAGAAAACTAAATTAATAGCAAAAAGTATCAATAAAATACCCCAAGTCTTTAGTTAATATTATTTAATGGAAGTTCAAATATTTATGTCCCTGATCCAGGTAGGTAACTAGATTTGCTACCTCACTCTTTATTGAAAAAGGAGTTGTGGCTAAAATACTTTTTGCTGTTCATGATTCAATCCCACCCTTCCCTAGAGGCAGCTCCCATAAAACTTAGGAAATCAAAATTCTTTATGCTATGTGAAAATGGCTATGGCTATTTTGCAGTTTTTCCCAGTTTGCTCTATATGAATATACAATACATTTTATTCCTAGCATGCAAAAGTATTTTACAATACTGAATACAAGCACCTTCCATTTGGGGTTGAATCAAGGTTTTAAATAAATGCTGCTCTGACACATCTACCTCAAATATTTAAATAGAATTAGACTTTCAAAATAATTACAATCAACGAATGTTTAAAATTAATAATAAATAAGGTATATACAAGTATCTTGTATAAAAAGTTGACACCAAAACTGTTAACCTCCTAAGCACTAAGCAATATCTAGTTATTTATCATTAAAATTCATGTGTTGGACGAACACCAAAATTGTTACAAACACATGCTAAGCAATAACTAGTAATAGGGGTGCTAATTAAATTTGAGACCGTTCTCAGATAACTGGCAATTAACCTAGCCTGGTGATTTGACAATGCTGCTTGATAACCCTGATATTACAAATTATGTGGGCTATTAAATAGCCACATCTATTAATGAATTTGACTATTCATTACCATAGTGTGTTCCTGTTAACTATGTCAAATAAAAAAGAATGGTCTTCCTCAAGTTTTGTGCCTATAAGCAGCATTTGTTAGTAGTTTATAAAAAACTATTTAAAAGTCCAATAAATTTTATGCTAGTCATAGTATTGCAAAGAAGCACATATATTACTAGGTACATACCAGTACATACATTTTTGAACTATATTTATTCAGAGTTTGGTCACTAATGTTTTATTGATCTGAGAGTGCTTCGGGCGAATTGTTTTATAATCTTGATTATAGCGACTGGATTAGTTTGGAATTACTTTAAGTACTGATGCGACGGGTTCCACGAAAATACCATTGTCATATTGTGTGGAATATTTGTCATAGAATCATTTAAATGTATGTTATTATTAATGAGATGTGATTTGGTAAGGGGAATATTAGGGCATATCTCAGAAGGTTCTTAGAAAAGGTTCACTAAATCATTGGACTTTCAAAGGTTTGACAATAATATAAGTTTAACAAATGATATTGGGTATGATAAATTAAAACTCACCAAAGACTTCTTGAAAAGATTGATTCCTACCCATGAATGCCTGGTGTCCAAATATTGCATGTTAAATATTGTAGCAAAGTTAATAGCAGCATACTGTTTGCATAAATTTCACTTTGAAGATTATTCACACACAATATGCACATTATTATCAATAAATTGTTTTCAAAATATATACTTACCAGGCTTTAGATTAGATATTTGTCAGATTTATGTTGTAAGTGATCTGGTGTATTCGTGGTACTTTTCAATCAGAGCTAACCGTAGCTAGGGATCTCCAAGGATGTGTTTTAATTTACTTTTTCACCTCCGATATATTATATTTATGAGAATAATAAAAATTGTATATCAACTTTACCATTTAGTGCATTTAAATTGAACAAAACTTGATATCGGATTAGAAAAAAAAAGTTATTCGAGCGTGTATATAATCACTGCCAAATATGTTTATTTATATTGTGTATTGGAAAAGTAAAATAGGACTGCTTGGGAAATGTACTTATTTATTTTTGTGATATTATGGTCCAACAGCTGGTGTGATATTTTAAGCAAGTAATTTATAAATGCTTAAATATTTATATAACAAGATTAATTTTTAAATAAGACCTTTAGCTCATCAGAGTAAATCATACTAGACTTGCAGGATTAACTGTGGTAGGTAGGTTAGGGTCTACCTATAATTTTAAAATTTAATTTTATTTATTTTTGAACTTTCGTATTAAAGTACCATGCTCAGAAAATCAGAGTAACAAAGTTTCAACATAATTAAAATACCTCTTCAAAATATTCCACCAGCATTTTGGCCATGTATTGTATAGATGAGGTGAAAAAGTATAATTATGTGTTGTTCGGTAATCTTGTGGAATGGAATAGTGCTGCCAGATTAACCGCCAATATGTATGTGAAATTGCATTATAGATACTTTGTACAAATTTTAAATTATACAATAAATTACTTAACAAAAATACATGCTCATGTTTAGCAACACTTGTGTTCCATTGAGTATGAAGAATTTGACCGTCGAACTTAATTAATTTGTGGGGATATATAGCTCTGTATTGGTGGTCTACATTTTGAGTGACACATAACGTTGGGTATTGTTGAATAGAAGCAGGAGTTATTTTGTCCGTGGTTTACAATAAACATTAAGATTAATTTGTTTTAAAACAAATCTGCACAGTGCAATTTACAAGAAGCCTAAACAATTAAAGGCTGTGTAGTCAACATGTGAGAATCTTCCGTATGGTGTGCAGCATAATTGGTTTAGGAAATTATAAATTGCAGTGTTGCCTATTTTACACACATTACAGCTTTTTTAGCTTAATGTTCATTCGCAAGTTACATTGCAAACAGTGGCTTAGCTACCGTAGAGAAATTCCCAATCCGGCTTAAAAATACTCTTTGCAAGACGCCCCCTGTGCTCTAATTACTCAAATTGACACACACAACATCACTGGGTGTCTGTGCAAAAATTGCTGTTGGATGATATTTCAGGTCTGCTTATTGAACAATAGAATCATTCATATAATGGGATGTAATTGACAATTACTTTCTATACTTTCTGATGCTACACAAGGTAGGGTCGGTCATAGTATATTTCAAAGATGTTAAGTCATAATAACTAGGACCATTGGATAAAGCTTGAAAAGAAGAGGGGTAGTTATACCAGTAAGGGGAAATAGTACAATAGTATCATAGTATAACCTGTCTAAAGTACGAGTGATTTGGTGTTTGTGACACAACGCTCATCGCTTTGTCCTTTATATTAAACCACAGCTACTTGGGTAAATGTCTCTTAAGCGGGCTCTACACCTTCTGATCATTATAATTATTTATCTGTTAACATTGGGTGGTCTAGGACCGGCTGTTCCACAAATTCTTTAATCATTCGATTACTTTGATGTCGCTTATAATTCATACATATACTTCATACTCTGCGAAATGCAATATTTTTACTGTCAAATATCAGCATATATTTTACATTTTAACGCTAATTTGGTTGTACACAAAACTAAATCACCAGTTTAAACTGATGTTTGACAATGCACCAATCAGATTATTGAGTATTTTGTGATAGCGACATATCACATATATTTAAATAATTTGATTGCTGGAGAGTCCTATACCAGTGAATTTTTGTGTTGGGTTACGGTTTAGTTACATCAGTTTTCTATATTATTTAGTTCTTAGCAATATTGTTGTTTGTTATAAAGTGTATTGACTTTTTTGACAACAACAATTTTTTGCTTGGAAATAAATCTTTATACAGAAAGATAGGTTATAGAAAATGGATATTAGTGTACAACAAATTCAGCATTGAATATTTAAGCTGGGTCACATACGTATCACTCCACGCGACGCCACGCGTGTTGACTCAAATCGAATCTTAGTATATTGTATGCTGAAACATATTACTTGACGTTTCATTTAGGTGATTTGGTTGTACATAAATTTTTGAATTGACAGATAGCGCTATTTTTTTGACCTGTCCAAGATTCGTGTGCAAACGAATTAACACCAATATGTTTCCGGGCTTACAAAAATTCTAAGATTCGATTCGACTCAACACGCGTTGCTTCACGTTGGGTAATAAAGGGTGTTGCATTCGTGCCTGTGCCGTAAATTTGTACGGAGTAGAGTCAGGATTCACCGTAAGTGAGACCGTAGTGTGGTGTAGTAAGTTGGGTGGGCTTGTCACTTTACGCGTTGCGCGCGTGGTTTTGCGCGCGCGGCGCTGCCATACGCGTCTGGAGGGCAGAGGGTGCGAGGTGGGGCGGGCGATCTCGTTAATTCCGTGCGTGGTGTTGATAGTTTTCATTTTTGTAAAAAGTATCGTGAGAGATGAGATGTGGTAAATAATTTAAAAAATTATCTGTACAGTTCTATTTGTATAGAAATAATAAATAACGATTAAAAAATTTTAAAACATGTTGTGATTTCTTCTTGCGCTGCCAACAGACGAACCAACTTTATCAGTGCCTAAAGACTTAAACTAAAAATTTAAATGAACAGGTTGTAGTGCTATCGCAAAAGAAGAGTGTTTTGAGGGTTCAAAATAATAATATACCTGTGAATTTGACTGAATTATCACCAGTATGGGAAAGTTAGATAATAAATAAAAGAGTTGATATATTATGGTTTCTATTTCACCAACTTGGTCTGTACTCGCTACCTGGACAACAAGTCAAAATGATAAATAATGCTCGCGCCTGAGAGAACGTAAAGTTGTGGCCTAAGATGGAATGTGCTTGCTTATAAGATGACTATTAACTCTTTGTTCTAACACCACATTCCCCTATTTAATATATCCAGGAATATATATTAAATAGGGCGTAACAAAATCTATAAATAGATATAACTTCACATTAAATAAAAAATTCTGGTACTTTGCCGTACAATGGTGAACGGATAGAAGAACGGTATCGAACAGTTATTAAACACTTTGGTAATTAAGCTGTCGAGACTTAATTATATATATAAATGTGGACTAAACTACCTATTAGTTCAGATTTTTTTAAGTTGTGTAGTCTGTTGTCGCCGACTAAATTGGTTCGTCTGTTGGAGGCGCTATCGCTTAGTTGTAAGTGCGCCGGTTTGGTGCGCCGCCCTGTATTGGGGCGGGCGCGTTTATCGCATTTCTTTTTCTTATTTATTTTTTTTTATTCGAAAGAGATGACTGTTTACTTTGTAGAATAAACTCTAAGAAATCATTGAGACATTTTGTTTGCTTGCTAAAAACATTGCCATCCGTGTTCACGAGTATCACAGTAAAGTCCACAGAGAAAAACTAATTTTTCCGCTAATGAAATGATGGACGCCGCGATAACGAAAAGTTTTATGACGTTTTTTTTTCGGACTGTCTATTAGCTGTACAAACCCTATTGGTTGCCACAGCGTAACCGGGCTGTCGATTCCCTGCTCGAGTCGGATCCGGTAGCGGGGCTTCGGCCCTAACAACAAATACGTGAGGTTGAGCAAAAAACACAGTTGCCACAGCGTAAACAGGCTGTTTGGCGGGCTTCGGAAAGAAGCTCTGCCAGAAGAAATGTTGAGCCCTAGGGCTCGAAGAAACCAAGGGAACGACTGCCTAAGGGCGCCTCCTTTGAGGCCATTTTATTACGTTATTGCTGTGATATTATAAAACTAATCAAAATCTATTGATAATGAGGGTATCAGTTACTTATATGGAGACGCGTCGCAGAGACTTTTGGAACTGACTCCATATTTCACATACATGATGTAGTTTGTGAATATAAGCTATATAATGTCCAAATCCAAAAATCGACTTGACGAGAGCTGGACTAACAAACCAACGGACAAGCTAAGCTACAATATGAAACACTACATAATATTGGCATTATTTCGATCGAGCAAAACACATTTCTTGTATAATTTTTTTTATTTTTATGATTTGTTTCACAGCGGCAATAGAAATAAAACACTGAGAATGTCATCTTTATCTATAACGACACAGACAAACGGATGTATGGCGAAGGCTTGGTCAAAAGGTCCGTTTGGCGTGCTTTAGAGTTGGTGGAGGGTCTGCATCGGCGGACGCCGCTTTGTTGGGTTGCGGTTGAGTGCGCATCGCTGAGTTTTAGCAGGTATTCTGGTCGCCGGGGAGACTCCGTCGGAACGCAGGCAAGCTATATCGCTTCCGGAGGGGATGCGTAAACGCATTTTCCAGCGGAAAAAAAATGCTTTAGAGTTAAACGGGGCTTAGAATATCAAGCCCTGATTCTGTCTGTATACAGTGCAGTCAACTACACTAAATAAATGATAAGGCGAAACGTGTACACAAGATATTTTTATTGTTTTCATAATAATGGCGGGATTTGGCTAGCTTGACAAACCCAAACATAATGGCAGCGTTTTAGGCATGACAGCAGGGTACGTCAATATGGCGGCTAGACATAGACAAGTTGGCGCACTCGTTACAACAGATTAAATTTAAGATTACAATGTCATCTAAACCTTTGAAGACCTCCGTGGCGCAGTATAAAGTAACGGACTCCAGCTCGAGTCTCGTTTGGTGGCAGCCTTCGGAAAAGACATACCGCTCAGCGATTTAACCTTCCGGTATGATGCAGAGTAAAATTTATATTTATCGAGTATGTTATTTATATATTTAATATCTCAGTAAAAACCGCAGTCTGCGAAGTATTAACAGTATTTGTACAGACTACGTGGAAGTATATAGAGATTCGCAAAATTCGTGAAACGAACGGCACAAGACCGTAGAGTACGGACATCGTTACGAAAACAGCAGTGAACGTCTCACGCACGAGTAATGTTTCACTAAAACGAATATAAAATTAAAATTACATATCGATTTGATCCATGAGCTGAAATTGCTATTACGACTGTCTCAACCCACATTAGTAGTTATACATCCCATACAGTTGTAAAAAAAGTGCAACATTTATAAACATTATAAAATGTTTCTGCTTAACCGGTTACCGTGGGTTTTCACAATAAATTTATGCAAGGAAACATGGCCCACTGAATGCGAACCAACTTCTTTTATTAATATAAATTTAATGTTTATATATTTTTATGTTTCATTCGAAAACCTCAACAGGGCGTAAAATATAAACTAAGAAAGATTTCCTTTCTTAATTACCAAAATCTAGAGAGGTTGGGATAACAAAATATTTATGAGCGCGAGTAGCTTATGCCTGTTGTACCCAGCTCAGATGATTGCGGATTGCGAACAATTGTCTTAAGTCTTCTATTATCCACACCTTTGCATCATTCTCGGCGAGTACTTCTTGGCGTGGTAGCACACGCGAAGAGAAACGTGGGTAGACCTCGGCTACGTTTTAAAGACTGCGCCAGGAGGGACATGGCTGATTTTAACACCGTCCACCGTCCGACACCCCCGTTATCCCAAACGTCGCCTAAGCCGAGGTTCGGCCTCAAAGGAGGCGCCCTTAGGCAGTCGTTCCCTTAGTTTCTTCGAGCCCTAGGGCTCAAAATTTCTTCTGGCAGAGCTTCTTTCCAAAGCTCGCCAAATAGCCCGGTTACGCTGTGGCAACCAATAGGGTTTGTACAGTTAATAGACAGTCCGAAAAAAAAATGATTTTAAGACAGGAACGGATGGAGGAAAGGCCTGGGTGAGGGGTGTAGAGTGCACGACGTTGCTTGGTTCAAAGTGTTAGCGCAAAAGAGAGCGAGAAGGCGTACCAGTGGCGGGACTGCGTCTGTGGTCGTTGGGTTTTGCTGCAGTAAGTACGGACGTAACTGCGTATTGGTCTCCACAGCCACCGGAGAAAATGCCTCCGAGACAATGTTTAAACCATCTAGAATAGACGTATAGGCCTAAATGAATGATGATATTTTAGTTTTTTATTTTAGGCCCTAGGAGAAATAAAAGAGCGAGCATTTAATTATTGAACTAATTCAGTTTATTTATCGTCTCTTCTTGCCGCCATGTTTGGGTTTACCCTTCCCCTTCCCCTTGAGGCGCCGCCGCACGCCGGCCGCCTCTTCGGTGTCGTCGTCGGACTCGGCGCCGCGCTTTCTCCCTTTAGCACCCTTCTTGTCTTCCAACTCCTTCATTTCCTGCAAAGTGAAGCAATAATAAATCATCATCACCATAATAATTTAATTATTTATTTATTTATTCATAAGGCATGCCAGCGACAAGTTGTATGTTACATTTTAAATCAGTCTAAATAAGCTAGTGCTGGTGCTGTTACAACATATCCATTACAGGCACACTCAGCATTGCCAACAATCTCCGAATAAAATTTAATTAATATTTTATAAAAATTTACAATTTAATTATGACATTGAAAAATTACAATAGAGTTAAGGTCCTCTTGTAATAGGTGACTGTCTTCGATTGATTTTATTTCGCGGTAAAGCTTAAGATCATCAGCAAATATAGAACATTTACTTTAGCGTATGCTGTCGGTTATGTCATTGATGAATAGTAAAAACAAAATTGGTCCCAAGTGGGAACCTTGAGGTACACCCGACGACAATACAATTGCTGGCTCACTACAGAGCATGGGTCTTCTTTCAATATGAGAAGGGTTTGGCCATAGTCCACCACGCTGGCTGTGCGGATTGGCAGACTTCACACGCCTTTGAGAACACGGAGAACTCTCAGGCGTGCAGGTTTCCTCACGATGTTTTCCCTCACCGTTGAAGTTGAGTTCAAACAAAAAAAATTAAACCTACTATTTTAGTGAGTCGTTGCGCCTCCGCCACCCTCTCCTGCAGCACCATCACTTCGCTCTCCTCGGTTTTGTACAGCGGCAGCTGTTTGCCGATTAGTTGCTCGATGCGCTGATACAACTCCACGTCGTACTGTAAACATTAATCATCATCATCATCATGATCAACATCTCGGCTCACTACAGAGCACGGGACTCCTCTCAATATGAGAAGGGTTCGGCCATAGTCCACCACGCTGGCCATGTGCGGATTGACAGACTTCACACGCCTTTGAGAACGTTATGGAGAACTCTCAGGCGTGCAGGTTTCCTCACGATGTTTTCCTTCACCGTTGAAGCAAGTGATATTTTAATTGTCATAAATTACAAGGTGTGAAATTGAAAGTGTGTGCCCGGGTTCGAACCCCCGACCTCTGATTAGGAGGCTGACGATTAATATATTCCCATATTAGCGAGGTTTTGACGACCTCCGTGGCGCAGTGCGTGCCGCATTATAAAGTTGGAGGTCCTGGGTTCGATTTCCAGCTCGAGTCTGGTCTAGTCGGTAGTGGCTACCACCCTACCGATAAAGGCGTGTCGCCAAGCGATTTAGCGGTCCGGCACGATGTCGCGTAGAAGCCAATTAGGAGCGTGGGTTTACCATACTTCTAACAGGTTAGCCCGCTATCATCCTAGACAGCATCATCACTTACCACCAGGTGAGAGTCAAGTAACATTAATAGTATATAAGATGAACACGAGGCGTGTCTCCGTCGGTAATTTGGGTAGACGTGTGTAGTTTCGGGCAAAGAGACCAGATACTCAGATTAGATAAGATAAGATAAGATAAATACTCTTTATTGCACACAAACTTAAAGAAACAACAATACAAAAACATTTAACACATAAGTATGCAAAGGCGGTCTTATTGCTTCAGCAATCTCTTCCAGACAACCCTTGGGGAAAGAATTAATTAAAGAATGAGGGTAATGGCGCAATTCAAAACAAAATAAAATATCAATAAATATAATATATAAATATATACTTTTATATATAAATAAATATATATCAGTACACATAAACTATTCACTAAAATGGCATTTAGAAAAATAAAACTTTCTAAGTCGACTTTTAAAAATGTTTAACGATTTCGAACTTCTAACATCAATAGGCAAATTATTCCACAGCAGCACGGCATTAACAGTGAATGACTTCCCATAACCTTTACAGTGACTACGGGGACATACTAGCTTATTATCCGAGCAAGAGCGCAATGTAACATCACGGTCCAAATCACTTAAAAAAGAAAAGCGCTCTTTAAGGTAGGAAGGAGTGTGCGGAGCATAGAGAATATTATAAAGAAAAGAAAGAAGATGGAAATTTCGACGAAATCTTATTGGAAGCCACTTGAGACGAGCACGGTATTCGCTGATACGGTAAAATTTTCTTAAGCTAAATATAAATCGAATGCAGAGATTTTGCAAACGCTCCAGCTTGTTTAGCAACTCCTCACTCAGATCAGTGCAGCAGACGTCAGCATAATCTAATATAGGCAACAGAAGAGTTTCAGCTAAGGCTATCTTTGTTTTTATTGGTAGGAGATTCTTCCATCGTTGCAAAGAGCCGATTCCAGCAAAGACGCGCTTACTGATCTGGTTAACCTGAGGCACCCAAGATAACGAGGAGTCAATAAACAAACCAAGGTTTTTAACAGTTTCACTGAATTGCAAGATCGAGTTATCCAAAACAAGCGGATCTAAGGCTAAAGAGTCAATTTTACGGGTCTGCTTAGGGTTACCGACAATGATAGCCTGAGACTTACTAGCATTGATAGTCAGCCCGTGGGATTTACTCCATGAACTGATATGATACAGGTCTTCATTTAATTTATTAATTCCAGAAACAATATCATCTGCTGGAACAGAAATATAGATCTGTAAATCGTCAGCATAAAGATGAAATGAAGAATAAAGGGAATTGGAGATCGAGTTAATAAACATGGCGAAAAGGAGCGGTGAGAGCACACCTCCTTGAGGAACGCCAGCATTGAGATAAGAAAAAGAAGAAAAGTTATTATCTACTCGAACACATTGCTGACGGTTACATAGGTACGAACGAAACCAGTCAACCACCTCCTGGGAAAAATTGAAGGACTTGAGAATAGATAACATGATATCAAAATCAACCGAATTAAAGGCATTACTGAAGTCTAAAAGGACAATTATTGTAACAAGTTGGTTATCAAGGCCAAATCGAATATCGTCACAGATCTTAGTAAGCGCTGTAGTAGTACTATGCCCAGGTCTGAAACCGGACTGAAAGGAATTAAGAAGATTATTACAAGATAAGTAAAGACGCAGTTGAGAGGAGACTATACGTTCAGCAACTTTAGATAAGAAGGGAAGAATAGAAATTGGTCGAAAATGAGAGTAAGACGAAGGGTTACGAGTCTTCGGAACTGGTATAACATACGCTGAGCGCCACACACTAGGGAAGGTACTAGTGGAAAAGGAGTAATTAAAAATGTGACAAAGAATCGGAGTTACTTTTTCCAAAACAATTATAATCATTTTTCGACTTATACCATCACAACCAGTTGCATCAGATTTAATAGCCAATATGTTTTTTTTAATATCATCAGAAGTGACTTGCTTAAAATTAAAAGGAGAAAAATTGGGAGGAACCAATGCATTAATACGGCTTAACGTGCCAGCCTTAATATGATCATCGATCAATTCTACCGCAGTGAAGTGGCTATTTAAGTCATTCAAGTTGACATTACTAATTGTTTCATTTCGTTGCTTCCCGATCCCGAGCAAATTAAGGAACTGCCAAGTTTTAGCAGTGTCACTGTTGTCAATCGTTTTGTGAATATAATTACGTTGGGCATCTCGACAAAGTTTACTGCAATGGTTCCGAAGTTTTTTATACTTAACGAAATACGCATCTGTCGGATTCAATTTATATTTAGCCTTAGCTGAGTTACGTTTAGCCATAGCAATTCGAATTTTATCAGTAAGCCATGGGGCGGGCAAATGCTTTAGCTTTATTGGCCGCAGCGGCGCATGTACGTCAAAAATATCAATCAGCATTGAATTGAACAAATTCATTTTATCATCTACTGTAGAAGCACCAAAGATAGCGTCCCAGCAAATATTATCAAGGTCCTGCATAAAACTATCATTGTTGAAGTGCCTGAAGCTGCGCCTCATGACTATTGTCGGCTTCGCCTTAGGTGGACGTATTTTATATGAAACATATACAAGATCATGGTAAGAGAATGCTTCGGCTGGGTATTGACCATGAGAATTAACATGATCTTTGGAGGATACCAAGATTAAATCAAGCCAAGAAGGAGCACAATTAGGGAAAAAGTGAGTAGCGGCAGACGGGAGTAAGTGCAGATTGGAACTATTAATAATACCAGACAAGCGTTTGGCTCGCACATCACCTTTAAGCAGACACGTGTTAAAATCACCCATTATGATAGAATGGTCAAAAGTAGGTACAAACTGTTCTAGAAGAGTTTCAAAGGAAGGAAAATAATTAACATGTAAAGAAGGACTATAGTATACGCCGAGAAGCAATTTACGTTGACCAAACAATACTTCAATGAAAATATGCTCAGCGGTTCCTGAGTAAGAAGACGGTGATTTGTCCAAGATAGTAAAGGGAATATGGCTACGAAGATATATAGCCACTCCCCCACCACCTTTGCCAGTGCGATCGTTACGAATCAAGTGGAAACCTGGAATAGAATAGGATGTAGAAGGCAAGCAAGGTTTAAGGAACGTTTCAGATACAAGGATAGCATGGATGTTATTGTTATTATCAAAAGTTGAAAGAAGATCGGAATAGTGTGACGGTATACTTTGAGCATTAATATGAATGACATTAAAGTTTTTGGAAAAGGGAGATAAAGCCGAGTCAAGGAAGGAGCATAGCGGTAATGATGCGCTGTGGAAACTGTTATCAGAAGAGCCAGAAGCCGAAAAAAAGTCGTTGTGATTGTCGAAACTGTCAGATATATCACTATTAGCCATAACAATATGAAAAAAAAAAAAAAAAAAAAAAAATATATATATATATATATATATATACCAAAAAAAAATAATATATATATATATAAATATAATATAATCCTCTAACAATTTACTATATAATATAGAGCACAAAAATGTATTACAATGATATTCTTTCCTCCCACCAGTAAATAAAGAAGAGAATGCTGAAATTAACAAATCCAAAACAAAGCAATTATAAAGAAAAAATAAAAAAAAATAAAAATACATATATATATAAAAAAGAAGAAAAACAATAGAACACAACAATTTAGCACAAAACGTTAACTTTAAACGTTAGACATATTTATAAGTAATAAATTATAACTAGAGCAAAGAGCATACATACATTACTTAAGTAAGCGGTAGAAAATAATTGTCAATTTTTAACCAGTATATTCAAAGACATGATTCATGACACTGACAGCTGTCAACAATAGTAATTATTATATTAAGTATATAACTATTATTTTTAGTTGACCTACATATTAAGTAAATTATTAAAGAACCGCTTTTTATATAAGTTTAGATAAGTATAATAACATTTAGCTATATCTAGAACAAACAAGCAATTAGTACAGACCATAAGAAACAACTATGAGTAATACAAAAATAACAAGAACAAGAGATACCAGCACGCGAAGTACTATTTCCTGGCAGCCCTCTTGGTTCGAGGTAGCTGTGGAACCTTAGATGACACTGGGGCAACCGAAGGAACAGCTGAAGAAGTCGCTTGCGCAGGAGTCAAATCAGCCGGGGCAGGGATTGTATCAAGCTCCCCTACAGAACGGATCCGATGACGCGAGCCATCATGGCCAATCACATAGATGTGTCCTTCCTTCGTCCAGCACTTAGTGACTCCAAAACGCTGGCGAGCCGCTACAAAAACGTCATGGCGCTCCTTAGTAAGGAACTCAGACAATGTGATACCTGAGCCCCTAAGGCTAGTCTTAGCATGCCACACTTTATTGCGAAAAGATAAGTCCTGGAACTTGATGAGGACAGCTCTGGGCTTGTCAGCTTTAGTGCGCCCCAAACGATGACATCGACTGACACATTCAGAGTTAACTGGCAATTTAAGATGGTCAGTGAGTAATTTAGAAGCAACACATACAGTGTTCTCATCCTTTGTCTCCGGAATGCCATGAAGCAATAATATCTTTCGCCGGCTTCTCATCTCTAACTCATCAGTGGCCCTGTATAAAAGTTGTACTTGAATTTGAAGCCCCTCAAGTGCTGTAAGTACAAAACTTCTGAATGAATTAAATTGAGCCGCAATGTTGGACATAGGGCTAGTAGCTGGAATTGCACCTTGAAGTTGCCGCTGGAATTCATCCATTCTTTCTTTGAAGTGTGTCCCAAGTTCTGTCATTGATTGTTTTATTGAGTCCATGATGAATATGTGTAGTGTTTGATAGTGCTAGTTACTAGGTTATACCACAAGTGCAAGACACTATAAATCACTTTGGATTATTATAAAGGAAACTTAAACTGGTAGGTAAAAGAAGTTTTAGCACATTTTCACACTATAATAACTGTTTAATTACTTAAAAATCGAAATAAATAGAAGGAGCAAACCAAAACATGTGTTTACAATTTGACTGCCTACCCACCAAAAAAAGCTGATAATGAAAACCATTAGCTGATAATGAATCTGTTTTATTTTGGTAGCACGAATTACAATTATAAGTATCGTAACTTATGAAGAGCAGACTATACGCTCCACCAAGTGCGACTATGCACTACCGCATCTCGACCACCAATCAATGCGCCGCCCACTTAGTGTTGCGTAAAGAGAGGGGGTGATCCCACTCTCTTGTCTGTCATACATGATTCTAAAACTAGATGGCGCTGCTCTCTGATTGCCGTCATATTAATTAAAATCCTAGCAATAATTAATACAATGTATAGATAACACCGCTTGATACCTGCGAAACAAAGGTGATAGCTTTGCCGGCTCGGCCCGCGCGCGCCGTCCTGCCCACGCGGTGGATGTAGTCCTTGCTGTGCAGCGGTATGTCCAGGTTTATCACCACGTCCACGTGCGGGATGTCCAGACCTCTGCAGCAGAGTTGTGAACGTGAGAAGAGAACCCATTACCGGCTCATCACAGAGCACGGGTCTCCTCTCAATATGAGAAGGGTTTGGCCATAGTCCACCACGCTGGCCATGTGCGGATTGGCAGACTTCACACGCCTTTGAGAACATTATGGAGAACTCTCAGGCGTGCAGGTTTCCTCACGATGTTTTCCTTCACCGTTGAAGCAAGTGATATTTTAATTACTTAAAACGCACATAACTCCGAAAAGTTAGAGGTGCGTGCCCGGATTCGAACAGCTGACCTCTGATTAGGAGGCTGAGGCCCTAACCACTAGGCTATCACAGCTTCACTATGCATGAAGCATGCATATAAACTATCATATCGTAAAAATTCTATACCTCGAAACGAGTCCGAAAGTGACATTTATTTTGTAAACACAACGCCTAAATTCTAAAAATATCATATTACAACATTTTTTTGTTTACCATTACGATATAAGTTTATCCCCAAGGAGATAATTCCGGAGTTATTATAGTTATTTATTTATTATGTATTAATATAAAAGGAATATAATTAATTATACAATAACGGCACCGAAAAAACCAAAGAGGTTTTTGTCGTAGGTGTGATATAGTAGAGTATAGAGATCCGTAATTTTTGGAGCATTACAAAAATGTTTTGATTCTTATAAGATGTTTTTCAACGAGCATATATTATACAAAAGACTCCGATCGTTGATTGTGTTTTTGCGCTAAAATAATTCCATGATTTAGCATAACATACCTCACATGAAGAAACTGGGCGAAGATGAGAATAAGTAGGTTTACTAGGCGCGTATGAAATTCAAAATAGCTTTATTCATGTAAACATATTACAGGCATCTATGAAGCGTTCATATATATTATAATATATTGTAATTATTGTAATACGTGAGAAGTAAGAGATGCAATGATTAATAACATAAACTGTCAGGAACCCTTCCCCTACTAGGTTTCCACGCAACATCGTGGCGGAACGCTAAATTGCTCAACCTCACGTATTTGTTGTTAGGGCCGAAGCCCCGCTACCGGACCCGACTCGAGCAGGGAATCGACAGCCCGGTTACGCTGTGGCAACTAATAGGGTTAGCACAGCTAATAGACAGTCCGAAAAAAAAAAACAGGGAATCGAAAGCAGGACTTTAGGATTCGACAGCGCACGCGTTACAAAGGTCTTCAAAATGGAGGTGTATAAAGATTCAAATTCAAATTCGTTTATTGCATGAAAGTGGTAAATTCATATCAAGATCTTAAGATTAAAGGGTAGCCTAAAAGGCGTGCAACAAAAATCTTACAACGAAAAAAACAATAATGTCAATTTAAAATAAGAGTTATGAAATCAACTAATAAAATGAAATTAAATAGTAATAAAGATTTAAATACTAATTTAGGCTAAAATAAATTGTATACTGATTCGGAATGTCATAACCAAAATCGCAATCAATACCTGAACAATACCGTTATCCTGTAGAAACTCATTACCTACTTAGATTGAAGAAATTACAAATTACTGTGCCAGAATTCGCCAGTTTCACGCGGTTTTAACAGCAAATAAGGTTCCGCACGCCTAAATTCCCCCCACCTGGAAGCAACATCCGTGCAGATGAGCACGGAGCGGTTCTTGCTCTTGAACTTGTTGAGCGCCGCCAGCCGCTTGGGCTGCGACATCTGGCCGTGCAGCGGCACCGCGGGCACGCCGAGCGCGCGCAGCAGCAGCGCCACGCGCAGTGCGCCCGCGCACGTGCCCACGAACACGATGAACGAGTTACCCGCCATCTCGTTCAGGATGTGCACCAGGTACACGTCCTGCCGGTACATAGCACCACTATCATGATCAACCCATTGCCGGCTCACTACAGGGCTCGAAGAAACTAAGTCTGCCTAAGGGCGCCGAACCTCGGCTTAGGCGACGTTTGGGATCCCAGGCAAACCAACAGAGTACAGAAAGAAGAAGGGTTCAAGTATACATTAAGATGACTTTTAATGAAACATCATGATCAACCCATTATCGGCTCACTACAGAGCACGGGTCTCCTCTCAATATGAGAAGGGTTTGGCCATAGTCCATTACGCTGGCCGTGTGCGGATTGGCAGACTTCACACGCCTTTGAGAACATTATGGAGAACTCTCAGATGTGATTTTAACGCCACATTTATTATTTAAAGTACAGAACTAAGAAACTAAAACACAACATATTATACATCAAAAAGTTCAGCCAAAGAAGAAAGAAGAAGAAAACCAAAAAACAAAGAGCCAATGCTAAACTTGACTCTTTCTCATGATCATCAAGTCAGCTTCATCTAGATTTTATCTAATTAGGCAGTGTTTTTTAAAATTATCACGAAAGGAATTGCATTTTTCTAATTGATTTAAAATGAAACAAACATAAAACCTTTAAGAGGCTTACATGTGATACACATATTGAAACATACCTTGTACTTCACTGGTATAAATATGTAGTACTGTTGCAATTTCTCCACAGTCTGGTACTTTGTGGAAACTTCAACTTTGACAGGGTCTTGCAGGGAGGCTCTCTGTAACTTCTGCACTTTCTTGGTCATTGTGGCGGAGAATAGATAGGTGCGTCGCTCGCGTGGTATCACACGTAGGATCTTGTCCACCTCTACTTCGAAATCCATGTTTAGTATACGGTCAGCTTCGTCCATGACCTATCATAATAAAACAAACCTTATATAAAATCTAGAAAAGTATAATAAAATAAAGTGTAAAATAATGAGAAAAACAGTAAATCTCATATTACCTATGTATATTTTCCACTGCCAAAAATTGTGCTTGTATATCTCAAGTTGATATCAAAGAAAGGCACTCTATATAAAAAATTACCCTTTTTTTAACTTTCGTCATATCTTGGATTTGCCTATTACAAGCAAAATGCTAAGACAAAACCAACTCTACTTTATTTATCTAAATATAATCTAAACTCTCACTTTCAAGCCTAAACATATTTTCATGAAATTTGGTACAAAGATAGACTTTGCCTTTGGAAAGTAAGCGCCGAAAAATCTGGCTTGTCGAAATAAAACCATGAAAGCTATATTTTTTTTTTTTTTCACGCTGGGAAATGCTTTTACGCATCCCCTCCGGAGGCGACGCAGGCAAGTCTGCGCCGCTTCCGACGGGGTATGTGGGACTCCCCGGCGGCCAGGCTGGCGACCAGAATACCCACTAAAACCCAGCGATGCTCCTTCGCGTCGCCTGGTGGCTGGGTCACGGGAACACTTATGTTCTTGTGACCCAGCCACCAGGCACTCGACCGCGAAGTCAAAATGCTAACTTTCATGGTTTTATTTCAATAAATTAAAAAATATATATATTTAAAAAATAATAATAATTAATATTTGGATATTACTTATTTTTTTTGTAATTGTGGGGATGAAATCAGAAATGAAAATATTATATAAATGTGTGTTGTTTAGTTGGTTACCTATATTCCATGAACACACACACATTCCACATCTAAGCAGCAAGCTCAGCATAAGCCTCAGCCTATAAATGTAAATAAACACTCACAAGATACTTCAAAGCTTTCAAATTGAATCCCTTGGTGTTCTGCAAGTGGTCTACGAGTCTGCCTGGAGTTGCTATGATAATGTGGGGCTTCTTGGAGAGTGCTAGAGCCTGTGCCACCATGTCCATACCCCCCACTATTACCGCACATTTCACTCCTATGCTGGCACCTGAAATTACAGCCATTAAATTTTATTATTTCAAAAATAATATAACAGGGTCATATGTATGATATTTTGTTAAAAAAAAAAAGCATACCTAGAAATCAAGAGAGCTAAATAATTTAAAAAAAAATAAAAATTATATATAATATATAATTTTTTTTCTTATATTTTTTGAAGTACATTTTTTCTTTCGAAAGTAATTGTCAAGCTTGATTCTCTAGTTAGGTTAGGTTAATATAGTTTTCGTATATAGTTTGTAAAATAAAATAGAACTTACCAAGTGCTTCAAATTGTTCTGATATTTGGAAGGCCAATTCTCTGGTAGGAGTCAATATGAGTGCAAAATATCTTTGTGGGTTTTCCAGCAGTGATTGTAAAATTGGTAGAGCAAAAGCTCCAGTCTTTCCCGAGCCTGTTTCCGCAAGTCCTATAATATCTTTACCCTGGAGCGCCACTGGTATTGCTTCTTTTTGGATCTTTGATGGATTTTTCCATTTTAATTCTGCGCATGCTTCGCATAGTATGTCTACTATTCCCTAAAATTATTATGAAACATCATCTTAAATTTACCAGTAATTTATTGCAATTACTTATTTTTAAATTCAAATATAAGTTAATGCTTGACTAGTCTCTCAGCTGACATTAATTAATGATGCAGTGCTAATAAAGCCCTACTTCTAATCCGCTTCAATAAAACAGTATTCCAGTAATTCATTGAAAAATCTGCTTGTGGGTAGACAGAGATTTTAAGAGCTATTTGACGAACTCCGTGGCGCGTGCGCTGTTGCATTTTAAAGTCAGAGGTCCTGGCCATATTATCATACCCCTAACAGGTTAGCCCGCTACCATCTTAGACCGCATCATCACCTACCATCAGG
The DNA here is from genome assembly GCA_928268935.1 of Lasiommata megera. Lineage (NCBI taxonomy): Eukaryota > Metazoa > Arthropoda > Insecta > Lepidoptera > Nymphalidae > Lasiommata > Lasiommata megera. The sequence goes on along the minus strand of OV743322.1, from coordinate 15,066,970 downwards.
TGAGTCAGATGCAGTCAAGGGCTAACTTGTGGTGAATAATATAAAAAAAAAGATATCACACAAACATGGTATTAGATTCAGAGAAACAAGTGCTAGTGTAACAGGACAAAATATTCCTTACTCTGATAAGTAATTTTACCCTGACAAGATACCAGTCCTATCAAGATTCATCTCAAACAAGTGTATGCTGAAAACATTTATAACTTATGCAGCACTACAGGCATAGTACTGAACAAGTGACCGACGTGTTTTAGCTGTTTATTTACATTTATTATGTGATCAACTTAACCTTAAAATTGTTACGCGGATTTAAAAACTGTTGCACTTTACTGATACCTATATATCATATTTTCTGTTATTCAAATTTTAAATAATTTAAGTAATCAAGACACTTTTCTAAGATTTTATAAACAGACTTACTAAATCTTTAAATGTGACAGTTTCTTCTACATTTTCCTCGATATGAGTTTCTGCTTTTTGCTCTTCTTCTGAACCTGAATCTTGTTTATCACTATCACTATTATCGCTGTCCGCAGTCATGATTTCATCACAATATATAAGGTTAGATTATTACTTTAATTATTAATTAATTAATTTCCATGCTGGCTTATTATTCAATTTTTTTTAAAGTAGCTTTACGGCTACGGCTCTGGGTTCATATTCTTTTGCCTTTTGGTTCCAGCCCTTTTAAGTGTACAAGTGTAGTTCCTTTATTTTTAAAACAACTGAATCAATTAAAAAAATTTATTTAATTAGCTGTACTATTTTTTTCCAGTAATAATAAGACTGAAGCCTGAAATAATGGTATTGTGAAACAAGCAAATAGTAAAAGCGCTATCAAGCGGCTTTATCCACGGCCGTTGACTTAGAGGCTAACGTTGATTTTATATCTCTTATGAGTAAGCCACAAGAAGGCATTATTTTCATGTCAAAAGCAATTCAAAAGTTGAATCGTCATTTCTATGAATAGAGTATTAATCTAAAATTAATTATGTTCACATTATTCTATACTAAATATTACTAACTATAAATACACTATAAGTATACTTATACATATTTTTAATTTTCCATACAACAAAAGAAGCACATTTTACTATTAGACCCAAACTCAATCGAGTCGTAGTCCGATACTTCTCTATACATATTTTCGGTCGAGACTAAGTTCGATAGTTTTGCTGAGTGCTCGCTGGTGTCTAATCAACGATATTTTGTGTTGGCTCCCTTCTCTTGCATCTGTCTTGTCAAGTGTCAACGTCATTTTCGTGTTTGAGGTTAAAAACGTTTACAAATCTATGAAAAATTGTTGATATTCTCTAACAAATACCATTAATCAATAACGACCGAATAACCCAGCATAAAATATGGCTAAACATCATCCCGATCTTATTTTCTGCAGAAAACAGCCAGGTGTTGGTAAGAGACTTTCTTATTAGTTGATTTGCAATAAAATTCTGCCACCAAACTTATTTCTAATCCGTTGTAAACTTTTTAGCTATAGGTCGTTTATGTGAGAAATGCGACGGCAAATGTGTGATTTGCGACTCGTACGTGCGCCCGTGCACACTGGTGCGTATCTGCGACGAGTGTAATTACGGGTCGTATCAGGGGAGGTGCGTTATATGCGGTGGACCCGGCGTCTCCGATGCTTACTACTGTAAAGAGTGTACCATACAGGAGAAAGATGTAAGTTATTTTTAAATAGAAACTATTTAACTTGCATATATACTATACAAAGTAGCTTTGTACTGTACTCTATCTATATCTATTTGTATATTGCGAGAAGCGGTCATAGCCTAGTGGTTAGGGCGTCAGCCTCCTATTCAGAGGTCGGCGGTTCGAATCCGGGCACGCACCTCTAACTTTTCGGAGTTATGTGCGTTTTTAAAACAATTAAAATATCTCTTGCTTCAATGGTGAAGGAAAACATAGTGAGGAAATGCCTGCACACCTGAGAGTTCTCCATAATGTTCTCAAAGGCATGTGAAGTCTGCCAATCTGCACATAGCCAGCGTGGTAGACTACGGCCAAACCCTTCTCATATTGAGAGGAGACTGTGCTCTGTAGTGAGCCAGTAACAGGTTGATCGTGATGATGATGTGATTTGTACCGAAACTGTTGAAATGAATGTGCTCAAAACTGCCAGTGTAGTTTATTCAGATGGGAGGTGCAATATACATATTTATATCAAGTAGATGCCTATTGACTAGTAATTATTTATAACTCAAAACATTCACAAAATTCCACAATGAAAATGTTGCTTGGAAGCAAATAAGTTGTTTTATTTTCATCCACACACAAGATTGATTCATGCATTTATCAGTACCACAAACCGCTAATATGCAATCACCCAAGACTTGAGTGTTATCTAGCCAGTATTAAAGTAACTCAACAAATTTTGTAGGAAATCCCATTTTTTTATAGTTTGTGTGTTGCAATCAAAGAGAACACTGCAGTAAAGAAAAGCATCAAAGTTTATTGTGATGACAAAATATTTAAACAATAAACAGCAAGTATAATTTGCGATACTCTGCCGACAACTGGGAGATTTGTATAATATAACACTACACAAAATCTTCCACTAGAACCTCTACGCATGTTTCCACCCTACAATACAAATCAAATACAAATGTCCCGGTTGTGGGTGGAATATAGCAAATTATACTTGCTGTTTATTTTTTATCATGGACTTCCGCAAAGTAACGCCTGCTTCAATTCATTATTAGACAAAATATTTTTTTATAAATTGGTTCTTTTTGTTTCATTCCAGAGAGACGGATGCCCTAAGATTGTCAATTTGGGTAGCTCAAAGACAGATCTGTTCTACGAGAGAAAGAAATATGGTTTTAGGAGACACTAGCAGTAAATTTCACTGTAAATAAAGAGACTGGGACTCAGTGAAAGTATTGTGTTGTGTTTTATAAGTGTAATTGAATTAACATATAGGTTTAAAGTACACCTTGCAAATGCAAATTTTTGTAATTGATTATAATAATTATTCTGTGTTAAGTAATTGTTCGTAAGTGTAGTAACACTAAGTTATAAAGTAATTCATTCCTGGATTGTTTAAGGTTTATTAAAATTTAACAGGACTCACATTGCTGACATTAGTACAGTGAATGTCAGTGAGTGCAAAATTTTATTCAATTTTACTGCAATCCTGGCGTGGATGGGTTGGTGTTGTTAACTAATGCATATCATTTGCATTTGTCAGTATAGACAGTACTGTCACTAAGGGAGCATTCAAGTATTACGTAACACAATTATTGAAGATTTTATATCCCCCCCCCCCATGTAATGCACTATAATGTTTTTCTGTAAACCCCCCCAAAACGTTAAGTAACATTTATGCGATGGCAAGTCATAGTGCTGAAGATCTACGGATCAACTGTACCTTTATTTGGTTTCTATCTATGTAGTTATATATATATATATATATATGATCAAAAACTGCCTATAGAGTATTTGGCTCTAGCTCTGTTCAGCCAACGTTCTCAGTAATGCTATCAATATCTTTATCTAAGTAAACAATGTTAAATCAACTCTCTTTTGAACTCAAACATTCTAAACTAAATTGACTTAATTGTTACAATATGAAAATGTACCTTGACACTTGAGGGGGTTAAATCACTCTCATGTAAGAGGGATGTGGTAGTGATGGGACATTTTTTGACGACCTCCGTGGCGCAGCGTGCGCGCTGTCGGATTATAAACTTTGAGGTCCTGGGTTCGATTCCCGGCTCGAGTCTGGTCTGGTGGGAGGCTTCGGCCGTGGCTAGTTACCACCCTACGGGCAAAGACGTGTCGCCAAGCGATTTAGCGTTCCGGCACGATGTCGCGTAGAAACCAATTGGGAGTGTGGGTTTTCCATACCCCTAACAGGTTAGCCTGCTACCATCTTAGACTGCATCATCACTGATCATCAGGTGGGATTGCAGTCAAGGGCTAACTTGTAGTGGATAAAAAAAAAAAAAACATTAATAGACAAGATGATAATGATGATCGTTTAATCTTAGAATATTTTAGACCAGTTCTCTAGATTAATGTAAATTTATAATCCATTGTGGTTTAAATATTATAGTTAATAAGAGGGGGATAAGAATTAAAAGAAAAATTTTGTACACACTGATGCAGTTTATTTTATTTTACAAGCACAATTCTATACTTTAAGTATTGTCATAGTTAACAAATTTTTCATACTTACTACAAAAATGTACCTACATAATTTTTGATACTTATGTACTTACAATATATAAGTTAATAAAAAAAATCCTTCAAAATTAAATAATATCTAATTTAAACAAATAGCATACATACCTATATTTAAGGCCTATTATATAAAAAATAAATAGTTATCTGACACAAAAATAGTTTTTTCAAATCTGACTACCTTGTACTTAGATAGTTCATGAGATTAGCACAAATATAACAATAAATGAACTGTAAGCTGTAATCAATTACTTATACTATTTATTTGTCTTAATTTTGTCTCTAAATATATATTCTTTTCTGCCATATTTTTTTTTCTCTTTTTATGGCCATACACAGATTAGCCAATGTCAAGTTTATAACAATGTAGAATTAGGGAAAAATGGCGGGAAACTTCGCACGGCAGACGCGGCTTCTCCAAACCATTCCTAAATCAATACATGTTAACCATTCAAAAAACTAGCCACTACACAAACGACACCAAAACTATAATGTCCACAACACAACCAACACCTTTTTCTTTTCAAAATTAGCCAACAAACATTAATTCAAGAAAAGCGTGAAAAAATCACGCCCGCCATATACGAAGTCTCCCGCCTTTTTTCAATATTGTATATAACATGATGTCAAACGTGGAATGCAAGACAAAATAAACTGAGCAACACCTCATTGAAACAAAAAGAGTATCTACTTTAGGAAATACAAGAAAATGGATGAACCAACTTTAAAGCAGGCTGACAAAATCTTAATTTGACAGTCAAGGGTTGCTAGTTGTATCCTAGCTACCCCCACTTATGGTACTATTGGCGGAACTGACATGGTTTCTCCAGATGTCGATATCTGGCGGCCCGGTACTGCTGCTGATTGAGTAGGCTGCTCTCGCTGGAATGATTGGGGAACGGGTGCACACGCTGGGGAAGAAAATAATTTCAATAGTAGGTACATAGTGTTTATATTCGATTTTTACTCTATGGACCAAGAAACCCGTAGGCAGCGTTACGTTTTTTTTGTTTTCTCTTCTAATTAAAATTAAAATTCTTTAAATTTTGAGCCCTAGGGATCGAAGAAACTAAGGGAACGTCTGCCTAAGGTCGCCTCCTTTGAGGCCGAACTTAGGTGACGTTTGGGATAACGTTTGGGGGGTCGGACGGTGAGTGGTCCGTACGTCTCCGAGGCCGTGGATGTGATGTCCCACGTCCGGATGACGTAAGATAGCGGGGACCTTGTCTTCGCCGGCGAAGACGGTGTGCAGCGTTACGTGCTGCATTACGTTTACTTGTAAAGTTCTAGTTTAGCGTTGTGTTAAATCACGTGTTGGCTTACCTGTTACGTAACGTTGTGGTTACGTGTAGCGATATGTCTTACGTCATTACCTTTTGAGATGTCTATCAATGAGTTCAAAGTTTTTATAAAACGAAAGCTTATAGAAAAATCAAAAAACGATAAAAAAGCTTGGGTGTGAATTGCTCTATCTTCATAGATACTATAATTTATTATTGATTATGTGAGATGGGGATAACAAAAAAAGCCCGGCTAAGTTTGTTGTGGGCTTCTTCTTAGACCAGGGCGCGTTTGGAACCCTCATAGCTTTAGTTTTAAGCCGTATGTAATAAGTGTAGGTGAAGGAATTAATATAATGAAACTATGTATATATTATATTAACGCATTACGAAGGCCTGTATTAGGTTTACATTAATAAAACAAATTTTTGGTTTGATTGTTGATGAAGTAAAAATATAAGTTTACCTAAGATAAGTACATTTCTTTAGCTAAATAAAGGAAAAAAAAATATTTTTACATCTCGCAGATCTTCTAGAATCTTAAAAAATAAGTCTCTCAAGTCACAGCTAAAAATAAAATGTAGAAGTGACTAAGTTATGAAAACAGTTATCTGATAAATATTATTTCACCGCGCTCTTTTATTTAGGTAGATACCTATATGCAACACACCATGTCGACTCGTTGCTCCGTCGCTGCATGAAAGAAGGACAAACACACAGGCACACTTTCGCATGAATTATAATTAGTAAGCAAGTAAATAAGAATAGTTAACTATGTATTAATAGATATAAACAGTGTGGTAGATTCACAACTTGCCACGTCGATAGAGGTGGTATTCTAGTGAGACTTATTTTTGTTATTTTCTATATCTGTTCGTCAGATACTTTTTAGTCATAAAAAAAATAATAGTTGTGAGGATATAAAAAAAAGTGATGTAAATATTATTATTGTTGTAAAATAAAGATTGTTTTGTTGATCTATTTAACCAATCGAAGTAGGTAATATTTGATTTCGTGATTGCCATGCAGTGTTTGTCGTGCACCATCATTACTCTACTGACCTGAAATTCATCAGCTTTGTCCAAATAGAGTCCTATAAAATATAGAAATTTTGAAAACACGCCAATTATATACTCGTAAATGTGACACAACATAATTTCTCTCTCGTATTTAATTCTGTAGTTTTGTTTAAGGACTAAGATCAACTTAAAACAGATTTCTCTTTATGTAACACTTTCCGCCTTAATAAAAGTAAGAAGATGCGAAAATAGTGTTTGCATCCTCTTTGTGCGAAATATTTAAGTTAATATTAAAAACTCTTCGTACGGCATAAAATTCGTTCGTTATTCGTATTCGGTGACGTCATATCGATTTTACAGTAAAGGTTCTTCAATAGATGGTTCTTAAAAAGCTCAGAGTCCGCAGCGGATGGTGGACTGGCTATAAGTCAGAAATATGAATATCAGTATAAGAACCATATGGGTATAGCTCAAAGCGAAGCTAAAGTGTATGGCCCTAGGCCGTAGGTTTTAAACATGTACCTGTGGCCATCCATCACTTGTTATAATGATGATCAGCTCACCGTCACACAAAATTAAATTCTACTTACGAGTTAACGTCCTCGAGTTTCTTTAACAGGCGTTCATTTTCTCTGCTCAAAAGCTCCTGATCTCTCAATAGTTGATCTCTGACGACGAATAGCTCCGTATTTTCTTGTCTCAACGCGGAGTTTTCTGACATATGCAGTTGAACCAGCTCAACTAGTTCCTTCTGCGGCAGTTGGTAGAGTTTGTTCGCTTCTATCGGGGGAGGGGTGCCGCGGCTTTTCTGACCTGGGATCATAAGCAGATAATATGTAATTCGGATCAAAGTGCTGATATCATCATGATCAACCCATTACCGGCTCACTACAGAGCACGGGTCTCCTGTCAATATGAGAAGGGTTTGGCCATAGTCCACCAGGCTTGCCATGTGCAGATTGGCAGACTTCACACGCCTTTGAGAACATTATGGAGAACTCTCAGGCGTGCAGGTTTCCTCACGATGTTTTCCTTCACCGTTGAAGCAAGTGATATTTTAATTTAAACGCACATAACTCCGAAATGTTATAGGTGCGTGCTCGGATTCGAACCGCCGACCTCTGATTAGGAGGCTGACGCCCTTACCATTATCTATCACCGCTTACTGACGCTGATATAAAACCAACTAAATAACTCAAAGTAATTATAAATAATTTAGTTAGTTAGTATGAATGGATGTTAGTCATTCAATCAAGTGATATTTTATTTGCTTAAAAAAAAGAACGCACATAACTCTGAAAAGTTAGTGAGTGCCTGTGCATGATCGAACCCCTACCTCTGATTAGATTAAACATACCTACCCTCTTAAACGTATATTACATACAAGTTAGCCCTTGACGGATATCTCACCTGGTGGTGATGCTGTCTAGGATGGTAGCGGGCTGTTAGGAGTATGGTAAACCCACGCTCATAATTTGTTTCTACGCGACATCGTGCCGGAATGCCAAATAGCTTTGTCGGTAGGGTGGTAACTAGCCACGGCCGAAGCCGCTCACCAGACAAAAAAACGTTTAATGTTAGGATATCCTACTAACCTTAATACATTAGAATAGATTGGTTACATAAATTTTGAACGTAAGTTCATGCGTTCTGTTAGTTCGTGGACTTTGGTGTTTATAAAAAAAAACACCAATTCAAACACCAACTAGTTTAATTAAAATATTTACACTCCTTTTATCGTTTGACTTGGATTATACTTATTGCGCGGTACCCTAGTGAAGGGTTATAGGAGCCGGAGTAAGTTCTTAGTCAAGAGCTGAAAGCCAGCCGGCAGGCCTAGACCGGGTCCGTAGCTGGGCAGCTATTTGACTAGAGAACTATAACTGACTGAATTTGGAAAATGTATGGAATTTATAGGCCCATATTGCTGACTGACAATTTATAATTGGGGTCAAATTGGAAATAGCAATTCAGCAATATGTGTCCTATAGTTAGGGTTGTAACCGTTCGAAGTCGCGGATAAAGCTAGTTTGTCTTCTAGAACTCACTGTAAGTATCTGCGTTGTAGTCGGTGTGAATTTGGACGGCCGTCCTCAAATGGTGATTCTCAGTTTGCAGCGCCTCCACTTCCCTCTTCAAACTCAGTATAAGAGCATCTCTCGCATCCTGGAAGGTGATGAGTTATAGGATAGCTATTAATACAAAAAATATATATACACTAGCTGTGACCCGCGGTTTCACCCGCGTAATTCCCGTTTCCGTGGAAATACCGGGATAAAATATAGGTTTAAAGATCTTTATTCTCAGAAGAAACAATTTCACTTAATGAGAAATTAATAAAATAAAACAGTTTACAAAAAAGAAATAGTAGGCCATAAGTGGCGTGTTTATAAATTTACACAATGCTTTTTAAGTTTCATTTTGAACGATGCAAATGACTTTGGGCAAAAAATATCTTTGGGTAAGCTATTATACATTTATGCTTCCTCAACATATATTGTTTTACTGCCACAATTTGTTCTAGTTTTGTATAATCTTAACTTATGTCTATTTCGTGTGTTTAGATGTGATTTGGTTTTAAAAGTAATTTGTGTGTAAATATTGCCTAAGTATCTATAGCCGTCTTCAATAAATGGACTATCGAACATTGAGTATGTCTGAATTGAAAGAGTTTTTCACATCGGACCCGTATTTCCCGAGATAATCGCGTTAAATAAAACAATTGAAATTAACTGATTTAGACATGATTGAATTTGAAATTTGTGCAGCGGTAATAAATTGCACATTGACTCTTTGTTAGTTAGGAACACACCTACATTTCTTAGACAACAGTGAGTGATTATAATTTAATATGAACTTTATTGAATAGCAATAAAGTTCAAATTGATAGAGTCAATTTGAAGTCATTTTATTTAGAAAACGTTTATATGGGAAACAGAAAAGGGCTGTTTTTAGGGTTTTCCCGGTAATTATTCGACTTTTTCTCACTTTTAAACCTTCCCTAGACCTCCACGAACATTTGAAGACCAAGATAAAATAAATTCGTTTAGCCGTTCTCGAGTTATAGCGAGACTAACGAACAGCAATTGATTTATATATATCTAGATAGAAGATATATACTGTTCTCAAATTAACAAAAAAAAAACCTAACCTAACTTAAAAACCTAAAACCGTATGTAAGTGAATATTTCAGGCACCTAGATCAAAATTCAAACAATTCTCTTTAACTGTTGAATCTTAACTGAGCTGCATTATGGGAGCATTTTTTGCATTCATGCGTTAACCCTTTGTCGTAAGTAACCCTCACCGGGGTGAATGGGATTTTATAGTTGAGATTTGGCTTGGCTGCCGGGTGCCGATGATTTTTTTCCCCCTTTTGCCCCGGTACCGGCATCCGGGCAATTGAAAGCGAGTCATATATACTTCCTTATGAGCAAAAGCTTGGATGGATCAGTATTAGGGTGCTCCATTACAAAAGATGAGGTCCTAGATCGAGTCGGGCTATTATTTCATTTCATCATCATAATGATCAACCCATTGACAGCTCACTACAGAATACGGGTCTCCTCCCGTTATAATAATATCGTTAGATCATAAATACATCTCTTTTATGAGAGAGGAAGCCTTTGCCTAGTATTGGGACGTTAATAAGCTAAGGATGGTGAAACGTTTGAACTTTAAATGCTTACCATTTTAACTATGGGCTTTGATTTTATTTTCTTAGCACGCGAGGCGTAGCGTAGGGTGTTTATAGTCTCATTCAAATTCGACTTTGTTGGCGCTATGCAGGCGATCTGAAAAATAAATTTTATGCTCAACTCAAAATTTATTTATTTCTAGTAGGTGTAAAGAGTTATAGCTTATAAGCGACTATCATTTTCAAATCAAATTCAAAATAAAAAGATAAATTTATTTCGAGTAGGCTATCTTTATAGCTTATAAAAGAAACATCAATGCATTTTTGTATTGACTCCACCAACACACACAGACACACAGTTATGTGTGCAAGACAACAAGAAGACAGACTTTACTTTTGAGAAAAAGCCAACAAGAAACTCTTTAGTAGTTACTCTTTTCCAACATTACATTTTTTTCTTAACAACTATTGTATTAAATATTTTGTCATCAACATCATGATCAACCCATTCTCGGCTCACTACAGAGCACGGGCCTCCTCTCAATATGAGAATGGTTTGGCCATAGTTCACCACGCTGTCCATGTGTGGATTGGCAGACTTCACACGCCTTTGAGAACATTATGGAGAACTCTCCGGCGTGCAGGTTTCCTCACGATGTTTTCCTTCACCGTTGACGCAAGTGATATTTTAATTGCTTAAAAACGCACATTACTCCGAAAAGTTATAGGTGCGTGCTCGGGTTCGAACCTCCGACCTCTGACTTGGAGGCTGACGTCCTAACCACTAGGCTATCACAGCTTAAATATTTTATATTTCTATGTAAATATAAATCGAATCTAAGGAGTTTTTAAGGCAAATTTAACAATGCGTTCCATCAACGGAACTAATTATATAATATTATTTTTAGCGACCAATCAGGGGTTTTTGTTTAAACCTATGTCATCTTATGATTGTTAGCAGTTTAGCAGAGCCAACAGAAAAATCCTTTTACTATATTAAGATTAAGCCAATTACAATTTATCATTGACGATGTGTGATGGTGATAACAAAAAAGCTTTTTGTGAGCCTCTTCTTAGACCTGGCCGCGATTGGAACCCTCAGATTTACCTTTAAGTTGGCGATTGTTGTATAACCATCACGAATTTCATTCATGATGATGACCGCTTTATGCTTGATAGATGCCTGTAATAGGTTTACATGAAACAAGATATTTTGAATTGAACTGAATTGAGTGATCGCCCATTGCCACTTCAACTTCGCAACTCGCTGAGCTATGTCGGTAACTCTGGTCCTTCTACGGATCTCTTCATGGACCGATGGACGTTGGGGTCCCAAGGTGCTGGAATGGCGACCTCGCACCGGTAAACGTAGCGTTGGTCGACCCCCAACAAGGTGGACAGACGACATCAAACGAGTCGCAGGGAGCCGCTGGATACAAGCGGCCCAAGACCGTGGCCGTTGGAACTCCTTAAAAAAGACCTATGTCCAGCAGTGGACGTCTATCGGTTGAAATGATGATGATGATGATGATGAGTGATCGTGGGCATGGGTTGGAAGATTAATGCTTTGACTTTGCAATATCATTTTTTTAAGATACCTACGCTGTAATGGAGATCACGTACCATCAGCGTTACTCCATTCCCCGACAGGCTATCTGCGAGCAGCTTGGTGAGCTTGCTGTCCCGATATGGTATGTGACCTTTCTTTTTGCCGTCACTTAGTTGCGCTATGCAGTATCCTGAAACAAAACTTTGTTTATCAATAATTTCAATGCAGAAAATTTATTGAAAATGGTCCTTCGAGCCGGATTTCACCCATGCCATTTGCGTATGTCGCTAAAGGGATATATTTTCATACATATACGAGTATAAGGAGGACTATCTTGGTCGCTCACTATGGGCCTCATAAGAAGGCTCAGAGTCACTCAACGGGCGATGGAGAGAGCTATGCTAGGAGTATCTCTACGTGATCAAATCAGAAATGAGGAGATCCGTAGAAGAACCGAGAATTACCGACATAGCTCAGCGAATTGCGAAGTTGAAGTGGCAATGGGCGGGGCATATAGGTCGGAGAACCGATGGACGTTGGGGTCCCTAGGTGCTGGAATGGCGACCCCGCACTGGTAAACGTAGCGTTTGGTCGACTCCCAACTAGGTGGACAGACGACATCAGACGAGTCGCAGGATGCCGCTGGAAGCAAGCGGCCCAAGACCAAGAGTAAGCAATGGAACTCCCTACAAAAGACCTATATCCAGCAGTGGACGTCAATCGGTTGTTAATGATGATGATGATGATAAGGAGGAACAAGGGGGTACAAGACAACAAACAATTACACATGACTACAACAGAAAACCCCGTAAACCACGTGTCGAGTGATGCATGTTAGCAAACCCCAGGACAAGTATTAGTTATTGCTGGTTGCAGATTTAATTACTTTATGTATTATAAATAAAAAAAATTGATTTCACATTGATACTTTAAACTAAGCAACAGCGACAAGTTTTAAATTATTGTTGTCTCTTTCACATAAAATCTCGTGAAAAGCATAGCACCAATGGTTGGCACCAAACTCTATTGTATATAAATATTATACGAATCATTAAACAAAACTAGATTAACAGGTATAAAAGAGAAGTGATATCCTTTGCGCAATAGACAAGTCTTAAATTATTGTTGTCTCTTTCACATAAAATCTGAAAAGCATAGCACCAATGGTTGGCACCAAACTCTTTGGTATAAATATTATACGAATCATTAAACAAAACTAGATTAACAGGTATAAAAGATAAGTGATATCCTTTGCGCAATAGACAAGTCTTAAATTATTGTTGTCTCTTTCACATAAAATCTGAAAAGCATAGCACCAATGGTTGGCACCAAACTCAATTGTATATAAATATTATATGAATCATTCAACAAAACTAGATTAACAGGTATAAAAGAGAAGTGATGTCCTTTGCGCAATATATCCTGTAGAAAACTGTAGCACTTATTTGAGACCTATCAATCTAGTTTTCTGTAAGTACAACACTTTTTTTTTTAATTGTTTATTGGTTAGGAATAGCAACAGCCAAAACAGAAGGTTTGTACGAGATGAACGAGAAGTAAAGTACATATTTTCACAAATAGCCAATTACAAATTTTCACAAATAGATCATAAAAAGAAAGAAAAAAAGTAGGTATACCATACCTAACACCATGAGGCTTCGGTTAATATTGTTTGCTTCTTCGAGAGTCTTGCCGCTGCTTTTGGTCCGCTTGGTCATCTCGCTGCCGGCGAGGTCCACGAAGTTCATCTTGCCGTGAGTGGAGCACGTGATGTCGCGGTCGGAGCCCACGTCGCGACGGATGCGCACGCTGAGCAACGTGTGCGAGCGTGAGGAGTGCGCGTTCATGGCGTGGGCGCCTACGGCACGGTTCCGCATACCTGGAATAACAGAATGAGATAATATGGCATAAGAAGAGATCTCACGATTTATTTTCCCAATATTTATTACTGCTACACTTTTGGCGAGTGCGAATAAAAATCCAGCAGGCAGATGCTTAGCTTAAACCTACGGAGCAACAGTACCTATGTTACCTAATTCAACTTTTGCCCTTATCTCACAAGTAAGAAGATTCCCCCCCCCACTCACGTATTAAGGTCGAAGCTATTCTTAAAAAGATTTGTAATGAAATGAATTTTATTTGAATTACCTACTGACAACTTATCTCTGACAGTAGCAAAAGAAAATCAATATACCTAACTGGCAATAATTTCAGGAGATTATTCACAAGAAGTAGTCTGCCATAAACTCTTTATTTTAGACCTATTATAGAACTAAAACAAAATCTATAAAAGGATGGCACGTTTTACATAAATACTACGTGTTGTTATATACTACGTCTTTATGAAGTAAGTAGATAGTATTTATGTAAGGCGTACCATTTAGTCAGCGCACGGGGATAAATTTCTTCTAGATAACCACGATTATTTCAGTCTTAAATCTATTTATTACTAAAATATAATATATACCGAAATATAAGGTTTAAGAATTATTAAAATCATTATCGATAAATAAACAAGCAAAAATCTTTTCCCCTTTATAATTAGTATAGATGCAGAAGAATACTTTAAAATTAAAATTAGCTATGTATAACCAATTGCCTACCTTCTTCTAATACTGCAAAAAGGTCATCTAGCTCCTCACAATCCACAGTGAACAGGTTCTCCACGTAAAAGCTCCTACTTTCTTTCGACCACCTCACTTGCTGTGGTTTTCGGGCACTTCCCGGATTTAGAAGATCTATTACCTAGAACACAGTTTTCTTTAATTGCAGTCAAGGCAAATGTAATTTTGAGCATTAAACTGAATAAAAATCCCCTGATGTATCCGTATATTCGTAAAATAGCCGTTTTTACATTTTAAAATACGACGTAGTTCGTAAATGTTCCAAGAGATGGCGCTTATACATTTTTATTCGAATGCATGAAAAAGGCTTGTTCACAACTTAAGCTAGGTTCATATTACTGTGTCGGGGTGTGTCGTGGCGCGACAGAATGCAATCAGTCTCATAGAATTATTATGGCTAGATTCATATCAATGTGTTGCATTGTGTTGTGGTGGCGTCTGTCGTGGCGTCAACCGTTCGCGCCCGGTCGCGCCATACAGGTGGTGGGGGATCCGTCGAGCCACAACACACCACACTCATGTGAATCTAGCAGAACAGCGCGTTACCGCGATGAATGCAGTTGTTTTCCGTCATTTTATTTTGCAAAAATGTCTGACGAACTTATTGAGTTAGTACGCCAATATAAAATACTTCATTTATAGGATTATAATTCAATTTCAATTATAATTTTGTATTACAGTTAGGTTATTTACATCCTTAAAAGTAAATCAAGGATATAAAATGCTTAGTTCTAAAGGAAACCATCATTGTAACTAAAATTATGTAAGAGTAATTTCTAAACATTCATGATGAACCCATTATCTCCGTTTCTTTTTCTTTTTTTTTTTAAGAAGAGTTGCCATGGTGAGAAATTGTATATCTTCGTCAAAATCACTGTCAGTATCAGATGATTCCAAGAAAAACATTTAACACGTATACACCGCACAGCTCACAAATGTGTAATGATGTAAAATTGTGCCATATTGCAACACAACACGACACACCAGTATGAACACTACGCGTCACGACACATAGCGCCCCAACACGTCACGACACAACAATCTGAACCCAGCTTTATTCATTTACATCTCTTATAGAATGCTAGAATGCACGAGGCTGATGCCGCAAAGAACCTACGAGTCTTTTTAATGGTTTCTGTGACATAACTGTAACAATGAATGTTACTTGATTATGATCTGTGGTCAAAAAGAATTGGCGCCAATGTTGGACAAATGACATAATGGCGGTGTAAGGACTTGACGGGAAGGTAAAATATTGTTTTAGTGATAAATTGTGAGAAACAGTGAAAAAGTTATTTGAGGTATTTTAAGAAATATATTAAATTATATTAAAGGTATTTTGAGAAATATATAAAAACACGAAGTCTTACTACTTTAAATTCAAATAATCTTTATTCAAATAGCCCTTTAAAAGGCACTTTTGAGGCGTCAATAATTTACATAGTAGTGATTTGATGGTGATAACTACATTCGTAAACTGGAAACTAAAGCTATGAGTGTTCCAAACGTTTAGTTTATTATTTCAGGCGAAATCTATTTTATTAAGTCTCCGATTTGACCATAATTGTTGTTGTCACGTGGTTTTCACATATTTTATCATAAATGTATAAGAACTTACCTTCTCATTATATATTTCTAGAAATGAAGCTTTCAACACGTAGTGACATTCTGGGCGATCGCGGAGAAGTTGGTATAGGTACACGAACGAGCGAACCACCAGCCCGTGCTCTGGAGAGTACGGGCTTGCTCCTCTCTCCACCTAAATTTATAAATTGTTAGATATCCTGAGTACTATTCTATAATAGAATTTCCATATTATCATCATCCAACCCATTGCCGGCTCACTACAGAGCACGGGTCTCCTCTCAATGTGAGAAGGGTTTGGGCATAGTCCACCACGCTGGCCATGTGCGGATTGGCAGACTTCACACGCCTTTGAGAACATTATGGAGACCTCTCAGGCATGCAGGTTTCCTCACGATGTTTACGTTCACCGTTGAAGCAAGTGATATTTTAATTGCTTAAAGTAACGCACATATTCGATGTACGGACGTCCTAACCACTAGGCTATCATAGCTTACTGCATAAATACGTCCAATAGTGATAGCAGATTGCAGGCCCTGATTGTGGTTAAGGTGCCTTTTTTTTACTATTTTAGTATGGAAGTATGGCAATTGCATTGTCAGGTATATTTTTTGTAGGTACAGTATATGATATATAAAAGCTCTACGTTATGCTAATAGCCATGTCGAAGCGACGTAACGTGTTGCATCACGCGATTGACGAGTATATATAAAAGGTGTGCACGATCTTTATCTATAAAACTGTCCTAACTTTATACGATAAACGCGAATGTTAGTTTGTTTATTAATAATATTTTTTTAACTGCTGATCATTATGAAAATTTAACATACTTAACTTGCGGGCTAGGATTTGATGGTGATAACTATATTCGTAAACTTAAAACTAAAGCTACGAGGGTTCCAAACGCGTATCTAAAAAGAGATCTCTACTATATAGACAATGTTTACTTATTGGATGCTTTGTCTTCTTATTTAAAAATAACCGGAGAATAAAAGTAAGAAATCTGTGTATAACTGTGTACAAAAAGAAGTTTATTAGACAGATCGGCAATGTTAAGGCATATTTCGCACCTTTTTTTCTACGGACTGACTATTAGCTGTACTAACCCTATTGGTTGCGACAGCGTAACCGAGCTGTTTGGCGAGCTTCGGAAAGAAGCTCTGCCAGAAGAAATTTTGTTTCTAGGGCTCGAAGAAACTAAAGGAACGTCTGCCTAAGGGCGCCTCCTGTGAGGCCGAACCTCGGCTTAGGCGACGTTTGGGATAACGGGGGGGTCGGACAGAGAAAGTGCACCGATCCGGTTACCGACGTAAATCAACATCGCTTAACCGACACAATAAATGGATTTGTACTGTTTGAATTGAAATATAGGCTTCAAATGAATTGTCAGTATATAAATAGGTAAGCCTAGTAGGCTATGCAGCTAGCATCGATCCACTGACCGCGAGGGCATATCAAGTAGGTAGGTACCTTAGACGTCCAGACAGGCAAATTATTATCTCTATTTCGTAATCCTCTTTGAAAATAATCGATTTAATAAATTGTATGCTATTTTTGATTTGATTTGAAAATGACGGTACCTATACCTTCAATTTTTAGTAATTTAAATTTGTGTAAAAACCACCAAAAATCATTATTGCGGCAGGCATACTTAATAAATTTTAGTCAAACGTCAATTAGTTGGTTTTTAAAGGAGGTCAAAGAACTGCATGAGATATCGCAGGTGTTCCTGAAATGATTCAGAATTGAGCAAATTCTATAGACAGGCTCATGCTATAAGTACCAAACGTGTAATTAACGAATTAAAATACTTTATTAGTTAAGGTATCAGAAACAAATCAATTAAGAATGTAGGGTGGATACTTACAAGCCCCGGTGGTCCAGTCAACGTATGCGTCTTGCCGCTGCCAGTCTGTCCGTAGCAGAACGCTGTGCAGGAGAAGCCCTCCACCGCCATTTCCAGCAGCCGCTTTATGCCACTGTATTCTAGCACGTCCTCCTGGCAAAATAACGTATATACTAGATGACCCAGCAAACGTTGTTTTGCCATGTAATTAATTTCTAGAGAATTTCTAGTGTAGAAAAAATATATATTTTCTGCATTTTGGCCAGACAACAAAGATGTAATCTCTGGCCATTTTGGATTGGTGATTGGTGAACGTGATAAATAAATACGGTCGCCCATATTATCGCACGAATTATTAAAATGACTATTAAAAAATAGGGGTTGGCGATAGAAGGATGAAAATTTAGGGTTGTATGTATTTTTGGCATTGAAAAATATGTATGTATTTTTCAATGCCAAAAATACATAAATAAAATTAAAAAAAATTAATCCAAAAACTAACGATAAATTTTTTGGGGTGGATACCCTGATCACTTGGGGGTTTGAAAAATAGATAGTAGCCGATTCTCTGACTTACTGAATATGCATAAATAATTTCATAAGAATCGGTCGAGCCCTTTCGGAGGAGTATGGGAACGAACATTGTGACACGAAAATTTTATATATAAGATATATTTCTTATTATGCCAAGAGGACGTTATAATATAATATATTTCTAGTTTTGCTATTCAAAGGGAGAACGCTGCCAGTATCTTCGGAACCTTGCCTAAAGGGACTCCTTTTAGTAATATATTTTAGTTATATTATATTTTTTTAGATTTTTAGTTTCATCAATCTATGGTTAATTTTAAGTTTCAGTTGTTATAAATAAATAAATTTGTTGGTTTTTCGCTTAACATCAGATGTGGACTAAAGTAGACGGTGTAACGTATATAATATTTACGAGTATTTCTAACGTATATGACAAACTAACAAAGTCGTGTCGCCAAGCGATTTAGCGTTCCGGCACGATGTCGCGTAAAAACCAGTTAGGAGTATGGGTTTACCATAACAGGTTTAGCCCGCTACCATATTAGACTGCATAGCGGGCGAACCAACCTGTTATGGTAAACCCATACTCCTAACTGTTTTCTACGCGATATCATGGGCTAGCCATACTCCTAATTGGTGCCTGAACTGGTGCTGGTGCTAAATCGCTTGATGACACGTCTTTGATGGTAACTAACCACGGCCGAAACCTCCCACCAGACCAGAATCGAGCTTTAAAATGCAACAGCGCACGCGCTGCACCACGGAGGTCGTCAAATCGTTACAGGAGATAGTGCCGATGGCATTTTTTTTTACAAACTACGTATAGTCCATATAATCTCACTTGTGTGGCAGCAGGCTCGAAGACAACGTTGTAAGAGAACAGCTTTGGTTTCTGCGCGAGTGAGATGCCGTTGACTATAATCTGCCCCTTGCCGGGGAACTCCAGCATGTCCCGCTCTTGCAGAGATCGCTCCTTTTCGTTCACTGGCCGAACTCTGCGGCAGGGAATTAGTGAATTAGTAATTAAGTGAATATTAGAATGTATATCATCATAATCAACCCATTGCCGGCTCACTAGAGAGCACGGGTCTCCTCTCAATATAAGAAGGGTTTGGCCATGTGCGGATTGGCAGACTTCACACGCCTTTGAGAACATTATGTATAGCCCTCACTCATGCAGGTTTCCTCACGATGTTTTCCTTCACCATTGAATCAAGTGATACATTCATTGCTTAAAAAAAGCACATAACTCGGAAAAGTTAGAGATGCGTGCCCCTACCTCTCATTAGGAGGTCACCGAAAAAGACGTGTCGCCAAGCGATTTAGCGTTCCGGCATGATGTCGCGTAGAAACCAATTAGGAGCGTGGGTTTACCATGCTCCTAACAGGTTAGCCCGCTACCATCCTAGACATCACTTACCACCAGATGAGGTTGCCGTCAAGGGCTAACTTGTAGGGTATAAAAAAAAGGTCGTCGTCCTAATCTCTAGGCCAGCGATTCTCAATGTTTTTTTTGTTGCGGCACATATTTAACGATTTCAAAATTTGGCGGCACACAAAGAAAAAGATACTTACTACAATACACTGCATAAATAGTTTATGACAAAAATTAAAATAAATATACGAAACAAACTAATATATTATACTACAATAATAACTAAACGATTATTAAGGGATTAATTAATATATATTTGCAAAATTTGGCGGCACACTTTTGAAATTAGGTGGCACACAAAAGTGCACAGTGGCACAGTGGTTGAGAATCACTGCTCTAGGCCATCACAGCTTTTAAAGTAACATATTACCTGACAACTACGTTAATGTTGTCTTCTTCTCCATTAAGGGTTATGCTGGAGCCTTGATTGCTTCTATCTAAGCTGCCGGTTCTGCTGCTTGCGCTGAAAGAAGAATTACGTTGAATAAAGATTATGTTAAAAGTAATTGAACAGTAATTACGAATATTAATAGAGAGTTCATTTATAGACGATTTCCCCGCTGCAGTGTTGAGCTCTTTGGTTTTATAAGGTCTAATGTATAATGCAGCGGTGATAGCCTAGTGGTTAGGGCGTCAGCCTCCTAGATAGAGGTCGGCGGTTCGAATCCAGGAACGTACCTCTAACTTTTCGGAGTTATTTGCGTTTTTAAACAATTAAAATATGACTTGCTTCAACGGTGAAGGAAAACATCGTGAGGAAACCTGCACGCCTGAGAGTTCTCCATAATGTTTTCAAAGGCGTGTAAAGTCTGCCAATCCGCACACGGCCAGCGTGGTGGACTATGGCCAAACCCTTCTCATATTGAGAGGAGACCCGTGCTCTGTAGTGAGCCGGCAATGGGTTGATTATGATGATTACATTCTAATAATCAATTAATTACTAATTCACTAAATCCCTGCCGCAGAGTTCGATCATCATCATGATGATGATGATGATGAATATATAATGAGGGCCTGAATTCGAGCCCCGAAAGGGACAATTTTGAATTTTACCATTTCTGAATTTTCCCTGCTCTGGTGGGAGGCTCGGCCGTAGCTATAATCTAGCTGGGAATCGAACCCAGGACCTTCGACTTTATAATGCGTTAGCGCACGCCCTGCACCACGGAGGTTTATATAACGTATCACAGTGTTAATGATGTTAATAAACGAAATATTATGAGCTAATTTAAGTTATATTTATTCCACAAGGTATATTAATACTTTGAAGGAACAATATAGGTTACCTATCGATCTATAATTTAATAAAACTGTAACAGGACGAATTCTGTACATTAAATATATGTATTTTGAAAATTTAAATTGGAGGATGCTTCACTATCGATGCTGAGCCCAAAACAATTTTGTTTTATTTTTTTGTCTGTCTGTCTGTCTGTCTGTAACTTGACCGTGCATCACGCCGAAACTACTGGATGGATTAGAATAAAATTTGGTAGGAGTAGCCAATACTCCGGTTCAACATAAAGGATAGTTTTTAAATAACGAATAATGAATAGAAGCAGGCGTTACTTTGCGGAAGTCCATGATAAACAATAAACAGCAAGTATAATTTGCTATATTCCGCCAACAACCGGGAGATTAGTATAGTACAACACCACACAAAATCCTCCACTAGAACCTCTACGCACGTTTCGACCCGTCACCGGATCATCCTCAGGAGATGTTGACTTCACAAGCGCGAAAAGTAAAGTTTTTATCCCGGAATTCAGCTCTCCCGGAGTTCCCTTGGGAAGGGGATGAAAGTCCAAATGTGTATGTAGTTGTAATTCATTTACGCGTACTCCGATTTCATTCATATTTTTTTTTTGTTAGAAAGGAGATACTTTACCGATTATCCTGTAATTACTTCAAGGTCGTCGGTTTAGTAATCCATCTATTAAACTTGAAATCCACCTACAGAAATCTAGGTATAAAAGCTTTACATACGATGTGTTATGAAATCGTCTTTTTATGTCGTACTAGCGCCCTGCAATTGTGAATACATTTAGGGCACATTAAAAAACTATATACGTTTGAACAGTAATCACCGCTGACCATGTTAAATTGCTGTTTGTTTTGATGTCTAAGTCAATGTTAAGGGCTGACTGTTGTAGAATATTATATCAGATGGATCGATTGGTTTGTGTTTTTAGTCTTTTACTTCATATTAGCTGACGCCCGCGACTTCGTCTGCGTTGAGTTAGGGTGTTTGTTTGTCTTTCAATCACGAAGCAATAGATTACTAACACGAATTACTTCAAATAATTACAGGATAAACATTAAAGTATCTCCGTTCTAATAAAAAAGAATGAGTGAAATCGGATATTGGTTCGTTGGTGAGAGAAGTTGTGGGAGGCGCCCAAGACGTAATGGCACAGGCGGTGGCATGCGCGTGAACTGCGCGCGGTACTGGACGGTACTTGAACATTGCAACATTACTTTAGTTTTCTAAAATAAGACTTTTTCAAAAATAAAAGTAGCCTAAGTTACTCCTTATTACATCAGCTACCTGCCAATAAAAGTTCCGTAAAAATCAGTCCAGCCATTTCAGAGATTCGCCGGAACAAACAGACAGACAGACAAAAATTGTAAAAAATGTTATTTTGGTGTGTGTACCCGTATACATTCATATGCATGCAGTAAAATACGGTTATTTCAATATTACAAACAGACACTCCAATTTTATTTATTTGTATAGATGACGGCAATCAGAGAGTAGCGCCATCTTTT
Organism: Lasiommata megera; assembly: GCA_928268935.1. Taxonomy (NCBI): domain Eukaryota; kingdom Metazoa; phylum Arthropoda; class Insecta; order Lepidoptera; family Nymphalidae; genus Lasiommata; species Lasiommata megera. The sequence continues at coordinate 15,044,490 of OV743322.1, read as the reverse complement.
TATTTTAATTTTATAAACTAATTAGCCCTTTATGGCTATCTCACCTAGTGGTAAGTGATGATGCTGTCTAGGATGGTAGCGGGCTAACCTGTTAGGAGTATGGTAAACCCATGCTCCTAATTGGTTATCTGAGTATCTGGTCTCTTTGCCCGAAACTACCCACATTAAATAAATTACCGACGGAGACTCCTGTTCATCCTATACATATCTACATCTTGATTAGTTTTTAAGTACGTAAATGGTAATATTTATTTTTTAGTTTATCGTCATTGTACTGGAAAGCACAATTGCTTGGCGACACGTCTTTATGATTGAGCGGTAACTAGATACGGCTAAGACTAGAGAAAATCTAGAAATGATAAATTACAAAATATTCCCTGCTTTCTTCCACCTTCCACTCCCAAGACCACTTCTTTTTTTATCCACTACAAGTTAGCCCTTGACGGCAATCTCACCTGATGGTAAGTGATAATGCAGTCTAAGATGGTAGCGGGCTTACCTGTTAGGGGTATGGTAAACCCATACTCCTAATCGGTTTCCACGCGACATCGTGTTGGAACACTAAATCGCTTGGCGACATAAAGGTCGCTGTTAAGTAGGAACATGTTAAAGGCTTTAGAAAACTTGTGAATTGTTAGGTAACTGTAGTTTTTTTAGGTAAGTGTATTTGTTTAGTTGCGGTTGTATGCGAAAGCTTTCCCGTGGCTCCACCATACAGCGGTGAGTAGGAACACGTGGGGGTTTTAGTCAGTAGGAGTCTGACATAACCTCTGTGCCTCCCCGTGGCGCAGAGGTATCCATGAGGATTTATTTAAAAAAAAAAAAGAAAAAAAAAAGGTAACTGTAGTACAAAACACGAGTTTTTGAAACGGATGCCCGTAAATCGTTAGGTATTTCCGAACGGTTCGTTGAATATTCAAAAGACTTCCCGCTTTCAGAGTGAGTGACAGCTTAACCTTGTAGGCTCCGTTTCCGATAAAAATGGCGGCCGAGGTTTAACGTTATACTCGGAATTAGGCACCTAGTTCATTGTAATTTAACTATGTAATGTGTTGTAACTTGTAATACATTTGAAAATGACTTAATTTTATTTGATACAGTTTATGATAAGTAATTTGTTATATCCATTAACAAACTGAGCTCGCAACTTCGACCCTTTAGATTAAGGTTTTGAATAATTCGTTCGGGAATAAACCAGGTTAACTCAAGTATTTACTTGATTTAACCTTGTTGATTTCCGTAATTGGGTGGATGATAAACTTATGTAGCTCTGAAGGAGACTGGAGCATTAATCGTTAACAGTTCCTATCATTGACATATGCAAAGGTAAACCAAGGACTTCCTAGATTGCTCATCAAGTGCTAGCGATCACGCCTCCACTCACGTCGCATGTATCGGTACAAGTATTTAGTATCGTTAAGTCTTAAGTCAGGAGTTTGCTGGTGTTCGCTAAGTGACCTATATCTCAAATAAAGTTCACCAGAACATCAGAAAATTTGGGCAATCCTACTAAAAAACAATATTTTAATAAAAAAGGAATTTTCAAAATCGGTCAAGATTCATTCGAGCTATGAAGTACAAACATTGATTTACCACTAGCCGTAGATCGATCGTTAACGCTTCTAAAATGGGACGGAAAGGAGTGCACAAATAGCGTCGCGTGCACTCCTTTCCCCCAGTGTGTGACAAGGCTAGACGAAAGTTACCGATTCTAACACTCGAGCTGTATAATCCGAATGAATTACAGAGCACTACGCGCCTATAGATAATAATAATATAACGGCCAGATGTCTAGTGTATTAGACGGCTTGTAATACATCGATATACCGATATGTAGGAATGTATAGTTAGTTGGTGACAAATTCTCGCCTTGTTTTTGTATGACGCGCTCTATCTACGGCTAGTGGTAAATCAATGAGTATAATCGTCAAAATGGTTAATCAGCTATAAGTGTTGTAAATTTCATTTAAATTATTTTATCTCTTGCTTGAATCGCGAACAGACTGAACGTCAAACAAAAACGAAATGAAATATATATTTTAGGTTTTTATATTTAAATTATTACTCGAAAAATATCAATAAATTATACATCTTTCAAACACACTTGTACAAAAAGCTTAATTTGCTATACCAATCGGTGATTGTGTGAATCTGTGGTGCGGACGAGTGCGAGAGCGTTACTGTGACCCAGGCACCAGGCGACGCGAAGGAGCATCGCTGGGTTTTAGTGGGTGTTCTGGTCGCCACTCTAGCCGCTGGAGAGTCCCACATGCCCCGTCGGAAGCGGCGCAGTTCTGCCTGCGTCGTTGCCGGAGGAGATGGGTAAACGCATTTCCTATGCTATCCGTAAATATTGTTTTATGTAAACATGTATGTACAGATAAATAAACAAATAAAATATTAACGTCCAATGAAAATACTGTCACTCACGCAAAGAGGTGAAACAAGAGTGAATCTTCTAGTAAAGCGCGTCCTATCATAGCTTTATTTTTTTATCGTGGGTAAATCCTCATGGATACCTCTGTGCCACGGGGAAGTACAGAGGTTATGTCAGACTCCTACTGACTAAAACCCCCACGGGTTCCTACTCACCGCTGTATGGTGGAGCCACGGGAAAGCTCTCGCATACAACCGCAACAAAAGCGGGTGTCCGCCGCAGCAGACCCTCCTTGGGCACAACGTGCCCAGTTTCGCCGGTTAGAGGTGTGCCGGAAGAACAGCACACCAGCCAACTTGAGGACCGTACTGTGAGTGATGGACGGCCCCGCTTCCATCACCCACAAGTCCTCCAAAGGCACAGGAGCAAGAGAGGTGGAAGAGGAACACTCTCTCGCACCCGACCTTCCATCGCCGACGGCAAGCGCAGCGAACGCTCGCCGTCCACCCCGGCCCACCAGTCCCATTCCTGGACGAGCCCGGCCCACCAAGGCCCTGCACATTCTATTAGATGAGATTATGCTCAAAGCCGTGTCTATTACTAAAGAAAGATGGCTATTTCAAAGAGAAATTCTATTTGTCATTATTAATAGTAGTATTAGCGCATTGCGTGGTGGTTTCAGGAAAGTGATTCATTACTCAGTTTAGCGATTATATCATTATGAGTTGGTCATTTTCCCAAGAATTACCGAAATTCGCCCACCTTCTGCGTGAATAACCCCAATTGACATTTCTATAAAACACAACTGACACCTAATAATGATATTGAATGCTAAACATTTTTTTGTTAGTGTCAATTCTTTTGTACGCAGTTCTCTAAATTAAAAAGGAAAATATTGTAATAAAATATTATATATTTTTAGATCTCATCACGATCAACCCATGGCTCGCTCACTACGGAGCACGGGTCTCCGCTCAATATGAGAAGTGTTTGGCCGTAGTTCACGATACTCGATACTATCTACTATCAATCCGACACCCCAACCCTCTAGTAGTTGCGGCTTCTTTTTACTCCCCCGACCTAAGCGCTCCTCTCCGAAAAAGGAGACCTAAACATATCCTTCATGACCCTGACGATCAGATGACTACTGACAACACACTCGTACCACCTACCACACAATCATACGCTACACACCGTCTTCGCCGGCGAAGACGAGGTCCCCGCTATCTTACGTCATCCGGACGTGGGCTCCATCCACGGCCTTGGAGACGTACGGACCACTCACCGTCCGACCCCCACGTTATCCCAAACGTCGCCTAAGCCGTGGTTCGGCCTCAAAGGAGGCGCCCTTAGGCGCTCAAAATTTCTACTTTGGTTTGTACAGCTAATAGACAGTCCGAAAAAAAAATATCTACTATCATTATTATTATTTTGTAAAATTTTAAGCCTAACAGCTTCAGAAAAAGCGCACTTTCACAGAAAATGCTTATTTCACCAGCAAGGGTTTTCTGAACGCGTTCTTAATCGACCAATGATAAATAATTAATTCACTGAACCGTGTCCTTAAAAGTATGCGAGCTCGACATGTCAGCAGCATGAGATCACAAAGGGTTTAAGGAAGGGAAATTAATAAATTACGATTTATTCGAATTTTAATGTAGTAATTGCTTTTATTACAGGGTTATTCCACCAGCAAATAATGACGTCATGACATGACATGACATAACAATAACTTCTATGTATTGCTGGTTGACCCAGGCGACGTGTCGTTAAAATGTGACACAACAAAAACAAGATGTCTTCAAGTTTTAATAGAAAATGTAAGTACATCTTGTACCGATCACAGATAGCGTTATATATGTAAGGGCAAGAAGAAAGAAGGAGATTATATACTTGCTGCTTTTTTATACACTGGTAGTATATATTAAGGCAAATATGATTATACCTTTATAGAGATACTTTCAATAGTTGTAAACATTTGTAAATTGGTGTTAACGTCTCTTTATTGGACTAGACGTTTTTGACTGGTAGATACAGTGCCGGTAAAAATTACTGAAAAAAAGCCAAACAAAAAATAAATTGGATGTTGTTGATGGACGTTGGGGTCCCAAGGTGCTGGGTTGGCGACCCCGCACCGGAAAACGTAGCGTTGGTCGACCCCAAATAAGTTGGGCAGACGACATCAGATGAGTCTCAGGGAGCCGCTGGAAATAAGCAGCCCTAGACCACCGATTTTGGAACTCCCTTCAAAAGACCCATGTCTGTCTATCGGCTGGACTTCTATCGGTTGATATGATGATGATGATGACGATGATGATGACTGTGGTTCTAGCAACAAAGCTTTATCATTGATTTTAGCACTTAACATACTAAAATAAAGCAAGTTATCTGTTGTGTCAATGTTATGCATTTCTGCCTTAATATTCAATCATTTTTCTAAGCATATTTAAATATTATGACTTTAATTTGCTTTAATTAATTTATTTATTTGAATTAAGACAGGGTTAATATTTAAAATACATACAAAGAGAATAACATAGTAAGTTTACCAAAAACAAAAAAATACAATGAAATAATAAGAGAAAACAAGTAAAAAGTCCAAAGGCATGCAGTTGTGTGTGTGTGTGTGTGTGTATTTGCGTGAGGGTGTGTGTGTGTGTGTGATTTTAGTATTTTTTATAGTATTTTATAAACTTTTCCACATTCCTGTAAGACAATGTCATGAGCAACTTTACTACGAAACGTTTACATTAATAAACAGTTATGGGTTTTTGTTTCTAAAATTTATTTTAGCCAAACATATTATACTTAAACAAGTGAAAAACAGAGTGAACTTTCACTAGTTAGACATTTATTTTCAGTTCGCAATTCACAGGCAGGTTATGGACTACGTGACATAAAAATGATTGGCGAAGTAGTTGCGTGTGTAGCAGGGCGCTGTCCGCGCGAACTGATTGCCGCCATTAAATAATCGCTGAGGGCACTCTTCACTTCCGTATGTAGGTGGGAAGGTTAAGGGAGGTTTAATTGGATGAAAGAGCACTAACCTCTTACCCTCTAAGCACTTTCAATCGATAGGAAGCCTAAGACAATCTACAAAGCTTGCACGCCCGATGTTGATATGCAATCTAATCCAAAAAGTTCAGTTAGCAGATTGAAATTAGTAGCTAAGACAGACGGGTTAGTTGTGAAGAACCATTTACGTTCAGTGAAACCCAGTTTTAAAATAATGATACTTATTGCAAGAAACTGAACACGTTATAATTTTTTTTACACAAGTTAGCCCTTGACGGCATCTCACCTGATGGTAAGTGATGATGCGGTCTAAGATGGTAACGGACTAACCTGCTAGGGGTATGATAAACCCATACTACTAATTGGTTTCTACACGACATCGTGCCGGAACGCTAAATCGCTTGGCGGCACGTCTTTGTCGGTAGGGTGGTAATTAACCACGGCAGACCCAGACCAGATTCGAGCCGGGAATCGAACCCAGGACCTCTAACTTTATAATAGCGTACGTGCTGCGCCACGGTGATCGCCGAAAAAAACATGGCACAAAGGATAATTTATGATCATGTTCATTCAATACGTTTCTAGGACAGGTACATGCTTAAAGCGTGAACAATCATTCATATCCTTTCATACATCAGTCATCCTGGCAACTTGTTCGACGGGTATGACACAAGGTTCGGTTACACCGCCGCATTGGCCCGCCTTCGGTCAACGACTTGTGTAAAACGATCAAGTTTTCGGTTAGCCATATTAAGTCGCATCCCGGCCTCGGTTAAATAATCAACCGACTGTCGCCAAACTCAGTGCACCAATTAAAATTTTCAAATTCAAATAATCTTTATTCAAATAGTCCTTTACAAGGCACTTTTGACGCGTCAATAATTTACGTAGTAGTGATTCGATGGTGATAACTACATTCGTGAATTTAAAACTAAAGCTATGGGGGTTCCAAACGCGCCCCGGTCTAAGAAGCCCACAACAAACTTAGCCGGGAATCAGTGTAAACAACCGAATTCGGTTTAACCGAAAACAATAATCATTGTTTTAATATAATCGGTGAACCGAAATTAGGTATTCGCGCCGTTATAGTTCACATTAGCAATATCCAAGTAATTTTGTTAAAGTTTTGAGTTTGACTCGTTGATAAATGTTGTTGTATGATTGTATCATAACGTATTTTATTATTATTATTGTATTTTGACCGATACTATATGATACGATAATACTGTTTCCTGTAAGATACTTTGAAGTTATTGGCTAATTGAGTAGAAAAGGAGGGTCTGTATTGAGTTGGAAGAAGATAAGATATGTTATAAATAAGAGAAGGTTTCCTATTAAGGCGGACGTCATCCGGACGTTGGCCCCATCCACGGCCTCGGAGACGTACGGACCACACTGTCAAACCCCCCGTTATTCCAAACGTCGCCTAAGCCGAGGTTAGGCCTCACGGGTGGCGCCCTGAGGCAGACGTTCCTTTAGCGTCTTCCTAGTTCTCAAAGCTTCGTCTGGTAGAGCTTCTTTCCGAAGCTCACCAAACAGCCCGGTTACGCTGTGGCAACCAATAGGGTAAGCACAGCTAAAAGACAGTCCGAAAAAAAATTAAGGCAGATACGAGTGACGCGCTATGTATAAAAAAATATAATCTATAATCATAAATATAATATAGTTTGATTTTATATACGAAGTCTTACATATATGTCGGCGCGAAGAAGTTATTAACTTTATTAAGCGGCACCAAAAACCTCAATTATTTAAAAATTACCCGCATTTTAGCTATTGATGGTTTTGCTAACACAATTTGGCCAGTGACAATCAATTTTGTACAAGCATGTTTTGTGCTATAAATACGGGCGGTCGATGCCTTTCGCGGATTCTCTCGCTCGAGACGTCGTACTGTTCGGACCTCTAAGTTATTATCGCAATAAAAGTGTAAACCGGCAAGTTGTGGTTTTAATTACTATGAGCGAAAGTAAACCAAGTCGTGACGTCAGCAATGCTGATGTCACCCTTACAAAAAACAGCTCGGACGCCCTTGACGCGACATATACATCCACATAATATATTACGTTTTTTTTTCCAGAGTATTTTTACCTGCCGTTCCTCGATCGACTCTTAAAGCTATCCGTGTCTTCGCCCCACTTGCCCAGCGCTGGGAGTACGAGGGAGCTTCCACCTTTTGACAAATTACTCGACCCATTCGCCCCCGGTTGTTCAGTGCTTCTAGCTTTTCTCGCTTTTATTTCTTTAGCTGTGACAAAAAAAAACATAAATTTTAAACAACTCTGATTAACGTCATTGTAAAAACACTTTCCGGCATCATCATCATGATCAACCCATTGCCGGCTCTCTACAGAGCACGGGTCTCCTCTCAATATGAGAAGGGTTTGGCCATAGTCCACCACGCTGGCCGTGTGCGGATTGGCAGACACAACACGCCTTTGAGAACATTACGGAGAACTCTCAGGCTTCCTGGTTTCCTCACGATGTTTTCCTACACCGTTGAAGCAAGTGATATTTTGATTGCTTAAAAACGCACATAACTCCGAAAAGTTAGAGGTGCGTGCCCGGATTCGAACCGCCGACCTCTGATTAGGAGGCTGACGCCCTAACCACTAGGTTATCACCGCTTCATATTCATTTCAGGCATACTAGTTTGGAAAAGCTTTCTTTATTGTCCAAATTCTGAGATGATTCGATACTTTTTTTTTATATAAACTACAAGTTAGCCCTTGACGGCTATCTCAACTGGTGGTAACTGATGATGCAGTCTAGGATGGTAGCGCGCTAACCTGTAAGGGGTATGGTAAACCCGTACACCTAATTGGTTTCTACGCGACATCGTGCCGGAACGCTAAATCGCTTGGCGACACGTCTTTGTCGGTAGAGTGGTAACTAGCCACGGCCGAGGCCTCCCACCAGACCAAACTCGAGCCGGGAATCGAACCCAGGACCTCCAACTTTATAATGCGATAGCGCACGCACTGAGATAGAGTAATGAAATTATTAATAAGGCAAATTTTATATTCATCATCATCATCATCATTTCAACCGATAGACGTCCACTGCTGGACATAGGTCTATTGTAAGGAGTTCCAATGGCCACGGTCTTGGGCCGCTTGTATCCAGCGGCTCCCTGCAACTCGTTTGATGTCGTTTGTCCACCTTGTTGGGGGTCGACCAACGCTACGTTTACCGGTGCGAGGTCTCCATTCATCCATCGGTCGTCCATCGGTTCTCCGAGCTTTATATTATGATATAATAATAACTATAAATATGATTATAATTAAAATTAATATATGGTGCTCGTGTACTTCATTTTACTCTTGTTACGACTTGAAGCTTTAAGGATACATGCCTGGTATTCCATACAAGCAATCGCACCGAATAACAACTTTGCAGCTATTACCATGAATATGAACCTGCCAAAGAATGATGTAAGATTCCTACAAAACCCGAGCCCTTTTCCAGAAAGTTAGGCATCTCATAAAGATAAAATTCAAATGCAAATTCAAATAATCTTTATTCAAATAGTCCTTTAAAAGGCACTTTTGACGCGTCAATAATTTACATAGTAGTGATTTGATGGCGATAACTACATTCGTAAACTTAAAACTAAAGCTATGAGGGTTCCAAACGCGCCCCGGTCTAAGAAGAAGCCCTCAACAAACTTAGCCAGGTAAAGATATGAGAAAACAATAAATGTACAAGAGTTCCAGCCAAACTTTCCAATTCCTAGACCAGCTAGGAAGTTCCTAGATATAAAAATAAAAATATTCAAAGCCTCACCAGCTATAGAAGTAGCGGCCAAGGTCTCAGCACTCTTGGATATGGATCTAGACAAGGCTGAAGGAGGCGCCTTCATGGGCGTCGCTTGCCGGTTCTGATATCCTCGGTTCATATGAAACAGCTGTAAGTTCTTCAGCGCCATGCTCTATACCAACCATCTTCTGTTCCGAGGGTACGGAGAACACTTTTTGGAATGCATTTGGTACTTTTTTTATTTCACTTTAATCTGCGACTTAGTTTTTCGCAACACGCAAGTTTATTATTAATAAATGTGATGAAATTATTATTGCGTTTTAGTTATTAAAGCTTTATTAAATTGGTTACTTTGTAATGTCGAAATAAGGTCTGGAATGGTTTTTGCATCTCAAATATCAGTTAACACAGATGTTCATATAATAATGAAATGTTCTTGTTGATCAAGTATGCTCAAGTTTCTTTATTATTAACCACTACAAGTAAGCCCTTGACGGCAATCTCGCCTGATGGTAAGTGATGATGCAGTCATAGATGGTAGTCGTGCCGAACGCTAAATCGCCTCACCAGGCAAAAGGTAGACTGATTCAAATAAAATAATAATTAAAGAGGGAGAAAGAGAAAGGTATTATACCCTACTCGCTTGTGTATACGACTGTCGCGCCTGCGCACGTCTCATTTAACGGTTTTATTCCACGGACTTTTTCTTACGGTTTAACTATCACATTTTTTTCAGTTCGGTCGCGCAGCAAAATCCCTATCTCCTCCAAGCCTGCCGTAAGGAACTTCGATCCATTAATCAGAAAACCTCGGCATCATTTGATGGTGGGGGATATAAATGTAAAAATAATTTCTTAATGTCGGCAAGTTACTGTTTGCAGTTTTTATCATGATGTCATGATCAACCCATTTTCAGCTCACTATAGAGCACGGGTCTTCTCTCAATATGAGAAGGGTTTGGCCATAGTCCAACACGCTGACCATGTGCGGATTGGCAGACTTCACGCGCCTTTAAGAACATTATGGGGAAATCTCAGGCGTGCAGGTTTCCTCACGATGTTTTTCCTTCACCGTTGAAGCAAGTGATATTTTAATTTTTTTTTTAAACGCACATAACTCCGAAAAGTTAGAGGTGCGTGTTGGGATTTGAACCGCCGACCTCTGCTTAGGAGGCTGACGCCCTAACCACTAGGCTATCACCGCTTCCTGAAAGCAGTTTTTATAGTTGCGAATAATTTGACGTTAACTAGTTTTGATAACAAGCACTTATTTTAATAGATGCGGGCTTACTGTTGCTTGTTTTTTGCCGGAAAAGGATATTCAACCAATATTCACCGCTCGTTTGTTTGACATCTTACAATCAAATAGTTTTAAAAAAAACGTTATGCGCTCTAGATGGTAAGCGATGATGTAGTAATAGATGCGACATGATGTTGAACGGTTTCTACGCGACATGCTAAATCGAATGGCTGTAGTTTGGTAATTAGCCACAAAAAGCCAGATGGATGGCCCTTCCAATTATAGGACCATTGCACCAGGGAGGTCAAGATATACCCGCAGTTTACCCATCAAATAGTTCTTAATAAAATAATTAAATCATCTCAGCAAAAATGCTGATTCTATATACGATTTCTAAAAAGTAAGTAAAATTGCGAAGTTTCCTGGTACATCACCGTCAACTCCATTTCACCAGATACTTCTTATTCTTAGCAATGATATTAGAATACCTAATGCAATCGCATCTAATAAAAATACAAATTATTTTGTAATTCCGGTGACCATCTGTGGATCTTTATCACCAGTTCATTTAACATCAGTTGGTTTAAATATAAATTCAATATTAAGGCTATCAAGAGCAAATGTACAAGTTACTAAAAAATATTTAAAATTGCTATAGGTTTGCAGTATAGGTTCCCAGGATCCTATCATGTGAGACGCTTATACAACATACAACATATGTATGAATGAAGGAATGAATTAATTAATAGATACACTATTCGCATATCAGACAAATTAATAGAAATAAAACTGTAAACAAACGAGTCATGATGAACCCATTGCTGGTTCACTACAGAGCACGGGTCTCCTTTCAATATGAGAAGGGTTGAGCCATAGCCCACCACGCTGGCCATTTGCTGATAGGCAGACTTCACTTCACGACCTTGAGAACATTATGGAGAACTCTCAGGCGTGCAGGTTTCCTCACGATGTTTTCCCTCACCGTTGAAGCAAGTGATATTTTAATTGCGTAAAAACGCACAAAATCTTCGAAAAGTAAGAGGTGCGGTGATTAGAACGTCGTAACATATCACAGGTCAAAACAAATAAACATTTCCTGCCTTAAGTTTGGTATCTTTAAGCTTGATTTTCATCCCCAAGGTTGCACCCCTATCAAGGATCTTCAGGATTAGCAATTTTATTATATTCAGTGACACGGTTTCTCCATTTTAGTTTGGCCATTCTACAAAATAGTATATGTATATATACAGATCTAGATTAGTGTGATACAAGTATCAAGGTCTCCATGGGAAGATGTTTTGCGGAAATATAGCATCAGTAGATAAGACTAGCCTTCTTCGTTAACTGGACAACAGAAGGTTTTTTTTTATTATTTCTTTGTAAGTAGGTTGTATCTATTACATTCCAAATAGTTGTAATTTTATTTTTATTATTAGGTAAATTCAGTCAAAGAATATATTAATTACTAAATGTTGGGGCTGGCATTTCGGACAAAAAATTGACATGTTTTTTTAAATGTCGCTAACATATAAAAAAAACAGCAAATTTACTGAATGCACGTATTATACTACATTTTTTTTAGCCTCATAGCGTGTTTGTTCCATTTAGTAAGCGATTGTTTTCGAAAAGGTCACATTGTAATTTAACAATAACGTTTAGGTGCCATTTAATTTAAGCAATTCGAAATTAAATATCACTTGCTTCGTCGGTTAAGCAGGTCTGAGAGTTCTCTATAACGTTCTCAAAGGGTTGCCTGACGAAAAACAATTAACCAGTGTAGTGGTTTACGGCCAAAACCCTTCTCAGGCTGAGAGGAGACCCGTGTCCTTGAGTGGGCCGCTAATGGCCCGATAATGATGATGATAATAATTAAAATTAAAAAATAATTTAGTTGTTTCATAACCTCAGTAAAAGGTACGGTAAAATTCAAAATTCAAATAATCTTTATTCAAATATTCCTTTAAAAGGCACATTTGACACGTCAATAATTTACATAGTAATCTACATTCGTAAACTTAAAACTAAAGCTATGAGGGGTCCAAACGCGCCCTGATCTAAGAAGAAGCCCACAACAAACTTAGCTTTTTTTTCGTTATCACCATCTCACATAATTATTAATAAATTATAGTGTCTATGGCGATAGAGCAATTCACAAAGCTTTTTTATCGTAAAATGTACACAACAGTAATGGGCATTTAAATAAAATGTGTACGAACAAAATGTTTGTTTGCTCATTAGTAGGTTTTATTTTAATGGCCCTTCCTATAGTGTCATCGTGAGGTGTGTATGTAGATGTAGCTATGAAAACTTAACGAGACAAGAATCGATGTCCTTTTTTCCATGTGTTAATAATAAAAAGTGAAACATTTAGGAATTAAACTATTTTTAACAATTAATTCGAATAAAATCAAATCACGATTATTAGTTACGTTTGAAATAACCTCCGGAATTTAATTTTATTGTTTAATACTTTTTAATTCGACTTATGTAAATGTGATGGCGGGAAAAATAACACACGTAATGGCGGCGGCGGGTGGCGTGTACGCGCGCGCGGCACAGACTGAACAAGCAACTGAATAGCTTTCAGGACTGTTGTATTATTCTAACAGGGCTTTTTCGACCTTAAAGTATTAGTTTGTGGTAATGGCCGCATATGGGGTGGTGTGATGCGTTCTATGAAACATAGTGCGAACATTACCATCACTGTTTTTTTTTTTAATTTATTTTACGGCCTTGGATTCAAGTCCTCTACGAGCTTCCTAAAAGTAGTAGTAAGTAGTTTAGCATCATCCTTAGCAGATTAAATATATAATTAGGTTTGTCAATGGTCATATTTATTATCTTTGTTTTTTACCAAACCATTGATTTTTAAGCATAGCTTTCAACGATTTTAGAATCATCATGATCAACCCATTACCGGCTCACTACAGAGCATGGGTCTCCTCACAATATGAGAAAGGTTTGGCCATAGTCCACCACGCTGGCCATGTGCGGATTGGCAAACTTCACACGCTTAGAGAACATTATGGAGAACTCTCAGGCGTGCAGTTTTCCTCACGATGTTTTCCTTCACCGTTGAAGCAAGTGATATTTTTTTTTAAACGCACGTAACTCGAAAAGTTAGAGGTGCGTGCCCGGATTCGGACCGCTGACCTCTGATTAGTAGGCTGACGACCTAACCTCTAGGCTATCACCGCTTATATTTTAGAATAAATCCTTTCAACTCGGATGACCCATCCTAGGTGCCGATGTAGGTAACAAAAAGACTTCTCAACTTCAGTGCGCCTAAATTGAAATATCCACGCTTAACTTGACGTAGGAACTTTAATGAAACCCTTTGTTTCTGTCTTATGATTGACTGATTCAATTGGCCTCCTTCCGCACTTCCAATCACACTCGCAAAATATACGATAAGTGTGTTTAAAGAAACGGTAACAGAAGAGGAACTTGTGGTGGCTAGATGTGATCAAAAGTAAACCTTTGAATGTTTACCTTTGACCAGTTCCAGCTAGAATAGTTTTCATTTTGCATTCAGAAAGAGAAGAGAAAAATAGGAGTGGAGAAAGACCAAAAAAGTAATAGCTGGATTCTTTGAAAGAAGATATGCGTGTAAAAGGTATGTAGTGTAGTGCTAATGCGGCAGTAGAAGTGAGCGGAAGAAGAAGACATATTGTGTCGACACCACATAGCGTGGGATAAGGGATTTTGTTTGGCGATAGGCTTCGGCCGTGGCTAGTTATCCTACCGACAAAAACGAATCGAGAGACAAGCGATTTAGCGTTCCGGCACGATGTCGCGTAGAAACCAACTAGGAGTGTGGGTTTACCATATTTCTAACAAGTTAGCCAGCTATCTTAGACAGCTTTATCACTTACCACCAGGTGAGATAGCCGTCAAGGGCTAACTTGTAGTGTATAAAAAAAAGAAAGGGCAAAAAGAAGATTCAGCAAAAAGGAGCTATGCTGAAACTTTTTGTCTCGACTTATTCACAGTATCTAATTTGCCGTTATATAACATGGGTAATACATTTAACTGCCTTCTTTCTCTCCTGTAGATAAAACCCTGGTACGCCCTTAACACACCCGAGTTTAGCGAACGCGTGGTAAATCAAGAAAAGCGTTGAATGGGCAGGCTGTCTGTCCTTAGAATTACGCGTCGTGAATAATAAATCAGAATTGTCTTTCACACTTGCACAGTAATTGTCCTGAATTATTGATGAAGGACACGGAGCTTCACCGCCACTGCATGTAAATCCGTTTTAGATTTTTATTGACCCTCCACAGAATGTCGACGAATTTACCCAACCACACCCAGTCCAGTGAATTCATGTTTTGTTTAACTTGGTGAACCTGGTATATAACTTCGATTCTCAGGGTCATGATGCTGGTGACAGACATAGGACTTCTGCCAGGAGTATCATAAAAGTTACCGGTGTATCTTTGGTTATTTAGAAAACAATTGGTTTTGTATGAGATACTGTAATCTATAGCGGGTTTGAATAATAATATGGCAAATGAAGATTTGAATTGATGATTTCTAGAGGAAACTTTTCAAGAGTAGTTTATTTAGAGAAGTATAACGTGAATATGGGTAGGCGGATTTTGTGTTTGGCAGCGCGCGCGCTTTCGCATTATTAAGTGGGAGGTCCTGTGTTCGATTCCCGGCTCGAATCTGGTCTGGTGGGAGGCTGCGGCCGTGGCTAGTTACCACCCTTACGACAAAGACGTGTCGCCAAGCGATTTAGCGTTCTAGCATGATGTCGCGTAGAAACCAATTAGGGGTACGGGTCTACCATACCCTTAACAAGTTAGCCCGCTACCATCTTAGACTGCATCATCACTACCAGGTGAGATTGCCGTCAAGGGCTAACTTGTAGTGGAAAAAACAGGAAAAAAACCTAGTTATATATATATATATAGAACGATTCCTTTATGTGAAATCCATGTTTTATCGTCTATTTTCAATAAAAATAGTAGTGGTAATACTAACAAGTAAAATATACGAAATTGTGAGACTATTATGTACTAAAAGGAATTGAATTTTTATGCAGACAAAATAAAAATTAATATTAAGGGTTGTCCACCCCACAGAATAGGGTAGCGTCCGTTGAACTCGTAATTATTCTGTCCAAATGTTCCTATACTGACCAGCCCTACCTATTTATATCAGATAACACACGATATACCATGTACTAACAAAAGTACTCACAATTTCTTTATTATACAAATGTTTCTTTCCGATGGAAGACTTCTTTAAGTAAGCTTTTGGGCCCATCGAACTTTTAGCATTACAATCAACGGATTACTTAACCACAGTCAACCGATGGTACTATCTTGCTAGGAGAGACTGGGGAGCTAAGCAATTGTATGTTATGAAGTCAAGATCTCCTGAGGATGCTCCGGTGTTGGAGTGTAACATGCGTTAAGAATGCATTCGGGAAGATCTCTATGATGGACTGTACAAAGATTGAAACGATTATACAGTGCATGATGTGTTTTTTATTCCACTTCAAGTTAACCTTTTTAGTTTATAAGCAGTGATAGCCTAGTGGTTAGGGCGTCAGCCTCCTAATCAGAGGTCGGCGGTTCGAATCCGGGCACCTCTAACTTTTCAGAGATATGTTTTTAAAAATTAAAATATCGTGAGGAAACCTGCACGTCCGAGAGTTCTCCATAATGTTTTCAAAGGCGTGTGTAGTCTGCCAATCCGCACATGGCCAGCGTGGTGGACTATGGCCAAATCCTTCTCATATTGAGAGGAGACCCATGCTCTGTAGTGAGCCGGTAATGGGTTGATCATGATGATGATGATGATGAAGTTTCCCCATAAAACCCTTTATTTGTTACCTTAAAGTGATAATTTTCAAAAATTCTCACTTAACGGAAGCATTGGTTGCTATATTTGTCTGTATTTATTTACTTGGACAACCAACAAACTTACATGTAAAATGTATAAATTTAATTAAACTTAAATATAAGGTAGTGAGGCACATGTAATTCCACTTATAGGTAAGCACATCATGCTTAAATGTTCGAAAGATCGTACTTAAATGCAAATATTAAATACTGTTGCCTCATCATCATCATGATCAACCCATTACCGGCTCACTACAGAGCACGGGTCTCCTCTCAATATGAGAAGGGTTAGGCCATAGTCCACCACGCTGGCCATGTGCGGATTGGCAGACTTCACACGTCTTTATGAAGGTTTCCTCACGATGTTTTCCTTCACCGTTGAAGCAAGTGATATTTTAATTTTTAAAAACGCACATAACTCCGAAAAGTTAGAGGTGCGTGCCCGTATTCGAACCGCCGACTTCTGATTAGGAGGCTGACGCCCTAACCACTAGGCTATCACCACTGTTACCTAAATTAAATTAAACTAATAAACTTAACAAAGAACTATAAAAATAAATTGCGTGCTTTAAAAAGTTTTTAGGACCTTAGCTTTAAATTTATCTTGTCACAGATAATATCGATAGACATGTCTTTTACCAATAGTTCTCTGTACAAACTACTTGGCCGGGATATCTGTATGCCAAATTTTTTGTGGTTTAAACTGTACCTTTATAGATAGTTTTATATCTAACTATTTATTATGTATCATTCGCGAACTAGTGTGAGATATACAAGTCGTATACAGATATAGTTTATATATAGCTACTAGCTGATGCCCGCGACTTCGTCTGCGTTGAGTTAGTGTGTGTGAAAGTGTGTTTGAACGCAACGAGGCAATGGATTACTAAACCGACGACCTTGAAATATTTACAGGATAAACATTCAAGTTTCTCCTTTCTAACCAAAAAAAAAGATTAATAGAACATAATACAACAAAACACACATTTTGACTTTCATCCCCTCTCTTATGGTGAACCGTGCTGAATTCTGGGATAAAAACTATTCTATATGTTGAAGAGGAGTATCAGCTCCTCCTATACCACATTTCATACAAATCCATCCAGTAGTTTCGGCGTGATGCGCGGCCAAGATACAGACAGACAGACAAAAAAATAAATGTTTTGGGCTCAGTACCGATAGTAAAACATCCTCCAATTAAAATTTCCAAAATATATTTAATGTACAAAATTCGTCCTGTTACAGTTTTATTATATTATAGATGAAAATTGAGTGCCGGAAGCTAAATTTTATAATATAAATTGTCGAAATACATTTGGCGACCACTAGTTTACACAATAAAGAGAAACGTAATAGCTATGTAGGTATGGAAGTATGAAGCGTTTGGACGTCTAATCGATATTTTTAATCGGAATAGTGACTGGCGACATCAATTTGTCGGACGAAACAAATTGGTTGATTGCTTTGGTTTTGTCGGCGCGATTTCCTGATAATTATTGTGTTATTCGATATATTTGAAACTATTATCACTTGATTCACGAAGGTGTTTACGAGTTTTCTTCCTGGTACAGCTAGTGTCTTGTGTTATAATCGTTTTATTCTTATCTTACACAATCATCAACAAATCACTAAAAAACCTTAATTCAATTAATCCTTAAGGGCACTTTTGTCGATGCGTCAAATATTTACATTTTAGTGCGTTGATGGTGGTAATTACTTAAAGGCACTTTTGAAGTGTCTAAAATTTACATTTTAGTGCGTTGATGGTGGTAATTACTTAAAGGCACTTTTGAAGTGTCTAAAATTTACATTTTAGTGCGTTGATGGTGGTAATTACTTAAAGGCACTTTTGAAGTGTCCAAAATTTACATTTTATTGCGTTGATGGTGGTAATTACTTAAAGGCACTTTTGAAGTGTCTAAAATTTACATTTTAGTGCGTTGATGGTGGTAATTACTTAAAGGCACTTTTGAAGTGTCTAAAATTTACATTTTAGTGCGTTGATGGTGGTAATTACTTAAAGGCACTTTTGAAGTGTCTAAAATTTACATTTTAGTGCGTTGATGGTGGTAATTACTTAAAGGCACTTTTGAAGTGTCCAAAATTTACATTTTATTGCGTTGATGGTGGTAATTACATTAGTAAACTTAAACTAAAGCAACGCGGATTCCAAATCTTCTTTTTCTTGCCCTTAGCCCACATTTTGTGTGGTCGGCACAACACGTCTTCGTCTTCCACTCACTTCTATCAGCCGTCACCTCAGTGTTAAATATACCTCATAATCATCATGATCAATCCATTACCGGCTCACTACAGAGCGCGGGTCTCCTCTCAATATGAGAAGGGTTTGGCCATAGTCCACCACGCTGGCCATGAGCGGATTGGCAGACTTCACACGCCTTTGAGAACATTATGTAGAACTCTCATGCGTGCAGGTTTCCTCACGATGTTTTCCTTCACCGTTCAAGCAAGTGATATTTTAATTGTTTTTTACAAACTCACATAACTCCGAAAAGTTAGAGGTGCGTGCCCGGATTCGAACCACCGACCTCTGATTAGGAGGCTGATGCTCTAACCACTACACTATCACCGCTTTTTAATATACCTGCTTATCATTAACTCCAGCATAACTAAATATATATAAAAATCTAATTATTATGATTCCCCTATTTCACCGGTCTTTTTTCATTTTTTATTCGCAACTAGCAAAGATCATAGGCCATATAGAGTATTTTACACTTGTTCCATTAATAAATCAACGCCATCTCTTAGAAAACTTATGAACTAGTACGGATCGGAATGTAATGCGTCATATTTATTATATGTGCATATACTTTCTATATTATATATAGTGCATATATTTTTCCTGGTCTATAGGTTGCCTGGCAGAGATCGTTCTTTAGCGATAAGGCCGCCTATTGTACCTTCTATTCTTGTTGTGTTTGTTTCTTTACTGTCTTGTGTTTCTTCTGTTTATGTGGTGTACAATAAAGTGTATTTTCATTTCATTTCATTTCTCAAAACGGTTGTACGAAGACATGCACAGTGCAAAATGTTATCTTACAAGCTCGCCTGTTGCCATTTGAATTTCGTCCGTAAAAAATAGATACAGTATCTTCGCCAGATTCGCATTGCCACCTACTAACCTATTTTTATTCCGCTACAAGTCAGCCCTTGACGGCATCTGACCTGATGGTAAGTGATGATGCAGTCTAAGATGGTAGTGGGCTAACCTGTTAGGGGTATGGTAAACCCACACTCCTAATTGATTTATAATTATAAAAATTACAACTATACATATGTAATGTATGTTTTGCTGCAATAAAGTTGTTGTTGTTGTAAAAAAAAAAATAAGTTTGTCTTT
The DNA here is from genome assembly GCA_928268935.1 of Lasiommata megera. Lineage (NCBI taxonomy): Eukaryota > Metazoa > Arthropoda > Insecta > Lepidoptera > Nymphalidae > Lasiommata > Lasiommata megera. The sequence goes on along the minus strand of OV743322.1, from coordinate 15,024,881 downwards.
GCCTAAACATTTGGTGTCTGTGTGTGTGTGTGTGTGTGTGTTTTGTTCAAAAGCCAACGACCGTTCAGGCAGGTTCAGCTCCAGTCACCCGTCTCCGCCGTAACTGCGAATTACGAAGTTGTTAAGTTAATGACACACTTTATTATAGCTATATGAAGGCCACAAACACACACCGCCTGAGTATCTAGGCTTTTTAATTCCAATTTTAAAAAATGTCATCGTAAGTAAAGGATCATCATCATTATCATCATCAGAACAACCCATTACCGGCTCACTACAAAGCACGGGTCTCCTCTCAATATGAGAAGGGTGTGGCCATAGTCCACCACGCTGACCATATGCGGATTGGCAGACTTCACACGCCTTTGAGAACATTATGGAGAACTCTCAGGCGCGCAGGTTTCCTCACGATGTTTTCCTTCACCGTTGAAGCAAGGGATATTTTAATTTTTTTAAAACGCACATAACTCCGAAACATGAGAGGTGCGTGCCCGGGTTCGAACCGCCGACCTCTGATTAGGAGGCTGACGCCCTAACCACTAGGCTATCGCCGCTTTTAAGTAAAGGATATTAACGATTATATATGTGATAATAAGCTTGGGAGTGATTTGCTCTATCTCCATCATAATTTATTATTGAGTATGTGTATTATTGAGTATGTGTAACCAAAAACCCAGCTAAGTTTGTTATGCGTAGTTATCACCGTCACTTCGCAAATATAAATAATGAAAAATGTGACATAAGAGCGATTCATAGATGTCTGTAATAGGTTTACATGAAAAACAGCTATTTCGATTTGATTTGATTTTGATTCATCATCATCATGATCATCCCATCACCGGCTCACTACAGAGCACGGGTCTCCTCTCAATATGAGAAGGGTTCGGCCATAGTCCACCACGCTGGCCATGTGCGGATTGGCAGACTTCACACGCCCTTAAGAACATTATGGAGAACTCTCAGGCGTGCAGGTTTCCTCACGATGTTTTCCTTCACCGTTGAAGCAAGGGATATTTTAATTTTTTAAAAACGCACATAACTCCGAAATATGAGCGGTGCGTGCCCGGATTCGAACCGCCGACCTCTGATTAGGAGGCTGACGCCCTAACCACTAGGCTATCACAGCTTCTATTGATTTTAATTAATATAGTTTAATTATAGTGTTTTGTTTGTAATTTAATCCATGTGGTATATTAATAGATACTAACTGAGCTTCCTAACTTATTTTGCATTTTAAAAAAAAGTATTTGGTATTCAGTCATAACTTTAACTTTATTTCTGTTTTCGAACAAGGCACTAAGTTTCCAGGTAGACTGGTTTTCATATCTCATAATTTGACTGAAATTAAACGTCACTCGCAGAAATTAAAATAAACTCATTGCATAAATCCGGTATTATCAGCACGCAGAACGATTTAATTTTGTGTTTTCGGTTCTACGAGAGAAAGAAAATATGTGATATTATTTTTGTATTCGAAAATATCTTTAATATTTCAAACTTAATTCTAAAATAAATTCGTTCGAGTTTAGATATAATAACAAAGATTAACGTTGGGAAGATTTTATTCGGTGTTATATTATACAAATCTCCCGGTTGTCGGCGGAATATAGCAAATTATACTTGATGTTTATTGTTTATCATGGACTTCCGCAAAGTAACGCCTGCTTCTATTCATTATTTTGTGTGGTTTTATATTATACAAATCTCCCGGTTGTCGGCGGAATATAGCAAATTATACTTGATGTTTATTGTTTATCATGGACTTCCGCAAAGTAACGCCTGCTTCTATTCATTATTTTGTGTGGTTTTATATTATACAAATCTCCCGGTTGTCGGCGGAATATAGCAAATTATACTTGATGTTTATTGTTTATCATGGACTTCCGCAAAGTAACGCCTGCTTCTATTCATTATTTTGTGTGGTTTTATATTATACAAATCTCCCGGTTGTCGGCGGAATATAGCAAATTATACTTGCTGTTTATTGTTTATCATGGACTTCCGCAAAGTAACGCCTGCTTCTATTCATTATTTTGTGTGGTTTTATATTATACAAATCTCCCGGTTGTCGGCGGAATATAGCAAATTATACTTGCTGTTTATTGTTTATCATGGACTTCCGCAAAGTAACGCCTGCTTCTATTCATTATTTTGTGTGGTTTTATATTATACAAATCTCCCGGTTGTCGGCGGAATATAGCAAATTATACTTGCTGTTTATTGTTTATCATGGACTTCCGCAAAGTAACGCCTGCTTCTATTCATTATTTTGTGTGGTTTTATATTATACAAATCTCCCGGTTGTCGGCGGAATATAGCAAATTATACTTGCTGTTTATTGTTTATTGTTGGGAAATGCGTTTAGGCGTCCCCTCAAGAAGCGGCGCAGGTAGAGCTGGGCTTCTTCCAGCGGGCTAGGCGTAAACGTAGGGTTAGGCGGCCAGATTGGCGACCAGAATACCCACTAAAAGCCAGCGATGCTCCTACCCGTACTCTGTAGACAATACGAGAAATAATCTGTAAATAAACTTTGCCATTAACAGCATGTTAGTCAGAATGAGATAGGAGATTAGGAGGATTAGGATTAGTATTAGGAGATAATGAAATATTAAAATACGTAATGGTACGGTAGTCGATCGATATATTCGTTTTTTTCGTGCTTTTTAAAGTTTTGTGAGTAAGGCACGCACCTCTAAATTTTCGGAGTTATGTGCGTTTTAAAAAATTAAAATATCACTTGCTTCAACGGTGAAGGAAAACATCGTGAGGAAACCTGCACGCCTGAGAGTTCTCCATAATGTTCTCAAAGGCGTGTGAAGTCTGCCAATCCGCACATGGCCAGCGTGGTGGACTATGGGCAAACCCTTCTCATATTGAGAGGAGACCTGTGCTCTGTAGTGAGCCGGTAATGGGTTGATCATGAGTAAGTTAAGGGAGGTATCTTACTCTCCTTTAAACTTTTAGAAACACGAAAAACCGTAGTATCTTTCAACCAATCAATCATAAATTTTATTAAAATAATCCTTTAAAAGACACTTTTGAATCGTAATAATTTACATAGAAGCGATTCGTGAACTTAAAACTAAAGCTACGAGGGTTCCAAACGCGCCCTGCTCTAAGAAGAATCCTAAAACAAACTTAGACGGGTAGCAATAACTTTTATTATCACAATCCCACGTGCCATTTTAAATTATTTAAGAGCTTTATCTTATTAGAACAATATTTCATACCCAAGCTTTTTTCATCACTATCAACCCATTGCCGGCTCACTACAGAGCACGGGTCTCCTCTCAATATGAGAAGGGCTTGGCTATAGTCCACCACGCTGGCCACGTGCGGATTGGCAGACTTCACACGCCTTTGAGAACATTATGGGGAACTCTCAGGCGTGCAGGTTTCCTCACGATGTTTTCCTTCACCGTTGAAGCAAGTGATATTTTAATTGCTTAAAAACTTACATAACTCGCAAAGTTAGAGGTGCGTGTCCGGGTGCGAACCCCCGACCTCTGATTAAAAGGCGGACATCCTAACCAATAGGCTATTACAGCTTACTTATCATTTACATAATCCTTAACACTAAGAAGAAGCTCACAACAAACTTAGCCGGGTTTTTTTTTGTTATCACTTAGGACATCTTACTTTGAAACTATTTTAATTTGTTTTTGCGATAACCTCTAAAAAAGCTAAAAATTCGCATCAGCTCACAACGTTGTTCAAGTGGTTATGAAAAAAAAAATTAGCTGAAGGTTTTCCGTAATGATTAAAGAAATAAATTATACAGTCATATAATTATAGTTTGTAATATAATTACAGTTATGAAGTAAAATGAAGACGCAGTAGTTTAAATATTAGCAAAAGAAGCTGCACCGAGCTCGAATAAACAATCAGGAAGAGGAAGTTCTTTGTAACGTGCGGACTGGTTTCCAATGTGTTCCAACGTTCAGTCTAAATTAATGCAGTAATCAATTAGAAATTTAACTAAACTAAATTTTTTATAAGCCACCAGTTAGCCCTTTACGGCATCTGACCTGATGGTAAGTGAAGATGCGGTCTAAGATGGTAGCGGGCTAGCCTGTTAGGAGTATGGTAAACCCATAATCCTAATTGCTTTCTACACGACTTTGGCCGGAACGCTAAATCGCTAGGCGACACGTCTTTGTCGGTAGGGTGGTAAATTGCCACGGCCGAGGCCTCCCACCAGACCAGACTCGAACCCGAGACCTCCAACTTTATAATGGGACAGCGCACGTACTGCGCCACGGAGGTCGTCAATAGTAAACGTCAAATATCGAATAAATGATTGTATTAAAAAGGCACAGCTTAAGAGGCTATTTCTTTGATTTATTCCGATAGTACTGCAAATTCTGACACACATAAATCTATAAACTTAACTTGACAAGACCTTTTGAAGATATGCAGCGTGTAAAGAACAGCACAAAATGGATATCCTATTTTTACTGAAAAATTATTACAGTAAAACGCCAACTTGTAGTGGTGTGTTATAAGTTACATAAATAATGGAAACACGCGCAATAATCAGATGTGCTGAGGTGAACCAAAAAATGAGCGAGCATCGAACCGAAACTGACACGTCATTGTTTGAACCCAGCGCCTGCGCCGCGTGTGAGTCTGCCCGCGTTACGTCACGATGCATAATTAGGGCTTACCTACCTATAGGTTTAATTGTAAAACCCGCGGTGACGCCCACATTAGCTTGGGCTTAGGGGTTTTCGCAAAATCAAATTAAAATAATTTCAAAATAAGATTTGCAAAATAAGATGTCCTAAGTGATAACAAAAAAATGATAAACAAGCTTGGGTATGAAATATTGGTCTAATAAGATAAGCTTTTATTTTATTTTAAGTGGCATGTGAGATGGTGATAATAAAAATTATTGTTACCCGGCTAAGATTTTCTGGCCTTCTTCTAAGAGCAGGGCGCGTTTGGAACCCTCATAGCATTAGTTTCTAGTTTACGAATGTAGTTATCACTATCAACTCGCTAACATATTGTAACTTATTACGCGTGTAAAAGTGTCTTTTAAAGGATTATTTTAATAAAGTTTATGATGATTGATTGATTGAATGACACTACGGTTTTAACTGATTATTATTAAATAAACTTAACAGTAATTTTATTATAACTAGATGCCATATAAGTAGGCAATGATAAAATGGTTAAAAATCATTATGGTTTTTGTTTTCGTATTTTCTTTGTCAGAATTTTTTTATTGATATACACATTTTAATACGTACATTAGTTGAAGTTAGTATCGCTGAAATTTGATTGGATTCTAAGGACTGGTTGTGGCTGCTTGATCAGAAATATAAAGACGCCCTTTTGGAAAGGCTTAGGTGTAACAAAGGTAGGTTGCGGACAAGTGTCCCGGAAATATATAATCGGTTCCCCAGCAATTTCAGCGAGTGGGACATGCCTTGGTGGTTTTCAGTTCGGGTATACCCCCACGGTAAGGGGGAGGTTATGTAGGACTACATAACCTCCGTCCTGCCCAACGGATGCGAACAAGTGCGCTAACGTTCCCGAAACCCAGGCACAAGGCAAAGTGAAGGACCATCCGTGGTTTTAATGGGTATTCTGGTCGCCACTCTGACTGCCGGCGAGTCCCACATACCCCGCCGGAAGCGGCGCAGTTATTACGCATGCATCGCTGCCGGAGGGGATGCGTAAACGCATTTCCCAGCGTTAAAAAAAGGTGTAACAAAGGTAGGTACATAAGCGCAGAGTCCCAACACCTGTCAATTAACTTCGACTGTTGGAAAGAATGAAACAATAATTCCATCGGCAAATCATTTCTGTGTTGGGCAACAATAAACAAAATGTTCCCATGAATTAGACTCTATCTTTACTCAATCTGCTAACAAAGGAATCATGATATTATGCGACGCCTACCCATGTACGTACATAATAACTCCTACATATGTATAGTAGATGTAGCTACGAAGCTGTGATAGCCTAGTGGTTAGGACGTCCGCCTCCTAATTAGAGGTCGGAGGTTCGAACCCGGGCACGCACCTCTAACTTCTCGGAGTTATGTGCGTTTTTAAGCAATTAAAATATTACTTGCTTCAACGGTGAAGGAAAATATCGTGAGGTAACCTGCGTGCCTGAGAGTTCTCCATAATGTTCTCAAAGGCGTGTGGAGTCTGACAATCAGCACATGTCCAGCGTGGTGGAATGTGGCCAAACCCTTCTCATATTGAGAGGAGACCCGTGCTCTTTAGTGAGCCGGCAATGAGTTGATCATGATGATGATGATGATGTATAGTAGGTGTTACGTTAAATGAGCGCCAATGGTGTACCAGGGCAGTTACTTTTCGTAGTAGACCGTAGTTCGTTAGTAACTAACATAAAATTAATATTGTAATATTGCATACCATAATGCATGGATAAAAAAACCAATTCTATTAAATAAGACCTATCCAAATTCGCAATAAAGATTAATTCATTGATTGAGAAATTTTTGCATCATTGTTTTTTATCGGACTGTCTATTGCTGTGCTAACCCTATTGGTTACGGGCTGTTTTGCGAGCTTCGGAAAGAAGCTCTGCCAAAAAAAAACTGAGTCCTATTCTATTAACATTATGACTCCTACTTCATTACATATTTTTAAAAATATAGCTTTAATGTTTGAATGACACCCTGATTAATTAGTTTAGTAATCCTATCAACTAAATATTCTTTAAAGAGCTACCCATTCAAATATATATAACATTTATAAATATATATATATGTTTTATACCATTTCTTGTATTAAAATTAAGACAAATGCTTATTTAATATTTATATATACACTATACAGCCTCTTATACAAGGATTTACTGTTTTTTTTTGTTGAGGCCGTTACCGTTTTCGTTCGATCTCCGAAGATCGTCAGAATCTAGTGAGAATGTACAAACAGAATGTTCAAAATTAAAACTCTAACATAAGTTATGAGTACACATTGTCGAAACATAACCCGCCCAAATAACATTTTTAAACCACAAGGTAAAAGTCATTAAAATGAACACTCGTCATCCACCGTCGTCCGGTAACCTCACACGAAGCGAAGCGTAAACAAACCTCAAAACCTAAGTACCACCATGCGTGTGCCATTTATTTCCCATACACCATGAGTAACCTTCAAAACGGTATACAGCCCCCCTGGATGGACAGACAAAAAACAATTGCACTATAATTATTATAAATGCCGGACGCAAGCATCGCTGCCCAGTTTGTCATACGCAGCCGTGAAACGCACACCAGTTCTAATTCTAGATTAAAAAAGTTTTTTCTCTTTTTTTTTTGGTGCGGAACCTAGCCTTTTCATCGCAAAGGCATATATATATACAGCTTATTCAGTAAGATTTTATTTTAATGTCATTTTTAAATTACTACAGCGGTGTTGGTTTTTTTTTTAAATGAATCTCGTATGGCATAAACAAAAGAATGCATGGGAGTTGACTGTATAGTTTTATTGTAGGGTTTATAGTAAATATATAGTCTAAACGGGTTTTGCATAGGTCAGTGCCTCGCTTAGTGCAGTTTGTAGATCCGAGAGGATGCGCTAGGTGGCTGCACTTTTATAAAAATGGACCGATTGCCGATATTGGTAAGTATTATTTTGTTTTTAAAAATTAAAAATTAAGTTCACTCTTTTTTTTTTCTATATTATACCCGAACCCAATTCTCGAACACGATTTTCGAACCCAATTCTCTTTTTTTAATTCATTTTTTTTTTAACTATTACTTATTTCTTGGCTGATGGTTGCTGATTTCCGATTAATGACGTCTGAGATGGTAGCCGACTTACTGAATTAGTAGATATGTCAGTTATATGGATGGTATGGACCCCATCACACCCTAAACTTACAAAGTAAATAAAATTATGATTATAAAAAAAAAAAAATTAAAGCTTATTATAAATAGATAAGACTATTATAAATAGATAAAGTTTGTTATTCAGTTTGGATATTCAAGGAAATCTCCGGTGCTGCTGATCTGATTTAGAAAATTCTTTCTACAATACATAGGCACATTATGAATAGATAATATAGGGTATATATTTTTGCATCCTAATCAGAGGTCGGCAGTTCGAATCCGGGCGCCTCTAACTTTTCGGAGTTATGAGCGTTTTAAAAAAATTACAATATCACTTGTTTCAATGGTGATGGAAAACATCGTGAGGAAACCTGCACGCCTGAGAGTTCTCTATAATGTTCTCAAAGGCGTGTGAAGTCTGCCAATCCGCACATGGCCAGCGTGGTGGACTATGGCCAAACCCTTCTCATATTGAGAGGAGACCCGTGCTCTGTAGTGAGCCGGTAATGGGTTGATCATGATGATATATTTGATCCCCGTACCTTTGCAAAGGGAACAACCGCGGATGAAACAGAGAGGCGTAGCTCGCTAAAATAAAATCAATTGACTATGTATATAATTGCTGTAATGCCATTAATTTTTTGAATATTGTGTGCAATTTTTCAAATGAATTGCGGCATTAATAATTAATATGAAATATTCATACATTTGTTACTTGTCCGAGTACGGATGATAATTTTGGTAAAGCAAAAAATCTATGTCAAATCTTAAACAATGTGATGATGTAAAATCATCCCTAATACAATTGCTAATACGTTATAATACTTCCTAATAATTGACTACAATAGTTAACTAAAAATTCTCAAAGCTTTTTTAAACCTGTTAATTAGGTAATAATTAATTAAACCTGCAATTTTCATGTTATAAAATTAATTTATTTTGTATAATTTTTTGTTATGAATGTAAGATGGAAAAGTTTTATTATATACATACTAGCTTTTACCCGCGGCTTCGCTTGAATGAAGCCATTCAATACGAGTAAGTATCACAGATCACTACAATAGAAATGAATCAATAGGATAACTTTTGTTTGTTTATCAAAACATTTCGTATATTTTTTTTAAATAAAAAGTATCCTATATTACTTGTAATACCTACAAGAACATGTGTACCAAGTTTAATGACTCTCGGTTGAGTAGTTTTTGCGTGAATGCGTAACAAACATCTTCACATTCACATTAGTAATATTTGTAAGGATTATAATAAATATATGACGACATCAGACGAGTCGCAGGGAGCCGCTGGAAGCAAGCGGCCCAAGACCGTGGCCATTGGAACTCCCTACAAAAGACCTATGTCCAGCAGTGGACGTCTATCGGTTGTTAATGATGATGATTATGATGATAATAAATATCAGCGTAAGTATGCGTTTGAAGATAACTTATAGGTTATAAAAGTAAGATAGTTGATATATTAAGAGAACAAACTGTTCATCAGTTTGGTAGGGTATAATTTTTAAGCCATATAATTATATAATCACCCATATAAGCCACCAATCATATAAGCCACCGACAAAGACGTGTCGCCAAGCGATTTAGGGTTCCGGCCAGATGTCTCGTAGAAAGCAACTAGGAGTGTTGGTTTACAATACCCCTAACAGGTTAGCCCGCTACCATCCTAGACTGCATCATCAATTATCATCAGGTGAGATTGCCGTCAAGGGCTAACTTGTAGTAAATAAAAAAAAACTACAGAGCAAGTTGTCTCCTCTCAATATGAGAAGGGTTTGGCCATAGTCCACCACGCTGGCCGTGTGCGGATTGGCAGACTTCACACGCCTTTGAGAACATTATGGAGAACTTTCAGGCATGCAGGTTTCCTCACGATGTTTTCCTTTACCGTTGAAGCAAGTGATATTTTAATTGCTTAAAAACGAACATAACTCCGAAAAATTAGTGATGCGTGCGCGGGTTCGAACCCCCAACCTCCGATTAGGAGGCGGACGTCCTAACATCAGGCTATAACAGCTTAAAAAACTTTTATTTATTTATAAAAAAATCAAGAACCTGTTCACCCATGAAGGTTATTATTACATAGTACATTATTCCCGGAGGATTTTTTTAAATCTTTAATCTACACGGACGCTATCGCAAAAATTAACCAGATGCAAAAAACTTGTTCCTCAACAAGTAGAAGAAATCTGGCAAAGTGACTGTTTAAAACTATTTTTATTATTCAAACCGTTAGTATAAATTCAGCAACTAAAACGAGTAAATATTCTGTTTTTTTCCCCATAGTAACTTTTGTACACTTTTTAACACACCATAGCCTACCGGCCTGAGCTCTAGGGCTCATAATTTCTTCTGGCAGAGCTTCGGTTACGCTGTCGCAACCAATAGGGTTAGCACAGCTAATAGTCTCCCCCGACCTAAGCGCTCCTCTCCGAAAGAGGAGACCTAAACATATCCTTTATGACCCTGACGATCAGATGACTACTGACAACACACTCGTACCACCTACCACACAATCATACGCTACACACCGTCTTCGCCGGCGAAGACGAGGTCCCCGCTATCTTACGTCATCCGGACGTAGGCTCCATCCACGGCCTCGGAGACGTACGGACCACTCACCGTCCGACCCCCCCGTTATCCCAAACGTCGCCTAAGCCGAGGTTCGGCCTCAAAGGAGGCGCCCTTAGGCAGTCGTTCCCATAGTTTCTTCGAGCCCTAGGGCTCAAAATTTCTTCTGGCAGAGCTTCTTTCCCAAGCTCGCCAAACAGCCCGGTTACGCTGTGGCAACCAATAGGGTATGTACAGCTAATAGACAGTCCGAAAATAAAAAAAAAAACAGCTAATAGTCAGTCCGAAAAAAAAAACATAGCCATCGCTACTACATCGTCCTATAAGGTCGTAGCGTTATTTTAAATAGCCTACAACCTTCCTTATCATTCTTTGTTAGCTTTTATACAAATTAACGTCGATGCCGGCTTGTTTACTTTGTGGGCAAGCTTTTACCGGTTTAATAATGCGGAGTGTGTGACACGTGTCCTTCAAGGCGCCTCCCACAAGGGTTGCGGATCGTGACCTCGCTGGTGTACCGCCCTCCAGATCCCATGGCCTTTCATTGTCAATGCTACAATTATAAGACCATCAGGGATATTACATACCTTTACAATTGACTGAATGGCACCTACTGACGTCATACATTAACTACAGCATAGTTTGCTTTTTTTCTATTCCACTACAAGTTGGACATTGACGACAATCTCACCAGGTGGTAAGTGATTAGGCGGTGGGAGGTCGCGGGCTAAGATGTTAGGGGAATGGTTAACAAATACTCTTAATTATTGGTTTCTACACGACATCGTCGATATCAAGTTACAGCAGAAGCCTCCTATCAGACCTAAATTCTAGCCGGGAATCAAACCCAGGACGTCCATCTTTATGCTCACGCGGAACTTTTTTTTTGTTTCATTTGCCAACATGGCAAAGTGTGTGTGTATCAAATCTCACAACACAAATACCAACGCATAGAGGTGGTAAATCTGTCCAATTTACAGTACAAAAATATTTTTTAGATTAACTAAGCAGGCAGATCTAAACATATATCCTGAGTTTAGTAAGGGACTGAAGGCCTCGAGGAGCTCCGGGTGATGGATAATAGGCATCCTCACCCGTCGAGCCTAATCCTCGGGTCGGGAGGCGCGTCCAATGGTCCTGGCGCGCCTCGGACGGAGCTCGGGGGTCAATATAGGCCCCCCGTGGAGGGTCTGCCTCGGCGGACGCCGCTGGCTGGGCCGCGGTCGAGTGCACAAGTGTTCCCGTGACCTAGCCACCAGGCGACGCGAACGAGCATCGCTGGGTTTTAGTGGGTATTCTGGTCGCCAGCCTGGCCGCCGGGGAGTCCCACATACCCCGTCGGAAGCGGCGCAGTCTTGCCTGCGTCGCCTCCGGAGGGGATGCGTAAAAGCATTTCCCAGCGGAAAAAAAAAGGGACTGAAAGCCTAGAGATGCCAAGATTTAACTGCCGTGAGAAACACAGTTCTTTATCTCACTGAAGCGAAATAGCTTGAAGCAAGAAAAACAATTCAAATATAATTTTGCTAACTACAAAATTAACTAAATTTAATTCATATTCAGCGGCTAACAAAGACATGACAGAACTCGTTTCTGAATTTTCCCGGTTTTTTTTTTTATTAAAAGAAAAAACCCGGAACCTTGCAAAATAGTACGTTACGTTCGAATTTTGAAATATTTTCCATGCTAGCTAATGAATGGAGCTTTTGCACGCGGACTTCGAACAATAAAAAATCGCTTCCGAACTAGGTCATTTCGATACCTCTACCTTATACCTTAAAAAAAAGTTTATATGCTACTGTCAATATCGACATTTTTTTTTATTGGAACGAGGTGAGTGTAGTTATAACCATCACCTCACCTCATAAATTAATATATTCATAAGTATATTTATATATGAACGCTCCATGTAATAATTTTATTATTGAACAGAATAATGTACATAATAGAACCGATTTGTAAAGAAAGATTAAGAATTTATAATTAAAATTTGATTGCTAGTTAAATTTGATTGCTAGAACCTTTTTTAAACGTGTTAAGTAGATAAATATATTTTCAACCTTTGCTCATTTCAAAGCATTACCTTGGCTTCTAACAGATTGCTTAACGAGCGGAAACCTGACGGCGAAATTTTTTTAAATATGCAAATGTTACTCGACTGCACTCATTGGGCACGGCCTCCGTAAACAATGGCATGATGTCACGTGTGAGGGGCTAACCGGCCAAATGCAGGCCTTGGCAGTTGGTCGTATACGCTATTGTGATTTTTTCGACCGTTTTATATTAATTGCCTTCGTTAATCATACGATGAAGCCTAGTGGTTAGGGCGCCAGTCTCCTAATCAGAGGTCGGCGGTTCGAATCCGGGCCTCTCCTCACCTTTAACTTTTCGGAGTTATGTGCGTTTAAAAAAAATAAAATATCACTTGTTTCAACGATGAAGGAAACCATCGTGAGGAAACCTGCACGCCTGAGAGTTCTCCATAATGTTCTCAAAGGCGTGTGAAGTCTGCCAATCTGAACATGGCCGGCGTGATGGACTATGGCCGAACCCTTCTCATATTTATAGGAGACCCATGCTCTGTAGTGAGCCGGCAATGGGTTGAGTGTTATGGTGTCGACCTGCATTCATAGACGTAAGCTTTGGAGAACTTTTTAAAATGTTACTGTATAGTCGGTAGGTCTAGGTGACGGTATAGGTCTACGTTATGCACGAACCATTAAATATTTTGTAAGATTTGGCAACTCTTAAGAGCTGGGCGATGAATGGGCAAAGATTATGCTTGGTCTTATACAAATCTTATAGATTGTAATTTTCTATTCGTGCAAATCAGCGGATGAACAAGAATATAGATCTAATTAATTATAAAATACATTATTTAATGAGTGAAGATAATAAAGTAATAGAAGTAGTTAATTCTCTTTATGTCACAGATTAGAATGAACGTCAGGCTGTAGACATCTGCAGTGCACAGCTTTCAGGGAGTCCTGATTGGAGTCTTTGTGATATCTATGACAAAAACTATGCTCATAGGGTGTTTAATATTACTGACACTGGAATTAGAAGATGGTGATACTCGTAGCAATGTTAATTATACTGTCGAGATTGCAGATAGTTAGTTGTTAGTAGATGGTCTCATAATAAGTCAACCTTAAAAGTCTTTAACAGGAGAAAATATTTTGTCTCTCAATTAAAAATACTTTAACGTTAATGTTTTGTTTTATATTGCAGATTTTCACGATAGTACTAACATGGGTTATCCACTGTCGAGGAGAAGGAGAAACCGTACTATCAGCTGTCTTAACCCCTGACCAAAAATCTCTCCTGCGTCAAGGAAGAAGCTATTATGACAGATATGGATACGGCAGACCCTATGACAGATTAGATGACAGACCGTCGAGATGCGGCCGATGCGACGATGATGATGACGATGTTGATGATTACGACAGGGGGCGAGGGAGAGATGATGATAGAAGATCCAACAGACCAACATACGGTAGTAGGAACGATAATAATGACAGAAATAAATATGATGATGATGACAACCGAAGATACGATGATAGAAGTGATAGAAACAACAAAAATGGCACTGAAGACCACGATGATAGAAACCATAATGATGATAAAGGGAGCGAAAGGCCTCCACGTAGGAGAAACAAGAACAGAAATAGATACGATGACAGAGACAGATATAGGCCTGATTACTACGACCGTTTTTTAAGAGATCCTTACAGAGATAGGTATGATGATCCTTATAGAAGACCTGCTTATGACAGATACTATCCTGAGAGATATGACGATTATGGAAGAGATGGGTATTACTCTTCTTCGGGGTATAGACGACCGTTATATGAGGAAAGGTATGATAGGGGTAGTGGATATTTGGACGGTTATGGTGGATATGGACCTGGAGTCGGACGTGGACCTCATGAAAGGTAAGATTGATTATACAGCACCTTACATATCCCTTTAGCAATAAATTGCTTTAAATCTAGCTAGAGTACGTTTTAAGTACCTGCAGCTGTCTTGGTTTTGATCATTGAATAAGTTATTTATATAGTAAGAACCTGTAATAGTCTAGTGGTTAGGACGTCTGCCTCCTAATAAGAGTTCGGGGGTTTGGACCCGGGCGCGCACCTCTAACTTTTCGGAGTTATGTGCGTTCTTAAGCAATTAAAATATCACTTCCTTCAACGGTGAAGGAAAACATCGTGAGGAAACCTGCATGCCTGAGAGTTCTCCATAATGTTCTCAAAGGTGTGTGAAGTCTGCCAATCCGCACATGGCCAGCGTGGTGGACTATGGCCAAACCCTTCTCATATTGAGAGGAGACCCGTGCTCTATAGTGAGCCGGCAATGGGTCGATTATATATGACTGCTATTGGACATGCTTTAATATCTAGGTAGGTACCAGAGCATGTCCAACAGCCTTAATGTCCAATGATATTGCCTTAGTAAACTTTACCACCAACACCCCACCAAAGGGTGATCTGGGTGGCAATAATGTCACACTTATATTATATATGCGAAAATTTGTAAGTCTGTAATATACCTATCTGTGTCTATGTTTGTTACTCCTTCACACCGGAAGTACCGGACCAGTTTGGCTGAAAATTTGAATGGAGATATTTTATGGTAGTTTCACTTGATTGCCCTATTTCTTATATTATTTCACGTCGATAAGTTACATTTATCCTAATATAAAAAGCCAATGTGGTAATCTATCACCATGCAGTGACAAACATACACACAAATACACTTAAATTCCTCAATCCGACACCCCAACCCTATCGTAGATGCGGCTTCTTTTTACTCCCCCGACCTAAGCGCTCCTCTCTGAAAGAGGAGACCTAAACATATCCTTCACGACTCTGACGATCAGATAACTACTGACAACATACTCGTACCACCTATCACACAATGATACGCTACACACCGTCTTCGCCGGCGAAGACGAGGTCCCCGCTATGTTACGTCATCCGGACGTGGGCTCCATCCACGGCCTCGGGGACGTACGGACCACTCACCGTCCGACCCCCGTCATCCCAAACTTCGCCTAAGCCGAGGTTCGGCCTCACAGGAGCCCTGCCCTTAGGCAGATGTTCCCTTAGTTGCTCGACGAAACTAAGGGCTCGAAATTTCTTCTGGCAGAGCTCCTTTCCGAAGCTCGCTAAACAGCCCGGTTACGCTGTCGCAACCAATAGGGCACAGCTAATAGTCAGTCCGAAAAAAAAACTTTGGAGTTAATAAAGTAGCAATACTGATAGTGTTATTTACATGTGCTGATTCACCAACCACCGTTCACTGTAATCTCACACACATTGGGCACAGGATGTGGAACCGTTATGTTAAATCAACCAAAATATAATTATTCGGCCATTGTATGTTAGATACGAACAGTTTTGAGGGAAAGCGGTGATAATTGTATTGCCGCGTTAAACATGACACATAGTTGCTTTGGATGATGTCGATGATGTTCAGTGACCTGATTGAGGAGAATAAAGATGGAAAATTGCCAGTTTAATTATTAACACACTTTCATATAACTCGCTTGAAGCTGTGATAGTGAGATACCCGACTTGCTTTGGGGAAAAGCTCGGGTTATGTGGCCACCATCAGCATAAAACAGTGGGAGGCTCCGGGATCTCCTAAGAACGCACCGGTGCCTCCCTTGTGCTCCTATTTTGCCTCTTCGTGGACGTAGATCCGCAAAACAACGCGGCTTTCTGAGTAGCATGTCTGACGTCACGAGGTCGCATAAGAGTTACTGAGTGGCCAGATTCCCCGCTCAGTAAGCTCAACGACCCCAAGGTCCCAGAGTACAGAACTATTGTATGGGCAGAATGGGGATCTTCATCACCCTAACGTCTACGTCTCCACGCAGGATCGGTCCGCTCTCGATCCCGCTCTGCGGCCTCCTTCTTTAACATTACAGTTTCACAGAAGAAGACCACAAGCTGTGATAGCCTAGTCCGCCTTCTAATCAGAGGTCAGGGGTTCGAACCCGGGCACGCACCTCTGCCTTCCGGAGTTATGTGCGTTTTTAAGCAATTAAAATGTCACTTGCTTTAACGGTAAATGAAAACATCGTGAGGAAACCTACATGCCTCAGAGTTCTCCATTATGTTATCAAAGGCGTATAAAGTCTGCCAATGCGCACATGGCCAGCGTGCGCATTGGCAGACTTCATACGCCTTTGAAACCTTAACCTTAAACCCTTCTCACATTGAGAGGAGACCCGTGCTTTGTAGTGAGCCGACAATGGGTTGATCATGATGATGATGATATAACTCGCAACGTTCTCAATGTGCTTCCGGTTAAAAATGTATACCATATCACCCCTAGTTATGAGTTTTCGATTAGAATTGCCATTTTTCATCGATCTTTAGAAAAAAAAAAAACATTTACTCTTAACTTGAGACCTTGGGTGCTGGGCACACATTGCAAATCTAATATTCATAAGGGTGCATATTTGCCTCAAGCAATTTATTTATATTCCTCAATGAAATCTTAAGCTATTATTCTAATTTTTTGTTTTTCTGTGCTATTTTAAATTTCCGTGAATGCCACAAATATCCAACGTAATTAATAATTATAGTCAACTAAGAAAAATGTTGCATAAGTATAGATTAGCTTAATTATTCATAGGTTTTTGATACTACTTATCACAAGGCTCCCTCTTTCTACCGCCGCGTGAATAAACGGTTTCTTATCCATTGTAATTACCCTGGCCCCCAAACTAGGAAAGCCCGTATCTTGAAGGTCTTTAGCGATAAGGCCGTCTATTGTACCTCTTTTCTTTTCTGTGTGTTTCTTTGCTGTCTTGTATTTCTTCTTTTGTGTAGTGTACAATAAAGTGTATTTTCATTTCATTTCATTTCTTTGCAAATTGTGCAGTAAAAATAGTCTACTGATTAAAAGTCTTAAAAGTTGATCACATACATACGTGTGGGTGAATAGGTGAGTGGGTAGATGTGTGGGTGTGTGGGTTTATGTATGTGTGGGTTTATGTGTGGGTGGGTGTGTGAATGTTAATTCTATATGTATATTTATTTTTTAACCAGAGTAAAGTGAACCAGAGTATCAGAAGCAAAACAAATAACGCCTTCCATTTGCTGACCTTTATTGCTCCACCCATATAGTTTGCTATGACATTCTTAAAATGTTGTGGACTTGGTACCGTTACCACCACCATTATCAACCCATTAACAACAGTAAAGAGTGCTTCCACAAGTATTTTTAAGATCACTTAATCAACGAGTATTCGTACGCGATGACCAAGACTTCGGTCTTGTCATAAATACATCACAATATATATAAAAGCACGCCTGAGAGTTCTCCATAATGTTCTCAAAGGCCTGTAAAATCTACCAATCCGCACATGGCCAGCGTGGTGGACTATGGCCAAACCCTTCTCATATTGAGAGGAGACCTTTGCTCTGTAGTGAGCCGGTAATGGGTTGATCGTGATATATAAAATAAGATAACCTGTCAGTTTCAGGCCTTGGGATGAGACGTACCGGGGTCAAGCGGGCTGGGACTCGGCGGGTCGGGGGTATTACTTCGCCTCAGGTCGTCCGGATTCTACAGCTTGGGGACAACCGCAATACGCTAGGTAAAGACCAATTATTCATGACCTCGTCCACGTGGTTTGATCTCTACTACCATTTACTAATTTGTAGATAAAGAAAGCTCTTAAATAATTTTATGTGGCATGTGAGACGGCGATAATAAGAAGAAAAGTTGTCCGGTTTAAAATTAGTTTGTTGTGGTCTGCTTCTTATACTAGGATGCGTTTGGAACCCTCATAGTTATAAGTTTACGAATGTAGTTATCACCATCAACTGACTATGTAAATTATTGACGCGTCAAAAGTGCGTTTAAAACGATTATTTGAATAAAGTTTATGATTGATATTTGTGGGTATATATATACTCGTATACATATATAATGATATTTGACATATAGGTATCTATATCATGTGTTTATATCATAATAATTATGTGTCCGCTATATGATATTTAAAAATTGGATAGAATTCATTTTTTTGAATTAATAATTCTTTATCTAATTTAATTTATTTATACAACTTTATTGCATACACAAGAAAGGAAAATAAAAAAAAATACATAATATAAAAGCGATCTCTTAATGGCCACCTTTTTGTAAGACACAAGACAGGAAATCGCAACACTTATACATATATACATACTATTAAATATATTATAAGTAAATAATTTCTATAATATATACAAAGTAATATAAAACTATGGAAGGAATAAATATAAATTAAATAGACAGATAATGCTTCTTAACACGGGTTTTAAAAACAACTAATAATTAAGAGCGCCGAATTTTATCTGGGAGAGCATTCCACAGCTTAGCTGCTTTCACATTGAAGGGCTCTGAATAAATATTACCTATTTCGTTATTTTTCTAACAAACTGCGGTTCGCTAGTTATTGGAATAAAGAAGCCAACGTAAGTAAACGTTAAATTTCAGACCCGCAGCATCTGGTAGCGGTTCGTCAAACGTCGGTTATAGCACCGGATATAGCGGCGGATACAGCGGGTACAGAGACCCGGGATACCGAGGATCCGCTTACGCTGGTGCCACTGGAGGATACCAGGACCTGAACGTGGGAGGATACAGTCAATCCAGCGGATGGCGTAGCGTCGGCGAGCGAAGACCTTATAGGGATCAGAGGTCTATGTTTAATTTTTTTAAGCCATGTTAGTTTGGTATGTTTCCATCTTCTCCTATGTTAGCTTTAAGCTATTTTTTTATATATTGTATTTGTGTTGGTGTACAATAAAGTATACTTTATTTCTTCTTTCTTTCCACTGCTAGCAGAAACTTTAGAATCCCAAGCGTTTGCGTATTTCAAGTTCCACTTTTCAGATCCCCTTTTACAAATTTCGATTATTGAGATATATAAGTCACGATGGCTTAATAGTTCAACTATTGACCATATCAGCCACTGACCGACTTAGATGGCAACGATGCTGAATATATGCCCTTTACCGTGGCCTTAAGGACATCCATATGCCATGGTCCCATGACGCTAGAGTCCAGTGGCTCCTTCCCACTTTTGATGTCATCTGTGAACTCGCCGTCCTCCCATAAACGTAAAGTTTCTGGAGGAAGGTTAGATTTACAATTAAAATGTATTTGTATTAAAATATTTTGAACAATAAATAAGAAAAAAAATCTATACCCTAAACTTATTTTTTGATGCGGAGTTCGGATTTGAGGTTCATCAAAACTAAATTAAAAAAAAAAAAATCTAAAATTTATTAAACAATACCACGTAACAGCTTTTATCAACAAACTACCCGGAATCATTATTATCAAACCACTGCCGGCCCAATACAGAACTCCAGTCTCCTGTAAGAACGATAAGAGGAAAGGCCGCAATCCGTTACTTACCATGTGTGTATACGCCTTTAAGAAACAATATGGAGATCTATAAAGCCTGCAAATTAGATGCAAAGTTAGATATTAGTGACTTAAACTAGGCTATAACCATATATACCACTAAACCCCCTTTCAGTGACCACCACGGACTGACATAACCAGTTTTGTTTTCAAAATCCAAGGTCACTTGAGTCTTTCATCTCCCGGTGGCTAGATATCTTGTGCCCTACTATATTATGAATATGAATATATATGCATTAGAAGAGGAGATAGATAACTGGTAAAGACTAGTATCTTTTAGGGTCAGCGAGTTCGATCCTGCTTGCTCACATATACACATATAAATAAATTTTTTGTATGCATGTTAAATTTATAAATCAAATATTTTCTCCAAATGTAGTTAGTGTGTAAAAACGCTTTAATACAATTTTAAAGTAAATATGTCCATATAGATTATAAAATGTTGAATCTGAAGACTCAATAGCTTATTTGTTTTCTAGTGGGGTGGCACACTTAGACGCCAAAGGGACCCAAAGTCAAGTCGACACGTACGGCCGTTACGGTCAGAATCGACCGAGCTACCAGTCCAACACGTACTCGCCCCAGCCAGGGAGCTACGCGCAGAGCTCCTCCCCTTCAACTCCTGGCACCAGCTACCTGTTCCAGAGAGAGGATGAGGTTGTAACTCAACCAGAAACCACTGTACCTCCATCGTAGGAGATAATCGCATATTTCACAAACAAAAAACATTTTAAGACAACTGTATATACCTGCTGGATATAAATAAATACTGGACTTGAGCTATTAAGTATTCTGAACTATAATCTATCTCTGTGCCGAATTACCAGAACAGTTTAACCATTCTGGCGTGATTAGATAACTAACCTCAACAAATTCGGTGCGTTTTCTGTGGGAAAATTGTAAAGGTTTGAAACTACGTACAACTCTAGGTTTTTAAGAACAAATTTGCATCTCCTTGTGATATGCAAGAACCGTAAACATAGCTTGGAAGAAAGAAAGCTAGATGTTTCACGTGTGTTTTGCAATAAAATCGTTATCCCTAAATGATTTTTAGAAGAATCGTGATATTCATTCTCGCACGCACATTTTCCACCATTAGGTTTACCATCTGTCATGTATATGATCTGTCATGGTTCATTTCGTACCATGGTCTTTACTATACGTATATTTGTTTTTGAGCAAATGTGTACGAAAATGTCATTTTTAATCAATAAACTACTTTTAAAATTCATATTTTATTATTATCCCTTGATTCCATGGTAACACAAGGTTTACTTTTCTGTTCTTTTGTAATAAGTTCCTTTTTGTGTTTTTTGTTATTTGCAGTTTGTTAATTTCCATATTATATTATTAGCGACATATTAGCGTCGACTTAAGTTATGATATTAGGCATGCTGGTTTAGTCAAACTTAAGGTTTTTAAATGTTTATTTTTTTTTACATATAAATCTGTTGGTGGCGCTTTGGATAAATAAATAAATAAGTAATAAAAAAATACTGTAAAGTACGTAGATACATACAACCTTTCTGGTGGTTTCTGGTTCTCTCTTTTCTGTAGCTGGGTCTTGTATCCATTGGTTGCCTGAAAGAGATCGCTATATAGTGTTAAGCCCCCCAATTGTCCATCTGTGCCCTGTATGTTATATATTTGACGAATGTTGCTTACTCTCACTAGAAATCTAGAATCCAATACTAGAAGAAATCCATCCAGGCCAGATTGAGGAATCTTATTGTGCCCCCCCGCCTGTAGTTCAGACAGTATGTGAAGGCCGCATTGGTGCAGCCAATTCGATGTCCAAATCCTAGAAAGGTCCGGTGTATGTATTAGTATGTAGTTATTTGTATGCAGGTTTTTGCTTATATTACTACTTACGCCACCTACATTCTTCTACTTTCTTTTTTCCTAATCCTAAGGTTGCCTGGCAGAGATCGCTACTAAGCGATAAGGCCGCCTTTTGTATCCTGTTTCTTCTTGTTTTTCTTATTATTTCTATTAAAATGTTGTGTACAAATAAAGAATAAATAAATGAAAAAGTCGTGGTTAGTAAATTGGCTGAGGGATATCATAAATATAACCAATATAATATTAGTCGAATATAAAGCGAAGTACATGTCGACCTTGACGATAAAATGCATACTTCTGACAAAGTAAGCAGCTGAACAATTGTACCGAAATCCACTTGGCGATTGCTAATCAATTGATTCACCGATATCGATCGAGAACGTGAGACATATAAAACATATCAAGCAATTAACGATATAATATTATGATAAGATGATAATTCGTTTTAACGGCGACACAATTCTGACATTTCGCCCACATAGTCCCGTGTAACACGACCACAGTACACAGTCAGTGAAATCCTATGGAATCTTAAGATTTCTTACATTTAGAATTTCTTAAGACTCCAGTGTAATTTTTGTGATAATCTTATCTGTTTTTTCCTCTTTATGCTATAGCTTTTGCTTTTCATAATAAATAAGTTTTTGCGTGTGCAACACTCATTCTGCACTTAGTTTATATCAGTAATTTATTTTTCTTGAAAACAGAGGAAATACAGATAAAAAAAAGTTGCTAGAAGTGTTTATTAAAGACTGTCAACTTGGAACTGAAACAAAAATGACTGAAGACTCAGTGATAACTGCTAAACCGTCTACAGCGAAGGCTCAAGTTAACCATGTTGAGCCAGCGGTTCAAGCTAACGGGGTTGTGGAAGTTGAGCTGCGAGTGAATGGAGAGGTTAAGGTACAAGTTAGCACCCATGAGGAGTCGCCGGCTCAAGCGCTCGGAAATGGGGCGGTGAAGACCGAACTCGTTAATGGACATAAAGAGTCGTCACTTCACGTTCCTGGGAATAGAGGATCCTTGCTTCACCCGGCGACTAAGAAAGCGTAAGTTTTTTATAACGATATCTATATATATATAAAAGAAAGTCGTGTTAGTTACACTATTTATAACTTAAGAACGGCTGAACCGATTTGTCTGAAAATCGGTGGGGAGGTAGCTTAGAACCAGGAAATGGACACAGGATACCTTTTATCCCGTTATATTTTCTGCGGGATTTATAAATAACTGAATTTATCGTCAACGAACTGTAACTATAGTTTTAGCTTGCCACAGAAATTTTCCTCGAATTGGTAGCTTTTTCCATAGGAGTTTTTGAAAACCCTAATCTAGGCGGACGAAGTCGCGGGAGTTGACTAATTATTTTGTATAATTTAACATAAGAAATTCATCCGCATATAGTACGCATTAAATTCGGGGTATAAGTAGCCTGTGTTCTTAATATGTAATCCACTCCCCCGACCTAAGCGCTCCTCTCCGAAAGAGGAGACCTAAACATATCCTTCATCACCCTGACGATCAGATGACTATTGACAACATATTCGTACCACATAATCATACGCTACACACTGTCTTCGCTGGCGAAGACGAGGTCCCCGCTATCTTACGTCATCCGGACGTGGGCTCCATCCACGGCCTCGGAGACGTACGGACCACTCTCCGTCCGACCCCTCCGTTATCCCAAACGTCGTCTTAGCCGAGGTTTGGCCTCACTGGAGGCGCCATCACCCATCACCCTTTCATAAAATGCAAAGTTAATCCATTCCTGCGATGCTGCTATTTTGTCTTCTTGGATGTTCTCCCTCTTAAATGGTGTTTTATAACACCATTACCTATGCGACCACAGGGTGCTTCGTATTGGGTGGTAAACAGTGCATTTTCAGGAAATCCCGGAGCCTCCCAATATGGGGTAGGGTGGCCACTGAAAGTGGGTTTAGTGTACAAAAAATCCATAACCGATGTCACTTCCAAGGGCCTCGGGTGTCTCACCAAGACATACCCCATTTTTAATACGACAAAATTGCCTCATCCTTAATCTTCAGTAAAATATCTGGTAATTATTACAAATATACATTCGGAGCTCGAATGAAGAATGATATCAAATCAATATCAAATCCTTGAGACTGATTGAATTTCGCAATAATAATAATTTGGTAAGTATATCTATAACGTTTACTTGATATATCTATGCTTATCTTATTTTAATTATCGTCTACGCTAAATGGATACATACTTCACTGATGTTCGCATTCTAAAATGACTGTTCACTATTGGGTATCTTTTCGGAGATCCTCAGGAGATGTTGACTTCACAAGCGCGACAAGCAAAGTGACAAGCAAAGCTTGTGAAGTCAACATCTCCTGAGGATGATCCGGTGTCGGGTCGAAACGTGCGTAGAGGTTCTAGTGGAGTATTTTGTGTGGTGTTATACTATACTAATCTCCCGGTTGTCGGCGGAATATAGCAAATTATACTTGCTGTTCATTGTTTGTCATGGACTTCCGCAAAGTAACGCCTGCTTCTATTCATTAGCCGTATCAATCTTCCCCATTAATCCTGCTAGCTTTCCCTTATCCGATCTTTAAATAACAATCTCTTTCGTCTATGTTTCTAAAGAAAACCTTGCTAAAAACCTTACTTTTGACGACCTCCGTGGCACAGCGCGTCCACTGTCGCATTATAAAGTTAGAGTTCCTGGGTTCGATTTGCGGCTCAAGTCTGGTCTGGTGGGAGACTACTGGCGTGGCTAGTTACCACCTTACCGACAAAGACGTCACCAAGCTATTTAGCGTTCCAGCACGATGTCGCGTAGAAACCAATTAGGTGTGTGGGTTTAACAGGTTAGCTCACTACCATCTTAGATTGTGTAATATAGCGGAATCCGACCTACATATCCTACCGACTGCGCCACTATAACACCGTAGTATAGCGGAATAAAACGCGTGGTCGGAGCTAACGTTTATTTAAAACTGACTTGCCAATTCAGAGTCGCTCTTAGGCTTAGCATTTATTATGTGATTACCCACATATATACTACAGACTGCATCGTCACTTACCATCAGGTGAGAATGCCGTCAAGGGCTATCTTGTAGTATATAAAAAAGACGGCCGTTAAACAGCTGTTTATCAGCAAGTATAATTTTCTATATTCCGCCGACAACCGGGAGATTAGTATAGTATAACACCACACAAAATCCTCCACTATAACCATAAATATAATATAAAAAAAGTAAACTTTTCGCGCTTGTGAAGTCAGCATGTCGGTGTCGGTTCGAAACGTGCGTAGAGGTTATAGTGGAGGATTTTGTGTGGTGTTATACTATTTTATCTCCCGGTTGTCGGCGGAATATAGCAAATTATACTTGCTGTTTATTGTTTATCATGGACTTCCGCAAGGTAACGCCTGCTTCTATTCATTAAGACGGCCGTTGTTCATCTATTAAATACAAAACGAATTCGCAGGATTCAAGTGTTGCTTTATAATCATCGCTTACGTAAAACTAAGCCTACCAATAATCAATCGAGATTCGAGTGTATTATTTACTTGTAAATGTAATATCGGTGTTGAGTGCGATTGATAATAACAGATAAATATCTACTTAAACTAACTGTTCCGTATGAATCCTCATGTTGAGAATTCTGATATCTAGAGCATACTTCAGTTGCTTAGCATCTGTCAAGCTAGCTTGGAGTTATTACCGATATTTAACTAAAAGTTATTCTGTTGCGTCAGTGAATAGCAAAAACTAAGAAAATTTAAAAATATTATTTTATTTCATTATTGTTAGTTAATAGTGAGTTAATTATCTGACATCACAAACATTGAGTTAAAGTTTATGAAAAATATTACTTCGGTCATCAATATCTGGTTCAATCGAAAACATGAGGTAAGTAATTGTATTTTCTCCAAATTCACAAAGGAGCTGGGACGACATTAACTCCAAATTTATTTATAACAACCTTTTGAGCTGTTGTACAGGTTCGGCGCGTGCTAGGCTTTTGGCCGTGGGTGCACATGAAGCTGGCTACTGGCTTCACGCGTACCCATCGTCAAATACAGGAACTTTTCTCGAGCCTGACACGCTCCGAATCGCAACCTGTCTGCGGCTTGGGGTTCCGGTCTGCGCTCCTCATAAATGTCCCTGTGGCAGTGATGTCGACAAGCTAGGGCATCACGGACTGTCATGCCAAAAAAGTGCAGGCCGTTTCTCGAGACATGCTGCACTTAACGATATCATACGCCGGTCCCTTGCCACCGTCAACGTGCCAAGTCTACTTGAGCCGACTGGTATTGCAAGAGACGATGGCAAGAGACCGGACGGTATGAGTTTGATTCCATGGAAGATGGGCCGGGTGCTGGTATGGGATGCAACCTGTACAGACACGCTGGCCCCTTCCCATCTACATGGAACCAACAATAGAGTAGGTGCGGCTTGTGAAGCGGCTGAAAAAGCTAAAGCATGCAAATACAGGGGTCTAGGCTCCGAATACGATTTTGTCCCATTCGGTGTCGAGACCCTTGGTCCGTGGGGTCCTAGCGCACTAAGGCTTTTTAAGGAAATAGCAAAAAGGTTAGTCGACATTACAGGGGACCGAAGAGCTGCCAGCTACCTCGGACAAAGAATTAGTCTAGCAATTCAAAGGGGGAACGCTGCCAGTATCTTCGGAACCTTGCCTAAAGGGACTCCTTTTAATAATATATTTTAGTTATGATGTTATATATTTATTTATTTTTTAAGATTTTTTAGTTAATAATATTAGGTTAATCTAAGTTTTATGTAAAATGTTTGATGTATATTAACAAATAAATTAAAAGTTAAGTAATTGTAATATAATAACCATACGTAATATACCTGTGAAAATAGTAAGTAAATGTATCATCAAGAAAGTTAAGTAAGAATCTGCTTTAAATTTAATTGTAATGAAAAAAAAAAACATATCTAAAGCGATAGCATAATTTATAGAGAAAATACTACAAGGTTTAATTACTTTTAAACAAACATACAGGTAGAATATTATTTATATTATATTATGTAAGGATCTATATTATATGTATATACTGCTTAAATTAAATGGTGTGAATTGTTCAAGTAATGATATTTTACTCTTTATTCTGTTCTTACAAATAGGTACAAAGATATAAAACTATAATTTGAAATAAAACTGTTTGTTTAGACTTTGTCTGGTAAGAAATAATTCCAGCACAGTATCTTTGACCGGTTTTGAGCATTCATTTTTCCTTTCAAGTCCAATGGCACTTAGATCTTCGTTCTACTTTTGGTCTACGTGCAACTAAGCCTATTTAAAAAACAGAGCATTTTTTTTAATTTTAATTTTATAAGATAAGACAAGATAAATACTCTTTATTGCACACACATTTTAAAGAAAAAATAACACAGAACACTTAACACATGAGTATGCAAAGGCGGTCTTATTGCTAAAGCAATCTCTTCCAGACAACCCTTGCGGAAAGAATTAAATTTAATTTTGGTTTTATTGTTAAATGTTTATTACTCTATACTTATACAGTAAACGTAAAAGTGAGGGAAGTGATCAAGTGAGACTGTTTATTTATTAGTTATGTTCGACTCTACAACTACCTCGATCTTGACAAAATTTGACACAGAGATAGCTTGTATTTATTGGAACGAAGTTCCTTATCGCGCGTTGTGAAAGGGGGCTAGACGGAAAAAAATCTTACGAAAAGTTGTCACGACACTTTTTGTTATTGTAAGCTGTGCGGCGTCGCATGTTTCTCTGTCTGTCTCTCTGTCTCTTATAGAAAGCAAGCCAGATATTTTCATTTCTATTTCGCATTGAACAGTGTGGTGTCGCCACGATTATTTTTGTTGAGTGTATACAGGTTTTTTGTAAATAATAAATAATAAAAATAAATAATAATAATGAATCCTGACAGTGTTTCTGCACAAGTTCCGGATATTGCTGATGGAGTACAAAATTGAGCCTACTGATTAAGTTTATATAACATTATATTTGTTATTAATAAAAAAAAATTATTATAAATTAAATAAAATAAAATTTTATTACAATTCCTTCACTAATTAATCGAAAGGAACTTCGTTCCATCCGGGTGTCCCTTGACACCTCTCAGGTTTTTTTTGTTTGCGTACTTATATACCTGGAGAAACAGATAAAAGATCATGAAGTTAGTTTGTATGCATGTCTACCCATAAGCATATTTTTTGATATGTATGTATAAGTACCAAAGAATGGATGGAGATACATGGATGGTTGGATGTATCGTTGAAGCTGTTATCTATCTTATGCAAATTCCGCAGAATTAAAAAATTACCTTACAGAAAACTCGGGGTGACAAATCACGGGCTAGTGCGGTATATTTTGAATTTACCAAATTGTGTATCAGACACACGATATTTACCTAATTAATTATTTAAAAAAGTACAGTATCTATAAAATGTTATCGTCAATAAAGAATTTAAAGCCACGTTTAAAGAAGGTCAATAAAGTTGTTTCTTATCATTAAGATAAGATAACTGATAGTAATCTGCAATTCCAGACTATCTGTACCTAAATCATAAATTTAGTTACAATACTATATTTTGATATACGGGCATTAGGTAGTTAGGTACGATAAGAATACACGAAAGTGCCCACAAAAAAGGCCTAAATTAAAATGTTGTCTTTATTTTATCTCTTTATGGCTTTACATAGACTAGCCAATGTCAGTAAATGTAGTTTTTTTTTTTTTTTTCGTTTTATGGCTTTACACAGATTAGCCAATGTCAAGTCTATTATTTTATTAGTTCTCTCTTCTCATGGCTTTGCACAGCTCAGCCAATGTCAAGTTCAAAATTAGCCAACAAACATTAATTCAAGAAAAGCGTGAAAAAACCGCGCCCGCCATATACGAAGTCTCCCGCCTTTCCCCTATTGTAAAGTTGTCAATGTAGTTTTTAATTCATAGTTTGTCAAAATAAAAATCGCATAGATTATAAAATTTACGAAAGTAAATAAAAGATGCGAGATCGTGATAACGAAAAAAAAACCCCCGGCTAAGTTTGATGTGGGCTTCGTCTTAGACCGGGGCGCGTTTGGAACCCTCATAGCTTTAGTTTTAAGTTTACGAATATAGTTATCATCATGAAATAACTACTATGTAAATTATTGACGCGTCAAAAGTGCCTTTTTAAGGACTATTTGAATAAAGATTATTTTGAATTTGAAAAAAATTGAATTTGATCTCTTGTTAGAGATATCATTAGTTTTGGCGAACAAATTAACTCAAAACCGGATAAGAAAAGGCGGGAGACTTCGTATTTAGGGAGCGCGGTTATATCACGCTTTTCTTGAATTAAAGTTTGTTGGCTAATTTTGAAAAGGATTGGTGTTGGTTGTGTTGTGGACTTTATAGTTTTGGTGTCCATGTATTAATTCGGGAAAGGTATGAGGGAGCCGCGTCCGCCGAATGCGAAGTTTCCAATTTTCCCTAACTTCAATTCTCCATTGCTAAAAACTTGACATTGGTTCTAGTGGAAGATTTTGTGTAGTGTTATATTATACAAATCTCCCGGTTGTCGGCGGAATATAGAGAACTATACTTGCTGTTTATTGTTTATGCATGAGGTTGGTGATGATGATGATAGAGCGATTTAGGTTACGTAAAATAATGCAGAAGAAACAGCAAGGTTAAGATTAATTTACATTGATATGACTGTGATGATGACAGACGACGAAGCACGATCAATAATACATCTGCACGAACTCGGCCTACTCAGTTCAATTTGTATTAATTGAACATCCATTTGTCAGTTATCGGGATGCCACACGCGAGATGGTTTAATACATCTTTAAAAAACAATTAAAATATCACTTGCTTCAACGGTGAAGGAAAACATCGTGAGCAAACCTGCACGCCTGAGAGTTCTCCATAATGTTCCCAAAGGCGTGTGAAGTCTGCCAATCCGCACATGGCCAGCGTGGTGGACTATGGCCAAACCCTTGAGAGGAGACCCGTGCTCTGAAGTGAGCCGGTAATGGGTTGATCATGATGATGATGATAACCTTTTTGGTGCGATCTGTAGGCAGGTGATGATGATACAAATATAGATGTTTTTTTAAACTAACGTGTTATTTGAAAACTTTTGGTAAAATTGACGAATTAACAATTCCGGTTTTAATTATTTGCTTGAAAGCTGGCAACTCAAATATAATGTACTTATTTCTAGTGCAGTGGTAACCCTAAGTGTGTGGTTTGTTGATGAGATTGTATTGCGTTTATACCAGTAATTGAAGACGTTTTAGTAGGTTAATAAATTTACGAGCCCCGTGGTTTATTGCCTAAGAATCTTTACTATGACTTAAAATCTTGAACAGGTTTTAAGTCAATTAGTTAGTTACTAGTAGAATTCTGTCCATTATGTCCATTTCCTAGGTAAGAACTTTTCTGTCACTCAATAAGTTCAAAGTTCTTATAGAACGCAAGCTCACAGAAAACCCCTATTATAATATAATCCTTAATGGATTACTTAAACGACAAATAGTGTGAGTGTGTAATAGTGGTGTGAATTGCTCTAAATACATAGCTAATAATAATTTATAATTGACTATGCGAGACAGTGGTACCTGGTTCGCATTGTATAATATTAAGGTTTCACGGTCAACATCTCGTCTTTCATTGACTGCATGTTTAGACACTTTGTATGCAAGTCAAGATGGCGCAAACATAAAATTAACATTTACGAACACATTAAGGATCTTTCCTTGATGTTCTTGGTAATCTTAGTTGTCATTCAAAGCAGATTTTCACAACTTAGTATAAACTCAAGTCTACCATGCCACTATAGTATTTGCCTCACTATAGTATCAGCCTTTGGTATGCCTGTAAGATTCTTTTATTTTTTATTTGCTACAACTTAGCCCTTGACGGCAATCTCACCTGGTGGTAAGTGATGACGCAGTTTAAGATAGTAGCGGGCGCACGCTATTGCACGGCGCACAGTGTAACTGTCCCAATGCATTAAGAGTGTAGAGGTAGGAGATCCTTGGCTGGATCTTTTTGGTAAGGCGCTTAGCCTCAACGTCATTTAGTCGCTGCTCCTCAAAGGATGCCGCAGCCTTATCTATTGATTTGCGCTACTCTTGCCCCTGCAGCGCAAGTTCCTCCCATCTCCCACTAGGTAAACGACCCGAAATGAGCTTCAATACGTCTTTGAGCCGTAAGAATTGACCACCAGACTTACGTTTTCCCTACTTTAACAGCCTTAGGAAGTCTGGAGTCACTCATACGAACGACATGCCCACACCATCTCAGCTCACATTTCATGAGCATGGCCTCAATCCCGCTTGTCTTAGTACTCCGCAGTATAACAGAGTTGGGTATTCAGTCTTGCCACTTAACGCCCTCGACGGCTATCTCACCTGGTGGTAAGTGATGATTCAGTCTAGGATGATAGCGGGCTAACCTGTTAGGAGTTTGGTAAACCCACGCTCCTAATGGGTTTGTACGCGACATGGTGCCGGAACGCTAAATCGCTTGGCGACACCTCTTTGTCCGTAGGGTGGTGTTTATATAGCGATATGACTGCCAAATTGTTTCTTCTAGCCAATCGCTCTAATCTGTTTGCATTTTTTTATTATTGCCTGTGGTGTACAATATAAGTTCATTCATTAATTCAAGTAAATTGTACTGAAACTGTAGGTGGAATAAATGAATGAATCGTTCAGAGTTTGAATCATCATGATCAACTCATTCTCCGCTCACTACAGAGCACGGGTCTTCTCTCAATATGAGAAGGGTTTGGCCACAGTCCACCACGCTGGCCATGTGCGGATTGGCAGACTTCACACGCCTTTGAGAACATTATGGAGAACTCTCAGATGTTTTCCTTCACCGTTGAAACAAGTGATATTTTAATTGCTTAAAAAACTCCGAAAAGTTACAGGTGCGTGCTTGGGTTCGAACCCCCGACCTCTGATTTGGAGGCGGACGTCCTAACCACTAGGCTATCAGAGTTTGAGTACATCATCATTATTGTAATCAATAAAATAAATACTATTGGCGGGAAAATCAACAGAGTAACTATAAAAAAGTGTTTTTTTTTTTTTAATATACCCTATTAAAAAATTAGTTCCAGTGAAAAAGTAGTGGCTCTGGCCTCGGATGTGAAAATATGAATATAAAATATATAATTATAATATATGTATTTATTTTAGTAGCTCATTCCCACAATTCGTCCGTGTTGATTATTGTAAAAAAATCTGTTGTAATAAACCACGTACTGTTAGTAAAAAGGTTAATCGCTTATCCCGCAGAAATCGCATTAGTTGCGTAAAAACAATTATAGACACCTAAACGCTTTAAAAGTTAGGCCAGTTTATACTTATGAGTCAAAAGGGTCATGACCCCCGAAAATTGCCTCTCACATTTATTTTTACTGTTCACACTAAATATTATATGTATATTTAAATAAAAATATTTTCGCAGAGTCCTAAGGTTACTGACCGATTAACACATTTCATTCTATAACCAAATGTTAATGTTTAAAAAAATGACCTTGTCTTATTACGTCTGGGCTCTTAAAGAAATTGGTTACCACGTGTGAGGTCGTCTATAACGTAAACAAACTTAGTTTTGAAAATCTTGTAACCCGTATTGCATTGTAATAAGATCGAACGTCGATAAATTCAGAACGCCGAATATAGTTGTAAAGCGTATAGAATAGAAGCGCCTTTGTCGAAAGAAAATTGTGTTGATCCGCCGCATAGAACCTTCTTTATTAGGAAGCTTAAAAAGATTAACCTTTAAAAACAAAAACAGAATTCCAGTATCAAAAAAAGTCTTGACTATATTATTTCGATGTAAGCAAATCAAATTAAATTATTAATCTCGAGATCTGTTCACCTGAAGTTCAGTAACCAGAGCAAAGGCAGAACAAGGTTAGCACTGTGCTCTACTGTGTCTTCAGTTGGAAAACTAAAAACGTGAGCGATGACACAATACGAGCTCTCACTTGACCGGTATCGTGTCTGACTCTGAAGCCAGTTTACCGCCAACGCTTGCAAGGGTTCCATGTCAACCGCCTGGCGACGCGTCGGTTAATGCCCGTTAACGTTACGTTAAACATTCCATTTTTAAATAAAAGTGACAGCGCAACTTTTTTTAAATAATAAAAAAAAAAGAGTAATCGTTCGGAAACTTACGTCATAAATTATTATCAAGTGATAAGTGATAGCCGAAAGCGATAAAATCGATTATTTCGTAGATTGATTAAAAGTTTTTTTCGGTGGTTTTTGGTGAAGCGATGCATCAAGGGGAATGTGCATTGCTGAATGTGTTATAATCGAGTTTTGGCTTGATAGAGGTGAGTGCCTTTTAGCGAATCCACATGGTTGAGGTCGATGACTCAAAGTTCGTCACGACTTTATTTTTATAGTTAAGCATAAATTTAATTTGGCCTACGAATGATGGTTTAGTCAAAACAACGTGCAAGTTTAGTAACTTTGTAATTCAACTAAATAACTATTACTATTTTAATTATGAGAGAACCGATAATTTCTTTCCAGGTACACTATATATATAGTTGAAACTAAAACCAATAAATCTTTAAATGTACCATTAAATGTTCTTCATCCTTCCATCAGACCAGACTTTGGCTATACTATATATATTTTGGCTGACTATAGTTTAGAAATTATAAATTTCTTAGATTATTATTTTAATAGTGATCTTTAATAATAATCTAGATACTTCTTTAAGCTTACCATGCCGGGACACGAATCAAGAACTTATAAACACCACCGCAGTGCAAAAAAGATCATAAAAAATTAAATTTAGTTTTAGTTTGTATCTTCTTTGATATCCTCATTAATTACTATGAGTTGACGATATTATGTTGATTAATTGCATTCTTAGTTGAAATAATTAGGTGTGATTAAATTATCCAATTAGAACTACTGCACAAGTATCTCCAAGGGGGCTAAAAATCTAAGACACCATTTTAAATGATTACAGAATTCATTAAATAATTTCTTAATAAACTGTGCCTTCCATAGTGCATTTTATTTCATTATTTTGGATTACAGACTACACAAAAGTTAGCACTAAAAATTGACAGACTAAAATAAACCTTTGAGTTTGTATCTTAATTGGGTTATATTTAGTAATTTTTATGTGATATTTATATGAACTTGCAACACCGTTAGCAGATGTAGGTAAATTGAGAACGAGGTAAATGTAATAAAGAATGCAAAAAGCATGAAGGCAAATGCATTAATGAGCTCAGCCTTCAGAGATAAACAAACTTTTTGGTGCGCTCGTTTTTGCGTGATGTTAGATTTATATTATGTACTAACTAGTCTTTTATGATAAATACTAGAAATATTCTTATGTAAATAGTATGTTATAGAGCATAGAATTTTTCGCAATTAACTGGTTATCTAATGCAATAATCTGGCAGTTTCTTAGTTCATTCAGACATAAGCTCATATAAACTATATTTTTTTCAAATCATCATGATCAACCCATTACCGGCTCACTACAGAGCACGGGTCTCCTCTCAATATGAGAAGGGTTTGGCCATAGTCCACCACGCTGGCCATGTGCGGATTGGCAGACTTCACACGCCTTTAAGAACATTATGGAGAACTCTCAGGCGTGCAGGTTTCCTCACGATGTTTTCCTTCACCGTTGAAGCAAGTGATATTGTTTAAAAACGCACATAACTCCGAAAAGTTAGAGGTGCGTGCCCGGATTCGAACCGTCGACCTCTGATTAGGAGGCTGACGCCCTAACCACTGGGCTATCACCGCTTCTTATTAATATTAATTAGTTATTATTTAATGGTAGAAAGAATGGCCCTCATGCCATTGTTTCTCCCATTTTAAGTTCAAAAGCCTTAAAATTATTTATTTTCTTTCTAAATAAACAAGCTATCTTACTCAAAAACATTTTATCAAATCTAACTAGGTAGGTAATTAAGGAGGAAAGTGCGTTCAATACACGTACGTGCGTTCAATACAAGTGACACCTACTCCTACTCTCTCTCAGGTTCACCTCTTTTAAGAAGTAGGTTGCCAATATTTTTTAGTCATGATCAACCCATTACCGGCTCACTACAGAGCAAGAGTCTCCTCTCAATATGAGAAGGGTTTGGCCATAGTCCACTACGCTGGCCATGTGCGGATTGGCAGACTTAACACGCCTTTGAGAACATTATAGAGAACTCTCAGGCGTGCAGGTTTCCTCACGATGTTTTCCTTCACCGTTGAAGCAAATGATATTTTAATTTTTAAAAACGCACATAACTTCGAAAAGTTAGAGGTACGTGTCCGGATTCGAACCGCCGACCTCTGATTAGGAGGCTGCCGCCCTAACCACTAGGCTATCACCGCTTCTTAGTATTTTAGTAACACCTACTTCCTAGATTTTTTAGTAACACCTACTACCCTAAATACTTATAATTAAACAAAGTAAACTTGCCAGATCACAGTGAAATTATTTTTGCAAATTAGTATTTGTAGTAGTTGTAATGTTTCGAGTGTTTACTAAAAAATATAGGCAACTAGCTTTTACCATTAAATAAGTCATTACCAATTACCGTTAATTAAGTTAAAAGCCATTAAATAAGTATCAAGGATAATTACGATAGAAATGAATCAATATGATAAATATATTTTTACAATACATTTTTTGCTTCCTAAAGTATCTTAAAAGTATCCTATATTACTTCTTATACCTCCAAGGATATGACGTGTACAAAGTTTCATGATTATCGGTTGAGTAGTTAAATTTACATTTATTATATAAAATTAGTTGTTTATGTACTTATTTTGATGCTTGTTTTTGTGAAATAAAGAATTTATTTATTTATTTAAAATATGATTATTTAAGTGTACTTTTAACTTGGTTAAGGCTGTAAACAATTTTGTGGTAAATCGATTTTTAGTAGTTTAATAATTTAAACTGGCTTAGGAAACGATAAATAGTAAAGCGATCATTCCAATTCGTTTGTACAAATGCCTGCATAGACAAACTCAACGTTAATCTAGAAATGAAAGTGGATCTATAAGTTTTGACAATTTTTGAAATGAATAGAGATCTAATGCCGCTTTTTATTTACCAATAAATAAGTCAACGAGTTCCGGCACAAAGAGAAAATAGCTCTCTCTTCGGGTTTTTATAAATTTAGACACGATTTTGATAATCCTAAATTCCTATATATACTATTCCTGTATACGAGTATATTGTAAATTTGAAAGCGTGGATGTTTGTTACTGAATAATATGCAAAAACGGCTCAACCGATTTGTATGAAAAAAGGCATGCAAATAACCTTTGACATGGAAAAGAACATAGGCTACCTTTTATCCTGAACCCTTAAGTAGTTCCTGAGAGAAAATTGAAAATTCGATCCTGGTCGAGGATCGAGGATCGGCCGTTCCGGAGGAGTATTTTCCGGGAACAAACATTGTGACACGAGAATTTTATATATAAGATTATAATATAATTATTATACATCTAATCAAAAAGATCGATCAATTAATCAATCTTCAGGCAATACATATACTTAGTAATGCCATCCTTATCAATAAGGAAGAGTAGGAAAAGGACAGCACTACTATATCTACATACAAACTACGTTCCTATGTTATAGGATTACATTGATTATTAATTTGGAGCGTTAATTGACATAGAGCTAGGTCAGGGTGTCAAGTACCGGTCAGTCCATAGTTAGTATCAATCTAGAGAAACCTTCCTTAGCTTGACAATTTTATCAATGGTGAGTATATATTTATGTCGATTTCAAGTTCAAATGTGAAAAAGCCGATCTTGTATTAATACTACCTCGTAAGCTTTCGCCTGTAGTTAGGAACCAAAGTAGAAAGACTTCGTGTTGTTAAAATACTTTTAATAACGTTTCTATAAATATTCCATTAACAATATTTTCAGTCAACTGCTTGAACTCCAACCTCCGTGGCGCAGCGCGTGCGCTGTTGCATTTTAAAGTTGGAGATCCTGGGTTCGATTCCCGGCTCGAGTCTGATCTGGTGGGAGGCTTCGGCCGTGGCTAGTTACCACCCTACCGACAAAGACGTGTCGCCAAGCGATTTAGCGTTCCGGTACGATGTTGTGTAGAAACCAATTAGGAGTATGAGTTTATATACCCCTAACAGGTTAGCTCGCTACCATCTTAGACCTCATCATCACTTGCCATCAGGTGAGATGCAGTCAAGGGCTAACTTGTGGTGAATAAAAAAAAAAAAACCGCCATCATGTCATATGTCAAAAGTGACCGATGACCACAGATCATATACTAAAGTCAGGCAATACTCCTTGTTACCTTTCACATGATACCGTCGAAATTAAAGTTAGATATCTGATTTTTAGATAATAACCTTTTAATTTGGTAAATTGTGCTTTATATCCAGGCGTAATTTTATTTATTCATTTTTAATGTTTTGATATATTATGATAACACAGTAATATAGGTATCTTATGAAATAACCAATTAGTTTTAAAATTTTATGTTTTCGTGGTTTACTACTAGTTAGCCCTTGACGGCAATTTCACCTGGTGGCAAGTGATGCAGTCTAAAATGGAAGCGGGCTAACTTGTTAAGATTATGGTTAACATATACTTTGGTTTCCACGTGACATCGTTCCATAACGCTCAATCGTTTAGCTAAACGTATTTGTCGGTATGATGGTAACTAGCCATGGCCAAAGCTTCTCACCAGACCAGACCGGGAATCGAATCCAGGACCTCACTTGCTGGAAATGGAGAAACAGCAATTCTACTATTACCAATCAATAAAAACTTTCTTGACGGCTTATTGATAACGAATTGGGAAGTATTAGAATTTTACATGTTATGTTTTAATAAATTTATATATAGAAATAAGAGCAAATTAGTGCGAATTAACAGTAATTAGCGAATATTTATAATGTGAATTAAATTTCATGAGTTAATTAATTTATTATTTCGTAGCAAATTAGAGGAAAGCAGGTACTAGTCACGCCCGAAGTAACAAATAGCGGCCTCGTTATGAAGTCACTTCTCGTAGTCCTTTCAACAGTACTCAGTCGTCAATGAACGAACGAAGTCGCAGGAATGAAACAAGCTTACAACCGAGTGGGGCTCGAGTCAGGTCTGGCACACCCAACGACAAAACCATGTTACCAAGCCCCGTTCCGTCACTATGTCACGTAAAAACCAATTGGTTTTTAAAACTCCGAAACGTTAGAGGTGCGTAACTTTTCGGAGTTATGTGCGTTTTTGAACAATTAAAGTATCACTCGCTTCAACGGTGAATGAAAACATCGTGAGGAAACCTGTATGACTGAGAGTTTTCCATAATGTTCTTAAAGGCGTGTGAAGTCTGCCAATCCGCACATGGCCAGCGTGGTGGACTATGGCCAAACCCTTCTCATATTGAGAGAAGTCCCGTGCTCTGTAGTGAGCCGGCAGTGGGTTGATCACGATATAATATATAGATATTGTATAATATAATTGTGGATAGAAAATAATAGTCTCGGTTGGATAATCATGTGCTAAATTTTAAATCAATCGAGTTGGTGAAAGATGTTTTGAAAAACTGTACTCTTTACGACATATTACGCATTATATTGGTATTATGTTGGTGGTCCTGGGTTCGATTCCCGGCTCGTGTCTGGTTCGGTGGGAGGCTTTGGCCGTGGCTAGTGACCACCTTACCGACAAAGACGTGTCGCCAAGCGATTTAGCGTTCCGGCACGATGTCGCGTCGAAACCAATTAGAAGTGTGGGTTTAACATACCCCTAACAGGTTAGCCCGCTAACATCTTAGACTGCATGTCATGACTGGTTTTTTCATATTAACGGGAATGCCAGTTAAAACAAATGCCAGCCAAAACTCATAACTCATATATATATATATATATATATAATACCCTAATCGGTTTTTATACGGTATTGTATCTATTGATATAAATCGACTAGCCCAGAGAGAGATATTGTTAAAGAAAAACATGATAATTACGTAATGATCTTTACTAATATTATAATATTATAAACGCGCAAGTTTGTATCTACATTATAACCCGAACTCATACAGGCTGTATTTTAC
This sequence comes from Lasiommata megera, assembly GCA_928268935.1. Lineage (NCBI taxonomy): Eukaryota > Metazoa > Arthropoda > Insecta > Lepidoptera > Nymphalidae > Lasiommata > Lasiommata megera. The sequence goes on along the minus strand of OV743322.1, from coordinate 14,986,117 downwards.
GTTTTATAAGAGAAAAATGTAAGTTTGACTGTATGAAGAGGTCATGGTAATACGATCATAGACAAAAATATAGCTTTTAAAATTGATTATTTGGGCTACTTATTTTTATATGGATAGATTCGAAGTTATTCCAACCTTTTATATTAGATTCGGTTACAGTGTTGATTTAACTCGGTTTTTATATCGGATATCCGATAGATTCGGTTACAGTTATCGAACTTCATACAACCGCTAGGGTACAGTTCGTTTCCATGCCACTTGGCCCATCGTTCTATTTGCGCTTTTGTGAGAAACTCCACCCTCAAACATTGATTAAGGTTACCTAATTGGGTAACCTTATTCTATTAAGTTGGCACCTAGTTAGGTTAGTGTGACTAATTATAATTAAAACCGCGTAAATAACCGCAACGGCTCTACGGACTTCACCTATTTATCGTTACCAAGTAATAACTGTGTTATTTATTTTTCATTTTTGGGACACAATATGAGTTTATTAAACATGGCTTTTTTAATTTTGTTATTCTATAGTAAAATTCAAATTTTCAAAATCAAATAATCTTTATTCAAGTAGTCCTTTAAAAGGCACTTTTGACACGTGAATAATTTACATAGTAGTGATTTGATGGTGATAACTACATTCGTAAACAATAAACAGCAAGTATAATTTGCTATATTCCGCCGACAACCGGGAGATTTGTATAATATAACACCACACAAAATCTTCCACTAGAACCTCTACGTACGTTTCGACCCGACACCGGATCATCCTCGGGAGATGTTGACTTCACAAGTAAGAAAAGTAAAGCGAGTTTTTACTTTTCTCGTTTCCTTAGTTTCGTCGAGCCCTAGGGCTTAAAATTTTTTCTGGCAGAGCTTCTTCCCGAAGCTCGCCAAACAGCCCGGTTACGCGGCAACCAATAGGGTTAGCACAGCTAATAGACAGTCCGAAAAAAAATGTGGTATCTCATTCGCAGCCATCTAAAAAGGGAACCCTTAAAAATGTATATGCTGTCATTTGCATGTTTCTTTCACTGTAATTATGTTACGGTAATTACCTAACAGCCTTACTAAGGAGTTTTATAATGAATAGCCATTGAGCTAGTTAGTTTTCTAAGTATTTTAGACATCGTCTTGGGCTATTTCGTTCTGAATACGAGAAGCAGATCTGTATTCACTTCCTGTTATCAAGAGGGAATGTTAACAAAAACCAAACAACATTAATATCGTATTTTAAGTAAATCTAAAAACACAAAAACAGATAAAAGATTAAAAACTATCCGAAAATACATAATAACTAATAATTGGCAATTAGAAATATGAAAGTAAACGTTTTCCATAGATGCTTTGAAAGAATATTTAAAAAATAAATTAAAGAATTTTTTTTCCGATTGAACTCCAAATAAAAAACCCAATAGTTGCTATGTATTATATATATATATATATATATATATGTCAATTTAATTTCTAAATACCAGTTTCTTTATGTTGTCTAAAATGAAATTCTAATAGTTTTTCATAGCAATGTCCTTTTTATATTTATAATTATTAGTGGTTCCTATTCTAGTTTCAAAAGGAAAATTGATGCTTCACTTCGAAGTCGCAGAGTTCATGTTGATGCACGTGCAAACTCGCACAATTTCTACGTGTCCACAGCACATCCAATAGGCCTCATGGTAACCCTACACGCAATAAAGATATTTTGAAGGGCTATCGGCGCGGAGTACTCGCCTGTCGGTAAATATTATAAATAATGATGTCACCATTGGTTTCTGTTTACAATTACTGATACGTGAGCGCCATTGTTAAACTTTCCTGTCTAATGCTGGAATTGTATACATGTTATATAATGACCAGTGAGAATGCATCCACTGAATTTGGATCTCTCGAGTCTCGAATGTTCGATCGAGTTCGAATTTCATTCGTTTTAAAAACCTTACAGTTGGTTGGTGAAGACTATGTTTACTTTATGTCAGATCGCGGGAACGCCCTTCCAACTTTTGTTAAATGCGTTCTTATATTAAATTTAACCAGTTTTCAATAAGCAATTACCAATAAAATATCTAAAACTATTTTACCATCATCATCATCATGATCAACCACTGCCGGCTCACTACAGAGCACGGGTCTCCTCTCAATATGAGAAGGACTGACGCCCTAACCACTAAGCTATCACCGCTTCAAACTATTTTACCAATTACCAATAAAATATATAAAGCTGATAGCCTCTAACTTTTCGGAGTTATGTGCGTTTTTAAACAATTATAATATCACTTGCTTCAACGGAGAAGGAAAACATTGTGAGGAAACCTGCATGCCTGAGAGTATTCCCATAATGTTCCTGAGAGCGCGTAAAATTCGCGCTTAACCAGCGTGCTGTGCGGTTCCAAGTTCGCTCCCGGGCGAACGCAATTTAGGAATTTCTTTGGTCTGAACCAGCCTACCGGCAAAGACGAGCAGCTAAGCGTTTTCAGCGTTCCGGTACGATGACGCAAAAAAACTATTATTATAACTGCCGTAAGCGCGCGTGCGCTGTCACATTATAAAGTTGGAGGTCCTGGGGTTCGATTCCCAGCTCGAGTCTGGTCTGGTGGGAGGCGTCGGCCGTGGCTAATTATCACTCTACGTGTCGTCAACGATTTAGCGTTCCGAAGCAGAAACTAATTAGGAGTATGAGTTCACCATACCCCTTTTTTTTTGTTGACGGAGGTAAATCTCCTGCTGACATACCCACCCGACTTGCTGGGGAAGATTTCGGGTTATATGGGATTTCTACCCACTAAAACCCCCTCAGTGGCCACCATCAGCATACCCCTAACAGGTTAGACCGCTACCATCACAGATATTGTCACTTATCATCAGGTGAGATTACAGTTAGACTTCATGATCAACCCATTACCGGCTCACTACTGAGCACGGGTCTGCTCTCAATATGAGAAGGATTTGGCCATAGTCCACCACGCTGGCCATGTGCGGGTTGGCAGACTTCACACGCCTTTGAAAACGTTATGGAGAACTCTCAGGCGTGCAGGTTTCCTCACGATGTTTTCCTTCACCGTTGAAGCAAGTGATATTTTAATTGCTTAAAAACGCACATAACTCCGAAAAGTTATAGGTGCGTGCCCGGATTTGAACCGCCAACCTCTGTTTAGGAGGCTGACGCTCTAACCACTGGGCTGTCACCGCTTCGGTGAGATTACAGTTAGACTTACTTTCAGTTAAATAAAATGTACAACTAATTAGCTAATGACCCCGTGCCTTATCATCGAGAAGCGTGAACGGGTGAAGACATAAAAGACGCTGTTTATTGCACACGGCAGGCCGAATGACTCAATTTGCATTCAACGGTTTCATAACATACCTTTTTATATCATATAGAATACTTAGTTAACATGTTTGTCTTGCGTTTACAAAAATAGCACCAGTGTTTCTTCCCAAATGTCTTAAAAATATATTTTGCAGTTATAATAATTGTTTTTTTTTTTGCGTCATCGTACCGGAATGCTGAACAAGATTGGCAACTCGTCTTTGCCGGTAGAGAGACAAAGAAACATTTATCTATTTATCTATTGGGAATGCAATGTCTTAAATTAAAAAATAAATAAATAATACTTTAATATTTACATTGTATACCCCACTTACTTAATTTAGCATGTATTACTAAAATGTAAGTAATTTAACGAAAATAAAGAAAAAAATAAACAATACAAATAATATAATAAAAGCGATTTAAGAATAGATAATTAACTAATATTAACTTATTAAAAAATATTGAGTTACAAAGCGAAATACTTAACCGAGATTAAGGATATAGAAAATGTAAGAAAATGAAAGAGTATTTCTCAGCTTTATAGTAAACACAATATGGAAACCGCAGAATAGATTTCTAGTAGGTAGAGACGATTTTTAGATGCCATACGTCCTAGCTTTCTGGAAATACAGAAAATAGTAACAATTACTCCACTATACTGAGGTCTAACTTTCTAATCACAAACTCAATCAATCACTAACTTTTTTTGGTCTGGTGGGAGGCTTCGGCCGTGGCTAGTTACCACCCTAACGACAAAGACGTGTCGCCAAGTGATTTAGCGTTCCGGCACGATGTCGCATAGAAACCAACTAGGAGCGTGGGTTTACCATACTTCTAACAGTTTAGCCCGCTACCATCCTAGACAGCAACATCACTTACCACCAGGTGAGATAGCCGTCAAGGGCTACCTTGTAGTACATAAAAAAAATGGTAGAAAAATTAAATAAAGGGTTTACTAAAATCTAAATGGACTTATTATCGTACTTTTCACTAAACTAGGTTTTGGTCCGGATGACATCCATATGGATGTCATCCGGACCATCGTAACACAGCGTAACCTGTGGACATCCATATGGATGTCCACAGGTTACGCTGTCGCAACCAATAGGGTTAGTACAGCTAATAGTCAGACCGAAAAAAAAATTACTTCCTTAAAATCACAAAACGATCCACTATCCATAAGAAATGATAGTGAAAAATTGTATTACATTACGCAAGTATTGTATTAACTCAGCTAAGTAAACAGACGGCGATGCGTCGAGTAGTTACGTATCTCACAATAGACCTTAACAACTTTGCCATTATGCCTTTGTGTAAATAACACTAGTGTCGTGCACAACGTTCTGTTTTCGTCGTATCTTTCTTCAGAAGCATTATCAGCATCATCCTTAGCCTAAAACTAACAGTGGTTATGACTCTTTAAAAAAATCACACAAAGAGGATATAAACAATCAACTTGGCAACTAAAAGTACTCTATCAGTAAAAACATATACATAAGTACGAAGAAGTTATACTTCTTTGGCATCATTAAAAATAGTTTTAAATGCAGCAAATAATTAATTGCATAAAAGGACGGGAAAAGGATACTCAACACAGTCAAGACCAATTAAATAAATAAATATTTATTGAACTGCAACATTATCATATATATCATCATGCCCCTGAAATAATAAGGCATTGGTTTAAGCTGGATTGATACATTTGTTTTCATTTATTATTTATTATTTTTTTTTTTTCAAAATTTTATAATCTGTAATTTATTTACTTTATATAAGTCACAATTTATTTGTTTGTCATCCGAGCGTCAAGCGTAAAATTAATTTGTTAATATCTGCGAATTGGGGCCCCACGACACAGGATTACCTAGTGTGGGTCCCAACGGATGTGCTAAGCTTTGGAAAGTTGTTTTTTGGCAAATAAATATTTTTTAATTTTTTTTTTTTTTTCATTGTAACATAAATACTCTCATTATTCGAGACTTAATGAGCGGATAAGCTTGAGGGCAGCTTCGACCTGTGACTTTATGTTACAGTGATACGCGAATATCATAAAAGTGACTCATCATTTTATCGTAACGCGCCTAAAGTATAACTTCAGACATCTGCATTATTTGACATGATGTATTTGAAAGGCACAGAAATCCTTCGTGGTTGAGTGTAAGAGTAAAGATGACGGACATTTTGGGCATATCAATGCATAAGTTTCAATAAAGTGATTTAATTCCGTGCTTAAATAGTTAATTCGTTTATTTTTTATAGTAAGGGTATTTGGAAGAAGTCTGTTCCACTTAACTTTTATACGTTTATAATAAGAAAATAAACAGTTAACATGTTTTCATATAATTGTCTTAATATAATTTTAAGTGGCATGTGAGATGGTGATAACAAAAAGAAAATTTACCTGGCTAAGTTTGTTGTGGGCTTCTTCTTAGACCGGGGCGCGTTTGGAACCCTCCTAGCTTTAGTTTTAAGTTTACGAATGTAGTTATCACCATCAAATAACTACTATGTAAATTATTGACGCGTCAAAAGTGCCTTTTAAAGGACTATTTGAATAAAGATTATTTGAATTTTGAATTTTTATTTTTTTAGTGACAAATAATAAATGTGGTTCCTTATTATCGAAGTGTAGTTTAATAGAGCCACATATGGCTAGATTTTGCATCTGAATGTATGGAGAAGTTATCGCCAAGAATCTAGGCCACGTACGCCAGCGTTGCAGGTATAAGATTAACTTGGATATTACACAGAATACTTACTACAACCGACGTTTTTATACGCAGCGATTGCTATCTGACCTCCGAAAGTTATAAAGGGCGATGTAGATAATATGTTAGTACAATTCGCCATATAGGGTAAACGATTAATCATTCAAACCGCCAGCCAGCTGTTTACGTGCTGAAAAGGACCGAGGAATAATAGAAGAAAAGATAGTAGATCTGACCTCCTCATGTCGCATTATAAAGTTGGAGGTCCTGGGTTCGATTCCCGGCTCGAGTCTGGTCTGGTGGAAGGCTTCGGCCGTTTCTAGTTACCACGCTACCGACGAAGACGTGTCACCAAGCGATTTAGCGTTCCGACACGATGTCGCGTGGAAACCAATTAGGAACGTGGGTTTACCATACTCCTAACAGGTTAGCCCGCTACCATCCTAGACAGCATCATCACTTACCACCAGGTGAGATTGCCGTAGAAGGCTACCTTGTAGTGCATAAAAAAAAAGTGTTTACTTAAACCTTAAATGGACTTATTATCGTACTTTTCACTAAACCAGGTTTTGGTCCGGATGATATCCATATGTTATTATAATCTTTGCAGCGCTTTAGACGTTAAACATTCCCAAGTGGCATGTGAAATGGTGATAACGAATTAATGATATAAAAATGAATTAATGAATTGAATAATGAATTTAATAGATCGATTTTTTGACCGATTCTTAACCTGAAATAATCGAGTATAGGTTTGAAAAGTAACCCTGTTTAATATATTAAATTCGCAATACAAAAAATATATTTTTGAGTGGAATTGACATAATTAAATTGTAAATTAAAATTAAAAAAAATTTTATAGATCGATTTTTCTATCTAGCTCTGAAATAATTACTTATAAATATATATAAAAGTCAATCATGATCAACCCATTACCGGCTCACTACAGAGCACGGGTCTCCTCTCAATATGAGAAGGGTTTGGCCATAGTCCACCACGCTGGCCATGTGCGGATTGGCAGACTACACACGCCTTAGAGAACATTATGGAGAACTCTCAGGCGTGCAGGTTTCCTCACGATGTTTTCCTTCACCGTTGAAGCAAGCAATATTTAAAAAAAAAAAAAATCTGGACTGTATATAAAAGTAACCCTGTTTAAATATATCAAACTCAAATTAATAAAAGTAGTTTAGTTTGAGTTTCGTAAGAGTTAACTACGCCTATCTTTTTAGACGAATGTTTACTTATCAGTTTCTCATAAACAGATACAATGGTGGGAAATATTAATACAGTAGGCTAACCGCTTCGTAACTTTCCCACCTCGCGCTTGAGGAGTAGCTACCTATAATGGCTAGGAAAGCGAAATTCACATAGTAATTTCCTTAAAAAAAACTGTTTAACCACCTTTTTACGAGTATCTATTTGAATTAATCAATCAATCATAAACTTTATTCAAATAATCCTTTAATAGTACTTTTGATGGGTCAATAACTTACATAGTAAATCAAAATCAAAATGTGCCTGTTAAAATACATCGCATCTAGTTGCCTGCCTGTTTGTTACCTGGCTAGTTACAAAACTAGCAGAGTCGAGCCGGGAATCGAATCTAGGACCTCCAACTTTATAATGTGACAACGCACGCGCTGCGCTACGGCTCGTCAAACTACAAGATACTCCACGATGAAAGGCGTAATATGTCGTAAACAGTTTTTCAAAACATCTTTCACCAACATGATTGATTTAAAATTTAGCACACGATTATCCAACCGAGACTATTCTTTTCTATCAACAATTATATTATACAATATCTATATATATCGTGATCAACCCACTACCGGCTCACTACAGAGCACAGAACTCGTCCCAATATGATAAGGGTTTGGCCATAGTCCAGTCTTCAGTCCATTATGCAGTCTAAGATGGTAGCGGGCTAACCTGTTAGGGGTGCGCTTGTTCCATACCTGATCCTAATTGCTTTCCTTTTTCTATCCACAATATAAAACAATATCTATATATATCGTGGTCAACCCACTACCGGCTCACTACAGAGCACGGGACTCCTTTCAATATGAGAAGAATTTGTCCATAGTACCGTCTTCAGTCCATGATGCAGTCTAAGATGGTAGCGGGCTAACCTGTTAGGGGTATGGTTGATCCATATTGATTTTTGCGTAGTTAAAAAAGACGGTGTTTAAGTACAAACGTGTGCAATGGATGTGTTTATAGAGGCCTGTCGTGTGGCTGCAAGGTGCGCCGGGGCGTGGCCGGCGGGGGCCTGACCCATATGCCGGGTGCGTACCCGCGTGCTAGAGCGTGTCGCCGCTCAGGGATAGGGAATTCCGCTTTTATATTACTATAATACCAACCAGCTGTTTTATTATAAACTGCTGTTGAGTTGGTGTGTTTGTTTGTCTTCCAATCACGAAGCAATGGATTATTAAACCGACGACCTTGAAATAATTACAGGATAATCTGTAAAGTAAACGGAGTAAATACACATTTTGACTTTCAAGGAACCCGTGCAGAATTCTGGGATAACAACTATCCGATGTGTTTCTATTTAATTTAATTCGTTTATTCCTCGATGACAGTTGTCGCAAAGTAACGCCTGCTTCTATTCATTAAAATTGATTTAAAAAAATCGCTATAGTTTAATCTTACAAGACATCGTACCATAATCGGAATTCGCTGTTAAATCGAATATGTAAACTGGCCATAGCATATAAGTTAAGCTTACTCACAATATGTTTTCAACTAATCGTTTAGCTTCTAACCACGTAAATCCGCGCTTACTCATCGGGCATTACGCCATGCCTCGCACGATGGGTCACTTCGCTCTTTTCGGTACGCGTAACGCCGGGCTTTGACTTAGCTAACCAAGGTCAGATGACCTACGTAAGTATATATTTCATAGGCGTAAGTTTAAACTGTAACAACTTCACCCAAAATAAGTAGGAACCTAAAAATAGAATATTACAACCGTCGATGATTGCACGTTATAAAAATTAATATATAGTCAATGTCATTTAGGATTATGTAGCTAAGCATTTTTAAGTTATGAGATTTAATCATATAGATAAACGTTAGTGATAAGTTAGATTAATTATTTATTGGCTTTGAACTTTATTAATAAGTATGGTTATTATTAATCAAATTCAAAAGAATCTTTATTAAATTTCTGTAATATAAACTTACTTCGCAACTTCGCAACTCGTTGCGAAGTTGAAGTGGCAATGGACGGGACACCGTCCATCGGAGAACCGATGGACGTTGGGGTCCCAAGGTGCTGGAATGGCGACCCCGCACCGGTAAACGTAGCGTTGGTCGACCCCCAACAAGGTGGACAGACATCAGACGAGTCGTAGGGAGCCGCTTGAAGCAAGTGGCCCAAGACCGTGGGCATTGGAACTCCCTACAAAAGACCTATGTCCAGCAGTGGACATTAATCGGTTGTTAATGATGATGATGGTGATAAACTTATTTTAATAATAAATATGATACAGAAATTTGATAGATAGATAGATATACTCTTTATTGCACACTACAAACTTGAATTCAAAATAAATAAAACAAAAAATTCAATAAAAAAAACGTAATGTGCAAAGACAGTCTTATCGCTAAAAGCGATCTCCTCCAGACAACCTTTTGTGAAAGGAAAGTGTTAAAAGGAGAAGGGGTTAGTGCAATAGCTAATAGAATATAATAGAAATTACACATACAGATATAAATTACTAAAAAAAATTATATATATAAATAAATAAATATATACATAAATAAATAAATAAATATTTATATATTTTTCATTTATAATTAACTTAAATGATATTATTTTAAAGTTTATAGCTTGTTACTGTAGCAGGGTTTAACAGTGTCTTCCCAGTTTCCCGGTTGGGTTTACAAACAAAGATGAAGTGCCGTGCCGTATCAAGATTGACGAAGTGTACACAAAACGTTCCTGAGTCTTTGTTCTGGTTTTACTATGGTTTAAGGAGGTTGTTGGCCATATTAAAAATATAATACGGGTTTACGCAGAATTTTTATGTATAAAATATGTTTATGAAGCATATAATTATCGCTATGTAGAATGGCGGCTATTAAGCGGTGATTGCCTAGTGGTTAGGGCGTCAGCCTCCTAATCAGAGTTCGGTGGTTCGAATCCGGGCACGCACCTATAACATTTCGGAGTTATGTGCGTTTAAATTAAAATATCATTTACTTAAACCGTGAAGGAAAATATCGTGAGGAAACCTGCACGCCTGAGAGTTCTCCATAATGTTCCCAAAGGCGTGTGAAGTCTGCCAATCCGCACATGGCCAGCGTGGTGGACTATGGCCAAACCCTTCTCATATTCACATTTCCTTCACATATGATGATGATGATGATGAGAATGGCGGCTATTCTTTGCCGTCGGCTAAGAATTATAGAATTTACTAAATGTTATTTCGAAAAACAAAAGATAAAAACTTATAGATTTGTCCCGACGACCACCTTCGTTATGTAAAGTGTACTCAGTGACATTATAAAGTTGGAGTTGGGATTCGATACCCGGCCCAATTCTGGTTTGATGGGAGGCCGCGCCCGTGGCAACTCCACCTAACTAACAAAGCCGTGTGGCTAAGCTGTTTAGCGTTCCTGTACGCTAAGCAGCGCAAAGTTGCGCAAAAAAACAAGATTTTACCGTACAGATTAGCCCGCTACCATCCTAGACTGCATAAAATTCAAAATTCAAATTCAAATAATCTTTATTCAAATAGCACTTCAAAAGGCACTTTTGACGCGTCAATAATTTACATAGTAGTGATTTGATGGTGATAACTACATTCGTAAACTTAAAACTAAAGCTATGAGGGTTCCAAACGCGCCCCGGTCTAAGAAGGAGCCCACAACAAACTTAGCCAGGTAAATTTTCTTTTTGTTATCACCATCTCACATGCCACTTAAAATTATGTTCAGAGTTATCTTATTAAAGCAATATTCCATACCAATGCTTTTTTATCATTTACATAATTCTTTACACTATATTAGGACTTTTACACAAGCTTACGTCCTATATAAACTTTTAACTTTGAACTTATTGAGAGATCATCACTCACCACCAGAAGAGATTTCAGTTAAGAACTAACTTATAGAGAAATAAAAAAGGTACCCAGTCATTATAGTCTCACAATGCCTTGCGTCACTGAGAAACTCGATCTTTGTTCAGACGAACAGAGTCAGAACGTGTTTTGTTACCTTTTGTAGCTTTATAGGGTTCCGTTGATAAACCGGCTAAACGAATCTCAATCCAAATATGTCGATCATCATCATCATCATGAACAACCCATTGCCGGCTCACTACAGAGCACAGGTCTCCTCTCAATATGAGAAAGGTTTGGCCATGTCCACCACGCTGGCCATGTGCGGATTGGCAGACTTCACACGCCTTTGAGAACATTATGGAGCTAACTCTCAGGCGTGCAGGTTTCTCACGATGTTTTCCTTCACCGTTGAAGCAAGTAAACGCACATAACTCCGAAAAGTTAGAGGTACGTGCCCGGATTCGAACCGCCGACCTCTGATTAGGAGGCTGACGCCCTAACCACTAGGCTATCACCGCTTTAATATGTCGATAGTACCTATTAATAATTACTGATATATTACATTGTGGCAGATGGGCAAAAGCACACCGACTTTGATCCTCTAAAACAATTCCATATTACAAGAAATACGAATCCGTTTATTCTGTCAAGTTTTTTGCACATTCAGAAATTCTTTTTTTTTTTTCATTATGTTTCTCTAAATCGTTTAGTTTTTATAATGAAAAACTTCAACGAATACAATATATACATACCAAAAAATTGATTTATAGATTTTTATGTAAAAATTTCATAATAAAAACACCGAAGTTTGGACCTAGTGCCAATTTTGTTGTACATACCTTGTACCTAAATATGTAAAGTAAATTGACAAGTCTAAATATAGTTCCTTTTTATGTATTACTAAAGTGTAAAAATTTCAGAATTAAAAGACAGGAGGGTTTGACCTAGTGCAAGTTCTGTTGTACCTACCCTCTTTTTTTTTGGATTATTTTTCTCTAAATCGGTTAGTTTTTATAATGAAAAACTTCAAAGAATAGAATATATACATACCAAAAATATAATTTATAGATGTTTGTGTAAAAATTTCAGAAGAAAAACACAGGAGGGTTAGCCTTGTACAAGTTATGTTGTATCTAAATATCTAAACTAAATCAAGTTGTCAAGTATGAAAATAGTGCAATCTATGTTAACTAACTGTAAACTAACTAACTAACTAACTGCTGTGTAAACTAACGTTTCCTTCAGCAGTGCGAACCACGGAACCCACGTTGCGCGCGTCAGATTCGTGTTTTATGTGTAATATATAAACCAAATTTGATATACCAAATACTGTAACTGGATTTATTGCTATTTAAAGGGTTCTGGTCAGGGTTGGACGTTGGGGTCCCAAGGTGCTGGAATGGCGACCCCGCACCGGTAAACGTAGCGTTGGTCGACCCCCAACTGGTAAGGTGTACAGACGACATCAAACGAGTCGCAGGAAGCCGCTGGAAGCAAGCGGCCCAAGACCGTGAGCATTGGAACTCCCTACAAAAGACCTATGTCCAGCAGTGGACGTCAATCGGTTGATAATGATGATGAAAGGGTTCTGAAGCTGTGATAGCCTAGTGAAGCGGTGATAGCCTAGGTTAGGACATCCGTCTCCTAATCAGAGGTTGGGGGTTCGAACCCGGGCACACACCTCTAAGTTCTCGGAGTTATGTGCGTTTTTAGCAAATTAAAATATAACTTGCTTCAATGGTGAAGGAAGAAATCGTAAGGAAACCGGCATGTCAGAGAGTTCTCCATAATGCCGGTAATGGGTTTATTATGATGTTGATGATGATAATGAAAGGGTACGATTCCCGACTCGAGTCTGGCCTGGTGGGAGGCTTTGGCCGTGGCTAGTTACCACCCTACCGACAAAGACGTGCCGCCGATTAAGCGTTCCGGCACGATGTCGCGTAGAAACCAATTAGGAGTATGGATTTACCCCTAACAGGTAAGCCCGCTACCATCTTAGACTGCATCATCACTTACCATCAGGTGAGACGGTAAGTGATGATGCACGTCATGGGCTAACTAGTGGATAAAACAAAATCCCTTCAACCCTGTTGTACGGTGCACCGTAGTAACATGCCGGATATAAATAAAATTTACACAGTAGTGATTTGATGGTGATAACTACATTCGTAAACAATAAACAGCAAGTATAATTTGCTATATTCCGCCGACAACCGGGAGATTTGTATAATACAACACCACACAAAATCTTCCACTAGAACCTCTACTCACGTTTCGACCCGACACCGGATCATCCTCTGGAGATGTTGTCTTCACAAACGAGAAAAGTAAAGTTACTTTTCGCGCTTGTGAAGAGCGCTGAGTCGGCGGAATATAGCAAATTATACTTGCTGTTTGTTGTTTATCATGGACTTCCGCAAAGTAACGCCCGCTTCTGTTCATTATTTGGATATAAATAACATAAATGGGATTTGGGAATGATTTGGGGATGGGAAGGATTTTTACCTTTCGGCAATCGAAGGTAAAAATCCTTGTCATGCCGTTCGTAAGCCGAGCAATAACCGTTAAATAACAATATACATCGATGTTTTTATCGCATACATAATCATTTCGATATGCCGTGCTCGCTTGATTAGAATCTTTTCGTGTTCGCGATCTCAGAGTGGAGTGTACTAGAAAGAGAACAAAATGTCGCATAATACTCTGTCGGCGATTAAAGATATTAATCATCGTAAAGATAAATATTGGACAGTAATTTATGGTGTAACACATTAGCATTCGACTCCTAATACGTCGGGACCGCGGTCAGGCGCTGGCTGCTAATAAAAGAAAGTCTGCGTTCGAAAGTAAACAAATATGTTATCACCCATTAGTTATTTTGATCGGAAGGAACCAGGCCAAGGAAAGTTTGAATGCGAAATAATTTTATACAACGTTGACAAATTACCTTCAATGAACTCTGCAACGTTTTCTTTTTATACACTACAAGTTAGCCCTTGATGGCTATCTCACCTGGTGGTAAGTGATGCTGTCTAGGATGGTAGCGGGCTAACCTGTTAGGGGTATGGAAAACCCACACTCCTAATTGGTTTCTACGCTACACCTTGCCGGAACGCTAAAATCGCTTGGCAACACGTCTTTGTCGGTAGGGTGGTAACAAGCCACGGCCGAAGCCTCCGCCAACGAACCGCCAATGCGTTGCTGGCCCTTGAGCAATTTATTAATCCGCCCTTTGGAGATCCCCATATTATTTTTTTACCATTTATTGGTTTCTACGCGACAACGTGACGGAACGCAAAAACGTATGGCGACACGTCTTTGTCAGTAGGGCAACTAGCCTAGCCAAAGCCTCCCACCAGACCAGACTCGAGCCGGGAATCGAACCTAGGACCTCCAATTTTATAATACGACAGCGCACGCACTGAGCCACGGAGGTCGTCAAACGTTCTTGACAAATAATGTGTAATATAATAATACAAATGAAGTTCCTATGAAGATTTTAATCTTGTGCATTAAACAGACTCAGCGCCATCATCTTATAGTCTGTACACTGGAGATAAGGAAAGATTTTACAAAATTTTACATTAAAACACCTTATAAAATTTAGGGTCTGAAAAACAAAGTTTCATCCCCTTTTTTGTTTTGATTCTAGCACGGGGATGAATTTAACATCTATTATTTAATTTTATTCTTTTCACATCATTTTACTAATGTTTTTTATCTGTCTACGCTTTATTTTTATCAATCTATGTTCAGTATTAATCTTCGCTTCTGGGAAAACTTAGACTTATATAAAATGCTTCTGGGAATTAATTATTGCCTACGTACCTATTGTATGTACATTAAAGAATAAAATCTACAATTTTTTTTTTTTTTATCTATCTACGTTCGGTATTAATATTCGCCTCTTCCGCCAAACTAGACTTGTATACCTCTGGGGATCTACCGTCCGACCCCCCCGTTATCCCAAACGTCGCCTAAGCCGAGGTTCGGCCTCAAAGGAGGCGCCCTTAGGCAGTCGTTCCCTTAGTTACTTCGAGCCCTAGGGCTCAAAATTTCTTCTTTCTCGCCAAACAGCCCGGTTACGCTGTGGCAACCAATAGGGTTTGTACAGCTAATAGAGAGTCCGAAAAAAAAAAAAAAAATCTGGGGATTAATTATCGCCCACGGTTTTTATTTTTAATCCACTACAAGTTAGCCCTTGACTGCAATCCCACCTGATGCTAAGTGATTATGCAGTCTAAGATGGTAGCGGGCTAACCTGTTAGGGGTATAGAAAACCCACACTCCTAATTGGTTTCTACGCGACATCGTGCCGGAACGCTAAATCGCTTGGCGACACGTCGGTAGGGTGGTAACTAGCCACGGCCGAAGCCTCCCACCAGACAAAAACGTACCTATTGTATGTACAATAAAGAATAAAATCAAACAAACTCCACGGCATTCAAGAACCATCAAGTTTCCCATAAACTATTGGCATTTATACGCGCCGGGTGTTAGTGGAACTGCACGTCTTTATTTAGAGCCAAGGTGATTGACTCCAATACAACATTTTTGGTAAGTCGCAAGCTCTCACTACCGAAATAGGCATGGCGACGCGTGGAACAACGTGCCGAAAGGTCAACTCACCAGGATTAAAGTTACTGTTATTTTAGCGTTTAAAATTGCATAAATAACTTCACTTACGTTAAAATTCTTAACTTCCCTATGTTGTCCCTCTACATATGAATATATAATGAACAGGGTAAAAAAACCCAAACCGGATTTTAGAGTGAATATAGAGAAAAATAACTTCACTTACGTTAAAATTTTTAACTTCCCTATGTTTTCCCTATATGTATGACTATATAATGAACAGGGTAAAAAACCCAAACCGGATTTTAGAGTGAATATAGAGAAAAATAATTTCACTTACGTTAAAATTCTTAACTTCCCTATCTAGTCCCTTTATGTATGAATACATAATGAACAGGGTAAAAAAACCCAAACCGGATTTTAGAGTGAATATAGAGAAAGGACGGTTAGAGACCAATAATAAGATGGAAGAGAAACCGTAGACAGAAAAAAGATGGATGGATCTACTCCGACAAGAGCTTGGCTTTTAAATTAGAATAGGGTAGGACGACCTCAGTGGCGCAGCGCGTGCGCTGTTGCTTTTTAAAGTTGGAGGTCCTGGGTTCGATTCCCGGCTCGAGTCTGGTCTGGTGGGAGGCTTCGGCCGTGGCTAGTTACCACCCTACCGACAAAAGAGATGAGAGAGAAGAGATGTGGGTTTACCATGCCCATAACAGGTTAGCCCGCTACCATCCTAGACTGCATCATCACTTACCATCAGGTGAGATTGCCGTCAAGGGCTAACTTGTAGTGGATAAAAAAAAAAAGGGTATGTTTTATAATTCCTAAATAAACGTACGCCTACAATGCGTCCAATAATTTAAGCTGTGCGTTGATTCGGACAGTACGTTACTAGTTACGAGTTTTTTTGCGAAATCAGAGTTACGAGTAAGTTAGCGTACCTAATTTTAGTTCTCCACAAAACTAGTTTAAAAAAAAAAAAAAAAAAGAAAAGTAATGAATAGAAGCAGGCGTTACTTTGCGGAAGTCCATGATAAACAATAAACAGCAAGTATAATTTGCTATATTCCGCCGACAACCGGGAGATTTGTATAATAAAACACCACACAAAATCTTCCACAAGAACCTCTACGCACGTTTCGACCCGACACCGGATCATCCTCAGGAGATGTTGACTTCACAAGCGTGAAAAGTAAAATACTTACTTTTATTTTTTATTGTTTAAAAGAAAAGTAAATATACTGTATAGTTATTTCCTCGCAGTGACGTGATAGCCTAGTAGTTAGGGCGTCCGCCTCCTATTCAGAGGTCGGGGGTTGGAACCAGGGCACGCACCGCTACCTTCTCGGAGTTATGTTCGTTTTTAAGCAATTAAAATATCACTAGCTTCAACGGTGAAGGAAAACATCGTGAGGAAACCTGCACGCCTGAGAGTTCTCCAAAACATTCTCAAAGGCGTGTGAAGTCTGCCAATCCTCACATGGCCAGCGTGGTGGACTATGGCCAAACCCTTCTCATATTGAGAGGACCCCCGTGCTCTGTAGTGAGCCGGCAATGGGTTTATTATGATGTTGATGATGATAATGAAAGGGTTCGTTTGCCGGCTCAAGTCTGGCCTGGTGGGAGGCTTTATGATGATAATGATGATGATTGTTATTTCGCCGCAGTGAGGTTTTTAATTTTTGGTATTTTATTCATTGATCTGGTTTTTACTTCGTTAGCTTCACAATGAAAATGAAGCAAAACATCGCGTGTCCTTTGACCGATGGATATCCAGGGTTATTAATGAAGCCGCAAGCGCTTCCGAAGCAAGGTTATTGTTTTGATTTAACTTTATATCGACCCTTCTTCGATATGAAAAGATTGATTAATATTGTGAAAATAACAATACTATTGAATACAGATTTCAACTTAATTTGATTCCAAGAATACATTTATAACTTAAAATAAATCTTAGATTAACCTAAAACTAAAAACCTTAAAAAATATAATATTATAACTGAAATTATAAGCTAATATATTATTAAAAGGAGTCCCTTTAGGCAAGGTTCCGAAGATACTGGCAGCGTTCCCCCTTTGAATAGCAAGACTAATTCTTCGTCCGAGGTAGCAGGCAGCTCTTCGGTCTCCTGTGATGATGTAATAATGTTAATAAACGTAAAAATATATAATGGTCTGCCAGACTGCATTAGAAACTTAGAAAAAGAAAATGAATTTTACAAAGTATTAAAGAATTTTATATTGAAGAAGTGTTATTACACAATAAAAGCGGTGATAGCCTAGTGGTTAGGGCGTCAGCCTTCAAAATCAGAGGTCGGCGGTTCGAATCCGGGCACGCACCTCTAACTTTTCGGAGTTATGTGCGTTTTAAAAAAATTAAAATATCACTTGCTTTAACGGTGAAGGAAAACATCGTGAGGAAACCTGCACGCCTGAGAGTTCTCCATAATGTTCTCAAAGGCGTGTGAAGTCTGCCAATCCGCACACGGCCAGCGTGGTGGACTATGGCCGAACCCTTCTCATATTGAGAGGAGACTCGTGCTCTGTAGTGAGCCGGTAATGAGTTGTTTATAACATATTACACAATAAACGATTTTTTAAACGATGCAAGTAAAAATAAATTAAATCCGTCTCTCTACTACGGTCGATTCCAGACTAAGTTGGTCTAACTGGGTATGTGTACACAATATGCAACGAAAATAAATAAATATATAATACTATTTTGTATATAGATTTATACCACAGTTAATTCTGTACCGCCTACTTCAGCACTTCCGAAAGGGGTCTTCCTATTTACTACAAGGGGGAATGCCTGTACCTAACGTCGCATAATGTATCAACGGAATACGGGCACTGGGTCATTGCCAGCCGCCGTGGATACGTGCATCGAATGCCTGGCATGACGTCACAAGTCCTAGACTAACGGGCGGATTGTAAAATTCTGCATGAGCAATACTGTATTGTTCGGAAATGACACAAATAATTGAATGATCTAATATTAATCAATAATAAACCATTGTTTGTTTTTTTTATTTGTACTCGATAAACTATGAAAGTACGGACACGATTTTAATTTTCTATCACGCGTAACTCTTTAATATTATATTTATTATTGCCATATTAATGAATAGTTTATGTGTACTGATATATATGTCGCGTCAAGGGCGTCCGAGGTGTTTTCCTGACGCTTCAGCATTGCTGACGTCACGGTTTTGTTAACTTTCGCTCATAGTAATTAAAACCACAACTTGCCGGTTTACACTTTTATTGCGATAATAACTTAGAGGTCCGAACAGTACGACGTCTCGAGCGAGAGAATTCGCGAAAGGCATTGACCGCCCGTATATATAGCACAAAACATGCTTATACAAAGTTGATTGTCACTGTCTAAATTGTGTTAGCAAAATCATCAATAATTAAAATGTAAGTAATTATTGAATTCTTGAGGTTTTTGGCGCCGCTTAATAAAGTTAATAACTTCTTCGCGCCGACATATATTTATTTATATATAAAAGTATATATTTATATATTATGTTTATCGATATTTTATTTTGTGTTTTGAATTGCGCCATTACCCTCATATTTTAATTAATTCTTTCCCCAAGGGTTGTCTGCAGGAGATTGCTGAAGCAATAAGACCGCCTTTGCATACTTATGTGTTAAATGTTTTGTATTGTTGTTTCTTTAAAGTTTGTGTGCAATAAAGAGTATTTATCTTATCTTATCTTATCTCTTTTTGCGTTATCAGGAGAAATTCATTCTTCTTAGACCTGGGTGCGATTGGATCCCTCTTAGCTTTTAGTTATCACCATCACTTCGCAAATAAAAATAATGGAAAATGTTATATGAACGGTTCATAGATGCCTGCAATAAGTTTACATGAATCAAGCTAATTAGATGTGATTTGAAGCGGTGATGGCCTAGTGATTGGAGCGTCAGCCTCCTTATCAGAAGTCGGCGGTTCGAATCCGGGCACGCACCTCCAACTTTTCGGAGTTATGTGCGTTTTTAAACAATTAAAATATCATTTGCTTCAACAGTGAAGGAAAACATCGTGAGGAAACCTGCACGCCTGACAGTTCTCCATAATGTTCTCAAAAGCGTGTGGAGTCTGCCAATCCGCACTTGGCCAGCGTGGTGGACTATGGCCAAACCCTTCTCATATTGAGAGGAGACCCGTGCTCTGTAGTGAGCCGGCAATTGGTTGATCACGATGTGATTTGAGCTTGGGTAATGTTACAAAATAAAACACGCACGTTTAGTAACAAATCTGTCGCAATTTTGGGTTTCTTAGTCGGGCTACAAGTAATATGATTTTCAAACGGCACACATTTGATATTTGTCACGTCTCCACTGCGAAGGTAATTGTCTTCCAAGACAGCGAAGCCGTAGACCAGACGTGGTTAATCTCTTAAAGGTTGCACATACAAATAATTATTTATTTCCAATGAATGACAATTGTATTATTTGCAACATCTTTTGCTAGTAACAGACGAAATTACTGTAAAATATTTCTTTGCGTTATTTTTTTTTCTAA
This sequence comes from Lasiommata megera, assembly GCA_928268935.1. NCBI lineage: Eukaryota > Metazoa > Arthropoda > Insecta > Lepidoptera > Nymphalidae > Lasiommata > Lasiommata megera. The sequence goes on along the minus strand of OV743322.1, from coordinate 14,965,909 downwards.
TATACACTACAAGTAGCCCTTGACGGCAAATGACTTGATAATATTTCTTTGCGTTATTTTTTTTTATATACACTACAAGTTAGCCCTTGACGGCTAACTCACCTGATGGTAAGTGATGATGCAGTTTAAGATGGTAGCGGGCTAACCTGTTAAGAGTATTGTAAACAGATACTTCTAATTGGTTTCTACGCGACATCGCGCCTTAACGATAAATAGCTTGGCGACATGTCTTTGTCGGTAGGGTGGTAACTAGCCACGGCTGATACCTCCCACCAGACCAGACTAAAGCCGGGAATCGAACCCAGGACCTCCAACTTTACAATGCATGCCCTGCGCCACGGAGGTCGCGTTAAGTAGGTCTGGAGAGTTTTGTGATATTATAATCTTGTAGCATTGCATTGTAAATATTCCATCTATAATTATGAAGCTCCGTCAGCTAAGCGAGTTGTTTTATTTCAAGTATTATTATAAAATCTCAAATATAGCCTGAAGGAAGAAATATATCGAAATCCTCTGCCATATCTCGGAGAAGTGTTAAATTACGGTCCCATTTATATATGTATATAACGTGGTTTATCACATTTTATACTTATATATATGGAATTAATCGTTACAATCAGTTTTGGACCAGCGTGATTAGTCTATGCTCGGTCCTATAAGAGACGAGACCTTTTCGCTGCTGTGGGACGTTAATAGCGTAATGAGTCCCTTGTCATGATCAACCCATCGACCCGGAGACCCGGCTCACTACAGAGCACGGGCCTCCTCTCAATATGAGAAGGGTTTGACCATAGTCCACCACGCTGGCCATGTGCGGATTAGCAGACTTCACACACCTTTGAGAACATTATGGAGTACTCTCAGACGTGCAAGTTTCCTCACGATGTTTTCCTTCACCGTTCAAGCAAGTGATATTTTAATTTTTTTAAAACGCACCTAACTCCGGAAGGTTAGAGGTGCGTGCCCGGATTCGAATCGCCGACTATCACAGCTTACAGAGTGTCCAAGTTAAGCTAATTTATAAACTTATTAGTAACCAGTACTCTTCGGAGGAACCCCAAAATTGTCCGCCATTAACCTAAGCCCGTAATTTGTTACGGGAAACCATAAAAAATATGTCAACCGGCGTGAAGACGTGCAGCTGTAATGTCACGGTATTTGCCCGTTACGAAGATAATGCCACGCCGTTGACATTATGCTAAATACCAGATTCGCCGGGCTCTCTAATAAAATAAGTTAGTTTCCTTTTTTTTTATACACCAAAAGCCCTTGATGGCATCTCACCTGATGGTAAGTGATGATGCGGTCTAAGAAGGTAGCGGGCTAACCTTTTATGGTAAACCCATACCCCTTATTTTTTTATATATACATAGCGAGCAAACAATCAGGCGGGTCACCTGATGGATTACCGCCGCCCATGAACATTTGCAGCACCAGAGGAACCGCCAATGCGTTGCTGGCCCTTGAGCAATTTATTAATCCGCCCTTTGAAGATCCCCATATTATTTTTTTACCATTTATTGGTTTCTACGCGACAACGTGCCGGAACGCTAAAACGTTTGGCGACACGTCTTTGTCGGTAGGGCAACTAGCCTAACCGAAGCCTCCCACCAGACCAGACTCGAGCTGGGAATCGAACCCAAGAACTCAAACTTAATAATGCGACAACGCACGCACTGCACCATACATAGGTCGTCAAAAGTGCTCGAGTTGTTTGAATAAAGAGGCATATTTAAGCAACATCGACAGCCTATCAACTACGCTGGGATCTTCTCTCTATTAAGAGAGAGAGATTAACAGCTGCTCGATGTGACGTACGTGAATAAATTATGTAACAATAGCTAAATAATCACACGAATATCACGATTTATTCAATGATTATATATTTAGAGTTATTTATATGTATACATATCTTGTCATCATTTAATAGCTATATTTTTGCTGCTTCCTTCGAATCCCCGTTATTTGTAATTTTAATCCTTTTTTTATTGTGACGTCACTCTGGTCTCAGCTGAAAATCAGCGTCATGTTTTCCATATAAGACACGACATATGCTGAGCTGTACACCCTTTCTGGTCGGTGTTACAGACAGACAAAATTTCTGATTAGAATAAGATGTATTGTCTGTAACACCATATGAGAATAGATACATTTTCTCTGTTTCTTTCTTTTTCTGTCTTTTTTTCTCGAGGCTGTAATGAGTTACGGAAACTAGTAGTGACAAAACGTTGTATAAGTACAATTATGAAAAGTGCTTATGAAATGTCTGTGGCTATATTTAATAAGCTGTCTACAGAATTTGAAATCTGACTTTAAATGCATATGTTTAATAGTAGACCCAATAGATGGCAATTGGAAAAATGTTACTAAGATCTAAATGAATAGTTTATGTAATTTCGATATTTACAATATCGTTTTGTTTAAATTTTTAAAATTAAGTCGAAGTCAGAAAGGAATTACATGGAAACATACAAAAATCAATCAAAAATAGCTTTAGTCATATAAATCAATTTTTTATGACACCTATTACTGATGGTGATATCTACACTCGCCAACTTAAAACTAAAACTTGTTAGCTTTAGTTTTCAGTTGTTCCCAGGTTCAAATCGTGCCTAGGTTTAAGAAGAAACCTACAACAAACTCGTAGCTGGGTTTTTTTTGTTATATCATATATTACATCATCAATAATAAATTATTGTACCTATGGTACCTATACACATCGCTCATTAGTACAAATCTTCTAATCATAAAAATTAATACAACTTTAACATTATGTTATATTTGAATGAATCCTAAAATAATTCCATTTAACTAATTTATCACTCGTACGTACCTACGCAATCGTACTTTGCAAAAATACATTTTTATCTTATCCAGGATACATATAACACGTTGTCGGACGTCCGTCAATGACCACATTATAATAAGTAACATTGTTTACAATTCCCAGCCTCATTAGTGATATTTATAATGATTATTCGTGTTTTATCAGTAGCTTTTCTCTCAGTCTCTATTCGGTCTCTAAACGAGGTCCATGTTTACAAAATAGCACTGCTGAGGTCCATTTTTATTTGTGCGGTTATTTTCGATTGGGATACTCAAGCAAAAATATATTACCATAACTCTACAAACCAAGCATGGTTGTTTAAATAACCTGTGACACGTTACTTAAAATCTTTCATTACTGGTCATATTGGTAACGCAATTTTGTAATAAAGTTTTTACTAAAAATGTTTACGTGAATTGCTCGATCATAGTTTTTTTTTTTTGTTTGCTATGAATTGGGTCATTTATAGTGTGCGGATTTACTTTAGGTGTTTTATAGAGCCATTGCATTTTATTGGGTAGGTGTTTTATAGAGTAGGATTCAAAATGGGTTTCGGTGAGGCGAAGGATTATTCGTTGGGCTATGGGCTATTATTTAGGATTTTGCAACAGCGTTCTAAAAGGTCAGTATATTTTTAATTTTATACCCACGCATATATTTTATCCTATTATTATTTTATCCTTTATTTTGAGTTTTTAAGTGTTTATAATACAGTTACATTGTTTTAGTGGTTAATTATAATTAATTAAATGTTTTATCCATCTTATTTGAGTTAAATATTTATGCGAACACTTCTACCTAAATGCCTTATTATTCCGTACGGAAATCCCGATGGGTTCAATGTCGGTCTCTTACTGACTAAAAACATACGGCGTTTCTATTCACCGCTTTACGATGGAACAAAGGGAACACAACCGAAACTCCACTAACGGATGTATGTCGAAGTAGAGGTTTCACCAGTCGGAGGCGCACCTAAATATCAGCACACCAACCGACTCGAGAACCCAACCATTACCTTCAAGTCTTCCGAATGCGCCCAATACCTTAATCAAGAGAACAAATATGCCGATAAGGTTTTACAACCAACTTCCTTGAAACTTTCTCAATTTAGTGCACGTTTCTGTTATTCATTATTTGAGTATAATTTTGCAGCCGATTTGCGAGATATTTTCGATCGAGGGTCCTTAAAATGCAAATTAAACACTGAGAATAAATAATAAACAACTGCCTTATAAAGAAAATATATTTCATATTAAAGTTTAAGTTTTATAAACTCAATGATGGCAAGATACCAATAAAGCTGAACAGTCGGCAGAATCAAATCAAATCAAATCAAAATCAAAATTAGCTGTTTTCATATAAACGTATTACAGGGATCTATGAATCGTTCATTTATATATAACATTTTTCATTATTTCTATTCGTGAAGTGATGGTGATAATTACACTCGCCAACTTAAAACTAAAGCTAAGAGGGTTCAATCAAAAATCCGGTAGTGTCTGTTTGTTTCTTTGTATTTTATACGAGCGTGAGTCATAGATTTTTAAAATATTTATTAATAACTATTAAAATTTGAGATTATTATTTTGATTTTAGTCCACTTAACTGAAACTCTAATTAATAAAAAGGTACGAACTCCATATACGTATTGAAGCATATGATGACTTAGTAATTCTTGAATCGAATGGGCTATATATTCAGCACCATCGACGAAGCCGTTTAATGTAGGTTTATTAATAATAGCTCGGTTATATCATCGTATTATATTACGGCGTCATATCTCTTTTATTAATTTTTCGCTTATATCCCACGCTTAACCTTGCCCGTAACATACGTTATAATATCGCGGAATTAATATGGAAACGATAAGTTCAGTTTAGTGACGATGCCGAACATTGGATTGTTATCTAATGCAGGTGTTCCGAATGACGTAGCTTGCTCAAGACAAGACGAAACCTTTTCCATCAGTTTGCGGCGAAATTATTTTTTACTAGCTGGGACCCGCGGTTCCACCCGCGTAGTTCCCGTTTCCGTGGAAATACTGTGATAAAATATTGCCTAAATATCTATAGACGTCTTCAATAAATAGACTATCGAACATCAAGTTTGTTTGAGTTGAAAGAGTTTTTCACATCGGACCCGGATTTCCCGAGATTACCGCGTACGCATAAAACAATTGAAATTAACTGATTTAGACATGATTACGCGTTAATAAATTGCAAATTGACTCTTTGAAGTTAGGAACACACCTACATTTCTTAGACAACAGTGAGTGGTTAAAATTTAATATGAACTTTATAGTATAGAAATAAAGTTCAAATTGACTCTATATTCTATTTAGAAAACGTTTATATGGGAAAAAGAAAAGAGCTATTTTAGGGTTTCCTGGCAATTATACGAATTTTTCTCACTTTTTAAACCTTTCCTAGACATTCACAAACATTTCAAGACCAAGATAAGATAAATTCGTTCAGCCGTTCTCGAGTTTTAGCGAGACAATTGATTTTCATATATATATATTGGATCATTTAACTGGTCACAATCCAAAAATAAAGACCAGAAAGAAGAATAAACATGAGATTGTAATCTTCTTGAAATGACCAAAATAAGCATAATTAAAATTAACCTTATTACTAAATCTAAATAATTCAATTAATACCTTCAGTAATGGACAATTAAGTAAAAAAATATATGGAATTCAACTAGTATTAATTGGTTTTTACAAGAGGTCACAGAACTGCATGAGATGTCGCAGGTATTTCTGAGAGCATTCAAAAGTTAGCATATTCTATAAACAGGTGAAATCGTGGAAAAGTTCATGTTTGGGGACGTTTGACTAAAAAATTCACGATCAACCCATTACCGGCTCACTACAGAGCACAGGTCTTCTCTCAATATGAGAAGGGCTTGGCCATAGTCCACCACGCTGGCCATGTGCGGATTGGCAGACTTCATACGCCTTTGAACTCTCAGGCGTGCAGGTTTCCTCACGATGTTTTCCTTCACCGCTGAAGCAAGTGATATTTTAATTGCTTAAAAACGCACATAACTCCGAAAAATTAGAGGTTCGGAGGCCCGGATTCGAACCGCTGACCTCTGATTAGGAGGCTGACGACTTAACCACTAGGCTATCACCGCTACAACTGACTAAAAAATTACTAAGCGAAATATTATGCAATAAACGTTATTTGCGAGATAGTTTCTCCTATAGGTTCGGATTTCCCCGTTCCCATTCTTAGGTTCCCTGGACCCGTTTATTTTTCAGCGCTTATCATCGCGTGGAATGGTATGTGGGAGTCGATGGCAAGCATAATATCCACTAAACCCCAACGAGTGTAATATGGGTGAGGTGGATTCCTCGGTGCTAATGGAATGCTCCTTGATATCCAATGTCCTGTGGGTATGGGGGAGACAGAGTTGAGAAGGTGGGGTAGTTAGTACCTTTCCAGTAACCGCTCACATTTTTTTTTTCGGACTGTCTATTAGCTGTACTAACTCTATTGGTTGCCACAGCGTAACCCGGCTGTTTGGCGCGCTTCGGAAAGAAGCTCTGCCAGAAGAAATTTTGAGTCCTAGGGCTACACGTTGTATACTCACCCATTTCTCCCTTTTTGTTGTTCAAGACGTTGTTAACTATGCAGCGATTATTGTATATAATATATTGATTATTATTTGGTCACTTTTAAACAGACTTAATTTTGGTTTCATTCGGTTTTATAATTTTTTATTATTAGGTTTTTTTTTAATTAAATGTAAATGGTAATGGGTTTTCTTGAATAGAGCTATTTTGTTTTTATTTTAAACGTTGACCAAAATTGCTAAACCCCCTTACGAAATTAATGAATCCCCCCTCAATGTGTTCCGACACTAAACATCTCATTAGATATCAACCGGATACTTGCATCAATGTTTTCGCTTGGAAGTTCCAAGAATGACGCGATTGTCTCGAAGTGAACCGATGACACATGCTCTCGGAACACTCGGTAATAAACGAGCTTTAAAAGCAAATACAATACATTTGAAAATTCAACGTCTCACTAATATCATACTTAAAGGTGAAAGTTTGTTAGTGTGTTTGTTTCTCCTTCACGAACAAACAAAAACAAATGACTGAAAATGTAGATGGAGACAGTTTGTACTCGCAATTAACACTTTTTTTTATACACTACAAGTTGGCCCTTGACAGATATCTCACCTGGTGGTAAGTGATGATGCAGTCTAGGATGGTAGCGGGCTAATCTGTTAGAGGTATGGTAAACCCACACTCCTCATTGGTTTCTACGCGACATCGTGCTGGAACGCTACAACGCTTAGCGACACGTCTTTGTCGGTAGGGTGGTAACTAGCCATGGTCGAAGCCTCCTACTAGACCAGACTCGAGCCGGGAATCGAACCCAGGACCTCCGACTTTATAATACGAAAGCGTACGCACTGAGCCACGGAGGTCGTCAAAAATTCTTCTTCTTCTTCGTCGTTACACTCTTTGCAGAGCGGTCGTGGTCATCACGAATCAATGTCTTTGAGCCCAGATGTTATGCGCCTCACAAACATTCGCCACTTCCCTCTTCCGGCCGAAAGTCTGGTGCACTCGTGCAAAGGACCACCCACAGCAGACTTTATCTGATCGGTCCATCGCATGGGTGACCTTCCTCGTCCTCTGGTGCCCTCCACCTTGCCCTGTACGACAAGACGCTCAATGGAGTCACTCCCACGCCAAGACGTGACCAAAAAATTGTAATATTCGAGTCTGTACTAATGACGAGAGTCGTTGTTTAATGCCGAGTTCTTGGAGGAAAGAGACGTTGGTACGATATTGGTCAAAAATTAACACATATTTATTCTGGTCCCGTAGGTGGTCGAAATATGTGTAACTTCCAATATATTTTACTCATACAAGCCTTCTAACCTTATCATCTGTGGGATTAGGACTACGTTAGTATAACTCTAATGTTCTAGTCCTTTAAAGTATCTACTTATTTGCCAGTTGCCATTCCACGTGTTCCCTCCAAGTTGGAGTACATAGTAAAGCATGACAAACGACCTCTAAAAGTTACTGATGAATTCTCGCACAGAATTCAACGCGTTGCCGCTGCAAGCCAGCGCATAGCGTGAGCTACCTAAACTTTAGCGCTGTACTGTATATGTACAGTCCGGTTACGCTGTGGCAACCAATAGGGTTAGTACAGCTAATAGGCAGTCCGAAAAAAAAAAGTATAAATGCAATCAGCGATACTTACGCCTTCATACAAACAAACTCAACTCATGTTCCAACTTTATATAATTATTTATTTCCTCTTAGTTCTAGCCTTACAGGATAATATAAAGAGTATACAAATTTATGATAAGCAAACTTATGAACGTATAAAAATTGCCTATTAAAAAAAATATTATATCACTTGCTTCAACGGTGAAGGAAGACATCGTGAGGAAACCTGCACGCCTGAGAGTTCTTCATAATGTTCTCAAAGGCGTGTGAAGTCTGCCAATCCGCACATGGCCAGCGTGGTGGACTATGGCCAAACCCTTCTCATAATGATAGGAGACCCGTGCTCTGTAGTGAGCCGGTAATGGGTTGATTATGATGATGATGACATATCGCGGTAACATATAATCCGCAATGCCACTCTTGTGAGTTCACTCAGATTGCAACTGAATAGGTCCAGCCTCTGTACGACATTCAGAGTGACCAGTGCGCGCGACAGGGGCGCCTGGTTGAGCAGGTTGGTGCGTCACATCGGCATTGCCAGAAGCGGCCGCCTGGGTCTTGCGTATTTGTGTACGCACGTTTTATCATACCGAATCCTCCCACCAGACCAGACCCTTTTTTTTGTTGTTGTGGTGGAAAAGCTTTATAGCTACCTACGTCCGTTGAGCAAGGACGGAGGTTATGTGGGCCTCCCCCTCCCCTCTTATCGTGGGGATATACCCGAACTAAAAACCACCACAGCATATCGCACTCGCTGAATTTGCTGAACGCCTGGGGAACCCATTCTATACTTCCCAGACACCAGACTAAACCAGGACTTTCAACTTAATATTACCATAGAGTACGCACTTCGCCAAGCTGTGATAGCCTAGTGAAAGCTGTGATAGCCTAGTGAAAGCTGTAATAGCCTAGATAGATAGTGAAAGATAGATAGGTAAGGGCGTCAGCCTCTTAATCAGAGGTCAGCGGTTCGAATGCGGGCACGCACCTCTAACTTTTCGGAGTTTTGTGCGTTTTTTTAAAGCAATTAAAATATCACTTGCTTCAACGGTGAAGGAAAACATCGTGAGGAAACCTGCATGCCTGAGAGTTCTCCATAATGTTCTCGAAGGCGTGTGAAGTCTGCCAATCCGCACATGGCCAGCGTGGTGGACTATGGCCAAACCCTTCTCATAGAGAGGAGACCCGTGCTCTGTAGTGAGCCGGTAATGGGTTGATCATGATCATGACGCACTGCGCCAAGGTGGTCTTCGTTAATAATCTAAAACAAAGTGTTCTCCCGAACAGGCTCCTCCGGCCGGAGTCGGTGCAAGGTGTGATGGAGCACGCGTTGCAGCACCGCGAGCGCGTCGGCGTGCAGGACTTCGTGCTGCTGGAGGACTTCCGCTCCGAGGCCGCCTTCATCGACAACCTGAGGAAGCGCTTCCACGAGAACATCATCTACGTGAGTCCCCCCACTGTCTATATAACTGTTGTTCACATGACACTTCATACACATACGAGTACGAGTAGGTATGCTAAGGTTTTAATTTTTAAGCGTCATCCAGACCACCCTTGGAGAAGGTCATTGACATGCCCTGACATTGACATCTATCATGACAATTTATTTAGGTTTAAGAAAAAATTTTACTTACCAACATGATTAATTTATGTAAATATTTTAATTTAATTTACCTAATTCTAATTCTGTTTATTTTGTAATTATGATATTGTAAATATTGGTAAACTATTTTAAAAAAAAAGACGTTTGGCACTCGGGGACTGCCGTGGTAAAGCGGTAATTGCATAGCATTTTTTATCAACTTAATTATTAACATTTGAAAAACAACAATGAAAATAAAAAGTCATAATATTGAGGTCAATTTTGATAAAATAAATTTAAAAAAATCAAACGAGAAGTGAGTAAAATTTAACTTGCAAGATTTGATTACAGACCGACAACGGGACAGGTGAAACTAAATAAAAATGCTTGTCATAATAATAAAAAATTAAAAAACGTGATAAAAAAATAAAGAAATTAAAAAGATCAAGACGTACCCCAGGCTCGAACCTGGGACCTTCTGCACAAAAAAGATACGTGATAACCAATGTTCCACGACAACTGCAATGACAGTAGCGAAATATCTATATAGATCTAGTGGGGGGGTGTAAGATTATTTACGTTACGGAATTTCTGGATTCGCTCAAGGCCGCGATAGAAGCTATGCAATAGCTTAAAATTTGTTCGGAAACATCTTGACAATGTTGAATATGCCTATAACTGATAAATTGTAACAGCACTAGTAATAAACTTATTTATATACTAAATATTCTACAGCAATATTTTTAACTTCTAATTAATAAAAGTTTATAGCTTTATTTGGCTAAATAATAAATGTTTTTTTATGAATTTGTAACCAATTATATCACGTTCAGTGATCTATATAGAGAGGCCTACGTTGAAAAGGAATCTTCGTACAGATAAAATGTGTTATAATTCTTTTCAGACGTATATCGGCAACGTTCTGATCTCCGTGAACCCATACAAGAACCTGCCGATCTACACCGAGGAAAAAACTAAGCTCTATTATAAGAAAGCTTTCTTCGAAGCTCCCCCACATGTGTAAGTAAATCAACTCTTTACCATCTCTTTTCTTTATTAGGTATAATATTCTATTTACTTATTGGTACTAGGAACACTATTGCTACACCATGCTTTGTATTGTTCATATGTATTGTATTGTTAATTAGATTTAATACAATAAAACTAGGAACACAGCACAGCTTAGGAACACGAAGCTGTGTTAGCCTAGTGGTTAAGACGTCAGCCTCCTAATCAGAGGTCGAGGGTTCGAACCGGGGCACGCACCTCTAACTTTTCGGAGTTATGTGCGTTTTTAAGTAATTAAAGTATCACGTGCTTCAAAGGTGAAGGAAAACATCGTGAGGAAACCTGCACGCCTGAGAGTTCTCCATAATGTTATCAAAGGCGTGTGAAGTCTGCCAATCCGCACATGGCCAGCGTGGTGGACTATGGCCAAACCCTTCTCATATTGAGAGGAGACCCGTGCTCTGTAGTGAGCCGGTAATGGGTTGATCATGATGATCATGATGATGTCTTAAAGGGTTAATCTTAACTACTGGTCCATTTCATTTTATTTTTCTTTTTTAGATTTTTCGTGCACGTCTGGTTAGCAAAATGTGTTAGGCTACACTTCATCTTAAAATCTTTATATGAATGTACGCCACTTTCCTGCAATAAACGAATTTGATTTGTTTTGATTTAAATTGACTTATTGTCACCAGTTCATGTTCTGATGACATCTAGGCAAGTTTTTGATAGCACAGTAAATACTTTCTGGAACGTTCGCAAATCTTATTATATTTTTAAATGTTTCGATCAATAATGTACACAACAGATTTGCAGTCCTATTCAAAATTGCAAACAAAATCTATTCTAATTATTGCTGATTATCATTGGGGTTGAGTTTAAAATTATTGAAATGGTAGGTAGATACTTATGTCCTTACTTGAAATAAGTTATCCAGTCAGTATTATGGCTTTTTCTAACGTATGACTTTATTTTCGGACTGTACTAACCCTATTGGTTGCGACACCGTAACCGGGCTGTTTGGCGAGCTTCGGAAAGAAGCTGTCAGAAGAAATTTTGAGGCCTAGGGCTCGAAGAAACTAAGGGAACGTCTGCCTAAGGGTGCCTCCCGTGAGGCCAAACCTCGGCTTAGGCGACGTTTGGGATAACGGGAGGGTCGGACGGTGTGACGTAAGACTGGCACGACGCCGTTACACTAGCAAACTGACAAGAATAGGCTTCCAAATCGTGAGCATTCTTATCTTGACACGTAGATCGATTAGCACATCTGGTATATTATTGATAATATTAACGTGATCTATCTGAGTCTAAAATATAAGACAGAGATTTATAACACGCCAAGCGTTACCTCAATTTAAAATCAATTTAAAACTGTTTAATATGAAATGACATTTTAATATTTTATATTTTATATTTACCTTATTTATTTATTTGGACAACCAACAAAATTACATGTAAAATAAATAAACTTAATTAGATATTATGAGGTAATTTGGCACATGTAATTCTACTTATAGGTAGCCACATGCATAAATATTGTAAAGGTCGTACATAATAACAAATTAAAACTGTTACCTGACTTAAAACTAAACTAAGTTAAATTAAAACAAATAAACTTCCACAGAGAAATATAAACTAGACGCGTACATCAAAACGTATTTCGGATCTTATCTTTAAATTTATTGATATTGTCACAGAACAAATCGATAGAATCGTCTTTAACCGATAGTTCCTTGTACAGTCGACTTAGCCGGGGTATTAAGGAGACCTATATTACCTTATAAATTTGACATTTAATTGTTTAAAAAGGCAATTCTATTTGTTTTAAATTAAACTTAAACAGTAAGTGTCGTTGCTGATTGTGATGCCTATTATTTTTATATTAAATTTAAAGAATTTTGGCATACTAATGTTGTTTTAATGAATGTTTTGGAGACACACAATTTTAAGAAAAAAATGTACCACATTCTTGCAATAAAGATAAAGATATTGTTTCTAATCTAGTCTGACTTCAGGAACAGTTAGAACGAAACAACTTTATCTCAATATATAACTATCTCGCTTTATCTCGCTTCGGCGTACCCGAGTTAGTACTCGGGTACGCCGAAGTACGCTCTATAGATCTGAGTCTGAGTTCATTTGAAATCTGTTCAATTTCTTTCAAATTCGTTATATTATTTAAATCACTTTCTATTGACATTCAATAAAATAAAACATAGTAATGTATTTATTTGTGGCAGCCATGTTGTGTACAGTAAAACGATTGTTATCGTGCCACTAATTAGGAATTTATTATAATGCCCCTAATCTTATCGCGTTTATGCTCTACTCACATATTATCCGCAAAAAAAAATATGGCGACCAAAAATATATTACAGAAAAATATGGTAGGTATATACATATATGCTTTTAAAACGATAATCAACTAGCTGTTACCCACGACTTCATCAGAGTTCTGTTTTTTTTTTTTTTAATAAAAATCCCGCGGGAACGCTTACTTTTAAACTAAGTATCCTATATCCTTATGATGCAAGTTATTTTTAACTATATGAAGGATGAACACGAAGGGGGGGGGGCGTGTCTTCATCGGTAATTTGGGTAGACGTGGGTAGTTTCGGGCAAAGAGACCAAATACTCTTGGTAGAACAGAATTATAAGTATCGTAATTTATAAAGAGCAGACTATACGATCCACCAAGTACGACCATGCACTACCGCGTCTTTAAGAACCTGCATACCCCACTTAGTGTTGCATAAAGAGAGGGGGCGATCCCACTGTCGTACATGATTCTAAAACTAGATGGCGCTGCTCTCTGATTGCCGCTATATATTTATGTATATATTATGTATTCTATCGATTTAGTTTTTAATTAAATATGTGTGGTCAATCTAAGTTTCAACGTCATTAATAATTCCTCATCAACTTTTTTTTTATTTACTTTCGGTCGTGACCCTTATCCAAAAAAAAACTACGCTTACAACGATGATATCCCTTCAGCATAATAGGTAGCCCTTGTCCAGCTAGCCTTGTTTTTATATACTTTCATGTAGAAAGTCCATCGTGCTCTTCATTACCACGAGCTTCTTTGAATTGTTTCACACACACTGCTATCATGTTATCAGCACTCCATACAGATAATACCGGTCACTATCGGAGATAGAGTGGCCGTATGGTATTTACTGAGTTTTTAACGATATCATATATACGTATATGAAGAATAGTATATATAAACTTAAATATTATTTAAATTATTTAAACGCATAGCCTCCCTTATACTTGTTACATTTTACGATTATGGGTTATCTTCCTCCAAGTAACACTAGCTATTTTTCTGATATCATCCTCCCATAAGACTACTGCCTTTCTTTCCTCCGCTTTTCTTTTATTTTGCACCCGTTTATTTTGGGACACCGTCCGTTTTGCCATTACAGGCGTGCAAAATATTTTTACTTCATCATCATCATCATGATCAACCCATTACCGGCTCACTACAGAGGACGGGTCTCCTCTCAATATGAGAAGGTTTTGGCCATAGTCCACCACGCTGGCCATGTGCGGAATGGCAGACTTCACACGCCTTTGACAACATTATGGAGAACCCTCAGGCGTGCAGGTTTTCTCACGATGTTTTCCTTCACCGTTGAAGCAAGTGATATTTTAATTGTTTAAAAACGCAAATAACTCAGTAAGTCAGAGATGCGTGCCAGGATTCGAACCGCCGACCTCTGATTAGGAGGCTGACGCTCTAACCACTGGGCTATCACCGCTTCACTTTTTACTTAGGTATCCTTAATTATTACTTTAGCAATAATATGTAATACTTTTAACAAATCCAAATAATTATATCCCAAAAACCCAATTGGCAGGGTTCGTCACAAATTTAATAACTGCAAGTTATTATGTATTAATAAGGTACAATGACTGTTATTTTTTACAGGTTTGCAATAGCAGATAATGCCTACAGATCCTTAGTTTACGAACATAGGGAACAATGCATTCTAATCTCAGGTAAATAAAATTTCTTTCTATCTTTCCTTTCTTTCTTTTGACTATAAGAATATGTCATTTATAACATACTTGTTTTTATTTTTCCCTAGTATTGAAGCCATTAAATAAGTATCAGATATCATTACAATAGAAATTGATCAATATGATAACAATATTTTAACAAACTTTTTTTTTATCATTCGTAAAAAATATTTAAAAAAGAAATATCCTGTGTTACTTCTTATACCTCCAGGAATATTTGTATAAAGTTTAATGACGATGGGTTGATTAGTTTTGCGTGAAAGCGTAACGAACAAACTTACATTCATATTTATAATAAAACAAAGTAATAATAAGGATTACAGTATATATTATTTGTTTTTTGCTTATTTAAACTACTAAAACAAAATAAAAACATATTAACAAAAAAATAATTGATTAAAACCCCTTAATAAATTACCATATTCTTCCACAGGCGAGTCTGGTTCAGGCAAAACGGAAGCATCCAAAAAAGTTCTAGAATATATCGCTGCCCGCACTAAACATTTACGCAATGTAGAAACAGTCAAAGACAAATTACTGCAAAGCAATCCTTTGTTGGAAGCGTTCGGTAACGCCAAAACTAATAAAAATGATAATTCTAGTCGATTTGGTAAATACATGGACATTCAGTTCAATTACGAAGGGTCGCCAGAAGGGGGTCATATCCTCAACTATTTGTTGGAGAAATCGAGGGTAATAAGTCAGATGTCAGGAGAGAGGAACTTCCATATCTTCTATCAGCTAATAGCGGGTGGTGATCAGGATCTGATGAAACATTTGAGGTTGCAAAGCAGGCCTGAAGTGTATAGATATACCACTGATTTGGTAAGTACTTATTGTGGTTCATTTATTTTGGTTGTTATAGACATCATAAGTCTTCTTTTTCCATTAAATTCTATCAGCCACCACGATACGGATTCCTTTACCATATCCTCCAAAGCATTTTTTTCGTCCTTGTTTTTATTTACTTCTGGTATAACAAAATCTTAATTCGTTAATGAATAAATATCTCAGCGTATTGGTCTTATTTGCAAAACATTTTCCATATTCCTTCACCACTCATCTCTCTCAGAATTCGCATGTTATCTACATGTATCCATCTCTTTTAATGTTCAACATTCTGATCTACCATCTTGATTTAAATTGTTTTTGCTTGAGTCTATTCTACAGATGTCTATTTGTTTTATTAAACTGATATTTTAAAGCTTTGCACTCCTTATATAAATATTAGGTACTGCGAAGTGCATAGTCTAGACCCAATTTGTCTGGTGGGAGGCATCGGCCGTGGCTAGTTACCACCCTACCGACAAAGACGTGTCGCCAAGCGATTTAGCGTTCCGGCACGATGTCGCGTAGAAACCAATTAGGAGCGTAGATGTATCATACTCCTAACAGGTTAGCCCGCTACCATCCTAGACAGCATCGTCACATACCACCAGGTGAGATAGCCGTCAAGGGCTAACTTGTAGTGTATTAAAAGAAAAAAAAAAAAGAATTTAATTCCATGTAAACTGATGAACTCTGGTCCCAGTTACTTTTTCATGCATGATTGGATTATTTTGACAGCAAAAGCACCATTGAGTAAGGCGAAACTCATGTTTCTTCGTATTGATTTACAGATAATGTGGTTTATTAGTGACCACAGCAGAATAACCTTGGAAAGGAACTGTGTTCATTGATAATTTGTTGATATATATAGGTACTTCATCTATCCATATAAGATTCAGATTTTATATCAAAGTTAGTAATTCCAAACATAGGCTTCTGTTGTACAATGCATATAAAACTGGTCTAGGCACTTACGTGTTCTTCCACATTTTGATGGGTAGCTGTTAATGTGACACCTATTATTTTTTTTAATTTTAAATAAACTATTACGTACGATCAGGTGACCCCTGCAAGCCAAAAATTGAATGACGCAGAACAATTCCGGACAGTGAGATCAGCAATGAAAGTAATCGAGATAGTAGAAGACGAGCAGAAGGAAATTTTCGAGATTGTGGCCAGTGTCCTGCATCTTGGAAACGTGAAATTTGTGCAAAACGACAAGGGATATGCAGAAATACTCTCGCACGATACAAATAGTTTGAATGTTGCCGAGGTAAGATAATTTGATAATTTCTTATATATATGTAGTAGTAGTTAGTGTATGCCGAGTTTTGCCAAGATCGGTTTAGCAGTGAAGCCGTGCATAGATATTGGAGACTATGTTTTAATCACGCGTGCTTTTCCGGAAGCAAATATTCAACTAAACTATATATGCCTGTATTTTATCAACAAACAAAATATTTTTACATATGCTATAGCGAAATTTGGGATAAAGATAGCTGCGGATACGAACAGCGGATCCTTTTAATCCCGGAAATGAGTACCCAAGAGATTTTTTAAAACCCGCCCTGTTGAGATCGTAGA
The DNA here is from genome assembly GCA_928268935.1 of Lasiommata megera. Classification (NCBI taxonomy): domain Eukaryota; kingdom Metazoa; phylum Arthropoda; class Insecta; order Lepidoptera; family Nymphalidae; genus Lasiommata; species Lasiommata megera. The sequence continues at coordinate 14,948,845 of OV743322.1, read as the reverse complement.
TATTGCCGAATTACAATACAACCTTTTCAGAGGAAAATAATTATTTACATCGATTTGACGGCCTTTTGGTGTAAACTCGACTAAAGCTTTTATTGTAAATCCGGAACAAACTGTATTGTTTTTGGGATAAAAATACTATATACATTTACCGAGAGTGTCAGATATAATAAAAATAAATTAAATAAGTTTATTTATTTATTGACACACTTTTATTGTACACCACGAAAAAGGAAAAATAAAACAAAAAAGACAGAAAATAGACACAGTAGTATACAATTGACCCTAATTTATTATAAGTTTAATTTAAATCCCTTCTGTGGGCTTATTGCGTACGCGTCCACAAAGTTATATACCGCCAAAGTGACTAACTGTAAACTGTGCCAATGCTCTCGCAGCTCCTCAAAGTAAACTCAGGCAAACTCCGCGACGCACTTACAAGCCGCACAATTGAGGCACGAGGCGACGTGGTGAAAACTCCCCTGGACCTGGAACAGGCTCAGTACGCACGGGATGCCCTCGCGAAAGCTATTTACGACAAGCACTTCAGCTGGCTGGTCTCCAGGCTGAACTCGTCTTTGAAACCTCCGCAAAAGGATTCGAGGGACTCCGTGATCGGCATCTTGGATATATACGGATTTGAAATATTCCCTAAGAACAGGTTAGTAGCCGTCTATCTATGTATAACCAAATCAAAAATAGTTATATTCATATAAACCTATTACAGACATCTACGAATAGTTCATATATGTCACATTTTTTAGTTTTTCTATTCGTGAAGGTGATAATTACGCTCGCCAACTTAAAACTAAAGCTAATAATAATTTACGTTATACGCATACAAATCACATTACCTTCATACTCCTGCAATTTGTTTTATTAGGTAACTTCCCTATGTTCATCTTTTCTATCTTTATCATTTCGTCAATCCCTTAAATTGATATTTATTACTTCTGTAGTTAGGCTAGCCTCTATCGAAAAGCCACACTACCCTCACAATGTTACACATCATTCATACAAATCACATTACCTTCATACTCCTGCAATTTGTTTTATTAGGTAACTTCCCTATGTTCATCTTTTCTATCTTTATCATTTCGTCAATCTCTTAAATTGATATTTATTACTTCTGTAGTTAGGCTAGCCTCTATCAAAAAGCCACACTACCCTCACAATGTTACACATCATTCTCAACATCATTCATTTCAAATGTCATGAAAAGTACAACTCCTGTTGTGAGATCTAATAATATTAAAATAGCATCTACATCTATTTGAACTATTCCTATCATTATTTCCTTCGACTGCACGATGTTATTATTGGTCTGCGAAAATAATTTCTTTATTCGCTTCATTTAGATTTACTTAAGGCTTTAGACTAGGTAGTACAGTAGTTACCGCACTTTTGGGTATTTTAACATCACCTGAGACATGGAAAATAATGCTTTATATTCTGCAAAAGAGATATATATTAAATATGGATCTCGTCTAGTCAGAAACGCATCCGGTTACAAGATCTAAGGTAGGTATTTCACTCGATATAAAAATCTCACAAAGTTACCCCTTTCTGTAATGTTTTTTTCAAGACGTAGTTGTAAAAACTTAAATAAATACGCCAGTTAAATTGAAAACTTTCTTCCAAAAATATCACTCAACTTATCGCGATGTCCTCGTGGCGTCCATTGCTATTACTATTTTGCGTAGACCAATCACTTGCCACCGTTTTGGCGAGAAACAATAGCGTGGCGACACGACATGATGACAACCAAGTTACGAGTATTACATTCATAATAGTACTAGCTGTTGCCCGCGACTTCGTCTGCGTAGAATTGATGATTTTACTTGAGATTGAGGTAACCCGTGCGGCCAATGCCCTGCTTGAGAAAGTAAGCTACAGGCAAATGTCAAATTGCCGATTTTCGAATCTCTAAATTAAAAAACATAGGACTTTCATACAAACTTCAAACCCCTATTTTACCCCCTTCGGGGTAGATTTGGATGAAAAAAAATTTTAACCTTATACTTACGCCCTTAAAGAAACCTATTTTCAAAATTTCAAGCTTGTAGACTTCATAATAAAAAAATAAGCAAAAACTGTCATCTCTTTTTTACCACCTTTTTTAAAATTAAAAAAAAATTATGAACATGTTTTTTATTTATTATTATTAATCTTAATGCAAATTTTTGTGTCTCTAACTCTAAAAACAAAGAAATTTCATACAAACTTCCAACCCCCGTTTTACCCTCTTAGGGGTGGAATTTCCAAATATCCTTTCTTAGCTGACATCTCTTAACTATCAACTACCTACTTGCTAAATTATAGCTTTATACGTACAATAGTTTTTGAGATCTCGTGTTTAATCAGTATGTAAGTAAGTCAGTATGTAAGTATGTAAGTGACCTTTCGCTTTTATATATATAGATTTAAGCCAAGTTTTATACTCTTTTGTATACAGATTAACAACATTTTAACCCTAACAAACAACTTGTAAAATATGTCTTAATCAATTAATACATCATGATGTATATAAATATAGTTTCTTAGAATCGTGGCGATAACATAGACTAAACGATTGATATTTTTCATTTTATTTTTGTAACTAATTAAAGACACTTAATATTTGTAGACAAATTCGCTGTTTTGACTTAATAACATAATTGTCATAATTACTATGTTTAAATACCTACAAAATTTGATGTTAAATGTAAGAATTTTTTGCGAAATACAGACGTTGTTAAATAGGTCTGATATTTGACCACGTAACTTTGTTCACAGTTTCGAACAATTCTGTATCAACTTCTGCAATGAGAAACTGCAGCAGCTGTTCATCCAGTTAACCCTCAAGTCTGAACAAGAGGAATACCTGCGCGAAGGTATCGAGTGGGTGCCCGTTGAGTACTTCAACAACATCATCATATGTGACCTGATTGAGGAGAGGCACAGGGGTGAGTACTCTGCCTTGTATAAACAGAACAAATTATCTAGTGACATTAAGTTACTCAAAGATATACCGATCCAAACTATGTAATGTTTTTTATTTCGAGAGGCTTGCGCCAGAAAATATAAAATTATAGTCCTAAAAAATTAATATATAAAAATTATATATATATAATAATTAATATATAAAAATTATATTATTATAATATTAAAGTTACTTGTTTGTTAAACAATTAAAATATCACTTGCTTCAACGGTGAAGGAAAACATCGTGAGGAAACCTGCACGCCTGAGAGTTCTCCATAACGTTCTCCAAGGCGTGTGAAGTCTGCCAATCCGCACATGGCCAGCGTGGTGGACTATGGCCAAACCCTTCTCATATTGAGAGGAGACCCGCGCTCTGTAGTGAGCCGGTAATGGGTTGTCATGATGATGATGATGATGAATATTAAAGTGAAGCTGTGATGGCCTAGTTGGTTAGGGCGTCCGCCTCCTAATCAGAGGTCGGGGGTTCGAATCCGGGCACACATCTAACTTTTCAAGTTATGTGCGTTTGTAAGCACTTAAAATATCACTTGCTTAAACGGTGAAGGAAAACATCGTGCGTGAGGAAACCTGCAAGCCTGCGAGTTTATAATATTCTCAAAGGCGTGTGAAGTCTGCTAATCCGCATATGGCCAGCGTGGTGGACTATGGCCAAAACTTTCATATTGGGAGGAGACCCGTGCTCTGGAGTGAGCCGGCAATGGGTTGATCATGATGATGATGAATATTAAAGTTAAGGCTAAATTCGTGGTACCTACTCTTATGCTCTGCCTGCCCCGTGGTTTTATCCAAGTAAAAAAAAATCTGCTTTGTTATATTCCTTAACGAATATTTAACACATTAAGACAGTTAGCAGTTAAAAATTTAGCTAATTAGTCAAATAGTTACTTAAATAATTATGTTGTCATAAATATCTTAGTTAAACTTGCTTTAAACGTCTTTCAAATAAATTTTTTCCATTGTTCTCAGGCATAATTTCAATCTTGGACGACGAATGCCTTCGCCCTGGTGACGCTACGGACCTCAGTTTCCTGGAGAAGTTGAGCCAGCGATTAGACGGCCATGCGCACTACAAGTCCCATCAAAAAGTCGACTCCAAAACGCAGAAGACTATGGGAAGAGATGTTAGTAATGTTACAACAAATAATTATTTGTACTGGACTACAATTAGGGATTGGAGTCAAAGGAGTTTTTTTGTTTTTATACTGGACCACTCAAAGAGGAAGTCTAAAAGTAGCGCCAGTGACAGAAAAGATGAGGAGTAACAGGCTGGCATGGTATGGTCATATAATGCGGAGGAAAGAAAGTAATGTCACCAAAAGAATGTTATATATAAACGTGGAAGGGCAAAAGAGTAAAGGAAGGCCAAAGAAGAGATGGATGGATAGTGTAAAAGAGGATATGCGGGTAAAAGGTGTGGGTAGTGAGGTGACGGCTGATAGAAGTGAGTGGAAGAAGAAGACGTGTTGTGCCGACACCACATAATGTGGGATAAGGGCAAGAAGAAGAAGATACTGGACCACTCAAATATGTGTATATTTAAGTCAAAACAGTTTGTTTTTCATATAAAGAGCTGGCAAACTAGCAAGATAATCATAGGCGTCTGATGCTATGCGAGTTTCAGGCGCACATGAATATCTGCAGCACCAGAAGAACCGCTAATAATAATCTCAGTATATACAGAACTTGTTTATACGCCTCTTGAGCAACCCCAAATCGTAGGCTTGAGGACAATATAACTTCTGTATAACGTTACTTCTGTTCACATTAAATTCACATATAGTTATTAACGTATTGAGTTACATTTGTTAACACGTAGTAAGTTTTTAATATTATCAGTATTATATAATAAGCGGTGATAGCCTAGTGGTTAGGGCGTCAGCCTCCTAATCAGAGGTCGAAGATTCGAATCCGGGCACGCACCTCTAACTTTTCGGAGTTATGTGCGTTTTAAAAAAAATAAAAAATCACTTGCTTCAACGGTGAACGAAAACATCGCGAGGAAACCTGCACGCCTGAGAGTTCTCCATAATTTTCTCAAGGCGTGTGAAGTCTACCAATCCGCACATGGCCAGCGTGGTGGACTATGGCCAAACCCTTCTCATATTGAGAGGAGACCCGTGCTCTGTAGTGAGCCGGTAATGGGTTGATCATGATGATGATGATGATATTATTAATCTTCACGGCACTCTGCCCATTGTACTGTGTTTTGTCTGTTAATATTCTGGGGTGATTAGATACTCTAAATACAAATAGCCTTACTTCCGACAGAGGTAAACGAAATATTTTACCTGGCTAAGTCCGTTGTGGGCTTCTTCTTAGACCGGGGCGCGTTTGGAACCCTCATAGCTTTAGTTTTAAGTTTACGAATGTAGTTATCGCCATCAAAGCACTATTATGTAAATTATTGACCCGTCAAAAGTGCCTTTTTAAGGACTACTTGAATAAAGATTATTTTGAATTTGAATTTTGAATTTACTTCCGACAGAGGTAAGCGAAATATTTTACCTGGCTAAGTTTGTTGTGGGCTTCTTCTTAGACCGGGGCACGTTTGGAACCCTCATAGCTTTAGTTTTAAGTTTACGAATGTAGTTATCGCCATCAAATCGCGTCACAAGTGCCTTTTAAAGGACTATTTGAATAAAGATTATTTGAATTTGAATTTGATTTTCTCAGGAGTTCTGCCTCGTCCACTACGCTGGAGAAGTGACGTACAACGTCAACACTTTTATCGAAAAGAACAATGATTTGTTGTTCCGAGACCTGCAGAGCCTCATGGCTTCCAGCGGCAACAAGATTACTGGCATGTGCTTTAAGGTAGGACTTGATACTGATAACTTTAGAAATAAAGATTTAAAAACTAACTATACCTAACTTTTTACGTATAAAAATCTTTAGAAGACTCATCTCACTCATGGTTCTGGTATTGTTATTCCATTATTATTTTACCGTGGCGCATTATAAATTTGGAGTTCCTGGGTTCGATTCCCAGCTCGAGTCTGGTCTGGTAGGAGGCTTCGGCCGTAGCTAGTTACCACGGAAAAGACGTGTCGTCAAGCTATTTAGCGTTCGGGCACGATGTCGTGTAGAAACCAATTAGAAGTGTCGGTTTACCACATCCCTAACAGATTAGTCCGCTACCATCTTAGACTGCATCATCACTACGAGCTGAGATTGCCGTCAAGGGCTAACTTGTAGTGGATAAAAAAAATTGATGTTAATTTGCTAATTGGTTTTACAATGTTGTGGTAGTTACAATGTTAAGAACAAAAAATCCACCCTAGAATGCCCGCAATGAATTGTGCGAATTTCTAACTTTAATCAATAATAAAGCATTAATCCAATATTAGATTAGATATTATATATATATAATTTATAGGACCTAAACTTAGCATCAAAGAAGCGGCCAGAGACGGCCATAACGCAATTCAAAAACTCTCTGAACGAACTGATCAAGATCCTGAGCAGCAAAGAGCCCTCTTACATTCGCTGCATCAAGCCCAATGACTTTAAGGCACCCAGTAAGTTTTTTTTTTAATAATTTTTTTAATAGCCTTACACTCGACGTGACTTCGCTAGAATATTTGACCGCAACGACTTCTTGTCTGTAACTAGTTACGTGAGATAGATAACTATAAATATTCGCTACATAAATCATCATCATCGTCATCATGATCAACCCATTGCCGGCTCGCTACAGAGTACGGGTCTCCTCTCAATATGAGAAGGGTTTGGCCATAGTCCACCACTCCGCCATGTGCGGATTGGCAGACTTCACACGCCTTTGAGAACGTTATGGAGAACTCTCAGGCGTGCAGGTTTCCTCACGATGTTTCCCTTCACCCTTGAAGCAAGTGCACCGTTGAAGCATATTAAAAGAAAAAGTTACCATTTCAGAGTCATTAGTTACGCTACGTACTAAAAAAATAAAGACAGTTAATAAATTATTTTCAAATAATCACTATGGTGGCTGTATATAATAGATATAAAACTTCCTATTTCAAACAAATACAGAACACAGTATCAATCGAATCTTAACTTTAATTCGCAGTGTCCTTTGATGACAAATTGGTATCGCATCAAGTGAAATACCTGGGCTTGATGGAAAACCTGCGCGTGCGCCGCGCTGGCTTCGCCTATCGGCGGACCTATGAAGCGTTCCTCGAGAGGTAAATCTCATTCTTTTAGCTGCCTTTTCAAGGATGTTTTTCAAAATTATGGTTTGGTCACTTGTCACTTAGAAATTACGAGTATTTTTAAGACTTAACTTATCGTAAACTATACGTAAGTTTCAATATGTTATATAATGCAAAACTTTTTGAGTTATTCTTATTGATACAGAGGTCATTTTTTAACAGTATACAGTGTTGCTATTTTAAATATAGTTAGTAGATTTTTTTTTAATTTATCCCCGCTTTGTTACTATTCTAGATACAAGTGCTTAAGCCCAAACACGTGGCCCAACTTCCGAGGACCTGCAAGACAAGGAGTTCAGTATCTAGTCGAATCGCTCAAATACGAAAAGGAAGAATACAGGATGGGCAAGTAAGTACGACAATCTTTTGATCAGACTAGACCAGTTTCTCCCTTTTTTGTGGTAAAAAACATACATACTTGTTTTAGGAAGTAAATTATTATACGGCTTATTACATTTTGTATGTTCTCAATTAAAACAGCAGATAATAATAAATGTTTTAATGTGCAAACGGCAGATATAATTATTATATCGGATACTAGCTGTTGCCCGCGACTTCGTCTGCGTAGATTTGCTGATTTCCCTTGAGATTGAGGTTACCAGTGCGGCCAATGCCCTACTTCAGTACATGTTTTTTATTTATTATTATTAATCTTAATGGAAATTTTTGTATCTCTAACTCTAAAAACAATGAAATTTCATACAAACTTCCAACCCCTATTTTACCCCCCCTTAGGGATGACATCTCAACCATCAACTACTTACTTGCTAAATTATAGCTTTATGCGTATAATAGTTTTTGAGATCTTGTGTTTAATCAGTAAGTATGTAAGTAAGTGACCTTTCGCTTTTATATATATAGATAATAAAACAAAAAGTTGTAGAAGTTAAGAAACGAACTCTCCACTCGAATATTCTACTCTGATAAGCGTACTTACATACTTGGTACTTCTCACTAGTAAAGGATTCCTTATCATTCCAGAATAAAAATAGTTTATATTACTTAGTAGAGCTCTTGTTAACACATCAGCCGAAGCTAAAACAAACAGCCAATAGTCAATAAAACATTTATTTCATTACAGCACAAAAATATTCATCCGCTTTCCTAAAACGCTCTTCGACACCGAAGATGCATACCAGCTCAAGAAGAACGACCTCGCCACCATCATCCAAAGCCGCTGGAGGGGATACTGGCAAAGGAAGCAGTACCTGCGGATGAGGGCTGCGGCTATTGTGATCCAGAAATGGGTCAGACGGTTCCTGGCTCAGAGGCTAAGAGAAAGGAGGAGAAAGGCAGCTGACGTCATAAGGGCTTTTATCAGAGGTAAATTAAGCAAGCTATCTCATTCTCGATCGATACGGCTATAGAAATTTTAAAACAAGCAAGATATATCATAGGAAGCTTAAATCTCATCACAGCAATGATCATCAATCTCAGATCAAGTGCCAATTTTAACCAGTAGAATTTTGAAAAGGAATGCATTGAATTTTGGGTAAATATAAACAAATGTTTGTATAGACATAATACAACGTAGAAAAATTCTTGTCAAAGAATAGGCGATTCTTTTAAGCATCAAAAGGTGCGCAATAATGTGTCGTAGTATGTTTTCGCCAACATCACATACACGTGTTTTTTTTTTAAACACAATAAGTTAGCCCTTGACGGCTATCTCACCTGGTGGTAAGTGATGATGCAGTCTTGGATGGAATCGGGCTAACCTGTTAGGGGTAGGGTAAACTCACGCTACTAATTGGTTTCTACGCGACATCGTGTTGGAACGCTAAATCCCCTAGAAGCCTCCCACCAGAGTCGAGCCGGGAATCGAACTCAGGACCTCCAATTTTATAATGCGACAGCGCACGCACTGTGCCACGGAGGCCCCTAATATAGTGAAAACAATTAATCAACTAACTCACAAAACCATTTATAGGTTTCATCACTCGTAATGGTCCGGAGACGCCTGAAAACCGTCGATTCCTCGGCATCGCTAAAGTCCACTGGCTCAAGCGTTTAGCGACAAGGCTGCCTTCCAAACTACTGGACATGTATTGGCCACCCTGCCCCGCCACCTGCCAGGAAGCTTCCAAAGAACTGCACAGGCTCCACAGACTTCTTCTAGCGAGGAAGTACCGTTTGGCTTTAACACCTGCTAGAAAGAAGCAGTTTGAGCTGAAGGTTTTAGCTGAAAAAATCTTTAAAGGTAGGTGTACGATCCAGCATTGACCAAGATAATTTTTTAAATATATACAGACTTGGTTGTGTTCGCCTTCTCTGGGTCCTTTAACTTAGTAGAAAAGTCGTCTATAGTGTAAAGGATTATGTAAATGATAAACAAGCATGGGTGTGAAATATTGCTCTAATAAGATAGCTCTTAATATAATTTTAAGTGGCATATCAGATGGTGATAACAAAAAGAAAATTTACCTGGCTAAGTTTGTTGTGGGCTGTTTCTTAGACCAGGGCGTTTGGAACCCTCATAGCTTTAGTTTTAAGTTTACGAATGTAGTTATCATCATCAAATCACTACTATGTAAATTATTGACGCGTCAAAAGCGCCTTTTAAAGGACTATTTTAATAAAGAATATTTGAATTAGAATTTTGAATTAGGTTAGGATAAAGTTGTATCATTGTGTAGAAGTACATTTTATGGTTTGTAAATGATAGGTTTTTTTTATCAAATCCACACTGTTGAATTTACGAGTAATTTATATTAATATGATTGCATTACATTCGCTGCATCAAGCCAAATGACTTCTTAATACTATTGCCCCAAGTTACCTCGAGCTATTGGAAATAGAAGCAGAGTGTGGTAGGTCTTAAAAGTATAAGCTAACATAAGCTAATAGTTAATAATACCACTATGACTCTGTCTTAAGTATTTTTATTATTTTTTATTTTTTTTTGTTTTTGTCTCTTTTTATTTTGTTTTAGTGTATATTTGTTTTGTTTATACTTTGTTTTTGTTATAATGTTATTATGTGAATTATATTGGGACGGCAGCGGGGGGTGCAAATTATACAAGATTCTTATTAACTATTTTATTGCACCAAAATTTAAAAAAAGTTCTTATTTTACTTTATTACTCTACTTATTCTAAGGCTTCCTATCTGTCCCACGGCGTCGCGCAAGCGATGCCGGCCGGATCGTATTAATATTTCCTCTAATGGACCTGTGTCAGCGGTATTTTGTCGTGGGAACAGGTTTTGCAGGCATACTTGTTAGATCCGTCGACTATACCTGCGTAACATGTGTAATCATTTAATTAATTTAATTAGTGTTATTGGATATTGTCCGTTCTAATTAAATTAAAATTAAAAAAATAAACATAGCTATTGCTCATTATGCTTTATGGAACTTGATAGGCAAGAAGAACAGTTATCCGAGCAGCATTCGCGAGTGGTTCGTGGACGACCGCCTCTCGGAGGACCGTCGCGTGCTGCGGAACACCTTCATGGCCTCCCCCTCTTGGCCCACGGGAGAACAGCTTATTGTGAGTATATTTGATGAAAACTTGATGATTTGGTCGGGTGGAGACTTCGACCGTGGCTAGTTACCCTACCGACAAAGACGTGTCGCCAAGCGATTTAGCGTTAAAGCACGATGTCGCGTAGAAACCAATTAGGAGTGTGGGTTTACCATCCCCTGACAGGTAAGCTCGCTAACATCTTAGACTGCATCATCACTTACTACTTTTTAAGCTTGTAGAAAAGTCCTACTATAGTGTAAAATATTACGTAAATGATAAACAAGCATGGGTGTGAAATATTGCTCTAATAAGATAGCTCTTAATATAATTTTAAGTGGCATGTGAGATGGTGATAACAAAAAGAAAATTTACCTGGCTAAGTTTGTTGTGGGCTTCTTCTTAGACCGGGGCGCGTTTGGAACCCTCATAGCTTTAGTTTTAAGTTTACGAATGTAGTTATCACCATCAAATCACTACTTTGTAAGTTATTGACGCGTCAAAAGCGCCTTTTAAAGGACTATTTGAATAAAGATTATTTGAATTTGAATTTGAAATTTACTAAGTGAGATAGCCGTCAAGGGCTATCTCACTATGTATAAAAAAAAAACTAAACACCATTTTTTTATTTATATTTGTCAATTTATACAGAAGCTAAAGCTTAAGGAAGGAGTCTCCAGAATAGTTCTGTTTTTTTTGTTTACTTATTTCGGGGAATCCTTATTCTGTTGTATCTGATACGGGAGATCAATCATACATACAAGATAAAAAAAACTTGAGTGGTGTCAAGGGACATGGAACGATTACCCTTCGATTAATTAGTGAAGGAATTGTAATAAAATTTTATTTTATTTAAGTTATAGTATTTTTTTTTTATTAACAAAACACACACAGCGAAAGACATGCGATGCCGCACAGCTTACAACAACAAAAAGTGTCGTGACAACTTTTCGTAAGAATTTTTTCCGTCTAGCCCCCTTTCACAACGCGCGATAAGGAACTTCGTTCCAACAATTGTTCAGCGTTAAATAGGTAGGAGAGATAGCGGATGAGTTAAATACATTTACAATTGTCCTGGTATGAGCCGGCAATGGGTTGATCATGATGATGATGATTAACCCTATCTCCCTTCCACAGTATTCGTGCGAAGCAGTGAAATACGATCGCAGAGGATACAAACCTCGTGAACGTGCGCTCCTGGCATCCGACAAGGCCCTGTACGTGCTCGACGCGGCTAAGAGCAAGACATACAAGCTAAAGCATCGCCTACCACTGGACGTGCTGCGAGTCGTGGTGACAAATGAAACAGATGGCCTAGTGCTTATCAAGATACCGCAAGAACTGAAGAAAGACAAGGTGCGTTTTTTTTATTTCCTTCGTTGCCAAGCGAGCCGCTGTGGAGCATTTCATATATGCAATGAAGCAGTGCATAACCTAAAAGCGTCCGTAGAAATGGAAACATACAACATTTTACGACCTCCGTGGCGCAGTGCGTGCGGCTTTAAAATTATGAAGTTGGAGGTCCTGGGTTCGATTCCCGACTCGTGTCTGGTCTGGTGGCTTCGGCCGTGGCTAGTTACCACCCTACCGACAAAGACGTGCACGTCGCCAAACGATTTTAGCGTTCCGGCACGATGTCGAGTAGAAACCCATTAGGAATGTGTATTTACCATACCCGTAACAGGTTAGCCCGCTACCAATCTAGACTGCATCATCACTTACCACCGGGTGAGATAGCCGTACTAACCTAACTTCTAGTGTATAAAAAAAACACGTGTATGTGATATGTGATGTGGTCGAAAACATACTAAGACACATTATCGCACGCACCTCTAACTTTTCGGAGTTATGTGCGTTTTTAAAAACAATTAAAAATATCACTTGCTTCAACGGTGAAGGAAAACATCGTGAGGAAAACTGCACGCCTGAGAGTTCTCCATAATGTTCTCAAAGGCGTGTAAAGTCTGCCAATCCGCACATGGCCAGCGTGGTTGACTTCTCGTATTGAGAGGAGACCCGTGCTCTGTAGTGAGCCGGTAATGGGTTGATCATGATGTTGTATGTATAATTTATTTTTCGAAATTTTAGCATTGCAAATATGTGATTTTATCTCGTTCAAGTAAAACTGTTTAATCTATAAAACAATTTTTTTATTTCAGGGTGATCTTATAATTTCGGTGTCACACGTGATCGAGGCACTCACCATCGTCACAGATTACACCAAGAAGCCGGACATTATCGACATCGTGGACACTGGCAGGTGAGGTCATTTTTTTTTTGCAATCACAACGGGTGGTGTGTTATGATGCAATCTAGTGAATTCAGTAGATACTTTTCTTACTCTTCTGGCTTAACGTGTTATAGTGCATTAAATATTAAGTGGCGTCTTTCCACTTGAACCTAAACAATAGGGGTAATAAACCAAACATTTATAGAGTCTATTCATTTTTAAAGAAGTCGTTTCGGCCTTATCTATTTTATTGCAAACCAACCAGTGTTGATACTTTTGAATATTTAAAAAAAATTGCAAAAATTATTTATTTATTCTAAAGTAATAAATCAAAACATGTGGGTTTTAAATAATGGCGACTCACTGATTTCTTCTGACTCCTAATTATTTTCCAGGGTTTCATTGTCCGATGCGTCGCTTCCAACATTTATTACAAAGTTAGTGCATGGTGTTTTTAAAAATCTTTGTTCAATTTTTTCACAGTGATTGTAAGAATTCTTCCACAGAATCAGATCCGAAGTATTTATATATTATTTAAAGGAAGATAACACAGGGAAAGTATCAAAAACGTTTGAAACACCGTTTGAACGCCGCACGTGTTCTGCAATACAAAGAATTCACCCACTACGACTTAATCCTATTGTTATTGCTAATGACGGTCTCAAGTGAAAAGACGCCAGTTAATATTGAATGTACTATACCTCGGAAGGTACGAGGTAAATCGGGGTTGCTTTACTTCAACACTACCAATATATCCATTATTAAACATAAAATCGGTGGAGTTAATGCGCTTATATCTCCATGTATGTCGTAAGCATCTGATTATGTGTGAGAGAGGCCAAAATAGAGGTTTTAAACCTTGTGGGAAAACACTCAGCCAATAAGTACGGATACTATCATCCTTACCAATTATTAAGTCTCTCAGTTCCCGCAATTTTTATTCTATTTTTATTATTTTCGTACCAAATTTGTAATAAAAACCCTTATATAAGAAGTATACAAAACCCTCAATCTGCACATTTGACCCCGACCTAAGCGAGACCTAAACATATCATTCATGACCCTGACGATCAGATGACTACTGACAACACACTCGTACCACCTACCACACAATCATACGCTACACACCGTCTTCGCCGGCGAAGACGAGGTCCCCGCTATATTAGATCATCCGGACGTGGGCTCCATTCACGGCCGCACGGACCACTCACCGTCCGAACCGCCCCGTTATCTCAAACGTCGCCTAAGCCGAGGTTCGGCCTCAAAGGAGGCGCCCTTAGGCAGACGTTCCCTAAGTTTCGTCGGGCCCTAGGGCACAAAATTTCATCTGGCAGAGCTTCTTTTCGAAGCTCGCCAAACAGCCCGGTTACGCTGTGGCAACCAATAGGGTCAGCACACTAGTCAGTCCGAAAAAAAAATTTACATTTGGCTTTATATACTGTTCTAGATCTGGAGCTAAAATCAATACAGCGTATGTTAACTTCACTCAGCCAAAATTAGTGTGAGAACGAGACAGACATATCTGTATTAACTGAATTTTAAGTCATACGTAATACTAACCGCGGTTTATAGATCTGGCAGTGAGCGTTGGATAAATTTATTTTGTTAATGTTCCAGCATCGTTCATAACCTCGTCAACGGCAAGCAAGGCGGCACCATCGAAGTGACCAACGGCCCGCAGCCAGCCATCCACCGTGCGAAGAGCGGAAACCTACTTGTGGTAAGTTAAACTTCAATTTTGACCATTATAATGTTGGAGCTCCTGAGTTGAGTCGAGTCTGGTCTGGTTGGAGGCTTCGGCCGTCGCTAGTTACCACCCTACCGACAAAGACGTGTAGCCAAGCGATTTAGCGTTCTGGCACGATGTCGCGTAGAAACCAATTAGGAGTATGGCTTTACCATACCCCTAACAGGTTAGCCCGCTACCATCTTAGACTGCATCATCAGAAAAATGAATTTCCGGAGTCGGGTCTATTTCCGATCTTTTTCGATTTGGTTTATATTTTTTTTTTTTTTACAGAATTTTCAACTGTAGATATTGGTAATCTACCTCTCAGTTTTAAAAGGAAATAATGGATGTGGTATCCAATGTTAAGAAGGCAATTATGACGAAAATGTTTCCTAATAGACTGACATAATTCCCCGATTAGTCACGAATGAGCGACAATGACATAATCACTCTTGACCAAAACAATTTTTTTAAAGATTATATTCACACTTTTATAATTTTTTTTACCGCCTTGGATTCAAATCCTCTAAGACATTTTTTTTTCTTCGTTTTATGGCTTTACACAAATCAGCCAATGTCAAGTTCATTTTATTAGTTCTCTCCCTCTATGGCTTTACACAGATTAGGCAATGTCAAGTTTATAGCAATGTAGAAGCTAGGGAGAAATGGCGGCAAACTTCGCACTCGGCGGACGCGGCTCCCTCAAACCTTTCCCAAATTAATAGCTGTTAACCATTCAGAAAACTAGCCACTACACAAACGACACCAACACTGTCCACGTTACAACCAACACCAGTCCTTTCCAAAACCAGCCAACAAACATTAATTTAAGAAAAGCGTGAAAAGCGCGCCCGCCATATACGAAGACTCCCGCCTTTCTTTCTAAGACATTTCTAAAAAAATAATTACGCTGAACGAACCTACAGATTGTAGCACGATTGACGATTACTAATAAAAGTTTTTTTTTTCAGGTGGCAACCCCATAAGGAACTGTATTTGAAAAATTATCGCGTTAGCTAATAACTGACAAGTATTCGCCATAATTCAGTCAATTGAAAAAAATTATAACTTATTCGTTAATTTTAAGTGTTAGGTAATTTTTTTGTAAATTAAATCAATTTTTATTTTTGTATAATTTTTTAACATTACAACGAAATTTGTATAAAACCTAGAGACTGTCGGTTTTTAAGCATTAGGCAATTTCGGATACATAGATTTTCGTATAGGTATTTCATTTCATATTGTGCAGTTTTTATCTATGCATAATTACCTGCGCATAGAGAGATGTGTTAATATTGCTTACCTATAGTAAATTACTAAAAACTGACAGTCATTTAATTATAGGATTCAATGAAAAAGTTCCGTTTCCCCATATCTGTATTCCAAGCAATAAATCATGAAGATTCTTCTTAATTATTATTGTTTAACAATAATTTTATTTTTAGTATATATAGAATATGGATTGTTATAGATAAAGTTATAGTTACCTTAATAATGCCTTTATACCTACCTAGATACATAAAATAACTAACCTTACTTTTTCCTTTACTTATTGATGTTTGTAATTATTATAATTAATCGATTTACGTACAAAGTACTTAGTAGTTTATGCCATAGAGAGAAATAATGTTAACATAAGAGAATTCTATCAAGCAAATTATTAATATATAATATTTATTTAAAATGTAAAAAAGTTCGTTGCCTCCTTAACAACCTAATGATTTAATAAATAGTGTTAGCTGTTAGACATATTATTTCACATTCAATCTATTATGACACATATAAAGTACTTTGAATTTAAGGTATGGTGTCGCGAGTGTTGCCATATTGATTTTTAAAGGTGCTGTTGAATGACGCAGCCTAAACAGATAAAGAAGTTTGTAATGTTTTTGGTAGAGTTTTCTTATGTTATTTATTTAAGTTTAAGCTGAATCGAAGGTGCCTAAATAAGTGTACGTAGATAAGTTAAAGCTAAACTTATGTGAAAGACGAAGTCATTGTATTGTAGTTGCAAATCACGGGCATTGAAAACCATCGCTGATTATCTTGAAATACATTCCAATCGATACACTCTTTATCACAAATTACGTGGAAAATTACAGTACAGTAGAGCGTCGATTATCCGAACTAATTGGGGGAGGTGTGTTCGGAAAACCGGTATTTTCGGATAATCGAAATATAGATATGTATTTGCATAAAGAGGTATCGAGTTATTGTAACAAAGTTCCTTTATCGGGATCAATCAATATTGACGTGGCGAAAATGTCATCCGGCGTAAATTAGGAATTATAGTCAATTGCTGGCCGCCATACTTGTTTGCGGTGATAGCCCAGTGGTTAGGGCGTCAGCCTTCCTAATCAGAGGTCGGCGGTTCGATTCCGGGCTCTACCTCTAACTTTTCGGATTTATGCGGGCTTAGCTTATTTACCGGTAGACTTTATCTTGGCCATGTATACTTACAACTAATTGACTAACTACAGGCAGGAGTGCCTTAATTGTTGAAGATTAAGTATTTATAAGACAGTTCCGTTGTAATAACTTTATTGAAATACATTTATGAATTTTGTATACTTATGAGTCTTTTTTCATTAATCGCCCAAGAAAAATTCGTTGGCATTCTGAATACAGGTATATAAATAAATATAACAAGTGGGCCGTGTTTTTTCTCATAGATAAAGTGTAGGTGTGACTTTTACATTTTCTTGTTTGCTAAGCAGCCAATTCTTTTTTTTTTTTATACACTACAAGTCAGCCCTTGACGGCTATCTCACCTGGTGGTAAGCGATGATGCTGTCTAGGATGGTAGCGGGCTAACCTGTTAGAAGTATGGTAATCCCACGCTCCTAGTTGGTTTCTACATGACATCGTGCCGAAATGCTAAATCGCTTGGCGCTCGTCCTTGTCGGTAGGGTGGTAACTAGCCACGGCCGAAGCCTCCCACCAGACCAGACTCGAGCCGGGAATCGAACCCAGGACCTCCAACTTTAAAATGCGACAGCGCACGCACTGCGTCACGGAGGTCGTCAAAAATAGTCCCTCAATTACTTATAGCCCCGCGGTAAAGAGGCGGTTTCACATGCAAAATGCCAGCGAATAGCAGACCAATTGTTGGTATTTCATCGATTGATATTACGTACCCATTATACATACAATGTTTTATACATAGCTGGTGCCCACGACTTTGAATCCCATCGTCCGGACCACTTAGGCCGAGGTAGGTACGGCCTCACAGGAGGCGCCCTATAGGTAGACATTCCCTTAGTTTCTTCGAACCCTAGGACTCAAAATTTCTTCTTCTTCTTTACGAAACTCGCCAAACAGCCCGGTTACGCTGTCGCAACCAAATAGGGTTAACACAGCTAGTAGTCAGTACGAAGAGAGAAAAAAAAAGAAGAAACATTGTATGCGCAGGATTAGTATTTCGAGTAGCTTATATTAATAAATAAATAAATATAAAATCTTTTTATTGCAGGTCAGGGACCCATATAAATGCTTATAATTTAAATTTAGAAACAAAAATAAAAAAAAATATTGAAAGTAGAATTAACAAAAATGAAATTGACAGATATAAAATATTTTAAAAATAATTCCTGGCTTACCTTACGTTAGGGGTCTGGTGTACCCTGAGCCAGTGCATATAAAACACATTGTCAGGGGATACCTGAGCGACGACTTTGATTAGCTTGTTTTTTGAATTGCGGACGCTTTGCCAGAAACCCGCAATTCTGTTTCTAACTATGGCGTAAAAGTCAGGGACACCAGCGTCGGCGAACATGCTTGACGCGCTGCAATACCTCGGCATTTTTAATAAAATGCGAAGGGCATTGTTATACTGTACTCTGAGAATGTTAAAGGATCTTTTGGTGTGATTGATCCATAGTTGTGATGTATAAAAACTCATACAATACGCTTTAAACAAAGTTATTTTAACATCCTCAGAGCACCGTGAAAACCGACGGGCAAGCATATTACACCGTATTGCCAGTGACCTGCGCTCACGTTCTATATCAAAATCGTCGCTCAGGGATCCCGTCAACATGTGTCCAAGGTATTTGAATTGCTGCACAACCTGAACTGGTGTTCCGTCTAATAAAACTGGCGGAATCCTCTCCGGACCCTTACCAGCCCTAAAGATCAACATTTCAGATTTGCGAACATTATATTTTAAGGCATGCCTCAAGGCATAGTTTTCGCAAATCGATACTAATTTACGTAGACCGTTTATTGAGGGGCTAAGTAGCACCATGTCGTCAGCGTAACTTATGTTATTAAAACACACTCCGTCAATGTGGCAACCGATGCCCGTGCCACTTAGCTCCCCAATAAGGTCATTAACATATAGATTGAATAGGTCCCGAGAGGTTAGCCCTCCCTGACGCACACCGCATTCTAATCTAAACTCATTAGAAACTGTGCCCCCCAACGTACGGTGTTCGTTTGGTTCTCGTACCAGTATTTCACAAGCTCGACAATGCTGCTGTGGACGTTTGAGTCACGCATTTTTCTCCATAATATATTATAATTAACAAGATCAAATGCACGACTCAGATCCAGAAAACACGCGTAAATCGATGTTTCACGACGGGTATAATAATTTACGGCGTGCTTAAGAGAGAGAATTGCAGAGTCCGTAGAAAGACCGGGCCGAAAACCAAACTGAGCATCACTTATTGATACATTCCTCATCAGTTCAGGCTGCAGCAGTCGCTCCAGCACTTTTCCTGCAATTGTCCCCAACGATATTGATATATTAAGTATGGCGTAGAAAAAAACTAACATTCTGATATTAAAATTATGGGATGGAAGATTTTTTCACAACTTACATGACACTTATCTTTATATTTTGGACAATTCACACAATAACTTTACAAATTGTAGCCTATGTGTTATTCTGATGTATAAACTATATTATTGTAAAGTTTCAGAAAAATCCATTCAGTAGTTTTTACGTGAAAGAGTAACAAACATTCCCATACTTACAAACTTTCGCGTTTATAATATTTGTAGGATATGACGCTTAGGTTTGATCGCTATCACATATAGCATCGTAATTTATCGCCACATAATAGGGGTGCGATTTTGATTAAATAAATATGTTAAATTAAAAAAAAAAAACTAATTTTTGTTTTTCAGTACAAATCGGCAATTTCATACTTTAACCCCTAATATGATCGTTCTCCAATGTATGCGCATAAAACATGCATGACAAATGTGAAATAGATTTTCTGACGTACATTTTGACACCGCTTCATCGTATCATCGAGTATTGCCCATTTTTTACGTCCCTTATTTTGTTAAGATAGGCAATAAACCTTTACACTTACTTTTTTTTCCACTACTAGTTAGCCCTTGACGGCAATCTCACCTGGTAGTGATGATGCAGTCTAAGATGGTAGCGGGCTAACTTGTTAAGTGTATGGTAGACCCGTACTCCTAATAGTTTTCTACGTGACATCGTGCCGAAACGCTAAATCGCTTGGCGACACCCCTTTGTCGGTAGGGTGGTAACTAGCCACGGCCGAAGCCTCCCACCAGACCAAACTACAAACACACATTAATATTTTGAAGATCTTGTACTAGGATATAATAGGCTAAAAGGTATGTGATTTAAACTTAATTATTAATAATACTGCGATAAGCGTCGTTAAGAGCAATACCGGCGAAGAAGGCTTTCAAATTTAAAAGAAAACGAGGGAATATGATTTTAAAAATAAAATAATGCCATAATTCATCATAGTGTAATTTTTAAAAAAGTTAGTTTCATTTTTACGTTTATCATTATATTTATACTATGCAACAATCCAGAGTTTCGTCATACTAGTACAAACTACAAAAATACATTCAGTCTTAAAATATACAATCGGCAATGTCAAATACTACGAGAGGATGGGGGGAATTCTGACGAGGAGCTTTATAAAGAAATTAGGGGTACCCGAGCGGGAGAAACAATTTTTTATTTTTTTCGGACTGACTATTAATCGTGCTAACCCTATTGGTAGCCACAGCTTAACCGGGCTGTTTGCCGAGCTTCGGAAAGAAGCTCTGCCAGAAGAAATTTTGAGCCCTAGGGCTCGAAGAAACTAAGGGAACGACTGCCTAACCTGGGCGCCTCCTTTGAGGCCGAACCTCGGCTTAGGCAACGTTTGGGATAACGGGGCGGTCGAACGGTAATGGTAGAAACAAGCAATAATAGCTGGTTACGTCAATTAGTTTCGTAAGTATTGGCGCATTCTCATACCTACAGCTGTTGACTTGGCGACTGAAACCGTAGACGCTTTTCAAGTGTGTTGCCAGCTTATTGCCGAATAAGTAAACATGTGCTCTATCATTAGATTAGATATAGACTAGAAGTTGCACTTATTAAGGAACATGATTGCATATTACTATCTAGAAGTTATGAGTTGATCATCATGATCAACCCATTCTCGGCTCACTAGAGTGCGGTTCTCCTCTCATTATGAGAAGGGTTTGGCCATAGTCCACCACGCTGGCTGTGCGGATTGGCAGACTTCACACGCCTTTGAGAACATTATGGAGAACCCTCAGGCATGCAGGTTTCCTCACGTTTTCCTTCACCGTTGAAGCAAGTAAAATTTTAATGGCTTATAACGCACATAACTCCGAAAAGTTATACGTGCCCGGGTTCGAATCACAGCTTCATGAGTTGATCACATGTTGAGAAAAACACCCTTTTTTAATAATAAAAATTTTCATTTGCTGATTTGGAGTCTAGCCCCACGTTATATTTTGGTTTTTTATATCAACAATGAAATAAAAGTGACACTGATACTCGATTTAGAAAATTAATATAACAATTTTGCATCATATAATTCGTCTAATTTCCCTACATCCTCTCGGCCCACAAATTCGCCCTATTAACCTCTGTCAAACATTTTGTCATTATAAACTACCAACATAATTACATATCATAGTTAGGTATCTAATCTTATCAAAGTATTTGCGTGTATCACCGTACGTATTCGAACAAATAGAAAATTTAACAAATGCGCAGTAATTAATATTAAAAACAAAGCATTCAAGTTAGAAAATATCTTACCGCAAATATCCTAAATAGATGGGAGACAGTATAGATGGGGGAAATAAAATATTGGAGTATAAAAGGACAATGTCATATAGAAAGGTAAGTGAAAGGTAGGTCGATAGAAAAAAATATCATATTCATTAATATGCATTAACAAAAAAGTGGAGACACATACGTAAACGAAATTTCAACATAAGAATTATTATAACATAAACAAGTCTTATAGGCCAAAAATTGTTTATGTTATAATAGTAAAGATTACAATAATTATGAATTTTGGAACGAAGTTCCTTATCGCGCGTTGTGAAAGGGGGCTAGACGGAAAAAGTTCTTACGAAAAGTTGTCACGACACTTTTTGTTATTGTAAGCTGTGCGGCGTCGCATGTTTCTCTGTCTGTCTCTCTCTCTCTTATAGAAAGCAAGCCAGATTTTTTCATTTCTATTTCGCATTGAACAGTGTGGTGTCGCGACGATTATTTTTGTTGAGTGTATACAGGTTTTTTGAATTTTTGTCATGAATCCTGACAGTGTTTCTGCACAAGTTCCGGATATTGCTGATGGAGTACAAAATTGAGCCTACTGATTTAGTTTATATAACATTATATTTGTTAATAATAAAAAAAAAATATTATTATAACTTAAATAAAATAAAATTTTATTACAATTCCTTCACTAATTAATCGAAAGGAACTTCGTTCCATCCGGATGTCCCTTGACACTTCTCAAGTTTTTTTAAACTGAAAAACGATAAGCAATCGTGAAGATATAACTTTGTAGAAATAAATAGTATTGTGAGAGTCCATTACAAGGTTACGTTGTAGATTTTTGATGACGTTTCTGACAAATGTTAAAACGAGCCTATTACATATTTAGGACTATAAAAGGGTCATTTCTGACAGAATCAATATCAGCTCTTTAGTAGCGGTAGGTAAATTTAATAGCTAGTTTGTTCGAAAGAAAATCTGATCAGTTAAAATATAACCTGAATAGAACCTGAAAATAAGCCAGCTTATTTTGATAGCTAGACATCACACTTGATGACAAGTGGTGACATATCCGAGGCGCCCGAACAAGACTCGGTTTTCGCCGCGTGTAACCACCGTTAAGAGTGCTTCATGAACAAGAGTTAAAACTGTATTAGAGCTTTCCACTAGTTAAAGCGCTCTAGTATAGTTTGGGTAGCTACAATACAAAATTTAGAGTAAAATAAACCGAATGACTCACAGCTTACGGTCGAACATTCCGTGCACTGGAATATCACTCGATAGAGTAAAGTGAACCAACCATCATAACAGTACCTAATCTGAGTATATTTTTAAAATTTTTCCTAATTTGTTCTTTTGTGGCCGTTTTCATGTACCTTTGCAGTCAATGTAACTTGTAACTGATATGCATATAGGTGAATGTGACACTTTTGTATGCTAAAATGTATATTTTTGTGTGTATATTATAAGTGTATTTAAAATAATAAATAAATAAATAAATATTGCTTATTAGGAAACCCATCAAAGGCGAAATTCGTTAAACCATTTATTTGTATTATAAATGACCCCATTTTTTTTCTAAGTTTTAGGGAAACCGAAATACAGTTACTAAACTTGTCCATACCCAATAACGTTTTTAGAAAACCGTATGTTTTTTTTTTTTTTTTTTAAATACATTTAACAGTTTTTATCACAATTCACAATCTATTGGGAGATAGGGATCAATTCGGTTGCACATATATCTCTAACTAAATCGGCATGTCTAAAAATAGTTCTGTCCCATTCCAAGGGATATAGTGTGAAAAGGACAGCGATACTTTTAAACTTGCCTAGTTTCCTTTAGAGATTGGTGTACAACAGAACTGTTACCGTGTCATAACAGTGATACAAAGCATTTCTATAACATTTAACAGCCCGGTTACGCTGTGGCAACCAATATAACTCTATTGGTTGCCACAGCGTACAGCTATTAGACAGTCAAAAAAAAATGTATAACATTTACAAATGGATTTTTATTAATGTATTTATTACTAATTGTACTTGACTATGTCAATCAAAAACGCTATCTCGAATTAGGCACTTTTATATTTAAACTAACGTGTCTGTTACAGCATGTTGGTACGAATTCGCACCAAAATTACAGCTGTATGCATAACCAAGAGGTAGATACGCCTATTGAAATTGAAACAATGTTGCTATCAATATATTAATACTCTGTCCACGTGAAACGTAATTTAACCAAGTAAAACTTAAAAACAAATCTGATTCACCTCATATTTACAACGACCTATATTATCAACAAATTAAATGCAAACAAGTGTTTAGTGAAAAAATCCCTTAATGAATAGCAAATGACGACTTAATTTACTTTATTCCAAAAACCTAAAATACTTTATCCCAGACTGTATATATAAACAAACTATAATATTATTGCAAACAAAAAACAACATAGTATTATTATTATTATATATTTTTTTATTTATGTCAAGTTATTACTAAATCTAATTATCCTTGAACACATTCGTATGGCAAACCTCAATACTTTACTCAATATTTATAAAATCCTTTTCGTTGAACACTACCCCTATTTCTGATACCCTAGTCCAGACTTCACTAGAATTTTTCATCGGAGCTAAAATTGACTATTGCGTAGGAGCAAAGAGGATTACAACGCCAAAGAATTTTGAAGATCCGAGCAACAGATTTAAGAGTTAAAATTGATAAAATTGGTTTGGCAGACGTTGGTGTTTAGGGAAGTTTGATGTATTAAATAGAGTTAAATCACTTTTGTTAATAATTCATCAAAATTAAAGTAACACGCAACGTAAATTATTTATTGTTTAGAGCATTTTGTTGAGTAAGTAGGTACTACTGATTTATATCACAATCGATTTTCTAGTAGTAGTGCATTCAATATTAACTGGCGTCTTTCCACTTGAACCTAAACAATAGGGGTAATAAACCAAACACTGACACAGAGCCCATTCATTTTTAAAGAAGCCGTTTCGGCCTTATCTATTTGGTTGCAAACCAACCAGTGTTGATACTTTTGAATAATCATAGAATAATTAAAAAAAATTACGTAATTTAAGGTATGTTAAATAATATACAATTACAAAAATTGGAAGGTGATTTCACCCAAGGACGAAACATATCGGAAGAGGAAATATTTCCATTGCACTAATCTCTTCAAAGTTTAAAAAACAACTGAGCGGTATTTCTATTTGATTATATTATTTAAAGGAAGATAACATAGGGAAAGTATCAAAAACGTTTGAACACCGCACGTGTTTTGCAATACAAAGAATTCACCCGCCACGACTTAATCCTTTGCTATTGCTAATGACGGTCTCAAGTGGAAAGACGCCAGTTAATATTGAATGTACTATAACAAGCTAGCTTTAGAAAAGCGAACGATTTTAAGCTTTAAAATTATAAAGAATTAAGTACATTTTAATCTGTCATAATAAGTATACGATTTAAGGGAAAGCCAACATAATTGAAAGCACATGCAAATCCTACACAGAGAACGTGAATATATTATAGTATAACGAACGCCGCAGTTAGTTTCAAACGCACAACAAATAAGACAGCTGTTAACCCTCATAGATATTACAGCATCACCGCGGGAAAGGCGTAGTCTTAGAGCAACAGACTTGGGCATCTGGAGAACGTCCCTTAAACAGCGTCTCTGTTCAAGCTCGGACCTCGACTTATGGTGACGTTGGGTAATTTGGTTTGTTGGACTGGTGTAGAAATCCGTACTGATGACGTCAGAAATCGGGGACCTCGTCTACGCCAGCGTCGGAACTGTATTGAGAGTCTGTATAGCGTAATCAGTTGTCATTTGATCGTCTGGGAAGTAAAGGACGTGTTTGGGTCTGAGTGGATGTCTGAACCACTAGCGGTTCAGGGTGTCTGGGGTAAGCTTGCGGCGTTTAAACTCGCGTATTGAAACGTGTTGGGGTGTTGGGTAGGGGTGTACATTTTAGGACGCCAAAGCGACGTTCAATTTTTATCGCCATAACAAAACAGTACGCCCTAAGGGTTACAATTCACCTACATAATATTCCGCATAAAAGCTTATCTTTGCACTGTTCATACAAATGCATTTAGCACATTAATTGCTGCATTAATGATAGCGCCCTAGGGCTCCAAGCAATAGATGTCACATTAATTAAGAGCGAATGGAGACAGAGTTCTCCATAATGTTCTCAAAGGCGTGTGAAGACTGCCAATCCGCATATGGCCAGCGTGGTGGACTATGGCCAAACCGTTCTCATATTGAGAGGAGACTGGTGCTCTGTAGTGAGCCGGTAATGGGTTGATCATGATGATGATGATTATGATGAAGAGCGAATGGACCTCGGTTTAGCGTCACGTTGACTATAATAGAGTTAGTAGTCCGGCAAAATAAAATAATAAAAAAACATATTAATTAAGCTATTAGTCCCGCAGAATAAAAAAAAACACATTTTATTTAGTTTACTCAGATTTTAAAAACATTATAACTTAAACCACACACAATTATAATAACCTTTCAGCTTCGGGCGTTTTTATTGGTCGTTATACCGCATATGAAGAACACAGCGTACGTGGAATCCCCGCATGCTGCATCTCTACAGAACAAACGCGATAAAAAAACGACCTAGCTACACAAGATGAAGACTTAATTTGAGAATTTTCATCCACTTCACGCTATTATGAAAATATATATATGACTTACTTATGTAGTAGTGTTTGCGATAAATCTAATAGGATAAGTCTACTATTTTCCCAACGAAAATATACTTACAGTGAAATTAGCCCAAAGATGTTATCTTAGTATAAGATTTGCAATCTGAAACTACAACAAAGTAGTCTACGTCAAAGTAAAAGACATTCTATGTCATGGGATTAGGGTTCCAATTTCCGTATTCATTCTTTCGTTTCTAATTTTTAATTGCCAACATGTGCTGGTATGGATGTGTGGACCAATTTCAGTTTTAAAACTAGTGAGAAACGTTTCAATTTTCTATGACGTTAGTGTTTCGAATTTAAAAACGAGTAGTAAATTGTGAGATAGCAAATCTTATACTAACGGCCTAGATTGCATTAATGGAATTGTCAGCCGATATAGTTTTGAAATTTCTCACATTCGCGCTCCCTTGAAACTTAATAATTTCCCGAATTATTATGTTTCCCAATAATCTGCCGCAACTTGCAACATACTCAAAAATCGACCAATGAAAACAATCGCACACGTGAACGTGACATAATGCAAAACAACCGACGTACATAGTGGGGTTATCTGTGGGTAAAATAAACCAAAACATTTCATATTATAGTTTGTTTATATCTTCCAATATTAATGTTAAAATTAAAATAGGGAACTCCAAATCCATAAGTCACTATTTACAATCACAGAACAAATTCATCATAAAGTTCTTAACATTTTTTTCATAATATATTTGTGATGTATGAAAATTATTGCCCATAAGTAATGCTACCGTTATGGCTGGGCTACATTAACGGGCTACGGCGAATATTCGGATTAACGCACTGATGTGGCCGGGTAGATCGTTGCAACGCGGTAGTATTCGGGCGTACACGATGTGCTCGGTTCACTGTCGGTAAACTAGCGCGCATCAAAGGGATTTGGCGCGACAATATTCGCTTGGGTGGCTACACCTACGTCACTTCATTGTCGTCCAGACTTTGTAGCGGGACGGACGTGCGTGTTTTTTTGTACACTATGGAGTGGAGTAACGAAAAAGTGTTGGAGTTCATTCAGTTTTATGAAACAGAGAGTATTATATGGGATCCTAGTAACCCTGACCACAAAAAGAAGCATTTGGAACATGATGCGTGGGTTAGAATTCGAAATACTATATATACCACCATCTCCTCTTTCTTCTCTTTTTAATTTTATTTTGTACTGTCAACTGATACTCGTACAATTGTAAATAATAATTTACGGACATACAATACAACGCCACTACTTCCTCCATTTTGATATTAAACACATCAGCCTACATCGCCGACAATCCGGCCGATGAATCTTCGCCCGCCAATGTAGACAAGAACATCGTGTATGCCCGTACACGATGTTTTTGGCGCGCCAACGCGACACGAATCTTCGGCCGCTAATGTAGCCCCGCCATAATAGATAAATAATGTGAACAGACTTTTACGGGTATCATGGGCTCATGAAAAGGATGGAATTACTGTCCTTTTCTCGCACATAACGTTAAAGTTTGTTGACAAACATTATCTCGTATCGCTGACTTTAAGTTAATAAATAATTGTACTAGATTAAACCACAGTGTGAGAAACCTTACAGTTAGCTGCATTACAAATGATTATCGTAAAGTGTATCCTATTGTAAGAATTCAGATCCATCAAATACCCATAATTACTCAGTCGCCATTAACTAGCAGATCGCAAATTTCAACACATGCCACAAAAAAGTTTTCAATACTGGGAATGAATACTGGTTACGTCATTCGGAATTTTCTCGAATTATGATTGTATACTCATGTACGTCTTGGCCAATTACAAATAATTGCTTAAAGTATTAATTATTTATATTTGTCTCTTACTGTTTGATACTTATTTTATTCCTTTGTTTAGATTAGATTTTTTTACACATGCAATTTAATATTACGATTAAGCCTTGTACTTGGTTTCCATATGCACCTACGTTTGGTGCAATTGCAAACCAAGCGAAGCTTTAGTATAGTAACTGTTAGGATTTTCACACTGTGATCTTAGTCAAATGTAAAAACCTCGAGCAGAAAATATGCTCTTGGATTTAACAAAGGCAATAAATAACAATTTATATTACTCGCCACGAAAGTTGAAACATCAAGGCACTGCGCGCTATATCTTTATTTGTCTTACAGATTTCTCTAAATTTACGTTGAGATTTTCTAAATTAAGTTTTTTTTAATGAGACGTTAGAAGATAAATGGCTTAAATAGATGATATCAAGCTTAATTTAAATAAGTATATAGAGGAGGAGACCCAATAAATAATAACAAGTACCGCAGCATAAAATTTCCAACTTACGTGACGCAAACTGTGTCATATGGGCTTAATAAAAACTTCCTTATTGTTTGGAAGAAATTAGTTCTATATTCACTAAAAAATATTATTACACGAGATATTTGTCTATAATATAAACATTATTGTTCTTACACCAATAATTATACTAAAAGTTAATTATATTTACATCTCTATATATACAGAAAAGCGTCTATTATACAATTTAGTTAGACATGGTATAGGCTGTGACTGTTGAGAAACTTCCAATGATATGATTTTTATTGTCTTATGTACATTATCTAATGAAATAGTAGTCTAAAATAAATTTCAGACTTGAAATGCCTTCTGATAGTAAATGCAAGAAGTTTTTTTTTCATATAGAACATGTATTAGCCTTCACTACAATCACACTTGGTGGTGATGAATTCGAAGAAGCAGGTATACCCATACCCTTAATCAGTTTGTAGGCGGATCGCTTGCCTCTCTTTTTCGGTAGTGAAAAATACTAGTACGGCCAGAGCCACCTACCCGATTTACAATAGGTATTTGTTGGATGCATCGATATAGTTCAAAGAGTTAGAATGTTATAGATTTTCATTCAGGAACAAAAGCTATACAGTAAAAACTATTAAACCATTAAAATAATCATAGATAAACATATCAATAATTTGGCTTTTTTAAACGGCATCTTAAATATAATAATTGGAAATATCTAAACAGTCAAAGCATAGGTAACTATCGCCATGCTTAATCCTTTGGTTATAACAAAATAGTTTTGGTTCGCTCAACAATTTTTATACAAATTCATTTTATTTTTTAAATTCATCAATACGACACGTTGATTTTTAAAACCATTGTCGTTCTTCCAGATAAACCAAAATACAGTTCAAAATTTAACAAAATGTTAAAACATCATTGTACTAAACAATTTTTTTACCCAACTGAAAACTGCGTCAGGTCGCTTCTGAACTGTATGATTGTTAATCTGCACCATGATTTTAGAATTTAAGCTTATTATAGTCATTTGATACAACAAGTTGTGCACAAAAATACCCTCAAAGCCAGATTTAATTGCACTTGACTATACCATAACAGCTTTAGTAGGACCTTCATAATTGTCACAGAGTATAGATCACCGAAAGAAGGTTTTTGGGTAAACTTGACTCTGCATTCCTTCTGATCTGCTAGAATACTCTGTCGCTTCAGGTAATTTACTAAAAAGGCAAACAATTTTGTCACGACTTTTATGAAACCTACATAATTACAAATAAAATATAAGTAAACGTGAACATTTCAAGTAATATTTACATAGATATGTTATCAGTTTATTTTCATTGTATTTTTTATAAAATGACATCACAAGGTTGTTTGCGTTTTTTAAAATTACTTATACTGTCAGAGTACTAAAATGAAGTAAACTTAATTACATCAGCATTGTTACTGTCGAGTTTGTATGGAATATACCAACATTCCTGATATTCACTTACTTTTCTAGTAATCAAACATTACACTAAAGCACTAAAAAGGAGGCAAGTAGCACTGCATCAGCGGAATGACACTGTGGGAACTAGAAGTTTGTGGTGACCCATACCTCGGAACGATGAATCAAACTTTCAACATTGGCTGCACTTTCATCACAAGTTTCAACACTAAAGCACCAAATCTCACCGATAATATCCATAGTAATACAAGTCCAAATACTATTTCACTTGTCCCACAGTCTCTTGGTTAGTCTCTGTGGATTTGTACAGATCACTTTTATAGTTAGAGTCTTGGGAATTGAAACCATCTTGCTTGTCTTCCTGGTTGAAACCATAGGATTTTGGTTTCGACAGCTGTTCCTGCTCCCTTTGCTGACGACGTCGCTGTTTGGACCACAACTCGTGGCAGTCCTGCCACGTTGGTAGTTCAGGCGCAGGCATTCTAAAAGTTTTGTTAATTTTATAGTTTAAATTGAACTAAAATGGTTATATTCGACTTTTATTGGTGAAAAGTATGTTAATTTATTTCGTGTGTTGTTGTAACTGCAAGTAAAGCGTTAATTAAAGTGACGTTAATAATTAACTACACCCTGAGCCAGCCAGTTGCTGTGTGGAGGTAAAATAAAAATTTGAGTTGGAGCTAAAAAACTGCTGCTGATTTCGATGAAGATGATGAACATACTATTGAAAAATTTACGCTTAAATGTAAGTAGTGTTACAATCATGACCTTTTCGAAAATAATCATAACTTTAGTTAACATTAATTGTTAATAAGTAACACCATGTACCATTTAAGATATCTATACTGTTATTGACATACGTATCAACGTATGTCAATAACCACCACACAGCACCCAAAGCAACACACACTGATGTGTGTGTTGCTTTGGGTGGTGTGATGACCAGAGCGCCTAATCCAAGTAACAAACAGACAAATGTCGCATATAAGTCAGTATTACAGGAAACTGAAGAGCTGCCAGCTACCTCGGACAACGAATTAGTCTTGCAATTCAAAGGGGGAACGCTGCCAGTATCTTTGTAGTATTATATTTTAGGTTCAATTTAACGTTTATTTTAAGTTTCAGATGTTATAAATAAAAAGTCAGTATTTAACTGTCATATTTGTTAGGAGTTATGATAATGTGACAATGAATGCAATCTTTTATGTTAATTTAATTGAGCTGAAATCCTACACAAAGATTACACACGTTGGGATGAAACAACTTACTGATCCGGTACAACATTCTTCAGCCACGCACTCTTCAGTGCCTCCTCAGCGGTGATCCTCTTGTCTGGGTCCAGCTCAAGCATCCGGTCGAGTAGGTGCAGCGCCGTGGGCGGCATAAACGCGAACTGCTCTCGCACGCAGCGCTTGTGAAAGCGCTTCGGTCGGAGTGTGTGCCAGAGGGGCAGCTTCACCACGTTGGGCCACACGCCGGGAGCGGGCGTGCCGCACACCCGGGAGATCATTTCTAGTTGCATCATCTCTATGTTCGCCTAAAACATGATTAGTTACTCTAATTTTACGGTGCTCAAACTGCTGTAAGTGATAATTCATAAATTATTATGAAACGATATTTTTAGTTTCTCGCAAATCATGGCGTCTTGTATTTTTATTTAGGCTGAATACACAAACAAATTTTTTTCTTTTAATTTTTTAAAAGTCCTTAAACCGAAGTCGTATTAAGAATGTGAAGCAGAAAACTTTAACCTAAAAAAAAAAGTTATGAGAAAAATAGTGTCTAATAATGAAATAATAAGTAACAAAAGTTTGCTTTCTTTTCGATATACAAACACGCTCGTAGCTATGGCAACCGAATGGATTAATAAGACGTATATACTTCAGCAGAAATATTTTTCATATTCACGACACGACACGTCACGTCACGTCACGTTTTTCTAGTTTTTTTTCCTAAACCCAACCCCCATTTCCCGTCATCGCGTCCCATACGCTACGATTGCTAAGTACAAAACATTACCTGAAACAATGGGTGTTTGAGGAAAAGCTCTCCTAAAATGCAGCCCATTGACCAGACGTCGACGGCAGGTCCATATCTCTCTTCACCCAGCAGCAGTTCGGGCGGTCGATACCACAAAGTGATCACTTTGTTCGTGTAGGGCCGAGCCCGGTCCTCGGAAGACCACAGCCTAGCCAGACCAAAGTCACCCAGCTTCACTTCGCCTCTAAAAATTCATAAAGAGAAATTTCTCAGCAATGTTTAAATGAAATAAATTGTATTTCTATTTTTTATTTTATGGTTTCATTGTGTGAGTATATTTACTTAATATTTGCTTAATATACAAGCCAAATAAAATGGTATAATATGAATTAGTTGTTAGTTATGATAAAATATGCATACACTCACTTATTATTCATTAGTATATTACTACACTTGATGTCACGATGCAGGAAATTCTTCCTGTGGCAGTATGCTAGTCCGTCCAGTAACTGTCTCATTATGGACGCATTGTGTGATTCGGTGAAGTCCACCATCTTGGATTCTAATAACCCCATCAAGTCGTGGTCCATGTACTCAAATACCAGGTAGAAGGAACCCTTGTCCTGTAACAAAATTTATGATAGGAGAATATTAGTTAAAAAAAATATATATATTTTTATTTTTATATCTTTTGGTTTGTCACAATAAAAATATCCCATGTCCACTTTTCTATGATGCTAGTGCAACATTTTGTATGTTGTAACAACCAGACACACACACAAGTGTTTGCCCCCCACTTTATTCGTAAATACAGTAATTATAAAAGTCCTTCTAAGAAATGTCTGCATCATAAAAATAATCTTTCTACTACAAAAATGGAAGCAGAGTTAAGTTTGCAACCTGTAACTACATCATCTTTCATTTGAGAGCTTTGTGCTCATCTTGAACCAAGTTATAAGCTTTTAAGTGAATAGATATTTTTTAATATTAAAAGGTTACATAAACGATAAAAAAAAGTTAACGAATTTCGTTATTTTAATGAACTCACAGATACCTACCTACCTGTGTACTAGATTTTATTGAATAAACATTTTTGATTTTGATGTTTTCTTTATTGTAAGTAGTATCTATTAGTTATTGCACACAACTAAAGAAAAATTAAAGGCTAACAAAACAAGCCATAAAAAACTTGACATTCGCTCTGGAACAATTGAGAAATGGAAACTTACCTTTCTAAAGTCCAAAGCATCTTGTTTATCCGTGACGATTTCCCTCAAATTGACAATATTCTTATGGTTAAGCTGCCGCAGAATCTTGATTTCTCTCACAGCAGTTATGGGGAAGCCTTCCTTTTCGTTTTCTAATCGCACTTTCTTCAACGCGACAAGTTGGCCCGTGTTCCTGTCGCGAGCTTTATAAACTTGCCCATAGGTGCCTTCGCCGATTTGTGTTATTACCTGAGAAAATAAAAAACAAAATCATTTTTTTGTCATATAAATGACTAAATTTTAACACAAACTTCCACACGCTACCTACACAATATACCCCGACACACCGCGTCGCATAGCACTGTGCGCTTATGTGGGGCCCTTAACTATAATGACGTTTGCCCCTGGCGCAGTGGAGAGCGCTGTGGAACTATAAGTGGGTAAGTCCTGGCTTCGATCCACCGGCAAAGCTAAATTTGGGTATTTACAATTTCCGCTTTTTTTTCCTGTTTTGCCCTGACTAGTTTCCTACGACAAAGGCTTGCCCGGCATGCGAATGAGCATTACGGTACAATGCCGCATAGAAACTGCCATAAACCGCCTAACTCACACGCGTTTGCGCTGTAATGTTAGAATCATCTATGCATAATCTCCTACCGAAAAAGGTAAGATCGCAGTCAAAAACTTAGCTGAGGATGATCATCACTTTATAGTTACCTGGAAGCCATCCACACATTTTTCACCCCAATCCTTAGCGTGATGTGTTGGCGTCGCCACAGGTACCACTTTGGAACCGCGTCTCTTTAATATCCGCGGCCTTTTTAATTTCGTACCAGACTGAAAAATAATGAAACGGAATAAAATATCCAAAAGCCAATTCTTATTATTAAAAAAAAAATTGTAACTAAATTTCCAAAGTTCCACCCGTGAAAGAGGTTACTAACCAAAACAAAACTGAAATAGGACCATGTACAGAAAGGTGTGATAAATGAAGAATTGATCCCACTTCTGATATGAAACATATCTGACTGGTCTTAGCGCAAGGAGACCATTGACTGTTTCTCATTGGTCTCTTTTTAGCATTCATTATTATATACATATGTTATACCCTGTTACAGGTTCTAAGTAGTTGTTTGTTGAAGTATAAGGCGTAAAAAACAGGTTAACCACCTGTTTTTTACGCCACAAGCAGTGTAATACAACAATAACAATGTATATAATATACATATTTACAGAAAGTATATCTTGACCTGACCAAAGTAGTAAATATCTATTAAACTAACCGCGCCATCCCTGGCTTTCCTATTGCTAAAAACATGGGAATAGTGGTGTGCGTTCGGATGCTGTGTTGAAGGTGTCGATACGCTTGGCGCCGTTGGTCGAGGCGCGGGCGGTGGCGTAGAACCGTCCAACTCATCACCGCTCAACTCTTCTGATCCTGGTATGACTGGAATGTAAGAGAAAAAAAAGGATGTTAAATATTGTAAAAAGACTTGTTTATAATAGATTTACTGAGGCACAAAAGGAGTAAGTAGTATCCCATAGGCATATTTGATTATTTTTAACAGTAATTTATATCATATATGCATGGAATCACCAAATAGAGGCAAATCACCAAAAAATCATGCAGAATGCATGGTACAAGGAGTCAAATAAAAAAAAGTCCTTTAGGCGTCATGTATTTTGGAGACAATAACTTGGGAGGCTTCCTAATTGTCTATAAGAAACAGTCACCATGGTCTCAAGATGGAGGTCTTGAGAATATCGTGACAGTTTTTTGCAACGGAAAACCCGGAGTTTATGCGGAAAAGGAGGTAAAAGGAGAACTTAGCTAGTTTAGTAATTGTAAAGAGAACAAATTTCCTGACCAGGTGGCATTGGCAAGTTCATAATTCCTGTCCTCTTTGGCTTTTCTTGCTTCTTCACGGGGCTGGACGAGGGCGTGCTGAGCGGACTGTCGTTTGCAATACTTTTTAGGTCTTCAACCTGGAAACATTATGTTATCATAATGTAAACATTTTTTTAATGCAAATTAAAAATTCATAACCTGTGACATTGGCAAATATATTATGTGAGATTATGGCCCTTATATCACCAATGATAAAACTAAGGATCTGCACTTTAATCAGCCCAAATTCAGTTGTTTGTTACAAATATAACTTTGTGACATGCATGTATTACATTAAGAAACATAACATAATAACATGTCGATAATATTATGAAGTTAGATCAACCTACCTGTGTGTTAGGCGGCATCGGTAGTTTGGTGAGGCTCCGCGCTCTCGGCGGCGCCGGTTGTTGGTTTGTAACATAAACAGCTTCGACTACGCTTCCACCCATTTTTGGAAGCGGTGGCAACGCCGGCGAGGGGAGCGCTGGTGCAGGGATCGCCGGCGGTGTGGTGAACGGTTTCGGTAGAGGCTAGACAAATAATGCAATTTTAGTATCTAACCACTACAAATCTACGGCCTACGATAGTGAAAAGTAATGATCGTATGATTTTATTTGAGTGCAGGAAAAAGGACAGTTAGTATCTGTCTTGAAGCGGTGATAGCCTAGTGGTTAGGGCGTCAGCCTCCTAATCAGAGGTCGGCGGTTCGAATCCGGGCACGCACCTCTAACTTTTCGAAGCTATGTGCGTTTTTTAAGCAATTAAAATATCACTTGCTTCAACGGTGAAGGAAAACATCGTGAGGAAACCTGCACGCCTGAGAGTTCTACAGAATTCTCAAAGACGTGTGAAGTCTGCCAATCCGCACAAGGCCAGCGTGGTGGACTATGGCCAAACCCTTCTCATATTGAGAGGAGACCCGTGCTCTGTAGTGAGCCGTTTATGGGTTGATCATGATGATAATGATGAAGTATATTTTTATTTGAGTGCAGGAAAATAGGACAGTTAGTATCTGTCCCTTTCTCACGGACGCAATAATGGTTAAATATGACAACTCTGCTCAATTATCAATGCTGCCCAAAACCCATTTATCGGAACTGAAGTTCTGGAGGAATTAGACTAGAATAGGAACTAAACTCTGAACCTACTGCAGTCATTGGCCGCTAGCAGATGGAGGCTTATGCGGGGATGGTAGCGGTCCCAATAGTTGAGTAACCAGTACCGGAACAAGGTGAGATTAACCGCCAAACAGCAGTGGGTCTGGCATGAGAAGCACTTCTACAACTGACTCACCTCCGAGCTACTGCTGTCAGTAGCCTCTCCATTAGCAGTGGGCGTGGCTGTATTGGGAGGAGGCTCTTGCGGGGGCAGTGGTGGTTGCGTTGGCTCAAATGGTTGTCCATCCGACTCCGGCACCGAATTGGACTCTCCGTCTGATTGAGACCGGATCGGCATAGGAATGTCCACTACGTCGGGTTTGTCCATATTCTCGCCATTTTCTTTGGAGTGTACAAACTGAAAATGTTAAGAATTAAATTATAACGGAGTCTGTCTACTGTTAAAACACTCGTATGTTAATGTGGTTTCTGAGAAAAGTTTATACATTGTTACAGGACATTTTTTGATAGTATATAAATTTTAATATAATTGGGGTTCCATGATTTATTATTTAAGATAGCTAGGATACTTCAGATGCAATTCACAGTTTTTAACTATCAGCCCCTGATTTGTTGTATTCATGAGTAATTTTTTTGATTAAGAAGTTTCTTTTTGTTCAATATTGCTCAATATTGCTTGGGGTGTTCATTTATGTAAAGGCCTCCATAAGTGGAATGCTACAAAGACATTTACACCCTGTATCCTGCATTGAATAAATGTATGATATTCCTTTACAAATTTTAAAAAATATAAAAATTGCAGGCCAACGGACAGACAGGTCACCTGATGTTAAGTGATTGCTGGCTAAACAAACAAAATGAAATTTTCTATAACAAAAATGAGGGGAGAAAATTAATTCAAAATTCCAAACCATCACATCCTAAGATCGATATACAGGCGTCCATATGGAGCAACGGGGTTCCAGCATGCTTGTTAATTCCTTACATTAAAACACCCTGGTATTGGCATTATTGGCCACCGCCCCATTTAATTTAGAACTCACTTATAATGTGTTACCTTACTCTATATACAGTCATTGGTCACGTGAATGTACCCAAGAGCTTCAGCAAGGCTTCCGTTTTCCTATTACAACACCTTGGAGCACGAAAGTTGGTAGTAGTGGTCCAATACTTATTCGTACTTGTGGTGTGAAGCTATCAGCGGTAGCGTTGGACAGCTCATCGATGGTAAGTGTTTCGGGATTGTTGGACATAGAGGCAGTGCTTGACGCGGCCCCTTGGGACTCCTCCTTTTGTTCCAGGATCTCTTGCAGTTTCTAATATATCGAGATAAAACTTGAGTTTACAAAGGCCACAAATCCCATCATCGTCGTTCTCAGCCTATAAGTGACCAGATGCTGGGTATAGGCCACCTCTCTTATTCCTAAGGGTGTGGAGGGTCAAGTCTCTTACTCCTGAGATAGAATCAGAGTTTTGAGCCTCCACGCTGCTTGTAAAACGCAGTTTTTTTTCCGTTATTTGATTGACACAAAATAACAGACCATAACAATTATTGCAATGTCTGTTATTGTCATTTTCATAAAACATGTGAAGGACTATAACATCTAAACATATCATGCAACATGGAGATAGTTCGCTAGAATAGGAGTGCATCAGCGATAGCCTTCAGTTCTGTTCAGTACTTTCACAATACATTACAACTAAAACAAATACAAAACACCATCAATTGTATAAAAAATAGACAAAACAAAACTACGCGAAAAATTATTTTTTTTGATTTTTCAAAGAGAGCAGGGCGGCCTTCTCTTTCACACAAGATGCAACAACAATTTCGCTCATGCACGGCACAGTGAAAACACACGAAATCAAGAATACAACAAGAAATTAAATTAAAAATATTGTAGGACTCAAATGATGAAATTTTGGGTAGCATCGGCTTGAGCTGCCTAGACATAATAAGTGATGCCAATCGCATCACCATCTCAGTTTTACAGGAGAAATTTGACAAACAAACGCACAAACAAATCAACAGTGCAATCAACATAAAAGCTTGCAACGATACAACCCACAAGGCGACTTTTTGCAGCGATTCAATAACAAGAATACTTTTAAATAAAAATCTTTTTTTTTTTTTTTATCCACTACAAGTTAGCCCTTGACGGCAAACTCACCTGATGTGGGGTATGGTAAAGCCATACTCCTAATTGGTTTCTACAGGACATCGTGCCGGAACGCTAAATCGCTTGGCGACACGCCTTTGTCGGTAGGGTGGTAACTAGCCACGGCCGCAGCCTCCCACCAGACCAGACTCGAGCCGGGAATCGAACCCAGGACCTCCAACTTTATAATGCAACAGCGCGCGCGCTGCGCCACGGAGGTCGTCAAATCTACAAGTACTGCCTTGAACTTCTGGATTATTCAATAGATGGCGCTCTTTCCATTATATGCAAATTTAATTTAATTTTTACGCGATAGAATTAGAAGCAAATTTGCACCAGGCACTCTAAATCGTTATTTTGCTACCTCGAATGAGAATGCGACAAACGATAAAAAAGCTTGGGTGTGAATTGCACTAACACCATAGGTACTATAATTTATTATTATGTGAGATTGTGATAACAAAAAAGCCGCCTGTTTATTGTGGGCTTCTTCTTAGACCTGGAAGCGATTTTAACTCTCTTGGATTTAATTTTAAGTTGGCGAGTGTGGTCATCACTTCACGAACGGAAATAGCGAAAAATGTGATATATATGAAAGATTCATAGATGCCTACAATAGGTTTATATGAATATGATTTTATTTGAGTTAAAAGTACCGATGCAAACGCGTTTAGGAAACGTGCTTATGGGGTCGTTACATAAAGTCGCCTAGGGAATCTTCCTTATACTTCATGTCACATACTATAAAGCTCACATTT
Source organism: Lasiommata megera (assembly GCA_928268935.1). NCBI lineage: Eukaryota > Metazoa > Arthropoda > Insecta > Lepidoptera > Nymphalidae > Lasiommata > Lasiommata megera. Next base: position 14,909,639 of record OV743322.1, on the reverse strand, counting down.
CAGGTGGGAACATAGAGATGTCTTGTCATCGAAAAAAAATAAAAATTAAGAATTAAATTATAAAAAGATTTAAAAAAAATATATTGAACATTAAACTTAATTTGCTATAACCAGAGACAACATGAGAGTGACAATGTCGTTTCAAATGTGCATTGTAAAATCAACATCCCAATATACTCTGTTATCGAGAAGAAAAAAAAAGCAAATTTTGAAAAAATTGTGTTGTGTTTCATTAGATAAAACTAATTTATATAGAAATAGAAGTTATTTATGTAGAAGTTATTTGTCTCAGCATTACAAGAAATTAAGCCAAAATGCTCATTTTATATCATGAAGTTTCAAAGAAATAATCTGCTTTTCAAATAATAAAAAAAAATAAACGGTTTGAATACTTCAGGAACCAGCTCTAGCTACACATTTATTGTATTTGAAAACATTTAAAAAGTCCTATAAAAATCGTCATGAACCAACCTTGGCACGTTTGTGTTTGTCCTTGACCAGTTCCGCAAACAGGCTGGTATCGCTGATCTTCTCTTTGAAGTCGATCTTGCGCTGGAGCACTGTGGAAGGAGGACTTGGCGATTCGTGTTTACTTCTGAAAAGGATATTGTAATATCAAATATATGACACCCCAGTTATATTTTAAATACATACGCATTTTTTAATATACTTTATAGTTTCAATACTAAATTACTTGCTAAAATGCTAAAATATTAAAATTATTTCATTAGTTGTTCAGCCTGAGTAGCACGTCTGACGTCACGAGATCGCATAAGCGTCACTGAGTGGCCAGATTCCCCGCTCTGGCCGCATACGACCCCAGCTGGTTTTTTTTTTTTTTTTATATATACTAAAAGTTAGCCCTTGACGGCTATCTCACCTGGTGTTAAGTGATGATGCAGTCTCTAGGATGGTAGCGGGCTAACCTGTTAAGGGAATGGTAAACACACTCCTAATTGGTTTCTACGCGACATCGTGCCGGAACGCTAAATCGCTTAGCGACACGTCTTTGTCGGTAGGGTGGTAACTAGTGTAGGAAGCCTCCCACCAGACCAGACTCGAGCCGGGAATCGAACCCAGGACCTCCAACATTATAATGCGACAGCGCACGCACTGCGCTACGGAGCTCATCTGAAATTGCGACTCTAATCCAACAACATAAGATCTATTTTACTTCGACGTTATTGTGTTTCGATTATCGACAGAGACTCCACGTTTGCGAGTGTGCAAATCTTATACTCCAGCTATCTTAATCTTATGCTACTGATGTGCCAGGCTGAACAACTGAACAAATAATTTGAATTTTTAACCATTGTACTGTACTGTACTTTTTTTTTTCGGACTGTCTATTAGCTGTACAAACCCTATTAGTTGCCACAGCGTAACCGGGCTGTTTGGCGAGCTTTGGAAAGAAGCTCTGCCAGAAGAAATTTTGAGCCCTAGGGCTCGAAGAAACTATGGGAACGACTGCCTAAGGGCGCCTCCTTTGAGGCCGAACCTCGGCTTAGGCGACGTTTGGGATAACGGGGGGTCGCACGGTATAACGGGGGGGTCGGACGGTGTACTGTACTGTACCTGTGCCTGTCTTTGGTCACTTGATCGTTGTGGCGCGCCCGATGCCGCGGCGGCGACGACGAGCGCCGTCTGCTGCGCGACCTTGTGCGACGCCGTTTCAATGAACTGCGACTGTGTGACCTGAAACTTTCATTCATATAACGACCTCGTTGATGTTAGTTAGTTCAGTTAACGAGGCGAAAAATATTAACATGCAAGTCAGAATACTATATTGATTAATGATCACTATAGGTAAACCGCTGTAAGCCCGACCGTTCTGATGGTCTACGGGAGCGCGCTCAACCAATCAGTCAGTCTGCCGCTGCTCGCCGGCAGTGAATGACGTGAAAGCTTGTTCGCACGTGATATTATAATAGCGACTACTACACACTATTATTAACCTACTCTACATAAATGTTATTATGTTAACTCCACCTAACCAACAAAGTCTTGTGGCCAAGCTGTTTAGCGTTCCTGTACGCTAAACAGCGCAACGTAGCGTAAAAAAAAATTCAAAATTCAAATTCAAATAATCTTTATTCAAATAGTCCTTTTTAAAAGGCACTTTTGACGCGTCAATAATTTACATACTAGTGATTTGATGGTGATAACTACATTCGTAAACTTAAAACTAAAGCTATGAGGGTTCCAAACGCGCCCCGGTCTAAGAAGAAGCCCACAACAAACTTAGCCGGGTCTTTCCACCATCTCACATAATAATCAATAATAAATTATAGTACCTATGGAGATAGAGCAATTCGCATCCAAGCTTTTTTATCGTTTTTATCGTCCTTAATATCGTAATACGATTTTTCTATAAGCTTTCGTTTCGTTTCGCGGTTTACCTATAGAGCAAACGAGATGGCAAGTTACCTGTGGTGGGTGCGATCGCGATGCCGTTCTCGTTCGCGACTGCGTCGACGGCGCGGGCTGCGGCGCCGATGTCGCCGGGGGCTGTATTCGCGCGGCCGACCTTCGTGCACCGGGGAATCTGGTTTCATAGAAAATTGATAAATATTATTGCTGGCATATTTACTTCTTAGTTTGGATCCTGTTACAACGTTTTAAGGGTCATAATTGAAGATATAAAACATGCGTGTTTCATGGCACATTACCGCAAGCCGTGATAGCTTAGTGGTTAGGATGTCGTCCTAATAACAGGTCGAGGGTACGATACCCGACACGCACCTCTGACTTGTCAGAGTTATCTGCGTTTTTAAGCAACTAAAAATATCACTTGCTTTAACGGTGAAGGAAAACATCGTGAGGAAACCTACACGCCTGAGAGTTCTCCATAATGTTCAGGCGTGTGAAGACTGCCAATCCGCACATGGCCAGCGTGGTGGACTATGGCCAAACCCTTCTTATATTGAGAGGAGACCCGTGCTCTGTAGTGAGCCGGTAATGGGTTGCTCATAATGATAAACTAATATAGCTATAGTTTGAATAAAAGTGTTGGTAGAAATTAGATTTATATGTTGGGAAATGGGAATTAGTACAGCGGAATCCTGCGGTACAAGTTGTATATGTAGGTAATCAAAGCGTAAGAGGTCGCGGTCATCAACTAAGCACTTTTTTTTTTCGGACTGTCTATTAGCTGTGCTATTGACAGTCCGTGTTTTGTCCTAACCCTATTGGTTGCGACAGCGTAACCGGGCTGTTTGGCGAGCTTCGGAAAGAAGCTCTGCCAGAAGAAATTTTAAGCCCTAGAGCTCGAAGAAACTAAGGGAACGTCTGCCTAAGGGCGCCTCCTGTTAAGCCGAACCTCGGCTTAGGCGACGTTTGGGATAACGAGGGGGTCGGACGGTGAGTGGTCCGTACGTCTCCGAGGCCGTGGATGGAGCCCACGTCCGGATGACGTAAGATAGCGGGGACCTCGTCTTCGCCGGCGAAGACGGTGTGTAGCATATGATTGTGTGGTAGGTGGTACGAGTATGTTGTCGTTAGTCATCTAATCGTCAGGGACGTGAAGGATATGTTTAGGTCACCTCTTTGGGAGAGGAGTGCTAAGGTTAGGGATGTAAGCACTGTGACGTCCGTACCTGATATAACCATGACTTCACCGGAGATGCGATGCTGCTCGTGCCAGTAGTCGCGCCGGCCGTGGTCATAGTCGTCGTTATCAGAGTCGATGGTCACGGTCTCGTGGTAGGGCGGCACCAAAGGCGTATGCGGAGTCGTCGACTTTTGCCTCCGCCTGGACAAAGTTGATGGATATTTAAAATAACCTAAATAAAACGTAGACTCCATGGACGTCTACTATATTAAAAAGTAATTATGTATTCATAAAAGTTAAAAATTTAATCTAATTTAAGAATAAAATCTAATTTGCAATGGACCAACTGGCAAGCTGGAATTCATGGCATTATTGAAACACACATCATCATCAGAATCATCATAATCATGATCAACCCATTCACTACAGAGCGCGAGACTCCTCTCAATATGAGAAGGGTTTGGCCATAGTCCACCACGCTGGCCATGTGCGGATTGGCAGACTTCACACGCCTTTGAGAACATTCTAGGAAACTCTCAAGCATGCAGGTTTCCACAAGAAGTTTTCCTTCACCGTTGAAGCAAGTGATATTTTAATTGCTTAAAAATGCATATAACTCCCAAAAAATACAGGGCGTGCCCGGCATCGAACTCCCGACCTCTGATTAGGAGGCGGACGTCCTAACCACTAAGCTATCACAGCTTGAAACAACAAGGGACTAATAAATAAAGTCCTAATTTTAGAACGGAACAGAATATATCTGTATTGCCAATCCGTCCGTGCGTCCAGATAAATTTACTACATTTTAAAATCTAGCAAAGAGCAGCAGAAATCGACACAAAAATTTTCTTACTCCTCGGATAACAAACAGTTGAAACAACTTACCTTATCAAGTCAATACTATGCATGGAAACAGAATTACATACATGTTGTTAGAAATTGAAAAACAATGAGATAAAAATTCAGTAGACACGGATATCATAGGGCAATTCATTCATAGCTTTATCGAAACATTATCAAATATATCTTTGTCTATAGTTTGATTGACCCCAAATGTTAGATCATGCAGTTTTCACCTATAGAATTATCTACAGATTAATTTGCATTTAAATAATATAATTACTGTGTAAATAATAATTCATTGTTCGATAATGATACTGAATATTATGAGTATACAAGTGTTTGTTGCTTTATTTTCTGTGCGCAATAACTTTCTTGCAACATTTTATGATATACAGTAATATTTTACACCTATATTTTGTTAAGTTTAGACTTGTATACAACAGAGTTAGCTTAGGTCATGATCAACCCATTACCAGCTCAATACAGAGCACGGGTCTCCTCTCAATATGAGAAGGGTTTGGCCATAGTCCACCACGCTGGCCATGTGCGGATTGGCAGACTTCACACGCCTTTGAGAACATTATAGAGAACTCTCAGGCGTGCAGGTTTCCTCACGATGTTTTCCTTCACCGTTGAAGCAAATGATATTTTAATTTTTAAAAAAGCACATAACTTCGAAAAGTTAAGAGGTACGTGCCCGGATTCGAACCGCCGACCTCTGATTAGGAGGCTGACGCCGTAACCACTAGGCTATCACCGCTTCAAGTTAGCTTAATTAGGCCTATCTTTTTCTACAAATGATAGTTGAGTATGATTTGTAAATGATAGTTTAAATTTGAGATTTGTGTAGAAAAAATTTATGTAATTTTTTGCACAGATATAAAAGAGCTATGGGATGACATATACGTAGGTATATCAATACTGTTGAACACTATAAATATTATATACTTATGTAGGTGAATAATAAGTACATGATAATTGTTATAAGCTTTATAACTAGCAATCTAGTTAGTTAATGGATAAATAGTGATTGGCACTAAGTCTTTATATTGTTACCAATTCTGTATGCTATATAATTATGTATTGTGTAAACTAAATTAACTGCGGAAAAGGAATATCTTACAGCTATATTTAGTTTAGTGATTTTGTATATAACATAGTCAGCCTCAACACAGGTTTTAAAATATTCATATTCATAGTGGTACCATATATTAATAGTGGTATATTCGCAGGAAATAGTTTAACATTAAACCTGTCAAACAATAAACAGCAAGTATAATTTGCTATATTCGGCCGACAACCGGGAGATTTGTATAATATAACACCACACAAACACCTCCTGAGGATGATCCGGTGTCGGGTCGAAATGTGGGTAGAGGTTCTACTGCAAGATTTTGTTTCAAATTATACTTGCTGTTGATTGTTTATCATGTACTTCCGCAAAGTAACGCCTGCTTCTATTCATTATTAAACCTGTCAATAAAGTTTAGTTTAGTGATTGCTGTTTACCAATTTGAACACAAATCTTGACCCAATTTAGTGACTGGATAGGTGAGAATATCAATAATAGAAGCCTGAATTTGAAATTTAACATTGTATACCACAAAAAACAATCAGCCTAGGTTAAAATTACTACTGAGGGCATTTGCTGACAGGTTTGATTGTCAGCACTTGAACAATCGTCTTATGGTGCACATGCTGACTAATCAAGCCTGAGATATAGTTCTAGGATGTATTAGTTATAAGGTTACTAACATTAGCTAAATTGTGTTTTTTTTTCTTACTAACAAATATGATCTCATGGTTGATTTTTATTTTTTTATTTATTATTACTACCACCTAACAAAATTAGTTATCCTTTGATAACCGTTACCTCAGCCTGGCCACCAACACAAGAGCAGTGAGGTTGATCTAACCAGTGGAGATAAGTATATCCCATTAAAAAGGTAGCATACATGCACTTCCAGATAGATATTAATCAAGTTAATGGTGATTATGACACAAATAATGCAATTAACATTGCATATACATATACTATGCATTACATCTTCAAAATAAAAATGGCTAAAATCTTACCTAATAATTGGTGATCTTTCTCTATGTGGAGAGAATGGCATGACGTTATGTAGAGATGGCTCTCTATGGAGTGACCTGTGTAGAGGTGACAGGTCATGTTGTCGCATTAGCGGAGGCGTTGATGGCGATACTGGGGAGCAGGAACCGTTTCTTAGAGGAGATGACGCTTTCTCCCATTCACTAATTGGCACATGAGTATAACGCTGTGGTGTTACTTGACGCATCGGTGTCCCTGCTGGAACATTATCGTCTGGTGAAACGCTTTCTAAACTGGCAGTACGTGAGCGGTGCTTAGACTTCTTTTTCCTCTTCTTTTTGTCCTTCTTACGTTTGTCTTTCTTCTTTTTATAGTGGAGGTCCTCAAACTCGGGGACAGGCTCCACATATTCAACGCTGCGCCTTTTTCTTGCTGCAGAAGAAGAATCACGGGTGAGTGCGTATTCCTCTGCAGCCCGACGGCTTGTTGTTGTAACAGATATCTTGTTGTCAAGAAACGTTCGTATAGAGTGCGACTTTCTGGTTCTATCCAGATCATCCGCGATGTGCCTGCCTATAGAGCTTGCTTCACTCTCGATCTCTCCAGCCTCCGGGGCGGAAAGATCTTCCGAACTGACGTCTGAATACTCCACGAGGGGTTTAAGCGAGTTACTAGTAGCATATGATTGTTCATGGATACCGCTGTGGCTCCTGTACTTCTTGTGGGCGCGCTTCTTGTGTTTTTCTTTGTGATGCTTGCTGTGCCTTTTGTCAGCACGCTCATACCGCTCCATCCTGAATAGGGCGGCTCCCGCCCGTGTTTTACTTTTCACTACATTAACTGCAACATACCACAATTAAAGATAAATTAACTTGGGAGTAAGGGATACTAATTTTATTTTTTTTACGGAAATTCTTATCTTTACATTTAATTTTTAATCCTCTATCACTTCCAGCCAGGTAGACGAGCTTATGCTATTATTTAGTATTACAACTATTTAGAGTTTCGGGCTTAACTATGAGGTTATGATAAGAAACTATGTAGGTACTGTAAAGAATATTATACCGTCTACGAGAACTAGGTACTGGTTTATGTAGGTAGGTACCTAAGGTCATTAGAGTTCACGGATTCCATGATGGTGGAAAATTATATCAACACTATTTACTATTTATTAGCTTTGCTTTTTTGCGTTTTGAAATATATGTTATTACTTACTCTAAAATAGGTTAAAATTTGCGATTCTAAAAATATCCACTTCAAATCAAGAATTTAACTTAAAATTAAATTTACGACAAACCACATAATCGACAAGCCATGCATACTACTACGCTAATAAAATAGATAAAAAGAACTTACCTTAGTGATAAACGGACGTGGGTCCGTCGAAGGCACGGTTCTTATTTTTGCAAATTGGTATTTGGGTTAGGTAGTAATATTTCCTATATTTCGATATTTTAGACGGGCTTTCGCCTCAAATATAAGGTTATTCTAGTTAATTATTGCTTTAGTAGCTTTATTTTGCTAATCATGATCATAAATTGCGCATAATTCATGTAATTGAATCGGATTCTTTTTTGTGCAAATTTAAGAACGTCGATTTCTAGTCGTCGGCCATTTGCTTTTTCATTTCATTTCAATTCAACAATTTCATCATTTTTGTGGGGTTGTCATGTGTCAGTATAAAAAATATCGTATCCGATTCCAATACCATCTGACAAATGGATATATCGATTTTCATACGTTTGCTACATATCGCATACAATCTCGATTAAGTTAAGGTATATACAAAGCATATAACTACACTGTACTGTTTAAATACTCTTTGATATTATCTTTAACTACCTATATATTAACACAATAATTTAATATTCAATAAAAGTTGGTACAAATTCACTTTTATACTGTACTACCTAGTTAGACCAATAATCAAGCTTTAAATCTCACAATATTTATTTTTAATAAAAAAAAGGTTCATCATTTTATTTTCAAAACATCTCGAACAATAACACAAAAAACATTTTACAAATTAAGAATGTACTTTTTGGGATGGTTTTTGAGTTTACTGAAGTGTGAGTTAGTAATTATTAGTAATATGTATATTACAAGTATTTATTACAATCATCTTTTAAAATATTAATCGACTAAAGCTTTTCAATATAGCCCATTATATCATATCGATAATATTGTTATTTCAATCATCCGAGTTTCAAGGCTTCACTTTTTAAGACAGACAACTTTCAAAATTACAGTTTATCTAAGGAACCTGAAAGAATTGACGCGCGTAATTTAAATCAAGAACTGTAGCAAATACCAAAGCGTTTTCAAAATTGAAAACGTTAATATCTATACAAATATAAATTAAGAATTATTGATTAATTAAGTAATAATTATTAATTATATGTTATTATTCTGAAACCACGACGTGATGTGATTTTCTAGGTCGAAGGAAATATTATTTAAAAAACCGGCATTGCTGTTGTGCATCCGGCGGAAGTTTTAATAATTAGTTTGAAATAAACAAAAGTAGTATATAGTAATACATTAACGTTTAGGTATTAATGCAATGGATTGAATAAAATACCATATTATGTATACGTGTATGTATATCAACTAAATATCGAAATTCAAAATAGGTACGTTACCTAATTGCGATCCAACGCGTTACATAGAAAGTGTAATAAAAACTTCAAAATACTTGGAATTAATTGCGTACCTAATGATAATTGATGGGTTGTTCGTACCATAAATATATATATATATAGTGTCATCATAGATAGTGTTTGCAAATGTGAAGTTTGTATCCTCTTTGCTCAAAATCCGCCAAAAATTTTATTTCTTCTGTTCTGACTTCAATCTAACATTAATGTTATATCTGTGCTTTCGTGTTGCGTCCTTCGCGAGACGGGATTATTTTTCTAAATAAAATTAATTAAAACATAGAAATTAAAGCTCCTAAAGTAACAACGAAATGTAACACTAACAGTCGTAATCGAGTTTAATTTAAAATATCGTTTGTTGCTCCAAGAACCGGTCGTTTTGACCCTTCAGTTTACGGCATCAATCTCGTCGCAGTCTCCCAATATGGAAAAGAAATTCCAAATATCTTAATTGGCCGCTTTGTTTGTTGTTTTAGTGTGGTTTATACAAGCTTTTATTAAAAATCTTTAAGCCGCAGTGTGTGATATATAATAATAATGATTCTATGGATGATTTCGAAGTCATTGAACCTTTGTGCGGCATGCTGACATTGTGAAATTTTGATTCGGAAGTATGTAAATAAACATGAACGATATAGGTATTAAAATAGTGGAATCTCCGAAGGAAGGATTGGCAGAGGTGTCTCCAGCGGAGATAGCTAGCGACAATGAGGTGGATCCCCTTTCTATCGATGATCTTAAGGACCCACTATTGTTGACTGACAAGGTTGGTGGCGACAAGGAAAACGGTGATGATGATGCCAAAGTGCCTGTAAGTGACACGGACAAAGACTGCGACAATCCGCAGTTCTGTGAAACTGTCCAAGGTATTGTTTTCTGATGTAGTCAATAATTTATTGCTAGCGAATTCAATGTTTTAATATTGCTCAGAGCATAGTAGGGTTAAAATATTGCAGGCATGCAACATTAACCTTTAGCCAACTTTTAATTTCTGATCATGGCTATTTTCTTCTTGATTGTTTCTACTACTATTCATTACTATTCATCAGTGCCTTAAACTTATGTTTACCATATAACTAACCAGACCCTCCTAATTCAGAGGTACTAATTTGGCCTCTAGTTTTTCTAGGAGATCACATAATCTGTTAGTTAGTAAGTATTATTTTTATTAACTATTCCTGGGTTTTGCATCTCTGGAGCTAATAATCTCTATTAAGAATCATTGTTTGTGTCACATCACACACACACACACACACACCTCAAGCCTCAAGTCTGCCTCCGCCACAATGCCTTAGAATAAAGCATCTTGTACTATATTTTAAGAAATAGATTTCATTCAATAAAACGGTAGTTGTAACTTTCTTCATTATCAGCTGGCATTCTTTTCATGATCATTTCATCATCATTAGACCATTGCTATTTGTTGGGTCTTTAATTAGCTTATCTTGAAGAGATTTTCTAGTCTTCATATAAGTTTTGATATTAAGTCACACATCCATATATTCTAGTTATTTTGTTTAAAGTTTTTTTATTATTATTCTATTCAATAATGATTTCTTAATCATTGCCGCACATAAATTCTTAATAAACTATATTAGTGATTCCAATTTCCAAGACATTTGCAGTCATATTTCCTCTAACTCTGTCCTTCTTTTTCTAAGCATCATAACTTTTAATTCATAGCAACTGGCTGATAAAACCTTTTTTAAAGGGTTTTGCGTGTTTGTCCACTAGCAATGATCACTAGCTGTGATCTCAGCAATTGAATTTAAAATGGTCCATATGTCATGTGTAAAATTAAGAGGTTTCATGCTAATACCCAGTGACTGCAAGCAGTGGCAACAGTTTAGTTTTAAAAGTAAGGACAAATTTAGAGTGTAACTTATTATATGATCAAATATACTTGTCTAATGATTGGTTGTGAAGTTTACCTAGATGTACCTTCGCTTGGATTATGAATGCAGACACTTCTTGTCTTAACATCACATTTAAACCGTTTGTTAACGGAGAACTGCACAGTGTACTGTGTCTTTTCTCAAATTCTATTGATGTTGCAATGACACATATTGATGTCAAACAAATAACTGTGCCATTTTAATTGTGAACTAAGTCTGAAGCTCAGAATGCTTTATAAATGTAACACACTTCTACCTATTCCGCTAATCTAACTTGTGCTTGCCTAGCAAATGCCTAATCACTATGACCTTACTTAAGTTACATCGGTAACTATTGACACTGGCAGTATGGTTGAACCTTCCCACCTTCCTTATAGGTTTATAGGCAAACCATTTAAGATACCTCCGCTCACTACTTGTGATATGAGGCATGAATAGGGAAATGTCTTACACTCACCAATGAAATTCTATAAATTCAAATAATCTTTTTTCAAGTAGTCCTTTAAAAGCTTTTGACGCTTCAATAATTTACATAGTAGTGATTTGATGGTGATAACTACATTCGTAAACTTAAAACTAAAGCTATGGGGGTTCCAAACGCGCCCCAGTCTAAGAAGAAGCCCACACAAACTTAGCCAGGTAAATTTTCTTTTCATCACCATCTCACATGCCACTTAAAATTATATTAAGAGCTATCTTATTAGAGCAATATTTCACACCCATGCTTGTTTATCAAATATATAAACAACATGAAGGAAGTGAGAACAAACCAGATTTGTAATTGCATGGAATCATAAATGAATTCTTTCCATGCAAATGTTATATTGTGCATTGTGTGTATGTAGCATAAAATTTCAGAAGTGCAGTTAAAAGAAATAAATATCCCAGTAGCTATAAAAGAAGAAAATGCAGTTGCTTCAGAAACTAACAATGTAACAAAATCAGAGGCGACTGAAAGCATAGGAATAGACACTGACAATCACATAGAACTTAATGAAAAGGAAACTGTTCAAGTGATTGAGAGTGTGAAGGTAGAGGTGAAATACCCAACAGGGCCTGATGTGGAGATGACAGAAGCACCGGTTGGGAAGATTGAAAAGGACCTAAAGCGTAATATACAACCAGTTAATGGAGATATTAGTAAGGTAAGTAATAACGCACTACACAAAAACTGTTACGCCATTTATGACCATTTTCCATGACCTGTAAGTGTGTCCAACTACGGTTGCACAGTATACTTAGCTTTTATGGTACTCACTATGACTATGGGATTGCTTTCTATAGAGTTTAGGACACACATAATATACCTTTTCTGAAGCACGTGATATTTATATATATTTTTTTTCGTTGGTGATGATAGCCTAGTGGTTAGGGCGTCAGCCTCCTAATCAGAGGTCGGCGGTTCGAATCCGGGCACGCACGTACCTCTAACCTCTTACTTTTCGGAGATATGTGCGTTTTAAAAAATTAAAATATCACTTGCTTCAACGGTGAAGGAAAATATCGTGAGGAAACCTGCACGCCTGAGAGTTCTCCATAATGTTCTCAAAGGCGTGTGAAGTCTGCCAATCCGCACATCGCCAGCGTGGTGGACTATGGCCTACCCTTCTCATATTGTGAGGAGAGCCGTGCTCTGTAGTGAGCCGGTAATGGGTTGATCATGATATACCTTTTCTAACGCACACTATAAGCCTTAAAGTTTCTTTACCTTCTTAATCTTGTCTAACTGGCTTTACATCAGTAACAGTGGTCAATTAAAACTTTTGATTGTGTGATATTGCTACTAACCGTATAAGTTTTGCTTCAGGAAGAGCATTCTAGCAAAAGGCGCGCCAGTGAAGAAGTGGAGAAAGAATCGCCTCTCAAGAAGCTGTGCGCCGAAGTTGAGAAGACCTTCCCTCAACATGACGTCATGATAAACGACTACATACAGACTGCAACGAAAAACAACGTAGATGAAATACAAAGGCATACAGAACAACTACTATCAGAAATACAGACTTTAAGGGAACTGGCACAGAAGAAAGAACACGAGTGGAATAATATTCTACATCTCAAAAAAGTTAAAGAGGAAATATTACTTAGGCTTTTGAGAAGAAAACAGGTTTTGTCATTCGAGAAAAACGCCGAGGTCAATGGCTCTGAGCGAAATGATCCGTTCGATTATCTGAACCAAGCAAAGAATCTAGCCATAGACAAAAGTGACGAGATATCCGGGCTGTCTATCAAACAGCCTGGATCAATGGTCAATCCACTAATGCAGCCAATAATGCCAGTGACGTCACATTTCAATCCGATGTCTGGGCTACCCCCGCCCTACGATAAAGCGGCACATATGCAAGCAATGCCAAAACCAGTCTTTCCCCAAGGGATGATGATGCCAGGACCAATGCCTGTGTTCCCAAGAGATATGAATGGTCAATTAACTAATAGTTATGGTTTGCCCATGGGTCGGCAGGGACCCACAAAAGATGTGAAGTCGATTATAGCGGATTACAGGCAAAGAAACCCCGACATTACGCCCCGTCGCGGCAGACGGATGAAGGGTATGGTCAACCCTAACATGATGAACACGCCTCGACCTATCGCCCCCAAAATGGACAACATGAACAATTTAAGCAATCTTAACATGCTGTTCAATAATTTAGATATGGTAAGTAATTAAATTTTTTCTTCTACATGTAGAGTAGGTGTGGCGTTGCGCTCTTTAAAGAACCTAGTTGTCTCAAATCGGTAAATTAGATGTCTGACAGATTCTGAATGTCTAATAATTTTTTTTTATCGAGTTATAGTACGATTTTTAATATTATTTACTCATGGACGTTTCGAAGCATTAAACTCGTCTCCCCTCTTGTAAAACAATTTCACACACTGTTGACCCTGTCTCCTTAAGTGGCAGACGTAATTTGCGGATAATCTTTTTTTTTGTATGGTTAAACTTGTCCGCCTTGAAACGCTTAGAACAACCCATGTGTTATTGATACATTATCCCCAGCCTCCTAACATTGCCCCCCCTTTTTTTTTTGACGCAGTCTAGAATGGTAGCGGGATAACCTGTTAGGCGTATGGTAAACCCACACTCCTAATTGGTTTTTACGCGACATCGTGCCGGAACGCTAAATCGATTGGCGACGCGTCTTTGTCGGTAGGATGGTAACTAGCCATGGCAGAAGCCTTCCACCAGACCGGACTCGAGCTGGGAATCGAACCCAGGACCTCCAACTTTACAATGCAACAGCGCACGCGCTGCTCCACGGAGGTCGTCAAAAAAAGGAGGATAGGAAAAGCGTTGAGAGCATAAATCCACCACGTTGCTCCAGATTGGAGCACCCTACCTATCAATAAATGACCCGGCCCGAGAAAGCGAAACCTGGCGATCTGCAATCGAGCATAATTTTTAATACAGGAAAGGATATATAGCGGTGTACTAAAGATCTCATACCGAGCAACATTAAGGGGCCAACGACCTTTTACATTTTACCCTTACCATCTTTTCACTCTCGTTTATTAATGCCTCGCCTTATGTTTTCGGACATATGCCGTACAATACTTCGTGACACTCTTCTCTTACCTTTTTTATATCACTACAACTAAGCCTTGTCTACATGATTTCTGATCTGTCTGTCTGATCTGTAGTGAGCCAGTCCAGGGTGGTAGCGGACTCACCTTTCGGGGTATGGCATTTATATTAAACCCATACTTCTTATTAGTTTTTTACGCGAAATTTATGGATTCTATGATGATTAAGCGATACCTCATACTTTTCGGAGTAATGCTCTTAGGAAATATCACTTTCTTAAATGGCGAAGAAAATCTGCTTGCTTGAGAGTTCTCCGTAAGTTCTCAGGAGGCGTCTGAACTACCAATCCACATTTGGTTAGTGTGATGGACGGTACGGATTGTACAGCAACAACCCTCCTCTTTCTTGGAGACTTGTGCCCTGCAGTTGATCAGTAATTGCTTAATAATAATGATGAAGAGTTCGTTATATCTACGTAGACAATCCTTTTAAACGACCTCTCTTTCGCAGTTGTGAGAACTGTGATCTTAAGAGTAGTTGGAAACTATTTCGATCAATTTTGGAAATTATAATTTCTGGGACTAATTTCCCAGGAATAGTTTCGTTTGAGACTTGGGCAGAGGTTAGATGACATAGACGAACTGCAATGCGATTTAACGTCCTGATAACGCGAAGAAAACAGATTAGGAATAATGGATTATATATAATTGCCATAAACCAGGTTCAGTTTATAGACTACAAATAAATAATGTAACAAAGAAACAAATCTTTCCTTGATATGATATAGGTGTTGTGCTTGTATTGCGTTGTTATTCTGATGCATAAACTAAGTTTTGATACTTCGAGTTCGTTCGTCCCACCTGGCACTTATTGTAATAACACATATTTTTAAAAAGTCGATCAATTAAAAAACCCTCTGCATTTGGTAAGGAGAGGCTTTGGATATGATGCAGATATGGATGTTTTCATTAGGAACTTGGAGCGCATAGGATTGCACGCAGATTCATAACGTGATAGTGGCGATCGAAAGTTCAATGCGTATACTCAGCGAGCCTGTCAGGTCCATAAACGGTGCTGCAACAGCATCCGCGGACCTGTAGTGCTTCAGCTATCCCTTGCAACACGCGGACAGATAAAAAAGCCCGGCTAAATTTGCTGTGGACTTTTTCTTAGACCGAAGCGTGCTTAGAACCTCTTAGTTTTAAGTTACGAAGACCTCTCTCTTTGCTTTAGTTTTAAGTTCACGAATATAGTTAATCGAAATAATATGCGTGAAAGCTTCATATTTTGTTAGCTTTAATTGCCAATTGGCGAAACTAAAAATGGTGTCACTAGTGACTAGAGGATAGACAAGGTAACATGATTAGAGATATGGATGTTTATCTTCTGTGGTAACTTGTACAGGGGACACAATCCCTTTTGAGTATATATTATAAATATTAAATAAATAAATAAATTCTTTATTTCACAAAAACAAGCATCAAAATAACTGTGAAGTCACTTATAATCGCACTTTAATGGTGAGTATGGTGAATATGTGGTATGTATGTATGTACGTACTTGCGCAATATGATCTACTGCCCCTGATTTAGGTATATAACTGTATTTCAGGCGGCAGTACTCTCCTAAAATTATTGAAACACCATGATTGAGTGTATGCGTGTGTGTGTATTCGTTTTATGACTTAATCCGAACCTAAGACTTCCAGCAGTTTTTCATTTTCACTGTATGATTTTGTGAGTAACCATTCTTTTACACGTATTTTACATATTTTTTTGATAAGAGGATAAAGGATTTTATTAAAAAATATATGGATTTTTAACTTTATCGATATGTCAAAATGTTTCATAACGAATGGATCACACAATGTTGTATCTAAATGCGTTCAGCACTACGCGTGAAAGAGTAACAATATAAAATCCATCCATACAAACTTTACCATAATATGACAGTTCGATAAACAAACGTCGCCTGAAGCCCGTCAGCAAGTCTAATTGAATTGATGTAACGGCAGAGACACGACGCAGAAATTGGGTCAAGGATTGGGAGTAATGTAAATTTGACATTCAACGGTATTGAATAACGATATTTCTGCTTTGGTTGCTTAGTAGCGTAATATCTGCCAACGGAATAATACGCGTCTTATGTAACCCTGTATTGGTTAAATGTCTAACTGCTAGATGATCTTCTTGGTGCGGCTTTGGTCTTCTGGGAAGCTTCCAGTGGATAGCTACCACCCTATTTATTGTATCTATCACAAGTTAGTCCTTGACGGCAACCTCACCTGGGTTTAAGTAGATTCAGGTAGATTGTAGCGGGCTAAACTGTTAGAGGTATGGTAAACCCATACTTGTTAATTGGGTTTTACGTCATAATGGCGGAGCGGTGGCTTGGTGGTAAATAACCACAGCCAAAATCAGACCAGACTCGAGCAGGAAATCGATTAAAGTACCTGCACCCCCTTTTTTTTAAATTCAAATTCAAATTCAAAATAATCTTTATTCAAATAGTCCTTAAAAAGGCACTTTTGACGCGTCAATAATTTACATAGTAGTTATTTCATGGTGATAACTATATTCGTAAACTTATAACTAAAGCTATGAGGGTTCCAAACGCGCCCCGGTCTAAGAAGAAGCCCACAACAAACTTAGCCGGGGTTTTTCTATTTTTTCGTTTTCACCATCTCACATAATGAATAATAAACTATAGTAGAGTTCGTCTAAGCCGAAATGACGCGCCCCACCTCTGCATTTACTCACACAAGCCCAACTCAAATATGAACGCAATACATATAAACATGGTATTATAATTGGTCGCTCAGTTGTATACTTGCTAAGAAACGTTATTCTCGGATTTGTTGTCCAACTAGTTTAGTTAATATTAAACGCGCGAGAGGAGAGGACGTATTGTTTCATACAATGGGACGGCGTTGCTCAATAGAGCGAGCGTTATCGGATTTATTACCCAACTAGTCAACCGTCTTGTGCACTCAGAGATCGTAGTTTACTGATAAATCGACGCTCCCACACAGATGAAGTGTTGTTGTTTTATTTGCACTCACACATTTAAATACACTAATTAAGTAGTGGGGCGCGTCATTTCAGTTTAGACAATCTCCTATGGAGATAGAGCAATTCACACCCAAGCTTTTTTATATAATCCTTAAATGAACACTGGACAATGCGTTAACGCAGCCCCTCCGGATGCTACGCAGGCAGAACTGCGCCGCTTCCGGCAGGGTATACCAACGACTGCCAGAGCACCAGCGACCAGTACCCAGTAAAACCTAGCGATGTTCCTTCTCGCATCCATGATGCGCAGTATGAAATTTTACTCTAGGTTTTTTGGTGCTATCAACTAATTTTGGACATGTAATAAAATTGGAAAATAAACACTCAAAAAGTTTTTGTTTATAACAACACAAGTTACCCCTTTACGGCATCTCACCTGATGGTAAGTGGTGACACGGTCTAAGATGGTAGTTATTTCGAAATACAGATTTTTGTCTTATTTGTTTGTAAAATTATTAGATTGAGACAAGTTTCATGTTTTCATAAAGCCCTATTAAGCTAATTTTATATTTAATAATTGGTATGCATTTATTATAAGAAATATTTATGCGTTTCCAGAATCAGAAAGCGATGTTAGAACGGCTGCAGCAAATCCAAGCTGGTGGTCTACCGAACGGCCTCTCCTTCAAAGACGTGCTGGTGCAGTTCGCCAACATGCAGCAAACCAACGCCGGTCTGATGCCCAATCGACCGCTAGACCTTAACAGACCAGACCATCTCAGACCTGACCTACCAAGACCGGAAAGAAGAAGGGAGAGGAACCAAGAAGAAGCACATATGTCTGTAAAGCAACCTGAGAGGATAGCAACCTCAAGTCCAAGGTAAATATAATATATATATATATATAGAATATATATATATAGAAGTAGTAGCTCCTTGGCGCAGTGCGTCGCGGTCGCATTATAAAATTGGAAGTCCTGGGTTCGATTCCCGGCTCGTCTCTGGTCTGGTGGGAGGCTTCCGCCATGGCTAGTTACCACTCTACCGACAAAGACGTGTCGCCAAGCGATTTAGCGTTTCGGCACGATGTCACCTAGAAAACAATGAGGAGTATGGGTTTACCATACCCCTAACAGGTTAGCCCGCTACAATCTTAGACTGCATCATCACTTACCATCAGGTGAGATACCGTCAAGGGCTAACTTGTAGTAGATAAAAAATATACATATATAAGTGACAATCAAGCCTAGCTACTGCAATCTTAGTCTAAGATGGTATAATATTAGGTTGTAAATAAAATAATGACAGTGCATAGCCAATATATATATGAAAATTTAATGTATGTTCATAAAAATATTGATAAATTCAAGAAAAAAATGGACTGTAACGCACTGAACATTAGAAGTAAAAGTAAGCTTGTAGTACCGTTTAGTAGGCTGCACAAAATTAGTAACTCATTCAAAGGAAATTGTATTTTATTCTATAATAAATTACCTATTGATATCTTGGAGATGTCTATCAATAAGTTCAAAGTTTTTATAAAACGAAAGCTTGTAGAAAAATCATATTACGATATTAAGGATTATATAAACGATAAAAAAGCTTGGGTGTGAATTGCTCTATCTCCATAGGTACTATAGTTTATTATTAATTTTATTCATTATGTGAGATGGTGACAACGAAAAAAAAAGAAAAACCCCGGCTAAGTTTGTTGTGGGCTTCTTCTTAGACCGGGGCGCGTTTGGAACCCTCATAGCTTTAGTTTTAAGTTTACGAATATAGTTATCACCATGAAATAACTTCTGTGTAAATTATTGACGCGTCAAAAGTGCCTTTTTAAGGACTATTTGAATAAAGATTATTTTGAATTTGAATTTTGATATAACCTGGATGGATATCTGGTGATAGTGGGCTACCCTTTTAGGGTTATGGCAGTTATACAAATCCATAACCCATCATTGATTTCTACACGACATGGCTACTGCAACTGTACCCGGATGACATACTTAATCATAATACTCATAGAGTAATTCATCATGATCAACCCATTACCGGCTCACTACAGAGCGCGGGTCTCCTCTCAATATGAGAAGGGTTTGACCATAGTCCACCACGCTGGCCATGTGCGGATTGGCAGACTTTACACGCCTTTGAGAACATTACGGAGAACTCGCAGGCGTGCAGGTTTCCTCACGATGTTTTCCTTCACCGTTGAAGCAAGTGATATTTTAATTGCCTAAAAACGCACATAACTCCGAAAAGTTAGAGGTGCGTGCCCGGTTTCGAACCCCCGACCTCTGGCTCTATCACAGCTTCTCATAGAGTAATTCATTTATCTGTAATTCCTTTCCAGATTGCCCCCACCACCTCCATACCCTGAAATTTCGCTGCTGCCGGTCACCACGAGCCAAGAAACCAGTGTAACGCAACAACAAAACTCTTTACTCCACGGCATACTAACCAAGGTATGATTTTTTTTTATTGAATTTGCATACCATACAATACCTATTACTTAATTTTCGGGTAATAGACTGGGGTCAAAATCGCTATTGCAATTGGGTCTCAGTGGTTGATCAATGACATCGTAGAACAGTACCGTTGTTATTACATAATTTTCGGGTAATAAACTGGGGTCCAAATGGCTATTACAATTGGGTCAGTTGTTGATCAATGACATACTATATATACCTTTATTAATAGGTTAGTGGTTGATCAATGACATACTATACCCTTAAATTCAAAATAATCTTTATTCAAATAGTCCTTAAAAAAGCAAGCAAGCGTCAATAATTTACATAGTAGTTATTTCATGGTGATAACTATATTCGTAAATTTAAAACTATGAGGGTTCCAAACGCGCCCCGATCTAAGAAGAAGCCCACAACAAACTTAGCCGGGGTATTATTATTATTATTATTAGAAGATTTGTTAGCTTACAATCGTACAGTCTTCTTTGAATGTCGAAACACACTAATTCAAAATATGTAGCTACTTTTAAAATTCAAATTCGCCCACACTTCAAACCGGTACAAGTTTGTAAAATAAAATTAGTAGTAAAGTAAATTGCGACTCTAATCCGAAAACGTAAGATCCATATTACTTTGACCTTATTGTGTTTCGATAGTCGATAGCGACGCCACTTTTGCGAGTGTGCAAATCTTAAGTTTTATATTAGTGCAGGTTTTTTTGTGAGAAAAGTGAGAAACCAAGTGAAAAGTATACAAATAAAATAATATTAATATACATATATAGTTTTGTGAGCGTAAACCACTAACTCTGCTCTTTATTATATCCACTGCGAGGTTTACAACTAGAAATCGCTATTTAGCGATAAGGCCTCCTTTGGAACATCTAACTTTTTATTTATTGAAAAATGTGCTAATGTTACCGAACGTTTTGTATATTTTTTATGATACTACAAAAAGGTCATTGATCGACCACTGATGATACATAATAGGACGTAGTTATGCAAAAGGAAGCCAATCCGCAAAAAAAAGGGGTTATATGTCTAATAAATCGATCTTACAAGTTTATACTAACATATACATTGACTTACCACTAGCCGTAGATAGAGCGCGTCATACAAAAACAAGGCGAGAATTTGTCACCAACTATACATTCCTACATATCGGTATATCGATGTATTAAAACCCGTCTAATACTGGCCATCTGTCCGTTATATTATCTATAGCGGCGCGTAGTGCTTTGTAATTCATGCGGATTATACGGCTCGAGTGTTAGAATCTGTGACTTTCGTCTAGCCTTGTCACACACTGGGGGGAAGGAGTGCACGCGTCGCTATTTGTGCACTACTTTTCCGTCCCATTTTTTGAGCGTTAATGATAGATCTACGGCTAGTGGTAAATCAATGAACATATAGTACTATAGTTTAATATATAGCCAGACATTGGCTACTGAAGATTTTTTAAGGGAGTCATTATGAGCTTGATATTTTTGCATAACTAGGTTCTATTATAATAGCAGACAAAGTCACATGTCACAAGCTTACTTACACTTACTTAGTACGAGTTTTGCAAGCTCGTAATTGTAAAGTTGGTCTATTTATCTGTAACTATCGTTACTAGGAAACGTAGTACGATTTCGAGAGTGCAAAATTAATACTAATGTATCTACAGGCTAACATGGTAGGTTGAGTAAAGCTTGCCAGTTTCAAAAATAGTTTGCCAGTTTAATGTATAATCTATTTTATAAGACATATGGGCTGCAGGTAGATGTGATTAATCAGGCTTTATTCATATTGCATATATATTGTATTATTAAATAGGGCAATGATGGATATTTTAATTTAACATTTGTTGCCATAGAGTTAATAAATAAGTCTGAAGCTAAGGATGGACTCCGGAGATTAGCTGGCTATATAAAACTTCTAATTAATAAAGCTTTATGCATATACGATGATGTTATTCTTAAAATTTTATCTGGGTGTAGGGTATTCTAGAGGCATTGTTTATATGTGTATTAAATTTTTTTTTTAAAAAGAGCACATTATTAATAACTAGCTTACAGCTCTGGGTTGTAGCCTATTTAATATAAAAAACTTAGGATGTTTTAATGCCCTAAATAAGTACACAGACTAGTTTACCTATGGTTTGACTTCTCTGGTACAGGATTTACTTCTTATTCTAAAAATGCCTGTCAGCTTGTATGGTGATTGGCTATTTTACAAAGACATTAGGCCTTTTTATTTAGCAGCCTAAATGGATGTGTCTATTAGCATCATAATTAACAATATTTATTACTTTAGACAACCCATTTATTTCCTACATTATTACTGGGTAGAGTAAAAAATATTTTTTTCCATAGCTGTATTCATAAATAAATACAATTCAATTCAATGTTTGTAATTAGAAAACATGGCCATACAAAGTAACCATTTAATTTATAATCATGAGGTTAGGCACGCATGTATTTATAATTATCTATCTGTATTATTTATCATTTTTTTATTATTGGTAGACAAGAGGTAACGAAAATTAATTTTAAAAATAAAAATTCTTCATGCATGCTTAGCCTTAGTACACTACGCCCAAAAGCTTTGCATCGTATTTTAAATTTGGAATTAGCTTGAATGGGTGTTGCCAACCTTGCAGCCGGCGCTTCCCGCGTCTCAGAGTTACTCGCCGACGTTGGCAAAACTGCTCACGTCACCGGAACGGAAACAGAGTACCAACACACCGCCGTTGCCATCTTTCGGTCAGGCCAAGGTACCAACCTCATATATATGAGATAAAAATAAAAAATTGGTGTTCCGATTGGCCTCGATCATTCCAAATTCAAAATTTAGTTCATAAGTATTTCTTTAAATTTGTAACCCATTTTAGTTAACAAGTGACATTCGAAGATCGAAATACAAAGAATCATTTC
The DNA here is from genome assembly GCA_928268935.1 of Lasiommata megera. NCBI lineage: Eukaryota > Metazoa > Arthropoda > Insecta > Lepidoptera > Nymphalidae > Lasiommata > Lasiommata megera. The sequence goes on along the minus strand of OV743322.1, from coordinate 14,886,725 downwards.
CAGAAAGCACAACATTCCAAATTCAAAATTTAGATTTAAGGCGGTATTTCCATTAGTGATGTCCGCTAAAGTGCGACGAAACCACCAAGAGGATTTTTTTATCATAGATTCCAATTTTTTAATAATGTAACAATTATATTCTGGTGGAAAAGCAGTGTAAGTCTGTTTCATAATTTGAGACTCATGTATTTGTAGAACGTGCTGTGTTCCAAATTCAAAATTTTAATTAAGTATTATTTTATTTGCTTTCAATTCAAACAGTTGTCAAAAGATATTCAGTCTGTGTACGAACTTAATGTTTTATTGCGCCATCATGAGTTTTCTTATGTAAAAGAATGGCAATACTCATTTTATTGAACGTGCCACTTTCATTATTCATATATTTTTTAATTATGCAATGGTTTTAACTTTTGGATTTGCATTCGACATTTTTTTTTATTATTATATTTATGATTTTGCTATACCTTTTTTTTACATAGATATAAGATAACCAGACCGCAAAGTAGGATATGCAGTCAATTAAAAAATGAATCATTGGTGTATGCAGTAGAAGTGAAACTTTGCTAAACTATTTTTTTTTTAATATTTGTCGCTTAACTATATTAAAGTAGTATCCATAAACCGTAGAATATACTATCAGAAGCGTGTTCAAGCATTTAGTAAATTGGGAATAATTTACTAGTACATCTAACAAAGTCTCACTTCATAAAAGATGTATGAGATGGTTATTTTAACGTAAAAGTGACAGAGACAGCAATGGTGCTAATTCTGTTGAACACAAATCTAATCAATACTAGAATGACATAACTAAAAACAGAGTTGTCCTTTTCTACGAGGCATATAGCGACAAGGATGGCACTACTTTTAGATCTGTCACTATCGTTGAGTCAAGAGATGTGTTTTTAACGGTATGGAGCACCATTGCTTCTGTTGTTTTTAATTCAGTTTGCTTTGTATATGTATGTTAAGTGAAAGATTTATATGTTGGCGTTTGCGCAGAACTGCGGGGAGATCACCATCACGCCGGTGCAGCCGCCCGCGCCGGAGCCCCAGCCCGAGAAAGCCGAGGTGGTGCAACTGGTGAGTGAAACACTGCCCCCGACAATTCGGGGGCAGTTCTAATCAATATTAGAAGGAAAAAGGATAAGTGGTATGACGAGTTAAGGGCGTCCGAGTAGTTTTTTTTGTAAGAGTGACGTCACGTTGTTTACTTTCGCCCATAATAATTAAAACCACAACATAAGGGATTACACTTTTATTGCGACCATAAGTAAGAGGTCCGAACGGTCCGACGTGTCAGCGAGAATGCCACGAAAGGCATCAACCGCCCGTATTTATAACAAAGCATGCTTGTACAAAATTGATTGCTACCGTCTAAATACACTGATTAACAAAGAAATGATTAATTAGTGATTTAAAGAGTTCAAATGTGGGTAATTATAGTATTCTTGATTTTCTTGGCGCCGCTGAATGAAGTTAATAACTCCTTCGCGCCGACATGTATATTTTCTAGACTTAAATCTTGTATTGAATTTTATGCACTAGTGTATTTTTCTTTAAATTATTTATTTACTGGAACGTTAGTGTAAGATTTGTTAGCTCACAATCGTTGAGTCGTTTTCGAATAATAAAACACACTAACGTCATGGTAAATTGAAACGTATCCACTTAGTTTTAAATCTCAAATTCGCCCGCACTTCAATACCTGCACAAGTTTGTAAAATAAAAGATGGTAAGTGATGATGCAATCTTAAGATGGTAGCGGGCTAACCTTTTCGGGGTATGGTAAACCCATACTCCTAATTGCTTTCTACGGGACATTGTGCCGGAATGCTAAATCGCTTGGCGCAACGCCTTTGTCGGTAGAGTTATAATTTTTTACAGAATTTCTATTTCTATTGTTGTTATGACAACATATCATCATGAACAACCCATTACCGGCTCACTACAGAGCACGGATCTCCTCTCAATATGAGAAGGGTTTGGCCATAGTCCACCACGCTGGCCATGTGCGGATTGGCAGACTTCACACGCCTTTGAGAACATTATGGAGAACTCTCAGGCATGCAGGTTTCCTCACGATGTTTTCCTTCACCGTTGAAGCAAGTGATATTTAAATTTTTTGAAAAACGCACATAACTCCGAAAAGTTAGAGGTGCGTGCCCGGATTCGAACCGCCGACCTCCGAATAGGAGGCTGATGCCCTAACCACTAGGCTATCACCGCTTTTTTAACAACATATAATTTAATAAAATTAATTGCTATTTTCCTTTTGTACTTTTGTGTGGTTTATAGTATTGTAGTATACACCACACAAAAGAAAGAAAATGAATAAACACACTTGTATTTATACATTCGTTCATATAACAATGAAAAAAAAAATACAAAAAAGGTCCTCCATACAAGAAACGTATTTTTGCTCAACCTTAGTGATAGTATTATAAAAAGCTTTTTAAACGTATTCACTTGTTTCGTAATAAAGGAAGAGGAAGAGAGTGGCGCGTCAGAGGAGTCCGCCGGCTCGGGAGCGTCGGCGGCGTCGGCAGCATCGGCTGTGTCCGGCGGGCGGCTGGTCATCGACGAGGGCAGCGAGGACGCCCCCACTTGCCAGGGCTGCCGATCTAGACTCGCGCAGTTCGTCTGCGCCGGCTGCGCCAACCAGTGGTACTGCTCGCGCGACTGTCAGGTAACAACTTACTTCATAAATTTTGTTTCTAACTATCGCTATATTGCAATGCACCTTAAACTGCACGTTGTGTTTATTTCGAGACCATTTTAATTACAATAAGCATATCATTATCATGATCAACCCATTACCGGCTCACTACTCTCAATATGAGAAGGGTTCGGCCATAGTCCACCACGCTGGCCATGTGCGCAGACATCACACGCCTTTGAGAACATTATGGAGAACTCTCAGGCGTGGAGGTTTCCTTACGATGTTTTCCTTTACCGTTGAAGCACGTGATATTTAAATTTTTTTTTTTTAAAAAGCATATAAATTATATCAAATAAAATTCTATTCTATGAAATATAATAAAACAAACTCACTCCATTTATTCCAGACCATTCTAACTCAATTTTGGTTGTAGTCAGTGGCGTGCATACATGCATAAAAGCATTGCATACTCCGACAGGTTTTATGATAAATCCACCATATGAATGTTTGAGATGAGAGCACCGAAGAGACGTTAGTTCTCTTTGTGTGTTCTATCGTCTCTACAATGGAGAGTGATCTGATGAGCTATTTAATCTAATACCACCTTCCGTGTTCTCCAGTCGCACTTTTCGTCGCAGAAAGAAATTTCATCCTCACCACCTGGATGCCTGGTCCTCTTCCACCACCCCCTATTCCAGGTCATTTCTGCCGCGTACCTGCAAATTGTGGAACCAGCTTCCATCTTCTGTGTTCCCTAATGTCTATAATATGGGGATCTTCAAAGGGCGGATAAACAAATTACTCAAAAGCCAGCAACGCATTGGCGGTTCCTCTGGTGCTGCAAATGTTCATGGGCGGCGGTAATCACTTACCATCACGTGACCTGCGTGCTCGTTTGCTCGCTATATATATAAAAAAAAATGTTTCTCTATACAAAGTTGACTGGATTCCTCGTTTGGACTGGACAGGTATTAGGGAATATGATTTTCTGGATATGTTCAGATCCTTCAGGACTTCCCACTCATGCACGCTTTGCATTCATTTGTAGGCATAATATCTCAACAAAAATGGTAACGAATTTTGCATTTATTTTCAGGTTGCGGCCTGGGATGACCACTCAGAAATGTGCTCCGGCTAAGGACTAGAAACTGAGAAATACTAAAATAACTACAGAATGTTTGAAGTTATACAAAAAGTCCACATTAGAGATATGGCTTCTCCGTATCTAGTTGGCGTATCTGTCGACGCGTAAAGTGTAGAATTTAACTATTTACCTAACAAATAGTTTGTCGGGTACCATATCGAGTGTCGAATCTCTATTCATTTTTCGTTTGTTCAGCAATGAGTGAGCCACAAAATTGACAATATCGTTATCGATATCACATATAAAGCATTAATCTCGATAGTTTCGATATTATCTCATTTATTTTGTTTAAGAAATAAAATCAACGTAAATCATTTCAGTAACAAGTTTATTTTATGTACCATTTTACAGTATTTTGCAAACTTTAAAATCAAAATTCTCAAAATTCGATATTTTTTACGTACTGATGCGATAAAATGAGCTTTTAAACTTTTGCTAAGTTAACCTACGTAGATTGAGTTTTGTACTAATCGAGTTCGTGTATTTTTGTGCACAGCGGAAATTCAATAATATATTCCTTAAAAAATTGAATCCCACTTCTGACATTTTAAAACATGACTTTTTATCAATTTCTCGTTTTTTATCGATATAGTCGTTTAAAAACTCACAGATGCCGGCAATGTCGTTTACCTGGAATTCCGCCAAATCGGTCCAATTATTGTATCCGTATTATATTTAATAGCGGCAAAATAAATCATACTGAAAATTTCAGCTCTCTACTTATTATGGTTCATGAGATACAGTTTTCTGGCATATTCACAGACGGGATAGGGGAGTGGCATCCTTCTTATATAGAACTCTTAAAGCCAGTTAAGCAGAAGTTGAATAATTCTAAAGGCAAAATGCACTGCAGTAATTTATACTGAGTTGTTAGTTGTAGACGAAAGTTCGAAATATCCCATCAGTACATAATCAAGTGTTGTGCGACCCATCGTCGCTTTATATTCCTAATGTTTTTTTTCGTGTTAGGTCATTCCTTAGAGTAGATAAGTTTATAAGAGAAATCTTAAGTATTTATATAATATGTATAGAACGTTGATACGGAGGGAGTCTGGCATCGTATTGCCCTGGCCACTGGAGAACGGAAGATCAGCTCTTAGTCTATTTAATAATCTATTAGATTTATACTGATGTATTCTTTTAACCTTTAGGGTACAAGCGGATCAATTTAATTATTAACTATTTAGATTGTTGGTATTATGTTTAATCAATCAACCAATAACCTTTAAATAGATTACTAAATTATATCCAATTTAGTCATGAATCCATCAAATAATTATATATACATATAAATTCCTTGTATTAAGTAGAACATTCATTTTCTAAGTTTTCTTTTTTATTTAAATTAAACACCGATTAATAATAAAATGTTCTTTTGTAATATTGGAATGGTGGAAATGTCAAACTTAAATAGATTTCTAAGAGCGAACCTTTCTCTCTTTACAAGTTAGGTAAGTTGCCATACGATACCCATGTGAAAAAGTTGGTGCAGATTCCACGGAAAACTGCGAGAGCATGTTTGAGCACTCTGCCATGTATAATATTGACCTTATTTCATTACCAATGTGTTATAAAATGTAAAGCCTTTAAGAAATGATGATATTAATTATAACGTTACATTGTTAGAAACGTTCTATATATGCACCAGTAACATGGTGAACTCGCTGGCCCTACATTCTCAACTCTATGTATATGAGATAAGAGTGATAATTGTTTATACATGACAAGAGTGTTCCAATGTCAAATGGGCAAATCAATCGCCATCTCTTTTACTCGTCATAAGAAAAAGGAAGAGAAAAGATATCCTTCATTAGAAACAATAATAATATTACATTATATAGTGAGCTATATTATTATAGGAATAAGTTTTCACGTATTATTTAACTTACCAAATATTTTGTGCCTTTCTATCTATGTAAGCGATATTATAATTTTTGATGTACCAATTGTATATACAGGGGTATTTTTGTACTAATTTGACTGTACAGGAATGTCTTTACTAATTTGACAGCTCATTTAATAATTGCACAATGTTTTCTGTTAAAAAAAATTGTTTTGTTGCAAGTATTAGCTATCAAGAATTACCCAACGTAACGGTATACAAAAGGATACATTTATAATTAAAGTATCTTCGTGTAATAACATAATCAATATGGCGGATATGATAGACTAAAATACGAGAAAACAAATTAATTGTGTTTGGTGTGAAATGAAAGCTCGTAAGCCCAAACTACTAGGATTCTTAAGAGAATAGGTAGGTATATGAGGGTAGCTGGAAAAAATCTCTTATAGAGATTATTTTTCCTTTGTATACTTCTTATATAAGTATTTGCTATCACAGATGACATGGTCGGATTCAGCCCTAATAATCAATTCATAATACATAAATGTTCTGTAATTAATCATAAGTGAAAATTACTTTTAAAATAAACTAAAAAATATCGATATTTCTTCTATGTGTAACCCTTTTTTAATATTATTCCTGATATCATTAGTTTCATAGCGTTCATGAATATTTTGTCATTAAAATATTTAGGCGCACTTTTTGTTTTCTATTGCACGATATCTCGCTTGGTCTTTGATCATAAAACTAAAATGGATGTAAAGACACCCTTATAAGTTTTAATATGATGTAATGTATATTAATGAACATGAATATTTTAATTAGGGCACAGCTCCATATACATTCAGGCCATGTCATTTGGTATAGAAAAAGGTATCTTTATTTTACTTAAAGCGCTGTGCATGTCATAGCCGTAATATATGAATGACATCATTACATATTCAATATGGCGGATTGAACAAGAATATAAATTACGATTATTAATTATCATATGTTGGTCATACTAACCGGGAAGAACTGTTTTACTTGAACGAGGTTAAAATTGAACTGCAAATTTCATTGACGGAAACACCTAATAACAATAAAAATTTCTAGCTACCCCCAGAAAGTTTTAGTACCACGAAAAGATCACGATCTTTAGTCTAAAATACTTTCAACAAAACAAACGAGCCAGTACAGTTTAGTTTAAGAATTTTTGTACAACCCAATTAGTACTAATGATTCTCCATGCCATTGAAATGGTAACTACGTACGAAATTAATTTAGCGACGTCCATTTTGACGCCTGTACCTCGGCATCACAAAACGTGGTTGCTATTTCAAGGTCATCGCGAATTTCCTACAGCGAGCAGTATTCGAGTTTACGTATGCGTCAGTACGCTTGTCTATTTGTGCGATATCAGTGTATCAATAGCTTCATTTAACAGTGAGAATCTGTATCATCATGATCAACCCATCACCACTCACTACAGAGCACGGGTCTTCTCTCAATATGAGAAGGGTTTTGGCCATACGTGGATTGGCAGACTTCACACGCCTTTGACGACCTCGGTGGCGCAGCGCGCGCGCTGTTGCATTATAAAGTTGGAGGTCCTGGGTTCGATTCCCGGCTCGAGTCTGGTCTGGTGGGAGGCTGCGGCCGTGGCTAGTTACCACCCTACCGACAAAGGCGTGTCGCCAAGCGATTTAGCGATCCGGCACGATGTCGTGTAGAAACCAATTAGGAGTATGGCTTTACCATACCCCTAACAGGTTAGCCCGCTACCATCTTAGACTGCATCATCACTTACCATCAGGTGAGATTGCCGTCAAGGGCTAACTTGTAGTGGATTAAAAAAAAAAACATTATGGAGAACTCTCAAGTGTGCAGGTTTCCTCACGATGTTTTCCTTCACCGTTAAAGCAAGTGATATTTTAATTTTTTTAAAACGCACCTAACTCCGAAAAGTTAGAGGTGCGTGCCCGGATTCCAACCGCCGGCCTCTGATTAGGAGGCTGACGCCCTAACCAGGCTATCACCGCTTTCCAGAAGAGAATCTGTATAGAGAAGTAAAAATTAATAAATTCTCTAGTCGCAGGTTTTCTCTTAAGCAAAACTTACTGCCAACTTTTCTGAAATGATAACTTTGAACAGTTTATTTTTTATAAAACTATTGATATCAACGAAAGTTCTCTTTCTGGGGCATCGTGATCTGCTGGTACTTACGGTCTTCTCGTAACCATATTACTGCCAACTTTTCTGAAAAGATAGCTTTGATAAGTGATTTTAACGAAATTGAGTTTATCGATATTAACGAGAGTTACTTCGTGCTCCCATTCCAAGGCATCGTGATCTGGTTGTACTTCTTACTTGTTTCAAGCCCAAGAAATTAAATATATTGTTTAATGGTCAAAGAAATCATGAGAAATCCTGCAAAAGCAATTGACACTTCTCTAACGCACATGGCCAGCGTGGTGGACCACAACCAAAACATGCCGAGAGACCTCCACGAGGAGGACATGCTGAAAAGACACTCTTGCCCCGTATTAGGTCATTATTGGGTTGATAACGGCAATTGTTCAACAGGTAATTCCCAACCAAGACTGGGTTATTCTCTCCCTCCAGTCGTTCCTTCATTATTGAAGATCGTGGTCCTGGTGTCCTTGTAACTTCGTGCGGATTAATTGTTTCCATCGGCTTCTATTGCAGCAATTGTGTGAAATTTGCATTAAGAGTTCCTCAACTGGTCTGTCCATCTGGTTGGTGAGCAGCCTCGCGATCTTTTGCCGTCTGTAATGCCTGTCACAAGCCAAGTTTTTCCAGATTATCACTCCCCCGTCGCATGATGTGTCCGAAATAGCAGAGCAGGCGTTGGTAACATATGGATGAAAGTAGCTTGGCACTTTTTGGTTATTATCTTTTGCCGTCTGTAATGCCTGTCACAAGCCAAGTTTTTCCAAATTATCACTCCCCCGATATGTCCAAAATAGGAGAGCAGGCGTTGGTAACATATGGAGGAAGGTCGCTTGGCACTTTTTGGTTATTATCTTTTGCCGTCTGTATTGCCTGTCACAAGCCAAGTTTTTCCAGACAATCACTCCCCCGTTGCATGATATGTCCTAAATAGGAGAGCAGGCGTTGGTAACATATGGATGAAAGTAGCTTGGCACTTTTTGGTTATTATCTTTTGCCGTCTGTATTGCCTGTCACAAGCCAAGTTTTTCCAGATTATGACTCCCCCGTCGCATGATATGTCCGAAATAGGAGAGCAGGCGTTGGTAACATATGGAGGAAGGTCGCTTGGCACTTTTTGGTTATTATCTTTTGCCGTCTGTATTGCCTGTCACAAGCCAAGTTTTTCCAAATTATCACTCCCCCGATATGTCCGAATGTGTGTGAAGCGGTGATAGCCTAGTGGTTAGGGCGTCAGCCTCTTAATCAGAGGTCGGCGGTTCGAATCCGGGCACGCACCTCTAACTTTTCGAAGTTATGTGCGTTTTTAAGTAATTAAAATATCACTTGCTTCAACGGTGAAGGAAAACATCGTGAGGAAACCTGCACGCCTGAGAGTTCTCCATAATGTTCTCAAGGACGTTTGAAGTCTGCCAATCCGCACATGGCCAGCGTGGTGGACTATGGCCAAACCCTTCTCATATTGAGAGGAGACCCGTGCTCTGTAGTGAGTCGGTAATGGGTTGATCATGATGATGATGATATGTCCGAAATAGGAGAGCAGGCGTTGGTAACATATGGAGGAAGGTCGCTTGGCAGTTTTTGGGTACTAGCTAAAGAGAAATCTTCCAACCAAAACTTAATAGCTAAAAAGAACACTGATATAACACGACCAGCCAAATGATCGATAAATATGTAAACTGGGAATCCAGAACGAAGAATGCGCGTCAAATCGATTCACATATTTTGTATTATGTGAGTCGAAGCAAAACCACGATCACAATATACTAAAAATATATACATAAGGTTCTTCAAATACATGCTAAGTTAGGTATGTAAGTGTAATGTATTGAATTTGTACATAAATGTAATAGTAATCGGATTGTACGCAACGCGCATAACAGATTGGTAACGGCAAGTCGGGTGTGTTGAGTTAAATCAATTCTAGTGCTTTTACATAAAACATTACGTTCATTGTAAGGTGGATGTAAGAGAGATTAATTTGATGACAGAATGGGGTTAAGACCAATCCAGATTTTGACGACCTCCTTGGCGCAGTTTCACAGTTGTCGCGTTAAAGTTGGAGGTCTGGGTTCGATTAACAGCTCGAGTCTGGTCTAGTGGAAAGCTACGGTTGTGGCTAGTTACAACCCTACCGACAAAGACGTGTCACCAAGCGATTTAGCGTTCGAGCATGACGTCGCATAGAAACCTATTAGGAATGTGGGTAAACTATACCCCTAACAGGTTAGCCCGCTACCATTTTATACGACATAATCACTTATAATCTGGTGAGATTTCCGTCTAGTATTGTTTAAAAAAAAAAATTACCACTAGATTTGATTTGACTCACCATGCGTTACGTCGCGTTGTGAAATGCTGCGTGTTGCCATGCCATGGTTTACTTTTGTATTTAAATACCTTTGAGCAGGTCGTGCGGAACTTCTGTTTCAACTTAATATTGTTAACTAGTGTACATGTCATGTCATGTCAGTGTGATGTCAAATTTGACACATATTACTTACTTGATGTCACAATGTTTGAACGGACGGGCGTGTCATAAGAATCAAAGGACAAATATACTAACTGGCCTTTTCACACGCTCGCAATGAATCTATCAGTTTATTTAAATTGTGTTTGGTCTCGTTAGCCTTAATTTAGAAGATTTCCGCGACCTGTAACGTGCAATGTGGGGTAGATGGGTAAATTTATTGTGCATTTTGTCCGTCCTACCCTCATTTCACGCAGCTATTAATATTAATAGTAATTATATGATAATAAAGAGGTCGCGTGGTTGTGTATTTCTACAGTATATAATAGTGGATCAAATGTAACGAATAAAATAATGAAATAGTATTTATTTTTGCAATAGTTCATGAATGAAGCGCCATCCGCACACAATCGTTCATTGCCAGAGACTTGGTATGTATTAGGTACCGCCGGAGGAATGTTTTTTTTTTTTAATTATTATTTTAATGGAATGGCGTCTATGCTTCGACCAGTAAAATTCTATCTCCCTTAAGTTCACAACACGTCGTGATTACTAAAGAAAGAAATTAAAAGAAAGGAATTCAATAATTTTGAACTCAAAAATAACTCAAATATAAGGAAAGGTTAGGTTTTTTGTCATATTTTGTGTATAGGAGTGCACATCTAAAGCATTATTGATCTAAGGTTCGAACTCCTTGTAAGATTTGCAGTACACAAAAATCACTTCATTGTCAGCTCAAACCGTCGATAATAATTTAAATCCCCCCCCCCCCCCCCCTTCATTTCAATGCATATCAAATATGTAACAAATTTCTTAGTTAATGCGCCGTCACATGTACAAGTAATTTCTTGGTCACTTAGCATAAGATTAAATTCGCTCGCAATATAAAAAAAAAAAATTTGAGAATCGAAACAGTAAAATGGAACTTACTCGTTATATTTTAAAGCTCAAATTCGTTTACACATCTACAGACAGCGCTGCTGGCGGAACATTTGCAAAACAAAAGATAACAGTGAAGCAAATTGTGACTCTAAAACGAGTACAACTAGGTTCATTTTACATTGACGTTGTAGTGTCTCGATACTCTATCTAAATCTTATATGAAAATGTTATACTAGGAATGCATGGCACGTTTGTGTTGGTATACTCCTTGATGCTACTAATTCGATTGTACATACAGTGAAAGGCACTCTGAGATGTTAGAACGCAAAGTAGTGGCGTCCTTGTCCGCAGCTATAATTGTGAAAGGGATGGCCGCATTTTTGTGGGCATAACAATACTTTATGTATATAAATATATTATATTAAAAATTTGTAACATCGCTTTAACTCAGCCAGGCTGGTTAATAGTTTCATATACATAGCACCGACGACTTTTTTTTTTATCTAGTTGGGTTATACAATTGTGCAGCGTGTTGGTTCTCACTGCGTTGTGGTTGAAAAAATCAAGTGAAGACGTGGCGTTCCCAATTTCAATGTTTCTATCTTCATAGAAAAATGATGTCCTACGAATTGTTCTTGTTTGTATATTTATATTCCTCCAAAAAATTTGCTTTTCTTAAGGTAGCTTCGTCTCTTATAAGTAACGTTATATGTATAATATAATATATTATTAAAAAAACCTGCCTACAGTATACATATAATTATTGCATACTCGTATATTCTATTTCTGACCTGTTTTATAATGTCAAGCATAACTTGACAACCTATGAAAAAAAAAATATATCAACTCTTTTTTTTTTATTGTTTTTTTTTGTTTTTGTAGCACTTGCTTCTTTAAATTAATGACAAGTTTGCATACATTATATGACAGGTTAGAAAACATTGAGTATACAAACATAATGTTTAATTATATTTTTTAAAGTGTATCATGCCTCGCTCGCACTGTGAAGGAAAGCTGTGTCTATATATTATTGTGCGTTATTTATTCATATTCAATGCCTAGCTGTTGCCCCGGTTTCGTCTGCAAATACCTTCGGGAAAATAAATTGCACAAATATTCACCTTAAAGTGTGGTTTTGAAAAATGGGTGATTTTATTAATTAGTACTTTCTTGTTCATATGTTATAATCTTCATACCCATTTCACCCCCTTACTGGTGGATTCCCGTAATCAAATGTAGCCCATGTCACTACTACTTTAGACGTGTGCCTACCAATGAAACTCGGCTTAAAACTGGTTGAGCCGTTCATATTATATCGAATGTTTGAAAGAACAAAGAAATGTTTCAAACAGCTAAATAGCTTTTGCCATCTGATATTTTGCTAAGCTATCTATAAATAGTATTGGGTTATTTTTTATTCCAGAAAAATAATTAATTAAAACGCAATTGTATTAAACCGAAGTAGTTTTGGACGAAGTCGCAACAGGGTTTTATTTTTATTAAATTGCCAGGCGATATTTTTTTCTTGAAAAATATGTTTCTAAGTGTATAAAATATATGAAAGCCTGCATATACCTAATGATATATATTATTCCCCATTCCGGCGCACGCACAGTTTATATTCACACATCTATCGAGTATTATGTAAATAAGACCGTTCTATTTTCTATACGCCGTGCCAAAACGTAATTAAGTTTTTATACAGACCAACAAATCGAAAATTATCTTTTTACAGTATAAATAAATCTTTGTTTCATTTTGAAGTAGGGCGACGGGGTGACGAACCTTTACTTACTTGACGTTAATTGCGTACGAAAGAAAATGGCAGTTGGTTCCCATCTCACTTGGTTAACTTAGTCTTATTGGCGATGTTTTACCACTTTGCGCTTACGAAGCTTTGCGCTTCAGTACAATGCAGATGAAAAAACTTTGCTATATGGGTTTAAGCAATTCAAATATCACTGGCTTCAACGGTGAAGGAAAACATCGTGAGGAAACCTGCACGCCTGAGAGTTCTCCATAACGTTCTCAAAGGCGTGTGAAGTCTGCCAATGCGCACATGGCCAGCGTGGTGGACTATGGCCGAACCCCTCTCATATTTAGAGGAGACCCGTGCTCTGTATTGAGCCGGCAATGGGTTGAACATGATGATGATGTGGGTTGAAATACGATAGCACACCATTTGACCATACGTAAACAATCTTGAAATGTATTTTAAAATAAATTAAAAACAAAAAATATAATTTTAATACACGAAAATATTGTGTTTTTCAGTAATATTTACAGTAAACAGATCACTTGTCAAAATTATTTACATTAAGTTAAATGTCTTAACTAAATTTTTTAACTATTTTATCTTATGGTGCATCGTAAATTACTATCATACCTCTGAATCTCCCATTTTTGTGCATTTTTAGTCTAAAAATTGCCAGTTCGTTTATAAAGAGGTTTCGAATTTTATGATAAACGTGTACTTAGAGATTTTAATGCCATAGTAGGCTTCATTTTCACTTTACTTTTCGCGCTTGTGAAGTCAACATCTCCTGAGGATGATCCGGTGTCGGGTCTAAACGTGCGTAGAGGTTATAGTGGAGGATTTTGTGTGGTGTTATATTATACAAATCTCCCGGTTGTCGGCGGAATATAGCAAATTATATTTGCTGTTTATTGTTTGTAATAGTACGAGCAAAACACTGTCTATTCTCTTGCAAGTGATACTATCGTCATAGTTAGTAAAGGATCCTTTACTCCCGCAACCTCCGATTTAGTTGCAGCTGTTTATTATATACTAGACTACAATAAAATGCTATACACTAAACTCTGTTCGGTTTAGAAATTCCCAAATGTGTAAACAAAATTTCTTATATCAGACGGTCGCCCTTGAGACTTAATCTCGTTCACATTTTAACCAGATCAAAAGTACGTGAAAATATGTCGGTTATTACGTCATAATATATTAATTTTAGTTACGTTTCTAAGGGATGAATACGTTTGAATCACCAAAAAAATGAAAAAACTGCACTTTCTAAGTCTAGAAAGTGCGGCTAGATTCCGCTTCGACAAAGCAAAGCTTTAAACGTAATTGACTCTATACAATGGACTTTACAAAGTAACGCTTGCGATCCACAAATTCTGCCGTCGTTAGAAAGAGATTTAGAAAAAAACTGGCGAAGCAAATTTTGATCGGAATATTTTAACAAAATAAATTAGTTTCACACTTTAATACTAATCAATTTATTAATTCGTTACCAAAAGTTAGTACGATAAAAATAAAATCGGTTTTTCTCAACATTGTAAATTTATGAAAGAGTAGATGACAAAAAAAGGGGCCCGATGAAGATATAATAAGGGCCGCGGTGTTTTAGGTTTAGGGGCGTTCAGATGTAGCCATATTTTGATTAAATATTCAGTTTTGTTTGCACATATGGCAATTTGTAAATCATCCAAATAATATACAAATACATTTATTTTTGTATTAGATATCTGCGTGCTACGGACGCGCGTTAAATTAAGGTGTTTCGGATATTCGGATGAATTTTAGGCTATTTATTGATGCTTATGACAAAAAAAAAACTATTGTTTAAATTAATTAAAATTAGTCCTTTTAGGTGTATAAGGGCGTGAATGAGATGTTGTAAAGGTAGGTGTACTAGGCTAGAGGCGACGTCTGTAGCATGCGGGCATCGAAGCATGTCTTTACATATATATTTTTTTCTTTTAAACGCTAGTCAAGTGTTTCGTTACCTACATACTGTTTATGTATTTTGTAACTTATATGATGTTATATAAGAATATATTGAATCAGTACTGTCTTTTGTAGTTTTTTTTCTTACTACCCTACGACTCTGTCATGACGTCTGTCTACCAACACAGGTACTTCGGCGGGAACAGCTGGTGGCTCTCGGCCACTGGTTGTTACTGTATTGACATTTAATCTTCGTAATGTCATTTCTTTGAAATGTTGTTACGGAGAGCTACAACTTCCAAAGCACACTCTTGGGTCCATGAGATGTAGGCGAAAATAAATGAATAGGGATCTCGTTAATTAACCAGCTGATCGATTCAGTAAAGATTTAATCAAGTTGTCAACTGCTCGTCTTTATTGACGACCTCTGTGGCGTAGCGCGCGCGCTGTCGCATTATAAAGTTGGAGGTCCTAGGTTCGATTCCCGGCTCGAGTCTAGCCTGGTGGGAGGCTTCGGACGTGGCTAGTTAAAACCCTACCGACGCGATTTAGCGTGCCGGCACGATGTTAGCCCGTTACCATCTTAGACTGAATCATCACGGGAGATGCCATCAAGGGCTAACTTGTGGTGTATCAAAAAAATAAAAAAAAAATAACCGGTATCGAACGATCGGTTTATTGAGAATTTCTAATTTCTATTTCTAGAGAATCCCAAAAACAAGACTATTATCGATCCAACCCAGGAGTGGATATTCTAACCATAAGGTATTATTTATTAGTATTTAAAAAAAAATATATATATAGGTATTAGTAAAAATTAAAACCCTGAATAAAACAACAAAATAGAAAATAAATCATTTTATTAAATCGTTTACCTATATACAAAATACAACATGATAATAAAAAGTGACTAACAAATGTTTATAATATAGAATTACAGTCGATAAAAATAATCTCTTGCTAATTTTTTTTTTATAAATAAAGAACATTTTGACTAATTCTTAAGTTACACAAATATAAAGGTGTAAAGATATTAACAAAACTTTGCCACAAAATGTTTATAGTGCGATTCTAGCTTTACTGTGTAATTTATGCTATAAGTTTTAAGGCACTTCGGTCAAGTCGGGTAGCGGCTTTTCAGTGTTAAGTCAGACGAAACATTAAATTATTTTATAGAGTGATCACAACAAGTTGAAATATTGAACAGTGCACTCTGTCAACACTGTTATTTAAATAGATACTCTAACAGCGCGGCGTTAAGTTCAATTTAGCTCGCAGTCTCGCTTCGCGTTCTATTTACGAGTATATTATACCTAGGTCAGGTTTGCACATGAATTAGTAAAAGACGGTTTACTTTATACCACCATATACGTACATGTCAGATTTGTGGCGGTTGGCAGAACTGCAAAAGTACACTACTACTAATGCATACCCATCTGTTTACTTACAGGTATACCAACCGCACAAAAACGCACTAACGAGTTAAGGGAGTTTTTTTGCCAAAATCTAATTTTCATTGACTGACACAGAAAAGCAACGCAACACAACTTGGCTGTACAAGTTTTTGACTAGCAAGTCAATAAAGTATCATATAAAAACTTAAATATAAATTACAACCATTTATAATTATTGCTAATTATATTATAGATACACGAGACGCTACCATACGGCACAAGTTTTTTGTTTCTTTTTTGATAGATTGCCAACATTAAAAAAAAATGGAGGCGGTGATAGCCTAGTGGTTAGGGCGTCAGCCTCCTAAACAGTAGTCGGCGGTTCGAATCCGGGCACGCACCTCTAACTTTTCGGAGTTATGTGCGTTTAAAAAAAATAAAAACGCACATAACTCCAACAAGTTAGAGGTGCGTGTCCGGGATCGAAAACCGACCTCTGATTAGGAGACGGACATCCTACCCACTAGGCTATCGCAGCTATTTAGTTTACTAGACAGTTATCAATAATATTTATGTGGTTATTCCCACAAAAGAAAATGGCGTTACATGCCACCTCATCAAATGTCTATACCATTTCCTCGCAGATATTATTAATTAAAAATGCATAATATAAATTTCGATATATACATAATGTTTCCTTAATTACTTGTTTTATCAATATAGACAACTTTTACTATGTTTTGAAGAATAATAAAATATGTTTTCATTTTATTTGTTTTCGTTTAATTTAACACAATTGTTTTGTTTCTCTTTATTATTTTTTAAAAATAAATTTTAGACTAAAAATGATGTCGTACCTGTGTTTAACCATTTTAGTTTATGCCTATTTTAATTAAGATAGTTTCAAAGTATTACTGTGAGAAACCCAAACCGTTCATTCATTGGAATTATGAACAAATACAAATATAAAATTACATTTGTCATTAATTAGTTTATTTTATTGATTTGAGTTTTCTTATAAAGTTTCGGTGGGAAATTCACGTCTATGCTAAAATTTAAACACCTTAGTTAATATATCTTAAATAAACACGGTGACTTGTATTTCATCTTAAAATTGCGGCCAAATTAATATGTCATTGATAAAAAATAAAGTTCTTTTAAGTTTCATACCACCACAAGGTTAGCCCTTGATAGCAATCTCACCTCGTGGTAAATGATGATACAGTCTAAGATGATAGAGGGCCAACCTATGTATAAAAAATCGCACTACACCGGTTTTTAATTTTTAATTATAAGACCATCCCATTTATCCTTCAGTAGTTTGTAAAAAGGTTTACGGTAACGGAGGCCTAGATAAATGTGCGCTACGAGATAGCCAGTATCTTGTCTCAACTCATAGAAATCGGACGAGAAATAATTATCTCGCGGCGCTTATGTTAGCTCTTCTGACCATCTTCGTGACTTTTTTGTCACATTTTAAAAATGGAGGTCCTGGGTTCGATTCCCGGCTCGAGTCTGTTCTGGTGGGAGGCTTCGACCGTGGCTAGTTACCCGACAAAGACGTGTCGCAAAGCGATTTAGCGTTCCGGCACGATGTCGCGTAGAAACCCATTTGGTGTATGGGTTTACCATACTCCTAAAATGGTTAGCCCGTTACCATCTTAGACCTCATTACCACTTACACCAGGTGAAATTGCCGTCAAGGACTAACTTGTAGTGGATAAAAAAAAAACACCAGAAGAATGGACAAATGACACAAATATGGGCGTCAATATAAGACGATAATAAAGTCCACGTTTATAAGTCAACGAATCTTACACTATATAGAGTAAATAATAGCACCTTTACATTATTTATTTTCTATGTACATAAAGACTATATTTAGTGTCTTATATTATCTATTGAGCAGTTTTTATGAAGTTTATAATAACAATATTAACAGACATCGATTATATCAAAACTAAAACAAAATAAAATTTCTTAATCCATCAAGAAACTACTATGAACTTCTTCCTATTAATGTAGGTATGAAAATTTTATTTTACTTAAATCCGGTCAAAATATCCGTTAACACCTACAAAGACAATTACTGACAAAATTTAACTGCGTAGGTAAATAGAAAACATATTCACACATACATATACACATACACACATACATATACACGTACCCTGAAAATCATACATACACACTCATAAATGTTTAATCTAACCTTATTTTTCTTTGTTTAATTTTGGCCGTGTAAATTTTGTTATTTTCGTCAATCGCATATTATTGTACCAATAGATTTAGGGAAGACACTGTCTCCTGTAACACAGTTTAAACTATAACAGGAGAAAGGGCTTCACATTTATAAAATGTATTATGCTTTTGATAAATTAAAAAAAAAAAAAAATCATTGATTATGATTCACAAACATATATCACTATTAACGTCTTCTAACTCGGAAAATGTAAAGTGCACTCGAAGATATTTCCGTATTTGTAAAATAAACGTCATCAGACCAATTCTGTATACCGGTGGATATTACATTACATTATAAATTATAATGCGAAGTTGCCATCCATTTATCTACTGTTAAATATATTTTACGTAACATCAGCTATTTATTTCGATGACGAAAAGATTTCGAAGATTATTGTTTTGCAGTTGAGGTTACAATAATGCAAAATATTATTTTTGGTTATATATTGAAATTCGGTTTCGGGAGAAACGTCTTCTGCGCATAGTATGTATAAATTTGTATGTTTGTTTAAAGTAACATAAAAAAAATGAGAAATGTCACTGACCTCTAAATACTAGCTGAAAAGGCGGGAGACTTCGTATTAGGCGCGGTTTTTTCACGCTTTTCTTGAATTAACCTTTCTTAGCTAATTTTGAAAAGGATTGGCGTTGGTTGTGTTGTTGACATTATAGTTTTGGTGTCGTTTGTGTAGTGGCTAGTTTTTTGGATTGGTTAACATGTATTAATTTGGGAAAGGTTTGAGGGAGCGGCGTCCGCCGTACGAAGTTTCCCGCCATTTTTCCCTAACTTCAATACTCATTGCTATAAACTTGACATTGGCCAATCTGTGTAAAGCCATAAAAAGAAAAAAGTCTAGTTTCTAAATACTTTTCATTTGTTTTTCTTTCTGTCAAAATAAGTGAATCTAATTATGAATATCAATAGATTCAAATTCAATAACAACAAAAATAAAAATGCAACGCAAGCCGCGTAATAATTTTGTCCGTTTATAGACCTAATACAGTGTCAGTAAAAGAATAAAGTTATTTAAAATCTCTTTTCCAAAAACCCGGTGTATCTTATTAATTTACCGGATTAAATTAAAATAACATTTTCTCACTATTACTTTCCTATAATCATAATAAACCATTTATAATACGTTTAAAAAATAAAAACACAATAACAAATATTTGACTTGCAAACAATTATTTCTAAATATTTTGTTAACCAAATTATATTGTATGCTTTTTTATAAATTATAATGTATTCAAACTATTACTGCAAACGATCCTTCAAAATTGTATATTTAAAACAAAACAATCTTGATTACACTCTGTAATATCAAAAAGTATTCGTTGCAAGGCTAAAAATAACTATTTCAAGTAAAAGTTGACATATTAAGTAAATCGACAGTCTACAAAAGTGATGTTTTATGCATATTTTGTACTTGAGGAATTAATGAAATATTGTTTGACTTAGTGAGATAAAAATTAACCTAAAAATATATTAACAATTATAAATTTATATGAAAATTTCTTAAACCTATACGCTATAAAGGTAAATTTTTAGTCAAATTACATTCTTTTAAAATTAACACCTTAATCATGAAATCTAGAAAGTCCGCAAAGACTAGAATCTACGTAATATTACGGCGGATGTATAAAAACACCAATCAATACGACTATATTTAGCTCGAATATAAAATATTTCTATGTCAACAATAAATCATCATGATCAACCCATTACCGGCTCACTACGTAGCACGGGTCTCCTCTCAATATGAGAAGGGTTTGGCCATAGTCCACCACGCTGGCCACGTGCGGATTGGCAGACTTCACACGCCTTTGAGAACATTATGGAGAACTCTCAGGCGTGCAGGTTTCCTCACGATGTTTTCCTTCACCGTTGAAAGTGAACAGTTCAGAGTCAATAAGCAGATGGGCGGACATAAATACGCGTAAATTCAGGGAATATTAAACACGAAATAAAACAAAACTAACATTTCAATAAATCAAGCCGTCCTTTCGATTGTACATATAAGCGATGTATAAAGCTTATGACACCGCAATCAAATCTGGCTTTGTCAATTTATATATAGTTTTGTAAATGACATAAAACTTTTGACACATTGTCCCGAACTTCCACAATATAATGAACACAATGAGATTTAATAAACATCTTATAGTAAAATAATCCAAATATCAAATTCTTGTTTAAATAATTCTAAATGAATCATACATTTGGCATTCACGAATTGATTTCAATATCTATATATTCTAGCTATGGTCATTTACATACAATAGCAATATTAAAAAACTAGTTTTTAACTTGATTACCAGTCATTAAACTCCAAAAACCCTGTTAGAAAACAAATTAACAAAATTTGTTAATAGAGCATCTAAAGTCCATTTGCCTACGAATCCAGATCATTGAAATACACTTCTGACGTTCAAGGTCATTCCAAATTGACCGAAGAACCGTTATATAATTGTGACCAATTATACGGTTCTTCGGTCAATTTGGACGCACTGAAGTCCAAGACGTTGACGTTGGCGAAGGACGTTGGGGTCCCAAGGTGCTGGAATGGCGACCCCGCACCGGTAAACGTAGCGTTGGTCGACCCCCAACAAGGTAGACAGACGACATCAAACGTGTCGCAGGGAGCCGCTGGATTCAAGCGGCCCAAGACCGTGGCCATTGGAACTCCCTACAAAAGACCTATGTCCAGCAGTGGACGTCCATCGGTTGAAATGATGATGATGATGATGGAGTCCAAGAGTGCTAAAGACACCCTTCTAAAGGCCTCACTTGACGATGAAGATGACGTCGCTGTCTCGCTCGAGCTGCTCCTCAAGCTGCGAGGCGGACAGGCCACCCTGGCAGCAGAGCTCGTCGAGGCAGACGAGGCCGTTGTAGGTGCGCGCCACGTACTGGCTGTGTTCGCTGCGCAGCGACGAGTTGTCATTGTGCAAAGTAACCGGGTACTGCAAGTAGATTCACGATGTACTTAAGTACACGGTACATGGTGGTTTATTATTGGAATAAAGCTTAACTTAACTGCGGTTTTTTTTAATCCACTACAAGACAAAGACGTGTCGCCAAGCGATTTAGCGTTCCGGCACGATGTCACGTAAAAACCAATTAGGAGTGTGGGTTTACCATACTACTAACAGGTTAGCCCGCTACCATCCTAGACAGCAACATCACTTACCACCAGGTGAGATTGTCGTCAAGGGCTAACTTATAGTGTATAAAAAAAATAGACCTTGATAGAAATCTCAAGTAATGGTAAGTGATGATGCAGTCTAAGATGGTAGCGGGCTAACCTGTTAGGGGCTAATTCACACTCCTAATTGGTTTCTACGCGACATCATGCTTACGCTTAATCGTGTAGCGACACGTTTTTGTCGGTAGGGTGGTAAGTAGCCACGGCCGAAGCCTCACACTAGACGAGACTCGAACCGGAAATCGAATC
The DNA here is from genome assembly GCA_928268935.1 of Lasiommata megera. Classification (NCBI taxonomy): domain Eukaryota; kingdom Metazoa; phylum Arthropoda; class Insecta; order Lepidoptera; family Nymphalidae; genus Lasiommata; species Lasiommata megera. The sequence continues at coordinate 14,864,777 of OV743322.1, read as the reverse complement.
CAGGATCTCCAACGGTCGTCAAAACTGCGGTTACTTAACTTAACTGCGGTTTCAACAACCCACTGCGAAAAGCGTGCAAATCTTGGAACTCTCATATGGAAAATCACCCGCGCGTACGATTTTAATAGCGGAATAAAGTGAAACTTGTATAGAACATGATCGCTTGATTAGAATCAGCTTGAGTCATTGTTCAATTTTCCTTAACTGGAACTGGAACCTGTTAATATACGTCCAAAAATGTTTTATACAGTTACTCTCACGCAAAAAAAGCCCTTAGAAGTTTAAAATAAACCTTAATCAAAAATTACAGCCGTTATGCCGCAAATTTTGATATTAGCAAGAGAATAAAAACCTATAGGATACTTCGCTTTGGTTAACAGTAAAACTGGACAATATGTTTTGAATAGGAGAGATTATAAAGATTTTTAATTTATGGTCTTGTACGCAGCAAGAGCTTGTGGGCTGTAAGTGGCGTTAACATGGTCTCGTCTCTCACCTTGTACACCCTTCGTATGAGCCCCTCCAATACTCCGAACAGTACCAGCTTCCTCTCGTTGATCGCCAACTCTTGCGGTCGCATACGGCGGCACAGGTCGCGGACCGTGCTCCCGTACGACATGCCCGCGTACATGCGGAACAGGTCGCTTACCCGCGGCAGTTGGCGAGCTATGAGCAGAGGGGATCAAAATTAATTTCATCATCATCATCGTGATCAACCCATTCACGGCTCAATACAGAGCACAGGTCTCCTCTCAATATGAGAAGGGTTTGGCCATAGTCCACCACGCCGGCTATGCGACTTCACACGCCTTTGAGAACATTATTGAGAACCCTCAGGCATGCAGGTTTCTTCAAGATGTTTTTCTTCACCATTGAAGCAAGTGATGTTTTAATTGCTTAAACCCCTCTGATTGAGATGACCTCTGATTAAAAATTAAAAAAAATTATCCAAAGAATGAAAAAGATTTTTTTGGGTTGGACACCCCTTATCACTTAAGAATTTGAAAAATTAATAGTAGCCGATTCTCAGACTTACTGAATATGAATAAAAAAAATCATAAGAATCGGTCGAGCAGTTTCGGTGGAGTATGGGAACGAACATTGTGACACGAGAATTTTATATATAAGATTTGTCAGATGGGATTACTCGTGCTGCCACTTATTGGCGTACATGGTAAAAGCATGAGAAACGACCCCAGAAAGTTACTTACGACTTCTGGCACAGAATTCAACGCACTGCCGCTGCAAGCCGGCGCATCGCGTGAGCTGCCTTAACTTTGGAGTCGCACTGTATACCTGCAATATGCGACAAAAAAAAACTTACGTGAACTTGTGTATACACGTTTTATTAATCATTTTATATATTTAATAGCGGTGATAGCAAAGTGGTTAGGGTGTCAGCCTCCTAATCAGATGTCGGCGGTTCGAATCCAAGCACGCACCTCTAACTTTTCAGAGTTATGTGCGTTTTTAAACAATTAAAATATCAATTGCTTCAACGGTGAAGGAAAACATCGCGAGGAAACCTGCACGCCTGAGGGTTCTCCGTAATGTTCTCAAAGGCGTGTGAAGTCTTCCAATCCGCACACGGCCAGCGTGGTGGACTATGGCCAAGCCCTTCTCATATTGAGAGGAGACCCGTGCTCTGTAGTGAGCCGGTAATGGGTTGATCATGAAACACTATTGTTGCCACAATCACATCAACTATCCACTGAATATCACTGTTTCCTGGTGGTACAGAGTAAAAAGGATAGCGTTACATTTAAACCTGCCAATTTAGATTAGACTTTTTTATAAAAGTATTTTCAACACCGTCTGTAATGTCGAAGTAACTTACTCTTATCGGAGAGATTATAGTTAAGTGATTGAACGATAACATGGTCCATGTTCGTATTCAAAAACGATTTTAAATTTTTCATCTGTCTATCTGTTTACCAATGATGAAAATTATACGTAATATAATTACCATTTTCATTAACAAACGGGTATCAATTAATGAAACAATTATCAAAACTTAAATAATAATGAAAATTTAATAAAGATAATAAACACTTTACATACATATTTCTATTACCTACCATTGCTACAGTTAATAAATGAAGTCCATATTTAGATCTCATTCGCACTTAAAATGGGCAAAAGAGAATTAATTATATCTTAATTTTCTTCTCAAGTTTCTTTGAGCCACGCAATGCTTAAGTCTTTTAAACCGCTCTTGGCACGAACACAGCCAAGTGCGGTTTAAAAGACATCAAACACCGTTAAAACATCATGTTTATTATTTACGCACATAGCTCGGTAAGGTATAGGTCCTCGCCAAGGTTCGAATTTTGCCCCAGTTGGCTGAAGTATTAGGCTTAGGGATAAATCAAATTAAGTCATGATTTAAGATAACTTATGTGATATAAGAAGGTCTCATTTTAAAACTAACTTTGGTTGACCAATGTCAGATTGGTCTATAGATCTCAGGCTTACTCTTCTAGGTCTGATCGCTATCATTGCTTTTAATCTAGTCATCATCATTGATCATTCCAAACGATAGACGCCCATTACTGTACATAGGTTTTTTGTAGGGAGTTCTAAAATCCATGTTCTTGGGCCGCTTGTTTCCAGCAGCTCCCTGCGACTCGCCTGATGTCGTCTGTCCACCTAGTTAGGGGTCGATCAACGCTATGTTTTCCGATGCTGGGTCGCCATTCCAGCACCTTGGGAGTCAAACATCCGAGCTATATGCCCCGCCCATTGCCACTTCAGCTTCGCAACTCGCTGAGCTATATCGGTAATTGTTGTTCTTCTACGGATCTCCTCATTTCTATTTGATCAGGTACTCGTATATATACTCCTAGCATAGCTCTAACATCGATTTGAACCACCTACCTTTCTTTATGTACCTTTCTGTATTGTTTCTTCTAACGCCATCGATGTACTATTATTTATTCTGTGCCATTGCATTGGTTTCCTGAAAGATATCGCTATGTAGCGGTAAGGCCGCTTGAATGTATGCTCTAAGTTTATTTATTATTTATCTGTGTGTGGTTTAAAGTGTATGTATATTCATTAATTCATTAATTTATTTAATTTAATTTAATTTATTACAAGTTTGCCCTAGACTGCAATCCTACCTAGGCGGTATATAATGATGCATGAAGCGGGCAAAGCTGTTAGATTAAACCCATATCCCATCGGTTTCGACACATCGTACCGGAACGCTTAATAGCTTGTCGGTACGTCTATGTCGGTGAAGCGGTAATAAGCAACTAGAAAAAATTCATTATTAGTTACTCACTGCGCAGTACTGGAAGATGGGGACGAGCGTGACCACCCCGTAGTAGACGAGATTCTGCACGCAAGCTCGCACCAGGCTGATCTCCACGTCGGTGAGGGCGGCGATCTTCGACACGTGGTTGAACCCGTCTATGTACGGCAGGATCTGGAGCAATCAGAACAACACCAATATAATGCAGAGCTTTAAAATAAAAATAAAAACTTGCCCATCACAGGACGCCGAGCAGATGTCAAACATTTAGGTAGGGAAAAGTTAGAATTTATTTCTGTCATGGTGGAAAAGAATGGAGACGGAGAAATTGGATCGAGTGGTAATTTGGAGTATTACTATCTTTAAAGCCCACTGAGTGACTCCAAGCTCCTATCAGGTTAGAAACCACATTTCGGAGGCATAATTTACTATGGGCAACACTTTGGAAATTTAGTATAACGATGTCTATGTTGTTTTTAAACGTAAATTATCTCAAAGCGAAAAATTTAATACTAATGGCAACATTTGGCAAACATTTAAAGTTGGTGCAACGCTCGCTATTCTTTGAGGTACAAAGGAAATTATATTTTATTTTATAATAAATGACCTATTGATATCTTGGAGATATCTATCAATTAGTTTTATGTTTTTATAAAACGAAAGCTCATAGAAAAATCATATTACGACATTGACGATTATATAAACGATAAAAAAGCTTGGGTGTGAATTGCTCTATCTCTATAGCATACCATATTTACCATAATTTATTTATTGATTATGTGAGCGGGTAAGTATATTGTGGTTTTCTTAGACCTGGGCGCGATTTGAACCCTCTTAGCTTTAGTTTTAAGTTGGCGAGTGTAGTTATCACCGTCACTAATAGATAAAATGAAAAATGTGATATATATGAACGATTCATAGATGCCTGTAATAGGTTTTATGAATAAACCTTTTTTTGATTTGTTTTCATTTGATGCCAGTGCACTCGCCATGATCGGAGAAGCGTGTACTTAACCCATTAGGCATATTGCAAGTTACGGTTAAATTACCATCATTTACGTCAAACCCGAAATCAATTAACTGTTATTATCTGTAACTAAAGAGGTTGGTACTTGTTATCTGTGCCATTTATATTTATTATACTGATTTGCTGCAATTGCCTCGTCGTCTAGTTGTTTATACGGATCATAAAATCCGAAGTACCATTTCCGTGTGGCATGAAAAATAATGGTTATACTCTTAGAATATATTATGCCATAAGCTTCTTCGGGAAATTGGTTTGCTATGATGATGCTAGGGCCGGCAAATCGTGTCTTTACATATTTTATTAAACTTGAAACTTCAACCTCTTTGTATATGTTTTTGCCTTTCTAGTCGTATAAACGAGACCTTTCGCGGGTAAAATAGGTAGAAGGTTTTTTTCTTGCCCTTATCCCACATTATGTGGGGTTGGCACAACACGTCTTCTTCTTCCACTCACTTCTATCAGACGTCACCTCATTACCCACGCTTCTTTGGTCTTCCTCTACTCTTTTGCCCTTTCACGTTCATATATAACATTCTTTTGGTGACAACACTTTCTTTCCTCCGCATTATATGACCATACCATGCTAGCCTGTTACTCCTCATCTTTTCTGTCACTGGCGCTACTTTTAGACTTTCCCTTATATATTCATTTCTTATCTTATCCATTCTTGTCACACCACACATCCATCTCAACATTCGGATTTTTGTCGCATGAACTCTTCTTTCATCCGTTCTTTTTGCCGCCCCACATTCTGATCCATACAACACGACAGGTCTTACGACTGTTTTATAAATTTTCCCCAAAAGTTTAAGGGGCATTTGTGGGTCGCACATCACAGGTAATCTTTTTTAATATATAGTCGATAAGACTTACCAAACTCATCCATGATATTTTTTCGGACTTTTCGCAGGAGATCCTCTTTGCATCATACTCTTTGTAATTTGTAAACGAAATGTTTTACTTGCAAAATAAAATAAAAGATATTTAAAAAAAAACACCCATAAACTTTTAATTGCACTTTTAAACGCACATAACTCCGAAAAGTTTTAGGTGCGTGCCCGGATTCGAACCCCTGCTTAGAAGGCTGACGTCCTAACTATTAGGCTATCACAGCTTACTAGGCATTTATAGACAGAAAACAAATGCGTCCTGGACTTACGTGCGTAGGCCTTTATATTCATCGTCTTAAAAGGTCAGCTATAATATGCGATGTAGTAAGCCCATAAAACGTCCAAACCAGGCAATAACTCACTTTCATTTTTGGTACACATGGGTTTGGTCCAAAGGCAAATTTGGCCAACGAATTGTTTGGCGTGTTGAAGTTAATGCTATTATATTTGTTTTGCCTGTACCTGGCCCCACGTTGCTAACTTAGCCACTATGGACTAGCTCTTTCTAGTAATTAAAAAAACAAAATGCCCTTTAGAGAAATTCATTTCGTTATTCACGATTTTTTTTTCTATGTGTCTATGTGTCTCTATTGTGTTTCTGTTGTCGATGATAAGAACACACAGAAAAAACAAGATTGTACTATTTTTATGTGTATTGAGTTGTGATAGTCTAGTGGTTAGGACATCCGCCTCCTAATCAGAAAGGCTCGATCCCAGGCCCGCACCTCTAACTGTTCGAAAATCTCTGTCGAACTAGTATAGTTGAAAAACTTACTAAGTACACATTTGGTTGTACTTCCTTCATGCTTAAATACACTGGCTACCCTAACTACCGCCGTGTGACGACCTCCTTGGAGGTCCTAGGTTCGATTCCCGGCTCCAGTCTAGTGGAAGGCTTCGGCCTTGGCCAGTTACCCAGACATTCGAGATTTAGCGTTCCGGCACGATGTCGAGTAGAAACCAATTAGGAGTATGGGTTTACCAAACCCCTAGCAGGTTAGCCCGCTACGATTTTAGACCGCATCGTCACTTACCATCAGGTGAGATGCCGTCGATGCCGTGATGACAATCTCAACTAATGGTAAGTGATGATGCAGTCTATGATGGTAGCGGGCTAACCTGTTATGGTAAACTCATACACCAATATTAAAGAAAGATTTATTTATGTTATATGTCTGCTTAAACTGTGCCACCATTGCTCACGCATCACGTATGCCTACGTAGGACATACGTGCGTACGAAGCCTTCGCATTATCAAATCACGAGCAAAAGTGAAGGTCATCGAATTAATTGTATTATTATCTACAGCAAACCAGTTTACTATACGTTTAGTTCAAAATATACTCGATTTTAATAGCTTTATAGTGTAAAGTCGTGAGATTTAACATTTAATCAGCGACGGTTCAACTTTTTTATTTAATTTTTCACGCTGGGAAATGCGTTTACGCATCCCCTCCGAAAGCGATGCAGGCAAGACTGCGCCGCTTCCGACGGGGTATGTGGGACTCCCCGGCGGCCAGACTGGCGACCAGAATACCCACTAAAACCCAGCGATGCTCCTTTGCGTCGTCTGGTGGCTGGGTCACGGGAACACCCGCGCACTCGACCGCAACCCAACCAGCGGCATCCGCCTAGGCAGACCTAGACTAGAGCCTATAAGATCGAGGCCCCCTAACTCCGTCGGAGCCGCGCCAGGAACATTGCGCGCTTCACGACCCGAGGAGTCGGTTCTAGTTAATTATTCAAGATATCGACGTTGCAACTTTTAGAATAATACGTTAAAAACTAGTTACTTTAGTAGATTTACAGTAAGTGTTAATATTATTAATTTTCAAAACCACTCCCCAGCAAATGTGTGCGCTGTGTTTCGCATTTATATTTACGAGTATATAAGAAGAAAATATAAACGTGAGTTATATTACAAGTAATTCAGATGTTAAGGTATTCATGAATGTTTTGAATTTGCATTTATTATTATCCACCGTAAATGTCGTGAGACACTATAATTTCCTTGATAAATAAAGAGTACGGTCAGCAATGGAATTGAACGCTATATTACTGGCTAAGCTTGTCTCTGTAGGCAGACAAATTTATTTTAAAGACTAAAAATGTTTTTTTTGAAGTGAAACTTCTTTATCGGCGTTGGAAAAAAATTTACCGTCGGTTACGCGTCACATTTTTCCGTTACGCGCCATCTTTTTCTTGCCCCTACCACGGTTGGTTCAGACGAAAAAAATACCGATGATTTTAAGTGGAGATTTTAATGTCAATTTTGCATCGGAAAAATCTTTGCAGCTAGTTGAATTTCTGAAAGATAAATTGAATTTATCCACACGTCACATTTTTCCGTTACGCGCCATCTTTTTCTTGCCCCTACCACGGTTGGTTCAGACGAAAAAAATACCGATGATTTTAAGTGGAGATTTTAATGTCAATTTTGCATCGGAAAAATCTTTGAAGCTAGTTGAATTTCTGAAAGATAAATTGAATTTATCCACGCGTCACATTTTTCCGTTACGCGCCATCTTTTTCTTGCCCCTACCACGGTTGGTTCACACGAAAAAAATACCGATGATTTTAAGTGGAGATTTTAATGTCAATTTTGCATCGGAAAAATCTTTGAAGCTAGTTGAATTTCTGAAAGATAAATTGAATTTATCCATGAAAAACAGTCCTCAAACGTCAACAACAAGATCTGGCACTACAATTGATGGAGTTTTTACTCGGTCACTAAATTTCGTGGAATGTAAACTATACATTTCATATTACAGTTACCATAAGCCATTAATTACAAAAATGAAAATGAAATGGGATGAAAATAAGGCCATAAAGAAGTTTCACTTCTTACGTGTGTACACTAGTACACGCACACATTTTTATTTTTTAATACTGTAATCCTTTTCTTTTATGATGATAGAGACCTATGCCCTGAAGTTGGAAAATTGGGAAAGTTACAGGCTGAAAAAGATGCACCTTAATACTGAAATTATGGATTCCGACTATGTTTCATAGTGTCTTGGAGAAATCTCTTAGTTTATCTCAAAAAGATCTGTCGAGGAATGCCATATAACAAATTTATATGTTTATGTATGTGGGCCATTTAAAATGTCAATTTTTTTTTTACCATTGTACGTATTATTTTTAACTATTGTATGTTTATCTCTGATAATTAGTAAATGAAGCTTAGTATTTGTTGCATCACAAGTGGTGATAGCCCAGTGGTTAGGGCGTCAGCCTCCTAATCATAGGTCGGCGGTTCGAATCCCGGCACGCACCTCTAACTTTTCAAGGTTATGTGCGTTTTTAAAACAATTAAAATATCACTTGCTTCAACGGTGAAGGAAAACATCGTGAGGAAACCTGCACGCCTGAGAGTTCATTATAATGTTCTCAAAGGCGTGTGAAGTCTGCCAATCCGCACATGGCCAGCGTGGTGGACTATGGCCAAAACCTTCTCATATTGAGAAGAGACCCGTGCTCTGTAGTGAGCCGGTAATGGGTTGATCATGATGATGATGATGATGATTTGTTGCATATGTTATATTAATCCAAAAGATGACTTCCAACATTCAAATTGATCTATAATTTTCATTTTTTTAATAATTTTAGAATCATTCAGTAGATAACTTCTGAATAAATAAATAAAAACAAAAAACAGCATCACTACAATGAAAGTCAACAATACATGACTTTGTATATGATCTGTGGTCAAAAGGAATCGGCGCGAATGTTCGACAGATGACATAATGGCGGTCGGGTTTAAGAACGTGACGGGAATGTAAAATATTGGAATTAGCGATTAACTACAGTGTAAAAGTTATTAAAAGTATTTTTAAAATACGAAGTCATTCTATAAGTAGCGCCAGTGACACAAAAAATAAGGAGTAATAGGCTAGCATGGTATGGTCATATGGAGCGAAAGGAAGATAGCAATGTTACCAAAAGAATGCTATATATGAACGTGGAAGGGCAAAGGAGTAGAGGAAGACCAAAGAAGAGATGGAGGGATTGTGTAAAAAAGGATATGCAAGTAAAAGATGTGGGTAGCGAGGCGACGGCTGATAGAGTGAGTGGAAGAAGAAGACGTGTTGTGCCGACCCGACATAATGTGGTATAAGTGTAAGAAAAAGAAGTCTTTCTTACGTTTCTTGCTACAAGCGAAAGCTTACAAATTAGTCCAGAAACATTTTTTTGCTAGCCATACTTATAAACCCGTTGGTAAAGTCGCTATTGTATTGATAGTTAATTTTAAGTACTGTTGGGAAACCAGTCGATAAATTTAGTTATTTATTGATTCAATAACTATTACATTTTCCTTGTATCCCTTATGTATACATTCGGAATGTATATTAGCTGTGCTAACCCTATTGGTTGTCACAGCGTAACCAGGCTGTTTGGCGAGCTTCGGAAAGAAGCTCTGCCAGAAGAAATTTTGAGCCCTAGGGCTCGAAGAAACTAAGGGAACGTCTGTCTAAGGGCGCCTCCTGTGAGGCCGAATCTTGACTTAGGCGACGTTTGGGATAACGGGGGCTCGGACGGTGGATGGAGCCCACGTCCGGATGACGTAAGATAGCGGGGACCTCGTCTTCGCCGGCGATGACGGTGAGTATGATTGCGTGGTAGGTGGTACAAGTATGTATCAGTAGTCATCTGATCGTGAGGGTCATGAAGGATATGTTTAGGTGTCCTATTTCGGAGAGGAGCGCTTAGGTAGGGGGAGAAGTATATCTACTGTAATGTTCCTATATTGTGGTGACTGTATGCTGATTAAATATCACAACAATACTAATATATTAATTATCACACAAATTAAAAATATATTCTAAGGGTTGCCACCTCTTTATATTTTATGGATCAGATGAAAGCTAGTAATTGGCTGTGGGAGTACGCGATAAGATAACATTTTTTATCTCGTGGCGTATTTATGTCAGTTTTATAATATTATATAATATACCTATAATTAGTTAAGTGGACCTGATGAGCTATAAACCAGAATTATTGCTGATGAAGAACTGCGAAAAGGAGTTTGAATATTTAAGTATACGCTGTGACTCACATTAGCAAAATCTTTATTAATCAATAAAATAGTTTATCATTATATAATCTTCCAAGTGTGAGGTCTCTGAGAGATATCATATCAAAATTGATTAAACAAACAAGAAGATTTTTTCTTACATAATACTCTTACTCGTATTTGTATTTATGCAAGCTATTAATTAATACATACAGGTAATATGCATGGCCGATATAAAACAAAAAAATTAAAATTACGAATAATGAATAGAAGCAGGCGTTACTTTGCGGAAGTCCATGATAAACAATAGAAAGCAAGTATAATTTGCTATATTCTGCCGACAACCGGGAGATTTGTATAATATAACACCACACAAAATCTTCCACTAAATTACGAACGAATAAGTAAACCTTACAAAATGTATTAAATGCGCAGTTTACATTTAAATGTCATAGAAGATCAAAGCCGTCCAAGGCTAATCATGTCATCTGGCACTTCTTTATTTTTCATATACGACCGGACGTATTATGATTATTAATTGCTTACTTATGGTTTGTTATATTAGAAACGTTTATATAGGTTTATCAGATAATGTGTTATGATCTAAAAGTTTATTAATAGCTTCTTTTTTCAGTTTTTCATTTAAATGTATGGACAGCGCTTTGCAGAAATCACACGTTGGTAATTGATGATGTAGCCTACCTAGAGTTTCATTATTAATTCGAGATAAGAACAGCGCAAGCGCATGTCTTAGTAATGCGCATTGCTTTGTTTACGTGTTGAAATGGCGGCTTGTCAATGTTTTATATGCAACATCGAAGAATATACCATACTTACTAAACAGTAGTGACCAAGCCTGGTAAGATATACAAGGTCATTCGAAAGAGGTACCTAGACTATCACTTAAAAACCCAATCACAATTAATCGATTTATATACATGATTAACATTTATAGTCCCTAATATCAGTTTTATTTATATACACTGACAACCCTATCTTACTATATGTTCTAGTAAAGATTGGCATATCAAATTGAAACGTGTTTGTGAATTATTGTTCTATTATTTCTATTAATTATACCTATATAATTCTATGTCCTTAATCTATTTTCTATTGCCACAATGTAAAATCCGTGATCCCATATTGACCTTTATTGTGAGATCGTATAAAATGGTGCCAGACTAAATTTGGTTTTATTTCCTTTCTTTTAAATTCACACCAATCATACTTTGACCAGCGTTGTTAGCGTCTTTTAAAATTTTTAGATACTAGAAACGGATACTAACTTTAGTATCTGCATATCGTGTGAAAAGTAAACAAACCCGTTTATTTATTTATTTATCTGCTTTCATATCTTACAGACATGAAACTCGGTCAGGGCATTGCCAACAGTACAATTGTTGTATATTTTTAATAGACATTATAATATTCTAATATTAAACAATTCAATAAAAAAATTATTAAAAATAATAATATTCAATTAGTCAATGTTATAACAGTCAACCCTATACGGGTTTGAAGATATTATTAACAACTAACATATTTATAAGCAATTTGTTAAAATACACTCATTATAGCGAGGTTACCTTTATATTTTAATTGATCAATTTCTTAATTACAAGCTTGCTCAGCTACGTTTTCTTCGCCTAAAAGATTGGAATAAAGAATGTTAAATTGTAAATTTCTTGTTGGAAAAGAGCAACTGCTGATTTAGCCGGCTTTTTCACAAACAGGCAGACCTGATTGTGACTTTGAGTTTTAAATGGAAAGCGATAAAGTTCAAAATTATATGCCCCTCCATAAAATACCTATTCTTCGCGTGAATATCACCTATAGCTTACAAGACGTTAACTGACACATTTTTAACGATTCCCGCGCGTTTTACTTTTTTATCGGAATCTATTTAACGGCTTGGCGGTTTGAGCTGAAGATAGAAACACTAAAGCGACGTTAACGATTTTGATCATATGTTTCTATGGTTCGTTAATAATGCACCCGAACGGGTATGAAATTATAATCTGGATAAATGAGACAACGAATTTGGACCGTGACCGTGACCGTGAGCGACTTACGGAAATCTGAAACCGTGTTTATATTTTTAACTAGAAAGCCTTAAAAGGTCGGTTAAGAGAGTGTACCTACTGAAAGTGGAACTGCCGTCGGCTTAAATCTCCGTGGTGATAGCCTATAACGCGGTGATAGCCTAGATGGTTAGGGCGTCAGCCTCCTAATCAGAGGTCGGCGGTTCGAATCCGGGCACGCATCTCTACCTTGCGCTTGAAGGAGCAAAATTATTTTTCCTTACATGAATTTATTTATATAATGTGTAGCCTAGTGGTGAAGTGGTGATAGCCTAGTGGTTAGGGCGTCAGCCTCCTAATCAGAGGTCGGCGCTTCGAATTCGGGCACGCACCTCTAACTTTTCGGAGTTATGTGCGTTTTTTTTTTAAATTTAAATATCATTTTCATCAGCGGTGAAGGGTAACATCGTGAGGAAACCTGCACGCCTGAGAGTTCTCAATAATGTTCTCAAAGGCGCGTGAAGTCTGCCAATCCGCACATGGCCAGCGTGGTGGACTATGGCCAAACCCTTCTCATATTGAGAGGAGACCCGTGCCCTGTAGTGAGCCGGTAATGGGTTGATCATGATGAATGTGTATGTAGGTTTATTTATTTTTATCTATTTAATTGTATTATATCTCTCCAGGTCTTTATATTTATTTATATTGCACACGGGCGTGATAGTTAGAATATAATGGAAATAAAAATGATAGTAAATTTCTTTATTGAGGCTAGGACTAATGTCCATTTTTGTTACTAGTGCAGCTTGAAAACTATGTTAGTATATACACATTTACTGAACTCCGATTAATTTAATTTTGTTTTGATTTAATTAAAAAATAATATTAAATTAAATGAAATAAATTAAACCAAATTAAAATGAAATTCAATCATGTCTTCGTATCCAATAAAGAAACACGTGTATGGACGCATTCTAAAGCGACGTACCTAACTATAGTCTATACTATATTGACGCGTTTCATTGCATTCAAGTATTAGTTTACATACACGTGGTGGTTACAATGTAACGGCTTGGAGTGCAAACGTAGATTATTTGTTTGTAAATATAACTAAACTACGCTACGCTTCACTAGGCTATCAACGAAGCGGTGATAGCCTAGTGGTTAGGACGTCAGCCTCCTAATCAGAGGTCGGCGGTTCGAATCCAGGCACGCACCTCTAACTTTTCGGAGTTATTTGCGTTTTTAAAAAATTAAAATATTCTTGCTTCAACGGTGAAGAAAAAAATCGTGAGGAAACCTGCACGCCTGAGAGTTCTCTGTAATGTTCTCAAAGGCGTGTGAAGTTTGCCAATCCGCACATGGCCATCGTGGTCAACCACGGCCAAACCCTTCTCATATTGAGAGGAGACCTGTGCTCTGTAGTGAGCCGGCAATGGGTTGATCATGACGATGATGATGATTCTTCCTCGCCATGCAAGAAACTCCGGACATTATGAAATGATGCCAATTACCTAATTCTGTTAAACTCTACTATACTCAGCGTCTATGGTCTAAATCAACATAAACCTTTCCTCTTACTTTTCGAAAGCAAATTGATCCACATTTTGCTTCAATGGTTCTATTGAAGGTTTACGTATGGAATTAACTGTTTTCGTTAAACCGGATTCAAATAAGCCGTCTTACGGTTCAACGTACCGTTCCGGAATCTTACGTTTATTTTAACTAATCATGTCTGTTTATCTTACCGTTTTGTCGAACCAAGGCAGGTCAGCATGCAGGAATATCTGCGACATATCCTGCAGTTCTGTGGCTTCCTTTAAAAAGCAAGTAAGACTATCTATTACTGCATTTTAATGCTGTAATAGATAGTCTTACTTGCTTTAGGTATAAATTGAATTATTTAGATGTATGGTTAATTTTAAGGTTGTGCATGCTGTGGTCATTTCTAGAAAGTCACTATCTCGTGTTTGTTCTTCTGAAATGTTTTTTGTTGTTTTTATATAGATAGTGACTAGTTTAATGATCCAATAAAAATAAAAATAAATAAATAAATCTTACCACCTAGATATGATTAAGTAAACAGCGCATATTTAACTCACCGCTTCTGTGATGTCGTGTATAATTAATATAATTTCTTTAATCATTACAGAACACAGAAAATGTCGTTATAACAATAATAGTATATAAAAAAGGTTTCAGGTATATATAACATATAGACCGATGATATGATTTTTTTTCACATTTATACACTAATATTATCATCATCATCATCATCATGATCCGTACGACATCCCCGCGTACATGCGGAACAGGTCACTTACCCGCGGCAGTTGGCGAGCTATTAGCACAGGGGATCAAAATTAATTTACTCATCATCATCATGATCAACCCATTCTCGGCTCACTACAGAGCACGGGTCTCCACTCAATATGAGAAGGGTTCGGCCATAGTCCACCACGCTGGCCATGTGCGGATTGGCAGACTTCACACGCCTTTGAGAACATTACAGAGAACTCTCAGGCGTGCAGGTTTCCTCAAGATGTTTTCCTTCACCGTTGAAGCAAGTGATATTTTTTAATTGCTTAAAAATGCACATAACATAAAAGTTAGAGGTGCGTGCCCGGATTCGAACCGCCGACCTCTGATTAGGAGGTTGATGTCCTAGCCTATAACAGCTTATTATAATTCGGTATAATTGCAAATTGGTAATTAACGTTGATTGTTCAAACTATTTATTCATCTATCGTTCATATCTACACGAGCACTACAAATATACTGGGGCGGCAGCTGTAATGAAGATAGACATTTAACCTTTCGACCTTTGCATAATGCATATTATTTACCTATTCATCATATACGCATTGGGTATGATTAGCTCTAACTTCATAGCTAATTAAGTATTAAAGTACTGTGAGATGCTGTTTCTTCTTAGACCAGGGCGCGTTTGGAACCCTCGTAGCTTAAGTTTTTAAGTTTACGAATCATTGATTTACCACTAGCCGTAGATAGAGCGCGTCATACAAAAACAAGGCGAGAATTTGTCACCAACTAACTATACATTCCTCCATATTGGTATATCGATGTATTACAACCCGTCTAATACACTAGACATCTGGCCGTTATATTATCTATAGCGGCGCGTAGTGCTTTGTAATTCATTCGGATTATACGGCTCGAGTGTTAGACTTTCGTCTAGCCTTGTCACACACTGGGGGAAAGGAGTGCACGCGTCGCTATTTGTGCACTACTTTTCCGTCCCATTTTTTGAGCGTTAATGATCGATCTACGGCTTGGGGTAAATCAATCTTAGGAATGTATTGTTATCACATTCACCGCACAATAATGCAATAATTAATATGTATGAACGCATCACAAATGCATGTGATATGCCAACATGAATAAATAAATTTTAATTTGATTTTATTGAAAAAGCCCACAAAACACATCGCAACGATAAAATAGCTAAATTTGACCCTTAAATTTAGGTATTTTAGTCCAAGTAACAACCTCTATGTGTACACAACTAATTGAATATTTACTAATGTAAATACAATGTACAAGATGACATAGAATTTGTAAAATGTTAGCTTACCTAAATAAATTTACAATAATTTTAAATATAAAGTGGTTTGCACGGTTTTAATTATTTAAATGGAAGATAAATAAGTATGTTAGTTAACTCATATACAATAAGGAATAATAAATAAGAAAACTGGAATTTTCAAGATTCATTAAAGATGCAAAAAGTTGGTAAATAAGTTTTTTAATTTTTTAAATTTGTTTATATTATTGTTAAAAATGACCGCACATACGAACAACAGGTTTGTAGAAGGAAATTTTATTCTTATATAGTATTCATATATACTTAGTTCTGGGATTTCATGAAATTATTTGATTTCACATACACGAATAAGATTACCAATACTTTCTAAAACTAGGTTAACTTGTCACTATCAAATACATTCATTCATCATCATCATTGATCAACCCATTACCGGCTCACTACAGAGCACGAGTCTCCTCTCAATATGAGAAGGGTTTGGCCATAGTCCACCACGCTGGCCATGTGCGGATTGGCAGACTTCACACGCCTTTGAGAACATTACGGAGAACTCGCGTGCAGGTTTCCTCACGATGTTTTCCTTCACCGTTGAAGCAAGTGATATTTTAATTTAAAAAAAAAATCAAATACATATTATATAGGTATTTTGTGTTTTGATTGAATAATAATTAATAAATGATTCCTTCTTAGTTACGTAAAATGATGAACGGTTCGGAAATGGTTACATTTATTTCGAAAAGTTATTGCGAAAAAAGTTTTGTATGGACAGACCGACACACGAAGAAAAGAGTTACTGTTAGCAAGTTAAGTTTTGGTTCTTATTTGGAACAAACACTAAAAGTAAAACTTTTAAAATTTATTAATTGAACCGTTCTACATTTACCGACTTTAAAATGCCTTTATTACTATCACTGAATATTTAATATGTAGATTATAGTAGTTAGAGGCTATCACAGTTTTGGTCATAAAAAAACATGGCCACCTTAATTGTTTATTTCGAGAGTACATTACCACTCTATACCTTATAAAGAGTATGCACTAGTGAAATAGTAGAAACCTTATTGTAGGGTTGCCTTGCCATTTTCTTGCCGTACCCAATGAAATACAAATTCAAATTCAAATTCAAAATAATCTTTATTCAAATAGTCCTTAAAAAGGCACTTTTGACGCGTCAATAATTTACATAGTAGTTATTTCATGGTGATAACTATATTCGTAAACTTAAAACTAAAGCTATGAGGGTTCCAAACGCGCCCCGGTCTAAGAAGAAGCCCACAACAAACTTAGCCGGGGTTTTTCTTTTTTTCGTTATCACCATCTCACATAATGAATAAAAAAACTATAGTACCTATGGAGATAGAGCAATTCACACCCAAGCTTTTTTATCGTTTATATAATCCTTAATATCGTAATATGATTTTTCTACAAGCTTTCGTTTTATAAAAACTTTGAACTTATTGATAGACATCTCCAAGATATCAATAGGTAATTTATTATAAAATAAAATACAATTTCCTTTGAATGAGTTACTAATTTTGTGCAGCCTACTAAATGGTACTACAAGTTTACTTTTACTTCTGATGTTCAGTGCGTTACAGTCCATTTTTTTCTTGAATTTATCAATATTTTTATGAACATACATTAAATTTTCATATATATATTGGCTATGCACTGTCATTATTTTATAATCTTTAAATTTATCTCTTAATGACTCTCTGGGACCTAATTTATATATCGCACGAACAGCCCTCTTCTGCAAAACGAATATAGTGTCAAAATACGATATTCATCACATGGATCACCACAAATAATTAGGTACATTAGGAGCTATACTAGTTATATAAAAAAAACACTTTTACATACGTATCATGTTCTGTTATCATTATAGCTATTCCAATTTATAAAATCATGTTAGTGACATCTGAGGGTAATTTTGGTTCCTCGATTCATGAACGAACTACCTCCAATGTTCCAAAAATTTGATATTAAAAACGTCAAACTCAAATTAAAAGAATAAATTTTAGCTGAGTTGGATGGTTGACTTATTTGTGTCGACCGTCTAACTCAATTAAAAAAATGTTCAAATTCAAATTCAAAATAATCTTTATTCAAATAGTCCTTTAAAAGGCACTTTTGACGCGTCAATAATTTACATAGTAGTTATTTCATGGTGATAACTATATTTGTAAACTTAAAACTATAGCTATGAGGGTTCCAAATGCGCCCTGGTCTAAGAAGAAGCCCACAACAAACTTAGCCGGGTTTTTTTTCGTTATCACCATCTCACATAATGTATAAATTATAGTACCTATGGTTGGTTGGTGGCAAGGTTCTTTTCATGCTTTAACATGCTTACTCAGTTCCTCTAGTTTTAAGTCCTTAAGTGGCAGACTAGCACCGAGGACAGACCTCTTTCGGTACCGTTTTTGTTATATAAATTGTATTTTCTTTTTATATTAATAAATAAATAAATAGAAACTGAAAGAGATCTCTTATAGAGATAAGCTGTCCTTTGTATACCTCTGCTATAAGTGTTTGTTATCACAGATCTGGTACGAAACAAATGATAAATCATAGCGTCATCATGATCAACCCATTACAGGCTCACGGGTCTCCTCTCAATAAGAGAAGGGTTTGGCCATAGTCCACCACGCTGGCCATGTGCGGATTGGCAGACTTCACACGCCTTTGAGAACATTATAGAGAACTCTCAGGCGTGCAGGTTTCCTCACGATGTATTCCTTCACCGTTGAAGCAAGTGATATTTTAATTGTTTAAAAACGCACATAACTCCGAAAAGTTAGAGGTGCGTGCCCGGATTCGAACCGCCGACCTCTGATTAGGAGGCTGACGCCCTAACCACTAGGCTATCACCGCTTCATAGCGTGATGCACCTAAAATATCTCTTAAACGAATGTTTATTAGTTTTTTCCTGAAATTAACGTAGTTACTAGATATATATACGGCCACCTTGAGCGCTAATGTATTCTAACTGCATCATGTCAACATATCACACGTACACGTGGAGGGGTAAAGCTGGGCGTTCACGAACACTCGTTCACACGTACTCTATCGACTAAGATTTTTTGTTCGTTCGAAGTTTTTTTTTTTTTTCGGACTGTCTATTAGCTGTACAAACCCTATTGGTTGCCACAGCGTAACCGGGCTGTTTGGCAAGCTTTGGAAAGAAGCTCTGCCAGAAGAAATTTTGAGCCCTAGGGCTCGAAGAAACTAAGGGAACGTCTGCCTAAGGGCGCCTCCTGTGAGGCCGAACCTCGGCTTAGGCGACGTTTGGGATAACAGGGGGTCGGACGGTGAGTGGTCCGTACGTCTCCGAGGCCGTGGATGGAGCCCACGTCCGGATGACGTAAGATAGCGGGGACCTCGTCTTCGCCGGCGAAGACGGTGTGTAGCGTATGATTGTGTGGTAGGTGGTACGAGTGTGTTGTCAGTAGTCATCTGATCGTCAGGGTCATGAAGGATATGTTTAGGTCTCCTCTTTCGGAGAGGAGCGCTTAGGTCGGGGGAGTAAAAAGAAGTCGCAACTACGAGAGGGTTGGGGTGTCGGATTGATTTCTCGAAATAGCTCGTTCGAACTGACTTTAGCTTGCTACAGCGGGACCGTTAGAATAGGCCAGTTTTGTAAGGGAGCTCTGACAAAAGAATTCTGAACAGCCCTAGGACTCGAAGAAGCAAATGAGCGTCTTCCTAAGAGCATTTCATGTGTGGATTGCTATTGGGGGGGGGGGGACACATTGTGTTTTTTTTTTGTTGAACAAACCTTAACAATCTTGAGATGTGTTTGTTATTAAAATACGCATCACAAATTCGTCAATAATTTTGTGGTATATTTATATGTTATGTTTTTCTAGTGTATACTATAATGTAAGTATGCTTATTTTTAACTATACGTAGACACGTGACGTTTTTATTTCAACACCTCCAATGCATTTATAGCGTTTTCTTTTGTCCCCTGGACGAGATCGCTATAACCACTCTCGAGGTATTACATTCGTGTTTTATTGTGACGTTGTACAGTAAGCATATTGGTTCATACAAATGAATGTAAAATATATCATCTAGATTTTTGTAATGCATACATACCATTTAGATATGTAACAAGGTATGTTGGAAAATAAGTTCTGGGACGTCTTCAATTAAAACTATCAGTAATAGGTACAATATACATTATTATTTTAAACTTATCTATATAATATATGCTGACTGTCGCAAAGTTACGTGTTTCTATGGACACTAACTACGAAACATTTAAACTAAATTACTGAATCTTGTCCGACATTACCGTGCTTTACCGATGATAAAAATAAATAAGCAAAACTAAGAAGCCGTGTTAGCCTAGTGATTAGGACGTCACCCTCTTAATCAGAGGCTGAGGGTTCCATCCAGGACAGGCACGTTAAGCAATTAAAATATCACTTGCTTCAAAGTTAAGGAACATATCGTGAGACAACCTGCATGCCTGAGAGTTCTCCATAATGTTCTCAAAGGCATGTAAAGTCTGCCAATCTGCACATGGCCAGCGTGGTAGACTATGGCTAAACCCTTCTCATATTGAGAGGAGAGCCGTGCTCTGTAGTGAGCCGGCAATTTGTTAATCATGATGATAATTATGAAATAAAACTATTCCACAGACAAATAAAAACCCGGAAATAGACGCGAACCTTTGGCCGTTCGAATAACAAACATATTATCTACGTGCCCGCATTATCAGAGTGGTGGGATGTGATAAAGTAGTTTTATTTTTGAAGGCCCGTTGTTTTCATCTCGAACGTTATAAATAGATCTTTAATTCGGACTAGGTTCGTTGCGCTCAATCTAATTCAGTTAGCTCGCGCGTTTCATAACATACTCGTAAATGATAGTTTCATTTTTTCACGTCTTGATAAACATAAACATGCATTTTATTTTATATTGATTATTTTGGAGATGTCTATCAATAAGTTTAAAGTTTTTATAAAACGACAGGACAGAAAAATCGTATTATGAAATTAAGGATTATATAAACGATAAAATAACTTGGATGTGAATTACTCTAACTCCATAGGTACTTTTATTTATTGTAGTAATTATAAGTGTATTGACAAATCAAAATCCGGTTAAGAACTTTATAGGACCAGTTTTCATGTATCTCTATATGATGTACAATTTTCCTATTCGTCGCAGTAAAAAATACATGCTTATTTAACAGCCATTAATAGTTAGACTGGTCTGTATGTAAAATTGCTTTTGTATTAATATTACGATGGTTTCATTTTTAGTCACTTAATATTTAAGACGGCCGTAACAATTGATTTACTATTTCTCGTTTATTTACACAAGTTATATATAAAAAAAATAAAAATAAGTTATACGATTTTTTTACCGATACATTAATATATTCGTCCAATTTCGTTGTTAGAAAGTTACGGAGTCATTACCAATCAACTTTTTTGTTTTTTTTTTACTAACCTATAGATGTCCACTGACGGACATAGGCCTTTTCAAAAGCGCCCCACCACACACGGTACTCTGGCTTCCTGTTCCATCCGCTAAGGATCGCTTGGAGCCTTTTTAGGTCGACGGTCTAGTGGGCAGGAGGCCGTCCTACGCTGCGGTTACTGGTTCGCTGTCTCCGCTCCAGAACACGTCTGCCCCAACGGCCGTCGGTTCGACAGACATGGCCCGCTCATTGCCACTTCATCACTAATCCGTTGTGTACACGAATAGTTTCATAACAATTTCTTCAAAAATTTAGACGTGATTTGCATTATAAAGAGATAAAACGGCCGGATGGATTCACAACAACATAATATATTTTTATTAATAATTAAATTTACATATAAACCTACTAAATGAATGCTTTTTTATGACATTGTCAATTATTTAAATCCTAAAACGGTTGTTATGAAGTATATGTATGTTGTCAAAATATAAATGCAAGCTGGTGCCCGCGGCTTCGTCTGCGCAGGATTAGTGTTTCGAGTAGCTTATATTGGCGTGGCGTAGAAAAGAACTAACATTATGACATTAAAATTATCACGCAGATGTTAGATATCTACCTACTTACTTGACACTTATCGATATATTTTGTACAATTCACACAATATCTTTTTTAAATTGTTGCCAATGTGTTATTCTGATGTGTAAGCTATTTTATTGTAATGTTTCATAAAAATCCATTCGGTAGTTTTTACATGAAAGGGTAACAAACATTCATACTTACAAACTTTCGCGTTTATAATAATAGTAGGATTTATAAGGGTATATAAACACACATAAGAAACAAAGGAGATATTTTTGACAGTCCGTTTAAGAATACATAAAATGTTTTCGAAATACCCACCAAATTTAAATATGTATGATAATTGTTGCGATAGGAATAAATTTTAATGTTTACATTCTTAACCTTTACGACTTTTACATTTATATCATTTATTTATTTATTTTATTTATTATAAGGTATATATTAGTATATTTATTAAATATTTATTACTATACTGTGTTATTTATGTAATCTGGTTTATGTATTAGTATTTAGTTATTTGTATGTAGGTTTTTTGTTTATATTACGCCACCTACTTTCTTCTTCTTTAACTTTTCCTAATCCTAAAGTTGCCTGGCAGATCAAAAGGCGGCCTTATCGCTTAGTAGCGATACTAAGCGATAAGGCCGCCTTTTGTATCCTGCTTCTTCTTTATTTTGTTTTCTTGTTATTTATATCTTTGTTGTGGTGTACAAATAAAGCATAAATAATAATAATAACCTTAGAACATAAATGGCGAGTGATCATTACCGGAGGCTGTAAGTTCACAATGGGTATTTATCAAGCTTGCTATTTACGTGGCTTGTACTACGCTTTCAGAATTGAGACGTACAAGCCGTGAAATTCAGGACTGAAGTTACTTTTAGCAGGTATTGAGCCTAATACTTTGTGGCTTATCATTTTGTTTATATTATACTATTATATTATCAAATGCTACTAAGATTGTTTTTCGCTTTCTAAATTTAGTAATGTGCTCTAGGTTAACTAACGAAATCCAACTTAGATCTCCGTAAAACTACGCAAAATCCATCCGTCCAGCCATTCGTAACGTATCCAAGAAATATGATATGATATGATTGGGTGCTAAATTGGTTGTAAAATAAAGAAATTTTTTAAATCTTTATTTAAATCTGTTTAAATATATAATAATATAATAGAATGCTACGCAATATGACGTAGATAAATCATAACAAATAACATTAAGAAGTTGTTTATAAGCGAATCCACTCATAATTGCCATTCGAGACCGAATCAGAAATAATATATTTATTGTTTACAAGCCAAAACGTGTTCAACTACGTATGTGGTATACTTTGTTATTTGTAGCAAGGTCTCATTACTCCTACTAAGGATTTAATTACTAAAGCATACCAAATTACTGCATATTATCACATAAAATATAATAACAACATTATCTACATATGTACAGTATCTTTAGTTGATTCATTCTAACTAGCATTGATAATGACAAAGTAATAACAGCAGTGTACAAGATAACACGCGAAGTGTATCGAGTTTAAGAAATAGTATTAAAACAAAGAAGCTGTGATAGCCTAGTGGTTAGGACGGCCCCCTCCTAATCAGGGGGGGGGGGGGTGGTACCTATAACTTAAGTAATTAAAATATCACTCGCTTTAACGGTGAAGGAAAACGTCATGACAAAACCTGCATGTCTGTGTTCTCCATAATGTTCTCAAAAGCGTTTGAAGTCTGCCAATCCGCACATGGCCAGTGTGGTGGACTGTGGCCAAACCCTTCTCATATTGAGAGGAGACCCGTGCTCTGCAGTGAACCTACAATGGATTGATCATGATGATGATGATTAAAACAAAAGAACCAAGCATCTATAGTATTTTCTTTATAGTATTTTATTTTGTATCTAACATTCATTTATACACATTTTTAACATTGCTTCCTAAGTTTAATGCTGCAGCTATATTTTATCCTCGACTTATTCTGCGTGGACTTCAGAATTGGATCTAAAGCTTCGCTCGTTAACGTTTAAAATTTATGGTTAACGTAAAGAGTAACGTAAGAGGTATTATAAATACAGCGTCGTACACTGCCAATTATAATGTGAAAAAAATTACGAGATACGGTGTTGTTTTTTTTTAAAGCATATTTAATATTCAAAATCGCTTCCGCTGTTATCTTGAGTACGCTATAAACAAAAATCAACCAACCGTTTAGTTTACAAACACTGGCGCCTTACTCAAGGCCTCCATAGTTAGCTTCAACACTCGCATTAGTATGAGACATACACGTTCGGTGTCGTAACTGCTTTTGTTCAATCTTTACTCTTTTTTTTGCACTTCTCTTATTATGTTACCATTTTAAGCATTTCTTCTAAGTATAGCTTAGTTTTTTTCTGTCTAAATATATATATATTTATATCATCAATCAGGGAGTAGCGCCTATACATATATATATCTAGTTTTAGAATCATGTACGACAGATAAGAGAGTGGGATGAAGGGACGCCCCCCTCTTCACACAACACTTTAGTGGGTTATGCAGGTTCTTAAAAACGCACCGGCGCGGGACGGGACGTCTGCCCGAAAGTTTGTAATAGTTTCAATCCGCTCCCATTTGTCTCGGTGCCTCTGCCCGGGGAAAATAGGAAAAAAGTTGAAACTTTCCCGGTAGTCATGGCGTGGTCGTTTACAACATCTATTATGGTTCTTGAGAGCTCGCTAACAGACGAAAGATGTGACGAACTATGTAAGAATAACGGACGAAACGGACTCCTTAGCATTATAGTTCCATTAGAATCCTTAAGGAAAATTAGTTCTAGGTTAGGTTAGGCTTCATCCATGGCTAGTTATCACCCTACCGACAAAGACGTGTCGTAAACGCACGATGTCGCGTAGAAACCAATTATGAGTGTAAGTTTCCCATACCTTCACAGGTTAGCCCACTAGCACCATCCTAGACTGCATCATCACTTACCACCCGGTGAGATAGCCGTCAAGGGTTAACTAAAAATTAACCCGAAGGTGCCAACAGTACCTTATTACTAAGACTATTGTCCTTCTCATGAACCGTAAAAGGTAGAGCGCAGTGGCTTTAGTATAAGATTTACATGCTCGCAATCGCAGAGTCGCTTTCGAGTATCGAAACTATAACATCAAAGTAAAATCGACCTTTTGCTATCTTATTAGAGTCGCAATTTCCATACTACATATTTTTATTTAACAAATTCGTGTTGGTTGTGAGAGAGTAAACGAATTTGAGATTTAAAACTACGTCAATACCTTTCAATATACCCGAAATGAGTGTTTTTAGATATTCGAAAATATTCACGATTCATACAGAGAGCACAAAAATCATTGAATAAAATAAAATAATCCTCTAAAATGCGCTTTTGATGCGTCAATTATACACAAGTGAGTTAATTGTGATAACTAAATTCGTAAACTAACTGAAATGTTTACAGAATAGTAGTGTAGGTTAGTCTATGAACGTATTAAGGGCCACACCTCCTCGAGGGTCAAAATGTCATCTGGAAGGTAATTGTACCAAAGTATTAAATACTTTAAAGTTTCGGTACTCGATACTGGCTATACGATACCGATTTCATACTAAAGGCGCAGGCATTGAAAGCAATTACGGCTGTGTTAAATGATAATCAATTTCCCATTGTTCTGTTTTTTATCCGAATACGGAAGTGTTTTCATTTTAGAATTCAGTCTGTCTGTATGTTATATTATATCTTCCATAGATAGTCATAGATTATCTGCCATTGGTAGGTTATATAGGATTTACCCCGGTACTTAAATTAAATCATACTTAAATTCGATTACTAAGCGGTATAGTGAGTAGATACTCATGTATATTTAAACATCATCCTCTCCTCGGAACTCTCGTACTCTAAAGACGTGTATTTTGTGTAAATAATTAAATTAAAATACGATTTTGTTCTTAATAAACAACGAACAAAATTAGGAGTGCATAAGTTGATGCAAGTGATAGTGTAACCATTTTCGTTTCTAACTAATACGACGGTTGATCATTACGTGAATTTTAAACCATAACAGTATAGTGTAAAGGTGATTCTACTTTGCAATCTACGAGGACCGAAGATATCTCAGTAATACTGCCGCCCTGGTACTTTTCTGTGAGCATGTCGCACGAAACGCAGTCCCCGCCCCCCTCTGCTCCCCGCGTCGCCCGCTCACTACATCACTGCGACTCGGAACCGGCATTATTTTCGCCAAATACCGACAAAGATGTTAATATCACGATGCGCTCGAAGCGTAAGTTTGACGGTAAAGATGACAATGAGTCGCGAGCATTTTTTGCTGAGATGCGCAAGATGTTCCTGTCTTTTACACATGAGCAGGACAAGAAATTGTCTTTGATCCAGGACTCAGTTAATGAAATTAGGACACAGAATGCGGAAATCATAAAAAGTATTGAATTTTTATCAAAGGAAAATGATGAGATTAAAAATAGATTGAGCAAGTTTGAGGCCGAGCGAAAAGAATATTTAGCACATATTTCTACACTCGAAAATAAAATTGAAAACCTCGAAAAGAGATCTCTAAACTCATGTATTGAGATACGAAATATCCAAAATTTAAAACAAAAGGAAACCAAGGAGGACTTAAAAGTTTTTGTTTTAAATTTGTGCTCACAGCTTTCTCTAACTATACAGGCCTTAGATATCAAGGATATTTATAGATCATTCTCGAAATCAGAGACGCAAAAGCCGATTGTTGTTGAATTTACTAGTGTTCTTATCAAAGAAAATCTCATTTCTAATTTTAAAAAGTTTAATAAACTGAACACCGGCCCACGGCGATTCAATACCACGAATATAAACATAGCAGGCCCATCTCGACCGATATATCTATCTGAAGTCCTTACCCGAAAGAGCAAAAGAATTTTTTTCCTGGCGCGAGACTTTGCTAAAACTAACGGGTTTTCGTTCTGCTGGACCTCGCGTGGCGCGATATATCTACGTAAAAGCGAAGGGACCCCTCAAATACGTATAGATTCGGAGGAAGACCTCTCAAAACTAAAGAATGTTTCAGCATGACTGGTAATAAGTGATTTTAGTGGCTACACTCGAGGTTTTTATATTGCAACGCTTAAATGGACTTACGATTTTAGCATGACTTTTTTTGTGTTGGTATTATTAAGAACCAGCACTCAGCTTCAATTTAACACACTCTTTTACTTTTTTAGCGTAATAAACATAACTTACTTACACGTACATACACTTACAAAACCAAATACACAACTACAACTTATATATTATAATCTAACCGTTATACTTAATAACTTTTTAAACCTACCAATGTTTTACATACTTTTATACGTAACGTTTCTGAACATTTTCCCTGGAGGTTATGCACCCAACCAAACCTACTCGTATTTTGCAAACTATTTATTGAGTCCGAAACTTAATACATTTTATTTTAAATGGAAATTTATAATACATAATTTTTCTCCACGTTCGAAACTACTTATAAATGACCCTAGCTTGTTAAGCCGTTCTTACTCATTATGTGCAATGAAAAATAAGTTTAACCCTGGATTCTGATTGGAGAAATATAAATACAGACCTTCAAAATTTAGGTAATATGACGTCATATCAGTGTGAAGCCGAAATGTGTAGAAATTACATCTCCAACAAAGCAAATACTATAAAAATTTTCCACATGAATATTCGTAGTATTAACTCAAATTTCGATGGACTCCAGGTTCTGTTGAGACGTATAAACTTAGAAATAGACATTATCGTTCTTACAGAGTGTTGGCTAAAAAACGTAAATCAAGTACCTACTTTAAATGGGTATACGCCGCATTGCTCAAAACATATTATAAACCGCAGCGACGGCGTCATATTATACGTTAAAAATGAATTCAATTGTACTTTATCATATCCAACATTAATCAATGCGAGCTCAATAATGTGTAATTTTAATAATAAATTATGTATCCTTGCTATATATCGGTCTCCGTCGTTTAAACAAATAAATAATTTTCTGTACAGTCTAAATGAGGTTATTGCTGGTATAAGTCAATGTGCGTCGCTGGTTGTTGTTGGTGATGTAAATATACACATTTCTCAATCGAATAATGATACTCCAGCACATGATTATTTGAACTTAATTAGTGGTCATGGCCTTTTGCCATCACATTTCTTTTTTACGCGTGACAAAAGCTGCATCGACCATGTTTTACTAAAGACTCGGTTCTCAAGTATAACACTGGTATTGGATCCATCAGTTACTGATCACTCTCCAGAAATTGTATCCCTTGATATGAAATATCCAAGAAAACATCTATCAAATCATCGTTATCTCATTGACTATACTAGTGTTAAACAGTGCATAGATGAACTAGATTATGAAAAATTAGTAGACTCAGAAGATCCAAACGTAGCTACAACTCAGTTTGTTGACACGCTCAGCAGCATCATTGAGTCAAACACGAAAGAAATACGTACTTCCCGGAAAAAAACTATATTAAAACCGTGGATTACTCCTGGACTTTTAAGATGCATTAAACATCGAGACCGCTTATACAAAAAATACAAGGCTTCACCTGAGATTGAAACACTAAAAATCACGTACCTACGATACAAAAAGTTTTGTAATAATCTTTTAAAGCGACTTAAACGAAACTATGAGAAACTAGAATTTGAAAAACATAAAAACAGCACAAAAGGAACTTGGTATGTCATTAAGAAGGTTTCAAATATAAATATTTCATGCTCTCCCCCCTTAGAATTGCTAAATTTTCAGTCTGACCCTAAAACTTCTCTTAACTATGTAAATACATTTTTTGTAGAGGTAGGTAGTAAACTAGCATCTCAGATTCTCTCACAACCGAACTTTTCCCTAGATGACTGTCTTAATAATAACCTATCTCCTGTAAACTCCTTTGGAATTCTGCCTGTTAATGTAAAAGAAATAGAAACTATTATTATGAACCTAAAATCTAATAGTGCGGTGGGATGGGATGGCATTCCTTCAAAAGTATTAAAGGCCTGCTGTACTAAGTTAGCCCCTATTATGACCAAAATCTGTAATCTTTCTCTAGCCAAGGGTATTTTCCCGAATTGCTACAAGAAGGCTTTAGTTATTCCGATATATAAAAATGGCGATAGGAATAGTGTGAATAATTATAGACCTATATCTTTGCTCACTGCTCTGTCTAAAATATTGGAGAAAGTATTAAATAATAGACTAGTCAATTATTTAGAAACCCATAAACTCTTGGCACCAAACCAGTACGGATTCAGGAAAGGTAAATGTACCGAAGATGCAGTTCTTGATTTAACTGAATCAATTACTAGATCCCTTGATAAAAAATTAAAATGTGTCGGCATTTTCTTAGATTTATCGAAAGCTTTCGACACTGTTTCTATCCCCCTACTTTTGAATAAGCTTGATAAAATAGGAGTCAGAGGTATAGCACTGGACATTTTCAGAGATTACTTAACGAATCGTACTCAGCAAGTCAAAGTAAATGAACATCGAAGTGATTACATGCCTCTTTCATATGGTGTCCCACAGGGCAGTATTCTAGGTCCTACCCTTTTCCTCATATACATAAACAACCTTTGCTACCTCCAAATTCCAAATTGCAAAATAATATCTTACGCAGATGATACTGTCCTGTTAATTACAGGAGATACATGGGATAATGCATTTAAAAATGCTGAGTTTGCTATTAAAGTGGTTTCTGACTGGTTAACTGCAAATTTACTGAGCCTTAACGTTAATAAAACTAAATTTCTTACCTTCTCACCTTCCACTACTTCTCAACCTCCCATTAACAAATGCAAGGTTAAGGTACATGTATGTAATTCCCTGGGAACTACACATTGCTCCTGCCCTACTTTAGAATATGCTTCAAACATAAAATATCTTGGAATTCTAATCGATAATACTTTGTCCTGGAAGTTGCATATTTCGAACTTAACATCAAAAATAAGAAAGTTGATATATATATTTAAAAACCTTAGAGGATCTGCAAACAAAGCAACTATTTTTATGGTATACTACGCAATAGTCCAATCGTTACTATCTTACTGCATTTCAGTCTGGGGAGGTAGTCATAAAAAAACGATATTACTGTTAGAGAGAGCACAAAGAGCTATTCTAAAAGTAATGACTTATAGACCTTTTCGATTTCCCACTATAGAATTATATAAAGACTGTAAAGTTTTATCAGTTCGCCAACTCTTTATTTTTCAAACTATTATTCGAAAACATTGTTCCACTACTTACGTTAAAAATCAACATAAGAGAAGAGTTGACATGATATTCCAGACAGAAAGACACAGAAGTAAACTTACTGGGAGGCAATATTACATCATTGGCTCTAGACTCTATAATAAAATAAATAAAGCTATAAATATTTATCCTCTTAACAAAAAACTATGTAAAATACGTGTAAAAGAGTGGTTACTCACAAAATCATACAGTGAAACTGAAAAACTGCTGGAAGTCTTAGGTTCGGATTAAGTTATAAAACGAATACACACACACACACACACACACACACACACACACATACACACACACACACACACACAAACACACACACACATATACACTCATTAAGTGGTTCAATAAAATTAGGAGAGTACTGCCGCCTGAAATACAGGTATATACCTAAATCAGGGGCAGTAGATTTTATTGCTAAAGTACATACATACATACACACATACACACATACATAATGCCACGACGCAACGCGATCAGCTGCGAAGCGTTGCGACGCGACGGTAGCTTCCCCGCATTAATCTATTAGTTGTTATCACCATTATGTTGTTGTCACCATTAAAGTGCGTTAATAAGTTAATTTGCAAGTTGTTTATGTACTTATTTTGATGCTTGTTTTTGTTTAATAAAGAATTTATTATTTTATTTATTTATTATTTAACTTTGATCTTTGATATTAACAGTAACAGTGAAACGTAAACAAAACCAATGCCTTAGTCAAGGTCACATCAGCTGTTGAATATTTCATTATAATGTTCAAAACTATTTGTGCTGCGAATAATCAGTTATTTATTTAAATCGACTTCAAGGCATTCCGGAAAAATAACGGTTATGAAAAACACGTCCATATATCATACCACTTAGTAGCGATCGCAATTCAACAGATTATAAAAAGACATTTTTGCCCATGCCCTCATCAACCTACTTACTTGTTTTGGTTTAGTACCGTCGCCCATCCTCATCAACCAACTTATGGGGATCTTCAAAGGGCGGATTAACAATTTGCTCAATGGCCAGCAACGCATTGGCGGTTCCTCTGGTGCTGCAAATGTTCATGGGCGGCGGTAATCACTTACCATCAGGTGACCCGCCTGCTCGTTTTTTGCTCGCGTTTTATATATAAAAAAAAAAACTTCGCCCATGAACTTCTTCACCATCAGAGGAGCTACCGATGCGTTGCCGGTTGAAACCATCCTATTAATCTGGTACTACTTGGCATTATAGGGGAACATACATAAATTGCTTGGTGGCCTATGATAGGTTAGGACGTCCGCCTCTTAATCAGAGGTCGATTATTCGATCCCCGGGCACCTCCAACTGTTAGGAGTTACGTGCGCTTTTAAGCAATTAAAATATCACTCTCTTAAACGGTGAAGGAAAACATCGTAAGGAAATCTACACGCCTGAGATGTTTTCAATGGCGTGTGAAGTCTGCCAATCCGCACATGGCCAGCGTGGAGACTCGTGCTCTGTAGTGAGCCGGCAATGGGTTGATCATGACGATGATGACTTTGTCGAACGCTCCTACCAGACTAGACTTGTGGGAATCGAACCCAGGTCCTCGAGTTTTTGAACTTAAAGCTATAAGAGGTCCAAACGCGCACTGGTCTAAGAAGAAGCCCACAACAAACTTAGCTAGGTAAATTTTCTTTTTGTTATCAAATAAACTAATAAAAAAAAAAAAATGTGATATATATGAACGATTTATAGATGCCTGTAATAGGTTTGCATGAATAAAGCTATTTCGGTTTGATTTGAAGTAAGTTTGCGTAAACGCATTTCCCAGCGGGAAAAAAAAAGTTCTTTGTTAATGTTAACAGAAACTTCAATATCCAAGTAAAATTGGTCTGAAATTGCCGTTAGCTATGGAATAATACATAAACACCACATCAAAACAAACCGGTCTATTTCTGTCGTACGTTTTCGAATTATCATTTTAAATGTCCTACCTACAACGCTCAAACTGCATGCTGGCTGATATGAAGTGATAAAACTGATATTTCAAACGTTCAGAACATTTGATATCGGTGACATAAATATAACTGTGAAAAGATTTTAAATTTCTGTCATAATAAATTTAAAGTGTGTAGGTACGCGGTTCACATTATGAATAATAATGCACTAAAATATTTTTTATTCCAACAAAATGTTGTTAGTCACTATCAAATAATCATAAAATGTTTGCTACATCAGCATCGCCAACATAATTTAGGAAATTTAAAAAGTGATATTCCAATATGATATATCTACTATGTAATATTAATATAATATTTTGATAATTTTAAGTTAAAATCGCTAGTAACTTGTTTGGTTTAGTTTATCATAATACTAAAATAAAATTATAATATCGATATTAAAGTAATATCGATATTATAATTTTGATTGGAATCACTAAAACAAGTGAAATTTTCACATGTTAGACATTTTTTTTTAATTCAGTGTAGATAGGTATTTGGTTATAGCCATTTCAGGAGAGGATTGCTGCCTGCATTAGGTCCTGCCAATCATGATTGTAAAGAAGCTGTGATAGCCTAGCTGGTTAGGATGTCCGCCTCCTAATCAAAGGTCGGGAGTTCGAACCCGGGCACGCACCTCTAACTTTTCGGAATGATGTGCCTTTTGAAGCAAATAAAATATAACTTGCTTCAACGGTGAAGGAAAACATCGTGAGGAAACCTGCACGCCTGAGAGTTCTCCATAATGTTCTCAAAGGCGTGTGAAGTGCCACATGGCCAGCGTGTTGGACTATGGCCAAACCCTTCTCATATTGAGAGGAGACCCGTGCTCTGTAGTGAGCCGGCAGTGGGTTGATCATGATGAGTCATGATTGAAGACGGACAAAGGGCGATGAGAGCATTTTTAAGGTGTGGCAAGTAGCCCCCACTGCGTAACAAATTGGTGATGTTATATTTGGTAGCGTGACCTCGTTCTTTAACAGTCCTATTCATTGAAATACTTAGCGCACAGGGCCGAGATACTGTTTGACGACCACCGTGACTCAGCGCGCACTGTCGCATTATAAAGTTGGAGGTCCTGGGTTCGATTCCTGGCTCGAGTCTGGTCTTGTGACAGGCTTCGGCTGTGGATAGTTACCATGCTACCGACAAAGACGTGTCGCCAAGCGATATAGCGTTCCGGCAGGATGTCGCGTCGAAACCCATTAGGAGTATATGTTAGCATACCACTAACTGTATCTTTTTTTTTTATACACTACAAGTCAGCCCTTGACGGCTATCTCACCTGGTGGTAAGTGATGATGCTGTCTAGGATGGTAGCGGGCTAACCTGTTAGAAGTATGGTAAACTCCTAGTTGGTTTCTACGGGACATCGTGCCGGAACGCTAAATCGCTTGGCGACACGTCTTTGTCGGTAGGGTGGGAACTAGTCACGGCCGAAGCCTCCCACCAGACCAGACTCGAGCCGGAAATCGAACCCAGGACCTCCAACTTTTAAAATGCGACAGCGCACGCACTGCGCCACGGAGGTCGTCAAAAATCATAGATTGCATGATCACTTACCATCAGGTGAGCCGTGAGATTGCCGCCAAGGGCTAATTTGTAGTGGATGAAATAAACTTATTTAGTTATATTGCTCCTCAGCTGGGTCCCAAATACCGCGTGGGAGGAGTTTATTGAGCTAGCTGTGGTTAACTTCATCCGCGTTTGTTTGCCGAACTTTAAACTCCAAGTTAAAAACGGAGATGTCGATGCCTAATTTACCTAAGTGAAATTGGAGAAAGCTAGCATGGCAACATTCGTCAAGCCATTTTTCGAACAAACGCTTCGAAGCGGTGACAAATTTGTATATGCAAAATGTACGCGATATTTTATCATCATCATAATAATCAACCCATTGCCGGCTCACTACAGAGCACGGGTCTCCTCACAATTTGGCCATAGTCCACCACGCTGGCCATGTGCGGATTGGCAGACTTCACACGCCTTTGAGAACATTATTTCAAAGGTCGGTCCTAGTTGGTTTAAGTAAATTATAGATTAGCTTTTTTATTTATTTTTGTTTTAATTCGTTTATTTTTTAATAATTGTTTACTCACTTCTACTTTTTTCCTTTTTGCTCTTATTATTTCATATATTCACATGTTTTAGTGATTTTATTAATTAGTTTTCCCCCTTTAATGTAATACACCTTTGCATGCGGTGTTTACCTATAATTAGCTTAGCATTTAGATTTAATACCTTATTATGTATAAATTATTTTAGTCCAATTATATTTTCTTAAGCTGTTGGTAAACCTAAATAAATAAATAAAAAAATATGGAGAACTCTCAGGCATGCAGGTTTCCTCACGATGTATTCCTTTACCGATGAAGCAAGTGGTACTACTTTATATCGAAAAAAAAAACAATTCGATAATTTCGGCAAACGAAATCTCAGAGTTTTTCTAGTAGGTAATAATTATTATGTTATTTAATATGATCATTTAGTCATGTTTGTCCCCAATACTAAAATACTTATTTATCACAACGCGATGGAGTCAATGAACTCCTTTATCTCCGCGTCCTTATATATAAAATATAGTTGTTTTATTAATACCCGTTACTTAGTATGTTTGCATATTAATTAGGCAAAAGTATCTAACTTTTAATGTCATCAACCTAGATACCCATATATGGTAATGCAGGACTCCCCTCTCATTGAACCCATTACACTTAATAACATTTTTTTTTAAGTTTAAGTTATTTTTTTATTTGTTTTAACACACATTTTACATTTTCATTTGTCTGGTGGGAGGCTTCGACCGTGGCTAGTTACCACCCTACCGACAAAGACGTGTCGCCAAGCGATTTAGCGTTCCGGCACGATGTCGCGTAGAAACCAATTAGGAGTGTGGGTCTAAGACTGCATCATCACTTACCATCATGTGAGATTCCCGTTAAGGGCTTACTTGTACTGGATAATAAAAAAAAAGACATTAATACAGGATAGCGCGCCTGGACTACAATTAACATAATTATGTTAGCGAAATAATCCGGACAAACGGGAAATATTAAACCTTAGGAATATTTTAAGTGATTTGTGTCACAAGCTGTGATAGCCTAGTGGTTAGGACGTCAGCCTCCAAATCAGATGTCGAAGGTTCGAACCCGGGCACGCACCTGTAACTTTTCGGAGTTATGTGCGTTTATCGCAATTAAAATATCACTTGCTTCAACGGTGAAGGAAAACATCGTGAGGAAACCTGCATGCCTGAGAGTTCTCCATAACGTTCTTAAAGGCGTGTGAAGTCTGCCAATCCGCACATAGTCAGCGTGGTGGACTACGGCCAAACCCTTCTCATATTGAGAGGAGACCCGTGCTCTGTAGTGAGCCGGCAATGGGTTGATAATGATGACGATGTGTCACATTAAATTATTAAGCTCTATACACCAATATCTAGATTTATATATATCAGATTTACCAACAGACATAAATATATAAAACATCTCGAAAACCTTTATAAATTATTTCAAAAATTATTTCCTAATCATACGCGTCAGCGGTATTTTGGCAAACTAAACCGCCTACGAAATTTCAGATCCAGTTCATTCGTTTTCTATCACGTCTCGCTTGTCGCTTTAGCTTAGGAGATTAAGTAGGCACCGATAGAAAGTTATCCATTTAAATAATATGAAACATAAATTTTATATTAATCACATCATATATTACTATATTAGACAGACGCCTTAATTGCGGAAGTGTATTCAGACTACGTTCAAAAATACATCGAGATTACTGTAAAAAAAAATGCACTACTAGTTTCATCATCATCATCATTTCAACCTATAGACGTCCACTGCTGGACATAGGTCTTTTGAAGGAAGTTCCAATGGCCACGGTCCTGGGCCGCTTGTATCCAGCGGCTCCCTGCGACTCGTTTGATGTCGTCTGTCCACCTTGTTGGGGGTCGACCAACGCTACGTTTACCGGTGCGGGGTCGCCATTCCAACACCTTGGGACCCCAACGTCCATCGGTTCTCCGAGCTATGTGCCCCGCCCATTGCCACTTCAACTTCGCAACTCGCTGAGCTATGTCGGTAACTCTGGTCCTTCTACGGATCTCTTCATTTCTAATTTGATCACGTAGAGACACTCCAGGCATAGCTCTCTCCATTGCTCGCTGAGTGACTCTGAGCCTTCTTATGAGGCCCATAGTGAGCGACCACGTTTCGGATCCGTAAGTCATCACTGGCAACACGCACTGTTCGAAAACTTTAGTCTTCAGGCACTGAGGGATTTTGGACGAAAAGATGTTGCGAAGTTTCCCAAACGCTGCTCACCCGAGCTGAATTCGGCTACTAGTTTACTATTTGTTAATTTAAGTTCAAAGTTTATACAAAACGTAAGCTTGTAGAAAAGTCCTACTATAGTGTAAAGGATTACGTTAATGATAAACAAGCATGGGTGTGAAATATTGCTCTAATAAGGATAGCTCTTAATATAATTTTAAGTGGCATGTGAGATGGTGATGACAAAAAGAAAATTTACCTGGCTAAGTTTGTTGTGGGCTTCTTCTTAGATCGGGGCGCGTTTGGAACCCTCATAGCTTTAGTTTTAAGTTTACGAATGTAGTTATCACCATCAAATCACTACTATGTAAATTATTAACGCGTCAAAAGCGCCTTTTAAAGGACTATTTGAATAAAGACTATTTGAATTTGAAATGGTGACAGGTCTCAGGAGTGATATGCGACGCACAAATGCCCCTTAAACTTAAGGGGAAAATTTATAAAACAGTCGTAAGACCTGTCGTGTTGTATGGATCAGAATGTTGGGCGGCAAAAAGAACGGATGAAAGAAGAGTTCATGCGACGGAAATGCGAATGTTGAGATGGATGTGGTGTGACACGAATGGATAAGATAAGAAATAAATATATAAGGGGAAGTCTAAGAGTAGCGACAGTGACAGAGAAGATGAGGAGTAACAGGCTAGCATGGTATGGTCATATAATGCGGAGGAAAGAAAGTGATGTCACCAAAAGAATGTTATATATGAACGTGGAAGGGCAAAAGAGAAGAGGAAGACCAAAGAAGAGTTGGATGGATTGTGTAAAAGAGGATATGCGGGCAAAGGTGTGGATAGTGAGGTGATGGCTGATAGAAGTGAGTGGAAGAAGAAGACGTGTTGTGCCGACCCCACATAATGTGGGATAAGGGCAAGAAAAAGAAAAAAGAAAAGCACTATTAGTTTACTATTCAAATAAGTTATTAAAAAAAAATTAATATACTTTTATAAGTAGTAACAAATTAACTTTAACAGAATAAATTAAGATTGATATTTATATACACTTTATTGATTCAAAAACAAGGGTACAGAACACTTTGTACACATTGGCATGCATAGGCGGCCTTATTGCTTAAGCGATCTCTTCTAGACAACCTTTGGAAAAATTCATAGTGGTTTCGAATTTTCGAATTTTCTTAGGTCAAAATTTCAATTATTAATGAACAATTAATGAAGAAATTATTAATGATTAATAAAATAATTGAAGGCGTGCACGGACGCTCAATTAAGAACGATTTATTAAACTGCTCGAGAGTTGTTTTTGTTACATCGTTTAAATAAATCACATTTATGTGAAGTGTGTAGAGAAAAAAAGCAATTGAATACATTTTAAACAGTAATTACAGTACAATGGCAACGGTTTTTAATTACTAAAATAACTGACTAACGCACCGGTGTTTCATTGGCTCTAACAATTTTTATCATTTCGCAAGAAAAATAGGGATATTTGACGACCTCCGTGGCGCAGTGCGTACGCTGTCGCATTTTAAAAAAAGTTGGAGGTCCTGGGTTCGATTCCCGGCTCGAGTCTGGTCTGGTGGGAGGCTTCGGCCGTGGCTAGTTACCACCCTACCGACAAAGACGTGTCGCCAAGCGATTTAGCGTTCCGGCACGATGTCGCGTAGAAACCAACTAGGAGCGTGGGTTTACCATACTTCTAACAGGTTAGCCCGCTACCATCCTAGACAGCATCATCACTTACCACCAGGTGAGATAGCCGTCAAGGGCTGACTTGTAGTGTATAAAAAAAAAAAAGTTCAATTCTTCTTAGGAAACGTCGTGCTCTCTTAAATCACCACACTTTGGTTTGAAATATTTTTCTTGAATTCGCAACAAGGGCAGTGCACAACCCATTACCGGCTCACTACAGAGCACGGGTCTCCTCTCAATATGAGAAGGGTTTGGCCATAGTCCACCACGCTGGCCATGTACGGCTTGGCAGACTTCACACGCCTTTGAGAACATTATGGAGAACTCTGAGGCGTGCAGGTTTCCTCACGATGTTTTCCTTCACCGTTGAAGCAAGTGATATTTTTACCAAGGGCAGTACCGTCTCAAATCTATCTAGATTTCAGTCTGGGCTGTTTGTTTGCTTGCCATTCTAAGATATAAACGCGGACGGGATACGGGAAACTTCTTAACGATACAAGGAGTATGCTATGCACCATTGTCATGCTGGAATGTCTAAAGAACCAGCAAGTTTTCAGAATAAGGTAACATTATTTCTTCCAATACTGTATTGGCATTGATCCATGAACTCTTGAGAGTTCTTTGAGATGGTGATAACAAAAAAAACCGCCTAAGTTTGTTGTGGGTTTCTTCTTAGACCCGGGCGCGATTGGAACCCTCTTACCTTTGGTTTTAAGTCGGCGAGTGTAGTTAACATGTTCACGAATAGAAATAATGCACGCAGGTTTCCTCACGATGTATTCCTCCACCGTTGAAGCAAGTGATATTTTAACTAGCTTAAAAACGCACATAACTCTGTTAAGATAGAGGTGCGTGCCCGGGTTCGAACCCCCGACCTCTGATTAAGAGGTGGACGTCCTAACCACTAGAATATTACAGCTTAAAAAAATACATAATCAAATATAAATAAAAACATGTAATAAATTAAGCAGAAGATAGAATAATAACTATCTAATAAATAAAAAAAAAACATAAATCATAATATTATTTAACTGTATAGTTTTATGTATTTTAATTTGAAAAAAAAAAAACTTTATAATATTTCGACCAGACAGAAAGTAATACTAGATTCAGATCTAATGTATACTGTTTATTTAAAATTTTCAGCCAATCATGTGTATCAAAGAATATACCGCTAGTATGAAAAGTTTTGCAATACCGAGAGATAGACAAAAAAGATTGCTAAACTTCGTAAAAATCTTCCCTTTCAATAGGAATTCTTAGTCATATGATCTCTGTAGATCATTTATATGATAAGCACTGAACGATGAACCACAGCGACACGGTAATATTATGTATACAGCATTGTAACTCGGGCTTATCTTTGAAATAAATACCTACAGCCGCGTGGTATCTAAACATGCGATAGGGCTACCCGCATCTAATATTTTAATTACATTTGCCTACTTTGTGTTAAAATTTCAACTATCTCGTGGCAGACAGACGGTCAAATTTATTTTTTCTGGTATTATTCATACAAACAGTTAAACACCTATTATTAATGCAACCAAAAAGTGCACAATATATCCTACTCGTCAAATTAAATATATAGTTGAAGTTATTTTAAGTGTAAAAATCGCGCGGTTATTGTTTAAAAAAACAAAACACCGTCGGTTCTTCACTGCGGCACAGTCGCGACGTCTGCATACCGAACGCACCCCGAGATCGAGGCGCGTAGGCATAGCCAGCGTTTCATCCGTTTGTATGAAGTTGGAATACTGTATACATAATATTATAGTGACAGCGAAACGTAACCGGGTCTAACTTGTAATATATAGATATCCTCTTTTTCTCTAGTTAGTTCAAAAATGTAAATTTGTTCCGGATGTTTGAATTACCTACTACGGAAACGCGTGGGCGAGGCGCAATGTTTAATTTTAATTGTGCAGTACAAAGTTTTCTATTTTACTTGGTACGAGAGCAAAACAAATATTTAATAGATAAGCAAAGGGTGAGTAAGATAAGGGTTGATTTTTATTTCCTTCATCATCCTATTATGCAAGTTTTAAAAAAATCTATAAGTTTTTGATTTGAAACTGTTATCTAATGATATTGCAAATAAAAAAAAATTGGACGTTGAAACCTATGTTTCACACCTTTAGGAAAAGACA
The DNA here is from genome assembly GCA_928268935.1 of Lasiommata megera. Classification (NCBI taxonomy): domain Eukaryota; kingdom Metazoa; phylum Arthropoda; class Insecta; order Lepidoptera; family Nymphalidae; genus Lasiommata; species Lasiommata megera. The sequence continues at coordinate 14,824,637 of OV743322.1, read as the reverse complement.
AGAGATTTTTAGAAGATGATACCAGACCAACATATTTTTAAACTGCCAATACGTGCCGCCAAGCGATTTAGCGTTGCGACACGATGTTGCGTACGTCTTTGTTTACGTTATATTACTACCCGTAACTATTCACGGCCGAAGCCTCCCACCAGATCAGAATCGAACCCACCCAGGACCACGGAGGTCGGCAAAAATACCCCTAACAGCCCGCTACCACCTAATGACGATACAGTCTAAGATAGCAGCGGTTAAAAAAAACATATCCACAATTGAGTGCGAGCGATTTTTTTGTGAAGCGGTGATAGCCTAGTGGTTAGGGCGTCAGCCTCCTAATCAGAGGTCGGCAACTCGAATCCGGACACGCACGTCTAACTTTTCGAAGTTATGTTCGTTTTTAAATAATTAAAATATCACTTGCTTTAACGGTGAAGGAAAACATCGTGAGGAACCAACCGAAATGTTCTCAAAGGCGTGTGAAGTCTGCCAATCCGCACATGGCCTGCGTGGAGGACTATGGCCAAACCCTTCTCATATTGAGAGGAGACCCGTGCTCTGTAGTGAACCGGTAATGGATTGATCATGATGATGATGATTTTTTTGTGTGTGTGTCATTGTGTACTATAAGGATACGTAAGCCGTAACCAGTGAACCACCGGGATTTTCTCCGGTCCAGAGCGCTTGGTAACAATTAATTCCGATCAAGCAATAAACAATCACGTGAGGCGGCCATTAAAATTCATGAGCGAGTGCTCGACGATAACTCGCAGAGACTGCGATGGCGCGGCCAAGCGTAAACCTTCTCACTATTTGCCTGTTATTAACCATGGAAATTGAAGCGGTGATAGCCCAGTGGTTAGGGCGTCAGCCTCTAATCAGAGGTCGGCGTTTCGAATCCGGGCACCTGTAACTTTTCGGAGTTATGTGCGTTTTTAAACAGTTAAAATATCACTTGTTTCAACGGTGAAGGAAAACATCGTGAGGAAACCTGCACGGCTGAGAGTTCTCCATAATGTTCTCAAAGGAGTGTGAAGTCTGCCAATCCGCACAATCCAAACCCTTCTCATATTGAGAGGAGACCCGTGCTCTGTAGTGAGCCGGTAATGGGTTGATCATGATGAACCATGGAAATACCTATCCAGCGTATTCCATATTACGCTGGATAGGTATTTCCATGGTTCATAGTCCATACCCAAGTTTACTCATGCGAAAGTTTGTCCTTCTCTTACCAACGTTCAGTTATTACCTGATATTTAATATACGGGTTGTTCAGAGGGCTGTTCGTGCAATTTATAACATGGCTCTAAGAGAGTGATTAAGAAATAAAATTAACGAAGTCAAAATAATGATATTGCATGGCCAATACCTATTTGAAAATGTATTGTATGTTTAGCAATATAATAAAATTCAATAAAAAAATTTAACAATCTTGACATTAGAAGTAAAAATAAAATTACTGCACGCTACTAGACAACACAAAATTAGAAATTCATTCAAAGGTAATTATATAAAGGTAGTATAAATGAAATTTCTGGGATATCTATCTCTCAATAATTTCAAAGTTTATATAAAACGTAAGTGTAGAAACCTCCTATTATTGTGTAAAGGATTATGTGAATGATAAACAAGCTTGGGTATGAAATGTTCCTCTAATAAGACAGCTCTTAAATAATTTTAAGTGGCATGTGAGATGGTGATAACAAAATGAAAATTTACCTGAGTGAGTTTGCTGTTGGTTTATTTTTAGACTAGGGCGCGTTTGGAACCCTCATAGCTTTAGTTTTAAGTTTACGAACGTAATTATCACCATCAAATCACTACTATGTAAATTATTGAAAGATCAAAAGTGTCTTTTAAAGGATTATTTGAAAGAGTTTATGATTGATTAATTACAGCCCGTTAATACACATGTAAATGACGAGGTGGGTTTATGATCTAAAACGCTCTTTCCGTAGAGGGGAGATGATGTAACCTAATGATGGTAATGATAGTAAAGAACAGCAAATTAAACCGTCAAATCTTTATCATCATCATCATCATCATGAACAACCCATTACCGGCTCACTACAGAGCACGGGTCTCCTCTCAATATGAGAAGGTTTTGGCCATAGTCCACCACGCTGGCCATGTGTGGATTGGCAGACTTCACACGCCTTTGAGAACATTATGGAGAACTCTCAGGCGTGCAGCTTTCCTCACGATGTTTTCCTTCACCGTTGAAGCAAGTGATATTTTAATTGTTTAAAAACGCACATAACTCCGAAAAGTTAGAGGTGCGTGCCGGGATTCGAACCGCCGACCTCTGATTAGGAAGCTGACGCCCTAACCACTGGGCTATCACCGCTTCTAAATCTTTATCAAAAACTCCAAATATAATATAATCGTTATACCCAACCGAATTTCATTGGAGAATCTTAAATCCACCCTCTTGTAAGAAAGGAGTCCTGTATCTATGATAATCCCAGTACAAACAGCTCGTCCTACACTCCGTCATAATTTTTGTATGCGTAATGCGAAAGCAATGTCTTCTTTCAAACTAAATAATAAAACAGCTGTGTAAACAATATGGTAAGTCATTGAGCCTGTATTTTGTACAACAATACTTTCGCTATGTTATATGTGTAAAATTTGTATTGTCGTATGAAAATTTGCATGTGCTAAGACGAAGGGCAACTCGTCCCACGCTCGTAGCTCGTCCCATTCCAATCTCGTAACTGCATCCAAGCAAGTTTATCCATCGTTGGATATGCAAATTTATGAACTAAAAAATCTAACATGCGATGAAGCGTGATCATCATTGTGATGTTTAATCCCGCGGGAATACAGTTAATAACAAGCTTCCCATAACCGTAGTTAAAGTGGGCACTTTAAAATTTTCTTTCACATCATTTATAAGAAAATACTGTTCCAAACGTTCACTATATAAACGCCAATTACCGGAAACGGGATCAAACGTCTCGATCTCTCCAACAGCCATTATGAATTTCAATGTTCAATATGCCAATCCACTATTTTCCTTCAGTTGCATTCGATCAACTTAACCGAATCCCTTTTTGCAAACATGAGTCGGCAATGTGATGTTTAGTCCCGCGGGAATACCAGGACTAGGGAGTTCTTAATAAGAGACGTTGGCTTCATTGTAAAAACTATATTAACCACCAGACTGACATAACTGACATTAAAAAAAAAGATATATAAAATATATAGAACCTACATACGTCACAATCATCATGATCCAACCATTGTCGGCTCACGACAGAGCACGGGTCTCTAAATATGAGAAGGGCTTGGCCATAGTCCACCACGCTGGCTATGTGCGGATTGGCAGACTTCAAACGCATTTCAGAACATTATCGAAAACTCTCAGGCATGCAGGTTTTCTCATGATGTTTTTTTTTTATGTTTTCCTTCACCGTTGAAGCGAGTGTTATTTAAATTGCGTAAAAACGCACTTAACTGAAAAGTTAGAGGTGTGTGCCGGGCATCGAACCCCCGACCTCTGAATAGGAGGCGGACATCCTAAACAATAGGCTATCACAGATTCTACATGTGTAATATATTTTTCATTATTTTAATTTAAATGGTGATGGTGATAACACACTAACCTAACTGTTTCTTATTATAGGTATTACTTATCCGATAAACCTACACTACAGTATTAAATTACTTACTGTAATATAGTGGAATCATCATCATCATGATCAACCCATTACCGGCTCACCACAGAGCACGGGTCTCTAAATATGAGAAGGGCTTGGCCATAGTCTACCACGCTGGCCATGCGCGAATTGGCAGACTTCACACGCCTTTGAGAACATTGCGGAGAACTCTCAGGCGTGCAGGTTTCCTCACGATGTTTTCCTTCACCGTTGAAGCGAGTGATATTTAAATTGCGTAAAAACGCACATAACTCCGAAAAGTTAGAGGTGCCCGGTTTCGAACCGCCAACCTCTGATTAGGAGGCTGGATAGTGGAATGAATACTCGTAATCCAAACTATTTATTTCAAACTGCCAAAACTTATTCATTCTAAAACTACCCACATAATATATACTACACTTACGTGAAGGGGATTGCCGCATCGGTTTTTTTTATTACACTAAAAGTTAGCCAAATGCTCATAAGCTCGTAAGCTCATAATCCAAATTGGTTTCTATGCGACATCATGCCACTACGCTAAATCAAAAAGTAACATGTCTTTATCGATAGGGAGGTAACTAGCCACGTCAACGCCAAACCAGATAAAATTCAGAAGTGATATATTTCTAGACTGAACTGTCCCTACCGGGGATCGAATTCGGGACCTACCACTGGTAAGACTGCAGTGCTCTACACTGCGCCAAGGAGATTCTCAAGAACGGACGGGGCGAACGGAACAAGGCTCCACTGATAATGATAAGATAGCTCTTAATATAATTTTAAGTGGCATGTGAGATGGTGATAGCAAAAAGAAAATTTACCTGGCTAAGTTTGTTGTGGGCTTCTTCTTAGACCGGGGCGCGTTTGGAACCCTCATAGCTTTAGTTTTAAGTTTACGAATGTAGTTATCACCATCAAGTCACTAGTATGTAAATTATTGACGCGTCAAAAGCGCCTTTTAAAGGACTATTTGAATAAAGATTATTTGAATTTGAATTTTATGAATGGCAAGCTTATTTTCTGTTAGACAGAAACGTAAGATATTCAAGCTTAGAACTAAAGAGCATATAGATAGCAGTAGATCTTAGCCTTTCTCTATGTAAGCCAAAGCGTTGGAGAGAGAGATCGATTTATGTCGCACATAACTTTGTCTCTTTTTATCATAATTGCGTGCTAAGACTGAGGCATCTTGGATAATAGAAGCACGCCGAAGAACTGTATATACACATAAAAGATTGATCTTGCACGGTTATAGATTTTTTTTTTTTTATCCACTACAAGTTAGCCTAGTGGTCAGGGCGTCAGCCTCCTAATCAGAGGTCGGCGGTTCGAATCCGGGCACGCACCTCTAACTTTTCGGAGTTATGTGCGTTTTTAAAAATTAAAATATCACTCGCTTCAACGGTGAAGGAAAACATCGTGAGGAAACCTGCACGCCTGAGAGTTCTCCATAATGTTCTCAAAGGCGTGTGAAGTCTGCCAATCCGCACATGGCCAGCGTGGTGGACTATGGCCAAACCCTTCTCATATTGAGATGAGACCCGCGCTCTGTAGTGAGCCGGTAATGGGTTGATCATGATGATGATGATGACAAGTTAGCCCTTGACGGCAATCTCACCTGATGGTAAGTGATGATGCAGCCTAAGATGGTAGCGGGCTAACCTGGAAGGGGTATGGTAAACCCATACTACTATCGATTTCTACGCGACATCGTGCCGGAACGCTAAATCGCCTGGCGACACGTCTTTGTCGGTAGGGTGGTAACTAGCCACGGCCGAAGCCTCCCACCAGACCAGACTCAAGCCGGGAATCGAACCCAGGACCTCGAACTTTAAAATTCAACAGCGCACGCGCTGCGCCAAGGAGGTCGTCAAATATCGTCAGAGATACAGATTGGTCGGTATCCGTGTGTAAGTAGACTCTAGTGTACATTGCAAAGCTTACCTGGTTTGTGGTGAGGTCCCACTGATCACCAACGAAGGACTGCCTGCTGTAAAGGAAGACAGGCACCTGGTGGTCCTTCACCGGCGCCGGGTCACTGTTGACGCGTACCACCGTCAGGTGAGTGGTCGTCGTGCCTACTATTGGACAACAAAGGTTTATGTGAGAAATACTGTCCGACTTTGAACTGTCGTAAACTAGGATAAATATTTTAATAGACATCACACAAAACTTGCTTTTTGCTGATGATATATATAGATATATATTTATATATATACATATACAGAATTTGAGTTATAATATGTTTTTCCTCAACTAACATAACATATTTCGTCACTTTTATGGCCTTTTCGGTCGTTAACTATTTTAAACAAACTATTTATTTTATTTTATCGACTACAAGTTAGCCCTTGACGGCAATCACCTGATGGTAAGTGATGATGCAGTCTAAGATGTTAGCGGGCTAACCTGTTAGGGGTATGCTAAACCCATACTCCTAATTGGTTTCTACATGACATCGTGCCGAAACACTAAACCGCTTGGCGACACGCCTTTATCGGTAGGCTGGTAACTAGCCACAGCCGCAGCCTCCCATCAGACCAGACTCGAGCCGAGAATCGAACCCAGGACCTCCAACTTTATAATGCGACAGCGCGCGCTGCGCCTCGGAGGTCGTCACAAACTAAAGTACCTGAACAGACACAAATTCGTGTATTACTATTTTTGAAAGCTCATCCTGTAAATAAATTATGTTTATGTGATGTATATATTGTTACAACTGTCTATCCTATGCTCACGAAATCCTGGGTTCGTTTTCCGGTTATGACCAAAATTAATATTATTTCTGCTAAGGAAAATTTCGCTGTGATCGCGTCGGTTCTGATTATTTTTTATCATTTATATGTGATAAGAGCGCAAACGAGCAGCTAGGAAGCGCCTTAGCTCTAAATACACCCTACCGACAAAGACGTGTCGCCAAGCGATTTAGCGTTCCGGCACGATGTCGTGTAGAAACCGATTAGGAGTATGAGTTTACCATACCCCTAACAGGTTAGCCCACTACCATCTTACACCGCATCATCACTTACCATCAGGTGAGATGCAGTCAAGGGCTAATTTGTGGTGAATAAAAAAAATACTAAATTGGAGACGGCTCCTATGAGGGCGAAGGCCTGGCCTGATGGGGCTGTTGATCACTACTAGGTACACTCACAGACTGGTTTCAAGGAATGATGTAGGCTTTAATACATTACTAAACGTTGCCCGCGACTTTATTCGCTTGAAAATTTTGATGTTCATGTGAGAACTATCCACCTAATTTAACAATATATTTCACGCAACACGTACATTTTTCTGGGATAGGATAGTCTTGTGTCCAATAGGACAAAATCGATGTGATTTTCTCCTATTGGGCACAAGACTGTCCTATCCCGGTGTTTGTTCCTTTTTTTTATATACACAAAGCGAGCAAACGAGCAGGCGGGTCACCTGATGGTAAGTGATTACCGCCGCCCATGAACATTTGCAGCACCAGAGAAACCGCCAATACGTTGCTGGCCCTTTCAGCTGTTCTGGCGTAAGTAAGCAGTAACCGTCTATCTATCAAAACTTACATTCTCATGTGATATCACTTCTCAATGGAGAGAAATATATCGGGAATTGAAAACGAATCAACAATTCAAGATTGAAATTCATTAACGATTGAATTTTTAATGAATAATCATGAATACATTTGATTATCTCGTATTCGGAACAGCGTAAAAGGTTTTTCTTTTCTTAAAAGAGTTTTCCAACCGTAACTTCCATTATTTACCTCAATTTATAAAGTTAAGTTTACCAAGCTTTGGCGGTCTTAACTTTCAATGTTCACAAATGTTTCCAAAAACAACAAGAATTAAATTAGGAATTTTATTATACTCACACACAAAAACACAGTGTTTGTCTTGTGTTTTCCTAATACTAAGGTTGCCAGGCAGAAATAAAAAAAAGGTTTTAGATCTACTGTAGAGATATTTCTAAATAGGTCGTGTCTATTATATTCCTAATTGTTATAGTTTTATTGAAGCTGTGATAGCCTAGTGGCTCCTAATCAGAGGTCGGGGGGTTCGAACCTATAACATTTCGGAGTTATGTGCGGTTTTTAAGAAATTAAAATATCACTTGCTTCAACGGTGAAGGGAAACATCGTGAGGAAACCTGCACGCCTGAGAGAGAACGCATGAGAGGCCGGCGTGGTGGACTATGGCCAAACCCTTCTCATATTGAGAGGAGACCCGTGCTCTGTAGTGAGCCGAGAATGAATTGATCAGTTTTATTTATATTATTAAGTTGTCTAAGAACAACAACTCTTCTAAAAAAATTTCACGAGTATGTTTTCATTCAGAATATTTCATATATTATTTCATGTACAGAAAAAAAAATCCTATTCACGCTGTTAGATATTTAATGATTTCGATTATTAACTTCAACGTCAGATAGAGAGCGATAGCTTTGATTGATATTTCAATGAAAATCTATACCCATTGATATGATAAAGCTTAGTTTGTTTGTTTGTTTCTGTACGCACTAATCACGGATATGGAAAACAGAGGACAGGCAAAATGACGTTAAAAATGCAATGCAAAAACGATGTCGACGCGGGACGATGCTACGCGGTTGCTGAAGCTAAATTGGGTGATTTTTTATTAATTTCACCGTAGCTAAGCATTGTATGTAATCTTTTTTTATACACTACAAGTTAGCCCTTGACGGCTATCTCAGTGATGATCCTGTCTAGGATGGTAGTGGGCTAAACTGTTATGGGTACGCTAAGCCCACACTCCTAATTGGTTTCTACGCGACATCGGGCCGGAACGCTAACTAAATCTTTGTCGATAGGTTGGTAACTAGCTACGGCCGAAGCCTACCACCAGACCAGACTCGAGCCGGGAATCGAAACCCAACCCTCCAACTTTATATTGCGACAGCGCACGCACTGCGCCACGGAGGTCGTCAAAAATCTGGTTTATGTATTAGTATGCAGTTATTCGTATGCAGGTTTCTGTTTCTTTTTATATTTTCTAATACTAAGGTTGCCTGGCAGAGATCGCTATTAAGCGATATGGTCTGGTCTGGTATGGCAATTTAAGTTATAAGACTTCTGTTGTAAACTATATGTATGTTTTGCTGGAATAAATAAACTTTTCCTTTCTTTCTTTCTTTTTGTTTCCTACTTTTTGTTGTTTCTTATTATTTCTCTTTATGATGTCGAGTACCAATTAAGAATAAATAAAATAAGCAAAGTTTCAGTTAACCATTATTCTCATTGACAACCCAAAGACGCCTGGAGGTATGCCGAGCCCTATTTTTGTCTATTGGGTGTCGGTTCACCGGGACGGAACCAGAAATAAAATTGAGGTCTATATCTGACTTATAACTTCCTCAATACGAAAGTTGGTTTGAAGGAAGGCGGGAGACATTTCACGCTTTTCTTGAATCAATGTTTGTTGGTAAAATCGTCGTTTGTGTTGTGGCTAGTTTTTTGAATGGTTATTAGTAACTATTTTGGGAAGGTTTGAGGGAGCTGCGTTCACCCAGTGCGAAGTTTTCCGCTTTTTTGCCCTAACTTCAAGTCTCCATTGCTACAAACTTGACATTGACAGGTAGTCACAATCGTCAGATACTCGTAAGTAGGGTCTCGTTGGCGTCTGGCACGGAAACCTAACAACCGAAACACAGCCGAAGTCGCAGGCCACAGATAGTTTATGTTTTAGTGGGGATATGGATATCTCTACGAGTTGAAACGGAACAACATGTTGCTATAGTTATCAGCCTGTCTGGCCGAATTTTAGCAGACACTTCTTGACAGTTGTGATAACGTTATCAGTATTAAGTACCCCTACTACGAGATAAACTACATTTGCAATCGTACGGTCGTTGATTTCGAATGCTCGCTTAACAACCTTTAGTTTTTTCTTCGCAATATATTTATAACTAGCTTCTTTTTTTGAGATAGGATTGCCTTTGACGACAATCAATACCGGAAAGCACTGATGACGTCTAGGTTGGAACGCGCTTGCCTAGAAAATGCCTGAAAAAAAGAAAATTTATCTGTTTCAATTTCTAGTATATCAAATAAAGCATTTTAAAGTTGTTATTTTTTACACGTTTTAGTTTTTTTCAAATTCAAAATTCAAATTCAATATAATCTTTATTCAAATAGTCCTTAAAAAGGCACTTTTGACGCGTCAATAATTTACACAGTAGTTATTTCATGGTGATAACTATATTCGTAAACTTAAAACTAAAGCTATGAGGGTTCCAAACGCGCCCCGGTCTAAGGAGAAGCCCACAACAAACTTAGCCGGGGTTTTTCTTTTTTTTCGTTATCACCATCTCACAATCTTGTTTCCGAACGCAATCTGGGGGACATTTTGGGCATGCAGATACGATCTGCCGACAAACTATAACAATTTTGCTTCTACAGTTATACCAGACAGTTTTTTTTCGAACTTAATTAGACAGATAATGTGGCCGCCTAAAACGGGCTCTTCTTTTAAACACCTTGACTGCAATCACACCTGAATCTGGTGATTTATCTGGTGGGAGGCTGCGGCCGTGGCTAGTTACCACCCTACCGACAAAGGCGTGTCGCCAAGCGATTTAGCGTTCCGGCACGATGTCGTGTAGAAACCAATTAGAAGTATGGGTTTACTATACTCCTAACAGGTTAGCCCGCTACCATCTTAGACTGCATCATCACTTACCATCAGGTGAGATTGCTGTCAAGGGCTAACTTGTAGTGGATAAAAAAAAAAAAGCTCAGTGGCGATGTATCCTAAGATTCTAACCTGTTCGGGATATTGGTAGTCCGGGTATTTATATGAAACCCATACTCAACCAATCGTACTAGAACGCTTGATTATGCAATTGAACGCTTTTTTTTTTTATCCACTACAAGTTAGCCCTTGACGGCAATCTCACCTGATAGTAAGTGATGATGCAGTCTAAGTATGGTAGCGGGCTAACCTGTTAGGGGTATGGTAAAGCCATACTCCTAATTGGTTTCTACACGACATCGTGCCGGAACGCTAAATCGCTTGGCGACACGCCTTTGTCGGAAGGGTGGTAACTAGCCACGGCTGCAGCCTCCCACCAGACCAGACTCGAGCCGGGAATCGAACCCATTACCTCCAACTTTATAATGCAACAGCGCGCGCGCTGCGCCACGGAGGTCGTCAAAAGTCAAAAGTAGCTTAGTTCATAAGGCCACGCAACAAACTAGACCAGAAATAAAATTCACAAATGTTGATCGTCGGATATCGCCTCTTTCATAAAAACACACAGCTTAATAATGCGCCAGATTGGTTGCCTCAACCACTCCTCAACGTTCATTACATAGAAGTCCTTGTATGGCCGATCTTAGATTACCAACAAACTTGGTAATAGGCGCTAACTACTAAACTCGTTCATTTGAAAGTGAGAATTGGTCGAATTAACACTAATTATTTCATCACTAGTCACGATTATAAGCTGATCGCACATCTTTTTTTTTTTTTATACACCACAAGTCAGCCCTTGACGGCTATCTCACCTCGTGGTAAGTGATGATGCTGTCTAGGATGGTAGCGGGCTGACCTGTTAGAAGTATGGTAAACCCACGCTCCTAGTCGGTTTCTATTTAATAAACCACATTATTTGTAAATCAATACGAAGAAACATGAGTTTCGCCTTACTCAATGGTGCTTTTGCTGTCAAAATAATCTAATCATGCATGAAAAAGTAACTGGGACCAGAGTTCATCAGTTCACATGGTTTTTTTTTTTAATACACTACAAGTTAGCCCTTGACGGCTATCTCACCTGGTGGTAAGTGATGATGCTGTCTAATATGGTAGCGGGCTAACCTGTTAGGAGTATGATACATCCACGCTCCTAATTGGTTTCTACGCGACATCGTGCCGGAACGCTAAATCGCTTGGCGACACGTCTTTGTCGGTAGGGTGGTAACTAGCAACGGCCGAAGCCTCCCACCAGACAAAATCCATCCGAACGAGCCGCAAGCATTTTAAAAAGTATAATCCTAAAAGACCTTTAAAGATCTTATTAGAACATACTGGACTAAACAGGAATTTCAGTATCAGATTTGGGAAGTTCGTAGGGCACTATTAGGTTTTTTTTACTCTCCGTAAAGTCGGGTATGTCAATTGGTCCAAGCCAAATGACATCCATGAGGATTTCCTCCTACAATAATTAAAAAAAAAAAAAGACTGGTTGCACTCCGGGAGTGCCGGCAGAAGTGAAAACTTGATTATTAAGGTTGAGCGTGTTTGATATTTTGGAATGGTTAGGGAATAATTTTGCACCAATTGCTTTATCAGTATAAAAGTACTATCATTTATGTGGTAGAATACAATATTCATTTGTTGCGCTATCGTACACAAACATGACAATTTATATTACATTAAAAATTTAACACTTTAAAACTATTACAATTATTTTACATTAAAAAGTTTATCTATATCAATTTCCATATTTTAAGCACTTTACATTCACGAATTTTACGAATACACAACAATGTGATCACTACACAGACGGTCGAGCCATCAGCTGTCACCATCCATGGATGCGCGTGGCACGCTGTAACATACACGAACATTCGCGCAAGCGCCCTGCGCTGCCTAAACGAAACAGTAGGCCCAGGCATACATTTTCGCCGCGCCGTAGAGAGGGGATAGCTGTCTACTCTCCATCCGTCTTACGCTTTTTCGATCAGGTCACGTGTCCTGACGCGAGTTTAAGATTTTATACCCATTACAGAAAAAGTGCTCAACGCCGCTAAAGAAGTTTTCACTTCAAAAAAAAGTTTCAGATTGCAACCGCCGAATCGTTTTCGGATAACAAATATGTGGAATCATAACAAAAAGGACCTAATTCCTCAAATCTTACAGTTGAATATTCTGTACTTTAGATTTTTATTTCACAAAGTTTCTCTAAATAGAAGAAGGCTGAAGTAGAGCAGAAGTATTTGAAGGCCTGCGTGGCGCAGAGCGTGCGCAGTCGCATTATAAAGCTGGAGGTCCTGGGTTCGATTCCCGGCTTGATTCTGGTCTGGTGGGAGGCTTCAGCTGTGTCTAGTTACCATCCCACCGACAAAGACGTGTCGCCAAGCGATTTAGCATTCCGGCACGATGTTTCGTAGAAACCAATTAGGAGCGTGGGTTTACTCCTAAAAGCTTAGCCCGCTACCATCCTAGACAGCATCATCACTTACCACCATGTGAGATAGCCGTCAAGGGCTAACTTGTAGTGTATAAAAAAAGATTACAGACAAGGCTTAGCTACGGTGAAATTAATAAAAAATCACCTACTTCAGCCTGAGTAACCAACCGCGTCGCATCGTCCGTTGTAGTGCATAAAAAAAAGAGATGTGCGCTCGGCATTAGGCTGTTTAGCGGTTACCAAGGCGGACTGGTAGCACTGTTTACATCATCATTCTTAATATTCTAATTCGTACGCACTTCAAGTTTACTCGTTTTGGTAGCTAAGGCCGGCCTTCCGATTTTTGTATTAGGGCTGCCACTTTTGTTGGAAGGAAAAAGAAAATAAAAGGCCTTTTTATCGTCATAATCAGCTTTTTGAAATCCAGCCCTGCCCACCATTGATGGTATATTATAAATAATATAATTATAAATACATATGTAAAAAATATAGCGGTGATAGCCCAGTGGTTAGGGCGTCAGCCTTCTAATCAGAGGTTCGAATCCCGGAACGCACCTCTAACTTTTCGGAGTTATGTGCGTTTTTAAACAATTAAAATATCACTTGCTTCAACGGTGAAGGAAAACGCCTGAGAGTTCTCCATAATGTTCTCAAAGGTGTGTGAAGTCTGCCAATCCGCACATGGCCAGCGTGGTGGACTATGGCCAAAACCTTCTCATATTGAGAGGAGATCTGTGCTCTGTAGTGAGCCGGCTCACTACAGAGCACAGATCTCTATTGGGTTGATCATGATGATGATGATGATGTAAAAAATAAATGTATAAATAAAAATATATGATTACAATATTTGGTCTACTGAAGTTGTTAGAAATACAAAAATACAGATAGATACTCTATATTGCACACAAATGATTACGAAACAATAACATGGACCACTTAACACATTATTATGCAAAGGCGGCCTTATTGGTTAAGCCATCTATTCCAGACAACCCGTGGACTATTTACTCCTTGTTAATGAAAAAACAGGGAAGCGGTGCAATATACAAACTAAAAATAATAAAAATTACCAATAATCGTAATATATATATATTTTTTTCGTACATATATCAATCAATCAATCATAATCTTTATTCAAATAGTCCTTTAAAAGGCACTTTTGACGCGTCAATAATTCACATAGTAGAGAGTTAATGGTGATAACTACATTCGTAAACTTAAAACTAAAGCTATGAGGGTTCTAAACGCGCCCTTGTCTAAGAATAAGCCTACAACAAACTTAGCCGGGTTTTTTCTTATGGTTGACAACCCTAACGTTAAAAATGGCTTAACACTTTTTGAGCGTACATTTAATTCGAAAACATTGCCATAGCATAAGGTGATCAACCCATTCTCGGCTCACTACAGAACACGGGTCTCCTCTCAATGTGAGAAGGGTTTGGGCATAGTCCGCCACGCTGGCCATGTGCGGATTGGCAGACTTCACACGTCATTGAGAACATTATGGAGAACTCTCAGGCGTGCAGGTTTCCTCGCGATGTTTTCTTTCACCGTTGAGGCAAGTGATATTTTAATTGCTTAAAATCGCACATAACTCCGAAAAGTTATAGGTTTACCCGGGTTCGAACTCCCGACCTCTGACTAGGAGGCTGACGCCCTAACCACTAGGCTATCACCGCTTCCCATAGCATAAAGCACAAGTGACTTTGTATTTACTTCTGCGATCAATTATTAATGCACACCCATTGTTTTCAACACCAATTTAGAATCATCACCTCGGATTGCCTTATCACCATACACCAAGATTGAATATGCTTCGATTGAGTTACCTACATTAAGTTGGTAGTGTGCACGGTAACCGCTCCGGTAGGTGTTCCATTTGAATTGTAAATATTCTGCGCAGTTGCGTGCATTAAAAAACATAATTGTATTAGTTATTGCTTTCACCTATATGCTACGTTTAAGATAACAAGCTGATAACCGCGTTTGACTTCAACTTTTGGTCTGGTGGGAGGCTTCGGCCGTGGCTAGTTACCACCCTACCGACAAAGGCGTGTCGCCAAGCGATTTAGCGTTCCGGCACGATGTCGTGTAGAAACCAATTAGGAGTATGGCTTTACCATACCCCTAACAGGTTAGCCCGCTACCATCTTAGACTGCATCATCACTTACCATCAAATGAGATTGCCGTCAAGGGCTAACTTGTAGTGGGTATAAAAAAAAACTGTAGTAATCCTAGTACATTTGGTTTTTAGTTAACGAATTAATAACACTATGGTTACTACCTTCGACTATCAGTTTGACTGGAAAAAACACTATTATTATGTAAAAAAATATTCATTAGTAGCTGGTGCCCGCGACTTCGTCTGCACAGGATTAGTATTTCGAGTAGCTTATATTAGCGTGGCACCTATACGCTGCGTTTAAGATAACAAGCGGTGATAGCCTAGTGGTTACGGCGTCAGCCTCTTAATCAGAGGTCGGCGGTTCGAATCCGGGCACGCACCTCTAAATTTGCGGAGTTATGTGCGTGTTTAAAAATTAAAATATCATTTGCTTCAACGGTGAAGGAAAGCAGCGTGAGGAAACCTGCACGCCTGAGAGTTCTCCACAGTGTTCTCAAAGGCATGTGAAGTCTGCCAATCCGCACATGGCCAGCGTGGTGGACTATGGCCAAACCCTTCTCATATTGAGAGGAGACCCGTGCTCTGTAGTGAGCCGGTAATGGGTTGATCATGATGATGATGATCATGAAGATAACAAGCTGATAACCGACTGTGATTTCAACTGCAGTAATCTTATAGCTTTGGTTTTTAGTTAAAGAATAAATAACACTATGTTTACAAGGTTCGACTTTCAGTTTGACTGGAAAAAACACTTATTTCATAAAATATTAATTCGCAAGCACTTTTGAAATGTCAAAGTGTCATCACTGTTCGGAGGCAGATTGTACTGAGAGGGATCCGGCGGGTAAATCTGATATATAATAGATGTAGGATACTTATTCTTTCTACGTGATATCGTACCGGAACGTTAAATCGCTAGGGGGCACGTTTTGCATCATAATGAGAACTGTTATTACTTTATTAACGCAAATGTAAATACACATACGCCAGTTAAATTGAAAAAAATCTTCCAAAACTATCACTAATCTATCGCAATATCCTCGTGGCGTCCATTGTTACTGCATATTTTTCGTGGACCAATCACTTGCCACCGTTTTGGCGGGAACCAATAGCGTGGCGGCACGACATGATGAACCGACCAACTGAACCAACTGAATACATTCATAATAGTATTCTAGTCAAGTTTTATACTCTTTTGTACATATAAAGATTAATAACATTTTAGCCCTTACAAACAACTTGAAAAATATGTCTATATATATATATATATATATATATATATATATAGACATATTTTTTATATATATATATATATATATTATGATGTATTTATTAATAATTGCGGCGATAACACAAACTAAGACATTAGACTTTCAACTTATGTACTGTGGGCAAGTATAAAGATTTTCTCATAAGAAAAGATGAACCGACGTTGTTCAAGTGTACGAACTTTTTTCTCTTCAGGTTTTATATGTATTATACTTTATTTTCTCACGCTACACTTTTCATTCTATGTTAGCAAAACGTAAGTGTACATTTTCTTCTCAATGTGCTTCGTTGGCAAAGTGAGTGTATTGCTTCATCATCATCATCAGCCAACATTAATCCACTGCTGGACATAGTTTTATTAAGGCGTGTGAAGTCTGCCAATCCGCACATGGCCAGCGTGGTGGACTATGGCCAAACCCTTCTCATATCGAGAGGAGACCCGTTGTAGTGAGCCGGTAATGGGTTGATCATGATGCTGATGATGATGATGGTTCAATATTACTCGTTTCAGCTATAGGTAGACTATTTATTCAGTACCTTCAGTTATAACCCTTGTGACCCATACGACATTATAGGAAATTTAAGATATGTTAAACATCTTATTTATGTAAGTAAAGTATGAACAAATGTTGAAAGAATCAGTCAGTTTTTATTTTAGAACTTTTAAAATTAATTATATCATATTAATAAAAGAACGAAAAGTTGAGCTGACAACCCTTATCAAACATGTAATCAAAGAGGAATACATACAATTTCACCAATAATTAACGTAATTCGAAACAATTAAAGAGGAGAGAGCTTATCGCGTAAACACTGTCGATGAAAGAAAATATAGCTACCGAGAATAAATAAAAGCTACATTCAATTCAATTTCCAATAAACCAATAAAGGTTAATATAAATATGGCTTCATTGATATTTATTGGTTAACCTAAAATGCCTGTAAGCAATGGAGAGTTGGTTCGGTTCGGGTTTCTCAAAAACGTATTAATATTTCACCGTTCGCCGTATTTTATTTTTCTATTTAAACATCAAGCCAATACCTGGTATCAATAAAAATATTCAAACAAGGCATAATCCACTAAAGTATCAGGTTTAAAAGGTATTAGCCATCAAAGTTTTGATAGTATCTATAAATGTCCAGTGAATAAATTTAAAACTAACATAATATATGAATTGCCTCTGAGGATGGTCTAATCCGGTTCTGCGGACTTTATTATCACATTTTAGTGATAACCAGGACTAATAGGTTAGCGTGCTCTCCGGGGCATGTTATTTTATTTTTATTTTTTAAATAACTTCTTTATTGAGGTAAATACCCAAAAGTACAATAGTACAGATATAAAACAATAAAAATATTTAAAAAAAGTTATGTACTAAGTCTATTTCCTAACTTCTGGCTAGCGTGATTGACAAAAATATCGACTAAAACCTCACTAAAATGTACCAGAGGAAAATCTAAACGTATATAAAATCTAACGTATCAAGAGACACGTAACCCGTAGTGGAACATGCTACAAACCCATCAACCAGGCACTTATAAACAAACATACAATATCTTCAACAATATAAAATTAACTAGCTGGTGTCCTCAAATGCTTCCATAGACTAGGTAAGGTTCTTCCGCAGATTAGTAAGGTTTTTAAAAAAACCTGTGTGAGCGCTAAATATTATTCTAGCACTAGGTCGACACATTTTATGCGCTAGCGCAGATTAATATCTCTTTAAATGTTAACCTTTATTAAAATTTCAAGCATATCACCCAGTCAATAAAATAAAAATCTATATAACACCGCATCTACCAATTTATCTTTTATAATGCAGTTTTTATTTTTTATTGTTCTTTTCTTTCTCTTTTGATTGCTTAACACAGATTAGCCAATGTCAAGTTTATAGCAATGGAGAATTGAAGTTAGGGAAAAATGGCGGGAAACTTCGCACTCGGCGGATGCGGCTCCCTCAAACCTTTCCCAAATTAATACCTGTTGACCATTCAAAAAACTAGATACTGTCGTTTGTGTATCACCAAAACTATAATGTCCACATCACAACCAACACCTATCCTTTTCAAATTTAGCCAACAAACATTAATTCAAGAAACGCGTGTAAAAACCGCGCCCGCCAAATACGAAGTCTCCCTTCTTTTCTTTTTTTTATTGTTATATAATGTATAGTGGCTCAAGCTAATGACAAGATGTTTCTTACTTTGAAACTATGTATTTGTGAACGTTGTGAAAATCTGTAAACGTGGTTAAAATGGTCATGAAACAATTGTATTACCTCTTGGTTTTCCGTAGTAAATAAATAAGTTGTGCAATTCCTAAGATATATATTGCAATAGACACGTATTTAAACCACTTGAGCGGGATCAAAATGTTTGTGTCGCTGCATATTTATTTGGGTCTCGTGCCTTTGAATCCAGTCTTGCTCGAGATAATGTACGCATTTTGCAAATAATATCAACTTTGCAGTCTTTCTTAACAATACACTATTTTATATTATTGTCAAGCTGTGATAGCCTAGTGGTTAGGACGTCCGCCTCCAAATCAGAGGTCGGGAGTTCGAACCCGGGCATGCACCTCTAACTTATCGGAGTTATGTGCGTTTTTAAGCAATTAAATATCACTTGCTTCAACGGTTAAGGAAAACATCGTGAGGAAAGCTGCACGCCTGAGAGTTGTCCATAATGTTCTCAAAGGCGTGTGAAGTCTGCCAATCCACACATGGCCAGCGAGGTGGACTATGGCCGAACCCTTCTCATATTGAGAGGAGACCCGTGTTCTTTAGTGAGCCGAGAATGGGTTGATCATGATGATATTATTGCCTTACCAGTGAGCGTGCACATTCTGCGACTGTTGATGTCTTGCAAGACCTGCCTCATCAAACCGCTAAGGTCTTTAGCGTCACCAGACATTGACTGCTTGGACAGCCACTCCGTTTCCAGCTCCATAGATAGCTAAAAGAGGATTACACGAGGATTAGACGTGTCGCCAAGCGATTTAGCGTTACGGCACGATGTCGCGTGAAACAAATTAGGCTGGCCATAACCCTAACAGGTTCGCCCGCTACCAACCTAGACTGCATCACCACTTACCATCAGTTGAATTTGCCGTCAAGGGCTTGTAGAATAGTAGTAGAAAATAAAAGGTCTTCAGTACCCTCTTTTCTATGAGAAACAATTTATAGAAGAATGGAATTTAAAGCATAAACACACCTCGTTTTTCTAATGTCTTCGGGTTTTAACAATTATTATGTACTGTATATTATAATAACGTGCTAAGTAAGGGCTTTACGTATTCTCAGAGATACGGGCATATTAGAAGTTTCTTAGACGAAACCTTGCCTATATCTGGAAAACAAGGCACTTTATCTATAAAAAAAAACCATACTATTAATTCTAAAGTAACTATGTCTATTACCTTTTCATGCTGAAATCGCTGAACAAGTTTGGATAAAATTTGACTAGGAACTAGATCGCATCCTGAGGACTGAGGCAGGGGATTTCCTGCAGGTAAAGAAACCGAAAAAAAGCCTGGACGGAGTTAATACTTACTAGATATTCAGTGAGCTTTTTGACGAGTGGCTCCAAGTGCACAGTTCTTGCCCAGGCGTCACACACGAAGCATAGATTGAAATAGTATGCGTTGCGAGCATATTTCTTGTTGTCTATCCGCACGGGAAATCCTAGGATTTTTGATCCCAACAGAGTGCTGTGGAAAAAAATTATGGGTTTAATTAAACCTTTATTGTCTTTATCTCACGTTATGTGGGTTGAGCAACTTTTTTTTCATAACAAGTTAGCCCTTAACGTCTATCTCATCTAGTTAAAATTATATATATAATAATTTATTTTATTATATATATAATTTTATATTTATATATATAGTTAGGGCGGCAGCCTCCTAATGAGAGGTGTCGGTTCGAATCCGGGCATGAGTTAAGTGCGGTTTTAAAAAATTTACATATCACTTGCTTCAACGGTGAAGGAAAACATCGTGAGGAAACCTGCACGCCTGAGAGTTCTCCATAAAGTTCTCAAAGGTATGTGAAGTCTGCCAATCCGCACATTGCCAGCGTGGTGGCCAAAACCTTCTCATATTGAGAGGAGACCCGTGCTCTGTAGTGAGCCGGTAATGGGTTGATCATGATGATACACTAATTATGGGAAAATAATAAATCTCTAAATTGATCAGGGATCAAACTCCCACATTGTACTGGACTGCCACAGTTCACTATGATGCTCCAATAGTCACTCCATTAATTATCCAGGCCAATCCACTAATAGGTTTTAATTAACATTTTTGATTATAATAACAAACAATTAATTTTAATGACAGAAGAAACTAATTTGAGGCATTTACTTAAAAAGCATTAAGAGTCATAAACATCTCATAATACCTAAAGTATCTAATGAATGTATATTTAAAATTCATTACCATTTCAACAATAAGTATGGCATGTAATGTTCTATTTTATCATTTCACCTAGATTTTGAGAATTTAATTAATGTAAGATTTGTTTATAACTTTTTAACTTTAATTACCTAAACTTTATCAGGTTTATATCATATATATATATATATATATATATATATATATATATATATATATACATAATTGGTGCTAAAAAAAATAAAAAAAAATTGTCATGAAAATTTAAAGTTTTGTCGATGATTATATTTGACACCTAAGCATTTCCAAAAAGTGCTTTAATAACAAACATAAAACAACTAGGCATATTATCCTCTTGGTTACATCAAAAAGAGTGGGAGTGTGAATCAGTGGGAGTTTTTAATCTCAAATAATATGTAAAGTCAGCGGATCTATTTCAGGAATTTATATTTTCTAAATTGGCTAAGGTCAGACCTGATGGTTCCATCAGGCTTTATATATAGCTTGGTACCAATCACCTTAAAAACCATGTTTTTTTAAATATATATATAGCGAACTAGCACTAGAACAGCACCAGAGGAACCACCAATGCGTTGCTGGCTTTAAAACCACAAGCACTTAGGGATTCGTAATATGATGGACCAAACTGCAATAACCCTTATAGCTTGTGGCTAGCAGACCAGATTGTTTTTTTTATCCACTACAAGTTAGCCCTTGACTGCAATCTCACCTGATGGTAAGTGATGATGCAGTCTAAGATGGTAGCGGGCTAACCTGTTAGGGGTATGAAAAACCCATACTCCTAATTGGTTTCTACGCGACATCGTGCCGGAACGCTAAATCGCTTGGCGACACGCCTTTGTCGGTAGGGTAGTAACTAGCCACGGCCGCAGCCTCCCACCAGACCAGACTCGAGCCGGGAATCGAACCCAGGACCTCCAACTTTATAAAGCTACAGCGCGCGCGCTGCGCCACGGAGGTCGTCAAAATATGCAGAAAAAAAAGACCAGATTGTGATTCCGCCAGGTGGTAGATGGCGATCACTTACCATCAGGCGAGATCGACGTCAATTCAAGATCGAAGTCAAGCAATCTGCCAAAAAAATAAGATGTAGTAAATGAAGAGGGAGTAAATGAAGAAAAACTCACACTGTCAAAGTGCACCTCTGCAACTGCACTTTAGGAATGATATAATGACTGACAGTATCAAAAATATCCTTGGAGATATAGTTCTCCGGAACTTGGCAAGTTATTCTCGGGCCCGCGGTCGGGTGGAACTCGCAGAGAAATATACACCGTATAGGCCCTTCCTGTCCACATCCCTCGTAATATTTCGAGTTCCCATCCATAACGTAAGAGCCTATTTTTTCACACATTAACAAAAATTTACAAACAAATTACACAGAAATAACCTATTTCATGAAATACACTTCACACATTTAATCACGAAGGTGTAAGAAAAACAAAATAAAACTATATTTTGTTATTAAGTTTAAGAAACACTCGCAAGAAATGTCATTTCAAAGTTACAATAAAGGAGTACACGTCTATCACTCCCCGCGAAATTTTATCAACTAACCAAAATATGGCAAATTGGCATTTGGCAAATACAATTATGAAATCCGAATGAAACTGTCATTTTCTAGTTCTCGTACCTAGGTATTTAATCTGAGTTCCAATTTGACAGAAGCTCAGATAAATAACAAAACCTTGTTTTGGAATGCACAGATAATTAATCGGTCTATAGTATAGAATTATTCTACATTCTACAACAATGAACAGTAAACCAAATAGACGTTTTACGTTTAATATAGCACTGATTTGCTCTCCTATCTGACCATTATATATCATTTTTACTCAACAAGATAAGTTTGATTATGATTTATTATGAATAGATCTAGCTCGCAGTTTGTAACGTTTCGTACTCTGGTTAATTTTTGTAACCGTAATGCAGATTTCTTACCTGATTGATATCTTTATAGCCTTGAAATTGGGGTTTTGTCTTCCTTTGGCAGCGTACATGCTATGATAGGCCATCCCATGGCTAGTCGCGATTGAACGATTCGCTTAGCAATAATTTTGAAACCTCAGACATTATAATTGTTGTTTTTTGAAGAGTTGTTTTCATTGATACCACTATCTCTATTCTCTGGCCTAATTATAAAAAAATAAAATTTTATTTAGAAATTAGTATACAACAAAATTGGTACCTTTATACAGTTTTGTACGAAATGAAAATAAGGTTTACAGCAATGGTACGTTATAATTATACTAGGTTTCTGTATAGCCTGTGCACCAAAATTCACATTTCACACGTCAATATTGAAGTCAAAATATTATTGCCGGGCGCCGGCTGTTATGCACTTGAGTTCGTAATAGAGAGGAAAAATTTATTTGCATTAAGAAGTCAGGACTTTGTAAATTTTATTTACATTTAAGCTTGACCAACCTTTGACGATCTTACTCGCACATTCTTTTGAGTAATACACTTTTCATCACCCAATCGTTTCAATGTACTTTTTTTAGTGTCATCAAAACCAAACCGATACAAAAAGTACAGCTAAAGAGAAGTTATTGTAAGTTTATACATACTACATGTAAAAAGACTTCCTCTAAGCTTATCAGAATGTCTGAAAATTCTTTGAATATAATAATTGGGGTTACTGGTAGCGTAGCTACAATAAAGTTGCCTTCACTGGTCAAAAGCTTAATAGAATGTAATCAGCTTGAGCAGAATTTTAATTTAAAGGTTAGTAAAATGTTTACATAATGGACACTTCTCTAGAATTCAAAAATTAATTGCTATGTTTGTTCATCCAATTATCATATAAAAAAATTAATGAATGTATAGTTATGGCCACACAAAAAAGCAATAATATATACTAATGCTTCGTAAGTACCTGTAATTGGCCATAAAGTATAAATCTTTTGATTAGACACCCATTTATTGCACTCACTTGCTCCTGTGCCCTCGGAGGACTTGTGAGCGATGGAAGTGGGGTCGTCCAATACTCACGGTGCGGCCCTCTGGTTGGCTGGTGTGCTGTTGTTCTGGCACACCTCTAACCGGCGAAGCTGGGCACTTTGTGCTCAAGGAGGGTCTGCTGCGGCGGACACCCGCTGGTGGAATCTCAGTTGTATGCGAAAGCTTTCCCGTGGCTCTACCATACAGAGGCGAGTAGGAACACGTGGGGTTTTTAGTCAGTAGGAGTCTGACATAACCTCTGTGCGTCCCCGTGGCGCAGAGGTATCCACGAGGATTTACCCACAATAAAAAAAACCCATTTATTAGCCAGTTAAGAGCGCATTTTCAAATTAACAAAAGCATGAAGTTTATCTACTTCTTTTAGGTAAAAGTTGTCTGCACGGAACCAGCGAAGCATTTCTTCAAAAGCTCGGACCTACCACCGTCTGTTCCTGTAATAGATGATGCTACAGAGTGGGATAAATGGAAGGGCAGAGGGGATGAAGTGGTTCACATTGAATTGGGCAAATGGGCTGATATGATGGTCATTGCACCACTTGATGCAAATACACTTGCAAAGATTTCTCAGGTGATTCAACTATGTATTTCTTAACGTGTAAGCTGATGTAATACTTCATTGAAGTCTAGAGATATGTGTGTTGTAGTCAGTATGATTGCTACTCTTTTCATCTTGTATAGTTGTCAATAAATCAACGTCAGATTTAAGAGTATTTTAATGTAGAAAATATATATATTAATAACTTTAAAATATGTTATTTTCATAATTAAAAATATTGAATCCTGTAGAAAATTATAATACTTAAGTTACTTAACTTGACTACACTCTCCCCCGACCTAAGCGCTCTTCTCCGAAAGAGGAGACCTAAACATATCCTTCATGACCCTGACGATCACATGACTACTGACAACATACTCGTACCACCTACCACACAATCATACGCTACACGCGCTTCGCCGGGAAGACGAGGTCCCCGCTATCATACGTCATCCGGATGTGGACTCCATCCACGGCCTCGGAGACGTCCCAAACGTCGCCTAAGCCGAGGTTCAAAGGACGCACCCTTAGGCAGACATTCCCTTAGTTTCTTTAAGCCCTAGGGCTCAAAATTTCTTCTGGCAGAGGTTCTTTCTGAAGCTCGTGAAATAGCCCGGTTACACTGGCAACCAAAAGGGTTAGTACAGCTAATAGACAGACCGAAAAAAAAAAAAAAAATTACTTCACTCTTTGTTTTATTTAAAAATCTAAATTGTTAATGTAAAAACAGATATTATTCAAAATATGACAAGCAATACAATATGACTTTCATTAAAAACTTATATAGAGCAAGAGCCCGTGAACCCCAGACCTTCGTTATTTTATAAAAGCTGAAAGTTTGTCAGCGCACGCTCCCAACACAGGTAAGAACGATGGACTATTATGAAGATTGGGTTGCCGTGGCTTTGGCAGGTAAACGGTACTAAAGGTGTGTAAAATACCGATCTAAATTCATCAAATAATAAAGTGTGATTTTTTGGTATTACCTTCAGAATATTATTAAAAATCACGTTATTGATTGCCAGACACTTAACATCGTGGCAACCCCTTGCCAGACACCCCTAATGTTCATGAAATTATAATTCTACTTATGTTAAAGTATAAAAGCTGATTTTTATATATAATATTTAGGTAATAATTAGATGATGTTTCCTCATCAGCCAGACATTTTTGATAGTTCCAACCCCTTGCCAGACAATGATGTAGGGTCGCTGTAGGAGCGAGCGCGAGACAGTATATGTATAGTGGGTGCGAGTGAGATGGCGAGATAGGTCTATCGCGATCCCTCAATAACAGATTATAAAAAAAAAAACCAAATAAATAATACTCAAAAATTTAATTAAAAATATATTAATGACATTACAAGTTATTATAAAGCATAAAAAAATAGATTGATGACATGACAGATTATTATTATAGTGTACTAAAGAAAATATTATTTTATTCATTATCATCATTATAATCAATGTTATCATTTTCTTCGTCACTGTTACTCCATTCCATATCGTCGTCTTCTTCTTCTTCGTCAGTTTCTGTAGAAATATGAAAAAGTTAATGGGATTGAAAATATCAAAAAATAATGTATAATGGTTTAAAGTAGTATTATACCTGAGACAGTTTTCAGTGATTCTCTGACGAAATTTGGCAACTGATCACCTTGGAACCATTTAAAATGGTACTGATTATCTTCGAGAACCCAACCAAAGGTTGAAGTTCTGTTGATTGAGAAGCTGAAGGTGGGTGTGATACAGTTAACTCAGACTAATGCGATGAACCTGGTATTGAATCATCTGTTGATATATTTACGTCTTTAGATGGTTCTTTTTCTTGCTCTGTTTCAACAGTCTTTTTAGAATTTTTAGGTTCTGGGGTAAAATATTTTTTCATCAGTCCTGTGAATGATTTGTAACATTCCCTGTGATAACCACTCTCTGTATATTCACGTGGAAGAATGATGTTATTATATTTAAGGTTATGTTTTTTTCGCAATTTTAAAATTAATTCACATTTTTTCAATGTCTCGTCAGAAAATAATATTATTT
Organism: Lasiommata megera; assembly: GCA_928268935.1. Lineage (NCBI taxonomy): Eukaryota > Metazoa > Arthropoda > Insecta > Lepidoptera > Nymphalidae > Lasiommata > Lasiommata megera. The sequence goes on along the minus strand of OV743322.1, from coordinate 14,798,515 downwards.
TACCACTACTTTTCTTACAAATAACACAAATTAAAATATCACCCATGACTTAATTTTTTAAACAAAATCACTTTCATTTAAAAAATCACATAAACAAATTGTAAGCATATAATGTACGTATCATACACTAATAATATATTGAATATACTTTATAGTCTGTATATATTCGAAATATTTTATGTTGTTAATTTATAATAACTATTCAATTAATAATACTTGAAGATAGCATATAAGATTATTTTAGCTGATGTAAACATGTACTAAGTACTAAACAATACATGCGCAGTAGAAATAACAACTGCGCAGTGAGAGATCGCGATAGACCTATCTCGCCATCTCACTCGCACCCACCATACATATACTGTCTCGCGCTCGCTCCTACAGCGACCCTACATCATTGTCTGGCAAGGGGTTGGAACTATCAAAAATGTCTGGCTGATGAGGAAACATCATCTAATTATTACCTAAATATTATATATAAAAATCAGCTTTTATACTATAACATAAGTAGAATTATAATTTCATGAACATTAGGGGTGTCTGGCAAGGGGTTGCCACGATGTTAAGTGTCTGGCAATCAATAACGTGATTTTTAATAATATTCTGAAGGTAATACCAAAAAATCACACTTTATTATTTGATGAATTTAGATCGGTATTTTACACACCTTTAGTACCGTTTACCTGCCAAAGCCACGGCAACCCAATCTTCATAATAGTCCATCGTTCTTACCTGTGTTGGGAGCGTGCGCTGACAAACTTTCAGCTTTTATAAAATAACGAAGGTCTGGGGTTCACGGGCTCTTAGACTAATAGATTAGCCTACAAAAAATTTGACAAATCTTTATGGTTGAGAGTATTTAGTGTAATATTCATGAATTTTCAAAAAGCAAAGCATGCTTCTTTCAATCATTTAAAATGTTTGTTTTAGGGTATATGTGACAATCTGCTAACATGTACAGTCAGAGCTTGGGACTTATCCAAACCACTTTTATTCTGTCCTGCAATGAACACCAGGATGTGGGAGCACCCTATTACCTCCGTACAGGTGGCTACATTGAAGCAGTGGGGTTATATTGAGATTCCTCCTATAAGCAAGACTTTGATGTGTGGTGACTCAGGTATGGGAGCCATGGCTGAAGTAGGTAGTATTGTCGACAGTATAAAATCCATAGCTCATAAACTCATAAAAAAGTAAATGTTTAATGAATTTTTTTTAAACCATCATTATAAAACTAAAGGTTTGTACTCTGCTCACCTCCTTCAGAGTCATTTTGTGATATAAAATACACTAAAAAAAAAAAACAATTTTTTAAACAATTAAATATGACTTGCTTCAACGGTGAAGGAAAACATCATTAGGAAACCTGCACGCCTGAGAGTTTTCCATAATGTTCTCAAAGGCGTGTGAAGTCTGCCAATCCGCACATGGCCAGCGTGGTGGACTATGGCCAAACCCTTCTCATATTGAGAGGAGACCCGTGCTCTATAGTGAGCCAGTAATGGGTTGATCATGATGATGATGATACACTAAAATGTGGAAAAAATTGGTGATGTGGTAAAGGAGGAAATTCTTAACTGGATGAATCCAACTCTGGAGGTTCTAGTTGGGTCTTAACTTTACTCTGTTCTTCCAAGACCAGGAGAGAAAAGTTAAAAAGAACTAAGAAAGTTTGCAGTTACACCTTATCTAGAAATGCAACTTAAACTGTCAATTGTTGGTATTACCACTAATATATAATAATCATAATATATATTTAATTAAAGCATGTCCACCCAGATTGGAATAGTGCATTAATTCTCACTGTTATGAGAGGCCTATATTTGACAGTCTGAGTTTTTTTAAATCAACTACAAGTTAGCCCTTGACGGCAATCTCACCTGATGGTTGCAGTCTTAAGATGGTAGCCGGCTAACCTGTTAGGGGTATGGTAAGCCCACAATCTCTAATTTGTTTCTACATGACATCGTGCCAGAACGATCACATTTGGCGACACGTCTTTGTCAGTAGGGTGGTAAATAGCCATGGCTGAAGCCTCCCACCAGACCAGACTCGAGCCAGGAATCGAACCTAGGACCTCCAACTTTGTAATTCGTCAGCACGCGCGCTGCGCCACGGATGTCGTCAAATAATTGGCTAAGAATTGATATGATAATGACCGGTAGCATATTATGTTAAGACAGTCGCATCTAAATTAACTAAAGCAAACTGGTGGATCTAACCATATTATGTCACTCTTCTATGGGAATGGACGCCAGAGACCAGCAGTAAGATGATAAACAAAGATATTATATATTAAAACACAAATAAAAATCGTAAAATTGTTTTATTGCATCACTGAATACTGTTTCTAAGCTAGCATACATGCAATGAACAAAATAACTCTCCATGTACACATCACATACAAAATAACTATACAGTGGGAAACATTACTATAATAATTATAATAAAACTCTACACAAATTAAAATTGTCACATTTTTAACCGTACATGTGAAAGAATGTACAATTTTTCTATTTGTCTATAGTTTATCGCTGCGTTGAATTTTGTTTTTGGTAATTTTTATTGTAATATAATATAATAAAAAAAAGATTTTTTGTGAATTATATCATACAACAAAAAAAAATTATATTACTTTTATATTAAACTTTATATTATTTTAATTTTTTCACATGTACATTTAAAACCGTTGAAAAAATGGTAAATTAATTAAAAATTCTTTTTAAGAATTTAATTGTAATAAAGTTAAGGGGTTTTTGTTCATAACTTTAAGAATTTAATATTCACATTAAAATTTATTTTTCCACATTTGAAAAGCATTTCTTTATTGTTCTAAAACAACCCTGTAATTAGTGACACATTATTTAAAACATGGTACATCAATTTGTAATTTGTATCAATCAGGACATTATGTATTATCAAAATAAAAGTGCACATAAGCACCTTGGGTTTGTGAGCTGATTATTTTGCATCTGTTATTTTTGGGGCGGTAACATTCACCAGATCCGGTTCCTGACCAAGGATCAGGTTGAATCATTATCAAGGCATTGATTCTCTATAGTATTGGCATCTTAACTTCACCACATACAATTATGGTCAAATTAAGCAGATGAAGCCATGAAACTGTTAGGAATGTGAAAGCGAAAAGCGTATATATTATGATTTATGTAAGGAAATTGGGATAGCATCATATCTCATACAGCGTGCCGGTTCTTCTTAATATGGCGAACTTTAAAAGGTAGCCAAACAAAGTAATGACATTTTTACCACTGTGACCAATAACTTGTTTTTTTTTTTTCATCTATTTCAATTTAATCTAAGCGTTTAAGTGACTTTAATTTGTCATTTTTGTTGAACTTGTTTTGTATCAGTATTTTTGTTTGGAGAATCGTTTTAAATACAAATAATTTGTACATGTTAAACTGAAGTTTTATAAAAATTAATTACGATACTTTTTCATGCATTTAAAAATAACTGTTCACAAACTTAAAAAAAAAACAAACTGCTTAAAAATAAAATAATATATTATTGTACCTAATCATAAATTATTTACCATTGTGTGAAAATTAAAATTGACAAAAAAAAAAAAAAAAACTAAAACCGATATTTTAATATTCGATACAGTTGTGAATATATATGACTTCCATCTAAATCTCAAGCATCTTGAGTTTATATATTATTATGAATATAAAAAAAAAAAACAATTAAAATACTCTATGTACAATCAATATTTCCATTGAATTAAAATGATATTTGACACTTAAAATATTTACAAACGAAAATAAATTCAGTGTCCTTGGCAGAAGGCGGCATTTTTGCGCGAATTTGTATTGCAGACTCGACCCAAATAAATTACGATAGAAATAACGTAAAAAACAGGTGGTTCTCATGTTTGATTTTTATATTAAGAAATATATCTAAATCTTTATCATATTTTACTAGAGTCTCTAACGCAGTAGGTGTTTGTGACAATTCCACGCAAAAATAACGCCTTGCGCAAACGACTCATCCAGGATAAGACGAAATAACTAATCAGATCAGTTGAATCTAACCATCCAAATTAAAATCTATTTAAATTAGTGCTAATATATAATAATTAATCAATTAATTACAAAATCGTTAAACTTCAACTACTCGTATAAAAACTGCAGATAGTTTAAAAATACTTAATCTATGGAATTTGTCATGTTTTCATCTTTACAAACACTAATTCTACACACGATCTGTTCAAAATGCAAACACAGTGAACCTTTGCAAAGTTAATTTCAGATAAAAATTAACTTCAACAAAGTTCCTGCAATTACTATAATGAACGGATATAAAATAACTATGGGAAAACGGAATGGAGTTTCTTTATCGAAGGAACTTTGTCAAAGAATTTACTAGCATTTACTTTGACTGTGTTCCTAAGGCACAGTTTTCAAAGGATAGAAAAAACTGAAAACTAACGGAATAGAGCAAAGAACTCAAATAAATGCATTTTCAAAACAAAGTGAGTCAGCGAAAACATTTTTTTTTTTTTTAAATAAAATTTAGTCACAGATATTGCATTCAAGCTTATGTGATCCAAGAAAAATATAGCAATTGCTTACTTTTTTTTTTAAATACAAATTGCCAGATTATAAAATAGAAAAGAAATCAATGTAACAATTATTTTAATTTTAAAATGCTTCAACTAAATTAGTTTTTTTTTATCGATTACAAAATAAATACTAGATCTATGTTTTTTGTTCAAAAAAACTTATCCCTTACAATAATCGAGTTAGCATAGCCTATGGTAACTCCGGCTCCACAGGTTGTACCCGTCGTTGGGACCAACTTTGGTGAGAGTGTTCGTATAGTCTATGAGAATACTGATTGTATATTATTTAGACTGAAAGAATCAAACGCAAGACATAATATATTAAAAAAACGTAAATGCAAGAAAAAACAAAACCCGGAGCTGTCAAAATCTGTGTAAGGCCAGCGCTGGACCCAACTTGTGGAACCGGCCTAATACGATTATAAACGTGTAAAAATTACGATGGATTATACAAATTACAAAAACTTGGATAAAAATTGTGCGTATATAATAATAATTAATATTACAAAGGCCTTTTTCATACAATCTAGCGGTACTACGGGTTTTTCTACTTAAAACAAATGCGTCTACTATCGTGGCATCTCTTTCGTAAATACAGTGCGAGATCGAGACGGCAGTACTGAGTTGTGCATCGCGCAAGAGCAGATCCAAGGAAATCATTTAGACTCAACTCCTTGCCCCTTTATCCACCAATTTAAATATCTATTTGTGTATAATATTTCGTAGCTAGAGTGCCCATTCAACGCTTAGTCTCAGTCCCTGTTATAAGCATCCTGTATTTTCTCTTTACAATTTGTGCAATTCGTGTTTTTTATTAATTACTTTACCTTGTTTCGCCGAAGAGTTCGCCGGCTTTATATTGTTGCAAAGAGTCCGACGGTTTTACACCGTTGCAAAGAGACCAACGGATTTACATCGTTGCAAAGAGTCAGACGGATTTACATCGTTGCAAAGAGACCGACTGATTTACATCGTGCAAAGAGTTCGCCCGCTTTACATATTTGCAAAGAGATCGACGGATATACATCATAACAAAGCGACCGACGGATTAACATTCGTGCAATATTCGGCCAGCATTTAATTATAACAAAAATGTATAAAAAATTCTCTCCTTGGATCCGCTCTCGTCCGCAAGTTCATAAATCGTAAAAATCCGTAAAGCTAAGCCATTTCCTTGTAAATGAAATTCTAAAATTTGTAAACGTTCCTTAGCAAAATATCGTTGTGTGTCTGTGTTTGGAATCAATTGTGGGCGTATCAAATTTTTTTAATGTCTTTTATCACTTATCAATAAGGTTGACGCTCAAAACAGCAATTATCGAATAATATAACATCACAGGCAGTATTTCTAAACACAAATCAATTGCTTTTAGTTATTTATGGACTATCCGATCACGGCCAGTTGGCAAAATTAGGCAGTTTATATAAAGTGCAAATAATCTTCCCCAGTAAGAGTTTGATGAATGTTAGAAGTGGGGTAGGCAGTGATTTTATGCGTGTATGTAGCGCCGCTTGTGGGACTCAAATCGGAACTACAGTCAGATGTTTTCCGCACAAATAAACATTTAGACCGGTTTTATCCATAATAATATAATCGTATCCAACTTTGGAGTGGCAAGAGATACAGTGGCGGGTTCTGTATCAAAACACAAAAGCACTGCCTGCCCATTTTTTTTTTAAATATATAAACTCGTATATTTAAGTAGTACTTTTCCAATCCGATCCGATCGAGTTTACCTATAAGAGTAAAAAACCGATTTTATATAGCTTGTGTTATGTTGTATCTACTATAAGAATTTAATAGCTTATTAAGTTAATTTTTTTGTAAAAGCTTAAAACAAATCTCAAATATCTCAAATATAATATCGTTTATGCGAAGGTTTCAGTCAAAACATGTTACTTTAATTGTGTATCAGTAATCCGGAAAACCGGATATCGGATATCGATTTATTTTACCGATACAAAAATCGGTGGCATACAAAAATGTAGTACTTTTTAGGCGATTGTAAAAAGGCAGGCACTCATACGACGGTTTCGTTCTGCTTATCGAACATGGCCCTTGTATACTTCGATATGACCTCATAAGTCGACTTTATTAGTTCACACCTCTCCTCTACCTCGAATTCCGTTGGAGCGACCTTGTACGTCGAGGATTTCGGCTTCCGGACATTGTTAGTACAGAAATCCCCATTAGGTAGATCGATGTTGTCCTCGATATTGTATATTGCGATGGGTTTCTTGTGCACCATTTCCAGGTCTTTCCTCTTCTTCTTCGCGGTGAAGAAACCGCAGTTAGCGTTAATGGACATGACGGCGTTTTGTACTGAGAAATCCAGCTGGTCGCTGGATTCGAGCTCATATCATACATCCAACTCCTCCAAGCCTTTGGAGAGCCTGTGGGAGTTAATCCTGCGGCGGTGGGAGCGCCGGACGGCATCCGCACGACGATAGGGCTCGCTTCGCAGCCCGTGCAGGATGTCCTCCAGGGCTCCGTTGTACACCTCGTCCTGGTGAAGGAGTTTCTTTTCGCCGACGGCCTGCGACTTCGTTTTTAGTTCGTTGATTACAGCCTCCTGGAATTTACGAGTCAAATTAGACATAATTTATACTTGTATTAGGTTCGAGAGTCTATCATTCAAGTTTCGTTCGTTTTTGACGACCTCCGTGGCCAGCGCGCGCGCCCTCGGATTATAAACTTGGAGGTCCTGGGTTCGATTCCCGGCTCGAGTCTGGTCTGGTGGGAGGCTTCGGCCGTGGCTAATTACCACCCTACCGACAAAGACGTGTCGCCAAGCGATTTAGCGTTCCGGCACGATGTCGCGTAGAAACCAATTAGGAGTGTGGGTTTCCCATACCCCTAACAGGTTAGCCCGCTACCATCTTAGACTGCAGCATCACTTATCATCAGGTGGGATTGCAGTCAAGGGCTAACTTGTAGTGGATAAAAAAAAAAGTTGTTTGTTGATCGCTCCATCTCCTGAATTGTTTATAGCGTAGTACGTAGGTGAAATAATCTACATTGAATACGGTAAAAACTTAAAGATTTTCATTAAAAGTATATTTGTTTTTTTTTTTATATAAATGTGACAAACAATTAATTTGTAATAAAAATAAAATAAATGTAAATTAGCGTTAGTTAAGCACTGGTGCGATATACACAAATGTCTAAACTAAATTAACACTTTATAAGTTTCTACTTTTATTCATTGATATCGCCGCTCTCATCATTCTAGATTGAAAATTTAGTTTAGTTTATATTTTACATTAGCGAAAATTATTTAAACCACAAATTTGAAATTAAATTTTACTAAATCTCCAACATTATATATTTTTAAAACTATTTTTCTTAAAAAATGATTTCTATAAAAAGTTTTTTTTACTCCACTAAAAGTTTGCCCTTAATTGCAATAAAATCAATAAGTATATAATCGTGTTAATTTAGCTTATTTAAACTACTTTAAGAAAATAGTTAAATGTAATATTAGATACGCAAAGAGTAGTTATTTAAATTTCCCTCTTTACTTTAATGACATCTACCCCCCATGCTCAAGACTTAGCAGCATCACTTATATAAAAAAGCTACTCGCAATTACACAAAATCGTACTACTTCTACTTATAATTTTGTGACTATCCCAGCAGATAACGGAGAAAAACAAATAAACCGTAGCAAAACATAGAAATAGTTTTGCAGTTTTTTGGCACACTTTAACTGAAAGCACATTTCAAAGTGTGATAAAACACTGCACAACTAACTGTCCGAAGGTAATGCTTTTATTTATTTGTAAGGTACTACACATACAGACTTCGAGCACTAGATAAAGGTGGACACTTTTTGGAACAAGGTACCTGTATGCGGATTGCGGTGGTAGAAACCTTATATGGAAAAACCTTTACCTTTACCTTTTTGCGGGGACCTCGTCTTCGCCGGCGAAGACGGTGTGTAGCGTATGATTGTGTGGTAGGTGGTACAAGTGTGTTGTCAGTAGTCATCTGATCGTCAGGGTCATGAAGGATATGTTTAGGTCTCCTCTTGCGAAGAGGAGCGCTTAGGTCGGGGGCGTAAAAAGAAGCCGCAACTACGAGAGGGTTGGGGTGTCGGATTGATTTCTCGAAATAGCTTTTCGAGAGTTTCTTAAAGTGCTGAGCGATAGTGTCAAGTTCTAGGTCTCTGTGTAGATCTACGTAACGCACGTACCAGGGACAGCGGTTGCCGTGCGTATGAAACGATTCTGAATCGTTTTCGCTCGCGTAAGACATGATTGGACGGATACAAGTTTTATATAATGTCACTTTGTGACGGAGAGGGAGCCTACTGCGTTTATTAATCAAGAAGTAGAGTCTGTTAAGAACAAAACGGGCTTTCTGACTGACTCTACGTAAGTGCGGCGAAAAGGACAGGCGACTGTCAAAGGTTACACCTAGATATTTGAAAGTGCGTTCCCATAGAATCACACGATTAAATAATTTAAGGTCCTTTTTGTGTCTGGGGTCAGGGCGGTTTAACCCGGTAAAAAGAAGCGCTTTGCTCTTTTCTGGGTTAGCCTATCCTCCATTGGCGGAACCAAGCGCCTAAAGCTTTACCCCTCCATGCGAGTTGTTTGGTTCTGCCCAGCGTCATTTTGATTCTATTGTCTTAACCGCCATACTTAATGACATAATGTGTTACTTTAATATAATTTGTCTGATGGTCAGAGAACAGCTGTCTGTGTATAAAGTTTTCAGTGGATAGCAACAAATGAGTGAGGAAAATGCTCCATAGTGTTGGAGCGTCGAGATTGATGGTGGCATTTTGATTGGTTTGGTAAATATAGGTTGCCGTAACCAGCCATTACAACCCCAACATTCTGTGATCGAGTCCCTTGTCGAAATAAGTGTCTACGTTTACATATGTTGCAAAATAATAGAAATACTTTTTTACAATTTCCTGGCCACTAAACTAGGTAAGCCCTTGTCTAAGGCTATATTATGAGAAGTCCAATGAAACAGGCATGTAAATAAATAGCAGACATAGATTCTAGGGAAAGTACTGAAAGACGCTTGAAGCATTAGGTTAAAAAAACACATGCCCTGTTAATTCCATGCATTGTGCAGCGTTGGGAGGGAAACAAAACATAGTATTTATATTATACATCATACATATTAATATATACAATAAGCTATATGTACGCATATGTATTATTAAATAAAAATTGGTGATATTTTCAGCCTTTCCTAAGGAATAAAAGATTACGATTATTGATTCGGCAATTTAAGTGTTGTCATCTTTGTAATAGCTTATTAATAAGTTTATTCTTGTGCTAGGGGCAAACAACATGTGATGACATGCGACGATGCCACGTGGTTTGTAAATAAGCCTTTATTTGTAAACACCGTTCCGAGTATCGATCGTTTCTCGCCATGCTCATTGACATTTACTATGTTTCCTTTGTCGATATTAGTCACTTTGCAACATGTTTCCATTAATTAATTATAATTTATTTATTCGGTGTATGGAGCGTAATGATCTTAATGTGTATTGGTATCGCATGGTGTGCCAAAGGGTTGTATTCTTGGGCCACTATTGTATTTAATTCATATCAATGACCAACTTATAGTAAGGAACAATCAAATTGATACATAGTATAATACATAAAGACATCTGTTTTTTGAGGCTTGCATTCATGTAGAACACAATTTAGATGAAACACAATCAACTAAAGTATATATCACAATACGAATAAAATAGTTAAAATCTACCAGTTAAACAAATAAATTCAATTAAATACTCAGTCACTGCTTCACTTGATAATAACTATATTCAATAATAAAAAATATAGAAATATTAATTGTTTTAAACAACGCTATACACCGATATAAACAATTATAAGCCCTCTTGTTAAGAAACCCGGTTAGTACACACGCACACAGTAACATAGGCCCCCATTTCTTAACAACTTCCAACGACTTACTCCTAGGCGTGTTAGGCCGTGACACAGCACCGGGCCGAGACCTAGCCAGGCTAAGTCTAGGCTAGGTCCGGGCTGTGCCTCAACTGAGACAAGTGTTGCTGCAATAGGCCTGCGCTGACGGCCGCGTAGTTAAACCTCTGTGAGAATTGAGTACGGTGTTACCATCACCTCTGGTTTTTTTTTTATTAACGACTAACATGGCAACTTTATTTTAGTCAGCAGAATTGCAGAAATATTAAGATTGATATATATAAAAAACTAAAGTGTATATATATAATAAAGGAGAATTATTTTTTAAGTAATATAAACTTACTTGGAAGAGTATAGACAAAATACTCAAAATAGACATTAATATATAACTAGGTAGCTTCTGTAAACAATTATATATTGCCATATTATTCATTGCAAAAAACACTATGAATACTGTAAATCCGACACCAAATATGTTAATATATACCTAAAAAAATCACAAAAATATTGTATTTATGAACTACCTTCATAATTATTACTGTTACGATGTATCTAAATTATGGGAAACTAAATACTTTTTATAATTCAGATTTGAAAATGTTTAACCAAAGACAATTACGTAATGAATGTGTTCCAATGAATTTATTATTTATATATTCATTAGAACATAATCTGATAGGTTTAGAAAGGTTGATCCCTAAGAAGGGGGAAAAAATAAGTATTTAGTCTCAAAACAATATTAGATCAAATGAATTAAAAAAATATACATTAGTAGAAAATGGTAATACACCCCAGCGATACTTAAAGCTATTAATTTTCGATTATCTTTAAATACATATTAGATTAGTTCTAACTGTAGGTTCCCAGTATATCTAATAACAAAAAGAACGGTTGAGTTTAATTACCAATTTGTTTCGTCAAGCGATAATTTTGAGCTGAAATTAAAACAAAAAAATCGGAAATAAGCTGAATGTATTGCTGGGAACTTTAAATTAAATAGAGCCGAGAGTAACTTTTACAGTATACATTTCACGGAAAACCCGCCGATGGAATCGACTTTAGACTGCACTCTGGAGTCAGTTTGCACTCCTTAAATTCATCAAAAGTGTATGTATTCATTAAGTAATAAATGGCAAAAAAAAATGCTACTAATTGTTAGTCCCAATGTTAATATTGACATTTAAATGTATTCGACGAGTTTTCATACAAAAAGTTACACTCAAGGAGGCCTTAGCACCAAACTTTAACAACACTTTAAAAGTAATACAGCGAAAAATTTAAAAATCTACGAATAAAAAAAACTACCCCAGTACCCCTGGTGGCCTGTAGCCGTCATCTCCGTCACCTTTCGTATCCGATAGTGGACATAACTACATTTTCGGGGCCTGTCGCAATTTCTCGATTAACTATATCTGATGTAAAAATATTGAGATCACATCTCCCAAGTTATATAAGTTATCGGGCGGACCTCGGAAAAGAAGAAAGAAGTATAAATTCTGCCAATTGGCATGATCGCAATCAACTGATTATAAAGTTTGGTGCTACGGTGGCAGATCGCAAAATCAATGTAATGCAACTAATATCTACTACAAAACGCATGACTCCATTCACCACTGAAGCGTTATATAGAGCCATTTTTAAGCGCAAAGTTATTGTGTAAAAATGTATTACCTACGTACTAGGTCCAGATTCTCTATGGAATTAAAACTTAAATTCGATTCGAATAAATCATATAATATTTAAGAGGGTGCCACTATTAGAATGTAATAGAAGATCACGGCCGTAGACTGATTACGTCCAATAAAATTTACGTGTAATGTCCACGTGGTTAGCAATAATTTCGCAGTAAAAAATTTCAATCAGACTGGTTGCTTGTCTTTGAATACACAAATGTACTCTACTCTACTTTCATAATCTTACTCCAGTATGATTTTACAAATCCTGCCTAATTTTAAGCATGTTTACAGATTTCGCTTATATTCGTTACGAATAAGCTTAATTTCGCTTGACATACAAATACGATTAGTTTTATGAAATTGAATAATAACCAACTATACCAATATTTGTGATAAAAAGCAGTGCCATCTCTCGTGCAAATTGTCTTATGGGCCTATGAGTAATAAATTGAATTGCTTGCTTTCTTCACAACCAATTTGGTCGAAATTTTGAATAGAGATAGATTACAACCCTGAATTATCACATTGCTACTTTTTATTCCGGTAAAATTCATGGTTCCTGCGCAATTGTGTCAAAAACTGAATTGACGTTGTCGAAAGTAACTATAGATTTAATTTGCTAAAGCAAACTTCCTCCAATTTAGATATATATACAAAAAACTTAAACGAGAACAATGATACGTTACACAATCTTCAATAGCAACCTATAATCAACTGGTCACTTAAAAAAATCTAAAAACTTTAAGGATTTAAGTAAGGAATGAAGGCGCGGGTTAATTGTACCTGTTGTTTCTTCTGGCTCAACTTGGCTTTATTTGGGTCGAGGTTGTCGGCGTGAGCGGCCGCCTCCAGTCTTCGCCTCTGTTCGTTCTCCATATCCGCTTGCTGTAAATACGATTCAACTTTATTTGATAACTGGGACCGACGAAAAGGTCAAGAAGTAAAGTTTCTAAACTATCGCATGAAGGGTGATATTAAGCTGTTACTTGAAGAGTTCTATTATCTATCTCCGATTTCTCTTTTTAATGAGAGAAAAAAAAACACATTTTTACATTTCGGAATTGATTTAATGATTTTTTGCTTATCATAATATCGTCTCTTCAAAAGATGGTAGGAATGATTGGACTTACCTTGAATGCCCTTGTAAATCTTACAAGTAGCGAGAAGAAAGCGTTAGCATCACAACTGCGAGGTGCCTCGCCGAAATACTCCACACACGATGCGAAAGAGTCCTGCATCCAAAACGAATAAACATTACAAGTGATCTTCTGGGCAAGAAAAAATGCCCTAGCTGGGCATTTTTTCTTGCCCCAAGTAAAACGTCAGGTTTTCGCTTGCCCTTTTTCCAATTCAAGGCAAATTTCCTGGGTGCAAAATCTACGCCAGTAGGATTAAGATGCGCGCCATGACATAAATAGGTCTGCCCATTTCCTCGTATTATCCAACATCACTAAATAGTGTATCAGTTAATAAAGTGCAGTTAGAATGGTAGTTCAGATGGCAGATTGAAGCTAGGACAATGTCGTGACGTCATAACCAGCAAGCTTTCTTGGGGGAGAGAATGAGTGAAGAGGTTAATACATTTTCACGCAAGAGTTTAATCATTTATTCATAAAAACACATTTCGTGAACACACAACTAAGTATAGTATCACAGATCTAAAAAAAAAGGGTCGAAAATATTTTTCTAGCGCATAAAACTACCTTTGTGGTTATGGATGTACGCGTCAGGTTCATCAATATGATCAACTGAGTTCAGTTGCCTAATCAATATGAAGGGAAGTTTCACTTTTATCATGTGTACAGTACTGAAGGCCCAATATGTTTTAAATTTAGCGTGACTCACCTGCGCGTGCTTGGTCTCTGCGCGCAGTCGGCGCAGTTTGTCCACGGCGTTGGCGACGAAGTCCCGTAGCACGTGCGCCGCGCCGCGGGCCTCCGCCTCGCGCCGCGCCGCCTCCATGCCGCGCTCCAGCTCGCACACGTCCGCCACCACGTTCTCCAAGGACACTGTCGTAAACAAAACACCATCACCTCTACAGTCCCTTTTTCTCTAACCACATGTATGCTAGCTAACCTGTTAGGAGTGTGGCAGTTTATTCAACCAATTTTTTTATTTAATTAGAACGGACAGTATCCAATAACACATAATTAAATTCACTGATAACACACAATAACATTATAGCAGAAACGAAGTATAAACAAAACAAATATACACTTAATAAAAACAGACAGAGACAAAAAACAAAAAAATAAAAAATACTTAAGATGCAAAACTGCAAGCATTGGCTTACTATTGTGTTCCATTGGCCTGCAAATACCCCGTAGCGGTTTCTACGAGACATTGTACCCGCTAAATCGTTTCGGAGCACACCAAAACATACAAGAATAAATCCAGAAATTTTACAGGCCACAGATTTACGTATATAATTTTTTTAAGATCGTTGATACTATGTTCTTTAAATCACGAGGGTTCTGGCAAACAGCAATGCAAGCTCCTAGACAATTAATCGCGAGACTTTTTTAAACACTTATACAATAAAAATGGCGAATCAATATTATTTTATCTCACCTTGAGCAGCCTTGTCAATGTACATAAGTTCTGTATCGAAGTTCAACAGCTCCGGGAAGTTCTGCCGAATCGTCGCGACAATATAATGCAGCAACGACACCCTTTTATCCGTCGACTTCGTATCCATCAACGTGTCCAGAGACTGCAGTTTGAAACCATAAGCGGGACCTCTTTTGCTGCTATTCAAGTAATTGCCAAACGCTAGAATAATTTCTAGAACATTCCTCAACTTGTGTGACGATTTCACAGATGAGGATCCTGATATGATCGCGTGGATTTGAGGAGTTATTAAGTGTATATTATCGTAAAAGTTGCCCATGTAACTCATTATGGATAGCTTCGCGGATATTCGTTCCACTTTGGCCAGTTGCATGAGGAATTTGTCTTCTTCCGTTAGTTGGTTGACGTTTTTCTTCTCTGCCACGTATTCTTTGTAGGCTTTCTGTTCTGCCTCCGTGGGAACCATTCTTTGGAGGATTTCAACGCTTTCGAGAGGCAACTGTTTTAGGTCTAGCGTGTGTATGGCTGTGATTACTTTTTCAACTGGTGTGTCGAGTTTTCTTCTTGAAATGGCTGTAAAAATAGAATAATATTTTTAATTTATTACATACGGGTATGTTTAAATTCTACTAGTGCTATAAAATGTGGAATTCAGGTCCGAGGTGTCGAAAATATTTTTATAATTTCCTACATAAAAACATTGGCATTTTGTTGTTTTGTTGGAGGTCTTGAAACTCTAAACATGTACTTTATTATGAACTTATTATTATTTATTATTATCAGCCCGTACTGTCCCAATGTTGAGCAAAGACCTCCCTTTCTTCCTTCCATTTGTCTCTATCTAAAGATATTTGGGACCAAGCCGACAGATAGGCATCGGATTCGTCACGCCAACGACGCCTCGGTCTGCCTCCACGTCTTTTTGTTTTTTGTGGCACCCAATGTGTGCGGCCTTTGCCCAAAGTTCGTCGGACATGCGCATAACATGCCCAGCCCAGTCCCATTTCATTTTGGCAGCTTTATCTCCCACATCCGTTATATGAGTCTTGGAGCGAAGTATACTGTTTTTAATTAAACTAAAAAATACTCACCAATATTTCTTAACCGTGCATGTTCCAACAATGAAACAGTGTCGGGCCTGCGGAATCTCTTGCTTGGGAATGACGCTAATGTGTCGTCCGGAACGTGCGCCACCCCTCCCCCCGCGCCGCCTATACGGAACTTCTCTTCGAACTCCGCAAAGTTGATGCGTCTTCGAGGCCGCTCCTCGTCCAGCTCGTTGAATATCGTACCGCGCACCTTGTATGAAATTATTGTATTCAAGGTCAAGTCAGTTAATAGCATTATATATAATATGCAAACTATATGTATAGATTTTTTGTACTTATTGGATCACTTGGATGGTTTTTAGCTATGGTTGGATATTGTCGAGATCCATATATTTCTACTTGCGGGGTCTATGGCAAGTTATCGTCAGCGTACCGAGGATACTGGTATACTTTAAAAACTAACTAACTAAAAACTCACTAGCTGTAGTAAGAATAGGGTAGACAGAACTTTAAATGGCTCCATTAATAAGATCTGCACAGCAGGGTTATTAAAAGAAAAATTAGCTATTGGTGTAAGCGTAAAAGTATTTAATATGTAACAAAGTATAAAAGTTCTCAAAGGCGTGTGAAGTCTGCCAATCCGCACATGGCCAGCGTGGTGGACTATGGCCAAACCCTTCTCATATTGAGAGGAGACCCGTGCTGTGTAGTGAGCCGGTAATGGGTTGATCATGATGAACAAAGTATAACGCAGGTCGAAGCTGTGATAGCCTAGTGGTTAGGACCTTCGCTTTCATCAGAGGTCGGGCGTTCGAACCCCAGCACGCACCTCTAACTTTTCGTTAGTGAGTTTTTAAGCCATTAAAATATCACTTGCTGTGAAGGAAAACATTGTGAGGAAACCTCCATGCCTGAGATGCCTCCATAATGTTCTCAATACCAAAACAAAACTAAACCCTTCTCATATTGAGTGGAGACCCATGCTCTGACCTGGCGATGGATTGATCATGATGACACGCACGTCAATCACGTATGAGCTTACCTGATTCGGTTTGAGCGCGATCCAGTTCAGCGTGGGCAACTTGTATTTGGTGTCGACCTTCCTCTTTATGGTCATTGCGTCTGTATGCTGCGGTGGCAGCATTAGTCCGGGAGCGGGTGGCGCCGGGGGTGCGGGCGGTGGTGGTGCCAGCGACGGTGGGGGAGGGGGTGGCGGGGGCAGCGGCGCCGGGGGAGGCGGCGGGGGGAGCAGGGTGGCGGGCGGAGGCGCCGGCGGGGTGGGGAGGGTGTGCGAGTGTACGTCGCCGTTGGTGAGCGGACTAGGTGGGGACACGTGCCCGTTGACCGTGCCGTTGCAAAGCGCGTGTGTAGATATAGCACCCACTGGAAACAACATTATTATTTGAAGACTTGTAATTCTAAATACTAAAAACGATGGTCCTAATTGCTCTACACAAATCTTAACTAAGTTAACTTTTTTTTTGTCCACTAAAAGTTAGCCCTTGACGGCAATCTCACCTGATTGTAAGTAATGATGCAGTCTAGGATGGTAGCGGGCTAACCTGTCAGGGGTATGGTAAACCCATACTCCTAATTGATTTCTACGTGAAATCATGCCGGAACGCTAAATCTCTAAAGTCTTTGTCGGTAGGGTGGTAACCAGCCACGGCCGAAGCCTCCCACCAGACCAGATTCGAGCTAGGAATCGAACTTAACAGGTCTAAAAGTATTGCTATCTTTTTGACAATCTCCTGGAAAATGTTTTTTTTTCGAGCTGACTTTATTTTTTATGTAAATTTTGATTAAAACATAAAAGTGTACTCACTCGAAGCACCTCGGGGTAGGGATTTGGTGAGCGATTCCAGTTCCTGAACTTTGGACTCCAGCATCGACTGGCGATTTCTGGAGTCCTGTTGCGCCCGTCTGAGAGTTGAAACCTGAAAAAGTGCTTACTTATTACAGTCATATTCTTTATATTAATATTCCACAGCTGGACACAGGCCACCTCTTCCAAACTATATTTACCTCTTCAACGACTTGTCTCCTCGCTTCAGCCAGCTGGTCTCTTTCGTGTCGTATTTGTGCAAGTTCAGCTTCCAGCGTTGCCTGCTTCGCTATGGCTTCTCGCTCTAACGCCGCGAGACGTTCGTGTGCCTGATGTCAAAATATACACAAATGTTATATAATGTTTAAATTTCTGACTATGAGATAACAACTTATACCGGGTCCAGATATGGACCAATTGCTCGATCAGATTTTCGTATCATGCTTCTCGAAAAATGTATTTTAGTTATCTTTCGGTTAAGAACATTTGGAATTACTCATCGTTAAACCGGTGGCATTATGTTGGGAAATGCTAAACTAATATGGAATGTATTGACATAATATTTTTTTTTATACACTATATGTTAGTCCTGAACGGCAATTTCACGTGATGGTAAATGATGATGCAGTCTAAATTAAAGAAGACCATAGAATAGAACTGCTTTATGAGACAAAAGCTCTTTCACATATTTCGAGAAACATGGAATATTATTTCATATATTTCGAGAAACAACATTATAAATAGATGACCTTGGGGCGACATCAGCGTTTCAGTTCAGATTCCTATTTATAAAGAAGAAGAAGTGGTAACTGGTAGTTGTGGTGATTTGGAAGCAGGGCAAAAGAAGTGTTTGTGAAAAATCTATCTTTACTGTTTTAAATGAATAACAATATTAAATTAAATGCAAAAGATCCATAATAAAGTCTTGACGACCTCCGTGGCGCAGCGCGCGCGCTGTTGCATTTTAAAGTCGGAGGTCCTAGGTTCGATTCCCGGCTCGAGTCTGGTCTGGTGGGAGGGAGGCTTCGGCCGTGGTTAGTTACCACCCTACCGACAAAGACGTGTCGCCAAGCGAATTAGCGTTCCGGCACGATGTCGTGTAGAAACCAATTAGGAGTATGGGTTTACCATACCCTAACAGGTTAGTCCGCTACCATCTTAGACCGCATCATCACTTACCATCAGGTGAGATGCCGTCAAGGGCTAACTTGTGGTGTATAAAAAAAAAAAATGCAAAAGATCCATAATAAAGTTCATCCATAGTAAAATTCTCCAAAAGTATTTTAAACAACTCTATAATATTTGGGAGACAAATACATACATGGCCCAATTCATCTTCCAAGTCGTTGACTTTCTCGAGCGCCGCGGTCTTAGTCTCGCTGTCCTCCATGAGTGCAGCCACGTCGAACACGTTGTCCAGGTACGCTGAGATTTGAACCTGTTACACAAATACTGATATTCAAATTCCATTAATCGTGATCAACCCATTACCGGCTCACTACAGAGCACGAGTCTCCTCTCAATATGAGAAGGGTTTGGCCATAGTCCACCACGCTGGCCATGTGCGCATTGGCAGACTTCACACGCCTTTGAGAACATTATGGAGAACTCTCTGGCGTGCAGGTTTCCTCACGATGTTTTCCTTCACCGTTGGAGCAAGTGATATTTTAATTTTTTTAAACGCACATTACTCCGAAAAGTTAGAGGTGCGTGCCGGGATTCAAACCGCCGACCTCTGATTAGGAGGCTGGCGCCTTAACTACTAGGCTATCACCGCTACAATAATATATACCGCTATAATAATATACAATAATATAAAATAATAAATTTACCTTGAGCTAATACCAGGTTGATGATAATAAGAACTTCAATGCTCAAAATAACCAAAATTAAAATTTCTGGCGATATTTAACACGATTTAAATTTGACTATGTGCGATGGTGATAAAAACTCTCCCGGCTAAGTCTGGTCTTCTTATTTGACCTTAACCTTCCGCGCAAGTCAAAGTAAGCTCTACTTTGACGTTGCTCCGTTTGTTACAATAAACAGCAAGTATAATTTGCTATATTCCGCCGACGTGCGTAGAGGTTCTAGTGGAAGATTTTGTGTGGTTTTATATTATACAAATCTCCCGGTTGTCGGCGGAATATAGCAAATTATACTTGCTGTTTATTGTTTATCATGGACTTCCGCAAAGTAACGCCTGCTTCTATTCATTATCCGTTTGTAACAGTTAAAACGAGACAGATTTATGTCGGACACATAGCGTTGTCTCGCTTTACCTGTGTCTTAAGCAAACTAGCATATAATATCAGTGTGTACCTGCAAATCTTCGCTCTCGCAATGCCTCAACCTTTCCAAGTAGTCGTCTAACTTGAGCGCCGTGAACTCGTACTGCAGATGCACCCTGAAGTTCATGTCCTCCACCGAATGCACTATAATATTCACGAATTGCATGCACGCCACCTGTGAAACAATATTTCTGACATCAGAAGTGGGATAATGACAATTGTCGTGGTGATACAACCTCTACTTACTCGTTATTAAAACGTATATTGCCGCAGTGTGTTTGTCAATCGCTAGCAGGTATTTCTTTCACCATGATTTTTGGCTAAGAGGTAGTGTGCGGCCTGATGCCGGCTGTTTCTACTCTGCATCGTACCTGAACGCTAAATCGCTTGGCGGTATGACTTTGCTTGTAGTATTCTATTAGTAACCCATATTTACATGACCAAATGGATTGTTTCTGGCATTGCTGTTAAAATTATTCTAGCTTTCTATCACGATGACGCGTATCCACAAATTCGGAGCATGGACTATGGATTTACCATCTTCGACTGCATCATCACATCAACCAACGTGTGAGATTGCCGTCAAAAGCTAACTTCTAGTGGAATAAGGGAATAACTCACCATAAATTCAATATGGAAACTATCGTAATTCATGAAGTACTCCATGAGGGTGTGAAACCTCCTCGGCTCGCCGACCACTTCCTTGAAGTTGTCGAACGCCGAGAGTATGATCTGGTGGCCGCCCTTCACCAGGCAGATGGCCGCCAGGAGTTCCAACACAAGCGCCTTGGTGCGCAGGGAATGGTGTACCAGGGACAGAGCTATGCTGTTTATAGCCTCCCTGTGCTGTATCACCATGTTGAAACCGTACTGAAAAAAAAATAATACGTTGTCAGGTGGATAATCTAACAAGGACTTATGACATTTAAATTATCACGCAGATGTTAGATTTTTTCCTACTTACTTGACACTTGTCGTCATATTTTGGACAATTCACACAATATCTTTATAAATTGTAACCTATGTGTTATTCTGATGTATAAGCTATATTATTGTGAAGTTTAATAAAAATCCATTCAGTAATTTATACGCGAAATAGTACCCAATCCATCCATACATATTTACAAACTTTCGCGTTCATAATATTAGTGGGATAAAGGCAAAGGGGAGGCTGAATACAAAAGGGGGTATTTGTGGTTGAGCTGGAGTTGTGAGTTTAGTGGGCTGGCTAAGGCTGGTGCAGCCTCACCTTGTTGTTCATGATGGCGCGCATGCACATGATGCACACGTGGATGTCGTCGGTGGAGGCGCCCATGTTGAGGCGAGCGGCGTGGCGCGTGCGGCGGCGCGCGGCGGCCGGGCTGCCCGCCGTGTCCCCGTCCGAGTCGGCGGAACGAGCGCGCCGCCGCCACGTGGCGCTGAGGGTCCCGCTGATCTCCGTCGGCGCGCTGCAGTCCGACGTTGTGGTGTTCACTGCCCACACATATAGCTCCACTTAATTTTTTTTAACACAACCTTCACAGAAATTTCTTCCACCGATCTTTCTTCCAATCTTCTTCCAGGTTAACTACAAGTTACACCTAGACTTAATGTTTACTTAAATGGTAGGTAGTTATTTTAGTCTAACAACTAGCGAACCGCAGTTTGTTAGAAAAATAACGAAATATGTAAAATTCAGTTAGATATAGAATTATTAATCCAAGATAATAATATTCCGTACAATTTTAAAACATCCTATAGCGGACAAATATGATATAAACACATGATATAGATACCTGTATGTCAAATGACACTGTATATATATACAGTGATATATACTAGTATATATATATATACCCACAAATATCAATCAATCATAAACTTTATTCATATCCTTAAAGGATAAGGCACTTTTAAGGCGTCAATAACTTACACATTAGTGAACTCAATACTGTCAAAGTATATAGTAATCGTCATCAAGTAATGGTGATAACTATGTTCGTAAACTTTAAATTAAAGTTATGAGGTCTCAAACCATCCTCGCCTAAGAAGCCCAAAACAAACTTAGCCGGGTATTCTTTTTGATATCAAATGATCTTCCGGAATGACCTTGGTTTCATAGCATTCAAGTTTTTAGTGCTTGTTCAGACACGGCGGGAATCGCGCGATTATGGAATCGCGTGGAAATCGCGCGGGTCTTATTTATATGAGTTGTAAAGTAATCGTTCAGACATGACAGCGCGGTTAATCAAACCGCGCGGTTACCGCAACCCAACCGCCAGAAAATACAATCGCGCTGTTCCCGCGCGTTTCTATTACTATGGAGTCTTTACTTCGCGTTCAGTTGCGTTGCGGGTACCGCGCGGTTAGCACGTCACAGCTCGTGAGTTAGCCATGGATCGTTTCGACACTGAACTATTTATTGATGAAGTGGAGAAGAGACCTGCAATATCAATTAGTTCATCAAAAGATTTTAATGACATTCTCAAATAGTCAAATTTTTTTATTGTACATTCTTAAATTGGGATATAACGTTACAAACTGACCATGTACTAGTCGGTCACTTAATATTGGATGCACCCAATACTGCCTTTTTCTTTTCTTTTTTTTAAAGAGTAACCACAGTAAACACACTTCTTCGTCGACCTCCATTTTCAAACTGACGTTATACCCGCACGAAAATCGCATAATAACCGCCGGTGTCTGAATAGCATCACAATTTTGTGAGTTCAAACCGCGCGATTCGTAAACGCGCGATTCCCGCATGTCTGAACAAGCGCTAACTCTTCCACTTGCGTCCGCAAGGTTAATAAAAGTTATACTTTGCTACTTATGTACGGACTTAAAGCTAAATCGATTTTTTTAAAGTATAGCTTGAAGATAGCATCAGCCCACGAGAATCAACAGTTTAAAAAAAAAACAAGTTTAGCATAAAGCTCACCCTGGTTGATAGCGTCCGAGGAGTGACTCCTGGCCAGCGCGATCCGCTGCTCGTGCCTCATCATACTCAACCTGAAGCTCAGGTAGTCGATCAGCACGTCGAGCCCCTGGTTCTGCTCGTTTAGGAACTCCCTTACCCATCTGATGACAGAGAAAGATAATTAGCTTAAGACAACACTATTTAAAGCACGCCTCACCTGACCGCTCGTTCTTTTGGGTTGCAGCATCATCATCATATACGTTTATTGTACACCATAGAACAAAATTCAAAAATGCAAATACATTAGGGCGGTTAGACATGGCCGGTCTCTTTCAGGCAACCAACCTAAGGCACTATACGAAAGCTACCTTATAAAAACAATTTCGAGACATTTTGTTCCTCGAATCTGTTTTACTTACCACATTGTCAATGCGCTTGATTAGTTTTTATGCTTGGTCAATAGCTCAATTGTCATTTTTATTTATTCATTCCAGTTAGCCCTTGACTGCAATCTCACCTGGTAGTAAGTGATGATGCAATCTAACTTCCATAGTTATAGCCCATACTCGTATTTGCTTTAACGACCTCATGCTGGAACGCTAAATCGCTTGGCGACACATCTTTGGCGGTAGGGTGGTAACTAGCCACGGCCGGAGCCTCCCAGCATACTAGACTGGTGGTCGTCAAAATATTTATCGTTCGTAATGATATACTCACTCTATGTGATTGGTCCGTAATGATATTTCTAAATCCCTAAGAACTTGCGTTGAAGTGGAGTCTCCGACCATTTTTCTTTTCTGTAAAAGAGGAAATAGTTTGTGAGTGTGTGATATGGATATTGGATTTCATATTGGATATTTGTTTACTACAATTGTTTTTGTCCAATTCTAAGATATAAATAATTGATTACCCCTTACAGAAGAGGAATCTAATGCAAATGTAACGTTATTTTCTCTGAAGGTTTAAGATTAATGTATTGAAGTTTATTTTTTGGTATACTTTCCTATGTATTTATTTATTTATTTATCAAAAGCATAATTACATTTTTAAGTGTGAAGCCCTGTCTCCTGTGATAGTTTAAACTGTGTTACAGGAGACAGTGTCTTCCCGATATCTATTAGTACAATAACATGCTATTGACAAAAATAAATTTACACAACCAAAATTAAACAAAGAAAACTAAAGTTAAATTAAACAATTATTAATAATTAAAACATAAAATTTGAATGATAGTACAATCAGCCTAAAAGACATTGTTTCAAAACACACCAGTTAAAAATTTTAGATCTGCGATCTGATGCGACCTTAATTGGTAACACAATTCGCAAAAAGCCTCACATTCGAGGCCATATACATATACCCTTTCGTTGGAGCGTCAGCGTTGAACACGAGAATACCCCTTAAGTAGATAAATAGCATTGCTGTCACTGTAGCTTTCAACATAGCGGTTTTATTAAATTACTTGGTCTCAACGGTATACGCAAATCGTGCGGATAAATCACCACTGCCCTTAGTATGAAATTAACACGTTACCAATAGTCGTTTTCGAAAAAAGGTAGTAAACACACTGTCTTAATCCTGTCATCGTGATCAACCCATTACCGGCTCACTACAGAGCACGGGTCTCCTCTCAATATGAGAAGGGTTTGGCCATAGTCCACCACGCTGGCCATGTGAGGATTGGCAGACTTCACACGCCTTTGAGAACATCTCAGGCGTGCCGGTTTCCTCACGATGTTTTCATTCACCGTTGAAGCCAGTATAATGCACCAGTATCAGACAAATATGTTATTATTGACAAACGGTTTTATTTATTTTGTTTCAAAAAATGCACAATTGTTATGTTAAATTAATGTCCAGCCAAACTGATTAACAGTTTTTTGGCAAGTTAGCGGTCTTATTCATAACATTAAAACAAAGTAGGCAATTACTTCCTTTTCACTTCGAGCCCCGTGGCATTTTCAGGAGTTTTTTGTTGACGCATAATCCTTGGTAATAGCTAAACGCGCAATTGAGCGTTGTAATCCAAAGCGATGCATGCCACTTGACGTTGGTCTCAACCATTCACGAAGTTGGCATTAACCATTGCGAATCGAAGAATCTCATACTAGGAGCATATGAATCTAAAGAGCACATCGGACCAGTTTCCATTGAATTCGGCGACGATCACGACTCTACCATATCCACTGTGAATAGTTTTGTTTAGACATTATGGTTATAACGAGCGCTAGATTGCTCCAAGTCCTTATACAGTCATGCGCTCCTTTCATATGCTCTCGTGAACAACGCCCACCACGTTTTGCGAATGGTGCAATTAAGGAGTGATTACCTTAAATAAGTATAGCATATGATGCAACACGCTTTGGGTCAAGCAATGCTCCAAATGATTCCTTAACGTATCTATGTCCTATGCTTATTTTCCAATTTTCCATTCCAATAGTACATGATAACACCTCGGTACCTATCATGTCACCAACATCATCTTTTTTTCTTAGTCTTTAATCTTTAGTATTATTTACTGAAAGTTAGTCAGTTAGCTGTGATAGCCTAGTGGTTAGGACGTCAGCCTCCTAATCAGAGGTCGGGGGTTCGAACCCGGGCACGCACCAATAACTTTTCGAAGTTATGTGCGTTTTTAAGCAATTAGAATATGACTTGCTTCAACGGTGAAGGAAAACATCGTGAGGAAATCTGCACGCCCGAGAGTTTCCCATAATGTTCTCAAAGGCGTGTGAAGTCTGCCAATCCGCACATGACCAGCGTGGTGGACTATGGCCAAACCCTTCTCATATTGAGAGGAGACCCGTGCTCTGTAGTGAGCCGAGAATGGGTTGATTATGATGACTGGTAGTTTGTTAAATTCTAAACGTGTCATCGCAACTGAATTGCTTTACTAATGTCTAACTTTGCAAATACCCTCATTTTAGAACAGATTTCAGGTGAAAGAATTTGTGTATAATATTACTATAAATAACATTTCGAAATTGTTGGGCGCAGGACTTCCATCGCTGGACAAATTGCAATAGCAACCAGCGACGGACGAGTTTACGCTGCTTAAAAGAGGCCTATGTATGTTGGCTGAAGATGATGATTATGAATAGCAATCTCAGCTTACACACGTAAGTATCCCGGAACTACTCCAGCTTTTTATTCAGTATTTTATTTTTGGTATAACTTTCATATTCAAATTCAAAATAATCTTTATTCACGTAGTCCTTAAAAAGGCACTTTTGACGCGTCAATAATTTACATAGTAGTTATTTCATGGTGATAACTATATTCGTAAACTTAAAACTAAAGCTATGAGGGTTCCAAACGCGCCCCAGTCTAAGAAGAAGCCCACAACAAACTTAGCCGGTTCGGCTACTGAACTACTAGATATACTAACTATCTTACAGTTTGTATTAATTCTCCAATGGAACCTTCAGGTTCACCCGCACTTACCCACACAAGACAGAACTAAACGCGTATTGTGTGGTACATCCAAACTAATCAATACTAATATAATCTGTCTTCCAAGAATTATGTACTTCAACGTATAAATGTCCCCGCGATGACTCACGATTGAGTGTAATCGATGTTATTGAAGATTCTCCGTGAGAATGTTCACCGCGTCATGTCCATTGTCCCCGATTGTAGACATGGCTACTTAGTACTTACAGATGGATTAAATTAAACGGTATTAAGTGTTAATACAAAGCGATTAGTGGGTATTACTGAGGATTAGCGGCGTTGATATTGATTTCGGAATGTGTTCAGCCAGCCACCAGTATTTTTTTTTTATCTACTACATGATGCAGTCTAAGATGGTAGCGGGCTAACCTTTTAGGTGTATGGTAAACCCATATCCTAATTGGTTTCTACGCGACATCGTATCGGAACGCTAAATCGCTTGGCGATACGTCTTTGTCGGTAGGGTGGTAAACCGGGACCTCCAACTTTTTATAATGCGACAGCGCACGCACTGCGCCACGGAGGTCGTCAAATAAAAGTTTTTTAATTCAGCTACAAGGTAGGATTACTGGAGTCTAGTCTCACCTTATTGTAAATATTAATCTTATCTAATGTAGAAGAAGGCAAGATAGGGTAATGGCAGTACTGTTAAGCCCATACGTTTAATCAAAACGAAATCGTACCGGAACGCTAACACGCTTGGCCGCATTTCGTCTTCGGTATATTGGTAATTAGCCACGACCGAAGCCTCCAGAAAAGATCAATTGGCCGTGCCGAGTAAGCTCTCATTTATGCGATCACAGTGATTTTATCGTCAAAAAAGATGTTTATCTAAGCCTTTAGCGGGAAGGTGAGAAATAATGCTTTACTGACGGTATTGGTAGTGTCTCCAAAAGACCGCCTGATAATGAAATAAAAACAAATTATGACTAAAAGGCGGAAAAACAGTGAAAAGGCACAATTAAGATACTCCGTTTATTTTATTTCAGTCGTTTCCGATACAGTGAATAGATAAATAAAGTCATATGATAGAGTTCCTTACTTTTGAAACAGAGGTTTTAACGCAACTTGCGGTAGAAGTTAACGTGCAGATATGGCCACGTTAGGTTCCGTCCGGCGTAATTCGGATATCATCGTCGTTTTCGTTTATTACTCGTTTTTTGGTTCTTTTCCGATGGTCAGATTGAAAGTACAGATTTTCGTTCCTGACCAATGCGAATGATGGCAGCGAGCGCTAACTCGATGGAGTCACGACACTTGTACCCCGTGGCCTAAAACTATCGCAGTTCGAAGGAAATTTCATGAAAAATTTGCTAGTCTATTTTAATTAAATCGACTTTAATCAGTTCTCACAACTGGGCTTAATAGTAATCAAACACTAATTTCTTGGTTAATGATAGGCTTTGACTGGAACGTAACAAATTGGTTCTACTATTTTTGAATTAACAACAAACTAGCCGATGCTCACGGCTTCGTTCCATGTAGATTACGAATTTTAAAAAAATCTGTAGAATAAGCGACATCTATAATTTAACACATATATATCCCATTTCTGTTCCCGTTGCCGTTTCTGGTCCTTTTACCAGCACATATAAATCTAATCTCGAGGAAGATTGCTATGACAAGCTAAAAGTATAGTTTTAGCTTATTGACGGATAATTCAGTTTTGTACCAATTCTGCGGGAACATGGATTTTTCGAGATAAATTGATGAAGCTTATGTGTTAATCCGTCTAATCACTTGCTAGCCTATTTCCTTTCAATTTCTTGCCTATTTACTTTCGTGTTTTCTAGCTTATTTAGTTGCATAATTAAATACCCATTTCTATTTGCCCATCACTTATTTAATTGCCTATTTACTGACCCAATTACTTGCCTATTTACTTGCCCATTGACTTGTCTATTGATATGCAAATTGCCGCGCAAAATTTTAATAATGTTGTAGAATGTTTGATATAATTATTGATTAAAAAGTTATATTAAACATTTTATTGTTATTCATTGTAAAGCAAGTTCGGCTTTTCGGCTTTAGTGGTAGTACCTCCATTGCACATATACTTACATAAGACACACATATTTACTGATAATAAATATAATAGTTATATAATGTTTTCGAAAAGTGTGTGTTGCATAGTACTTGAAAAAGGCTCTGAAACATGGTAATGATTGATATATAAGATAAATCGCACCATGCAGATTTGAAGGTTTTATGCGAATAACAGAAAAATAAGCATAATGTTCATTGTATTCCAAGGACATCAGCAAAGTGACTCCTGCCTCTATTCAATATTTGAAGCAAGTGATTATAACCAGAACCGGAGACTAAAAGTGCTCTTCGAGCCAAGAGAGTTCACTTCTTTAACTCCTAGTACTTGCGGCTTGAAAGCCCTGAAACCGCGTGATTGATAGTCTAACTAGCTATCCACTAGACAGTCTAGAAGGTTCTATATTGTCATTCGCACTGCCATTGCGAAACAATACGCAATACATCAGCGGTTCTGTCGCTGTTGCGCGCAATTCCCCGGACGTTAACTAATAGTGTAACCGCAGCGATCCCAAGCAAATCGCTCAGCCCTTTGTTTCCCTTAAACAACTCTTTGCCGGTTCGTTAGAGATCTGTTCCGTTGGCAGAATAACCTTCTGAATGTCTATTTTTTATGTAGACGCAGACAACATTGGTTTTATAATAAATCCCAGTTTTGAGTACTACTGGGTACAAGGATAAGATCAATCAATCAATCAATCAATCAGCCTATAGACGCCCACTGCTGGACATAGGCCTTTCCGAGAGCGCGCCACCACACACGGTCCTCCGCCTTCCTCATCCACCCGCCACCAGCGATCCTTTTCAGGTCGTCGGTCCAGCGAGCAGGTGGTCGTCCTACGCTGCGCTTACCGGTACGCGGTCTCCACTCCAGGATAAGATACTAAGAGGTAAAATTCGTTATAATGATCTCTTAGTTTCAGATGTAATGCGTAGACCTGACGATTACGTAGGGAAAAAGTGCCTTTCCATGGCTGCAGGGAAAAGGGGAAGGGGAAGACCCCCAACTACATGGTTGACGAATGTCCAAAAGGACATGAAATGCCTCGGCCTCAATGATGAGGATACTAAAGTAAGATCGACGCGGCGCCGAATGATAAAAAAAGCCGACCTCGCGTAACGGGATAAGGCGAGGTCAAAGAAGAAGAAGAAGATCTCTTAGTTTCAGAAAACTATGTCATTATTTAATCGCAGAGATTTCATAGATGCATGAATGAATAAACTTTAATTGTACACAAGATAGGATAAAGATAAAACAGAAAACAAGACAAAAAACAGTAGTTATACAAGTTCCTTCCATAAAATTATTAATGGTGGCATTGATTGTCCCAGTTTATGGAATGGGATAAGTCCAGCAGTGCCTATGTACAACTCAAGGTCATTTCCAAAATTTAAAAAAATATATATATATACTATTAATGTAATTGTAATTGTTTTTATTTGTTCCCTCATATTTTTATTAAATCTGTAAATTCAGTAAACAATTCTATTATTTGCTGAGTAAGCCTGTAAGTGGGGTATAAAATGTTTTTATCTAGTTATTATTTAAATTGGTTTGAATGCCAAACATTGTATACAACGTTTACTTCCTATCATATTAATATCATTATCATCAGTAGCTTGATATGAGTTCAAGGAGTGCTCGTAGTGAACAACTTGCTACTGATCTTGAAAAAGCATGAGAGGAATGTAAAATGTCGACACCTGGTATAATTTGTGACACCTTGTTATACTTGGCGCATAATTATGAGCAAAATACATCTGTCAGAAAAACGTAACATTTCCAGATACCCAACTTACTAGTGATATCTTAGTGTTCAAGGTCAAGAGTTCTTCTTACCCTGTGACTCCTAGAAGCCTTGGGGTCGAGGTATGTGCGCAGTTTGTTGAGGTAGTGGGCGGGGGCGTCCTTCGCCTGCACCATGTCCTGGTCGCAGATGATCTCCCATTTCTTCTCCAGGTCGTAGTTGCGGAGAAGCTTCGCCTTGTCGGGCGGGAGGTCCATTGAGGCCTGAAAGAAATGAGATAAAAGTTTTAGTTTTAAAATTAAAAACTAAAATGAAATACGCCTCTTTCCGGAAAAACACGCCAGTTAAAATTTGCTAGATAGTTTTACGAGCTAGCAAGGTTTTTGACGTGGGCACCTTACATATAAATTTGTCTAGTTTAGAGCGTGATTGCTTATTATTATCTGGGTGGCTAGGCACACATTTTTAAATGTGTTCAAGTCTGAATGCGAAGGTTTGTTTCTGCTATGTTCAATAGTTATTACTTTAAGTAGATTTTTTTTTTAATCCACTACAAGTTAGCCCTTGACGGCAATCACCTGATGGTATGGAAAACCCATACTCCTAATTGGTTTCTACACGATATCGTGCCGGAACGCTAAATCGCTTGGCGACACGTCTTTGTCGGTAGGGTGGTAACTAGCCACGGCCGCAGCCTCCCACCAGACCAGACTCGAGCCGGGATTCGAACCCAGGACCTCCAACTTTATAAAGAGACAGAGCGCGCACTGCGCCACGGAGGTCGTCAAATATTTGGGTAATAATGCTTTCTTTGAGATTTCTAACAGCCAAAAACAAAAAAC
The DNA here is from genome assembly GCA_928268935.1 of Lasiommata megera. NCBI lineage: Eukaryota > Metazoa > Arthropoda > Insecta > Lepidoptera > Nymphalidae > Lasiommata > Lasiommata megera. The sequence goes on along the minus strand of OV743322.1, from coordinate 14,767,617 downwards.
TAAAGCTGCAGACTATAATTTTATATGTAAACAAGTAAAATAACCAAGGTAGATGCGTAACGCAATATGCATAAATTAAGTGCTCGCAACGCAAACATCGGCCGAAGCGGGCATGCAGCGTGCCGCGTAGATAAACAGCCGCGAACCGACTTTGAACCAGTTCCGGGCGCGCTTAACGGTACCCCGTAATGGGTTAGGGTTATCGATAATTGTATTACTATTGCTAGTTGATTATGCTATTTGATCTCAGAGTAACACAGATTATTTCTTGTATTAAGATATGATGGTGATAACTACACTCGCTAACTTAAAACTAAACTAAAGCTAAGAGGGTTCCAATCGCGCCCAGCTTGACATAAGTAATGTCGGGTTTTTTTAGATACCACCATTTCATATCATCATCATCATCATCATGATCAACCCATTGCCGGCTCACTACAGAGCACGGGTCTCTTCTCAATATGAGAAGGGTTTGGCCATAGTCTACCACGCTGTGCTGATTGGCAGACTTTACACGCCTTTGAGAACATTATGGAGAACTCTCAGGCGTGCAGGTTTCCTCACGATGTTTTCCTTCACCGTTGAAGCAAGTGATATTTTAATTTTTTTAAAACGTACATAACTCCGAAAAGTTAGAAGTGCCTGCCCGGATTCGAACCGCCGACCTCTGATTAGGAGGCTGACGCCCTAACCACTAGGCTATCACCGCTAGTTGATTATGCTATTTGATCTCAGAGTAACATAGATATTTATTGTATTAAGATATGATGGTGATAACTACACTCGCTAACTTAAAACTAAACTAAAGCTAAGAGGGTTCCAATCGTGCCCAGCACTAAGAAGAAGCCCACAACATACGTAGCCGGGTTTTTTTGTTACCACCATTTCATATCATCATCATCATCATCATGATCAACCCATTGCCGGCTCACTACAGAGCACGGGTCTCCTCTCAATATGAGAAGCGTTCGGCCATAGTCCACCACGCTGGCCATGTGCGGATTGGCAGACTTCACACGCCTTTGAAAACTCTCAGGCGTGCAGGTTTCCTCACCATGTTTTCCTTCACCATTGAAGCGAGTGATATTTTAATCGTTTAAAAACGCACATAACTCCGAAAAGTTAGAGGTTTGGTGGTTGGTTTCGTGCCCGGGTTGGAACCGCCGACCTTTGATTAGGAAGCTGACGCACTAACCACTAGGCCATCACAGCTTCTCCATTCATTTCATTCCATTTCATATAATCAATAATAAATTAATTGTTTTATTGCTTGTTAACTATACAAATAATAAGGTTGGTTTTATACACAAGTTTCAATTTTACGTTAGTTGCCTTGATTTAAAAAAGAACTAGACTAGGCACGTAACCTTCTGACAACTGGTCTTCTGGACTCTTAGTGTATGAAGATGAATCCATAAAACAGTTAGGATATGCGAGTGAGATGCATATATTCGGTTTATATAAGAAAAAAGAACTGAACACAACATCGTATCTCCTGTTACTTAGAACTTGATTTCTATCAGTATTATTGTGTATTTTTATTAGCACACATAACAATTGCATAAACACATATGTATACATTAACACACACACACACACACACACACAGACACACACACCCACACACGCACGCACGCACGCACGCACACACACACACACACACACATTATTATATTACACATACACTGGCGAACACTTACATATACACAAACATTCTCCGCATTTAATTACACACATTCATAAATTTTCTTGTTATCATTATCTAAAATGCCATAATTTTCTAAATTTATTATGTTTAAATTGTCAAATAGCCTATGTATTTTGTTTTGTTTATCCTTTTGTTTTTGTGGAACACTGCATTTATTTGTTGGAGGGCGATGATTACTGCAACACATAATGAATAGAAGCAGGCGTTACTTTGCGGAAATCCATGATAAACAATAAACAGCAAGTATAATCTTTTCTTTTCGCGCTTGTGAAGTCAACATCTCCTGAGGATGATCCGGTGTCGGGTCGAAACGTGCGTAGAGGTTCTAGTGGAAGATTTTGTGTGGTGTTATATTATACAAATCTCCCGGTTGTCGGCGGAATATAGCAAATTATACGTGCTGTTTATTGTTTACTGCAACACAGTTTATACTTCGACAGGATCATCATTTTCATGCGTTTAAGCTTCCTGTATTGTTTGTTTCCTAAAATAAAAAACTTTTATCTTTATCTTTAAAGTATTTCTAGTCACTTTTGTGAAAAATATCATGTGCTTTTACACAAATACTCGATCTAATTGAATTTAGTCATAGCTGATCTGGATGTCACAGGCGCTGGAATAAGGAGTCTAGTATTCGCCGACAGCGCCAACCCTAGGTAAGGAGCGGTTGAAATAGAACCTGTACATCTCAATGCCAGCGATTTCGCATCCGATAAGCCTAATGAGATCGAATGATCTTTGTCGTTACAAATTATTGCCATCGTGTCAATGCCGCGGAGCAAATGGGTACAGATTCGTTTAGAGATTAAATTAATGATATCACATGATGCTGTGTTTATCTTTTGAAGACGCTTTGTCTGAAGTGCGACCTCCGTGGCGCAGTGCGCGCTCTGTCGCGTTATAAAGTTGGAGGTCCTGGGTTTGAATCGCGGCTCGAGTCTAGTACGGTGAGAGCCTTCGGCTGTGGCTAGTTACCACTCTACCTACGTATTTGTCAGACGTGACGCCAAGCGATTAAGCGTTCCGGCACGATGTCGGGTAGAAACCAATTAGGAGTGTGGGTTTAGCATACCCCTAACAGGTTAGCCCGCTACCATCCTTTACTTCGAAAACAAAATAGCGACATTACCAGCATTTAAAATTGTAGTGTCCAAGAAAGGAAATTCTTTTATTTACTGATTATTAGGCTGGGCTGCCATTACATAAAGATTCGTCACACAAAAAAAAAAGAAACAGTTGATTATCTGACTTCATTTTGTACTTTGCGTAGTAAAAATGCATATCAATTATTTTAACCTGTATTAAAAAAAAAAAAACATGTTTCATGCCCAGCTGTGATCAATAAATACGTTCGTGAACACAGAAAGCACTTGTGCTTGACAAGTGGTTTCTGTGTGCGCATTCCCGAGGCCTCTCACACCCGTGCCAGATACTCAAGTGCGAGGCTTTTTTCCGCATTGACCCGGAGTTTTTTATCAACTACGCAACAAGTTACCGCGTAACTAATAAAAAGCACGCAGGTGAACGACCGGGCGCATGATTAACGCAAATATTGGACGCGATCGCCCATTCAACGCCTACACCATTCAGATTTTGCCCCCGATTGCAGTTTGCGGTCCTGCGCAAGCTGATCATGTAGTTCCTGTTAGTTACAAGGGGGCGTCCATAAATTACGTGAGGTGTTTAAGGGGGGGAGAGGGTCGAGTCAAATCTCATCTAATCTTACGTTGGAGAGAGGGGGGGTCTCGGCAAATATCACGCAATTTTTTTTCTGATTGAAACAAAAAAAAATTATACTATTTTTGTCCATTTAATCCAGATTGTACATGCTTGAGATTTAATCTTAAGCGTAATCGTAATACGATTAAGATCATTTACTAATTCGTTCGAAAGAAAATAATTTCATTCATACTTCGACGTTATACATTTACTGACTGTCAAACCACCATATTTGTATTACGTAAGAAACTCACATTTTGAAAAATTTCACGTGAGATTGGGGGATGGGGGAGGGGGTTGAATAAAATCTCACGACATCTCACCAGGGGGGGAGGGAGGGGCAGAAAATTAAAAAAAACACCTCACGTAATTTATGGACGCCCCCCAATCACGTTTCATCATCATCATAGTCAATATCTTATAACTATAATTTAACCCTTGACAGCAATCTCACCTGATGGGAAGTGATGATGCGGACTAAGATGTTAAATTCAAATTCAAAATAATCTTTATTCAAATAGTCCTTAAAAAAGGCACTTTTGACGCGTCAATAATTTACATAGTAGTTATTTCATGGTGATAACTATATTCGTAAACTTAAAACTAAAGTTATGAGGGTTCAAAACCGAGTCTAAGAAGAAGCCACAACAAACTTAGCTGGCTAACCTGTTAGAAGGTATCCATAATGGTAAATCCATAAACAGACACGCTGTATCGCTTGGCACACGTCAGTAGGGTGGTAAATATCGAACCCAGGACCTCCAAATTTATAATGTGACAGAACACGCGAAGGCCGAAGCTTTACACACTAGGAAGTTTCATGCCGTCTAAATCCCTTACAGAGTCTGTAACGTACCCATCGCTAATACCTCCGTATACAATTTTTAAAAAAAATGCCTATTAGTAAGAATATCACTTAACTATATCATGTTCGATTCCAGTGAAAAAAAATTTTTTTTTTTTTTTATACACTACAAGTTAGCCCTTGACGTCTATCTCACCTGGTGGTAAGTGATGATGCAGTCTAGGATGGTAGCGGGCTAACCTGTTAGAAGTATGGTAATCCCACGCTCCTAATTGGTTTCTACACGACATCGTGCCGGAACGCTAAAATCGCTTGGCGGCACGTATTTGTCGGTAGGGTGGTAACTAGCCACGACCGAAGCCTCCCACCAGACCAGACTCGAGCCGGGAATCGAACCCAGGACCTCCAACTTTATAATGCGACAGCGCACGTCCTGCGCCACGGAGGTCATCAAAAATACCAATAATTCATAAAATATATAATAATTATAGTACCGATAATAACAATAAATTGCTAGAAACAAAGGTTTCTACATGAAAACATCTTACTTTATGGTGATGAACAAATTTTTTATTTTTCTTATCTCAATTTTCACCCACACAATATGTTAAAAACTCATATACATTCGTGGCCAGTCACATATAATTTTTGTAGACTAATAAATTATTCGAATAAATTGTCTGACATGTGAAGCTATTGTTAACAAAACCATTATAATTTAGCTTACAGGGCATGCGACATAGTTGAAGACAAAGTTCATCTAGATATGGACAACAATGTAAACAACTAGTAACATCAAGTCAAGGTGTAAAACGTGAGGTGTCTACCGTTGACCATCTCGATAACACACCACTGGTAGGTGTCTAGATCCCTGTAGAAAGCTGCAGGTCAAACAGTTGTTCACACATAAGTTATATATGTACATATTATATACATATTTTTTGACGCCCTCCGTGGCGCAACGCGCGTGCTGTCAGTTTATAAAAATATTGGAGGTCCTGGGTTCGATTCCCGGCTCGAGTCTGGTCTGGTGGGAGGCTTCGGCCGTGGCTAGTTACCACCCTACCGACAAAGATGTGTCGCCAAGCGATTTAGCGTTCCGGCACGATGTCGCGTAGAAACCGAAAGGAGTATGGGTTTACCATACCCCTAACAGGTTAGCCCGCTACCATCTTTGACTGTATCATCACTTACCATCAGGTGAGCTTGCCGTCAAGGGCTAACTTGTAGTGGAAAAAAAAAAACATTTTATGTATGTACATACATAAAAAGTGCACTAAACATTGTTGTGGGACCGAGACATGACAAAACAAACATGTCGATTACAAACAATTGCACGATAAAATGTAGGTGGTACCAAGTGAATGAATGCAAGATATAAAATACAGCGGAAGATAAAGTAACAATTAGGCGACCTTATCGCTGCATAGCGATCTCTTCCAGGCAACCAATGCCGTTAAAAGAATATGCTATAGATGCATTGTATGTGGTACACATTATAAAGTAAACAGAAAATAAACACAGAATAATATATAAATCAAAATTGGCAATAATTATACTTTTTTAAATACTACTAGTTAGCCCTTGACGGCAATCTCACCGGTAAGTAATGATGCGGTGTAAGATGGTAGCGGACTAACCTGTTAGGGGAATGGTAAACCTATTCTCCTAATTTGTTTCTACGCGACATCTTGCCCGAACCCTAAATCGCCTTTTTGACGGCGACACGTCTTTGTCGGTAGGGTGATAACTAGCCACGGCCGTTGCCTCCCACCAGACTAGACTCGAGCCGGAAATCGAATCCAGGACCTAAAATTTTATTCTGTGACAGCTCACGCACTGCGCCACGGAGGTCGTCAAAATCGTCGTATAAATTGTACATGGGGTGGAGATCTGGCCTTCATTTTGTGGCACCAAGTTCGTTCACAAGCACCTGTTACTTTGCAGATTTATATGCATTTAAAGCAATTGAATACCACTTGATAAAGGAAAACATCTTGAGGGAACCTGCATGCCTGAGATATCTCTATACCCAATGTTCAATGTTGCCAAAGTCGAGAGAAGTCTGCCAATACGCAACTATACCCCTCCCACTCTTAGAGGAGACCCGCGGCCAATTGTGGGTGGGGTTGATAATTACACGTGACATGTGAAATGATCATTAAATATTTGGCCGCGGTCGAACAAACACGCTTCTCGACAAACACAAAAAAGTGAATACCGTAATAGCAAACCAAAGTTACTTTTACAGCCAAGTTGTTCCAACTTACTAGACCAATATTTGTGAAGCTATATTGTTTCAACATAAGTAGGTAATCAAAGTATTAAAAAAAAAACCTCGAGGGAAGTACCATATTGTAGGTTGTACATAAATCTTCGAACTAAATTGACGAGTCTAAGAACAGCGCTATCCTTTCCAAAGGTGTACAATATGAAAAGGACGACACTACTTCTAGACTTGTAATTAAAGTAGTGTGTACTACAGAACCGACAGCAATGTCTCCTTAATACTTAATATATAGGGACCTTTTCTGAGGTGATATCTCTGCCACACAAAAAAAAACATATCAAAATCAGCTAAGTAGTTTTATAACATCGCCAATGTTATATGGTACGCCCGATAGACTTGAAACATCAAAGTTGGTAGTAGAATTCACATACGTTCGCCGAAAAGGGTAAGTGTTTTGCGCCAAAACGTGTTTTACATAAAAAAGGTAACAAAAAAAAATAATTTAATGCCATAATGTCAGTTCTTTTCTACGCCACACTAATATAAGCTACTCGAAACACTAATCCTGCGCAGACGACGTCACTGACACCAGCTAATATGCCAATAATTTAGGAATTTCGTAATGTTTGTCATAGAGTTCGAGTCTTATGACTTTAATTTTGATGATATATTTTGTTTTAAATTATCAATAATTTAAGCGGGTTAAGCTGAGTAATAAATCAAAATTACAAGTATTATTAAGATTACCGTCAAATAATAAAGCGCGGCGGATCGCCGAAGTCACGACTCACGAGTCAATGTAACGTTGAGAGGTGATAAGTTTTACGAGCTTCCAGTTTTACGACGCCATTGCCAATGAGTATTAGCTGAGATTGAAAGACAGGCCCGCGTTGGCTTCATACTACTTAATACCTCCCGTATCTTTTTATTGCTCTTCCTTATTTCTTAACATGTTCTCCTGACTGCTTTTTTTTCACGCTGGGAAATGCTTTTACGCATCCCCTCCGGAGGCGACGCAGGCAAGACTGCGCCGCTTTCGACGGGGTATGTGGGACTCCCCGGCGGCCAGGCTGGCGACCGGAATACCCACTTAAACCCAGCGATGCTCCTTCGCGTCGCCTGATGGCTGGGTCACGGGAACACTTGTGCACTCGACCGCGGCCCAGCCAGTTCTCCTGACTGCTTGCCGATTCATAAGAAATATGCTTACAAGCTTACAATAGTTAACAAAACTATTGTACCGGTGCAAAACATTTAGTACATTTTTCGGACTGTCTTTTAGCTGTGCTAACCCTATTGGTTGTCACAGCGTAACCGGGCTGTTTGGCGAGCATCGGAGAGAAGCTCTGCCAGAAGAAATTTTGAGCCCTAGGGCTAGAAGAAACTAAAGGAACGTGTGCCTAAGGGCGCCTCCTGTGATGACGTACCTCGGCTTAGGCGACGTTTGGGACAACGGGGGGGTCGGACGGTGGTTGGTCCGTACGTCTCCGAGGCCAAGAGGCGAGCTTCGGAAAGAAGCTCTGCCAGAAGAAATTTACAGCTGAACGAAACTGTTCGGGTCAGTTTAATATCGGTCCATATACTTGGACGCAATGGTGACACATACAGACAGATAATACTCTTATTTATATCCTGATAGCTTAAACGCACTGAGTCACGCAGATTTTGATAAGTATTTACGAAGCGCCACAAAATGAATGACTTCTTATTTAAAAAATAACTTCCAACACTATATTTATAGCGCTAGGGAGGGTACTCGAATTTTATCGATAATGTCGAATATGTTCCAAAATGGCTCAAATGTTTAATAGATCTATTGCTTTTACGCAACTATGCAATATTTTTAGAAGTACTGTATGATTTTCCTTAAATACGGGTCTTGCACATATTCTGATTTGACGAAAGGAAATAATAAATAACATATTTTAATTGATAACAATAAATAACATAGATTAATTGGATCGCTTTTAGATTTAAATTAGTTTAAATTGAATAAGAGTTCTAAAAATACTTTGTGGCAAACAGTGTGAATAATTTAGCATAGCTTATTTATCGATTATAGTGAAACAATAAATATTTGGCTACTCGACCATAACAGGTATGCGCTAAAAACTGGTTTCCGAATTAGGTCATGGCATATTCAATTAAAATAATGTGATTTGTATGACAGAAAAAGAATATAAAACCTGTCGCCATAAATAATAAACCCAGGCTTTTTATATCATATTTACAAACGAAGGTCGGCGAGTTGTTAAATAACATTGCGATCCAATGATATAGTCATTGTGGGTGAATCATAGAATAGCAGGCAAAAACAAGGAAACACGCGCCATTTGCATTCTAACAACGTACCCAATGCCATTGTTACCATTTACGTAACAGAGCATCAATTAAATTATAACGTAATAGTTAGAACGGCCTTAGTAAAGAGAAAAATAAAAGAATAGGGTTAAAAACACGTTTGCGTTCAATCCACAATAATTATAATAAATGTCCTTTTACAAATTATGGGCTACCAATTATTTTGTATACTATACATATATTATCTATTGTACATATAAATTGGTGCAGAAGTTGCAAACAAATAAACAACACGCGAGAAATACTCCGGGATAAAAATAATCTGTAGATATGAATTTCAAAGTAATTATCGAATATTGTCCCGATTTAAAGAAAGCACAAGTCAGTCTTATGCATCAGTCGGGAGTTCCGTACCTTGGGAGGCATAATGCAACGCAAGAGAACAAAAATATTATTTATTATTACGTATATCGATTGTGCTATAGTATGAAGTACTGTTTAGTTCAATTTTATCTCATATGCATCCTTAACACAGAATGTCTTGAGTGTGATATACCATGCTGCTAGAAAGACGGACCAATAAAAAAAGACAATTTCGCGATAATAATTTCAGTATGATTTGTTTTTATCCACTACAAATTAGCCCTTGACGGCTCACATGGTAAGAGATGATGCAGTCTAAGCTGGTAGCGGGCTAACCTGTTGTTGTAAACCCATATTGGTTTCTATGCGACCTCGTGATGGAACACTAAACCGCTTGCCGATACGTCTTTGTCGGTAGGTAGGTGTCAGGAGGTAACTAGCCACGGCCGAGGCCTCCCCGCCAGGCCAAAGTTTAATTTGTGAGTCTTATGGAATTATAGGCATAAGAATAATAGTGCCATACCATTCGACTAAGGCCACAATAAAATTGAATGGCACTTTATATTTACAATTTAGTTTATTTCGGAGCTTCTTGTACTCCAAAATTGACAGCAATATCGTTCTAAAGCCGGCGAGTCCAGATTCCAGACTTCAACTTATGATGGCTCTTTCTTGTCTAATTTGTTAAGACCATCTGTTACGTATTAGATTTACGTGATGGTCGAACCGGAACCGGATATATCATGCGCTCTAATAAGAAACGGTAATTACGTCAACAATCACTTATCTGTCGTTAAAATTTATCGTAATTGTTATTTTAATTTCTTATCTAACAATATCCCACGGCCATTTGTGAAGCGCAAACTCATGATACGTAATAATGTAAGAAAAGTAAAAGTATTGTCTGAGATAAAAACAGGAAACAGTTAAAAATATAGGCATACATAGTCGGACACGTTAAAAATAATAAAATTACAGTCATTTTTTGCACATCGTCATTGTCTAATTTTTTTCTACGCATTAAGCAATAAGCATTAATTAGAATGCTTTTTTAAATTAAGTAGTTAAAATTATCAATGGTAAATATTTTTCCTGGTCACTCAGTAATTTACTCTTTGCAAGCAACAGCTGTATCAACTGAATCGAAAGAATGGAGCCACGAAAACGTGGTTCAATTCAATCAATTAATCAATACAAATATTGCTTATCGATAAGGTGTTACAACACTAGCGTACTCGTAACGGGCGTGATTCAGCCCTACAGATACTCGACCGATATAGAGCATGGCCTTCGACGGAGTCAAGCGATCGGACAGAAGGGCGGAAACGATATAAATACCCTCTATTTTTAGAATAAACTTGTGCTTGTCAAGTAAGTTCGTTTTAGTGAAATTTCCAACTTTACGTCAGATTGAGTATTTTTCCCGCGACACCAAGAAATTTCATAATCAACCCCATTTCACCTATTTAGAAAGGACTGAGCTTTCGGGATATCATAATAATTTATATATCACTCGATATTTAACGTTCGTTGATTTAGATAAAGCTATCGTTTTGCCTAACGTATTTTTTTTATGCACTACAACTTAGCCCTTGACGGCTATCTCACCTGGTGGTAAGTGATGATGCAGTCTAGGATGGAAGCGGGCTAACTTGTTAGGAGTATGGAAAATCCAGACCCCTAATTGGTTTCTACACGACATCATGCCGGAACGCTAAATCTCTTTACGACACGTCTTTGTCGGTAGGGTGGTAACTAGCCACGGCCGAAGCCTCCTACCAGAAAAATATTATATACAAAGCAACACGGTTTCACTCGCGTAGTGCCCGTTCCCACTAAGTAATTAAAACATAACCTATTACTCCTTGATAACGTAGCTTTCGTTTAGTGTAACAATTTTTCAAAGGTTTGGTTGTTCAGGCGTGAAAGCGTCACAAACTTCCAAACTCACATTCGCACTGAATATATTACTTAGAATATAATAATATTAGCTTACTTGATAGTAAAGCTGAAAATAGTACAGGAATCTTAGAAACCGTGGGGCACAATTATTGTGGGTCCAAATGCCCATGCTTATACGTCTATCAATCACCTCCACCGTCACTCTGAGTTGTGATTGGTCGACGTTTCTATGCGTCGACGTGATTGGCCGATATCAGCAAACTGTTTCGATTTAAAGTCTCATAAATACAGAAATTATTATTATTATTAAGTAAGAAACTGCTCTCAATTAATTTAATGACTTGACTTAGATTGATTTATAGGCTAATCTTACAGATCCTAACACTGGGTTATTTGGTTGGGTTGCGGTCGAGTGCGCGGGTGTACCCGTGACCCAGCCACCAGGCGACGCGTAGGAACATCGCTGGGTTTTAGTGGGTATTCTGGTCGTCAGTCTGGCCGCCGGCGAGTCCCACATACCCCGTCGGAAGCGACGCAATCTAGTCTGCGCCGCTTCCGGAGGGGATGCGTAAACGCATTTCCCAGCGGGGAAAAAAAAAAAACACTAGGTTATTTGGTTGGGTTGCGGTCGAGTGCGCGGGTGTTCCCGTGACCCAGCCACCAGGCGACGCGTAGGAGCATCGCTGGGTTTTAGTGGGTATTGTGGTCGCCAGTTTGGCCGCCCACATACCCCGTCCGGAGGGGATGCGTAAACGCACTTCCCAGCGGAAAAGAAAAACCCTAGGTTATTACCGCTTTTTAAACATATCATAGTATTATGTCTATTAATTAATATAACACACAAGGCCCTTTTAATATATTTCGCAATCTCTGGGTCTCATGACGCCGCGGGTGGTGTCGTGAGCCCCACTTCAACATGCGACTCTGGGGTCACGGGTCAGCACCTGTGACCTCGACTCCGTACAGCAATCGATAGCTCGATCGTTTCTATGCAGCTTTCAGTATGAGGATCATTTTGTTCGCTATGTGGGAAATACATTATTTCCATATAACATATACACACGTATACATTAATAACATATACAAGTTTCTGCCTGCATATATCTTAACGTGTATCTTCACTTTTTGATGACCTCCGTGGCGCAGCGCGCGCTGTCGCATTATAAAATTGGAGGTCGATGTCTGGGTTCGATTCCTGGCTCGACTCTGATCTGGTGGGAGGCTTCGGCCTTGGCTAGTTACCTCCCTACCGACAAAGACGCGTATAAACCAATAAGGAGTATGGGTTTACCATACCCTAACAATTTAGCCCGCTACCATCTTAGACTGCATCATCACTTACCATGAGGTGAGATTGCTGTTAAGGGCTAACTTGTAGTGGAAAAAAAAAACATCCATTTGATATTTACAGGAAATGATAAGAAGGTTAAGTCCTAAGTTTTGACGAGCTCCGTAGCCCATTGCGTGCGCGGTCGCATTATAAAGTTGCGAGATTCTGGGTTCGATCCTCGGCGTGATTCTGGTCTGGTGGGAGGTTTATGAGTCACCAAGCGAATTAATAAATTTTCTTTACACGTATATTTTTATCCCTTACACTTAGACAGAGTGCGATGATATTTTTAAGTGATTAGTGAAAAAACTTGGGATGGTTCTAAGCCATATTTGTAGGTATAAACTATATTATAATTAAGATCGATCGATAAGGATCTAAGTTCAAAGTGCATACAGTCGTTTTCAATTTTAAGCCTCCAGAAACCTCTTTGTATTTTTATTTCTGGAAATATATTTCGAACTATGGTCACTGATTAACCATGGTATAGTTAAATCTTATTTTTTATGCGCTGAACAGACATGACAGGGAAATTCTAAAAATTTCACATTAAACGTTTGTAAACAGCCTCGAGAATTCATTTCAGGTATAGCTTATAACTCGGCCTGGACTCAGACAACAATACGTCGTTTGGAGGACACGGACGGTGACGTTGCAATGCGGTGTTTTTGATGGTCACTGCAGTGAGTAGGTAGGTACCTATGCAAATTTTGCTCAGACATCACATTAGTTTCGTACCACCAGCTCTACTGTCTGGTAGAGTGTTGTGAATTAAAAACCACGACAAAATACTTCCCAACGCTCGCAACACCAGTGACCGTAATTTAAAATGATCTAGCATTTCAACCTCCAAACACCTCGATTGCATTTAATGCGAATAATCGCATATAAATCTGGCCAAAAGTTCCTTCATCATCATGATCAACCCATTACCGGCTCACTACAGAGCACGGCTCTCCTCTCAATATGAGAAGGGTTTGGCCATAGTCCACCACGCTGGCCATGTGCGGATTGGCAGACTTCACACGCCTTTGAGAACATTATGGAGAACTCTCAGGCGTGCAGGTTTCCTTACGATGTTTTCCTTCACCGTTGAAGCAAGTGATATTTAATTTTTTTTTTTAAACGCACATAACTCCGAAAAGTTAGAGGTGCGTGCCCGGATTCGAACCGCCGTCCTCTGATTAGGAGGCTCACGCCCTGACCACTAAAAAAAAAAGTTCCTTATCGAGTTACAATTACGCGCTAGCAAGCGCACCTTTAGTTGGAAATGTATGTAGAACAGATACAACAACCTGTTATTATACCATACGTAAATATACAAAGACTACATTCGAATCGATCCCATCCGTTGAGCGCTACGATCAGTAAGATAAACAAATAAAAAAAAAAAAAACATATACTAAAGTGGAGTGCCTTTTGCCACTTAAGTTAATTAAGTACTTCAAATAAAATCAGGGCACGGATTGCCTTGTCACACAGGATTATTTTTACTCCAGAAGTAATGTTTTTTTTCCACACGTGATTTTTTAACAACCTTTTTATAATCATGATCAACCTATTACCGGCTCCCTACTGAGCACGGGTCTCCTCTCAATGTGAGTTTGGCCATACCACCACGTGGGCTACGTGCGGATTGGCAGACTTCACACGCCTTTCAGAACATAAAGGAGAACTCTCGGGCATGCCGGTTTCCTCACGATGTTTTCCTTCACCGTTGAAGCAAGTGATATTTTAATTGCTTAAAAACGCACATAACTCCGAAAAGTTAGAGGTGCGTGTGCCCGGATAAGAAGGCGGACGTCCTACCCACTAGGCTATCATAGCTAACCTTTTTATAAATAACCATAAAATAATATTGATGGAAAAATAAATAATGGCGAGTTTTCTACTACTAGCAACTAAAAACCTTCTATATAGATAGATAGGTCGTTCGCATTGAATGGGTTTAACCCATTAATCCCCAACGAAATATACCAGCGGTGCAGTAATTAAAGAAATTACCGCAGCCGATGACATAATGCATCAAACACGCCAGTCGCTACTTGATCTGACTTTAAATGGTAGATATTTAGTACAAGGTCAGACTTCGAGCTTTACCAGTTTTTAACTGCTATACATATAGTCTTACATTTTTAACGTATATATATTTATTTACTAAACATTCCATACATAACATATTGTGACTTCTACATCTCCTGAGGATGCTCCTTGAGAGCACATCATCATCATGATCAACTCATTGCCGACTCACTACAGAGCACGGGTTTCCTCCCAATATGGAAGGGTTTGGCCATAGTCCACCAAGCTGGCCACGTGCGGATTTGCAGACTTCACACGCCTTTGAGAACATTATTGAGAACTCTCAGACGCAGGTTTCCTCGCGATGTTTTCCTTCACCATTGAAGCAAGTGATATTTTAATTGCTTAAAAACGCACATAACTCCGAAAAGTTAGAGGTGAGTGCCCGGGATCGAACCCTCGATCTCTGATTGCGAGGCGGACGTCCTAACCACGAGGCTATCACAGCTTCCACACTGAGAGCACATCAGACAGGAAATTCATAGAAATTTTCTGTCTAATGTGAAAATCCAACCCTAGACCTCATGATTTGTATAAGCGAGCCCTCTAACCGCTACACCATTGAGTAATTTTTTTAAAAAGGAATCTACATACAAATACAGTTTCATTGCATTCACAGAAGACACCTAATATCTCGATTGTGTTCAGGTAGGCGGTTAACGGAGACGTTAATCCCACTATTCGGCCGTGTTCTTATAGTAACTGTTGTCAGGTAGTTTGATTATTTAACATATTATAGCTATGTTTGCGGATGCACGTTTGGAGGTTTTTTTTGCGGACTAACCCTATTGGTTGTCACAGCGTAACCGGGCTGTTTGGCGAGCTTCGGAAAGAAGCTCCGCCAGAAGAAATTTTGAGCCCTAGGGCTCGAAGAAACTAAGGGAACGTCTGCCTAAGGGCGCCTCCTTTGAGGCCGAACCTCGGCTTAGGCGACGTTTGGGATGGGGGGGGGGGGGGGGGGGGGGATTCGGACGGTGACTAGCGATCATCTGCAAACGTGCCGCTTCTATGATGTGCTAGTGAGAAGTACCAACACCCTTCTCAGTACTTTTGCGTACGGGCTGGATACCTCACTCTGGAGGTGCTGGGACAGGGTGCACACGAGCATCAGGGTTGGGGGGGGGGGGGGGGGGCAAGTAGTTATAAGAAGGGTTTTAAGGGTTTTTTTAGGTAATAACAATTACACCTGAAGATGAGTGATCATGCAGGCTGTGGTGCAGAATATCTGTCTAGAAGTTTTTTTTTATACACAACAAGTTAGTCACCTGTCTCACCTGGTGGTAAGTGGTGATGCAGTTTAGGATGGTAGCAGGCTAACCTGTTAGGGGTGTGTAACACACTCCTAATTGGTTACTAAGCGACATCGTGCCGGAACGCTAAATCGCTTGGCGACAGCCGAGCCGGCCGAAGCCTCCCACCAGACCAGACTCGAGCTGGGAATCGAAACCTCCAACCTTATAATTCGACAGCGCACGCACTGCGCCACGGAGGTCGTCAAACCTATATTTATTTATCTATTCCATTGTATTACTACCAAAAGTAAGATGTAATATGATGAAGCACTATCATATATTGGAAAAAACAAGGGGTGTGTTTCCAAGATATACAGTGAACTTAACTATGATCCATGATCTACAAACGTTGGACCGTTTTTTTTTATAAGTTAAATAGCGAGTTAAACTGTTGGTATGTTCATTGCGCACGCCCAGGTGACGTCGCACAGCTCTAGTGGGTAGCCGCCTTAACGGCACGGGCGTCGAACCCACTGCCCACATGCCTTCACATCCACCTCCACATGGCTGATAATGTGAATATCATTAAGTTTGAAAGCGTGTGTTAATTCTACCGATACTTGGTGAGATATTATGCCGCGCTTAAATTAACTCATTGATTGTCAATTGTCAAATTCACCTCCATTTTAATACCGGAGTTACTTCCTTAGCCTTATTGATTTATAAGAATAATGAAAGAATAATAAGAGAATATAAGATATCATCATCATCATGATCAGCCCATTATCGGCTCACTACTGAACACGGGTCTCCTCTCAATATGAGAAGGGTTTGGCCATAGTCCACCACGCTGGCCATATGCGGATTGGCAGACTTCACACGCCTTCGAGAACATTACGGAGAACTCTCAGGCGTGCAGGTTTCCTCACGATGTTTTCCTTCACCGTTGAAGCAAGTGATATTTTAATTGTTTAAAAACGCACATAACTCCGAAAAGTTAGAGGTGCGTGCCCGGATTCGAACCGCTGACCTCTGATTAAGAGGCTGGCGCCCTAACCACCAGGCTATCACAGCTTCATATAGTGCAGCAGCCTATTGATATATAAGATATATCAATAGGCTATATAAATCAATAGGCTAAGGAAGAAACTCCGGTATTAAAAAGAAGTTCTGCTCTTATTATTCTTAATAATAGGAGCATAATGAAGAAGGACCTCAGTGCTTGCACCCACCACTGCTTT
This sequence comes from Lasiommata megera, assembly GCA_928268935.1. Lineage (NCBI taxonomy): Eukaryota > Metazoa > Arthropoda > Insecta > Lepidoptera > Nymphalidae > Lasiommata > Lasiommata megera. The sequence goes on along the minus strand of OV743322.1, from coordinate 14,750,704 downwards.
AACGATAGTCATCACGATATGTTTCGTAAAAATAATAAATCCACTTGACGTGCTCAAAGGTTCTCAATTATGAAATTCTCGAAATTCCTAGTACTTCAGCTAGGAATGATCGCTATGTAGCGATAAGGCCGCCAAATTGTACACTATTCGTTGTATTGGTTTCTAAGTTTTATGTACCTTTGTGTGTGTGTGTGTACAATAAGTAAATTATATTCCATTAATTGTTTCACGTTGTCCCATTAGAATTGAAATTAGCATTTTCAACCCCTGTGGTATCGCATGTCCTCGGTCACCGATATTATAACTATCAATTGATAATCAAGTGTACGTTCAGTTGTGGGACATTAACACCCTTATGTAAATAATCCTGTCGCATTATAAAATTGAGGGGTTCGATTCCCTGCTCGAGTCTGGTCTGGCTTTAGCCATGGCTAGTTACCACCCTACCGACAAAGACGTGCCAGTACGATGTCGCGTAGAAACCAAAAAGGATTTCGGGTTTATCATACCCCTAACAGGTTAGCCTGCTATCATCTTAGACCGCATCATCAGCAGGTGACTTGTAGTGTATATAAAAATATCCAAATCCTAAAATTTCATATAGCAGATTGAATTTAATACTACCATCCCTATGTATCTATCTATTTCGAAGGTCGGTCCTAGTTAGTTTAAGTAAATTATAGCTTTTTTATTTATTTTGGTTTTAATTCGTTTATTTTTTAATAATTGTCTACTCACTTCTACTTTTTTCCTTTTTGCTCTTGTTATTTCACATATTCACATGTTTTAGTGTTTTTATTAATTAGTTTTCCACCTTTAATGTAATACACCTTTGCATGCGGTGTTTACATATGCGGTGTATAAATTATTTTAGTCCAATTATATTGTCTTAAGCTGTTGGTACACTAAATAAATAAATAAAACTACAGGAAAGAGTAGGAAAGGGACAGCACTACTAAATTCAATCTGTAGATTTTGGATTAGATTGATTATTAATAAAGGGCGTGGTTAGACTGACAATAATCCTACTATTATTATAAACGTGAAAGTTTGTAAGTACGGATGGATGTTTGTTACTCTTTCACGTGAAAACTACTGAATGGATTTCTATGAAACTTTACAATAATACAGCTTATACATCAGAATAACACATAGGTGATTGGATAATGTGTGAATTGTGCAAAATATTTCGATAAGTGTCAAGTAATGTTGAGATAGATGTGTGGTGTGACAAGAATGGATAAGATAAGAAATGAATATATAAGGGGAAGTCTAAAAGTAGCGCCAGTGACAGAAAAGATGAGGAGTAACAGGCTGGCATGGTATGGTCATGTAATGCGGAGGAAAGAAAGTGATGTCACCAAAAGAATGTTATATATGAACGTGGAAGGGCAAAAGAGTAAAGGAAGACCAAAGAAGAGATGGATGGATTGTGTAAAAGAGGATATGCGGGTAAAAGTTGTGGATAGTGAGGTGACGGCTGATAGAAGTGAGTGGAAGAAGAAGAAGCAGGAAAAAATCTACCATCTGCGTGATAATGATTTTAAAGTCATAATGTTTGTTCTTTTCTATGCCACGTTAATAAAAGCTATTCGAAATACTAACCCTAAGCAGGCGAAGTCGCGGGCACCAGCTAGTGATCTACACATCCTTGTGAACGTAATTGAACACGTCTGTGTACGCAACTTACCTCTGCAGTATCGAACTGGTAGCTCGTAACATAAGATAGTATCGCTAACTGTTAACGCATTTTATAAAGGCAGTAAAACGTCTAGCAACGCTACCGACTCTACAGAGTTGGCGATAAGCCTTTTAGTGCGTTGTATGGACCGTTGGCACCAATCCATAACTTAGTACAACTAATACGACCTCTTGACGACCACCGTGGCGCAGTGCGTGCGCTGTCGCATTATAGAGAGGTCCTGGGTTCGATTCCTTCTCAAGCTTGCGTGGCTAGATACCAACCCTACCGACAAAGGGGCGTGGCTAGTTACCACCCTACCGACAAAGACGTGGCGCAAAGCGATTTAGCCTTCCTGCACGATGTCGCGTAGAAATTAGTTAGGAATGTGGTTATACCATATCCTTAACAGCTAAGCCCGCTACCATCAGACTGCATCATCATATATATTTGGTTAATAACAAAAAATAAAAACCATTACATAACAGCCTAGCTAGCTAGCATCCATAACAAGTTAAGTTTTACGTTAACAATAACAAAAAATAGCACCAATCAAAAATTTGAAAGTGTGCGGTAGTATTGTCGATTCTTTAGAGGAGACGTGAATAAATTATGTAACCAGCTAAATATATAACCGTGATATTATATTATCACGGTTTATTAAATTATGATATATTTATTTATTTATTTACACACTTTTATTGTACACCACGAAAAGGAAAAATAAAACAAAAAAAGACAGAAAATAACAGACACAGTAGTATACAATTTGGCGGCCTTATCGCTACATAGCGATCTCTTCCAGGCAACCAAATATGTAGAAGATATAGAGATACGGAAAGAGGAAGGTGGTGCAAAATATATACCTTGTTATAAACAAATATATATACATACTAATAATACAACTATATTAATATATATCTTAAAATATATAAATGTAATATATATATATATATATATATATATATATATATATATATATATATATATATATATAATATATATATATATAATATATAAATCTAAATATAGTATAAATAAATAATCCTCAAAAATAACACTAATATTGGGCCGCAGATAAAAAGTGATTTTTAACCATGTTTATATATTTCGAGGTTTATATATATATATATATATACATATATATAATAAGTGGCGATATGGTTAGGGCGTCAGCCTCCTAATCAGAGGTCGGGGGTTCGAATCCGGGCACGCACCTCTAACTTTTAGGAGTTATGTGCGTTTTTAAAAATTAAAATATCACTTGCTTCAACGGTGAAGGAAAACATCGTGAGGAAACCTGCACGCCTGAGAGTTCTCCATAATGTTCTGAAAGGCGTGTGAAGTCTGCCAATCCGCACATTGCCAGGGACTATTGCCAAACCCTTCTCATATTGAGGGGAGACCCGCGCTCTGTAGTGAGCCGGTAATGGGTTGATCATGATGATGATGGTGATAATATACAAATCTTCATTAAATTTTATTTTTATCTTTTAATAGCTATATTTTTGCTGCTTATTGTAATGTTATTTGTCTATTTCTTTTAATTATTATTATTAATAATTTTGTTTTTGTTGAGACGTTACTCTGTTGTCAGCTGATTGTTGAGCGACGTGTTTTTCATTTAAGACACGGCATATGCTGAGCTGTACACCCTTTCTGGTTGGTATTACAGACAGACAAAATTTCTGATTACAATAAGATGTACTATGTGTAACACCATATGAGAATAAATAAATTTTCTTTGTAACTTGAACAGTGGTTTCGAGTTCGTTCCACCCATCCATAAGTTACCGATAGCTTACGCCCGCACACAAAGATTAGAAATCTGAAATAATATTTCAAAAAAACAAAAATAACATACATTAAAATTATCTCAGTAACACTAGCTCAAAATAATCCGTTAAACATCATCGCAGAAATAAATATCATCCTCACCACCTGGATGCCTGGACCTCTCCCACCACCCGCTATTCCAGGTCATTTCTGCCACGAACCTGCAAATTGTGGAACCAGCTTCCATCTTCTGTGTTCCCTAATGGCTATAATATGGGGATCTTCAAAGGGCGTATTAACAAATTGCTCAAGGGCCAGCAACGCATTGGCGGTTCCTCTGGTGCTGCAAATGTTCATGGGCGGCGGTAATCACTTACCATCAGGTGACCCGCCTGCTCGTTTGCTCGCTTTGTATATATAAAAAAAAAACCTATGTTGTGATTTCCAATAACTCGTGTTTGTTTTGCAATAAACGTATACCGTAAACTATCATCATCACCTCTTAACATTATTTGAAGAAATAATAGGAACAGAGGACGGGAGCTTAATTTTTTTTTTGGAAACGTTTCGTCGGTGGGATGGCAGCCTAACACATCGTAGCTTCGGCGCTATGGAGACACGGGCGTCGAACCCGTGACCCTCGCGTCTCTGTCGCTTCCGGTGACGATTGTGCTTTTTGTACTCACTTCACAGAAGCTACATATGAGTTGTGATGATTGTTCCATAATGTATGTAGTCTAGTGACAAATGTATAGGGTGCATCTCCACCAAATGGATCTTTAAAACTGCCCCTTTATGTTCGTGGATCCTAGGTTCGATATCCGGAACGGGTGAAAAATGATTTATGCTTACAGAAAAATTATATTATGATATGATTATATAAACTATAAAAAAGCTTGGGTGTGAATTCATTTCAATTTATAGCTAATTATAATTATCTATTGATTACTCGAGATGGTGATAACAAGCAAAAAACCGTAACAACCTCAATAAAAAACGTTTGTTATGAGCTTCTTCTTAGACCGTGGCATGTTTGGAACCCTCCTAGCTTTCGTTTTTCGGAGTTATTTGCGTTTTTAAGTGATTAAATAATATCAATAATAATAATATCACCTGCTTCAACGGTGAAGGAAAACATCGTGAGGAAACCTGCAAGCCTGAGAGTTCTCAAAGGCGTGTGAAGTCTGCCCAACCGCACATGGCCAGCGTGGTGGACAATGGCCAAACCCTTCTCATATTGAGAGGACACCCGTGCTCTGTAGTGAGCGCGGGCTGCAGTTGATCTTGAAGAATTAAAGCAATTATAGATACATAGAATGATAATGAAAGAGGTCATACATTTTATTTTGTTGGGAGTTTCTTATATCCCATATGAATATGGGATTTATTCCAATTAATCGCTTGGTGGCTAGATGACCAGCACCTTCAAACCCGAGGTTTTAACAAGGTGGTGGTTATGAGGTCATACCGTAACGGAACTTTAGTTAATCACGCGTGTTTACTTCAGTAATTCATTGGAGCTATTCAACGCACGGTCGGCCGCGCTCGCGCCGGAACTATGGTCATTTGTCTCTTTAACCGGAGTGAAAACACTGCATTGTGTACCGACTCTCTATGGCGAGAAGTACTTGAGGACAGTGCATCGTTAATATTAATATCTCGACAAGCGGGTCGTGATGGGGTGAGCTATGCTTGGAGCCGATACCACTGCGTCACCAAATCGTAGGCTCTCTTGTTTTTTATGCTGTCATAATGCAATATCATCATCATTAGCTTATTAACGAAACCTCATACGCGACAGGTCTCCTCTCTTCCTCTTCTCTCTACGCAGGTCCAATTGGATTGGAGGTCTTATTTTTTTTCATACACCACAAGTTAGCCCTTGACGGCTATCTCACCTGGTGGTACGCGATGATGCTGTCTGGGATGGTAACGGGCTAACCTGTTAGGAGTATGTTAAACCCACGCTCCTAATTGGTTTCTACGCGACACCGTGCCGGAACGCTAAATCGCTTTGCGACACGTATTTGTCGATAGGGTAACTAGCCACGGCCGAAGCCTCCCACCAGACAAAGGTCTTTAACAGTTATTAAGGAATTATAACCGGAATCAATAGCGGGACATTCTGTCCGAGACACAGGGGCGAAGTCTTTTACCTTTCTAACTCCGGGCTGGCGGCCAGATTTATTTTTACAAAAGTTCTCATATTTATTATTCATTATGATGTCATGCTCTATTGCCATGTTATTTACTGATAAGAATTCGATTTGTTCGATACATTCATCAGTGGTCAAACACGCTGAACCAAGGTTACGAATAACACTTGGGGAGATCCGTAAGAGAACCAGGATTACTGGCATAGCCCAAAGTCGGGAAGCTAGTGTGGAATTTAGCAGAGCACGTAATTCGGAGAAATGAATGGCGTTGGGTCCCAAGGTTCTGGTATGGGTTTAAAGGACAATTAGTGGTACTGACTTGGAGGCGTTGACCCATTATCCTGGTGATTAAGAAATCGTACAAATGGTGCTGTAGCTCCTTTTTATAAACCACCATTAAGTTGAATATCATTCGGGATTCAGTCATCATCATGATCAACCCATTCTCGGTTCACTACAGAGCACGGGTCTCAGTATGAGAAGGGTTAAGCCATAGTCCACCACGCTGGCAATGTGCGGATTGGCAGACTTCACACGCCTTCGAGAACATTATAAAGAACTCTCAGGCGTGCAGGTTTCCTCACGATGTTTTCCTTCACCGTTGAAGCAAGTGATATTTTAATTGCTTAAAAACGCACATTACTCCGAAAAGTTATAGGTTCGAACCCCCGACCTATGATTAGGAGGCTAACATCCTAACCACTAGGCTATCACAGCGGGATTCAGCATTCAATGATATCACATATACTAGTATGTAAAGACTCATCACTTGGGTGTTCCTCGTTGGAGAGATGGTAGAACTTAGACCAACGACGTTGCTCTATGACAGTTTTGCGTACGGCCATAATTAGTTTAGGCGTTGTAAATAGCTCAATTGTTTCCAAGTATCATGATGACTAACAATAAAGGTTGCTTCATCACTTTGACCTCATGACTCAAGGATTAAGAGGACACGGTCCCAAAGTTAATTTATCATTCAACTCAGGCTTACGGTTGGTCATTCTAGTAAACCTTGGACAATATAGAATTAATCTTATAGTCATATATGTTATATTCTGCTTATTGCTTTTACAACTTGAAGCTTGAACAAGCAAAAAAACAAGCCCTTGAAACAAGTGGTTTCAATTATTTTTCATTACCTTTTTCGCCGCATTTTCTCGACTAAAATGTTTTATTAAAATTAGTTTAATTTTAAACTCAATTTTGTTTAATTCAATGAGTACTAAGCTAATTTTCATGTGAATTTAAAATTATACAGGTAAAACCTTACAAGGTTCTTACATAAGTTACTAGCTTTTGCCGCGGCATAATTTTTTTTTCCGCAAATCCTTCAAAAGTGATGATGCAGTCTAAGATGGTATCCTGTTAGGAGTATGGTAACCCCTACTCCAAATTCGGCGACATCGTGCCGGAATGCTAAATCGATTGGCGACACGTCTTTGTCGGTATGGTGGTAACTAGCCACGGCCGAAGCCTCCCTCCAGACCAGACTCGAGCCGGGAAGCGAACCCAGAACCTCCGACTTTATAATGCAACAGCGCGCGCGCTGCTCCACGGAGGTCGTACAATTGATCAGGGGAAAGTACTGAGTGGCTTATCTATCAACGCACAACTGATCGGGAACAATAATGGCATACAGACAGCTATTATAAAGTAGGTCTAAGTCAGCTGGGAGAAACAGGGGTTTATGATTTGCTTAAAAATCCAAAAGTCTTGGACAACGAAATTAAAGCGAGCGAAACCGCAAGCAATCTCGCTCGCTAGTATTATTAGTATAATATAACAATGAATAAGCAAAATATATTCCATGAAATGTTGTTTCATACCCCTATAAATGCCATCGCGTAAATATTATTCATAATACGATTTTATTGGACGGTCGTTTGCCTTATTCCAGTCTCGTTTAGGTTTACACTCTGCGTTGTTATTTATTGAAGAGTTTTCCTTAACAGGTTGTTTATTTCGATGGATTGCAATAGTAATAACACGTACGTAATATTATGTGTTTAAGACGTCGATGTGTAAGACGTAAGGACCCTTTTATAAGGGATATGGGCGGATATTCCAACAGCAAAAACTTCCAACTCCACGAAGAGTGGGTTAGAGAAAGAAGAAACAGACGCCCCAGCCTACCGTGCCGAGTCGCGCGTGCTCACTCTTTGGTCGCCTCGACAGGATCAATTCGTTATGTTGATTTATTTTCTAATGAAAATGGGCTATCAAATACTGTGTAAATAATTCCATCACATAGAAAAGAAAAGTGAGCAATTACTGCGTTCAAATCAAAAACGCTTAAGAGAAGCGTTATTTGTTATATAAGCTTATCTATAAGAATAAACTTATTGATATGTTCAGTGACCTAAACTATGGTATTTGTATATCTATACAAATGTATACATAATACATCCACACACGCACGCATCTAACCACACACATATTCACCCATATCCTACTAATATTATTAAACGCGAAACTTGGGAAGTACTGATGGATGGATGGACGTTTGTTACTCATTCACGTAAAAACTACTGAATGGATTTACTTTTTTTACTTTACAAAAATATAACTTATAAATCAGAATAGCACATAGGATACAATTTATACAGATAATGTGTGAATTGACCAAAATATGACGATAACTATCAAGTAAGTAGGAAAAAATCTACCATCTGCGTGATAATTTTAATGTGATCATGTTAGTTCTTTTCTACGCCACACTAATACATAAGCTACTGGAAATACTAATACTGCGCAGACGAAGTCGCGGGCAAAAACTAGTACGAGTATATGTATGTAATTTGTTTGAACTTTGAAACATAATTCTGTAGTCTTACTATATTTTTATGCACAATTGGGAAGAGACGGACCTCCAAGATTGGGGCTTGGGGCTATTCTAGTTTGTGGTTTCAGGGTTATTTAAGTAAAATTGTCTAGTGGTTAGGACGTCCGCCTCGTCCGGTCGGGGGTTCGAATCTGGGTACGCACCTCTAATTTCGGAGTTATGTGCGTTTTTAAGAAATTAAAATATCACTTGCTTCAATGGTGAAGGAAAATATAGTGAGGAAATCTGCATGCCTGAGAGTTCTCCATAATGTTCTCAAAGGCTTGTGAAGTCTGCCAATCCGCACATGGCCAGCGTGGTGGACTATGGCCAAACCCTTCTCATATTGAGAGAAGACCCGTGCTCTATCGTGAGCCGGCAATGGGTTGATCATGATGATGATGATGATGATATCCTTCTTAGAAATAAAACAAGCGATTATTATTAATTCTGTAGATCTAAATAATGGAAATACCCACGCGATTTATGTGGGAAATAATAAAGTATGAAGAATTGATGGTAGCAGGAAATGCCTTCATTTAAATACCTGAGTTAAGGACACACTATTGAAAATCATGAAATCTCCGTATATATATTTTTTTTTTAATTTAGCCTTAACCGATTCGTGTTTTAAGCAGCAAACACAAATAGAGATAAAAAAGTGACAATAACGTCATCGCGTGAGACAAATTCACCGCACGAACCCGGCGTTAGCAGCTTCACTCACACAATGCTTTGGTATTTTAAAATGTATTTCTATGCCATTAAGATATAGTTTAGCATAGCGCCGTCTGTATGCATTCATGTTGACTATCAATTACGTAGCACGCGGTCGTGTTCAAGTAAAGCTAATAGGTATAGTGTTCTTTTTTATACAGTACAATGTTAGCCCTTGACAGCAATCTCACTTGATGGTAAGTGATGATGCAGTCTAAGCTGGTAGCGGGCTAACCGGTTAGGGGTATGGTAAACCCATACTCCTAATTGGTTTCTACGCGACTCCGTGCCGGAACACTAAATCAAAATCAAAATTGCGTTTATTCAGCCTTTAAAAGAAAAAAGTACATCTCATCTAAAAACGTATGTAGACATTGGCTGAACAGGGCGCTGCCTCAGCTTGATGCTGCGTCAAAATTGACTGCAGAGCTAATTTTCAGGCATAACCCATTCTGATAACACGGAGTGACTGGGAAAGCGCTCCTTGAGTGTGTGAGGGTGTGTGCGCGTGTGCGTGAGTACGTGTTTGGTTGCTTTCGCTTCTTGACACGTCTTTGTCAGTAACTAGCCACTGCCGAAGCCTTCCACCAGACCAGATTAGAGCCAGGAATCGAACCCAAGCCCTGCAACTTTATAATGCTACAGCATACGCGCTGGGCCACGGATGTCGTCAAAGCTTATATTACTAGTATAGATTAATATTCCGGTACGATTTCGCGTACATATACATATGTATAAAGTGTCATATATATGTCACTATTGTTATATTTTTATACATTCATTTGCTTTTCTTCTTATCATTAAATGATTTTTGTATGATGAGGTATATTTTCAATTTATACTTCAATAATGTAGCCGATTGAACCGATCTAATCAGTGGTGGCAATTATTACAATGGCAATTATTAGTATACCAATTTTACTAAGTACCTGCGTATAATATGTACTGTAGGGTAATGTGAAACGTGATCTATCCACCAACCACTTAGGTAAGTACACAATAGCTAATAAAAAATTAAATGCCAGTAACCACGTGACTTATCACACATAATATACCTACTATCAAATTTACGTAAATAACGAAATATAAATTAAATTACATTATTATTTTGCTTCGTGTTATTACAACTGTATTTACTTTACACCTATTTTACACATCATCATGATCAACCCATTACCGGCTCACTACAGAGCACAGGTCTCCTCTCAATATGAGAAGGGTTTGGCCATAGTCCACCACGCTGGCCATGTGCGGATTGGCAGACTTCACACGCCTTTGAGAACATTATGGAGAACTCTCAGGTTTCCTCACGATGTTTTCCTTCACCATTGAAGCAAGTGATATTTTAATTTTTGAAACGCACATAACTCCGAAAAGTTAGAGGTGCGTGCCCGGATTCGAACCGCCGACCTCTGATTAGGAGGCTGACGCTCTAACCACTAGGCTATCACCGCTAGTTTACACGATAACTAATAACTAACCCACCGTGTCGCATCATCCTTCCTCGTCAAATCTCTGTCTGCTGACTCCTAAAGGTACTAAAACATGATGTTTTGACATTGGACATCAAATGCAAGAAAGATTTTTTATTGTAGATTGGTAGTTCTACAAGGAAGTGTTTACGTACAATAAAAACCACTGTTTAGTTTTAAAACTTATAATTATTTTATTTATTTATTTCTCATTTAAATTGTACATGGAAGCGTCCATAGATTGTTAGTATGTTAGTAACATTTTATCCTTAGTTACTATATAATTATAGAATACCCTCATATTTCTCATAAAGAAAAGAGAACATCAAAGTAAAGCTAAGGGGTTAACAGTTTCTCTAATATGATCCATGACCCTTCCCTCTTAGCTTCTAAAGAGCTGATAGGTACTACCTAACTCATTAGACGCAGCTTTTGTCCTACGTGACATAAGAAAAGAATACATAACACTAAACAAACAAAACGTATAGATAAAAGATTCGTGTTTAGAATAGGGAAACATTTATACAGGTTTTTTTAAAGATGGAAATCATAAAATAAAGTAGTAAAGGGAAAGAATTTTACTATGTTCAGATAAGATCTATTTCAACATTGTCAACGAACTAATAATTATTTGTTCTTTTGTAATGAGCTTTTTTCTGTTTTTTTATTTGCTATCAGTTAATTAAAAAAAATTGGCATTTTATTAGCGACCTGTTAGCGTCGGAGCCAGGGTTCTGAAATATGGTCGCTCACTATGGGCCTCATACGAAGGCTCAGAGTCACTCAACGGGCGATGGAGAGAGCTATGCTGGGAGTATCTCTACGTGATCAAATCAGAAATGAAGAGATCCGTAGAAGAACCAGAGTTACCGACATAGCTCAGCGAATTGCAAAGTTGAAGTGGCAATGGGCGGGGCACATAGCTCGGAGAACCGATGGACGTTGGGGTCCCAAGGTGCTGGAATGGCGACCCCGCACCGGTAAACGTAGCGTTGGTCGACCCCCAACTAGGTGGACAGACGACATCAGACGAGTCGCAGGGAGCCGCTGGAAGCAAGCGGCCCAAGACCGTGAGCATCGGAACTCCCTACAAAAGACCTATGTCCAGCAGTGGACGTCAATTGGTTGATGCTGATGTTAGCGTCGACTTGAGGTATTAAACATGCTGTAGTTACCTCTAAGTTGATTTATATGTGTATCCTAGCACTTAAGGTTATTAAAATTTAAATTTTTTTTTACATATAATTCTGTTGGTGGCGTTTTGAATAAATAAAGAAATATTTAATTAAGTATTTATTGGCAGATCCTATAGAAGGGCTGCACTGCATTCGAGTATTACGTAAAGCAATTTTTGAAGATTTTAGACCCCCCCCCCCCTCCGAAAAGTTTTCTATAAACCCCCCCTCCTCCCCAAAACGTTAAAGTGACCATTAAAGTCACAATTATATGGAACAAAGTATAATACCCCCGTTATTGTATATATATACTTAACGCGTTGTTTAAATACTCCCCCTCCCCCCCCCCTTGTAACGCACCGTAACGTAACGTTTTACAACCCCCCCAAATTTCGTTACATACTACTTCAATGCTCTCTAAACGAAGCAAGAGATAGGACGGACGGGTGGCGCCCTGACAGTGCGCATAGAAAAAAAATACTAATATGAAGTTTTTAGTTTTACGCGGACGAAGCAGGGCGAACCGCTAGTATTCCTTAATCAATTTAAATAAACAATACGAACTGACGACCAGATGTGCAGACATGAGTCACGTGGTTTCCTGAATGTCAATTTCATACGCGTCTCAGCTTTCAGCGGATTAATATGGATCTGTGTTTATCTTTCGTTAATAGGACACCTTTAGCATGTTTTAATTTAGCTATACGAGTACATTGGTTTAAGAAGAGACAGAAAACATCGATGAAAACCTCGTTCAACTGAATGTGCTACTGCGCTGTGCTAAAAGTTCAGGTTGCCAGAATAATCGCCTTTGAAGGTTGGGAAGGATAATTAGTTGACCAGTAAAATCATCTCCATCGTGGTATGAGTTTTTTATTTGTATGTATGTATCATCATCATCATGATCAACCCATTACCGGCTCACTACAGAGCACGGGTCTCCTCTCAATATGAGAAGGGTTTGGCCATAGTCCACCACGCTGGCCATGTGCGGATTGGCAGACTTCACACGCCTTTGAGAACATTACGGAGAACTCCCAGGCGTGCAGGTTTCCTCACGATGTTTTCCTTCACCGTTAAAGCAAGTGATATTTTAATTTTTAAAAACGCACATAACTCCGAAAAGTTAAGAGGTGCGTGCCCGGATTCGAACCGCCGACCTCTGATTAGGAGGCTGACGCCCTAACCACTAGGCTATCACAGCTATGCAGCAGTATGTATGTATAAGTGCATGTATTGTATCTCCTTTACGCGGAAACTTATGAAACAATCTGGCTGACATTTTACATGAAGATAGATTATTCGCTGGTTTAACACATAGGCTACTTTATAGCTCGCAAAATCCAGACAGGGATTTGTGAAAAACTTAATTAATAAAAAATATAGTTAAGTGATTTCAGAACCGCCGAGTTCGCTATGAGTTCATGTCTTAACGCTGCATCTAAGCAACCCTCGCGGGGTCATCGTCCGGTGGAGTGGGCTCGGCTGAAACCCGGCTTTCAGTGCGACACCACTTCGTTACTCGCATGCTCTCACTGCCACTGCTCTGCGCTCCTTCTACTGTCACACTACCGTGATTTATGACTCATAATTTTTTTAATTTTTTTTTTCACTTATTAATATAAAAAGGAAATATCATTCATATTATTGTCCTCGGTGCTAGTCTGTAACTTAAGGGCTAAAATTACACACAGGCAAAAAAATATTGTTCTGAAAATTCTCAAGACTATATATTAACTTTTATATTGTAATACTATGAAATCTTTGAGTATATAGGGGTAAATTAAAAGACCGCAGAGCTAAGCTAAATTTCCTGTAATTTGCAATAAACAGGCAAATATACACGGTGCATTTATAATTTCTCCAATCTTTATCATCATCATGATCAACCCATTACCGGCTCATTACAGAGCACGGGTCAATATGAGAAGGGTTTGGCCATAGTCCACCACGCTGGCCATGTGCAGATTGGCAGACTTCACACGCCTTTGAGAACATTATGGAGAACTCTCAGGCGTGCAGGTTTCCTCATGATGTTTTCCTTCACCGTTGAATCAAGTGATATTTTAATTTTTTAAAAACGCACATAACTCCGAAAAGTTAAAGGTGCGTGCCCGGATTCGAGCCGCCGACCTCTGATTAGGAGGCTGACGCCCTAACCACTAGGCTATCACCGCTTCAATCAATCAATCTTTATACATACATAAAAAAAAAACTTAATATAAGCAATTGTACGTAGTGAAGTCAACATGTTCGGTGTTGCGCGAAATTCTTTTGGATGAACAGTAGGGTCTAATGAATAAAGAAGAAATTATAAATTTTATATTTTTGGCTATTTGAGGCGGATTATAGCAAACCTAGCTTAACGGTCATTGTAATGGGCGTGCGCAGGTAACTCCTGCTTGTATTCAATATTGCAAAAACTACACAAACTGCTTTTTTAGATCTTTTTTTCTGTACCTTTTATAATGAAGTACCGGTATGGCCATAGTAGATACAGTTATAGCTTTTACAGTTAAAAGATCATGAACCCGAATCGACTAAGACAAACTCAACAAACAATTTACTTACGAACGTTATAAAGGTGAATGGTTTTGCATCGATTGTTCTCTACTGTCATCAATGTGACATTTGAAGGTGGCAATATGACACAAAAACATTGTGTTATTATATATATCTGCTCTATAACATTTGTTAGTAAAGGACAAAAAGGGGTAAAGCAATAAATTCTGAAATGAATTCCAAAGCCACGTACGCACGTAATCGATACTGGCAAAACTCGCCCCGATGAATTCTCGAACACAAAAACCAAGCAAAAAGTGTGGTTGGCAAAAAGCGATATACGATTCAGCGGTTTAATAAAACAAAACGAAAACCGCAAGGCAACTGTATCTGTTACTCGAGTGACACGAATACCACTGAGCCACATTAAGGTCGTTTTAATCGATGCTGAATAAAGTCTGATTAAACTCGAGAATAAACAACAAGAGAATAATGATACAACTAAACTGGTATCACAAAATGAAAATGCAACATCATCATCATCATGATCAACCCATTGCCGGCTCACTACAGAGCACGGGTCTCCTCTCAATATGAGAACGGTTCGGCCATAGTCTACCACGCTGGCCATGTGCGGATTGGCAGACTTCACACGCCTTTGAGAACATTAAAGAGAACTCTCATACATGCAGGTTTCCTCACGATGTTTTCCTTCACCGTTGAAGCAAGTGATATTTTAATTGTTTAAAAACGCACATAACTCAACACAAAAATTAGAGGTGCGTGCCCGTATTCGGACCCCCGAGCTCTGATTAAGAGGCGGGCGCCCTAACCACTAGGCTATCAAAGCTTCATGAAAATGCAAAAGGTCGTAAATGGGATGATGACGGCAACACGAGACAGCTACATCTTATGTGTTGATTCAATCTTACCAAGTTTGGAAATGGCACACATGCCAGAGGATAATAGGATATCTTTGGGAATAAGGATAAGAAATCTAGGACAGAAACCGTTTATAAAATGAAAGCTTCAACTTCCTTCGAACATAAATTTCAATGAACTTAACAAACTACAGTTGGATTGCAGGTAATTACAATCTTGGACATGGTCGAAGGACATTTGAATAGTGTAAATTGCGTAATATTTCTGGCAAACAAAGTCAGTAATGTTTAAAATAAGGTTGACCATCTTATTATAGAACAAAGAATTGGGTTTTTGAAAAAAAAAGTTTTGTTTTTTTTTTTTAATGTATTTTGACTATTAATGATATATAATCATAATAATATAATAAAATCATAAAGCACAAAACTTAAAAACATTTTTCCAAAAACCTAATTATACGAAGAGTTAGCTAGAAGGTCATATAAAAATAATACGATAATTAAGAGATACGCATTCTGTCATCCGTTTATCACGAATTCGCTTTGATTATTCAATTTAAATTTGTAAGCACTGCTGAAGGTCAGGCAGTACTTGTTACAAAAAACAAGGTTAGCTGATGATATTAACTGCAAAACAATTATTACAGTAAGTATAGTTAATTAGACACAACCGCGGAAGCAATTATCACTTAACTATGCAATTAATATTATTATGGTGATAGCATTGAAGAAGTTACGAGTAAAGTGTGTTCTGGTAGATTCGAAATAGCTAAGGCTATTCTAGGTTGTAGGGTTTTAGAGTCCATAAAAAAGGACAGAAATTAATTATATCAACATTAGTACTTGTACTGTTAACGCTGAGTAGGAATACAGGAAGGAAGAAATATTTCAATCATATATAAAACGTAATATAAACTTGCGCACTTAACTTAGTTTATGACTCTCTAAAAATAAAGTTTAAACATTGAACCACCCAAGAGGGTGCTAAGAAACCCTATTTCCAATTATTGTGTACTAATTTAGCTTTAGTTCCGAGCAAAGATGCAAAAGCCCAAACATCCTGTCGAAATGATGCTATACACTTACCAATTTGTAAGATAGGCTTGCGACACTCTGTCGAGAATTTGGAAATATCATATAATTTATTAATGAATAGAAGCAGGCGTTACTTTGCGGAAGTCCATGATAAACAATAAACAGCAAGTATAATTTGCTGTATTCCGCCGACAACCGGGAGATATGTATAATGTAACACCACACAAAATCTTCCACTAGAACCTCTACGCACGTTTCGACCCGACACCGGATCATCCTCAGGAGATGTTGACTTCACAAGCGAGAAAGAAAGTAGTTCGATGAATATAATTTATTCATCGAAGTGAACTAAATCGAGCTGAGCATCGCAGCTGTCAGGAAGTACGTGAAACGTAGCTACATGTAACATAGTATTTAAACTTGACTCAAATGTATACAGCTGTTGGGTTGTAAAATTAATGTTCTTTTAATAGTTGTTCTGTATATGGTTGTAGATTTTTTTTAATTCCACTACAATGTCACCAAGTGATGATGCAGTTTAAGCTGATAGTTGGTTAACCTGTTAGAGGTATGGCAATCTCATACTCCTAATTGGTTTCTACGCGACATCGATTCGGAGCGCAAAATCGCTTGGTGACGTGACTTACGGCCCTTGTTATTAATCAATCTAATCCAGAATCTTCATAGAGCAGATTGAATTTAGTAGTGCGGTCCTTTTCCCACTCTTCTCTGTAGACAAGGATGGCACTGCCAAATTCAATCTGCAATCTGATGTTTTTGGATTAGATTGATTATTAACATCGGACGTTAGTCGGTATGGTGGTAAGTTTTTCCACCACCACACTTGGCAATCGAAAACAGGAACTCCACCTTTATAACGCAAGATGGTCGTCAAAAATGATGCCTCGTAAAAACCGTTAAGGATGGGCTCAGCCGTCAAACGCTACAGTAGCTCCTTTGATGCTGCAATGCTGCAAATGTTATAACTTATCATAAGGCACCTGTCTGCTCGTATATAATACATATACTCTTCATCCCAGAAAACTTATGATATCAGTGGGGTTAATATCCCATCATCAGGACCAACCCATTCTCGGTTCACTACAAAGCAAGGGTCTCCTCTCAATTGGCGGATTGGCAGACTTCACACGCCTTTGAGAGCATTATGGAGAACTCTCAGGCATGCAGGTTTCCTCACGATGTTTTCCTTCACCGTTGAAGCAAGTGATATTTTAATTGCTTAAAAACGCACATTACTCCGAAAAGTTATAGGTGCGTGCCCGGCTTCGAACCTCCGACCTCTGATTTGGAGGCTGACGTCCTAACCACAGCTTCATATAACTAACCGATACAAAGTAGAAGTTCGCGGCCAACAGCTGACATTAAAAGAATAATGCTTCAAGCGTTTGTAACAAGCCTCCAGACTGAAGTACATCCTTAAAATAACATCATTTGGCGCCGCTGACGTATTCAGTACTCACCGCAGCGCTCTCTGATAAACGCAGCGGGTTATTGGACCCAGTGATTAGCTCTTGTTGGGAATTGATTTTGAACTGTCCGTTAACTTACTGGCCTTTTTATCGCGGACCTCGCGACTTTATAAAAAAAACTTGAGAGGTGTCAAGGGACACCCGGATGGAACGAAGTTCTTTTCGATTAATTAGTGAAGGAATTGTAATGAAATTTTATTTTATTTAAATTATAATAATATTTTTTTTATTATTAACAAATATAATGTTATATAAACTTAATCAGTAGGCTCAATTTGTACTCCATCAGCAATATCCGGAACTTGTGCAGAAACACTGTCAGGATTCATATTTTTTATTATTTACAAAAACCTGTATACACTCAACAAAAATAATCGTCGCGACACCACACTGTTCAATGCGAAATAGAAATGAAAATATCTGGCTTGCTTTTTATAAGAGAGAGAGAGAGACAGACAGAGAAACATGCGACGCCGCACAGCTTACAATAACAAAGTGTCGTGACAACTTTTCGTAAGAATTTTTTCCGTCTAGCACCCTTTCACAACGCGCGATATAATCCAAAAAACAATTCTTCTTAGCACTCGTAGGGTGCCAGTGACCCTATTACTAAGTGAGGGAGATATATAAACCGCGCTTAGTTCTATCTGTGATTTAAGGTAACAGTTAAAGGGAAACAAAATTATGTGGCCGACAAAAAATTAAGTAATCAACACTAACTGATTGAGCAAAGTCAAAGTCCGCTCTATAGACTAAGCCTAGGACTCCGATATCCCTCCGTCCTTATGGACGTCTAATGAGGGTCAGTATGTATGCGGGCTGTCTCCGCACAGGGTTAAAGGTTTCGCAAATAAATTATTTCTTTTGTAGCTCAAATAACAAATCACCATCATCATCATGATAACCCATTGTCGGTTTACTACAGAGCAGTGTAAGAAGACTTTGGCCATAGTCCACTACGCTGGCCATGCGCGGATTGGCAGACTTCACACGCCTTGAGAACATTACGGAGAACTCTCAGGTGTGCAGGTTTCCTCGCGATGTTTTCCTTCACCGAGACAACAGATACTAACAATAAATTATTAAAATTAAAGGAGAGGAAGCTTCTATACAGCTTCCAAACGTGTGTTTTTTGCTCGATCTCAATGAGGCATATATTATATTACCTAGTGGTACGGAGCTCTTCGTGTGTGATCCACCCTGCACTTAGGCGGTCTTTCATCAGTTACCCCTATAACTTTTGTAGTATCGTTATGAGGAATGCTTACGTATTATTGTCTTCTATTAAGGGGATATGGGTAATTAGAAGTTCAAGATTATGATTCCAGTACAAATTGTAAGTACATATTTCAGGTACATATTTTTCTTCGATACTGCTATAATTTGCCTTTATATATCCATAGTAGAATCTATTTCATAGTTATGACTAGTTTTGAACTCCTATTTCGCGGTTTTAATCGCGTTAGATCAAAGTTTTTTTCTTTTAAATATCAAACTGATCCCGAATGAATAAATGAGAGATGGAGTTGACCAAAAACCGCGAAACATTCTAAGGACACCCTTACTTAGTTGATATCTCTCAGACGAGTGCGAAACGCTTCTAGAGTGTAATGCTAACTAAAATTATCCGGTTTCAGTTTTTCTAACCGTTTCAAATATGACCTTCAAATCAAGAATTATCATCTAAAAGAAGCAATCAGGAAAGCTCGCTCCACCTTAGGCTGCATTATCACTTCAGGTGTGATTGCATCCAAGTGCTAGTCCATATCTGAGAGTAGTAACATGTCAACATACAAACTGTTCAGTTTAAAAATGTTAAATTACTACATAAAATTATATAAAAATTATACATAATTCAATATCGAAAAAAATATTGCAACGAGTATGTATATGCAAATATAGCAGAACCAAACCAAAGTAGGTACTTGTGAATATTTGTAAGCTTAATTTTTGAAAAACTATCCATATATTTGGAATGATTTAAATCACGTAA
This sequence comes from Lasiommata megera, assembly GCA_928268935.1. Classification (NCBI taxonomy): domain Eukaryota; kingdom Metazoa; phylum Arthropoda; class Insecta; order Lepidoptera; family Nymphalidae; genus Lasiommata; species Lasiommata megera. The sequence continues at coordinate 14,731,005 of OV743322.1, read as the reverse complement.
CCCAACAAAAATTAATGCCATTGTCATTTATACAAATAGTACCTTTCCGCTACCGCCTAAAAACAAAGAGTCGCAGCTTTGAAAGCGCATGCGCATCGCATTGCGCAGGCGCATCACGGATGCCACTTCCTTCCCGTCTGCGGGGAATCGAAGCCGCTGCTCACGAGCCACGGTGAACTAGAATACATTGCATTCTTTGTTTACCTCTAGGGATCTAGAATTAAATGTTTTCCGCTTATAGTGCCTAATGTGGTGTTCCATTAAGGAAGACCCTGAGGACCTGCTCTGATTTGGTCACCAAGTATGCAGGTTGATACACTTCCCTCATTTCCATTTTTAGCTCAATTAGAATCTCAGGAGCTTTGGCATTGTAATCTAATACCTACAATGGTAACATTAATGTAACCCTAAAACCGTTATTGAATTTGGAACAATAGAGTTTATTTAAATAAGAACCTTCGATATGAGGTACTAAAAAGATGCACAAGGAAAATTGCTAGCAATTGTTCCCTTGAGCATGATAACCTTGAAGCGGTGATAGCCTAGTGGTTAGGGCGTCAGCCTCCTAATCAGAGGTCGGCGGTTCGAATCCGGGCACGCACCTATAACTTTTCGGAGTTATGTGCGTTTTTAAGCAATAAAAATATCACTTGCTTCAACGGTGAAGGAAAACATCGTGAGGAAACCTGCACGCCTGAGAGTTCTCCATAATGTTAGTTAGATCTTCAATCTCATCTGGTAGTACGATTATGCCTTCTAAGATGGTAGCGGGCTAGCAATTTAGGGCTATGGTTAGTCATACTCCTAATTGTATTGTAAGCGATATCGTGCTGAAACGCTCAATCGCTTGACGACACGTTCTTGTCGGTAGGGCGAAAACTAGCCACGGCCAAAGACTTCAGTCTGACCAGACTCGAGCCGAGAATCTAACCCAGGACTTCCAGCTTTATAATACAACGTTTGTCAAAGGTAATACTTTTTTTTTTCTTCATATTACAAGTAAGCCCTTGGCGGCGATCTCACCTGATGGTAAGTGATGATGCAGTCTAAGATGGTAGCAGGCTAACCTGTTAGGGGTTTGGTAAACCCATACTCCTAATTGTTTGGTACACGACATCGTGCCGGAACGCCAAATCGCTTGGCGACACGCCTTTGTCGGTAGGGTGGTAACTAGCCACGGCCAAAGCCTTCAGCCTGACCAGACTCGAGCCGAGAATCTAACCCAGGACTTCCAGCTTTATAATACAACGTTTGTCAAAGGTAATACTTTTTTTTTCTTCCCATTACAAGTAAGCCCTTGGCGACAATCTCACCTGATGGTAAGTGATGATGCAATCTAAGATGGTCAGGCTAACCTGTTAGGGGTTTGGTAAACCCATACTCCTAATTGTTTTGTACACGACATCGTGCTGGAACGCCAAATCGCTTGGCGACACGCCTTTGTCGGTAGGGTGGTAACTAGCCACGGCCAAAGCCTTCACCTGACCAGACTCTATCCGGGAATCTAACCCAGGACCTCCCGCTTTATAATACAGCGTTTGGCAAAGGTAATACCATCCAGTCTAATTGCAGCCAAGCGCAACCATTGAGCTGTCAATTCGCAGTGTGGAGGACTATGACCAAACCCTTCTCATATTGAGAGGAGACCCGTGCTCTGTAGTGAGCCGGTAATGGGTTGATCATGATGATGATGATGATATATAACATGGCGGGCAAACCAGCAAACTGATTTGATGTTAAGTGATTACCGTCGCCCATGACCATCTGCAACACCAGAAGATCTGCTGAACCCAACATTCCAATCGGTTCCTACTCGACATAGCTTGGCACTATGTGCCGGCCAGTAGGGCGGTACCTAGCCACGGCCAAAGCCTTCACCTGACCAGACTCTATTCGGGAATCTAACTCAGGACCTCCCGCTTTGTAATACAGCGTTTGGCAAAGGTAATACCATCAAGTCTTATTGCAGCCATGCGCAACCATCGAGCTGTCTGGTAAAAAGCCTTTGGGCGATGGCCGCAGAAATTCAACTAACAGACCAGCCATTGAATAATATAGCAGGAATATCGGCAACTACAATCCAATAACAATCAATATTTCACACAAAGCGATGTAAACAAAACGTTAACTAGATAGTATCGGACGTCGGGGACAATAACTCCAGTTGTACCTAGAATTTCGAAACACGTTGACTCACTCGTATTTATGTAAGGCAGCCAATTTATAGCTTCTGCAGACACGCCAACTCTCAACTCCGAACTTAGGTAGGGAACTTATTAGCTGGTACGTCTGTAGGTTGCGCTGGTCGGCGCGACTTCATTGATTTATGTGGGTAAAGCGTGCGTGAACATTGATCCAATACGTAGACTAATTGGTAGGAAGTTAGGGGTTTGAATTAAGCCTTTACTTTTGCACATTAAGTCTTTTATGTTCATTATTACGGACACGTCATGTTCATTAAGATCTTTGTTTATTAAGGTTTTTTATATGTACATCGCGGGCTAACTGGCAGTATGTGCTGGCTAGTAGGGCGGTAAGTAGCCTCGACCGAAACCTCGCACCAGACCAAACTCGAGCCGAAAATCGAACCTGTAACCTCCCACTTTATAATACTGCACTGCGCCACGGTTGGTCTACGATAAAGCGTCTAACCTTTAAGCACCAAGTTATCATAATATGTTTTTATCTCATCAATGCCAGGTTTATTAAACTAAGAACGAATGCATCTTTAGCTAATTAACTTAAGTTTATTTATATAATTAACTAGCGGTTTCCCGAGACTTCGTCTATTTTAATACAAACTCTGATGAGTTAGATAGACAATTTACCCCGACCTACAATGTCGCATCGCTCGCCACTTGTCTTTTGTTCGACGAATGCATAATAATATTATTATTATTTCAACTAGTAGTTCATAAGATTAGCTGATTAAAAAAACTCTTTAGCTTTATAATACGTATAGATAATGATACAGCATGTTAGGAACCTGGTTCGAACTTGTCTGCAGCCCACGTATAGGCACATCTATGGGGCATTCTAGTCAGACAACTTACGCGCATCGTTAAAATTGCATCAAAAGATAAATAAACAAGAAAACTATATTGTTAAACCCTTGCTCATTGTATTTATATGTAAGGTACTTCGAATGTATAAAATCAATCTTATTTTGGAGACAGACAGTGTGTTTTCTACGGCATTAAGTTCAATTTGTACCCATCTGGGAAATATTGTCATAATTCCAGTATGTAAAGAAACATAAACCCTCCCAAAGACCTATACCTACCTGAGAAAGTCCTGCCACATGGCAAGGTACACTTCTAATAGTAACATTTACACCAATTTAATTGTATCTAAACATAGTTCATAATTATGCACTCAATTCTTAGGGCTCAGAAGGCTTTTTTTTTTTTTTTGTCGTGGTGGAAAAGCTTTATTGCTACCTCCGTCCCTTGGGCAGGACTAGAGGTTATGTGGGACTCCCCCCCTAGGGGGTATACCCAAACTAAAAACCACCACAGCGTGTCCCTCACACTGAGTTTTTTCCAGGCGCCCGGGGAACACCATTGTATTCTTCCCGGGCATCTAACAGGCGCCCCAGCCATGAGACGGGGCTCCACGTGGAGAGGGGAGAGGATCGGGACAGCACGATCCCCCCCAGACTGTCAGGAGGCTTGTTAAATGTCAGGTACCTAGGGCTCAGAAGGCTATCACAGTAACAATTAAAAACTGGTAATAATTTGTTGGTAAAAAAATAGTTTTAGAAATGTTATCCCTGCACACAGAATAATTACCAACATTCAACTACAAAGCATACACTTAACCATGAGTTTAAGAATTTAAATAGTCATAGGGTCCCCTTTTCATGTGAGGATTCATCATAGTTATAATATCTTCGCGCCCAGGGTGGCGTGTTTAAGTTGGACACTTTCTAACTAAACCCCACGGTGTTTCAACTTCTCGTCTAATGGTTGGGTCAAGGGAATGGTTTTGCACATACTGCCTCCCTAATAGCAGCATCAGATCAAATACTCCCACATTCCCCAGAGGCATATAACGTGCGCCTTCTAACCCAAAACCTATCTCCGTCGGGCGATAGACAATGTTGTGCAGGATCCTTAAGTTAATATTAACAAAAGGTACTTGGAAATGTGGCAGAAAATTTTCACATTCAAAAGAGAAGGGAAGTTTCACAACCTTGAACCGTACAATTAAACTCAAAGGCCTATCAGACCTATAAATAAACGTGCGTGTTCTATTCCACTAACTAATTGTGGACAAAATCGATGAATCAATGAATCGATAACCGGCGCCGTTTGTGCTCGATTAATTCGTGGAACAAAGCACGTTGCCGCATTGAAATCGATATTGACTCAGCCGTCGAATAATAAATGACCGTTTAGATATACATATATAATACATAATATAATACGATATAGGTAGAAATTAAGTTCTACGTTGTTTTGTTTTTATGTCTTTTTTTTTTATATTCTATACTAGCCATTGCCACTACAAATTCTATTTGGCCTTGATTTAAGCTCAGTTAAATTGTTTTAAATTGTTGTTAATACTTTATAGCTAACTTTATTTTTTATTAGGAGTTTTTAATGATTCTATAATATAATCCGTTTCCTTTGTTCAAAAGCGATACGTTGCATTCTTATACCAGCAAGATTTTATTGGATTTGTTGTTTCATTTTTACAAATGGTGACAATTATAGCAATATCTTTCTTATCAATCTCTTTCTTCATCTGATTTTTTTTTTATACACTACAAGTTAGCCCTTGACGGCTATCTCACCTGATGGTAAGTGATGATACATTCTATGATGGTAGCGGGCTAACCTGTTAGGGGTATGGTAAACCCACACTCCTAAATGGTTTCTACGCGACATCGTGCCGGAACGCTAAATCGCTTGGCGACACGTCTTTGTCGGTAGGGTGGTAACTAGCCACGGCCGAAACCTCCCACCAGAAAACGAGTGTCTGCAACGCGAGGTAACATCTATTACGTTTTGAAAAAAAAAACAAAAAAAAACGTCTACGAGTCTACATTATCTGTCGCGGTTAGTTTGCGGTTCCAGCAACCCGGCCCGAAGTACCGAGGGCGAGAAATGCACGGAACTCAGACATATCGATTCAACTGCAGTCCAATAACCTGCCAATTCATTATTGAAGCGCTATTGATTAATGAACTTCGAGTAGGTGTATAGAAATAGTCACATCTACTTATGTTCTGATTAAAATAGCTGTAGTAAAAAGAACTAAACGGATACCATTGCAGTTTTCATAATGAGTATTTGCCAAGAAAGTTACCTATATTATTATGTTGTTAAACATTACAAGTTCATGCTAGTTGATCAAGTGATCATCATCAAAGTATATGATTTACTTCAAGGTCACTTAACAATTGTAAGATAACGGATTTTTCTGTCAAACAAAATCTCAGTATCAGCCATAAATCCAACACTAAAACATAAAAGAGCATTTAAGCCTAGTGTCCCGGTAATCGTCAATGTTAAAAAACCACCTATTGATATCTTGGAGATGTCTATCATTAAGTTCAAAGTTTTTATAAAACGAAAGCTTGTAGAAAAATCATATTACCTTATTAAGGATTATATAAACGATAAAAAAGCTTGGTTGTGAATTGCTCTATCTATAGGTACTATAATTTATTATTCATTATGTGAGATGGTGATAATGAAAAAAAAAACCCGGCTAAGTTTGTTATGGAACCCTCATAGCTTTAGTTTTAAGTTTACGAATGTAGTTATTACCATCAAATCACTACTATGTAAATTATTGACGAATCAAAAGTGCATTTTAAAGAACTATTTGAATAAAGATTATTTGAATTTGAATTTGTTCGCCGAACCGCATTGGAGCAAGTAGCATGGATGGTTTAAACAATTGATGCCTCTTTCTAATGATAGAAGAAACCTGTGCTGTTTCAGATCGGTACCTAATAACATTTCGTTTTTAAATTACTTAGTGAGACAAAATTGACTGAGCAGCCAGGATTAGTAAATAAAGGATAAGATAATGTAAATCAAATTTAGATCAGATAATTAACCGTCACCAATAATTGAAAAAAGAAAAACTAGATATGCACATCGAAAACTCCCTAATTTAATAAACGAAAATGTAATGGGTGGATATGGTTGGTCCCTTTTTAATAATAAGGTCAGATTACCCACTAAAGTATGGAACAGCAGAAAATTCAGTTAAAACAGTCCATGTAAGCTATGAAGTGAATATAAGTCCCACATGCTACATTAATTTAAATAAATTTGACACAGTTCTACAATTTAGCGCGTTCCATATTCACTAAGAACCATATTACATTTGACCGCGTATGACCTAACGCAACCGCTTCCTGCTTACAACCAATCAGATATGAAGTGAACTAAAATCGCTGGCACTGATTTTGTTAGAGAAAAGGTATACATAACAATATTCTATAAAGTAACGATTAGTGACAAAGTAACGATTAGTGACAAAGTAATGCTAGTGAAATAAGATGAAACTTGAAACTATAATTAAAGCGTACGAGAGATAAAACATACTAACTGTTGTTTCATTTCATTTACCACTAGCTGACGCCCGCGACTTCGTCTGCGTTGAGTTAGTGTGTTTGTTTGTCTTTCAATCACGAAGCATTAGATTACTAACCCGTAATACTTGAAATAATTACTAAACTAAAACAATTTCATCAGCGCCCGAGACGTGATGGCCAAGGCGGTGACATGCGCGTGAGCTGCGCGCGGTACTGGAAAGTACTTGGTCATTGCAACATTGCTTTATTTTTCTAAGTAGCCTAAGTTACTCTTACATCAGCTAACTGCCAATAAAAGCCCCGTAAAAATCGGTTCAGCCATTTTAGAGATTAGCCGGAACAAACAGACAGACAGACAGAAATTGTAAAAAAAATTATTTTGGTGTATGTACCGTATACATATTCATATGCATGTAGTAAAAAACAAACACTCCAATTTTATTTATTTGTATAGATTTACGTCAGTATAAGTTCGCCAAAGTAATAAAGTACTGGTCCCAAATGCGCAAATGCTTAAATGTATGCCTAATGGCAGCCGATAGCCAAACAAGATGATAAATGTTCGAAAAACGAAAGCTGAAATTGCATTCTAATTCTCTGCGGAGCATATAATTATGTCATCATCATCAACAGAGCACGGGTCTCCTCTCAATATGAGAAAGGTTTGGCCATAGTCCACCACGCTGGCCATGTACGGATTGGCAGACTTCACACGCCTTTCAGAAGATTATGGAGAACTCTCAGGCGTGCAGATTTCCTCACGATGTTTTCCTTCACCGTTGAAGCAAGTGATATTTTAAAACGCACATAACTCCGAAAAGTTAAAACTGCGTGCCAGATTACCTCTGATTAGGAGGCTGACGCCCTAACCACTAGGCTATCACCGCTTCTACTAGGCTATCACCGCTTCTATAATATAATAATGTACGCGGAAGCAATGCGCTTGCAACGTGTCCATGGGATATCGACTACGTAACGGTGCATCATTGCTATGTCCAGCGCGGGTAGTCCGCAGATTAAAGCTACATTGAGAAAAAAAAAACATTATAAGGGTGATTAGATGTTTAAGTGAGCCCATAGACGTAATTTCAGCTTTCCAATTGCAACACAATTGTTTTCAGCCCAGCTACCGTGACGGAACAAAATGGATGACATTCGTCATATATCCATACATATATTTCGCAAGCCTTTGTCTCGTATAATTTGAATATGTCACGGTATAATTTGGATGAGGCAACCACTCGGGACCTACCCACGAGGGCGAGAGTATATAATATATACAAACACCTCCTCTACTAATTACATGACCAATGGGTCAAAGAAATAGGTTAAAGATATCTTCAATATTATTTTGCTTATCTTCAATAAAGGATAAGAAATTAAACTTTATGAAACTACTCTTAAGAATAGTAGTTATCCCAATTTATTAAAACCTTGGAGGTATAAACAGATGAATTTCAATCAAACAATCAATCAATCAGCTTATAGACGCCCACTGCTGGACATGGCCTTTCCGAGAGCACGCCACCACACACGGTCCTCCGCCTTCCTCATCCACCGGCCCCCAGCGATCCTTTTCAGGTCGTCGGTCCAGCGAGCAGGAGGTCGTCCCACGCTGCGCTTACGTTACGCGGTCGCTGGGACGCAGCTTGCGTATCCTATGTCGATTACTTTGGTTCTCCTACGGATGTCCTAGTCACGGATTCTATCCCTCAGAGAAACACCCAGCATAGCCCTCTCTATAGCATGCTGAGCGATTTTGAGCTTGCGGACAATCTTGTCTCACTTCATAAACAAATGAATTTGTGCATAATATATTATATACTGGAGGCAATTCGTTTGTACACATATCTAAAAGTTATTACTATATAAATAGTTCTATTTTTTTTCTACCGGGAACATTGGGAAAATAATCGCACTACTTTCAAACCTGCTAGTTTGGTTTGGTTTAGAGATTTGTGTACAATAGGATCGGAGCCATTGACACTGACAAACTATTGCATTGATAAAATGCAAATGTAGTGTGTAATATAAATAAAGTCCTGACTCCTGAAATAGGATCCATCAGCATCAAACTTAGTTTCAAGATCCAAGATTCCAGACATATCATTAAAATGAAAGATATGTTGCTCTATTGTATGTGTTATGTCTCTGAGAAGGATTTCATTTCTTCCGGGTCTGCAAATTTGTCCGCATACACTGCCTGCCAAACCTCTTGCATGTGTGCCAAGAAATTTTTCAAGGGGTTTTCATAGTCGATAAAATTTCCTCGAAAACGTTTGACTTATGTTCGCGCGGTATTAATGGCTGCAGTTTGCAGAACTTGTATTGGACTAAACTGCCGAGTCTACTCCTAGGTCGTCTAGCTCCTAGTTGATATGGCACCTGTCATTATGTATTTCTACGTATGGTCGTATGAAATATGTGCCACTATCTAGTGCAATAAAGAGTTCGGGGTTTGTGTGACACTCCCGAAATTTCGAATATAATTGTAGGCACGCACGCCATAAGGTCATTATGATACAAAAACTGCGGAATATGGCTCACATTAGTTGGAGATAACGATTATGGCACCGGACACTCTTATCTAATTCTCATATTTGAAAATAGGTATTTCTGAAATCTAGTTGGCATGTTCAGCTGCGGATCACGAGAACAGGGATTTTGAGACCAGGTGAGGACCATGGGGCAGGTGTTAAATGATTGTGCCAAAAGTTTTCAAAGATGTGCACTTCGAAGAGCAAGTTAGTTCGGCAATAATAAAGCACAAGCTCGGCAGCTACCTGGTGGATTATGCTTTGAAACCCTGTCATCTCTGAGAATGGAGATCTTTTCCATAACGTGGTTATTAATTAAATAGGCTGATGACATCAAAGATGATCCATGACCTTGATGATCTTTAAAATAATTCTTTACTTAATTCAAACAAATCGTGCACCATATATCAATTCTTGCTCCCAAAAGTTTTATTTTCTACACATTCCCTTGTGCTACTGCACTGGTGCTTTTTGCTTTCAAAAGTGCTTTAAATATACTAAAAATCATACTAGTGAAACTGAAAAACTGCTGGAGGTCTTAGGTTCGGATTCCGTCATAAAACGAATACACACACACAGACACGCACCCACACAAACGCACACACACACACACACACACACACACACACACACACACACACACACACACAATAATGGTGTTTAGGAGAGTACTACCGCCTGAAATACAGGTATATTAGGGGCAGTAGATTATATTGCGCAAGTACATACACACATACATACATCCCATATATTCACCATACTAACCATACTCACCATTAAAGTGCGTTTATAAGCTACTTTACAAGTTGTTATATGTACTTATTTTGATGCTTGTTTTTGTGAAATAAAGAATTAATTAATATTAATATAAGGCTTATTGAAATAAACGAATTATGTTTTTTTTATTAAATAGATAAACAACAATCATTCAGACTTAAATTGTATTGATTGTGTAACAAAATATTGGTAAGATATTATGCCGATAAATAATATTGAGACGTTTATGGTAGCAATTCCAATACTTTACACTTTACAGTGTGTGTACGAATTATGTTAAGTCATGGGTTTGTTTACGAAACAACGTGAAGGCCGTTCATTTTTTCAACGCCAAATATGGTAACTGTACTTACGAGAAACTGGTCTACCGTTCGGTCGAGAATATCGTCTGAAACGCGCGTGACTTTGGAATTTTAATTTGTCAGACGATTAAGTACTTTGTTAATTAAGAAGAGTGTTGTGTGCATTTTTCAATCAAATTGAAAGACAGACTGTCGGTCAGGGCCTTTGTTCTGTATGAAATTGAAGTTTTTATTGACTCCAATGAAAGTTAGCCTTCACGGGTCGCCTGTAGTAGCGTGGATAAATGCATAAATGCAGTCCATAGCCCACCCCACGAGAAGGAACATATTCGTGGGCATAGTGGGACTTAACTAAATACTGCGTCCTTATTGGCGTTTAAGTTTGGGTTCCTGCGGTCTAGCATTTATTAAGAGGGCACATCTTGTGATTGATTGTACGCAGGACGAAATTATAAGTATTATCGCATAGTGATATCTCATCATCATCATCATGATCAACCTATTCTCGGCTCACTACAGAGCACGGGTCTCCTCTACACCACGCAGGCCATGTGCGGATTGGCAGACTTCACACGCCTTTGAGAACATTATGGAGAACTGGCAGGCGTGCAGGTTTCCTCACGATGTTTTCCTTCACCGTTGAAGCAAGTGATATTTAAATCGCTTAAAATATCACTTGCTTCGAGTTAAATTTTGCAGTTATATCTAATTAGTAATAACTATGACAAAACAATTACTTAATAAAACAATGTTAATCATTATATAAGTATATACCTATTCCTAGATTTGAATCGTTGTAAGGTCATCACCAAGTTGCCGGCATCTGCTTTTGACTAAAATAAAACCCACTTCACAGAACTACATCGAGTGAATGAAAATAAAACGGAACCGTCTACAACTCGTCCTTACATGAAATGCACTTCAAACGGTTCCCAACAAAGGGAGGGCATTAAAAGGTCGGTTGGCAGCCACATGTGCCGATGACGTTAGCATCAGCTGGAGATAGCCTCAGCGTTTGTTTCATTTAGGAGCGTATGGAGTTTCGATTCTGAGATATCGAAATTTGTTATCAAAGATAAAATTACTAAATTAGTTGAAGCCAAAACTGTGAAATGAAATTCTTGAGAGTTTGTAAGTTCAGAAGTGGGATTACAACCCCGACAGATTCAGAAGTTTAATAGTTCATAAATTGTGTGATATATTAAGCTTTGGGTTACACGCAGTTTTGATACACGGAAATCAAGTTGTCAAAGAAAAAATATATATAATAGGAAATTTATTATATATTCTTTTTGGAACATCTACTCTAAACTGGGATCAAATCTACAAAAAAAAAGTAGACAACCTACTTAATCTTACGTTATATAACTTAAACGTTAAAAGTAATTTTGATCAAAGAACATTTACCTAATAAAACTCTAACACTGACTGAAAAAGAGGTACATTTTTAACAGACCATATGAAGCATATAAATTTGCATAAAGGTTTAAGACAGTTTTATATATATATATTACCTATATATATATAAAACTGTCTACCATTACAGGTCAACACCGAGAGGATTTTTAGAACTAGGCGGGTTTAAAAAATCCTTTCTCAACGTTCTTGGAAAAAGAGAATTATAACAAAATTACTCTAACAATGTTTTTACGAAGTTGATGACCATTATAGGCTCCTTAGATAAACATATTTATCGTTTTATCCAAATGCAATAAATTACAGTACAGTTCAATCAACAGATTTTTTGACGACCTCCGTGGCGCAGCGCACGCGCTGTCACATTGTTAAGTTGGAGGTCCCGGGTTCGATTCCCGGCTCGAGTCTGGTCTGATGGGACGCTTCGGCCGTGGTTAGTTACCACCCTTCCGACAAAAACGTGTCGCAAAGCGATTTAGCGTTCCGGCACGATGTCGCGTAGAAACTAATTAGGAGTGTGGTTTTACCGTACCCCTAACAGGTTAGCCCGCTACCATCCTCGACTGCATCATCAGTTACCACCAGGTGTGATAGCCGTCAAGGGCTAACTTGTAGTGTATTAAAAAAAAAAGATGTAATTGCATCGATACATCCATGTAATATGTAGAATGAAGGTTACACATCACTACTCACGAGTACAGTTAGTTTTCTTACGTCTTTCATTAACTTGCGTTTGACGTATCTCTTTAACTCAATAATACTGTGCGTTTCATTAAGTCGTAGATTGATGTTACTTACTTTAAACTTTTGAGTCTTGAACAAGAAATAACGTATTTAACGAAATTTATTAATCCACTGCAAGTTAAATGTTGACCGCAATCTTAACTGGCGTTTATGATAATCTATAACATGGGAGCTAGCTTTTTAGGGATAGGGTATTTATACTGCACCCGTACCGAAACGCTAATTCGCTAGGCGCTACATCTTACGGCGCTAGGACGCTGGGCCGGGGTCGAGTGCACAAGTGTTCCCGTGACCCAGCCACCAGGCGACGCGAAGAATCATCGCTGGGTTTTAGTCGGTATTCTGGTCGCCAGTCTGGCCGCCGGAGAGTCCCACATACCCCATCGGAAGCGGCGCAGTCTTGCCTGCGTCGCCTCCGGATGGGATGCGTAAAAGCATTTCCCAGCGTGAAAAAAAAAAAAAGTCGCTACATCTTTGTAGGCAGGATCTTTTTGGTTACCAGCTAAGGGCGAAGATTCCCACCAGACAAAAGCGATTATGGTCGATTTAAGTTAAAACGAGATGACTTTGAGGGGATTATGAACATCACACTAATGGGAGGTACAAAGACGAACTTAATGCCATGATGCATTTCTTCCAATATACCTTGTGTCTGTGTAGAAATTAATTTGGTAAAAAACTGTAAAGAGAAAACCAAAAAAGTACTGCTTAAGAAGCCACTCATATTTCGAATATCCGATACCCTCCTTAAAGTCTCCATAACTCACGGATAAGTAGGGATTTAGCTTCTATCTACATATCATGATACAAAACGCTTGATCTTTTTACCAACAGGACAAAGTAAAAAAGCCACGGCCAATCCAGTTAAACACCTTATCTGATTAAGGAAATATAATAGACAAAGTTTTTAGTTGGTGCGATATTTATTTATTTATTTTTGTTGGATCATTAAACTAGTCACAATCTATATCAATTTTATATATAAAAACAACAAAAAACGTTTCAGAAGAACAAACATGAGATAGTGACTTTCTAGAAATGGCCACATTATGCAACCTTAAAATTAACCTTACGTCTAAATAAATCAATTTATAGCTTTAATGCGGTAATAGACAGTCTTACTTGCATTTTAACGGGCTAACCTGTTAGGAGTATGGTAATCCCACGCTCCTAATTGGTTTCTACGCGTCATCGTGCCGGAACGCTAAAATCGCTTGGCGACACGTCTTTGTCGGTAGGGTGGTAACTAGCCACGGCCGAAGCCTCCCACCAGACCAGACTCGAGCCGGGAATCAAACCCAGGACCTCCAACTTTATAATGCGACAGTGCGCGCACTGCGCCACGGAGGTCGTATAAAAGTCACTTTTGAAGCGTCAATAAGTTACATAGTAGTGAGTTGATGGTGATAACTACATTTGTAAACTTAAAACTAAAGCTATGAGGGTTGCAACGCGCCCCGGTCTAAGAAGAAGCCCACAACAATATAAAGATGCGTTAATTTAAACTTAATTTTCACTTGTTAGGTTTGAGGTGCTTACAATAAGACTAGGGTCTAAGCTATTAAAATCGAATTTTGTTTTTACAAAAAAAAACACGTTTATTAATTAGAACGATTCATAGATGCCTGTAATAGGTTTAGACGAATAAAGCTATATTATTGATTTGACTTGATTTGATTTGATTAAAGGCATGACCTTTCATTACGATGTGTACAAAAATGTCAAGTGTGCCGTAGTCAACTCGTCTCAAGGCAATTTGGCTTCACCGCAAAGCAAGCGATCACTTGACATTTAGTGCAATTTGACACAGATATGCATACACCATAAAAAGTCAATGGGGACAGTCAGATAGCTAGAATATTATCGGAATTGAACTTTCTAATACGATAAATGTTATGGTTTCGAATGTTATGATGCCATTTGTGAACTATCATCAAGAATTTTTCCTCCTTTTTGAATATTGGTCAGGCGATTATTCATCATTCATTCATGATCAACCCATTACCGGCTCACTACAGAGCACGGGTCTCCTTTCAATATGAGAACTCTCAGGCGTGCAGGTTTCCTCACCGTTGAAGCAAGTGATATTTTAATTTTTTAAAACGCACATAACTCCGAAAAGTTAGAGGTGCGTGCCCGGATTCGAACCGCCGACATCTGATTAGGAGGCTGACGCGCTAACCACTAGGCTACCACCGCTTCCGCTAATTGTAAATAACTATATCTATTCATATAAAAAATACTCTAACAGGTAACGACAGTAACCCAATACTGGTGAGTGTCACATCGGAGCAGAGTGTGGGTAACTGATTTACTAACCTTAAGATGTTGAACCAATCTAGAATACTAAGAAAATGATAAAATAATACACGTTGCATTTCTGAAAATTATTGTAATAATAATATCTTATAATCTAGCTATGCAAAGAGGAAGGCTACCAGTATCTTCGGAACCTTGCCTAAAGGGACTCCTTTTAATAATATATTTTAGTTATAATATTATATTTTTTAAGGTTGTTAGTTTTAGGTTCATTGTTCGCAGCTATATTACATCGCATTCGCAGATATATATGTGAATGTTTTATTTATTTATTTCGTTGCATATTGTTTACACACCCAGTTTGGGTGTTGCAACTTGGTCTGGAATCGACCGTAATAGAGACCGATTTTATTTATTTTTACTTGCATCGTTTAAAAAATCGATACTGAGTAAAAACACTTCTCCAATGAAAAGTTCTTTAATACTTTGTAAAATTTATATTTTTTTTCTACTTTTCAAATGCAGTCTGGCATACCATTATATATTTTTACAGACATTACGTACTTTTATGACTACTACATTTAAAACATTGTAATATTATAAAGAGTTGTTGAGACATTTTTAATAATAAGTAAAGACCGGAAGCGGTGATAGCCTAGTGGTTAGGGTGTCGGCCTCCTAATCAGAGGTCGGCGGTTCGAATCCGGGCACGCACCTCTAACTTTTCGGAGTTACGTGCGTTTTTAAACAATTAAAATATCACTTGCTTCAACGGTGAAGGAAAACATCGCGAGGAAATCTGCACGCCTGAGAGTTCCATAATGTTCTCAAAGGCGTGTGAAGTCTGCCAATCCGCACATGGCCAGCGTGGCCCAACCCTTCTCATATTGAGAGGAGACCCGTGCTCTATAGTGAGCCGGTAATGGGTTGATCACGAAAGACCGGTCAATAAAATTGATAAGCTTTTTCTCTGTGGAAATTTTATATTGAATTGAACTCACGAGTCACGATTCTAACGATGAATATCCGTTATTATGGTTTAGCTTTGTGCGCCACATAGATAGGAATGAAACAATTCAATTTGTGATATTAATTAAAATTAAAAAAAAAATGGAAACCTCGGCAAAAACACGTATACCAAGCCATTGTTTTATGAATGAGAGTATTAATTTATTGCAAATCTCAGTATTTAGTATAAATTAACATCGATAAAAATGTCAGTTAACAATAAAGTTCAATATAACGATTTCACACTCGAACCGTGTTTCGTGAAACAAAAACAAAACGATAGATACGTCCGGCCGATTAGAAAATAACAAGCGTTGGATTAAAAATCTGAAATTACTACACGGGGAGAAAGTGTATTGGCCCAAATTCGAAGCACATTAACCATTATCGACTTTATGAACTCTGAAATGAGATGCGCTTATAGTACAGACACCCACAGATTTAGATTATCAACGAGACTAGATTACACAAAAAAGAATTGGGTATCGTTAGGATATATTCATCATCAAATTGCCCA
Organism: Lasiommata megera; assembly: GCA_928268935.1. NCBI lineage: Eukaryota > Metazoa > Arthropoda > Insecta > Lepidoptera > Nymphalidae > Lasiommata > Lasiommata megera. The sequence goes on along the minus strand of OV743322.1, from coordinate 14,714,889 downwards.
TTTACAAATTCTAAAATTGTTACTACCAGTTGTTACTTCATTTTATTTTTGATTTATTAATACGATAGTTACTTTTTAAAAATTAACTGACTAATTATTCGCACTCATTCGATAACTGTCTTCTGGGCAGGTCGATCGAAAATAATGAATAGAAGCAGGCGTTACTTTGCGGAAGTCCATGATAAACCATAAACAGAATGTCACTTTACTTTTTAGTCTTTACTTTTCTCGCTTGTGAAGTCAACACTTCCTGAGGATGATCCGGTGTCGGGTCGAAACGTGCGTAGAGGTTCTAGTGGAAGATTTTGTGCGGTGTTATATTATACAAATCTCCCGGTTGTCGGCGGAATAACAAATTATACTTGCTGTTTATTGTCTATCGAAAATGGTCTTTTTGCTAGCTAGTTTAATATAATAAACGTGAGATAAAAAATATTATGATATTTCACTTTACATGGTATTTATATTTTCGTCATGCCGGACATAATATGACGTGATTTCTTAAACAAACTTCATAAGTATTGTTTTTTTTATATAGTGCCAGCTGTACACAATTTAGTAGTGAATCAATTCGAGCACGTCGAACGCAGTCAATGACCCGTTTAAAGAACTCGCATTATCAATTATGTGACTTCTTTAAACCAGTGTAGGTATGTGAAAAAAGTTTACACAAAACGTTCGCCGGCAAGACGTTAAGCCGACGTGAATCACTACTTAAGAGATAATGGACTGCGAAAAAAGTGTTTGCACTGTCGCGTCGAGTGTTTACTTTACACTTTCAGAGCGCCGGAGAACTTTTGTTGTATACAGAATTACAAATTTGAAGGTTGTAGTTGGCTCCGAACACCGATTTTGTCCTGCACCCTTAGTGGCAGATTCATTACGCTTGCAATCATGGGTGAACACTGTCCGACGACCGACGAGATTAATTTATCCCAGTTTAATAAGTGAGCTAAGGCATAGCACGCTTTAAAGCATTCAGCGTTAAACTTTCAATGATGTTTTTTTTTTCGGACTGACTATCAGCTGTGCTAACCCTATTGGTTGCGACAGCGTAACCGGGCTGTCTTCATTCCGAAGCTCTGCCAGAAGAAATTTTGAGCCCTAGGGCTCGAAGAAACTAAGGGAACGTCTGCCTAAGGGCGCCTCCTGTGAGGCCGAACCTCGGCTTAGGCGACGTTTGGGATAACGGGGGGGTCGGACGGTGGTTTTTTATACAGTTATGTTCAATACAGTATTTTTTTGTGTGTCATGAATTATTTCTCCGTCTCAGAAGTGAATACATATTTTATAATTTTTTATAACAATCTTCAACATACACTAAGTGTATCTACAACTAATTTCTAAGTAGATGTTTGGTTTAAATCGTGCAAGTAACTTTCAAATGGATACACTCGAGAACGAGTTTTTAATCTAATTCCTAATCCGAATTGACTGCCGATTAAAAGTTTGTTATGTTTAACAAAAAAAAAAGTATGAAGAGTTTCAAAGGGGCTCTGTGATTCTTCGTGTCAATTTGATGTGAAACAAATCCAAGAAATCGTTAAGCCTTCTGTCCGGTCTGACGGCCTAGACCGACGCGGCGCCTGCGCACGGTCAAGGCTGCGATAATGTTATGATTGTAAACGGTACACGCGTGAAAATGGTCTGCTATTTAAATGTACATGACAGACAAACGAAGAGATGATTACCGTGATGTCGAGTGGTTACCGCCACCCAATAACCTCTGCAGCATCAGAGAGCCGCTAGACGATCTGCTTTCGTAACTCCATTGGAATGGAATGGAGTTTTGTTTTGTGGACATAATATTTGTTGTTTTTTGTTATTTAATATATAGGTTTGCGCTTGACGACACAATCAATACTAGAAAGCACTGATGAGTTCTAGGTTGGAGCGCGCTTGCCTAGAAAATGCCTATTCACTCTTGCCTTGAAGGCCCTGAGGTTATACGTGGCTGGAAACACAGTGGCAGATGCTGGAAATCCGTTCCACTACTTAGCGGTTCCACTACTTAGCGGAAATACGTACTGTTAGTGTTCCTTTTTAAATAAAAAAAAAAAACTTATTTCCAGCATTAGACTGTCATTTGTTGATTTATTGGTGATCATGGTGGTGATTAGGTTAGGATACAGTCTGGCCGGGTCGCGGTCGAGTGCACGAGTGTTCCCGTGACCCAGCCACCAGGCGACGCGAAGGAGCATCGCTGGGTTTTAGTGGGTATTCTGGTAGCCAGTCTGGCCGCCGGGGAGTACCACATACCCCTTATATAGGATACAGTGCTGCTCGGGTAGCTATTGGGCTAACTACCCGTCATTGCACGAGTCTCCTTACTGTCTGGGGGGGATCAAGCTGTCCTGATCCTCTGTCTTCTAGCGCGGGAGCCCTGTTGCTAAGGCTGGGGCGGCTAGTGGATGTCTGGGAAGAATACAACGGGTACCCCAGGTTTTCAGCAAATCCAGCGAGTGGGACATGCTGTGGTGGTTTTTAGTTAGGGTATACCTCAACGATAAGGGGAGGGGGGAGGGGGGAGGCCCCACATAACCTCCGTCTTGCCCAACGGACGGAGGTAGCCATAAAGCTTTTCCACCACGGGGAGAAAAAAAAAAAGGATACAGTGCTGCTGTGTCATGATTATATTGATAATGGCAACCCTAGTCATGGTGGTCAATGTGAAGATAAGCTATTAGTTTCCATCACATTTAAGCCATGAAGATTTATATTGAATGCTGCATGTAATTTCCTGTAATATTCCGACGCGTGTACCTACAGGTTCTATTAATCAACTACTGGTAGAACATAGCTAGTGTGACAGCGATTTCTGCGCAAATATAATTGCTTTATGCTTTATTACAATTTTTGTGTTGATGTAATACATTTAGCAATTGTGCTTTAATGCCAGACGATGCGGTGTTGTTATCGGGGCGTTTTGTTGAACCATAGTTTTTTTTTATCCACTACAAGTTAGCCTCTTATCTTATAAGTTATCTCACCTAAGTGATGATGCAGTATAAGATGGTAGCGGGCTAACCTGTTACGGTGTGGTAAACTCCAAAATCGTTTCTACGCGACATCGTGCCGGAACTCTAAATCGCTTGGCGACACGTCTTTGTCGGTGGGGTGGTGACAATCCACGGCCGAAGCCTCCCACCAGACAAATTATTATATTATTATGGTATTGGGAATTTTTTTTTTGTTATTCCACTACTTGTAAGCCTCGAAAGCAATATCGGGATGTTTTGTTACCCCTGTATGGCAAGCACATATTCCTTATTTAAACCTTTTGGCGACACGTCTTTGTTTATAGGTTGGTAACTAGCCACGACCGAAGCTTCTCCAGACCAGACCTGAGTCGAACCGAAGACCTTCAGCATCATAATGCGACAAAGCATTCGCTGCGCAACGGAGGTCATCAATTATAAAATTTAAAAAACATGAAGGCCCATAGTCCATACTGATACAGTTTTAAATTTTTTAGACCGGGAAACAGATGATTCCCGCAAGATTAAAATACGGAATCAGACGCGGACGAACTCGCGATATGCAGCTAGCATATTATTCCAGGAGGGGAAAACAGTTAGCCAATCAGTTGTGCTGTCTGGAATTAAACTTAGAGAGCGATAAGTTATGCTACGCTCAACTGCGATTCGATATAATCATAAAGGTATGCATTTCAATTGCACGAGTGATTTATGTATAAATTATGTAAAGTAATTACAAAGTTTATTTAAGAGCAGTGTGTAACAAGGAGTGATAGAGGTAATCGCGCAAGAAATCCCTCCTGTTCATCATCTGACAGGTGTGAAAGGTACTACCAAATGCGTCCAAAGTATTGAATTCAAGTGAGTAACTTTCAGTGTGCAGTTAGAAACAGTATTAGGTAGTAAACAGTATAATGCAATCCTACTGCATTATACTGTTTACTTTTATTTTGATTTTACTGTTTATTTTGATTTTGTGGTATACGTGAACCAAACACAGCTGTCGGATGCTATCTAGTTTATTAACCACCCTCACACAATACTCATACACTACAGATTATTTGCAAAAACTTTGTATTTACTCACACAACTTAGGTAAATGCGTACGAAATAAATGATTAGGTAAACGAACTTTGGTCTAAAGTTGAGGTTCTTCTAGGCAGGTCGGATTTAAGGCGTTAAGAATTTAGGTCGTTTAGAAAAGCCGATATTAGTTACTGCTAGTCTTCCTTGATACGCCACGCAATGATCTGAACTGAACCACCTCTCAGCTTCCGCTTATCCTATCAAAACTACGTACGGAGTAAATGATTTCACGAACATTTTTTTTTTTATCCACTACAAGTTAGCCCTTGACGGCATCTCACCTGATGTTAAGTGATGATGCGGTCTAAGATGGTAACGGGCTAACCTGTTAGGGTATGGAAAACCCATACTCCTAATCGGTTTCTACGCGACATCGTGCCGGAACGCTAAATCGCTTGGCGACACGTCTTTGTCGGTCGGTAACTACATTGGTCTAAAATTGAGGTTCTTCTAGGCAACTCAGCTTTTCCCATCAAATATAACAAACTTCTTAATATCAAAAATGGACAGGTTTCTTCTAGGGAAGTGCGCTTCACATCAATTTGCAGCTTTTATCACTTCCCATCAGGTTCACATCAGGTGTTTTTGACGACCTCAACCTCTTTTAAGTATTTATCACCATCACTTCACGAAAATCTCTTCATGTGATAAATATGAACGATTCATAGATGACTGTGATAGGTTTATGTGAATAAAGCTATTTTTGATTTGATATCAAATATATATCGCTAGGTTCCTCTACTGAACCGTATGAATCAGGATACCGTCATTCATGACGTTAGCCATGCATAGTAGGGGCAAAGCAGTAGTAGGCAGTAGTAGTACAGTAGTAGTGGGGGGTAACAAAGCGATTTAGTAAGACGTCGCTCAGAAACCACTTAGGGGTATTTATTATTTCAATACCCTTAACACGTCAGCCTGCTACCATCCTGAATTATTATATTATTTACAAATAAGTGAAATGGCATTCAAGGGCTAACTTGTAGTGGAATAAAATCATCATCATCATCATGATCAACCCATTACCGGCTCACTACAGAGCACGGGTCTCCTCTCAATATGAGAAGGGTTTGGCCATAGTCCATCATGCTGGCCATGTGCGGATTGGCAGACTTCACACGTCTTTGAGAATATTATGGAGAACTCCCAGGCATGCAGGTTTCCTCACAATGTTTTCCTTCACCGTTGAAGCAAGTGATATTTTAATTTTTAAAAACGCACATAACTCCGGAAAGTTCGGTTTCGAACCGCCGACCTCTGATTAGGAGGCTGACGCTCTAACCATTAGGCTATCACCGCTTTTAGGCTATCACCGCTTTTGGGTGGAATGTATTAAACCTAATTAATTTGTTGAAAATTGAGTTTAAAAGTCTATCACTCTACGGGCAAAGACATACCGCCAAGCGATTTAGCGTTCCGGTATGATGCCGAATAGAGACCGATTAGGATGGCTTCGGTGGCATCATATAAATCTACGTCATCACCCGACGACATAAATACCCTTCGCCTTGTATGCAAAGCGAGTAAGTTGTGAGTGCGTAGTATTTTTTCATCTGGTACAAGCACCACGGCGTCGTATTTGGTCACCCCAGTGCGGGCACCGGCCGCACTGCATTCCTGACACCTGCCGCGCATCTACATAACGCGTTCACCGACGTTTTCCAATGCCACATGAAAACCTCCGCGCTCGCGTGCTGGGAACACGACGTTGCACTCCTATGAAGTCTGGGTAGCTCCATAAAACTCAAATGCTTCACAATTCTGTGCAACCTTTGACGACCACTCTTTTTTGTCGTGGTAGAAAAGCTTTATTGCTACATCCGACCCTTGGGCATGACGAGAGGTTATGTGGGACTCTCCCCCCCCCCCCCCCTTGGGGTATACAAAAACTAAAAACCACCACGGCGTGTCCCTCACGCTGAGTTTTTCAGACGCCCGGGGAACACCATAGCACTCTTCCCGACCAACCTGGCGCAGTGCTGAACACTATCTCCAATTATATGGAAAGCCCCGGGTTCGATTTCTGGTTAGGTCAATTTGGAAATTTCTTTTTTCTGAATTGTCCCTGTCACCGGTGGAGGCCAATGGCAGTGGCTCAATCATATTAATCAATCATAATACTTAGACTGATTAAAACAATTGTTCGTAGAAACCTTGGCAATGTTAAATATGGCTATAATTGGTAACTTGTAATAGAACTAGTTATTAACTTATTTATTTAAATAAAATTATATTTGCAACTTATCGCTGGCATATCTTATGAATAAAATAAATAAATAATCCTTATTCAAATAGTCCTTTAAAAGGCACTTTTGACGCGTCAATAATTTTACATAGTAGTGAGTTTATGGTGATAACTACATTCGTAAACTTAAAACTAAAGCTAAGAGGGTTCCAAACGCGCCCCGGTCTAAGAAGAAGCCCGCAACATACTTAGCCGGGTAAATTTTTAACCACCAGCTAGTTACGACTCTGCCGACACAGGACTCAGAAGTGCCGCCTATTGCAGCTTTTTGAAAATTAACATACATAAAGCTTGTCTCCTGTAGATGAATGTATGGGATACTTTTAATGACGGAAAATAAAACTCGGTTACGTTACTGCAAGATTTAATAAAATAAGCATTATTTGCCAACGCGAACCACCAAGGCGAAATTTTGAATACAGATAGTTGTAGCCTAAGAAAGGAAACCCTAAATTACAAATAAATGGTCATAAATTATAATAACTGAGGTGTTCAAATAGAGATAATCTCAGTGTCCAAGATGCAAGAAAGTTATATACTGTAAGTAATGAAAGGCGTTCAAATATTGAATTTTGTTTAATTTTCTGCACTGTGACTAACTTAAGTAGGTATAGTTTAGTCAACCGAGCGTCATTGTTGTAAACAATCAACTGTAAATGCGAATAAGTTACCCACAATAAGGTACAGGATTACCTAGTGTGGGTACATCGAAAAAATATATAAAATTGTTCAAATGGTGTATTTGATAAAATAAATATTTTAATTTTTAAATTACTAATTCTTGCTGTGATAGTCTAGTGGTTAGGACGTCCGCCTCCTAATCACAGGTCGGTTCGCCTCCTATCACTTGCTTCAACGGTGAAGGAAAACATCGTGAGGAAACCTGCATGTCTGAGAGTTCTTCATAATGTTCTCAAAGGTGTGTAAAGTCTGTCAATCCGCACATGGCCAGAGTGGTGGACTATGGCCAAACCCTTCTCATATTAAGAGGAGACCGGTGCTCTGTAGCGAGCCGAGAATGTGTTGATCACGATAATAATCATGATTCTCCAGCGTCAAAAGAACGCAATAAATGATTTGCCGCAGTGCATAACCAATCGCCACCTCTCAGTTGTCACTTGTCAGTTAAATCCACCATGATATTAAATCAGCAACTACGTGACAGAATACGGCACGCGTTTATGTCATTATTACACTTTTTGCTTCACACTGCAAAATGATAAATCTTTTAGGAGTGATAGACAGGACAAAGCGACACCTCGAGTTCATCCTAAGTGCGTCTCAGGTTAAAAAAAAGTAGTGTCAGCTCTGATAGCCTAGTGGTTAGGACGTCCGCCTCCTAATCAGAGGTAACGTCTAACTTCTCGGAGTTATGTGCGTTTTAAGCAATTAAAATATTACTTGCTTCAACGGTGAAGGAAAACATCGTGAGGAAACCTGCACGTTGCACCTGAGAGTTGTCCATAATGTTCTCAAAGGCGGGTGAAGTCTGCCAATATGGCCAGCGTGGTGGACTATGACCAAACCCTTCTCATATTGAGAGGAGACCCGTGCTCTATAGTGAGCCGATAATGGATTGATCATGATAATGATGATGATTATATTATTTTAACTAGCTGATGCCCGCAACTTCGTCCGCGTTGAGTTAGTGTGTGTTTGTTTGTTATCTTCCAATCACGAAGCAACGGTTTACTAAACCGAAGACCTTGAAATAATTACAGGATAAACATTAAAGTATCTCCTTTCTAACAAAAAACAAAAGAATGAGTGAAATCAGAGTACGCGTTAATGAGTTACAACTAAATACACATTTTGACTTTCATCCCCTCTCCCAAGGGAACCGTGCTGAATTCCGAGATAAAAACTATCCTATAGGTTGAACCGGAGTATCAGCTACTCCTATACCAAATTTCATTCAAATCCATCCAGTAGTTTCGGCGTGATGCGCGGCCATGATACAGACAGTCAGACAAAAAATAAAATAAAAAATGTTTTGAGCTCAGTATCGATAGTAAATCACCCTCCAATTAAAATTTTCAAAATATATTTAATGTACAGAATTCGTCCTGTTACAGTATATTATATTATAAATTTGATAATTCCTAGATGATATTATTCGCAATAGCCGCTCTATATTTCTTTCAAAATGTACTTGCCCACGCTACATTGCTAGGATTTTATTATAGAAGCAAAATGCCGGCAGCGTCGATTGTTTGTTAATGTATGAAACATTAATTTATGTATTATATATTCTGTGTAACTAATTCTAATGGTAACTTTTACTTACTTTCCTCGTATTGGAATTGCATTGCACTTTAGTGTTTTTTTTTATAAACTACAAGTTAGCCCTTGTCGGCTATCCCACCTGATGGTAAGGGATGATTCAGTCTAAGATGGAAGCAGGCTGACCTACATCATCATCATGATCAACCCATTACCAGCTCACTACAGAGCACGGGTCTCCTCTCAATATGAGAAGGGTTTGGCCATAGTCCACCACGCTGGCCATGTGCGGATTGGCAGACTTCACAGGCCTTTGAGAACAATATGGAGAACTCTCAGGCGTGCAGGTTTCCTCACGATGTATTCCTTCACCGTTGAAGCAAGTGATATTTGAATTTTTTTAAAAAGCACATAACTGCAGCTGCAACTGCAGAGGTGCGTGCCCGGATTCGAATTCGCCGACCTCTGATAAGGATGCTGACGCCCTTACCACTAGGCTATCACCGCTATATGTTTTATTATTTTATTATTTCGAGCCTATTTCTTATCAATAATTAGGTACAACAATGAAAGAACAAAAAATTAAAAAGCAAGCAATCTAAAGCAAGATGAAGCCCACCTTTCGGCAATAGACGAAAGCCGGTTACCAACTATTTGTGTTGTACGAGGTCCCCGCTATCTTACGTCATCCGGACGTGGGCTCCATCCACGGCCTCGGAGACGTACGGACCACTCACCGTCCGACCCCCCCGTTATCCCAAACGTCGCCTAAGCCGAGGTTCGGCCTCAAAGGAGGCGCCCTTAGGCAGACATTCCCTTAGTTTCTTCGAGCCCTAGGGCTCAAAATTTCTTCTGGCAGAGCTTCTTTCCAAAGCTCGCCAAACAGCCCGGTTACGCTGTGGCAACCAATAGGGTTTGTACAGCTAATAGACAGTCCGAAAAAAAAAAAATGTGTTGTTACAAACTATAGTTCACCTCAAGATAATGCTAGTGTAACTAAAAGCGATCGGAAAGTCGAAGACAATAATGGCGGACCGCCAACTGTGACGGGCCTGGCGACCGTTCATCGGTAACCAGCACGCATGGCAGATCACACGATTGATTAGCTATCACAGGCGTAAGTGACTTCGGCTGGTACAATACCTTCAGTGAAGATTTGTTGGCTCGCTCATAATTATCCCAACGTGAAAATTTGTTTTAAACCATAAACAGCAAGTATAATTTGCTATATTCCGCCGACAACCGGGAGATTTGTATGATATAACACCACACAAAATCTTCCACTAGAAACTCTACGCACGTTTCGACCCGACACCGGATCATCCTCAGGAGATGTTGACTTCACAAGCGCGAAAAGTAAAGTTGACTTTACTATCTCCCGGTTGTCGGTGGAATATAGCAAATTAAACTTGCTGTTTATTGTTTATCATGGACTTCCGCAAAGTAACGCCTGCTTCTATTCATTATTTAAAATTTGTTTTCATCGCAATTAGGTTGAGTTTCGACCACACTACCAAATAGCTGTTATAGCCCAGTGCTAACCACTGGGCTATAACGTCAGCCTCCTAATCAGGGGTCGGCGGTTCGAATCCGGCCACGCACCTCTAACTTTTCGAAGTTATGTGCGTTTTTAAATAATCAAAATATCACTTGCTTCAACGGTGAAGGAAGACATCGTGAGGAAACCTGCACGCCTGAGAGTTCTCCATAATGCTCTCAAAGGCGTGTGAAGTTTGCCAATCCGCACATGGCCAGTGTGGTGGACTATGGCCGAACCCTTCTAATATTGTGAGGAGACCCGTGCTCTGTAGTGAGCCGGTAATGGGTTGATCATGATGATGATGATGATTAAATATAGCTTTGAAGAAAGGTTTCATAAACATATGAAACTACAGTTCAGTTACCAGTTGGGGTAGTTTAAACGTTTAATCACTTGGCGGCACGTCTTCATTGTTAAGGTCGTAGCTAGTCTTAGCCATAATCATTTGTCTGGTTGGAGGCTTCGGCCGTGGCTAGTTACCACCCTACCGACAGAGACGTGTCGCCAAGCGATTTAGCGTTCCGGCACGATGTCGTGTAGAAACCAATTAGGAGTATGAGTTTACCATACTCCTAACAGGTTAGCCCGCTACCATCTTAGCCCGCATCATCACTTACCATCAGGTGAGATGCAGTCAAGGGCTAACTTGTGCTGAATAAAAAACAAGTCTCAGAATATACACAACAAATCAGAAATTATACATTTCAATATTGACCCAGCCGGGGATCAAACCTGGGATCTTCAACTAATAAGACCACAGCACTATAACACTGCGCCAGGGAGGTTGTTTCTAAGTTATGATTATAGAATTAAATTACTACTAATCTACAATGACCGATATCTCGTTTCGCGAACACAAAACATATAGTAAGCATGCCCAGCTCAGAGTAAAAAGGTTTTTACACTAGTCTCATTAGAGAGGCAGCACGGAGCGTGTCCAATCAATTACGGCACAGCAATAATAACAGGACCGCTACAAGGTCAGTGATTAATTATTAATTCACACTGACTGACTCACTGCCAGCACTAGGAATATATACTCAGATTACTTAAAGTACTAAACTTCGTTCAATAATATGCTAGATTTATATTACGCTTCAAAACCAAAATATATATATATTTATATTATACATAATACCTATAACCATTTAGGATAGAGTTACAATCTATGAAGTGCACGATGACATCTTAATATACGTTTTCCAACAGCCAATACACAATAATATAATGATGACATGCGAATTTACAGTAATTTTCAGGAGACTTCTGTGGCAGGATATGCACTGCTTTTATGCATGTATGAAGTGCACGCCTCCTAAAAAAAGTCCTATAGTCAGTGGACTATAGGACTTTCCTGGTCAAACCTTTTGACGACCTGCGTGGCGCAATGCGTGCGCTGTTGCATTACAAAATTGGAAGTCATGGGTTCGATTCCCAGCTCGAGTCTGGTCTGGTGGGAAGCTTCGTCTGCGGCCTGTTACCACCCTACCGACAAAGACGTGTCGCAAAGCGATTTAGCGTTCCGGCACGATGTCGCGTAGAAGCCAATTAGGAGTGTGGGTTTACCATACCCCTTACAAGTGAGCCCGCTACCACCCTAGACTGCATCATCACTTACCACCATGTGAGATAACCGTCAAGAGCTAACTTGTAGTGTATAAAAAAAAACACCTACGAGAAGCAAGGCCTGCCTATTGCCATTACAACTTGCTAATAGTATAGTTATGTTCTCTTGTAGATCTTCTCGTTAATACAATTCAAAATAATCTTTATTCAAATAGGCACTTTTGACGCGTCAACAATTTACATAGTAGTTATTTCATGGTGATAACTATATTCGTAAACTTAAAACTAAAGCTATGAGGGTTCCAAACGCGCCCCGGTCTAAGAAGAAGCCCACAACAAACTTTTCCGGGGTTTTTCTTTTTTTTCGTTATCACCATCTCACAAAATGAATAATAAACTATAGTACCTATGGAGATAGAGCAATTCACACCCAAGCTTTTTTATCGTTTATATAATCCTTAATATCGTAATAGGATTTTTCTACAAGCTTTCGTTTTATAAAAACTTTGAACTTATTGATAGACATTTCCAAGATATCAATAGGTAATTTATTATAAACTAAAATACAATTTCCTTTGAATGAGTTACTAATTTTGTGCAGCCTAACATACATTACCATACCATACATACATTAAAAGCAAAAATACATAAACACATTTCAAATAGGACGAATACTTTATGAGTTTTGCGCGTTCAAACATAAAACAATACAAAATGTTAACATTAAGTAATTATTACGAATAAGGTTAAGGCAAATTCCCAGCTTAATATATTCATGATTAAAATTTTTTCCCCCTTTATTTGTCATCCATGCGCAATTAATGCGAATGACCGTGCGTTCTATAGTTTACAATTTTGGTAAATTAAATAGTTTCACGGGAGGTAACTACCCAAAATGTGTTACTTGTAGGTATTATATAAAATATTATTATTCATTATCATTCATTCTGCAGAAGTCGGGGTTTCGATTCCGGGCACGCCCCACTAACTTTTCGGAGTTATGTGCGTTTTTAAGCAATTAAATTATCACTCGCTTCGAGGAAAAATATCGTGATGAAACCTACACACCTGAGAGTTCTCCATAATGTTCTCGAAGGCGTGTCTGTTGTCTGAAGTCTGCCAATCCGCATGGCCAGCGAGATGGACTATGGCCAAAGCCTTCTTAAATATTTAGAGGAGACCTGTGCTCTATAGTTAGCCAGCAATAGGTTGATCGTGATGAAGATGATGATGCACAATCAATGCGAATGACCGTGCGTTTTAAAATTTTAGTAAATTTAAGTTTTACCTACCTAAATATGTTTACCAGTAGGTATTATATAAAACATTATTACATATTCTGTTGTATGTACACATTTTTCTTATTTTTTTTTTAGTGAGATGTTGATATAAACATTCTTAAACTTAAAACTAAAGCTACGAGGTTTCCATGGGCGCCCCGGGCTAGCGAGAAGCTCACAACAAACTTAGCCGGGTATTTTTTTGGATATCACCAACTCGATTTGTTACTTAAAACTATTGATTGATTCAAGAGGTCATTCATTATTTACTTAAAAAGAATGAAGTTAAGCAAAACAAATCTGTATATTACTACAGAAATATTTTTGTAACTTTCTAACCATTGGTTTTCTCTGGCCAATAAGTTTAGCTTTGAAGTCAGGTGACATTGTATAAATAGTAAACACATAAATGACACTGCTTATGCAGTTTGGCATTAATGACTATTATCACATATCAATAACCAATAATAAAGACAATAATAACTTGGACCTTCACCACCATGTCTTGGACTTTCCAAGACACTGCAAATTTGGCCTGACTGGGGATTCAAATACAGGACCTCGTGATCCATAGTTGAACATGTTAACCACTAGACCAACCAATAGCTATATAAAGTAATTGAAATGCCAACAATCTTGGATGATTAAAGCCAAGGTCCCCATATTGACCCTATTCTAACAGATCTGAATGTGACGCACAGTTGACCAACTTGCAGTAATTTACTTATTAAAGCTGAAAGGCCTTGGACGAGATTACTTTTTTCCTGTTTATGATCAGCTAAATGTGGGCAAATGACTAATTTAACTAAAAACGTTTATAACTTGTAAGTATAGATGTATGATGGTTTTACTTTTATGATGCCTTTTTGATGGGAGGCTTCGGATGTGGCCAGTTACCACCCTACTGACAAAGACGTGTCACTTAGCGATTTAGCGTTCCAGCACGATGTCGAGTAGAAACCAATTAGGAGTATGGGTTTACCATATCCCTAACAAGTTAGCCCGCTACCATCTTAGACTGCATCATCATTTGTCATCAGAGATTGCTGTCAAGGACAAACTTGTGGTGGATAAACAAAAAAAAAATGTCAATAATTTTGTAAGAAAATATTATAAAATCTAAACACATTAAATATACAATGTCAAGATAATGTAATTTATGGTTTCACAGAATAAACAGTTGCATCATTTTCCAAGAAATTCATTTATAGTATGAACAAAAGATAATTCAAACAGGAAATGTAATATTTTACTGTTGTCTAGATACATTTGTACAATCATATAATATGGAAGTGAGATGATAACATAGCAGGATATGTAGTAAAATGGGAAGCAGATACTTAGAATTTTGCACATTATAATATATTATACTAGCCCCAGCTAGCAAGTTTGTTTGCCTTTTGTTAAATATTTAATTGAAAATGGGTCACTTTTTAAAAAGGTAACAAATAAACCATTTGAAAGTCTTTAAGCAGTAATATGGAGTTATATCCCTATTCAGGATTATGTAAATATAATATAATCTGTGTGTCACATTACAGTCAATGAGAAACAACTTAATCTTATTTTAAGTGTTCAATTTATAAATATTAATTAGATATGATTTAGTTGCTTGTTCATAAAATAATGAAAATAAATTCTCCGATATATACATTTTCAATTTATGTGTATGTGTACCTGAAACTTAATTTGAAATAAGTTTTAAGCGACAAAGTGATCAAATTTCTGTTTTTTATTAAAAAAAAAATCTAAATTGAATACTTCAAACTTTTTTTATTGAGTAATTTATTTATTTGCAAATTTTTGATTAATTTATGGTCTGCTTCATTGTTGTGTCACATCACACACAAATGCTATATGTAAATGTGACGTGTAGCACCAGACTAGTAATGAACAAGTGGTCTTTGTACATGTATAGGCATGAGGCATTTAAACACTAACATATTGTACTACCTTGTAGATAGCCTAGTGGTTAGGATGTCAGCCTCTTAATCATAGGTTGGGGGTTTGAACCCGGGCACGCACCTATAACCTTTCAGAGTTATGTGCGTTTTTAAGTAATTAAAATATCACTTGCTTCAATAGTGCAGGAAACATCGTGAGAGTTCTCTATAAGGTTCTCAAAGTCGCGTGGAGTCTGCCATTCCACATGGCCAGCGTGGTGGACTATGTAGCCAAACCCTTCTCATATTGAGAGGAGGTGTGTTGAAGTGAGCCGAGAATTGGTTGATCATGATGATGATGATATTTGTTGTATACAGTATTGTGATTAGTTTGAGGTGGGTACTTTTTAACTTTGTTAAATAATAAAGTGAATTAAGTAGGTAGGACAAAAAGATGTATAACAGTGTGTTGTTGAAGGCTAGAGTTGTGATTAGAACTCCCGAGTTTTATTTATGTTCCTAAACATATTAATATTCTATTACATAGTTTTCATTGCCATCAAAAGTATTCAAGACTGCTTTTTTTATTGATAAGCAACAAGTTAAAACAGAACAAGTCATTATAGATTCTCATTTCAATCTAAATGGTACTGAACGAGCACCTTGTGCATGCCATTGAACTCATTAAAATCAACCACGTGGATGTGTGGTTTAATGGAAGGAATAGCGCTGATTTTATCATTAATGGTAAGTAATAACTTTTTTTAAGTTTGTTTGGTGATCAACACTAATACTTACTGACTACATTTGTTTAGTTAAATCTGAAGGTAGAAGGGATCCAAATATGCGTGCCAATATGCGGCATCAAAGGCGTGTGAAGTCTGCGAATCCGCATATGGCCAGCGTGGTGGACTATGCCCAAACCCTTCTATATTGGGAGGAGACCTGTGCTCTGTAGTGAGCCAGCAATGGGTTGATCATGATGATGTAGAAAATCACAACAAACTTAGTCAACTGTTTATGCCAAAAGGGAGTTAACATAAAAGGCCCAGCCATTTGTTAGTAGAAGTATATTTTATCAATGTAAAGAGTTCAACATAATAGTGTGCCTCTACAGTTCAGACACAACAGTATATGGAAGTGGGGTGATAAGATATAGCAGGATATGTGTTGAAATGGGGAACGGATACTAAGAATGTTGCATCTGTTCCGCTACAGTGAACTAACTGTGATGAATTCATATACAACATTTAGTCTATAAATGAATTGTACTTTGTTTTACATAAAATGCAAAATAAATGCAAATTGACAGTTTGTTTCGGTATATATACCTCCTACCAATTTTTATAAATTATAAATATAAAAATAACTACAAAAATAAAAACCGTAAATATGCGATTGTATGTTACTTATTGAAGTTTATTCATAAAAACGAACTTTTCGTTTAACTATCATTATTAGATGTGTATTTATTTAATGATGATCTAAAATGCTTTCACAAAAAATATCTATGAAAACCCCAGCGGGATTATAGCATTCAGCTGAATAAGTAACGGATTATTTATTAAAGAGACAAAAACAATAAATGCTTTAAGAATTATTCTTAAGTTTACCACAATAACAAGGCAGACGGCATAGACACGATTGGGTGTGTTCGTCCCGAACAAAGTAAACAAAACATAATATTATATACTACAATACGCATAATAAGTTATGTGTAGATCTTCCATAGCTCTCGAAACTAATTGAAATAAAAAGAAATAGAGTTTAATTCAACCAACAGGTAACTTTAAAAAAGATTCTTCATAAATTCCTATATCGGAAGATTCGTGTTTACAAACATGAACACCGGCAAAATATGTTGTAATAAACATACCAGAACTTTGATGAATCGATCCTCCAATTCATCCCGGTCTGGCATAGGGGGTTTGGTCCGATTCCTCGTAGAAGGCTGCCGTACATGGTGGCTCTTCGTGGCCCCGACCGGTCCGTCCAACATCGTCTGATCCCTCGAAGTTATCAAACCCATTTTACACAATACTTAATGCACTTGCACACCATCAAGCACGTTTCAAATGCATCAGGTATTTTTTATCACAGTGAACAACACTTAACACATTCTATGGGTCACAATCACATCACGGCAGCGAGTGTTCGATTCGAATTCAACAACAAACTAATACAAATACAATACAACCGCACGGCGACAAAGCGAGCAAAGCATGTCCGTACAAAACGAAATGCGGGTTGCGGCAATCGAGCGAAGTTCGCGCATTTGTTAGTGGTGTAATGAAGTTCCCAACAGATGCCAAATAAGCAGCCAATAGGGAGTAAGCCACAGACCTTTTGTGGAATGCCTGCAGTTCGGAAACCAAATACCAAAGAGTCTATAATCACTACTCGGAATTAACTTGATTTTATAGGATATAGTCTCAGGATTTTAGTTATAAAAATATTTTCTATATACTATTTTACATATCCATTATAACATAAGACGTATATTAAAAATAAAATAAAAAAACAAACGTAAATGAAGCATACAACGTGAAGTTAGAGTTGTTACTTTGGCGCCAGTATTTAATATCTTTCTAAATACATCATTATATTATAATAATTTTTCCTGAAATATTTCCTGTTAAATCGTGATATTGATCGGTTGCAAATCGGCTTTTACTGAAATCTCACCTGGTGCTACCTAAGTGATGACGCTGTCTAAGATAGCACCTGGCTCACGTGTTAGAGGTATTGTAGTTATCCGTACCCCAATTAGATCTCTAAGAAACGTCGTACCGGAACGCTATAACGGTTCACGTATTAAGATAAATTTCCATGAAGAAATTATTGTCTCACACTGTCGTCGTCAAATTGAGAACAGCAAAAAATTGCATGCGAAATCTTTCTAGTACAAGTAACCCATTGTCCTAGGTGATCCATTGTCGTGCGACATGTAGCGACTTGTTATAACAGGACCAATACCTACTATATGTTTGTCATGATTTCCAAATGTTTCAGATTTTAGTGTCTTTGAATTTACATACATAGAATATCTTAATCATTAAATAAGAATATATAATTGAAGTATGTGATTTGAGTTAAATTAATTAGGTTTACTTTTGACTATTTTAATGAAAAGTATCTCAATTGACTGTTTCTTAAGATACCGGATTTGAATAAGGCAAAATGAAAAACATGACGTGCGAATCGACCCTTTATAAGTTAGTTAGTCGTTAGTCATTGTTGGTTGGTTATTGTTTAGTGTTGGTACCGAAAAGTGGTCTCCAAGGACCTAGTTCTACAAAGGTGTGTAAAATGTTATAGATAAACAAGTATAGATATTGAAGAGTTGCGTTCCTTATCCACAAGGTGTGTACCATCCTATAAATAAGAATAGATACTGAAGAAGTGTGTTTTTAAACACGCGTGACATTTGTCATTTTGTGATTTCAGTTCATTTGTCTAGCCAAGGATATGTACACTGAAAAAAAATATATTTTATGACAGATTTTGATAATTTCAAATTAAGAGCGAAATAATTAAAGTTTAATCATTGATATTGTAAACATTTCGAGTTTGGTAGCGTAAATGCAAGTTTAGTCACGTAGCGAAGTAATTCTCGCAACAATGTAATAGTAACAAACACACAGTATACTTGCTCAATGTATAAAACGTTCATAAACAATAACATTTGAATGTTTGTTAAAAGTGATGTCATAAATGAAATTCCAGTGTATTATGTATTTATATACTTTATTGGTTTTTGCATATGTATAAAAAATACAATACTGTAATGTATTACAACAAAACTTAATTACGCTTCGAGCCAATCAGAGTTTTAATTACATACAACAATAACGTATTATATATCATCCAGAGAAAATATTTTTATCGTAGTTATTCTTTGTTAGCACCATTATTTTTTATCATTTTCCATTTTCCTACAAACATTATTACAACCTACTTACATTCACCACATGAATACATTAATTTGACAAAAGATTGAAGACCGTCTTTTATTTTTAATTCCATTTAAAACTAGAGCTTAAAATTAAAACAATTAGTTTTATACCGATACATTGATCACACGACATGTCTACATCTAACACCAATGTGAAATTACCAACTCATAATCGAACCAACAGTTTACCAGGGCGTTGATGACGTCACACCATAAATGGTGCTCCACTATTGGCGACAGACATTAGTCTTCATTAGTCTTCATTATGCAGCCGATTGTCACTGTCAAATATCCGCTTCTCTTACGTAACCTGACAAACATTGGTAGATAAGAAAAGCGTGTAAGAGAAGCCGGCATCGCAAAGTGAACAGCTAATTCGATCTAGTTATAAAACAATAAATAATCGACAAAGCAGGCGTTCCAAACAAAGTCTCCTTAAATTATTCTGTTTAAAGTTAATAAACATTGCACCGGCGTAACGTTGATTGACACAAATGAGATTGAAAAATTTGACAGTCCATAAAAAAATCTAGTTTCATGTTAGGTTAGTTGAAAACCTAACATGAAACTAGAATTTAGTTAGGAGACGGCGATAAGTGATGCTCTGATAATATAGTCCCGCCTCAACAACGAAATATTTCATATTTGTTGTATTACAGATTTGTTGCATACACACCTAAACAATCCAATGGGCACAGTCTTTGATAAACTTTGGGGCATCTTTCATTTTGTTTAAGGTTTCCGAACGTATGAATTATCCTTGATGATCTTGGTGTAATAAAATGATGTTCACTTTTTTATGACTCGCAATGGTCACAGATAAAGAGAAAGTTGAATGACAAACGCCGAATGCCATTCTTGGCGCTAAGGGACGACAGCGTATGTACCGACGCGACGTTGAAATCTAAAAGTGGATGCAGTCTTTGGCAAGGACTGAAAATTTAGAAAACCTAAAAAAATATCACAAGCACATATACATATCTCAAACCTCAGTCAAACATCTTAGGCGGCATCTCCACGAGCGAAGTTAACGCGACGATCCTATTAAAGTAAATTCCGCGATGTGGTAATTGTTTTTTTTTATATACCCCAAGTTGACCATGGCATGTCACCTGATGGTAAGTGATGGTGCGGTCTAACATGGTAGCCGGCTAACCTGTTAGGGGGTATGGTAAACCCTAATTGGTTTCTACGCGACATCGTGCCGGAACTTCTCGGTCGGTCTTTGTCGGTAGGGTAACTAGCCACGGCCGAACGAGCCTCCCACCAAACCAGACTCGAGTTGAAAATCGAACCGAGGACCTTCAACTTTATAAAGCGACAGCTCGAGCGCTGCCCCACAGAGCTCGTAAAATGTACCGCCAGCGAATGGCCGCGCAATTCGTACCAGCTATATGCAATCTTAGTCAGTATTCACTTAGCTTGGCAGAATGTTTGAGAAGAGAATTGCTGGGTGCCAATAAATTTAATGGCATCTCGTGTTATGCTCGCTCGTGGAGATTATCGCCATAGTTTTATCATTTTTTTTTTATTAATTTTTATAAATAAATTCTTTAATTATGTTCCTTATAATAAAAAGTATAAAATGTTAAATGGTTATTAAAAAGCGAGTCTAGATGAGGCATTTACCGCGAGATTGCAACTTGCTTGTTACCTCAAGTGTTATTTTTCTTAAACTCAATAAGTTATACGTATATAAGCAATGAACTTAACAATCATATACCTTCTAATTATTATTAACAGCGCCTTATAAACTATCGAGACATTAAGTTCTTATATAAAACTTTTTTGCATAACGTCCTAGCCTTTACATGTACTTATATAACACGTGCGGTTTTTGCACTCATCTAGACAAGCCCTTATACCCTAAAACTATAACATAAGCGTCCTCTAACATTTTTTTTTTAATTTTAGAAATACAGTTTTCTGTTTTTTTAATTTAAAAAAAAAGAGGCGAAGGTATTAAGGTTAGGTGCCTCATAAAAAGTGATCTTCATCGACCACAGCATATATAGTTTTTACGGGTATATGCAAATAAGTGCTATTGTTTCAGTAAATAAAAATCTTTATTTGAACACTTAAATCGTCATACAATAAACAGCTGTAATAAAGTTATTAGAATTAGGCTGTTTTAAATCAGAATGAATGTTGGATTTCCACACTAGGATACCCTGTGTCGTGGAAGTTAAATCCTTCCAAATCATATAAAATTGCAAATCTTGTGCCATTTTAATATTACTCGATCGACTGATTCAACAAAATAAATGTTCACTTATTTACTGTGATAAATATTAAATATATTATAGTCATTTACTTTACTTAGTAAAACATACGTTTATATATATAAATGAATAGTTAGAACAATAAACATTAGAACAGTATGCACTCACTGGCATACAATCGTAAATAATCGAATAACGGAAATTTCAAAACTGTCATCGCCATAGATTTAAAATCAACACACATGACACGAAAAACTATCGTCACAGCGTGTACCATGATTAATGGAAATCGGCAGATGCTCCCCAATAGATCACGTGATCAGCTCAGCCAATGTCGAATTGAGTGAGTTCACTCACTTCACTTTGTAAATATTCCGCCATTGTGATTCTAGTAGGCCTGGTTTGCACTTATTACAAGACACCTACAAAATTAATTAGATTGAAGAAAAGCATACCCCCTTAAAGAGGGCACGTTCCCTTTTTAGTGGGTATGAAAATGGTACTAATTCGGTCACACATAGATCTAAAAATAAGTTCACATTTTTATCGCCATTATATTTAACTAGTATTATTATAAGACATGTTTTTCTCGCTTGCATGGAAGTTGCCTTTTCACATTTGCATTTTAGATGGTAAGAATCAAGAAATATTAGTGACTATATGCTGATCTCTGAAGGGCTAAGCCTTAGGTATGCGTTTGGTAACAAAAGACGCAAATCACTTCCGAATAGCCCAAAAAATCTGGGTAAAATAATGTGGGGGGAACAAAATTGAAAAACTGGCACACTCCTGGTATCGTTATAAGATTTGTTAGCTAACAGTCGTTGATTCGTTAACGTATATCAAAACACACTAATTTCATAGTAAATTAAAACTTATCGATCTAATTATAGAACTCAAATTCGTCCACATTTCCGTAACAGCATAATTTAGTAAAAAAAAATTTAGTGGGACGGAAATTGTGACTCTAATCTTGAACCACAAGATTCATTTTACTTTGACATTACAGTGTTTTAATAATCGAAAGCGACTCCACGTTTACGAGTGTGCAAATCTTAAAAGTGTACGGAATTTTTACTTGCTTAATTATAGCTACCATACGATTATGATAAGTGGGTAAAACACTTCCAACTAGTCTCTGGTTTTGAACGCTTACTTTACTTTAGGATTTATGTAAATCCGAATTACCACCCACACCTAAGCTTTATAAAAGTGGTTTAAAACGAGTTAGTATACGACAGAGCGGTTATAATGCACGAAATACTATGCGCTAGAGTCGAACAGTACCGCTAGTATAAGTTTTGCTGCCCAATAATCTTACGAGTAGTTTTCGTATATCGAAAAACACTAACGTCATTGTAAATTGAAACGTATAAGCCTAGTTCTAAAACTCAAATTCGTCAACACTTCCATACCAGCATAAATGTAAGCTGCGCAGGAATAGCGACTCTAACTTGAATGCACAAGGTTGATTTTACTTCGAAGCTATAGTACTTCGATAATCGAAAGCGACTCCATGTTTGCGAGAGTGCAAATCTTATACCAATGCTACAGAAATGTACACCGTTAATTTGTCAACTACATATTTTACACGTACTTTTCATTAATACTTTTAGGCATAATATCGCTCATTGATAATTATCAACACTTAAATTACGTATACAATTTAATCTAACATTGTATCTTCACACATTCTAACTAAATGGCCGGCTAGCAAGCTGCCCGGGTATACCCTATGCCTGTACTATTAGAACTGGTATTTACCTACACATTGAAACTACAAAACGTATCGACTTCAACGAAAACCTCCATAGTTTCAAAAATAACTCAATATGAAATTAAAAAAAAAATCGTTGTCGAGGCATTTGAAGCAAAAATTAAAGAACATTTAACTAAAGTATTCATTGAAATTTAAAAAAAATTGTTGTCGAGGCTTTTGAAGCAAAAATTAAACTAAAGTATTCATTCCTAATGTGTGTAACTTTGATGCAAAATTTAACTGCACAGGCATACCAGGTACCCTTTCCATGCGTCGTAAAATACTTACAAATAGAAAAAAAAAATAGTTTTAAATTTAAGGCACATTAAGACCGCGCGCGCACTGCGTAATTTACTAAGACGATAAAAAAATTACCTTTAAAATGGTAGATATAAAAGCTCTGTTATATTTTAAAAAAACGCAGTGCGCTCTCTGCCAGATATATGAGCTAATGGCAGCTATTTTGCCAAAGCACGTCATAACATTTATCGATGTCTAATAAACTAATGCAATACGCTAAGAAGATCACAATTATTCACAACAGAAACGAAACGCAACCAAACACTCGTTCAGAAATGCTTGGTACTCTTGTATAGTAGTGGAGTACCAACAGATACTAAATACACCAGCGGCATAACAATATAAAGAGGGCTGGTTGTATAAAAGGAGTGCCATGGAAGGCCTCGAGGAACCTCAAAAAATTTAATTAGTTTGCCCACATGTAACTAAATTATTCTTGGTTTGTCATAAGCGGATTTTAAAATGGGGACATCAGACAAAAACAGTCGGGGTCCCAGAGGGCCACCCTTAAGGTTCCAAGGGGGCATTGTATCGTTACGCCACTGCAATACACCAACGCTCACATCAATATAATACACCAAAACAATACATAAAAATTACCCCTCCTCCATTAATCATTCAACTTGATGTTTTAATAAAATATCTATAGATAGGTGTAGGAACTTATATATTTTTTGTTATAAACGTAATTGGTACCATAGAACAAGTCTATGGGAAATAAGATAAAATGATAATTGGTTACCCAAACAACATGCGTCTAAAGATGCCTATTCACCCTACTATCGAAAGTTATGAATAGGCAAAGACATTTAAGCCTGAAATGCAACACTAAAACAGTACTTTCAAAATTAACAAATTGGAAGATTCTAGAATGATGACAAATTTACAAGGGATAGCTTTATTTATACATTAAATTTATTTGCGTATGTATATATAGCATTTAAAGCCAAATAAATTAAAACAAAATATCTTATCAACATACAAGACATGCGTTTAATATATTGCATATAATCGTCCACAGAATTCAACCTCGTAATGGTGGCTCGTATATGACACACCAGTCCAACGGAATGCAGCAGCCCAACGCGTTATAGAACCGTTGGTCCTACGCAACGTGTACCGCAATATAAAACTCGAATTATGCTGGGAACATACTTCCAGCACCCCACGCCAGACGACAAATCAATGTGACAGCATGACGTGTTGTTGTTGTGAATAGCGTGCGCAAGCGCCGGATAGGGTGTTTGAACTTAGCCATGCCATTTTTAAAATATACAGATTAATTTGCAAATATACAGCCGTCACCATCTTAAATTACATTATTAAATCAATTCCCTTATTCATTACGATACCTTAACTAAATAGGGTACATTGTATGTAGGTAGCTAACAACTATATTCTTCGAGTTATATTATCAAAAACAAAATGATAATATACATTGCGTAAATTGATCTACTAATGATCTATTACCCATTTTCAAGAGCAGACTATCGGTACACAAAATATATGACATCTCCAAAGTTATCCACCGGATTTTGAGGTCCAGTTTTTAATTAAAGGTCCGGAATGGAAGGTACAAAAAAAAACTAATAATTAATGACATTGGTACCTAATACCGCTGGACACGACCTAGGACTTCATGATGCGTTAAGAGTCTAACCACTAAAGCAAACAGAACAAACGCTTGGAGAATGATCCTCTGGATACAACCCATGACCCTCATGACCCTGGGCAATGCTCTATCATTTATGCTTCAGGTAAAGTTATACGTGGTAGGAAACAAAGATTCCAGAAGGCGATGCAGACCTTAGAATATGACAGAAATGTGCAAAAGAAAACGTTTGATGATGTAGAGTAAAGTCCATTATATGAACCCCATGTAGAATAACCTATTGAGGATACCAAAACTTGTAATCCAGTCTGCTCGTGAATATAAAGTAAGTCCCTACTTGGAGGAGGGGTAGTAGTACAGTACGGCGCATCCGGGCAGCTGCCAGCGTGACGCGTGCAGCTCTATCAGCTGCAGCAGAGTGCGGCGAATGGATGGAGCTGCTGATGTGTTGATGAAGGCATCTCGCACTGCGGACAGAAGGCGTTCCAGGTCCCCGGGCAGTTGGGTCTCGAGATCCCGGCCAATGTACGTGAGCACGAAGAAGAGGTTCTCCGTCTGGAATGGTCCACAATTTTGCGTTAAAATTAGTTGTCACCCATCGTCCATAAAGCGTCACTTGAACACTGCACTTACGTATGCCAAAACATTTTTCGATCTAATTCTAAATTAACACCTGTCGATTCTTGATTTTTCTTTTATCTTTTACTAAAGAAAGTAAGACAGAAGGGGTGGAATATTTATGTGTTCTGAGGTGCTTCATGGTATACTTTAATACTGTTCTGATGTTAATCTTGATAGCTAAAAACCAAACAAGTTTGGTGACACTTACATCACCACCATATTCCACCATATATATATGTTCCACCATATACATATGTTCCACCATAGTTAGAATACCAGGTTTCGGGAATATTGATAAATGCAAACAGAACAATTGAACGAATTAAAACACAAATTCAGTTGAATACTCTTTCAAGGTCACTATAGGTAGAATAAAGAAAAGGAAAAATCATCCTGGGCAACAAAAATGTTAAATATAATATGTACATATTTTAATAAAAAAGTAGAACAGTAGGTAAAAGAACAAAAGTAGTAGTAAAAGAACAAAAGAAGTGACAGACTATTTTAAAGGAGATCCGCATGTAAAAGGAACATATTGTGAGGCTGATAGAAGTAAGCGTCGAAGAAATGTTATGCCGACTACTCAGAGAATTTCTAAAATAAGATGCCAACTAGCCAATACTTTGAAGAGTACCCTTAAGCCCTTTATTTAGGAACGCAGTCATACTCACATCACTTGGTGAAGGCACCGGCTGCCTGATGCAGTCCTCACAACATTTGCAGATGAGAGCTAACAGCACGTGCCCCGGCGCGCTGTTTCCACGGCGCTGGATAGCCCGTCGCCGCAGCTGACAGTACATTTCCAGCAGGAAAGAGAGGAACGCCATCAACCGTGGTCTTCCACCGCCTACTATTGTACCTAGAAGCTGGAACACCAAAGAGTTGCAAACTAAGAAAGTACGATTCGGGTTTGTGATTCAAATCGAATCATTTATTTGCACAGATTAAGTCGTTGAATTGGTGTTACATTTAATTACAGTTGCTTACAATCTGCTTAACAAATGTCAAAAAATCAACTAAATAGCAATAATAATATTACAATCTACAACCTTATCTGTCACCTCTTGACAAATTTTCCATCGACTATTATCGAAGTGCTAATTTCCGAGAAACAATCTGCTTTTTTCTACCAATGCCAATCTCTCTCTGCGTCGTATTCCTCATTACTCAGGGTCGTGACCCCTTCCACTGACGACTTTTTTGAGGACGATGTCGCGCCATGTTGCTCTGTTGGTTGCGACGTGTCGCATCGTGGACTTTTGTGTCGATTGCGGTGCGGATTTGATCCGACCAACGCATCGGACTCCGTCCCCGAGGCTTCTTTCCTTTTGGTAATAACCATCTTCTTCAGTTTGCCACCTTCCCTTTGACATTGCTTTATAATGTTTTCGTTATTGCTTTATAAGTTCAGAGATCTTGGTTGAATATTATATAATCAAATATCACCTCAGCTGCATGGCTCATTATTAAGTTTGGTGACAAGATAGTGAGGAAGCAAAACCTGTGGACTAAGGTATATCCGCTAATGGTGAAGTTATGTGCGCTTAAAAAAATATATATATATCACTTGCTTCAACGGTGAAGGAAAACATCGTAAGGAAACCTGCACGTCTGAGAGTTCTCCATAATGTTCTCAAAAAGGCGTGTGAAGTCTGCCAATCCGCACATGGCCAGCGTGGTGGACTATGGCCAAACCCTTCTCATATTGAGAGGAGACCCGCGCTCTGTAGTGAGCCGGTAATGGGTTGATCATGATGATGATGATGATGAAGGTATATCCGTATCTGCTAAGGGCAGTTACCTTGTCGCGGTCGTGGTACCACTGCTGGCACGTGTTGAGCAGCGACTCGAGGAAGGTCTCGGTCTGCTCGCGCTCCACCACCGCGATGCAGCGCCGCGCAGCCGGCAGCGCGTACCTGGGAGACTCCACCGCGCGGGACACCAGGTGTCCCACTGCGTCCATCAGCGTGCGAGCGCACACTGCGTTCGGATCTGGACATTGCGTCAATTTCAGGTAATAGCATTCAAGTTCAAATTCAAAATGCATTTATTTCAAGGCCTACTTTTATATACATTATTGTATTTCAAGATTGTCTGTTGTTTAACATAAAAATTCAAATTTAGCGATGATTTGATGGGAGATCAGAGTCCACGGTTTTCATGCAACCGACATTCATTAATTGTATAACCTTGAAGTAATAAAAGAGATTAAACAAAAGAATATTTTAATAAACCATTGTTCGAAGTTACATTGCTATAATTATTTAAAACCTCAAGTCAGTATAAGGTCCAGGCGCACGTGCCCTGGTTGCGACAGTGTTCGAGATCCAAATTATTGGTCTTCAATTTATTTCCGTCTCACGAAACGCCTTCGACCCTGGTCATTATCACTATCATCCTGATTGTATACAAAATTATTCATTTTATATACGGCCAAATCTAGATCTTTGTACATTCGAAGCATGGTGCATATTTACAGTGCGAGGTATGAGCGATATTTTTAAACTCAAAATTCTTTGTGGATTCATACAAAGCTAGTGCATACGAGATATAAGGTATATTGTTTCGAGTAGCAGGATTATGTTTACGTTTATGAAAAGTAACTTTAAAATCTAAGTACTAATTATAATATATTTTAGTCGCTGCCGTGCTCAAAACTCTGTACAAAGCTTCTTTCTGTTCATCAATCATGCAAACTGTATAAACCAACAATTATTATGTAAAATATGTGTATTTACCAAATAAGCATACTCTTTACCAGATTTCTACCTTCCATTACACCATATCCTTCACCCACCATGTGCTGGAGATGATATAAAAAATTTAGGGTTACACACCATTTTTCTCACCTTCCAGTGCCTTGTCAATGCACTCTTGTATCTCGGGCGGAAAATTGCCAAGGTCACCAGCGTCCGCGGCCAGACCCAAGGCCGCCATTCCACTGGCAAGAGTGTCTGCTGAAGTGAGGGACTTAGATCGTTTAAGTCCTGGCGTGAAGGACTGAGGTCTGATGCTTTTTCCATTGCCGTTTGAGAGAGAGGAAGGCGGCGATTTCTTCTTTTCATTGATTATCTGCTGTGGCTGCAGTTTGAAGTGCACGCGCGGTCCGACCTGGAATCACAAGGTAATTTGGTTGCTATCATAATTTTGTACTGTTGCTCTTGTGTAAGAGAAGTAAGTAAAGCTGGGACATCAATCCTTTATAATCATCATGATCAACCCATTGTCCGCTCACTACAGAGCAGGGGTCTCCTCTAAATATGAGAACGGTTTGGCAGTAGTCCACCACGCTGGCCATGTGCGGATTGGCAGACTTCACACGCGTTTAAGAGCATTAAGGAGTACTCTCATGCGTGCAGGTTTCCTCACGATGTTTTCCTTCACCGTTGAAGCAAGTGATATTTTAATTGGTTAAAAACGCACATAACTTCGAAAAGTTAGAGGTGCGTGCCAAGGACCGAACCCCCGATCTCTGATTAGAAGGCGAAAGCACTAACCTATCACAGCTATCACAGCTTCAAACTGACATTAACTTATTGTTACATCAACCGTTGACAACCGGAATGAATTGCTCTGAACGTTGGGGTTTCTAGGTGTTTCAGTGGATACTGGCGACCCCGCGGTTATAACGTAGCGTCGTTACTAATTAACTAAGATTAGACACTTCCTAGGTCACAGTGAAAGTTAATTAATAACGTGTAGAAAGCTTATGTGTGAAACAATAGTTGAGAAAACGACCTTTATCTTGATGGGTTGTCTTGCATGGGATGGATCTGTTTCTTTAGAATTGGGGTAATGAGCGGGGTGCTCTAGACTATCTGGCATTCATAAATGACACTTGTAACTAATAAATTATTAGCTACGCGGTTTTCCGAGAGTTAACAGAGAGCTTTGTACATTATATAGTAGTATTGTATAGTAGTTTGGACATTCAGGATCTTCTACAACTGTCGTAACTCATGGCTTAGTCGAGAAAGCGACATACAGTCAGGCGTTTCGCTATTTTTTTTTTGTAGTTAGCCCTTGACGGCATTCTCACTGATGAACGCGATGATGCAGTCTAAGATGGTACCTAGCGGGCTAACCTGTTAGTAGTATCGTAAACCCACACTCCTAATTGGTTTCTACACGACATCGTGCTAGAATGCTAAATCGCGTCTTTGTCGGTGGGGTAGTAATTAGCCACGGCCGAGACCTCCAACTAGAGCAGACTGGAGCTGGGAATCGAACCCAGGAACTCGAACTGTATAATGCGACCTTGCACGCGCTGCGCCACGGAGGTCATCGAAAGTACAGTTTTTATGGACTGTCTATTAGCTGTACAAACCCTATTGGTTGCCACAGCGTAACCGGGCTGTTTGGCGAGCTTCGAAAAGAAGTTCTGCCAGAAGAAATTTTTAGTCCTAGGGCTCGAAGAAACTAAGGGAACGACTGCCTAAGGGCGCCTCCTTTGAGGCCGAACCTCGGCTTAGGCGACGTTTGGGATAACGGGGGGGGTCGGACGGTGAGTGGTCCGTACGGCCGTGGATGGAGCCCACGTCCGGATGACGTAAGATAGCGGGGACCTCGTCTTCGCCGGCAAAGACGGTGTGTAACGTATGATTGTGTGGTAGGTGGTACGAGTATGTTGTCAGTAGTCATCTGATCGTCAGGGCCATGAAGGATATGTTTAGGTCTCCTCTTTCGCAGAGGACCGCTTAGGGCGGGGGAGGGTGAAAGTACAGTGTGTTGTCGAGCTGGAAGGTCTCCGCTCACCGTAGCGTGCGGCACGTTGCCGCTCGAGGCGCTGGTGAGCAGCGCCTGCGGCGGCATCACTGGTCGGTAGTGCGGCGGCACCTGCGCGTGCAGCACCGCCGAGCGCGAGTGCTGGAGCCCCACGCTCGCGTACCCCACGCCAATCACCGGCCTGGAAATATACAAAGTACATTTAAATTATCGGAAACTTTATTAAATCGTTAGTTTGTATGTAGTAAAACTGATCCGACTACGATATATTCTACAACTTTTAAAGTATTTTTTGCTTTCTGTGCTAACTGTGATTTAAGCGAGGATCAATTATTAGTCCATTATGCTTTGACGTTTACAATCTTATTACGATTACGAATCTTACGATTCTATATTATACTAAGCGAGTACTTTGCAGTATTACGTAATGTGGGACCAGAATATGTGGTTTCAATTTATTTAAAAAAAAAAGGGAGAAATGAGCCACTATATGACAGTCAACACAGCTGGGTTAATAGGCCTCTTTTCCCGTAGGAAGGAGGAATTTAGAGCTCAAACAGTCCCCTCGGCGGACGCCGCTGGCTGGGCTGCCGTCGAGTGCACAAGTGTTCCCGTGACCCAGCCACCAGGCGACGCGAAGGAGCATCGCTGGGTTTTAGTGGGTATTCTGGTCGCCAGCCTGGCCGCCGGGGAGTCCCACATACCCCGTCGCAAGCGGCGCAGTCTTGCCTGCGTCGCCTCCGGAGGGGATGCGTAAAAGCATTTCCCAGCGTGAAAAAATAAAAGAGCTCAAACAGTCCTGCATAGTTATCGTGACTATCATCACTACTCTGTTAGACCTGGGAGAGGATGACGCCAATGTTTCTGGACTGGTCTTGAAGATCACATGATCAAAAAACCTAAAACCAAACAATTCTTGGGTCTACCGATCATTTAAATGACTAGAACAATGAGGCAGTCACGGATAAAGCTATTGGAAAATCACTTGAGTCCTTCGACACTCAATTTTCTCATGACCGAATTTGGCACCCAACATAATCACCCATTTGCCTACAAAGCGCATCGGCTTGCGCAGAACCCGACGCCCTAAATGGCGAACCCAGTATGTGACGCGCATATGACCAGCGAGCATACCAGTACTATTACAATACTTATTGTCTCCATAGCTTCCTGTGTCCATTTAGACTACGTGGCCATTTTGATTACATTATCCGTATTCCGTTCTAACATCTATAGTATAATAAAACTGTAACCGGACGAATTCTGTACATTAAATATATTTTGAAAATTTAAATTGGAGGATGCTTTACTATCGACACTGAGCCCAAAACAGTTTTTCAACAGAATTTAACAAACAGAATTTATTTGTTTGTCTGTCTGTATCTTGGCCAAGCATCACACCGAAACTACTGGATAGAATTGAATGTAATTTGTTATGGGAGTATCTGATACCCCGGTTAAACATATAGAATAGTTTTTATCCCGGAATTCAGCACGGTTCCCTTGAGAGAGGGGTCAAAGTCAAAATGTGTATTTAGTTTTAATTCATTAACGCGTACTCCGATTCCATCCATTATTTTTTTTGTTAGAGAGGAGATACTTTAATGGTTATCCTGTAATTATTTCAAGGTTGTCGATTTAGTAATCCATTGCTTCGTGGTTGGAAGACAAACAAACAAACTTTCACAACGCCAGACAAAGTCGCGGTGCATCAGCTAGTTATAAATAAGAAAGTGTTCCTATCCAATTGGTTCCTTTCACTAATCCGCCTCAATGGATCTCGATAAAAAATATAGTTGTTATTCGCACGACGAAACATGCAGTACTGAAAATATAGATCCCGCTTTGATGATAATACGAACAGTTTCTGTATTAATTGTAAATATTTTGTGTCATACATCATCATCATGATCAACCCATTACCGGCTCAATACAGAGCACGGGTCTCCTCTCAATATGAAAAGGGTTCGGCCATAGTCCACCACGCTGGCCATGTGCGGATTGGCAGACTTCACACGCCTTTGAGAACATTATGGAAAACTCTCAGGCGCGCAGGTTTCATTACGATGTTTTCCTTCACCGTTGAAGCATGTGAATAATTGTTTAAAAACGTACAAACTTTGAAAAGTTAGAGGTGCCTGGATTCGAACCGCCGACCTCTGATTAGAAGGCTGACGCACTAGGCTATCACAGCTTCAAAGTAAGATAACCTTTGTGTCATACATAGCCTTTTTATTTTTTAAATTTTAACGGGGGTCAAATCGTGGTATCTTTAATCAAATCAAAGTACCTTAGCTACCTTGACAATGAAATCTAGAATTTAATAGGTTCAAGCTTGATACATTTTACTCAATTTTAATTTATTCTTTGCGTATCATTGTCATGTCGCCATGTTGAATTTATCATGACGTCATACAGCCACAGAACGAAAAACCGAAGCCAGGATTTAACATTCATTAAATGATGAATAGAAGTAATAATGAATAGAAGCAGGCGTTACTTTGCGGAAGTCCATGATAAACAATAAACAGCAATAGTATAATTTGCTATATTCCGCCGACAACCGGGAGATTTGTATAATATAACACCACACAAAATCTTCCACTAGAACCTCTACGCACGTTTCGACCCGATACCGGATCATCCTCAGGAGATCAAGCGCGAAAAGTAAAGCGACAATCGTAATCGTAATTCATTAAATTTATTAGTTCTTATGTAAGGATTGTAGAATATGTATCCAAGTGTATATGTATTTACTCATATACATATAACTATATTTATTGGTTCGCTCATGTCACTATGCATTGGCATATCTAATATTGGCTCTACATATAACATTGTTGCCCGTATTCTTTTGCTTCGCGTGCAATAAACCGTTTCCTCTATATTTCATAACAAACGATTAGTCCAAACGTTGCGTTCGGGCAGAGCACACACAAACAATAATGCAATGACGTAACAACATGGCCGCTGTTGGGTGGGCGGGTGTGGAGAGAGCCGTGGTGAGGTGCGAAATGAGGGCAAGTGGCGTGTCCTGTCTGTAGCTCACTGCACACCGAAACGCGCATTCTCATCAACAGCATATCTTGCTTTGTGTTAAACAACACAGTTATGATTTACCACAGCTTTATGCTAGCCTAGTGGTTATGACGTCCGCCTTCTAATCAGAGGTCGGGGGTTCGATCCACGCACCTTTATCTTTTCGAAGTGAAGTGCGTTTTAAGCAATTAAAATATGTCTTGTTCACCTTAAAATAAGCGCTAGAGAGCGGTCTCTACCAGGCAACCTAGCCCAGGGTAAAATATAAAGAAAGGCAGGGTTAGGGTGTACAATTGAGTAAGTTTTCAACTGAATCCAGTTATTCAGTCAGCTAATCCAGTCTTCAACTCAAGAACGTTAATCTTAGTTAAGATCTTAAGATTAAAGGGTAGCCTAACACATTCTGCCTAAAAGGCGTGCAACAAAAATCTTACAACGAAAAAAACAATTATGTCAATTTAAAATAAGAATTATGAAATCAATTAATAAAATGAAATTAAATAGAAATAAAGATTTAAATATTAATTTAGGCTAAAATAAATTGTATACTGATTCTGAATACCGTTATCCTGCAGAAACTCATAACCTACTTACTGAAGGTATTCGGTAATTCCGTAATAGCATTTTTGAATGAGATGCTCTTTTAATTTGCTTTTAAACTTGAAAAAATCGTCTATTTTACGGAACTCGGTCGGTAAACGGTTATAAAGTTTTGGTAGCATGATGTAAGAGCTGTTACTAAATTGTACTGTTCTGGACGGTGGAATACTTAGCTTGTTCTTATGTCTCATACTCCTTATATTTCTATACATATTTATATGCTTTTTAGCAAATAATATTGACTCGAAAATATATAAGCTAGGTAGGGTTAAAATTTTGAGATCTTTGAAGTAGGGCTTGCAACTGTCTGTCTGTTTTAAGCCACATATAGATCTTATGCACTTTTTTTGTGCTTTGAACGCACGATCCCGCTCAACAGAGTTACCCCAAAAGATGACCCCATATCTCAAAACCGAACTTACAAAAGCATTATAAGCAACTAATAGGGTTTCTCTATTTACAATTTTAGATAGCATGTACATGGCATATGAAAACTTATGCAGTCTCGTGCAAACAGACTCAACATGTGCCTTCCAATTCAATTTCTCGTCTATTTGAAGTCCTAGGAATAAGAAAGTTAGTTAGTTAGTTTAGTTAAGAGTTATTTTATGCCCTCTACCCGAGTTAGGAAACGCAACGACATTCAATTAGACATGTAAAATATAGATACTTAATTGTAGCTTCTTTAAGCGCCATACTGAGTATTTTAATTTACTAACTCTGACATAGCTATATCTGGCTATCTATAAAGCTAGATTAGCTTTATGTTTTCCATTATTTCCATTTTATGCATATATCAAAAATATAAAAATTGTTTAGTTTGTATTCTCTCTTACAGTATTGTCTATGTGACAGTAATAATTAAGGACACTTAGTAAAAATATTTTGCACGCCTGTAAAGGTAAAACATGTTTCGTTCCATAAATATCTTATAACCACATCTGTTACCCTGTACCCATTTTTAAAGCAAATAAATGTTTTTTTTTTTTTATTATTATTTACTACAAGTTAGCCTTTGACGCCACCTGATGGTAAGTGATGATGCAGTCTAAGATGGTAGTAGGCTAACCTGTTAGGGGTATGGTAAACCCATACTCCTAATTGGTTTCTACGCGACATCGTGCCGGAACGCTAAATCGCTTTGCGACACGTCTTTGTCGGTAAGGTGGTAACTAACCACGACCGCAGCCTCCCACCAAACATTATTATTATTATATATTTAAAAAAAAACAGTTAAAAAGGGACTAACAAAACTACGCTCTATAGCATGCTCTCAGCCTAAGGCATGCTTTCATAGCTGAGGGCCAGTCGGTACATCGATATAAATTCTCACGTCAAATAATACGCGTTTAGTAGTTGGTAGTGTTCAAAATTTACGCTATCGACATCCAATGATACCAGTACAGACTCATTGCCGAAGGTGACGAGATGTGATCTTTTCCCACAAGGCGCGATGGGAGTGGGATGCAAGGTCACACATAATTCACATCGGCGGCAATAAATAATTAATCACCATTCTAGAAAATTCTATATGAGTCTACAAAACTCGCGTCCCATTTGTTACTTGTTAAACTAAATCAGCTACGAGATCATTTGCGTTTGTGTTGCTACGGTAACCATTCTAACCGCCAAAGTTCTAACGATCCTTTGATTTTTGAAAGCGCGTTCAAGGCACTGGACAGAACTTGACAGAAGATTTGATTCGAACTGAAATATTCCGGTTTTAATCAGTGTGTGTTAGACTACGAGTACTATGAATGTAAAAACGTCATATAATATAATATCATAACGAAAATATATTATCCAAAGAGTCCCCTTTAGTCAGTTCAGTCCAGTTCCTACTTATATGTTAGAAAGCTATCATACATACTTAGGTATATATATACGAGTC
The DNA here is from genome assembly GCA_928268935.1 of Lasiommata megera. Lineage (NCBI taxonomy): Eukaryota > Metazoa > Arthropoda > Insecta > Lepidoptera > Nymphalidae > Lasiommata > Lasiommata megera. The sequence continues at coordinate 14,679,364 of OV743322.1, read as the reverse complement.
AGGTGTTTGTATTGCAAAGTAAGCCAAATCCGATATCGAAGGACTGGCCGAAGTATAAGACCTAAGTAGATATTTTTAGTATTTAAATCGTGTATTTCTACCGCGGGAAATAAGACACTGTATGATCACATTACGGTCTACCTACTTAGGGTTCACTCAGTCAAAATTATAAGATCCACCGGCTTTTTCACTGTTAAAATTACTTATGGTTAGTAAGTTATGTAGTTTTAGTAATTTTAATTAATTGAATTGCAGACTTAAAAATTCTCGTACTGTATTACGCAGGAGTTCTGGTTAAAACAATTAAAATTGTTAGTTACTTCAATGATCTGCAAAGAGCAGACAATTACGTACTCTATGCAATTAGGCGGTAAAATTCAACATTTCCTGAGGATATAGCGGTATAAAAACAAAACGTTTATTTTGAAACTATGTGGTGTCACATATTTAAAAAAAACATAATAATACAACAGCTTTGTCTGGATGGCGGGTATTATGAAAAAAAAAATTCTCTTCGCACTTATAATATTCATGAGAATACATAATTCCAAATTGATACCTGATTAACAACTGGATTAGAGTAAAATATAAGAAAAGGTTTTGCTTATAATAATGGATTACGTAAATGATAAAAAATTCTGTATAAATGTTTGCTCTAACTTGTTTGCTCTTAAATATTTTTAAGGGACAATTAAAATGTGATAACAAAAATAATATGCTGCCAAGTTTGTTGCCGGCTTCCTCTTAGACAAGGGTGCGTTTGGAACCCTAGTAGTTTTAGTTTTAAGTTAACGAATGTACTTTTTTGCTACAACGTAAAACAGTATGTACGCCTCACATACGCCTTATGAAGGCCGCCTTTGAAAAAACATAATTTAGAAAAAAAGAAAACGTAGTAACTTAGAACAAGTCAGTGTATCTGCTCAGTCCTTTTCTAAATATTTGTTAAGTATATATGCCTCAAGAGTTTAACAACCTTACAAGCGTCCTGGCGAGGCATCTTAAATGTTTCCCGTGACAAATAAATTGGATAAACGCTGCAGCTAAGTATTTCTTTATACGACGTTGTATGAACATTAAGGAGTGATTCATTAAACGGAGTTCACGAATAGAATGGGCATGCTACGAATGCGTAGGCGGCGACCTTAGATGAATATCCGAGATACATAATTGGAAATTATAACTAGTAGGTAATTTAATTTAATTTGTATGCATGACGAATTTGATGAAAAACTTATTGGTAAACTTATAAGTAACAGTTCCTCTTTAAAGATTTAGAATACGTCAAGAAAAAGCTTCAAAAAAAAATTTGGTAGACTGACTGCCATCTTCTTGCAATGAATGAAGGATGTAGCAACAACAAACATCAAGAACAAGTTTCACAAAGGTATTGTAGAGTGCCATCATATATAACCATACCAGAGAATTGTAATATCAAGGCAGGACGCAATGCCTCGAACCTCTGTACCCTGCAATATGATCCACACTCTGTCCCTTTGTCTTCAATCTTGTGTGAAGTTCAACGAACTGCGCAGCTCTCATAGGTATAGTTCAGCTTTGGTGGGAATTGGTAACATCATAATCAACCCATTACCGGCCTACTGCATAACACGGTCAAGAGAGGATTACTAGATTCCACACCCTTTGACAACTTCGTGGAGAACTCGCTGGCATGTAGGTTTTCAATCCAAGTTTTCCTCCACGGTCTAAGCAAGTGTTATTAAATTAAACATTACTTAAATTAAAACGCACTCAAGTCAAAGGTAGATCAGGGTCAAAGTCGTTTAATTTAAAAGCGGTAATAAAGTCCTGCTTCCCTCTCGATACGTACGAAGCAGGACTTTACGAGAGTGTACCGAGAGGTACGAACGACTACCGTACCGACTACCGTAAACGTACCGTACTCGTCTAGATAAGTCCCCGAGGGGTTCCAATTTGACCGTATTACTTAGTGCCAGTGAAGCTGGCATAAGTGCTCGATAATATGCAAGCATTGGGACAATGGTCCTCCTGTAACTGGCAAAAACCATACCTATTACAACAAATCAATTTTTCAACTAGTTTGTTGATATATCTATAATATAATAAAACTGTAACAAGACGATTTCGATACATTAAATATATTTAGAAAATTTTAATTGGAGCCTGCGTTACTATCCATACTGAGCCCAAAACAATTTGTTTATATTTTTTGTCTGTCTGTCTGTATCTTGGCCAGGCATACCGCCGAAACTATTGGATGGATTTGGATTTGAATGAAATTTGGTACAGGTGTAGCTGTTAATCCGGTTCAACATAAAGGTCAGCTTTTAACCCGGCATTCAGCACGGTTCCCTTGGGAGAGGGGATGAAAGTCTAAGTGTGTATTTAGTTGTAAATTATTAACGCGTACTCCGATTTCACTTAGATTAAACATGCCCTCCTATAGGTACTAACAAGAACATCAAGTCCATCAAAACTATAACATGCATCAGACTAACTACAGGTTTAATGAAAAAAAAATGGTCAAACACATAGTGAATCATCACGTCTATAAATGGAAAATTATCCATCCACCGCAATGCCCGACCTTGGTTTTCAATGACATCAAAATAGGTGGCTACCTACTAACTAGTGAACGAGTGTGCGGTCTACATTGGTGGACAAATGAGTTTTACATTTAAATGGAAGACTGGCGTAAAATTATTGCATGTGTCAGAAACTTGGCTAATGTTAAGAGTGTTTGTACGAGAAGATAGAACAATCTACCCATTTAGTAATTCAGCATAACAAACGCTTCATATAATTTGATGGTAGTGACTATACATAGACGGGGGTTCGAACCCGGGCACGCACCTTAACTTTTCGTAGTTATATGTGCGTTTTTAAGCAATCAAAATATCACTTGCTTCAACGGTGACGGAAAACATCGTGAGGTAACCTGCACGCTTGAGAGTTCTCCATGATTTTCTCAAAGGCATGTGAAGCCTGCCAATCCGCACATGGCCAGCGTGGTGGACTATGGCCCAACACTTCTCATATTGAGAGGAGACCCGTGCTCTATAGTGAGCCGGCAATGGCTTGATCGTGATGATGATGCAGTCTAAGATAATAGTGGGCTAACCTGTTTGGGTTTAGGCATTTATATTATAATATTACTCTTAATCATTTTCGCCATCATCGACACGTCTTAGTAAGTCTCAGGCTCCAAATTCAAGCTACACACTTACTAACATAAAGAGTGCACCCTTCTGTACAAAAAACTCAATTTTGCGCGAGTTTAGAACGTTGCTTTTCTAATTTCATTGGATCCATAAACGTGGTTCGGCTTATGAAATATTCGGAGATTCATCTAGATAAGTCCCCGAGGGGTTTCAATTGGACCGTATTGCTTAGTGCCAGTGAAGCTGGCAGAAGTGTTCGATAATATGCAAGCATTGGGACAATGGTCCTCCTCTAACTGTCAAAAACCATACCAATACAACAAATAAACTTTGCAATTAATTTGTTGATATATCTATAATATAATAAAACTGTAACAAGACGATTTCTGTACATTTAAGAAAATTTTAATTGGAGCAGTCTTTACTATCCATACTTAGCCCAAAACAATTTGTTTATATTTTTTGTCTGTCTGTCTGTATCTTGGCCACGCATACCGCCGAAACTATTGGATGGATTGGGATTTGAATGAAATTCGGTATAGGAGTAGCTGTTACTCCGGTTCAACATAAAGGACAGCTTTTATCCCGGAATTCAGCACGGTTCCCTTGGGAGAGGGGATGAAAGTGTATTTAAATGTGTATTTAGTTGTAATTCATTAACTATCTTTCATTTTCATAAAATTTCACTCATTCTTTTTTATTGTTAGAAAGGAGACACTTTAATGTTTATCCTGTCATTATTTCAAGGTCGTCGGTTTAGTACTCCAGTGATTTTGTTTGTCATCAAATCAAACACACTTTCACACACACTAACTTAAGGCAGACGAAGTCGCGGGCATCAGCTAGTTATAAAAGATAAATAAAAAGTTATCAACAGTACAATTTGTCAACAACAAAAATTACAATAAAGCAACATTTAAAATTGATTTCATTTTAAACGGGTTCAATAGCCTTTGCATAAAAAGCTGTGTACAGACACCGGAAGCGGCCATCACTTTAAACGTTCCAGTGTTGCTAGTTGAATATCGTTCCTACAAAATGTAACATAAATTTAAGTAACTACCTACGATGTACAAATCAATATCGTGCTATTGCGTAATACGAAACAAGCCTGAGTGTAAAACTTGATCGAGCATTTGTTTTGTTTTAATTACAAACATGTACAAAATATACGAAGTATAGCCAAGTATTTAACACGTCTTGTGATCCAGAGTTCATCCACATCGTTAACTTTTTTATTTAAACACCACAAGTTGACGCCCTACACCCTTGACGGCATCTCACCTGATGGTAAGTGATGATGCGGTCTAAGATAGTAGCGGGCTAACCTGTTAGGGGTATGGTAAACCCATACTCCTAATTAGTTTCTACACGACATCGTGCCGGAACGCTAAATCGTTTGGCAACACGTCTTTGACGGTCGGTGGTAACTAGCCACGGCCGAAGCCCCCCACCAGACAGGACTCGAGCCGAAAATCGAACCCAGGACCTCCAAATTTTATAATGCGACAGCGCGCACGCTGCGTCACGGAGGTCGTCAAAAAATCTATGGAATAACAATCAAACTTGAAGACTATCCTGACTATTATGACTGTCGCAAGCTGTCGATGGTGACGGTAAATGGTGAATTGTGAATCACTGCTATCTTGATTCACGAAAAAATTAGAGACCTAGGTTAACTTAATTAGAATTGTAATTTAATTTAAACTAATTACTCTTAATATTATGTAAATTTACACCAAACATTAAACTTTCTCTTTCTTTCATAATAAAAATATGGTTTTGTTGAGTCCCTTGAATTTAACGCCTGTATTTATACGGGTTTTTAGCGTTTCAAATTATGTGTAGGTATAACTCAAGCAACTGTTTTAAGTATAGTTTTATAGAATCTATATAAAATTAGTGAAGTATAAAGCTATTTTACCTCGGCAAAGTCTGTTGTGGGCTTCTTCTTAGACCGGGGCGCGTTTGATGAGGGTTCCAAACGCGCCAAAGCTTTAGTTTTAAGTTTACGAATGTAGTTATCACCATCGAATAACTACTATGTAAATTATTGACGCGTCAAAAGTGCCTTTTTAAGGACTATTTGAATAAAGATTATTTTGAATTTTGAATTTTTTATTAGGCGAAGTTTGCTTATATACGGACGCTTAGACATAAGTCCGGACAGGGACTCAAGCTTCTACTAGTAGTAAATATAATACAATATGATAAGGAGAAATTGAGCGGTATCAAATTAAAATAACACCTTAATGTTAGATAATCTACAGGGCTAGAATTTTCATTCAGCATGAAGAGGGTAGGGCCGTAGTCTACCATGCAAATCAAGTGGTCAAATTTGGACCGGTAGACTTCAAACACCTCAAAGAACTTGGAGAACTATCAGTATAAATCGGCTAAGTTTACTCAACTAAGAAAAGTTAATACTGAGTTCCGGGGTTCAAACTCGTTGTCCCCGAAAGGTAGGTTTACTCTTATCCTCAAGGCTACTTATCACTTAAGCTAAGTGTAAACAAAATTGCACGTCATCCAATACTCACATATCCGATGTAGAATATCTCAGTCTTCCGCGAACCATCTTCGATCATCCGAAAAAGCAAATAGGTAGTACGAAGGTAGGCCGGGTAATTGGTCTAACAGCCACGCCGCAAGCACAAGCTTAGCCGTTATTAAGATAAAAAACGGTTTGTTTACTCAGCACCGTAACACAATTGCTTGATTTATGCCACCTAGGTGAAGATACCTATCTAGATAGTCGCGACGCAAATCTCTAAGCAAACTTGGCAGTGCGCGGCAGAATATAGAGGTGCTCGACACGTTAATCGTTCCGTTTCACTTCATAACATCTTTATTTATAGAATTTTCCAACACCAAACCACTCTCCAACGTTGTTCGTGAAACACATCCCATTGAATTTCAAGATTTTATTTTTGTTTTACGTATTCTACGTACTACGCGTTGTTTATTTTCCACTTCGTATATACCTAGTCACACAAACAATTCATCCAATATCATACTAATGCGAAAGTAGCTCTGTTTGTTAATCTGTTACCTTTTCGCGTCTAAACCACTTAAATTCGATAAAATTTGAAAAGGTGATATATTATAACACATCACTATAATAAAGACGAGTCGCAGGGAGCCGCTGGAAGCAAGCGGCCCAAGACCGTGAGCATTGGAACTCCCTACAAAAGTCCCTATGTCCAGCAGTGAACGTCAATCGGTTGTTAATGATGATGACTATAATAGACCAAAACGACTCCCAAATCTTCAAACAATATTCAAAATTGCATGTAGATTGGGAACTGTCGTGACTTTAATTTTTAATCTCAATGTTTCGTATTTTATAGTGTATTGTAAATGTACAATTGGACTTAGTCGCCATGATAAAGAAATTATATTATGATGAATGCAATAATTCAGACTGAAAGACAGAAGGCTTACAAAACAAATGCATAATGGCTGGGCTCCAATAGCTCACGTAAGAAACCTCGTGGAAAAGTTACAAATAAAACCTTACAATCCTTTTTACATGAAATAATAATAGTACCAGGTACTAGATAAGACATGTCTAATGAAATTAATTCGCACGCCATATGGGTCTAATGTGTGACATCATCATATTATTATAATGCATCATCATCATCATATTATTTAGACTATCATCATGTTAATGTACAAACTCTCTGTCATAGGAGTAAGGGAATTTAGCATCTTCATATATAAAAATCGGGATATAAGGCGTCCTTCGAACTATGATCTTCTAATTCGAACCTTTTAAATCCTTCATCCATTTATTTACAATTGCCGATTAAACTTGTTTAACTATATCAATCGATTTGCATTGCCGCACTATTATCTAAACTATAACCCTGCAAAATGTCGCCAAAATCGGTTTAACAAAGCAATAGCAATGGCTATTTATTCAATACAACGCAAACATTTTCCGGGGGTGCTTATCCAAGATTAATCTTATCCTAAGCTAATAGTCTAATAAGCTTATCCTAAGTCAAAAGCCAAATTTCATTAAAATCAAATTTATTGAGCCGCACATGGTAACCAACAAACAGAGACACTTTCGCAATTATAATATTAGCTTGGAAGTAATTATATTAGTAATTTATAAAGTGTAACAACTCCGTGGTATAGAATCGGTACCACTGACAATATAAAAAATTTACGACTTTTAATTAACCTTTTGGAATATTAAAGTCAACTTGTATATTTCGCTGAAAAATGATTCAAATTCACAGTTATTGTGCATGTAATCACTTGTGACATGACAAACGATTTTTTGTTTTGGAATTTTTTCACGCGTTTACATGCGCGTCATCAAAACCGAACCAACGATATCACTGGGTTTATAAATTAAATCACTTGGTAAACCAAACTTGTCGTTCAAAAAGTTATTTAGACAGATTGAAATATAAATACGAATATTTTACGCGGGTCGTCGATTTTTTAGTTTCGTTCGTGTAAGTTCGTGTTTTCGGCTTCGTTCGGGTACTCGGTAGAGAGCGGGCGTTTCTCGCACGCATGCGCTACGCGCACGTTACGTCACACTACCGCGCGTCGCTCGGTACAGGCACTCGGCGCGTGCTCACGTCGCCGCGACCGCGAACAAAGTGATAACAAAGTCAAACACGAAGTATGCCCATGTCGGCGAACTCACAATTATTGTGACTTCGCACTTTTATTGCTATACAACAATGTCGGCACTCCGACATCGCTCATGCGCAACGCTCAGACCTCATTCGAACTGCAAGCACTCTCCATTCGGAGCACAAGTAATCTCTTGAACAAGGAAATTAGGACCCATGCGATCAGTTATTAGATCACAACCGACACCAAGATTATAAACATTTGCTTTAAGTTTATACACAGGACCTACCTACTCTTCAAAAAATGACCTTCAAAAATCCCCTAAAAAATTCAAATAGCAACCCCTTTGCATATCAACAGCTGCCAACGCTCAAGCAGTTTGCATGGCAGGAATGACCTTTTCCATCTTTACAGACCGACATCAAGACTAGGGATGACAGAACACATTGACCATATATATCAACATCCTCAGACTGCAGAACTACTTATCTCAGCAAGCGTTCTTTGTTATAAGTATAACCTTTATGACCTATTAGATTTGAACAACTGACAACAAGACTAGCCTAGCCAACTGTCCTCGAAGCCCCGCAAAATCTAGATGGATCTAAAGCTTGACAAGAGTATCTATCAAACACTTCAAAGATCTAAATATCTGTTCTGTGGAATATCTGTTCCGGAAAATGACGTCATCAAACATTTCTCCCAAATAATGCTTACAGCTTCCTCTTATACTGGGTGTATAAGAGGAAGCTGGTCTTTGGTCTCTATTAAACCAAACCAGCACATCCGATTTCCAGTGGCTTAAAGCAGTACAAGATATACAGGAGACTCACACCCGCACAGAACCTGAGGAGACTCCGCGGAAACGGAAACAAACGTGGAAAAATCATTGTCCGAAAAGTTATTTGAAAACATTATCATTAAATTCATACATTTAAAGCATTGTCAAATAGGATACTATTTGTCTATCTTGGAGATGATTATTCCATATCGTCTACATAATAGTATACTTTCGAAATATGAGTGTCATTGATTCAAAGATAGATCTATGTACTTATTACTATTTAAAAGTAGGTATACAATAAACGTAATATACCAGTTAATAGCGGATATCGCGTAAACTATCCCGAAGGTTTCTGGTTCAAATACGCTGGACGCGTGCCAAGCACGTCGATTAGCGTGATTCCTCTTGATCCAGCGATATATTTTCATTCAACTACGCAGCAGACTGGCGAAATCTCTACTTCCGCGGTGATGTTATAAAAACGGAAGTGTGTTTAGTGGTTTGTCCATGCCGCCCCACACGCCAACCCGCTACTGGTTGGTACACATACCCCAACGTATATCTCATCAAGAAAAGCCACAAGGTCAGGTCACACACATTGGCAAGATACACATCCCCGATTTCTGACGTCACTTGGACGTGGGTCTCATACACAGCCACGGATGAGTTTAGGACTAAACTCCTGCGAGTCCAATACATATTACCAACGTCACGCTAAGTCAAGGTCAAGAGGCTAATAAAAGGCCACCTCAAGGTGACGTTGCTCCAATGTCGTCAGGCCCTGGTGCTCCTCTCTCAGGCTGAGCGCTCGCTAAAGCCTCGCGCTGACGCAGTAACATTTTATAGTCTGCTTTCCTCATATTGAAACAACACAGTGGTTTGTCCTATATCCCTCAAACAACAGTGCGAAAGACAAGCTAAAGTTGTTACAGGCTCTGCCATTGACGTTATTTTATCGTGGAAAATGCATACTTGAGTGGGAACCTTAGAAGTAATGGCAGAATCTCTTCATTTTAAAATTGCTGACTTATTTTCGATGAAATTTGGTCTTGGAACACACACTTAATATCTAATACTTAATATCATAAAAGCGACGGTGGAGTATCTAGTTTGCCATGTTGTTTATAACATTTATGGGGAAGGAGGCATAAATTATATGCGAACGTAGCCATGTATATATCTCTTGGTTTCTTACATAAAAACTCGCTCGTTAGTATAATAATAGATGCCTTTTATAATAAAACCTATTTACGGTGAGCTGAACAAAAACAAAAAAGAAATTTTCTACTTCTCACGAAATTTAATAATTGTCCAAAACATATTGCGTCACTCGTTATTCTTAATTCCAAACCTGACTATTTTTTTCTGAGCTTCTTACACAGGGAGTGTTTGAAACGTTCATTAGTTTTAAACTTACGAATGTAAAATCACCATAGAAAAACGCAAAAATATGCACCAGTGATTCATTTCTGTCGTCACTTCTTATAGGCCTATTGGATATGTTTGCAACCTATAAGGGTTGGGGGCTATTACAATTATTTGTCAGTGATTGTATCACGAGGTAGACATCTCACAGCATCACCTTTGCAACTGCCATGGATGAGAATAGATCGCTTGGACATGTTTCCCATTTAAACAATGTTTTTACTAAAAATTTTTTTTTCCTTTCTTTTTTAAACATCAAAGTAGTCAGGCGTATATTTCTAACGCTAAATCGCTTGGCGACACGTCTTTGTCAGCAATTTGCAAACACTTCTGCACGTAATAAAAAAGTATAAGATGTAATAAACTCACCTATTATGCAGGTCGGAGGGCTTGGCCATGGTGAACTCCTTCGCGTGGACATTCAGCTTGTTGGCCGAGCCCGGCGTGTTGGGAGTGTTGGCCGCCCCGGCCGCCGGCGCCACGCCGTCTGTGCGGACACCTGGCGGTCAACGTTGGTCGTCAAGAGAAGAGATGATAGGAAAGGTTAGAATGGACGTGAGACTACGACAGGGATGAGATTGTGATCGAAACGTGAACTAGAGATTAGATGTGGCTAACATGAAATCCTCGATGTGATTGTGATAATTTTATTAAACGAGAAACTATCACAGGTAAACATCTATGTGATTGTGATTAAAATTATAATATTAATTGTGATTGTGATTAAAATTTAAACAATATTGATGCAATTGTGAATGAAATAATTGAAGTGAAAAGTGATTAAAACGAGAATGGAATCAATGTGATCGTGATAAAAATGAAAATTTGAATAAAGTAATTGATGGTAATCAATACGAGAATTACATCAATATCTGCTTTAATTGAAATCTTTGATATAATTTTGCTTTAATGATATATCAATTATGTAACAAAATCAAGAGTAAGTGTTACATAGTTGTGACTATAACAATTATATCAATAATAGTGTGAAAGTGATAAGACAGAAAATGTGTAAGAACGAAAAAGTATGGGAACTAGTCAGCTGAAAAATGGTGGTGCGTTAAGGATAGATGTACGATTGACTACGAGTATAAGAGTCATAAAGAGCTGTTAGAGTATTGTATACAGAACCGTCCGACCCCCCCGTTATCCCAAACGTCGCCTAAGCCGAGGTTCGGCCTCAAAGGAGGCGCCCTTAGGCAGTCGTTCCCTTAGTTTCTTCGAGCCCTAGGGCTCAAAATTTCTTCTGGCAGAGCTTCTTTCCAAAGCTCGCCAAACAGCCCGGTTACGCTGTGGCAACCAATAGGGTTTGCACAGCTAATACAGACAGTCCGAAAAAAAAAATTGTATACAGAATTATTGAAAAAAATTAGTCGACTATCTTTGTTGCGGATGGTTCCTAAAATTATCTGTACGTGTATTCAATATTTCAACACAAATTTTGGGAGTAAACAAAAAGGAAAACTAACAAAGAAAACCGTTCTTCCTTATTTGATACAGCATATTATTATAATGTTACTCAATTTCCTAGATATTTGTTTATCCCTAAACAGTTGGATGGCTTCCTAAATATCGGATTAACAAAACAGGTAGTAGATACAGTGAAATGCTATTAAGTGCTTTATTATAAGCTATATAATTAGTTATATAATCATCAATCATAAACTTTGTACAAATAATCCTTTAAAGGCACTTTTGATTAATCCATATTACAACTATTGCATTATACATGATTGTTTGAACACTTCCCTTAAATTAGTGAACCTATCAAACACTGCACTCGATTCTGAGGGTGATTATGATGGTGAATTAATTTTTTTTATTTATTTCGTTGCATATTGTTTACACATTAGTAGTACAGTAGTAGTAGAGAGACCTATTTCATTTATTTTTATTTGAGTCGTCTAAAAAAACATTTTCAGTGCAGAAACACTTTTCCAATAAAAAGTTTTTAAATATTTTATAAAATTTATTTTCTTTTTCTACGTTTCGAATGTAATCTGGCAGATTATTGTAAAAGCTAGGCTAATACAAAATAAATTGGTATAATGTTTTATTAAAAATAATAATAAAAACTTTATTTACAATAAAACTTAGTGTTTCAATTAAACAATCAATATTTTACTAAGTAAATTTTATATTTTTGTTATTTTATACGTGTTTTGGGTATAACGCAATACGCCGTGTGGATCCATTTTGACCAATTCGGGAGTGACCCCATACGTAGCCACACATCGCAACCGAAAGTAGGTGGATCAGATATAATTTGTTCCAATTTGGTCTAAAGCTGGAAAGTCTACTTGGTAAGGCTTCTATCTTCCCCGGTTAACTTTCAGAGTTATGTGGTTTTAATATAAGAATTTTTTAATAAAATATCCCTGGCTTTGACCGTGAAGCCAGCGTGGTAAACAACGACCAAAACACTTTTGGGAGATAGAGTCTTGTACGATTATCACTCAGATAATTTAAATATATATACTGTCGTGACAAAGATCCCGTCACAAAAATAAAGATTATTAAAAGATTTTTTATTTTTTTGTTCACATGGATCCCGTAACGCATACCACTCTTATTCTCGATATTGGTGCAATGATTTAAAATTTGATTCAGCTTACAGCAGTGTTTGGAATTGACCGGAAGTCATGGTCTACTTAAGTTTATAAGTAGAGGCGTAGAGTAAGCGAGCTGTAGTTTTCAGAGGGCGGAACGTAGAATTTTTGACGACCTCCGTGGCGCAGCGCGCGCGCTGTCGCATTATAAAGTTGGAGGTCCTGGGTTCGATTCCCGGCTCGAGTCTGGTCTGGTGGGACGCTGCGGCCGAGGCTAGTTACTACAATACCGACAAAGGCGTGCCGCCAAGCGATTTAGCGTTCCGGCACGATGTCGTGTAGAAACCAATTAGGAGTATGGGTTTTCCATACCTAACACTTTAGCCCGCTACCATCTTAGACTGCACCATCACTTACCATCAGGTGAGATTGCCGACAAGGTCCATGTAGTGGAAAAAAAAAAGAGTCAATTACCGTGATTTGAAAATACTCCAATGGCTGTCGCAACAGAGAAAATACTATAACATTGCTAACATAAAGTTTATAAATACTTTTTTACAGAAATGTAAGGCGAAACACTTTCGAAAATCACGATGCGGCAAATTTTGGCGTTGCACCGGGCTGCCAAAAAATCACGCTTAGCGACCGCTGAATTTTGTATATACATACATATATTGTTAGAGATTATATTATAGTCCACTTAATTTAATATTTATATAACGCATATAAACTATCAATCAAGACACGACAAGACATTGGTCATTTCAAAGAAGAGACAACTTCGGTTTTCGAACGTAATGTGAAAAATTAAAAAACACAAAAAAACAGGATGGCGGGAAGACGCAAAAGAACGGAAACGAGGATGCCGCATTTTTATGTTTAATTTAGATAAATTGCTAATAATAATCTATGTGAAAATAAAATAAAGCTAGTTGAAAATAAAAACAGAGTGGTTATCATTTCACCCATTCGTAAACACTAAATCTTTGCAAACATATTTCTTCCGTGCGTGTGTTTGTCACTGAACTCCTCCTAAACGGTTGGACCGATTTCAATGAAATTTTTGTGTATCTTCAGGTGGGTTCAAGCATGGTTTAGATACACATTTTTTTTAAATAATTTTTATTTTGGTTAAGTTTTAATCAGGACATAATTTTTGTCTGTCCGCCAGTATCTATATATATATACAATTGTATATCGTTAGGTGAGCGAGATTTCATCGCGGTGTTAAATTGACGTGCGTGATACACCGCGGCCGTTCGGCTCAAATGAACAAACTTTCATCCAAGATTTACAGCTATAATACTAACTATACCGTTAGGGTTGGCAAAGCGTTTGACACAGAAAAGTGATAGTTCAATTAAAAATCACGTGTTCATTTCAAATGTCAAAGTATTATGTACTTTTCAACGGTGAAGGAAAACATCGTGAGGAAACCTGCATCTCGGAGAGAGTTCTTCATAATGTTCTCAAAGGCGTGTAAAGATAGGGTACCCGTGCTCTGTAGTGAGCCGGCATTGGGCTGATTATGATGATGAAGTATTTTTAACAAAATTGTAAGCATCCCACATCACGTTGAAAATTCTCATTACCTTATTCTATCATGCGGTATCTTCCACTCATATATTTAAAAAAATATACAGGCTTGCGCTCGACGACAATCATGCCTGATGGACAGTAACAAAGAGGTTAGACCCTAGACCTAAAGATAGCTTGCCTAGGAAAAGCCTATTCACTCTTCTTCTCTTAAGGCACCAAGATTATACTTGGCTGGAAACACGAAAACTGGTAGGATGTTCCACACCTAAGCGGTTATCTTCCTAAAGGTAGGTAGGTAGGTAGAATACGTATTAATGGTAAATTGACATAACTGGGAAGTTTAGTTTCTTTAGACTTTTCGACTCTTACGGTTAGTGCTTCTTGGTGAACTGTGACCACATTCAGTTAGAAAATTTGGCTGCAATAGTAAGAGATAAGAATTTGAGCCCCTGCTGCTTAGTCTGCTCCGCAAATTCGATTAGTGCTGACAATGGTGAGACGATGCGATAAACACGTTATTTTTGCATGAGACTATAGCGGCGAGTTTACACCAGCATTTCAAATTCAAATTCAAATAATCTTCATTCAAATAGTCCTTTAAAAGGCACTTGTGACGCGTCAATAATTTACATACTAGTGATTTGATGGTGATAACTACATTCGTAAACTTAAAACGTTTTTTTTTTATTCACCACAAGTTAGCCCTTGACTGCATCTCACCTGATGGCAAGTGATGATGCGTTCTATATGTATCTAAGTGATGATGGGTATGTTTCTACACAACATCGTGCCGGAACACTAAATCGTTTGGCGACACGTCTTTTTCGGTAGGGTGGTAACTAGCCACGGCCGAAGCCTTCATCCAGACCAGACTCGAGCCGGGAATCGAACCCAGGACCTCCAACTTTAAAATGCAACAGCGCACGCGCTGCGCCACGGAGGTCGTCAACTAAACTAAAGTAAAGCTATGAAGGTTCCAAACGCGCCCCGGTCTAAGAAGAAGCCCACAACAAACATAGCCAGGTATTAATAATAATGTAGGCAGGTGGCAACCCTGGCTAGCACAGTTCAATTTACGTCGTTAGTGTCCGAAATGAGTCGATTCAATCCATCTCCCTGTCCAAAGTGTAGACAGTTCCGCAGTTCACTTTCATATTTACGAGTTATACTATGAGAAACTGTATCTATGTAGGTATCATCGGAGCTGTATTAAAATTGTGCTATCTTTCAAAAGCCTCTTTATTAATGTATTGGTAATAACGTTTGAAGCGGTGATAGCCTAGTGGTCAGGGCGTCAGTCTCCTAATCAGAGGTCGGCGGTTCGGTCCGGGCACGCACCTCTAACTTTTCGGAGTTATGTCCGTTTTTAAAAATTAGAATACCATTGCTTCAACGGTGAAGGAAAACATCGTGAGGAAACCTGCACGCCTGAGAGTTCTACATAATGTTCACAAAGGCGTGTGAAGTCTGCCCATCCGCACATGGCCAGCGTGGTGGACTATGGCCAAACTCTTCTCATATGAAGAGACCCGTGCTCTGTAGTGAGCCGGTAATGGGTTGATCATGATGAATAACGTTCATCAGCATATCAATCTAACATTATCCCGACAGATTAATAACCTAAAAGTCAAATGTGGGGGGATGTTGAATGAAAAATTCAAAACCGTTTAAGTTATCTATATCTGAGTTATTTATATCTATATATAAGTTATTTATATATATTGTGTTAGATTATTTTATATTGAAGAGATTATATTGAAGTACACTCAATTTAATATTTATATTAGCGCATATAAACTCTCAACACAATCTCAAGACACACCAGAGCTCACTTCACGTTTTTTTAGAAGGTTATGTAAAAAAAAAAAAACGGGGATGGCGCGAACATAAAACAGAGCGGGAACTAGGCAGGTTTTTCTTTTAGAGTACGTGGTACAAACGCGAATGAATAAGAATAATAATAATTAATATTAATTAAGAATAATTTGATATTAATTAACAATTTTAACTCGAAAAGAAGTTTTTTGCTATCATAGAGCAATAGCTAGTTGTAAATAAAGACGAAGTGGTTATTAATTTAAGCAATTTCTAATAATTCGTAGTCAAAGATCGATGATCGTATAGTCTATTTTGAACAGTGTTAGACCCGGGGGTTTCCGAAAATTTCGTTGGGTGTCAGGGAATGAAAAAGGAAAAGGTGCGGGCGACATAGACATCGGCACAAATTAAGCCACAGACAACACAGGTTGCACCATAGACTGTTTTTTTTATCCACTACGGGTGTGATTGACACCTGTGTAAGTGTTGATGCAGTCTAAGATGGTAGCGGGCTAACCTGTTAGGGGTATAGTAAACCCATACTCCTAATCGGTTTCTACGCGACATCGCGCCGAAAGACTAGGCCTGCTTAACCATACACTGTGACATTTCACAGTTTATAACTTCAAAAAGACATGATTATTGTCATGTGTAACCTACCTATAGCCTCTAAAGTTTGATCTAAGTCCAAAACTATAGTTTATACATACAGCGACATAGTTAAGTTTAAAAGGCAATCGTGTCCACTGAAAACATCTCCCCAGTCTGTAGTGTAAAGAGTATGTAAACAAACCGGTGGTTTCCGTAATAACTTCGGTGGTTGCCACCTCAGGGACCGAAACAGATTCAGGCGCGGGTGACACAGACAAGGGCGCGACTTGAGCGACCGGCGACACTCCCGATTGCGCGACCGACTGCTTCACGATACACCGCGACATTTCACTGTATCACTTCATAAACTAACTAGTGAACGAAAATGCAATGTTTTTTCCGCATCGATGTTGTGAATATACGCTTGACACACGTTGCTTCGAACATGCGACTGTCGGCCCGTTCCAAATATGATGTTTGTTTATTTTTAATTTTGGCGCCATTTTCGCGTGGTGACGCTAGCCAGCGTGTCAGCGTCGTAATCCGCAACGTAGTGTTTGTATCTTCTTTGGTAGTGAGTAATATTAACAGTATGTAGTTTTAAGGATTGTATTATTTTTATTTGTTTATTTTGCGTTTCTTATTTGTTAAAAGGCTATGTCAATGAGTAGGTTAAGTTAATCCGAGATCCAGGCTTAACTAGTTTTTATTTTATATATCAGTCAGCTATTATATTTAGGTAATTTAATTAAAAATGAAACTTTCAATAATAACGATGCTAATATTTTATGATTAAAAAGAATTTGAGTCCTTTGTGTGAATTTCCATAGCAGAAGATTTTCAGTCCTATCTTCCTAACTATACCCCTACTATATGTGTAATAGTTTATACCAGTGATTGCTATCACATGGGTTTTATACAACTTTGTAGTATTATTCTAGGATTATAGCATATTTTTGAGTGTCAAATGATCATCGTCTTAAACTTTGTCAGATAAGAAAACTAGATGTTATATTAAATACACGATCTTAAAAGTTTTTAAATAATCGGCAATATTTGAATATCGATATTTCCAAATCGATTAATCGATAATAAACTCACCTGGTGGTCTGTAGATTTCGAGCGTCGGTTTCCCTTTGGCGTTAGTCAGAATCATACTCCGCCGTTTCCCATTGTTTGGAAACTGTAAAAAAAGTTTTTTTTTTAATTATATCTTCTGCAAGTTTTTGTAGTTGTCTGCTAGTTCAGCTGAACTACCTTAAAGAAGACATAATTAAAGACTTAAATAAACTAGCAGGGAAATTAGTATTTTTTCTATTCCCATGTCTCGAAGAGCACGGTAATCTAGTTAGAATCACTAACATATTGTGCTAAAAATCATTTTAACCCTCCAACCTGCATGGGACTAGCATAAAATCCTTTATTAATATTATAAAAGGATTATTCTGGATAACCAGTATTTGCGAGTCTGTATCGGAGACTTCAAAAATGTACCGATTTCATGACGGTTTTTTAATCGCAATATTGCTCGCTGTCTGTTTAAACGATTGAGGATCATCAGCTCTTCTCGCAATTAGTCTCCTCACACCAGGTTATAAGTTTGCTATAACAATTGTGTTTTAATAGTCAATCTATGATAATTTGCGTTAACGAAAAATATATTAAAATGGGTTTATCAAACAATTTTAAAAGAATAAAATTTTCGTTGATGACATGAAATTTATTTAAAATACATACAACGATTTCGAAACCGGCGGAATTTGTATTCGCATATCTCCGGCCATGGTGAGCTTTGGCATCTTACGGTATGATTAATATAAGTATAACGACGCCGAAATTACGGTATACCTTGCACCAATCCATAGCGACTTTTAGCGCCATCTAGTAGGAAACATTGCATTCAATCTACTATTAAAAGGTTCATATTACAACAAAAGATTGATACATATTTGAACGATGAGATATGTGTCATACATTGCCATTTATTGCTAGTCACACTAGGCCCCCCACCGCTTCCTGGCTACGGCCTCCTCCCCAGATGAATGAATCGCTATTTATTTTCAGTTTATTACACTGCAAAAGATGCGCTATCTAAATGTCTGGTAAGTATCATCGACTAATTTAAAATTGAAAGCGTGAGTAACTCTGTGAATAGCATATTAATATTACGACCTCTATGAAAGTGGCTCGAGACTTCCTGGTAGGTATAATGTTAATTTACTATGCTGATCAAAATACTAGCTATACCCAGCGTGGGTTGCCATGTATAACAAAATAATTTATACATTTTTAGGGCCAAAAGAACCTCGCGGGCGACCCTCTATCAAAGTTTAATAAAAATCTGATCCATCTGGCCATAGATACAATTTTTGTTTTGTATTATATATCATAGATTTATTTGCAGCTTTTGTCCGTATTTTTCCGAGTTTCTACGACCTATTTTAGCGCTTGTAAATTTCAAATTAAATTTCTAAAAATGTTAACTTACGGCGAAGAAAAAAGTTAAAATAGATCTCATGTGAAACTGCGTGTATCTAATTCAAATTCAAATAATCTTTTTTCAAATAGTCTTTTAAAAGGTACTTTTGACGCGACAATAATTTACATAGTAGTGATTTGATGGTGATAACTACATTCGTAAACTTAAAACTAAAGCTATGAGTGTTCCGTCTTAGTTCTTAATAACTTGTATTAAACCAAAAATACCCCAAAAGTTATTAATATTAGTTATTATTAAAAAAAAAACTGACGCTATTTAAATTAGATTGTGCTATTTCACAATTATATTAAAGTTCTATGCATAAGGTCGTCAAGATTGCAAAGTGCGTGTGGGCTGATTGTGCAGTCAGCTCCCACGTGAAGCTACGGCTTATAATGCTAACCAACATTTTTATAACATTCAAATTAAATTCCCTTTCATTTGCCTCAAATGATAATCAAAGTGGAAGCTGTGATAGCCTAGTGGTTAGGTCGTCAGCCTCTTAATCAGAGGTCGGCGCGGCGGTTCGAATCCGAACACGCACCTATAACTTTTCGGAGTAATGTGCGTTTTTAAGCAATTAAAATATCACTTGCTGCAACGGTGAAGGAAAACATCGTGAAACCTGCACGCCTGAGAGTTCTCCGTAATGTTTTCGAAAGCGTGTGAAGTCTGCCAATCCGCACATGACCAGCATGTTGGACTATGGCCAAACCCTTCTCATATTGAGACGAGACCCGTGCTCCGCAGTGAGCCGGCAATGGGTCGATCATGATGATAACGAATGATGTTCCAAAAGGCATATAAAGTCTAGCAACTATCAAACTCTTGCCAGCGTGGGCGACTATGGCCAAGACCTTTGCTGACAGAGATCTGTACCCTGTATTCGAACGGTATTGGGTTGATAATTTTGATGATAATACAGTAGTACCACTTTAATCTGAACCTCCGTAATCCGAACGTCCAGTAATCCGAACGCTGCCGCGGCATAAAATATGTATATGAATTGATTATGTTATTTTATAATATTCAAAATATGTTAAGTTGTATGTGGGCTTATTCTTAGACCGGGGCGCGTTTGGAACCCTCATAGCTTTAGTTTTAAGTTATCACCATGAAATAACTACTATGTAAATTATTGACGCGTCAAAAGTGCCTTTTTAAGGACTATTTGAATAAAGATTATTTTGAATTTTGAATTTAATTTGATGTACGTACATACATATAATTTTACACTGCAATGCTCAAATGCAAATTCTCTTCTTTCTTTAACACCTATAACCCATTTTAGGCACGTTTTAGCTATTGTTATGTGAAAGGCACAATATGTTCTGTAATCCGAACGATTTGATAATCCGAACCCCGGTCCCAATTAGTTCGGATTAAAGAGGTTCTACTGTATAGAAAATACTTTGAATACCAACTAATGTATTGACACTCTTAAGGGGGCGTCCATAAATTACGTGAGGTGTTTTTTTTAATTTTCTGCCCCTCCCTCCCCCCCCCCCCTGGTGAGATGTCGCGAGATTTTATTCAACCCCCTCCCCCAACCCCCAATCTCACGTGAGATTTTTCAAAATGTGAGTTTCTTACGTAATACAAATATGGTGGTTTGACAGTCAGTAAAATATGTATAACGTCGAAGTATGAATGAAATTATTTTCTTTCGAACGAATTAGTAAATGATCTTAATCGTATTACGATTACGCTTAAGATTAAATCTTAAGCATGTACAATCTGGATTAAATGGACCAAAATAGTATAATTTTTTTTTGTTTCAATCAAAAAAAAATTGCGTGATATTTGCCGAGACCCCCCCCCCCCCTCTCTCCAACGTAAGATTAGATGAGATTTGACTCGACCCCCTCCCCCCTTAAACACCTCACGTAATTTATGGACGCCCCCTAAGTCTTGTTTTAACACACAGTTTGGTTGAGCAAGGACAGAGTACTAAGGATTTCAGCCTTAAATGTCATCAACAGACGTGTTTATAACACGCGTCTATAACGGTTTAAATATGTGTTTTATAGTACCTGAATAAATATTTTTTGTCAAAATATATTTGCATTTTTTTTTTAACATACTGTAATCCGAACGCTCCGTGAGTCCGAACAGGGGTTATTTTTTGGTAGTTCGGATTATCGAGGCTCTACTGTATCTAGAACTGTACCTGGTTATGATGCATGTTGTGATGCGACTGTGGCCGTATGAAGCTCCGCTCTCGCATGATGACGCCAGGCGTGGAGAAGTTCTGCACCCTGTAGCTCCTCTGAAGTTCCCCTACCCCGATTTGAGTCTGCATTTTGCCGATTTTTATGAAACCGCTATTTACAATCGATACAAATTTTCATCGATTCAACGTGACGGTTTACGATTTCTCACTATCTTTGGCAATCCCTACGCGAGTATTTTTTTTTTACAAAAACTTTACAAGTTTTTATGAAATAAATAATTATTGTTCATAATATTTATAAATCTTCAATCCTTTAAATATTTTTTTTTATGTATAATAATTATTAATAATAAATAAATACACTAGATGAATGACTAGTATAATAGTTACAATATCGATATTATTTTGGTTATATTTACAAAAAATATAAAAAAAAATTAATAATAAAAAAAACACCAAAACAACAATTCTCTTATCTTACACAGGCAATTTACAAGATGCTAAATACACGAACAAATGAACTTAGTAAAGTTATTAATAATAATATATCACAATTTTTAATTGTGACGTCACGTTAGAGATCCGTACTGCAGATTATTAATATATGCATATATTATTATGTATTTATACGTCTAAGGGACCCCCAGTCGTGGCCACGGAGAGGGGGTTGTTTTCGAGGGTTTTCGACTTTTTCAAGAGCGGTGCAGGAGCCAGTCTGGCAGGCAGAGCGATAGCTATAATATGTCGAGGGGCCGACAAGTGAGAACTTGTTCAGCGCCTATCTCGATTCGTTTCGTTGAAGGGGTTTCCTTAACCCCTATATCTGTAACAAAAATAATTCCTGTTACATAATCATTTACGTGACAAAAATATGTTTTAGTATATTTATTTAATGATTAATTAGACAATTAGTTGTTAGAAATACATATATAATTTAAATTAAACTTAGATTAACCTAAAACTAAAAATCTTAAAAAATAAATAAAAAATTAACATCATAACTAAAATATATTATTAAAAGGAGTCCCTTTAGGCAAGGTTCCGAAGATACTGGCAGCGTTCCCCCTTTGAATGGCTAGACTAATTCTTTGTCCGAGGTAGCTGGCAGCTGTTCGGTCCCCTGTGATGTCGACTAACCTTTTTGCTATTTCCTTAAAAAGCCTTAGAGCGCTAGGATCCCACGGACCAAGGGTCTCGAGTTTTAGTTATATAATATAAGCTGTGCTTTGGAAGTTGGCCAAATCACAGGACGGTGGTTCGATCCCGGCACGCATCTCTAACTTGTCGAAGTTATGTGCGTTTTTAAGCAATTAAATATCACTTGCTTCAACGGTGAAGGAAAATATCGTGAGGAAACCTGCACGCCTGAGAGTTAGATGGATAGATAGATAAACTCTTTATTGCTCATAACAAACTTGGATTCAAAAACAAATAAAAATAAAAACAAATGACAATCATGCGCAAAGGCGGTCTTATTGCTAAAAGCGATCTCTTCCTGTAAACTTTTGTGAAAGGAAACAGTTAAAAGGAAAAGAGGATAGTGCAATAGTTGGAATAGAATAGAATATAATAGAAAATACATATACTTATAAGATATAAGTAAATAGCTATATATATACACAGTTCTCTATAATGTTCACAAAGGCGTGTGAAGTCTACCAATCCGCACATGGCCAGCGTAGTGAACTATGGCCAAACCCTTCTCATATTGAGAGGAGACCCGTATTCTGTAGTGAACCAGCAATGGCAATAATCATGATCACATGATAATAGGTACTAAATAATGTCGAAGGTTAGGTTGAGTTTGTAATGTCTCGAATAAGAATAGGTAATAACTTACCTACCTACATAATGAATTATAAAACCGGTTTTAATATTAAAATTATGCGTTTGCACAAAATGTTTTACTCGATGCTAAAGTTAAACAAAATCACAGTACAAGTTAACCCTTGACGGCAATCACACCTGGTAAGTGATGTAGTCTAAGATGGTAGCGGGCTAACCATTTAGGGGTATAGTAAACCCATACTCATAATGCCGGAACGGTAAATCGCTTGGCGTCTTTGTCGGTAGAGTGGTAACTATACGGCCGAAGCCGGACCAGACCAGACTCGAGCCGGGAATCGAACCCAGGACCTTATAATGTGACAGCGAACGCACTGCACACTGGAGGTCGTCAAATCTATAGTATGTTTTTGTATGCGTTCTTTTTCTCTTGTAGTTTCTAAGCATGTTGTGGCAACGTCTGAGTCTGCAGAATTGTTATATATATTTTTCTCTATACTTTTTCTTATGTATTTTTATATTTCTTAGTGTTCTGTAGCCTGTTCGTTGCCCTTAATTAAATAAATAAAATAAAATCCTGACTCCACACAAGCTGAAGTTAAAATTAAAATTCTCCAAGTGTGAGTTCTCCATAGTGTTCTCAAAGGCGTGTGAAGTCTGCCAATTCGCACATGGCCAGCGTGGTGGACTATGGCCAAAAACCTTCGCATATTGAGAGGAGACCCGTGCTCTGTAGTGAGCCGGTAATGGGTTGATCATGATGCTGATGATGAATGGGTTCAATGAAAGAGGAATCCTGCATTACAATATATGGGTATCTAGGATGATCGCTGGTTGGGTTGCGGTTGTGTGCGCGGGTGTTCCCGTGACCCAGCCACCAGCTACGCGTAGGAGCATCGCTGGGTTTTAGTGGGTATTCTGGTCGAGTCCTACATACCCCGTCGGAAGCGACGCAGTCTTGCCTGCGCCGCTTCCGGAGGGGATGCGTAAACGCATTTCCCAGCAGATAAAATAAAAAAAATCAGTTGTGTTCAGTGTTTCGATACCCGACTTGCAGGCCGTGCGTGAAGACGACATATTTGTGAGTCATAAACACATTACCGGTACGTACTTATCGCTGCATGAATATTAATTTGGAGTAATTAGTAGGCACTTCGACAGCTAAGGAGCATAATGTATGGCGGAGTCACCTCTGCGTACAGTTAGCGCGATTCGTGCTGATATCCGTTTAGCGAAGGCACCGGTAGGGTTACCATAACATCGTCAAAGATGTATTCAACGGGTCTTCAAAACCAGCGAGAACATGCCGTGGTTTTTTTTTTCGGACTGTCTATTAGCTGTACAAACCCTATTGGTTGCCACAGCGTAACCGGGCTGTTTGGCGAGCTTTGGAAAGAAGCTCTGCCAGAAGAAATTTTGAGCCCTAGGGCTCGAAGAAACTAAGGGAACTGCCTAAGGGCGCCTCCTTTGAGGCCGAACCTCGGCTTAGGCGACGTTTGGGATAACGGGGGGGTCGGACGGAGTGGTCCGTACGTCTCCGAGGCCGTGAATGGAGCCCACATCCGGATGACGTAAGATAGCGGGGACCTCGTCTGATACTTTCTCTTTATTGAACACAAATTTTAAAGAAACAACAACATGGAACACTTAACACACGAGTATGCAAAGGCGGTCTTATTGCTTAAGCAATCTCTTCCAGACAACTCTTGGGGAAAGAAGTAAATAAAATAAAAGGGTAACGGCGCAATATAAATATAATAAAATTATCAATAAATATAATATATAAATATATACTTTTATTAATAAATAAAGAAATTTATTTACTCGAATACATATATAACTTAAAATATGACTTAGATTAACCTAACACTAAAAATCATATAAATAAATATTTAATAAATAAATATATATCAATACACATATACTATTCATTACTGTGGCATTTAGTCGCAAAAAACTTTTTAAGTCGACATTTAAAAATTTAGGAATAAGAGTTTTCCATACCCCTTACAGGCTAGCCCGCATCATCACTTATCACCAGGTGAGAAAGCCGCCAAGGGCTAACTTGTAGTGTATAAAATAAAACGACAAAAAGGGGATTACCATTACATCAGCGTGTACAGAATATGACCAGCACAGCTACACCCATACTCCTAATTGGATTTTACGCGACATAATTCCGGAACTATGTGCTGTGATAGCCTAGTCACGGTAATATTATATAAACAGTATTCCAACTTCATACAAACGGACGAAACGCGAGCTATGCCCACCCGCCTCGATCTCGACGTGTACTCGGCTCACAGACTCACAGATCAGTCCATCGATCAGTCGATGGACCAGTCAATCGAAATCGAAGACAGATCGATCGACTGATCGATCGGTGATCGATCGACTGATTTGTCGACTGATCGATCGGTGATCGATCGACTGATTTGTCGACTGATCGATCGACTGATCGGTCGACTGATCCCTCGATTGGTCGATCGATTGGTCGACCGTCTGATCGATCAATTGGTCGATCGTCTGATCGATCGACTGATCCATCGACTGATCGATCGACTGATCGAACGAATGATCGGTCGACTGATCTATGGATTGATCGATCGACTGATCGACTGATGATGGCCAAACCCTTCTCATATTGAGAGGAGACCCGTGCTCTGTAGTGAGCCTGTAATGAGTTGATCATGATGTTGATAATTATAGATGGAAAAAAGAACATTAATAAAACGCAAAAATGGCAGGACATTCCCTTGTCTGCCGGCCACCTGGCAACACTACGAGTAAATGTAATTTATGCGCAATGCGCAGCGTAGTACTCACCGCTCTCTCGTTGTGCGCCGCCAGTCGTCAGTCTCTGCACTCGAGACTCGTTTACTTTACTCGTAAAGGATTCACTGCAACAACAGATTCAACTGTTAGTGTAATCTTCCACCTCACAATAATTTTTTATAAGTTTATTTCTTAAATAACCGTTATAGTTATGGAACCTAGGTAGTTTGACGACATCTGCGTGCGCTGTCGCATTATAAAGTTGGAGGTCCTGGGTTCTATTCCCGGCTCGAGTCTGGTTTGGTAGGAGGATTCGGCCGTGGCTAGTTACCACCCTACCGACAAAGACGTGTCGCCAAGCGATTTTAGCGTTCCGACACGATGTCGCGTAGAAACCAATTAGGAGCTTGGGCTTACCATACTGCTAACAGGTTAGCCCGCTACCATCCTAGACTGCATCATCACTTACCATCAGGTGAGATAGCCGTAAAGGGCTAACTTGTAGTGTGTAAAAAAAAAAAAAACGGGTCAGAAGTAGTCTTACTACTAGTACAGATGTAGTCTACATCTTTAAAGAGGATTCAAAACATTGTAGCGGGCTAACCTGCTAAGTTTAGTCCATATGAATATTAATGTCATCTTCCTCCTTACAATAATTTAATATAAGTTTAATTCTTAAATAACGGATATAGATATGGAAGAGCGGAGTTTTCCGGTACAGAAGTAGTCCTACTACTAGTACAGATGTAGTCTACGACTTTAAAGAGGATGCCAAACTTTGTAGCGGGCTAACCTGCTAAGTTTAGTCCATATCCATGTTAATGTAATCTTCCTCCGTACAATAATTTAATACAAGTTTATTTCTTAAATTACGGTTATAGTTATGGAAGAGCGGAGTTTTCCGGTTCAGAAATAGTCCTACTACATCCAAAGAGATTTCCAAACTTTGTAGCGGGCTAACCTGCTAAGTTTAGTCCATATCCATGTTAATGTAATCTTCCACCTAACAATAATTTAATATAAGTTTATTTCTTAAATAACGGATATAGCTATGAAAGAGCGGAGCGTCCTGTACAGAAATAGTCCTACTACATCCAAAGAGAATTCCAAACTTTGTAGCGGGCTAACCTGCTAAGATTAGTCCATATGATTGTTAATGTAATCTTCCACCTAACAATAATTTTATGTAAGTTTATTTCTCGGATCGTATCGGAAGTTGAACTCTTGGCGTCTTTGTAGGTAGGATGGAAACTAGCTACTTCCACCAGATCAAACCAGATTTAGAAAGTGTAAATGAATAGCCCCTGCCAGGGATGAGCCCAGTACACCTATCCCCCGATTTACACGATACTCGTTTTACACGATTTCGCTTTTACACGATTCATAAACTAATGAAATTCGGAAAATTTCAATTTCTAAAAATTTCAATTTCGAACATACCTGAATTTGTTAAGTTTCAGCAGGTACTTTTTGAAAATGTTTTCGTTTCTATTTTTGTTTTCATTCAACTACGACATCACGCCATTTTTTGGGCAAACTATACCTAGTTTAAAGTTTCTGGATATATTTTACTCTTGTTCCATTTGAATGAATGACTTAATTGCACAGTTTGTTTGTTTTAAACAGTTTTATATAGGAAAAACAAAGATTTCATTTTACACGAAATCGTCTGGAACCTATCTTCAGTGTAAATCGGGGGATAGGTATACTTCCACTTATAAGGTCACTGTCCTCCCTGGATGTTCTCGAAAGTTATGCAAGATATGCATACTGCAAACACGTACTTACTCAACACTGTCACAGGATACAACACATTTTTTTTTATCTACTACAAGCTGACCCTTGACGGTAATCTCACCTGATGGTAAGTGATGATGCAGTTTAAGATAGTAGCGGGCTAACCTGTTAGGGGTATGATTAACCCATGCTCCTAATTGGTTTCAACGCAACATAGTGCCGGAACGCTAAATCGCTGAGCGTCTTTGTCGGTAGGATGGTCACTAAAGTACTACTACTAGCCACGGCCGAAGCCTCCCACCAGACAAATTTTACAAAAAGCAAGGCAAATTAGGCAAAATTATCTCTAGGCAAAATTTCATTCCGACACGGAAAAATCCTTCAGGAGATGTTGACCCTACAGAAAACAGTTATAAAAACGCGTTTTATAGCAATCCATCTATGGTCGCTTCATCTATCTTCATTTTTAAATTCATTCGCTGCGTTTTTAACTATTTCTCTCCTACAGTCCTACTTTTCTGATGGCCGTTTTAAGGGGAAGGCCCGCGAGTGACTTCATCTGGTCAGATCAACAGCTGGGTAAACGGCCACGTGGTCTTTTCCCTTGCACCTAGGCCATAACCAATAGTTTAACAAATAGTTCAAAAACTACTGCAAAAATATGTGGAAGGTGGCAATTTAGTACCAAATACTTTCGTAAAATAATAAGAGTTTGTTTTCTATCGTAGATTTCTAATGTAAGTAGGTATTATGCAACACATCAGTTTGTTTTACCGCAGGTTTTATAAATAAACACTAATATGCATAAGAAATACCTTTATCTTACTACATTACCTTACCTATGTAGGTGCAATGTATAGAAATGCTCTGTAACAGTTTTCTCTTCATCATCGGTCAATAGAATCAATCCAATTAGAATACGCAGCCTAAGAATTGGCTTAGCATATACCGACTTGTACTACTTAGGTACGAGGTAATAAGTCATAGCTTGGTTTGAAATATCTGTCTGAAGGTTTCAGAATTTTCTGGGCAATGAGTTCAAGTTAAAATGAATAAATTGTAACTATAAGTTTAAAACAATTTCTACATAATAACTACCAGAAAGAAAGAAAAGAAAAAAACAAATTACAAATAACGGGGAACCGAAGGAAGCAGCAAAAAAGGATAGCTATTTAACGATAAAAAATATAACTTTAAGATTACATTTATATATATAACTTGAGAGGTGCCAAGGGACAACCGGATGTAACGAAATTCCTTTCGATTAATTAGTGAAGGAATTATAATAAAATTTTATTTTATTTAATTTATAATAATATTTTGTTTATTATTAACAAAAATAATGTTATATAAACTTAATCAGTAGGCTCAATTTTGTACTCCATCAGCAATATCCGGAACTTGTGCAGAAACACTGTCAGGATTCATTATTATTATTATTTTTTATTATTTATTATTTACAAAAAACCTGTATACACTCAACAAAAATAATCGTCGCGACACCACACTGTTCAATGCGAAATAGAAATGAAAATATCTGGCTTGCTTTCTATAAGAGAGAGAAAGAGACAGAGAAACATGCGACGCCGCACAGCTTCCAATAACAAAAAGTGTCGTGACAACTTTGCGTAAGAATTTTTTCCGTCTAGCCCCCTTTCACAACGCGCGATAAGGAACTTCGTTCCAATAAATAACTCTAATAGATCATAATTTAATAAATGGTGTTATTCGTCTGATTATTTAGCTATGGTTTCTAGAGCCACTACGAACAGAGCGACTCTTCCTTTCAAAAGTGCATATTAAATGAAGGATGCTTTCACAATTTAAAACTATATCTACTGGTTAAATTGGTTCTTTAAGATGCGCCAACTCAAGTTTTACCATCAAGCTCGATCAAATGCTGCCTATAATAGTTATATCGTGATAAACGCTCACATTATGTTGCAGCTAGAGAGGTATTTCATATTTGCAAGGAATCTAGTAGTATGACTCACGGTGATGAATAATGATGCATACATAAAGATACAGATACTATACTTTGCGCGTAACTCCGCAAATATTTCTTTATTACACGTATGTACCAACCTATATTCAAATTTTCAAGTAGTTCTTCTAATATTGTTTTACGAAAATTTGTTTAGCCCATGGAATAAGCCCGTACATTGGGAAAATGACAAACGCTATCGCATTATAAAATAAGAGGTCCTGGGTACGATTCCCGGCTCGAGTCTGGTCTGGTGGGAGGCTTCGGCCGTGGCTAGTTACCACCCTACCGACAAAGACGTGTCGCCAAGCGATTTAGCGTTCCGGCACGATGTCGCGTAGAAACCAATTAGAAGTATGGGTTTAGTACCCCTAACAGGTTAGCCCGCTACTATTTTAGACTGCATCATCACTTACCATCAGGTGAGATTTCCGTCAAGGGTCAACTTGTAGTGGATAAAAAAAAGCATCCGCCTAATGGGTAGAATATAACACAATACTATACAAATGTATGACCATTTAGATAGCGTGTTTATGTTTTCTATATTGTACTTACTAGGTTTCTTTGCAACTCACTGGGTACTTTAAGAAATAATCAACAACAACATTTTAACAAATCCACGTGAATCAATTTTATTTATTCATTACTATTTTCTTTGATTCTCGTTTAATTTGGTACTTTACAATAATAATCTACGAAAATTGTATAATTTTCATCATCATGAACAGCCCATTACTGGCTCACTACAGAACACGGGTCTCCTCTCAATATGAGAAGGGTTTGGCCGTAGTCCACCGCGCTGGCCATGTGCGGATTGGCAGACTTCACACGTCTTTGAGATCATTATGGAGAACTCTCAGGCGTACAAGTTTCCTCACGATATTTTCCTTCACCGTTGAAGCAAGTGATATTTTAATTTTTTTTAATAACTCCGAAAAGTTAGAGGTGCGTGCCTAGATTCGAACCACCGACCTCTGATTAGGAGGCTGACGCCCTAACCACTAGGCTATCACCGCTTCTACTGTATAATTTTAAACATACATATTTGTAGTAGATTTATTTTGTTTTCAAGGCGCCTTTAAAAATCTCTATTTCGAGGTAATTTGAATTTAATGACGAAAACTGTGCTTGGGTTCGAAAATTACACGATCTTAACACTAATTTCCAATTTATTTTTAGTGCATGACTTGCAAGTTGTTAGTAGATGAAGTAGCACCGCTCAAATCCAGTTTTAGTAAATACTTTTTTGTCGGAGTCCAATTTCGAGCGTGTAAGACCATCTCGATTAGTTATTTTTTTGTATTGCATGCTTTTTATTCAAGTCTTTTGAAAACTTTAAGACTATTCGACTCTTTTGAAATTGTTAAGATTAAGCTAGATGGGTTTCAAAAGCTCATGTAAGCCTTTCTTAATATATTTCGTCTCATTCAAGATAGGTTATTGCAATAAATCCTGATCAACCCATTGCAGGCTCAGTACAGAGCATGGGTCTCCTCTCAATATGAGGTTTTGGCCGTAGTCCACCACGCTGGCCATATGCGGATTGACAGACTTCACACGCCTTTGAGAACATTATACAGAACTCTCAGGCATGCAGGTTTCCTCACGATCTTTTCCTTCACCGTTGAAGCAAATGATATTTTAATTTTTAAAAACGCACATAACTCCGAAAAGTTAGAGGTGCGTGCCCAGATTCGAACCGCCGACCTCTGATTAGGAGGCTGACGCCCTAACCACTAGGCTATCACCGCTTCGATTTAATAATAGCCTTCTTTAAATAAAAGATTTCCGATTTTTAAACTTTTATTGCTTAAATTAAACATCAACATTCAATAAAAAGTTAAGCCTAAGTTTCACAATGTCCCATTTCTAAATTCGGTGTTTCGTAGGTAACTTCAGTAGTATTTTTAAGGAGAATGACACAATCAATAAAGTATATTACCCTCTCGGTTCAATCGTGGGTAAAATTACCAAAATATAATTTTAGCATACCTACCCACCTATATCGGGCTAGTTAGTCCACGGCACTCGAATCGGCCTTTGTGAAAATTTCAAAACTGCGCAATGTAGGCGGTTCCATGACATCAGCGTGTTTACCGTCTGCCACATACTATGTATATAAAAATAGTATTGCTATCTAAACGTTTCACTGCAATTAACACCTTATAGTTTTGAGCGTAAGGTCCATTTTCCACCGATTTCATACGAATTTTGAGACGTTTAGGTTGCACATCGTTGTAGTTGTGTACATATCGAGATGGCTGGGTTCTAGGTCACTGGGCACGTTCCACAACTACCGCAGTCTTTGTTTTGTTGTTAATCGATAATTGATCGATTTATTTTTCGGGATCTATTCGATTAACGTGCCTAATGGGGGGCATCCTTGTAAGGGCGTGTTATAATCGAGACTCATAGACCCTATTTATCGTCTCATCATCAATTCAATACAATAAGTTATAAGGCTTATTAAGGAAATAGCAAAAAGGTTAGTCGACATCACAGGAGACCGAAGAGCTGCCAGCTACCTCGAATACCACAACGAATTAGTCTTGCAATTCAAAGGGGGAACGCTGCCAGTATCTTCGGAACCTTGCCTAAACGGACTCCTTTTAATAATATATTTTGGTTATGATATTACCTATATTTTTTAAGGTTTTTAGTTTTAGGTTCATCTTAATCTAAGGGTTTTTTAAGTTTTTTTTCTCTGACATTCATGTATATATCTTACTTGCTATATCTATAATAAGTTTTTGACGCACCAAAAGTGTATTTTAAAGGTAAATTTTAATAAAATAAAAAATATTTATCGATTGATTTATCATTATTATGGACGTAGTGATTATTTTCTCTTCAAATTCAAATTCAAATTCAAATTCAAAATAATCTTTATTCAAATAGTCCTTAAAAAGGCACTTTTGACGCGTCAATAATTTACGTAGTAGTTATTTCATGGTGATAACTATATTCGTAAACTTAAAACTAAAGCTATGAGGGTTCCAAACGCGCCCCGGTCTAAGAAGAAGCCCACAACAAACTTAGCCGGGGTTTTTCTTTTTTTCGTTATCACCATCTGTGATGTTTAGTCCCGCGGGAATACCAGGATTAGGGATTTCTTAATGAGAGACGTTGGCTTCATTGTAAAATTATGTTCACCACCGGACTGACATAACATGACATTACAAAAACAAGAGATATATAAAATATATAAAACCTACATACGTCACACCCCCACACTTAATCAAAAACATAACGTCCACGTCACCCCTCCACACTTAATTAAAACATATCAAAATACATAACAAAATAAAATAACAACTTAATTACTAGTCTATATCTAAGGGAAATCTAACTACTTCCAATTGTTTATTTAAAGTTATCTTAAAATCCCCACATATTCGGATAGTGCCATCTGACTTCATGACTGGCACGATTGGTGTAGCCCAATCTGACGTCTCAACCGGAGTAATAATGCCGTCCGTTACCATTTGTTCAAGCGCGTGTTCTACCGGTTCCCTCATAGCAAAAGGCAACGGACGGGCGCGCATGAATACGGGACGTGCACCTTCCCGCAAACGCAGGCTCACCAAGCCACCAGTAAATCGCCCTAGCCCGTCAGCAAACACATCAGAGTACCTGGCACTGAACAGACCGATGTCAAACTTCTCGTCATGCCCTACATAATTATTAGTATGTTCCCTAGAAGGCAATGCAATACCTAATTCTTCTATCCATTCCCTACCTAACAACGAAGTTGTGCCATTATGCAGGACATACAAATTTAATTGACGCGTCGTGTCCTTATATCTAACGGTAGGTTGTAACCTCCCTATCACCTTTACCTTCTCACCTGTATAATATCGTAAAAACAAATCACATTTTCTCAATTTACAGCTCTTGCTAAATATCTTTTTAAAACAATTATAACTTATACAGGAGATAGAACTACCGGTATCGATTTCCATTTCGAGTACCTTTCCTTCTACATTCAATGACATCATATAAGGTTTATACCTACATAACATCCTTAAATTATAACATACACTAACCTCGTCTCTTTCCGATTCCACTTTGTTACTAACCATTTCGGTAACATGATTATGTCTTACTTTAGGTACTTTGGGGCATACTCGCTTCAAATGACCCTGTACGTTGCATATCCGACATACATAGAACCGGAAACGGCACGAATACGGATCGTGCGAGCCTCCACACACTCGGCACGCCGTATGCTGTACTTCTGAGCTGGCACCACCTGGAGATATCCCTGCCCTCGAGCTGACTCTGCCGCCGCTGCTCAAACACACGCTTCTGTCCCCGTTGCGCCCCCTTTCTCTCGCCGCCAACGGGTAACCACGACTTGTCCTTGGTCTCGCTTCCATCAGTTGTTTCTGCGATATTGCTATCTGTTCCTTTCTTGTCTGAAAGCTATCGTTGAAAAACAACTTGCCCGACTTTAATGAACTGCTGTCCCGCTGTGACCCGCAGTCATTCACCTCTGCCGCATCCTTCTCTGCCGCTTCTAAAACAGTTGCCAACGAGAAAGCTTTCCGGAAATCTATCTCGCCCTCAGCGAAGAGCTTCTGTCTGATATTATCATTCAATAAACCACAAACCAACTGATCCCTTAAGTTTTCATCAATGCCCGACTTGAAATCGCAAGTCATGGCCATTCCCTTTAAAACTGCTACATATTCTGCTATCGTTTCCCCAATCTTCTGTTTACGCTGTCTAAACTTATATCGCTCAGCTAAAATACTTGGCTTTGGCTGTAAATGATCAATCATTATTTTCACCAAGTCTGTAAAAGTAAAAATGGTGGGCTTTCTTGGCGCACACAAAGTCACCAACAGTTCATAAGCTTGGCTTCCCATAACAGTAATTAACGTGGGCACTTTCAAATTTTCTTTCACCTCATTTATAAGGAAATACTGTTCCAAACGTTCACTATATAAACGCCAATTACCGACAGCGGGATCAAAAGTCTCGATCCTTCCAACAGCCATTATGAATGTCAATGTTCAATATTCCAATCCACAATTTTCCTTCAGTTGTATTCGATTAACTTAACCGAATCCATGACCCCTGCACACATGAGTCGTCCTCGTCGCCAATGTGATGTTTAGTCCCGCGGGAATACCAGGATTAGGGATTTCTTAATGAGAGACGTTGGCTTCATTGTAAAACTATGTTCACCACCGGACTGACATAACATGACATTACAAAAACAAGAGATATATAAAATATATAAAACCTACATACGTCACACCATCTCACATAATGAATAAAAAAACTATAGTACCTATGGAGATAGAGCAATTCACACCCAAGTTTTTTTATCGTTTATATAATCCTTAATATCGTAATATGATTTTTCTACAAGCTTTCGTTTTATAAAAACTTTGAACTTATTGATAGACATCTCCAAGATATCAATAGGTAATTTATTATAAAATAAAATACAATTTCCTTTGAATGAGTTACTAATTTTGTGCAGCCTACTAAATGGTACTACAACTTTACTTTTACTTCTGATGTTCAGTGCGTTACAGTCCATTTTTTTCTTGAATTTATCAATATTTTTATGAACATACATTAAATTTTCATATATATATTGGCAATGCACTGTCATTATTTTATAATCTTTAAATTTATCTCTTAATGACTCTCTGGGACCTAATTTATATATCGCACGAACAGCCCTCTTCTGCAAAACGAATATAGTGTCAATATCAGCAGCATTACCCCATAATAAAATACCATATGACATAATGCTGTGAAAGTAGCTAAAATATACAAGTCTGGCAGTCTCTATATCCGTCAAATGACGAATCTTTTTTACCGCGTAAGCAGCAGAGCTAAGTCTGTGCGATAAATTATTTATATGTGGGCCCCATTGAAGTTTAGCGTCTAACGTTATGCCTAGAAATGTAGCCGTATTTACCAGATCCAATTCCTCATTATTAAGTAGTACACTGGTTTTCACCTGTTTAACATTGGGCAACGTGAATTTAATACACTTTGTTTTCTTCCCATTATGTGCTAAGTTATTAGCCTCAAACCAATGTACTACTTTCGCGAGAGAGTTGTTTACATCGTCAACATTTGTTTCGCGTCGTTTAATTTTAAAAACGAGTGATGTATCATCAGCAAACAATACTATCCCGCTATTGTCCTTAGTAAGGTAAGGAAGGCCATTTATGTAAATGAGGAACAGAAAAGGTCCTAATATAGATCCCTGAGGAACCCCTATTTTCACAAATAACCCGTTAGACCGTTTCCCGTTTACGTCTACTTGTTGAACTCTGTCACGTAAATACGAGGTCATTAAACCTAGAGTTACCCCCCGAAGTCCATAATGGTGTAGTTTTCTGACTAATGTTTCATGTTCAACACAATCGAAAGCCTTGGACAAATCACAAAAAACACCGAGTGCGTCACGTGACTCCTCCCAGGCTTTAAATATATTGTGTATTAACTCAACACCAGCGTCGGTTGTTGAGCGACCCCGTGTAAAACCAAATTGTTTGGCGTGTAATAAATTGTTTCTATTAAAATGATTAATTAATTGCGTTAAAATAAGTTTTTCAAAGATTTTACTGAAAGTAGGTAGTACTGATACCGGTCTAAAGTTAGTGGGGTCAGTAGTACTACCAGATTTAAATAACGGAATTCTTTGATTAGATGATACGAGCTCCAACATTCAACACAGTAAGAAAATTATTTACTAATTTTGAATCCCCTTAAGTAAGTTATAAGTTGCATGAGCCACAACCATGGTTGGTGCACAAAATAAAGGTTTCATCACCCAAAATTTGACATTTACAAAGAACCAATGAATTAAATTTATTAAAATTATGTTTGAGTTGATTAAACTAGGAAACACACATACATACAAAATAAGTGGAATAAGGCTATGGTGATAATTTGTCTAAATTCTAGGTACATACATTTCCAAACTAGACTGATTGCGCATCATTTTAAAGTGATGCTAATCATGAAACATTTTCGAAAAGTCTATCTATAGGTACATATAATTTGTTAGAATCTCTTCATAATTAAATTGAATTAAGTGAGAAACTTTCAACAATAATTGGCTACTCGCTGTAAGAAGAAAGCGCACAGCATTCTGAGAACTTTGATAGACCAAAACGACTCTCAAAACGAATCTTCAGTTTTAAAATCACATGTAGATCGGAAACAGTCGGCAGTAAATTTTTTTATTTTTTATTTCTGTTTCGTATTTCATAGTGTATTGTATTGTATTTTAAAAGTAAAATTGGACCACCAGAGAAGCCACCAATGCGTTGCCATACCCTGCTGTACCGGTTTCTAATCAGCATCATACCGGACCACTAAACCACTTGATGGTATGTCTTTGCCAGTAGGGTGGTAACAAACCACGGCCGAATCCACCCACCAGACCATGCTCTCAAGGAATCGAACCCAGGACCTCATGCGCTGCGACACAGGATGTCGTCAAATTATTATAAATATCTTAGGCACTCTCCCATTTTTCCTAATTAAAAATACACTTATTTATTGCGGCGTATAACGCAACCCTCGCAGTGCGTGCGGTGTTGCCTTATAACGTTGAAGTTCCTGGGTTCGATTCCCGGCTCGAGACTGGTCTGGTAGGAAGCTTCGATCGTGGCTAGTTACCAACCTACCGACAAAGACGTGTCGCTAATCGATTAAGCGTTCCGGCACGATGGCGTGTAGAAACCAATAAGGAGCGTGGGTTTACCATACCCTAACAGGTTAGCCCGCTACCATCCTAGACAGATTCATCACGTACCACCAGGTTAGATAGCCGTCAAGGGCTAACTTGTAGTTTATAAAAAACCCTCTCCTGAAAGTTTACTAAGACAACACAACACACAAATCTCTAAACTGATATGAAATTTAAGAGATTTATGTAAAACCGAATCAGCACTGAATATAATGTCCTTTTACAGTGAACGTTGAAAGCGAGAGGTGAATTTGAACCCTGAATTTTGCAAGGTGAGTAATTTTGTATTGTTAACGCAGCTAAGTATATCAAATATCCAAAATTCTGCTAAGGTGAAACCGAGCGATTATGACTCATTCTTTGCCCAAAACTACGGCATCAGATTACCAACATATTTTTTTACAATGTCACCAGCCGTTTTAGTTTTTATCTGTTTTGTAATTTAACTAGCACATACACGCCATTTCGTCCGGTTTTACATATATTTTTTTGTTTTATATCTCGCGATATTGAAGAGTCCAGGGAAATCTTCTGTTTTTTTTTTATTTTATTTTATTTTTATTTTTTTTATTGGATTAATAAACTAGTCACAATCTAAATATAAAACATATTCCAAGGTAAGACTTCGAATTATGCAGCGATTGTAAATCCAGCGATTTACTTATAGGTATAGTATGATACCTCCGGGTACTAACCTCCTTAGGTCCACGGTATATATTTAGCACTTTTCACATTTTTTTATACATTAAAATTGACTCATTTTATTTTATTATTTACTATTTGATTAATATATTTATAAGACGATATAGTTCATCCGCTCATTAGCAGAGAACACACATAAGCTATTTTAGAATTATGTTTTAGAAAAGTAAAAAAGTTAGACATTATTTAGAAAAGTCCTACTATAGTGTAAAGGATTATGTAAATGATAAACAAGCATGGGCGTGAAATATTGCTCTAATAAGATAGCCCTTAATATAATTTTAAGTGGCATGTGAGATGGTGATAACAAAAAGAAAATTTACCTGGCTAAGTTTGTTGTGGGCTTCTTCTTAGATCGGGGCGCGTTTGGAACCATCATAGCTTTAGTTTTAAGTTTACGAATGTAGTTATCACCATTAAATCACTACTATGTAAATTATTGACGCGTCAAAAGTGCCTTTTAAAGGAATATTTGAATAAAGATTATTTGAATTTGATTTTGAATTAGAATATGTGAGAATGAATACAACATTACTTATTCATTGTTTTTTTTACATTAACTACATTAATAAAACAGCGAAATACCTAATCTAATCCTATGTATTAGTCAACTAGATCCTCCAAATGTTTCGTAAAAAGAGTCACACAATTTAATAAAAATATGTCCAGTTGTATAACTATTAATCTGTAAGTTTATCGACTAAAGATACACAAAAGAACATATTTGTACAAACAGATCATGCGCGCAATAAGTCGTGGGGACTGCTAAAAAAATTGCACATTAGAAAATTGTTTAATCTCATATTTCATTAAAAATAAAAGTAGGTAGTAAATAAGTGATGGTACAAAATATGCTACGATAAGTTTTAACAAACTTAAATAATAAAATTACTTGCGCACCCACTACGAATTAATAAATAATTAAAATTAATTACCTTGCACTTTCAGCTCATTCGAACTGTGTGTTTCCAGATAGAGAATAGATAACCGACGTATAAACGGAGAAGATTATATACAAAAGTGTTTAAGTATTTGATATCAATTTTGATTGTAAATGTATACTTTCCAAGTCTTATGAGAACAATTCAAAATTTAAAACCATGTACTACGTATGTGGCTAGTTAACAACTTAACCACAAGCGATGTAACGAAGAAACCGAGGGATATGGGTTTAACATTTTTTTTACATACACTACAAGTTATCCCTTGACGGCTATCTCACCAGGTGATGACGCAGTATAAAATGGTAGCGGGCTAACTCGTTAAGGGTATGGTAGACCCGTATTCCTAATTGGATTTTACGCGACATCGTGTCGGAACGCTAAATCGCTTAGCGACACGTCTTTGTCGGTAGGGTGGTAACTAGCCACGACCGAAGCCTCCCACCAGACCCGTCTCGAGTCGGGAATTGAATCCAGGAACTTCAATTTTGTAATGCGACAGCGTACCTACGCACTGCGCCACGGAGGTCGTCGAACGAGGGTTGCGTTATACACCGCAATAAATAAGTGTATTTTTTTCACAGATTTGGGTACCACTAAATCATGAAAAATGGAGAGTGCCTAAGAAGATTTTTTTTTTTCGGACTGTCTATTAGCCGTACAAATCCTATTGGTTGCCACAACGTAACAGGGGGTAACGTGGTCCGTACGTCTCCGAGGCCGTGGATGGAGCCCACGTCCGGATGACGTAAGATAGCGGGGACCTAGTCTTTGCCGGCGAAGACGGTGTGTAGTGTATGATTGTGTGGTAGGTGGTACGAGATTGTTGTCAGTAGTCATCTGATCGTCAGGGTCGGGGGAGTAAAAAGAAGTCGCAACTACGAGAGGGTTGGGCTGTCGGATTAATTTCTCGAAATAGCTTTTCGCCCAAGAAGAATCTATATCACGAAACAACGAACTTAGACACTTCTTTGTCGGTATAACTGCTGTAACCCTAACAGATTAGCCCGATACCATCCTAGACTGCATATTACGGTGGGATTCCAGTCAAGGTCAATTGTCGAACAATTAACAAAACAAATCTTCGGAATGCCAAACTTAATTCGTTTAAGTTAAGCTTTTCTTCAAATTTTAGAGTGGCTAGCGGAGATGAGGGATGATGCAGTCAAGAGCTAACTTGTACTGGAATAAAATAAAAAGGTAATATTATGTATGTATTATGTGCGTGGTATATATTGAAGCGGTGATAGCCTAGTGGTTAGGGCGTCAGCCTCCTAATCAGAGGTCGGCGGTTCGAATCCGGGCACGCGAACCACCTCTAACTTTTCGGAGTTATGTGCCTTTTTAAAAACTTAAAATATCACTTGCTTCAACGGTGAAGGAAAACATCGTGAGGAAACCTGCACGCCTGAGAGTTCTCCTCAAAGGCGTGTGAAGTTTGCCAATCCGCACATGGCCAGCGTGGTGAACTATGGCCAAACCCTTCTCACATTGAGAGGAGACCCGTGCTCTGTAGTGAGCCGATGTTGGGTTGTTTATGATGATGATGATGATTATGTGCGTTAAGTAAACTCTATTAGGGATTCGTGTTTGATCTTTTAACGCCTGAAGGTCGCTAAAATCAGTGGACTACTTGTCTATTGTTTATTAATTCATATTTGAATTCACTAAACGTTCGAACTTCTCATATAATTAATAGAAGCAGGCGTTACTTTGCGGATGTCCATGACAAACAATAAACAGCAAGTATAATTTGCTATATTCCGCCGGCAACCGGGAGATTAGTATAGTATAACACCACACAAAATCCTCCACTAGAACCTCTACGCACGTTTCGACCCGACACCGGATCATCCTCAGGAGATGTTGACTTCACAAGCGCGAAAAGTAAAGTTTACTTCATCATAGTCTCAAGTCAAGAAGGTTTCCCTATTTATTATTTGTGGCACCTGTGTGGAATCGCTTACCAAATATTGATTTGTGTGACAAAAACCACCAATTGCACATTCTCTGTCGAATGTTAAGAAACATTCTAGTGTTAGTTTTAGCTGAGGCAACGAATACCTGCCGGGTACGGGCCATTGATCGAGGTCACTCACCCCTGAAACCGACGCGGCAAAACCGAGGTACAGCCAATTACAGTAATCACTTGTAATATCTAGTCACAACGCTGGCAAGCTGGTCGCTGCTATTGAAATTTAAATTCATCCCATAATTATACGTATAGGTACGTCAGGACATTAACAAAACATCAAATTTTCGAAAACATCTCAATGAAACTATTAAATGCATAGTGGCAAATAAAGCTATACAATTATATAACAAATTGTCAAATGGCATGTCCAGTATGTTTCTCACTAAGCTCAAAGTTTATATAAAACGTAAGCTTGTAGAAAAGTTCTACTATAGTGTAAAGGATTATGTAAATGATAGACAAGCTTTGGTATGAAATATTGCTCTAATAAGATAGCTCTTTAATAACTTTAAGTGGCATGTGAGATCTTGATAACGAAAAGAATAGAATAGATAAAAAAACCCCGGCTAAGTCTGTTGTGCATTTCTTCTTAGACCTGGGCGCGATTTGAACCCTCTTAGCTTTAGTTTTAAGTTGGCGAGTGCAGTTATCACCATCACTTCACGAATAGAAATAATGAAAAATGTGATATATATGAACGATACATAGACGCCTGTAATAGGTTTATATGAATAAAGCTATTTTTGATTTGATTTGATTAGTTACCCGGCTAAGTTTGTAGTGGGTTTCTTCTTACGCGTTTGGAACCCTTATAGTTCTAAAATTACGAATGTAGTTATCACCGTCAACTCACAATTAAGTTTTCGCATCAAAAGTGCCTTTTAAAGGATTATTTGAATAAAGTTTTTGATTAATCATCATGATCAACCCATTTCCGGCTCACTACAGAGCACGGGTCTCCTCTCACAATATGAGAAGGGTTTGGCCATAGTCCACCACGCTGGCCATGTGCGGATTGGCAGACTTCATACGACTTTGAGAACATTATGGAGAACTCTCAGGCATGCAGGTTTCCTCACGATGTTTTCCTTCACCGTTGAAGCAAGTGATATTTTAATTGCTTAAAAACGCACATAACTCCCGAAAAGTTAAAGGCGCGTGCCCGGGTTCGAACCCTCAACCTCTGATTAGGAGACGGATATCCTAACCACTACGCTATCACTGCTTCACCTAATGCCTATTTGGATGAAATAAAATTCTGATGGATTGTTCAAGCCACAAGGATCCGTTTTTTATTTTAATTAATAGATAACATAAATTATGCGTCGCTATTTTACTTTAAAACATTGACCTGCGTCGACAAGTGTGGCAATTATGAAATGGCTGAAAAGCGAATTAAATAGTCCATGAAATTAGTCTATGCGCAGTCGCAAGGTTTGTTGTAGTCAGTACAATTCAACACCCACTTCTGTGTACTGACTTGTTCCATTCATTAGTTAATGCAGACGCGTTTCTAAGGAGCGAATAACTTGAGTGAAATTTTGAAAGAGATCACTAACAAGTGAAAAACTGTTTTTTTTTACACTTGTGAGCCGCTGTTTTGTTACTATTGACACTTTAATATCAAATTTGGTTATTAGTTTCTATTGTTATCAACCGATACACTGTTTCGAAAGCTGTGATGGACTTTGAGTGAGTTTTAAAGTACGTTTAACACTTGCTCTTTGTGAAATATAATTTTGAACGTTTATTCAATTTTGTTGCTTGTGTGATTAAAAACTTATAAATCGATATGAAAGCATATTTGAGTTTTTACCATTTACGTTTATTAATACGTTGTTATTATCTTATACGATACACATTTACAAATTTTGTCTTACACCGACAAAGACGTGTCAAGCAATTTAGATTTCCAGTACGATGTCGCATGTCGCGTAGAAACCAATTAGGAGTATGGGTTTACCGTACCTCTAACAGGTTAGCCCGATACCAGGCTAAGACTAAGACTAGACTATGCAGTCTTGTCATTAAAAGGCTAATTTGTAGTGCAGGAAAAAAAATAGATAGAATGCTATATACATTATTATAGTAAAGGTATATTATAAAAAATTAGCTACAGATGCAAAAACGACCTGTAGAGGCAAAACAAATCTTTTTGGTAGAGTTTTAAAGCCTTGTTTCAAGCAAACAAGGATTTTAATGTATTGTATTTTTTATTCTCTGAATTTTTAACTTGAATTGAACTACAACTGACCGTTTACATCCATTAGTAATTACAGACGCGTTTCTAAGGAGGGTCGCCATAAAGGGTGACATTTTGGAAGTGAACACAATTTATAACATTAGTGGGGAAACGTATATACATTAGGTAAGTGCGGCAGATTTAGTCTGTAACAGAGATCTGTTACTAGATAGTAATAACAGTATTCGCAGGACTGTCCTCTCCCAAAATCTCACCCCGTATAGAGGTATTTAGGCCAACGTTGACGGAAGACGATGTATTCTATTTTATATATCTTAAACCAATTAGCCGGTGGTAATCCGCTCGGACCGAACACTCGGTCACTTTCGTTTCGCGAGTGAAAATGCACTTTCCAGTATATCACTGGAAAGTGCATTTTAATTAACACTTCCACGCCTTTAAGGATTATAAAGGATTGTAATAATAATAAATCTATACTTGGTACGGTTAGGTTAAAAATGCACGGATTTCTCGTGACTCATATCTCTATTGGAGAACTCATAGACATTAGAAAGGAATAGTTCTATTTTCCATATTTTTTGTATAATCTGCGTGATTTTGCTTTATGTGTGGTGGTATACCATTTAGACGACACTGTTCTTAGTAATGTTATAAAAAAAAAGTTTTTTAGTTTTTACGTTTGAACGCGTTCATCTGGGCAGGGCGTTTTGATAAGCTATTGTTGCGTTGATTACGGATAACATCACGTCCTCGCCAGCGGTTAGCGCGGGTGCATCTCAGATCAGGATATGGGTCACAGAAAACGGCGCGATTTAATCCAACTAGTCTGGAAACGGTGGTAGCGGTGCCTCTCCCTCGATGCAGCGGCCGAAAATATACGCCACTATATTTAGAACAGGAAGTCGTAGCGTTTGTTTTATCGAGATAGCGTGAGCCACTTACCAGAATCTGGCGCGTGCGTAACACAGTGTTCGTTGGCGGATTCGCGTTTTTATTTCACTGAAATTTTAATGTCGCGTCGCCTGTCGCTTGCGCAGACTCCGGTCGTGTGGCGCCCGCCCGGGCGGATTGCCGACTGCGGCGCCGCGCGCGCTGCCACGCTCGGCCGAGTTTTCCTCGCGGCGACACAGAGTTAACCGTGCCCCAGTGTGTTTATAAAATGCATTTATTTACTTAAATATCTATAGAGATCTATACCACTAGTTTTTTTTTTCGTCCCGGCCCGGCCGTCACAGCCCGGTTACGCTGTGGCAACCAATAGGGTTAGTACAGTCTATTAGCTGTACTAACCCTATTGGTTGCCATAGCGTAACCGGGCTGTTTGGCAAACTTTGGAAAGAAGCTCTGCCAGAAGAAATTTTTAGCCCTAGGACTCGAAGAAACTAAGGGCGCCTCTTTTGAGGCCGAACCTCGGCTTAGGCGACGTTTGGGATAACGGGGGGGTCGGACGGTGTACCACTAGGCTATCACAGCTTCACTAGGGACTATTCCCTAGTGAAGCAGTGTTTAGGGCCTAGTGGTTA
The DNA here is from genome assembly GCA_928268935.1 of Lasiommata megera. Taxonomy (NCBI): domain Eukaryota; kingdom Metazoa; phylum Arthropoda; class Insecta; order Lepidoptera; family Nymphalidae; genus Lasiommata; species Lasiommata megera. The sequence goes on along the minus strand of OV743322.1, from coordinate 14,634,907 downwards.
GGGCGTCAGCCTCCTAATCAGAGGTCGACGGTTCGAATCCGGGCACGCTCCTCTAACTTTTCGGAGTTATGTGAAGAAAAGCAAAGAAAATTACGTTCTAAGTTAATTGCTTTCATCGATACTACAAAGCGACCTTTTCACAAAGATTTGCTACGTCGCTATATCAATTGCACCCAAAGGATTTTGTTGCTTAACCCACCAGAGCTAACTACCGCTAAGCTATGAAAAAACGAGTAGGAACGTAGAGTAGAACATTATAATAATATCTACTAAAAAGGTAGAGGTTTACCACTTGCTCTGTGGTCGCGGTAGAGTTACTAGGGTAAATAAAATAAAAGCGGGCATTTTTATATAAATTATCTATTAACTTAATACATTTTAATGATCATCAGAATTATTACATCTCTAAATTATTCATTAAAAAATATTGTGTACAATAAACGCACATAAATTAATTAAAGTAATACAGCGCGACTTTCGAAAGATAGTAAGAGTAGCATATGAAAAATAAAAGATAAAAAGTTTTTGGCATAACACGTGAATGTAAGCATGCGAAAACATTTATGGTAGGACTTTTATTTAGATGCAGAACCGCAGATAATAAATCGGTTACTAGGTACATAATGCAGTATTTTGACATTTCGAAATGTCATTCCGTAAAATAATGTTGCCACATAAGTTTTGATCGATTTACAACCAAACCAATTTAAGGTTTTTTTCCCAAGAGCAACATTATTTCAGTGTCAACAAATTTATACCTCTTTCGGCGGAGGAGAGGTGTCCCCGTCTCTCAGGTATATAAGTAGGATGTATATTACAAGTCTTGGTGATACTTTGAGAAGTAAGCATAGGTTTGTTTAGCTTAATATTTTACAAAATCCTAATTTAAATTTAATACAGTTGACATATATCTTATATATAAACACACTGTGGCAATTTAAGACATTTTAGTAGTGCAAAATATTACCCATTTGAGATTATCCAATAAATCGTTTGTTTATACTATTATTTTTTGACTATACATATATATTTTATTTTTTTTACTTACATCTCACAAATCACCCGTACACTGCATCAAACTAACAGTCCTATTTTACACGAGATTATTTAACAAATTCGTCTCATTTTATGACAAAACTTGCAGACATTTTTTTTCATTTCAGCAAAGTTCTTCAAGAACAATATATTTAAATTGCAGTTATATTTTCATATGAAAAAATATTGTTTCTGTTATTTACATACATTTAACAACGCTAATATAGTAGTATACAATATTATTAATTTCTAAATCAAGTTATGCGACTACGAGAAGCTCTTAAGACCCCCGTCACATTTTAAACGCTCACAGACTTGGATCGGGACGAAAATACATTGTTTTATAGGAATGAATTAAGCGATTTTTCTTTTCTATTTATTATTATCGATGAAAATTAAATTATCTACTTAATGTTTAACTTATGTATGTAAATAAATAAGCTAATTAAATGTTAAGACTAAAATACAATCGCTTGTCACATTGGCGCGCAACCCATACAGGCACAAAGGCACTGTCGACCCTAACGTTCCGCATTCTCACACAGTACATACGAAGTACATAGAAATTACATAGGATTATTATGTTCACACAAAAAGTATCCTAAATTTATTTGGTTATAGTAGGAAGGAAGACGAAAATAATAATTATCATTTTAATTAATTAAATTATTAAAACTTAATAATTTTATTTCAGTACCCCTTTCAGATTTCAATTATTGTACTTTCCAGTATAAAACACATAAACGTCATAATTATTTTAACTTTAATTTGTAGTTTTTTCGATTTTATTCGAATACGTAAGAAAATTAAGTCATGAACACCAAAGAATTTGTGCGAACATAAGTTCAGTTTTTTTAACAGCGGTAAGTTTTAGATCTTCATCAACCTAAAAAATTGTGAATTCTATGCAATCCATCGCTGGCTTTATATAAGAATAAACCGATTTTTATAAAGTTTCTATCGATGGAGTGTTTAATCGCGATGGTTTTGAAGCTATGCATTACTCAATGATTGTCAGCGCTTAATTCAACGGATAAAGTTTCCAAAATTAATATTACACGAGCTTCTGCCCGCAAATTCCTTCTCTTTACAAGGGGTTTAAATAATATCCCTCGGCAACTTTTAGCGAGCCGGGATAAAAAGTATATTCGCTATAAATTTGTAAAATGTCATGAAAATCGGTTAAGTAGTTAAGACGCAAAATGGTAACAAACAAACCCATTCGCGACATAATAATAGCTAGTATTACTAAAGGTATTTAATATATTACTTTTAGAGTGAGTGAGTGAGTTAGTTAAAAACTATGTTCTTGCTGTTGCACTTTGTATTTTCTAGGGTCACGGGCTCCTTTCTAGCGGTATTACAGATTTTATAAATTTAAGAATTAATAATTAAGTTAAACCATCAACATGTATAATCTAATTTATTTTCATGAGTGTGGGTTCGATTATCATAGAATTATAGTGGCAATGATACAAACTCAAATCAGTTTCACTGTTGGCCAGAATACATAATTTGAGAGTTCCATAAATGTAGCCAATAAGAACAATTTCCATAACCGTCGATTCGGCATCATAAGTTGAGTTTTTAACGCAGCACAAGTTTCCAACCAATCACAAGCTCCCTCATTATACCAAAGTGCAAGTAGAGTCGGTTATATAACGGTACATCTATACAATATTTTTTATCAGAATCACATATATCTATTCATATGTAGACAACAGCAATCGTGGTTTCTATGGTGCAACAGATGTACATTCGAGCGGTGATCACTTAACATCGGGTGACACGCTACTCCTCAATCCATCATTTAAATAAAGCAAAAAAATATAGAAAAACTGGAATTATTGGATAAATAAAGTTTTGTTAGCTGTGCTAGTTAAACATTTTTTAATAACACGTTTAAGTTCCGGTGGGATTCGAATCAGAATCTAAATGGCAATCGCGTATCGCCTATCGTAGTGCGTTGTCAATCCGTCAAAATACCTCCTACTTGTTGGTGCACTAGCGCCATCTAGTAGCACACTTTCATTTTATACTTTCTTGTAGGTATTTATAATAACTTAGATAAATAGATCTTACCAAAAAAGTAATGGAGGAATTGATATCACTTAGCAATAGTGAACATAGCGATAACAGAAAGTGAAGTGTTTTTTATTGAATACTTTGTAATATCACTGTAATTTTTTTTACATTATTATGCAAGCAGTTTTATAATTTTAGTTACTTCTTTATCTATATTACTATTTATAGTTTTGACCATGTAGTCATTTTTGTTTTATACATAATAGTTATATGGCTCTACACAAATCCAAAACTAGAAAATTGCCTCTGCGATAGTAAATCAATCAGGTAATAGTTAGATCAACTAGATTGAAGAGTATTAAACGTGTTGTTTGGTTTAGGATTTGTTTACAGTCAAATAATTCGCAGATATATTTTATTTCGAAGCTCTATTTTTATTTTGTTGAATACAAAGCCTAACACAGACGGCAGAATGTTATACTAGTGATATAAGTTAATGTTTTTCTTTCAAATTTTTTGATTTTATTTTCTTAGATTACGAGCCAGCTATCTATACATACTCATAGATACACCTCCCTTTTTATAAATCAGGTGTTAATTATCAGCAATGTTGATTAATGCTTTTTTGTTAATTTTATTAGCCTGAGAATTTACATGTTATTAACACATTAATTTTGCAAATTAATAAAATTCTATATATTTCCATGTACGAAATAATTTTACCGATAGGTTTAAATACTTAGCTTGCTCCAATAGTAATCTCAACATATGATTTACAACTATTTGCATTTAGCAATAGAAATTTTCAATGTATTCTCAGATATAAGTGTATAAAACTATCTATTTTATGTATTTAAGGTACTAAGTAATGGATATATTCATTATTTTTAATACAAATAAACAGTTTGGCAGGGCCTTGCTAAAATGACTGTTGTCAGAGTTATTTTACAAAAGCAGACTCTTAGGTAACCTACTATCAGATATTAGTAATGGGATGCGTAAAAGCATTTCCCAGCAGAAAAATATATATATATATATAATAGTGATAATGAGCAGGTAGATTGCTCAGTTTGCTCATTGTGGCACTAAAGGAACATGCCAAGTTGGTCACTCAATCATTTACAAAGTATGACAAGGGAACGTTTATCGTATTAAAAATACTGAGCATTTAATAAACGTACTTTCAATACATTACAATACACCATGAATGTAGAGAGTATCAATAATATGTTTCCAGCTTCATGTTTTGTATACCAGTCTCAATATATTGCGTTATAAATAGGCAGTGCTCATTTGAAATACAAGTTATACACACAAGATTCATTTTTAATTAGCAAATATTCTATTATCTTATTAAAATATGTTTTAAATGTAGTTTTGAAACAGAATTTTGTACACTGTAAGTTATCGATGGAAAAAAAAGCTTTACAAAGTATCACATAAACACTTGGTCATACTGTTTGTTTTCCATAAACAAAAATAAACACATTTTATCACTTGTTATTTTTATTTTGACTTATCAGATAATCACTGTTTTTACACTATTTCAGTTTGCTTGCACTGTTTCAATCACTGTTATTTGTCATAACAAATGCGGTCATGTCCAAACATGTTTCTTATTATTGTTTAATGTAGATGAGAACCTCTAAAGACCTTTGCAAAAGAAACCACACTAGATACTCTGTTTTAATTTATATGCACAGTTTCTGTCACTATTTAGTCTTTAGATATGACAAGAGTGGTCATGGCGAGTGTCTGTCACTGTCATGACTGAAGGCAAGGCCACTTATTCTATGACGATGATGCCCTCAGTGGCCCCCTGTCATTTGTTGGTTGTGCTTAGACCTAGAGCGGATGAGAGGAGGCGTACAACATTCTTCTGTTCGGTTGGTTCATTTTCTGCAAAAAAGATTACATTTTAACCAAATATTCAAACTCAAAATAATCTTTATTCAAATAGTTCTTAAATAAGCACTTTTGACGCGTCAATAATTTACATAGTAGTTATTTCATGGTGAGAACTATATTCGTAAACTTAAAACTAAAGCTATGAGGGTTCCAAACGCACCCGGTCTAAGAAGAAGCCCACAACAAACTTAGCTGGGTTTTTTTTTTCGTTATCACCATCTTACATAATGAATAATAAACTATAGTATCTATGGAGATAGAGCAATTCACACCCAAGCTTTTTTATCGTTTATATAATCCTTAATATCGTAATATGATTTTTCTACAAGCTTTCGTTTTATAAAAACTTTGAACTTATTGATAGACATCTCCAAGTTATCAATAGGTAATTTATTATAAAATAAAATACAATTTCCTTTGAATGAGTTATTAATTTTGTGCAGTCTACTAGACAGTACTACAAGTTTACTTTTATTTCTGATGTTCAGTGCGTTACAGTCCATTTTTTTCTTGAAACTATACTATAACTAAACCATTTGTACCAACATATTGAGTTTAGAATCGATCAATTAAAAAGTTATGATGTCATTATGTATATAATATGTAGACAATGGTCTACTGTACATTAGTAATGAAATTTGACACACATAGTTTGTATCATCGATGGGCTAAGTTTTTATATTATAACAAAAAGCATCAGCAGGATTATAAAAAAGTGGTATTTTTTTATAAGCCATAGCTGGTAGTGGGATCATTACTTAAGTGTATTGATGTACTCTTGGGTCTTATGTATGGGAAGGTTCCAGAAGCTAATGAAATTTTAATGTTTAAGTTTGTGCACATACCGTCAATGCCAGTCACATGTTTCTCTAGGTTGAGCTTCTCTTGCGCCACTTGGTATATCCCTTCTTCTATGGTACCCGCACTAAGCAGCCTGTATATTGTCACCGGTCTTACCTGCCCCATTCTATGACATCTGAAACATACCATTAGGTTACCGTATTAAATGTGTTGCTTTTTTCTACTGAATGGATACCTAAGGACTTTAGGTTACTTATATTCTCCGATCCCAGCAACAAGTCAATTTATATAATAAAAATTAAATTAAATTTTATAGGTATAAGACAAAATGTATAAGTAAGGATCTAGTTTAAGCTTTCTTATAAAATATTTAGTTATAGCTAATACCTACTAGAACTACAAAAAAAAAAATTAAAATATCACTTGCTTCAACGGTGAAGCAATACATCGTGACGAAACCTGCACGCCTGAGAGTTCTCCATAATGTTCCCAAAGGCGTGTGAAGTCTGCCAATCCACACATGGCCAGCGTGGTGGACTATGGCCACACCCTTCTCATATTGAGAGGAGACACGTGCTCTGTAGTGAGCCAGTAATGGGTTGATCATGTATACCTACCTGCAAGCAATGCACTAGTCTGGTGGTTAATTTGGCTGACGGATGCCATTTTTAAAAGCCAAGTTTTATCAAAAGTATAAAATCTATTTAGGTTATTACTCATAAACTGATTATTAGCGTTGTGTATCTATGGCATTGATTTAACACTAGCTTTAGATAGAGCACGTCATACAAAAACAAGGCTAGAATTTGTCACAACTAACTATACATTCCTACATATTGGTATATCGATATATTACAACCCGTCTAATACACTAGACATCTGGCCGTTATATTATCTATAGCGGCGCGTAGTGCTTTGTAATTCATTCGCATTATACGGCTCGAGTATTAGAATCGGTGACATTCGTCTAGCCTTATCACACTGGGAGAAAGGAGTGCACGCGTCGCTATTTGTGCACTACTTTCCCGTCCCATTTTTTGAGTGTTAACGATCGATCTACGTCTAGTGGTAATTCAATGATCTATGGTCTAAAACCGTCTCTGTCTGAGTTTCATCTGTCTGGAAATTCTCAATACTAGCCTAGGGAGCGTGTTGGTTTCAGTGATTATCATTAAAACAAAGCCTTTAAACTAACCCACAGCACACCAGCTTGCGGTCTATGCTTGAAATCCCTCCTACTTGAGACTTATGCTACTCTTAGACTGGGATGTTGATGATGAAGCTTACCTATCTTCAGCCTGTTTGTCATTATAAGGGTTAAAATCTATGTCGTGGATAATGACAGTGTCCGCAGCTGTCAAGTTGATGCCCAGACCACCAGCCTTAGTGGATAAGAGGAAAACAAACACATCCTCTTGATTATATCTATCTATTAATTCTTGTCTGAAAAAGAGAAGTGAACTTTATTTACACCTTGTAAAAGAACAACTAGAAAAATTACATAACTTTCAACTGCATACTAGAACCTATTGCATCAAACATACCAGACAAAAATTGAGCAAATCAGCATAATTTCGTACCCGATTCCTCCATCCTTAATATACATTTAACAGATGTTTAGTCACTGTACGGTAGTGAAGTTTGGGCAACCAAAAAAACCCATGAACAGAAACTACACACCACTGAAATGCGTATGCTGAGATGGGCGGCATGAGTGACTTTAAAAGATAAAGTACGCAATAAATACATAAGAGGAAGTTGCACCCATAACGCAAAAAATAACAGAATCCAGGCTCAGATGGTACGGACATGTAATGCGTAGACCTGACGATTACGTTGTGAAAAAGTGCCTTTCCATGGCTGCAAGGAAAAGGGGAAGGGGAAGACCCCCAACTACATGGTTGACGAATGTCCAAAAGGACATGAAATGCCTCGGCCTCAATGATGAGGATACTAAAGAAAGATCGTCGTGGCGCCGAATGATAAAAAAAGCCGACCCCGCGTAACGGGATAAGGCGAGGCCAAAGAAGAAAGAAGAAGATGTTTAGTCCCCGCTATTTACGTCATCCGGACGTGGGCTCCATCCACGGCTTCGGAGACGTACGGACCACTCACCGTCCGCCCCCCCCCCCCCCTCCCGTTATCCCAAACGTCGCCTAAGCCGAGGTTCGGCCTCAAAGGAGGCGCCCTTAGGCAGTCGTTCCCTTAGTTTCTTCGAGCCCTAGGGCTAAAAAATTTCTTCTGGCAGAGCTTCTTTCCGAAGCTCGCCAAACAGCCCGGTTACGCTGTGGCAACCAATAGGGTTTGTACAGCTAATAGACAGTCCGAAAAAACAGATGTTTAACTCTAATTAAATTATCAAACAAAAAATTGGCTCACATATCACAGAGATAGTTACATATTAATTGTAAATAATAATTTGCATGGATGGTTGTTTGGATTTCTACAATCAACTACAGCAGTATTAACTATACAATATAAATATAATGACCTGTCATTCACTGCAGTGCTTCCGTCTAGCCTGAGGTAGCGATAGTTGCGCAACCGCATGTAGGGTTCCAAGATGTCCAGCATCATTGTGAACTGACTGAATACTAGCACTCTGTGACCCTCCTCCTTGAGTTTAGGTAACAGTTCATCCAGCTTGAGGAACTTTCCCGAGTCCTCTATTAGTGGGTCTGGAACGGCATATCCACTGATACACTGGAAAATGAAATTGACAATAACAACAAACTATATTGGATAGAAGTAGGTGTTACCTTACCGTACAATAAACATAAAGCTTTATAGCTATAATCCGTAAAAAACAGATATGCCCATTGTAATTTTTTAAATCTTTTAACACCAAACACACCATCTTTTAACTCAAGTTTAGGACAATTTGTCTGGTGGGAGGCTTCGGGCGTGGCTAGTTACCACCCTACCGACAAAGACGTGACACCAAACGATTTATTTCTTAGAAGTTCCAGCACGATGTCGCTTAGTATCCAAATAGGAGTGTGGGCTTACCATACCTCTAACAGGTTATCTATCCGCTACCATCTTAGATCTTATACACTAATAAAAAAAACTTTCCAAATGTATAAGACAAAGTTTTCAAACAAGTAATATTTGTTGAAGTAAGGTCAAAAACTAAAACAGGTCTACTGAAACACACTCAGGAGATGTTGAATCATAATGCAGTTTTTTATAATAAAAATATTATCAAAATTTATTAAGATTTGACAGATCCTTTGTCTTGTCGTATGAAGAAAGTAGGTGTAAACAGTAATTCTAGAATGTTCGTTACCTAAGATTTCGTAACAATATTATGTAGGATAATTTTCTAATTACTTACGTGATATTGCTGAGTGAGCTGGTGCATCTGAAAGTCAGACAAGCACATGAGATCCTCGAACACGTATTGTTCGTTTTTCTCCTTATAGTTAGGGTCTTTGGCTAGTCTGCTTGCAATTTTCCTAGTAGTATTCTGATCGTAGAAGTATCTCAGTAGGAGTGGATGATTGGCTAATTTCCGCATGTCCATCATCATTGACATACCGTTTTGTTCCACTGTTGCATGTATCTATAATTAAAAAAAAATTAAAATAATATCCGTCAATGTGGATATATTTTAGGCTGAAATTATTCAGACATACATAGGATGCTTTTCATTCTGGAAAAGAAACTGTTAAACTATTCTGCTGGGTTTATAATGACAAATTGAATTTAGCATTCAAAATATTCAGGCTGTTTCCGGTTCCCACAGGATATTTAAAAACTGAATAAACCACAATCAATATCATGTATAACCACAAATATTTTGTAATACTAAAGATGGAAAAATATTGGTTCACTAAAGTACTGCTATAATAATTTAGTCAACGGTTGCTTTCTCTTGCGAAGTTCCTTCTTAGAAGAGCTCTAGCTCAACTAATTTGACTTTAACTATACAAACACCTTTAGTTATTGAGTCATCATAGAACAAGTCATTGTATAATAAACCTCTTGTAATGTGGATCTCTATTCTATATCTCATTATAGTTTTATAAGTAAAAACTTATGCCTACAGCTAAGCTTACGTTAAGTTTGTAGTTATTGTGTTTCTAATTTTAAACACTAATTTTAATACAAAGTTAAAGTTTCTAATTTTAATACAAATTAGAAACCATATTCTACACTTTAAAGAGGATGAATTGTAAAAATTTCTTTTTTAATGCAGCCCTTTTAATAATAGTGTATTTGTATGCCAAAGTTCACCCCGATTAGTTAACGACTGTGCATTGACCGTATAAATCAGTTAAATCCATTGATAGTAGTAGTTAAATCAGATACAGTTATATAACCATTTCTTTCTGTATATATAGATGATGATGACAATATAGTTAATATTAAGGGAAAATAATTACAGTTCCATCCTTAGCAGAGAAACCTGCGATGAGGTCTTTGTATTGCCTCTGCTGCTTCTCTGACATCGGACACGGCACTGTATGGTTTATCTTCTTGGGCAAGTCTTGTAACACATCACTCTTTAACCGACGTAGGACAAAAGGCTTCATAATCCTCTTGGCTTGTGTAATTTGACTTTGTTCAAATGCTGGTACATCCTCTTCCGAATTGGCCTCTACTTTTTTTGTTGTTTTTGCTTTCTGCAAATGAATTAAATTGATTACATTGGGATAGTTAAGCCTCTGTCATATTGCATATTGAAGAGTTGATTGATGTATTTTTCATAATAAACCAATTACCAATAGAGTAAATTAATAAAAAAAAACTTACTGCATTTTTCTGGAACAAGTTTTTGAGATCGTCAGTCTTTCCGGAGAACATGTGGGGCATCACAAAACACAGAAGCGACATCAGTTCTATTAGATTGTTTTGCAGTGGGGTCCCTGTGAGGAGGAGCCTGTGTTTTGACTGGAAAAAAAACAGATATCATTCTAAAAGCAGTACTTAACTGCTATCATACTCAATGGTAAGTGATAATGATCTTTATTTAGTTGCCTATACATAATTGATTTCAAGAACCTATGGTATATATATTTTCAAGCCTCTACAGTATTTCAGTATTTATATATATACTATAACTATATAATAGTGCAGAGTGCAGATGGATGGATATATAAGGGGAAGTCTAAAAGTAGCGCCAGTGACAGAAAAGATGAGGAGTAACAGGCTAGCATGGTATGGTCATAATATATTTATTTTTTTATATAATTATAATTTTTATAATTTCCTCCATTAATTTTCTTCTGCTTTGACCGGGGCGCGTTTGGAACCCTCATAGCTTTAGTTTTAAGTTTAATGTTGAATGTAGTTATCACCATAAAATTACTACTGTGTAAATTATTCAAGCGTCAAAAGCGCCTTTTAAAGGACTATTTGAATAAAGATTATTTGAATTTGAATTTGAATTTAATGAGGACGAAAGAAAGTGATGTCACCAAAATAATGATATATATGAATGTGGAAGGGCAAAAGAGTAGAGGAAGACCAAAGAAGAGATGGATGGATAGTGTAAAAGAGGATATGCGGGTAAAAGGTGTGGGTAGTGAGGTGACGGCTGATAGGAGTGGAAGAAGACGTGTTGTGCTGACCCCACATAATGTGGGATAAGGGCAAGAAAAAGAAGTGCAGATGGATAAACATGGTTTGACATATCTTTATTCCAAATTTTATCCAAATTGCTTCAGCCATTGTACAAGGAGCACAAATATCCAAACTGTATGTTTGTGTATCAGTTTATTAATATTTGTAATTTTGATATAAATCCAAGAATTAAAGAACCAATGATCAAGAATTAGTGCTGATAGCAGTTTATTGAACCAGTTTCTATCTGGCATCATACCAAATCATAATTTTATAAATTACTTGCAAAGTTCAAAAATGTTCTTTCGAATGATTACTAACCTTAATTTTGAGCAGATTGTCGTATCTCTGCGTAGACATGTTCTTGAGCATATGCGCCTCGTCATAGACCACGTAGTGCAAAGGTGTTATTCGAAACATTTTACGCTCTTCCGGACAACTGCTCACCATTGTGTACCTGGGTTGATAAGACATGTATGTATTATGTATATAGGCATAAGTTAGCACATTCCATTACTAATCAAGACTTCGACTCCTGTTCTAGCCAAAAATAGTTAGGCAAAAAAAACCTTGATCCACATTATTATATTTGCAACAACTAAAACTTACACATTGAATCAGTCTGCTCTTTTATTAGCAAGTGGCAACTACCACTCAAACCTTATTGCAGTGGCAAAGCTAAGCTACCCATCTCTTTCGTGAGAGATATTATAAATGAGAGAATACATAAACAAGTGCCCGTGTAAACAAACTCTGACTTATAATGTCTGATGTTGACGGTAAATATATATGGAGTCCCGAATTAAGGTATCTTTTGGTCGTTCTCTACGCGAAATCAACCCATTACCGGCTCACTACAGAGCACGGGTCTCCTCTCAATATGAGAAGGGTTTGGCCATAGTCCACCACGCTGGCCATGTGCGGATTGGCAGACTTCACACGCCTTTGAGAACATTATGGAGAACTCTCAGGCGTGCAGGTTTCCTCACGATGTTTTCCTTCACCGTTGAAGCAAGTGATATTTTAATTGTTTAAAAACGCACATAACTCCAAAAAGTTAGAGGTGCGTGCCCGGATTCGAACCGCCGACCTCTTATTAGGAGGCTGACGCCCTAACCACTAGGCTATCACCGCTTCAGAGTCGTTCTCTACTAAACATGTAATTTAAAAAGGTTTTTGAACACAGGTAAAAACCAAAAACAAGTAAATTTCCAATCCAATATCCGACTGCATATTAATACATTATAGAAAGAAGTGCGCTTCTATTTATACTAACGTAGTAAGAAGAATGTCAATCTTGTCCAAGCCTCTGGAATATTCTATACGCAGTTGTCGCCGCTCCTCGGGGGGTCCGTAATACTTGCTCACGCGTAACGCTGGACACCAGCGGGTCAGCTCACTGCTCCAATTGTCTGAAACCATGCAGGAATATCGTTATTGAAGGTAACAGCAATGGGAAGATTATACTGGAAGTCTGCTCTCCGTCTGTGCACACATCTGTCAGTCATCGAGCTGTACTAGGAGCTGAACCGTAATAGGTGCAGTTAAATATGATATGTTACCGGATTTAAATTTAGGCAATTTTTATATAGCAAATTAGGTTTTTATTCTGTTAAGCTAGATTAAGAGGAGATAAATAAATAAATTTTTAGAATATGTGTGTGTGTTTCACTGATGAATATTAAATAAGGTTCAAAATTAAACTGTGAACCCATACAAAAGACATATTATTATATATTTGCTCTACCCTAAAATTTGCAATATAGCAGTTTCTCATGTGGTACATAACCCTTGCATAAAGAGCTCTTTGTGTGCAAGACCATCTCACACTGAGCAAGTTTTTGTCAATTTCTACCTGTTGCCCGCATTCATGTTTGTTTCTGTTTGAAAAATAATCAATAAGGAGACTTGAAAACAAGTACATTTAAACCGGACATTATAATATTGCAATAAATATTGTAAAAAACTCATCCATGTATAGATAACCTTATTTTTTTTTATCCACTACAAGTTAGCCCTTGACGGCAATCTCACCTGATGGCAAGTGATGATGCAGTCTAAGTTGGTAGCGGGCTAACCTGTTAGGGGTATGGTAAACCCATACTCCTAATTGGTTTCTACGCGACATCGTGCCGGAACGCTAAATCGCTTAGCGACAAATATTTTACCAGTATTAATGTCATGTGCTTACCTAATGTAGAAGCCGGAACAACAATCAAATGGGTTCCCCTCGCTTGTCCAGTTTCCTTCAAATGTGCTAGGAACGCGATCACTTGAACCGTTTTCCCGAGGCCCATTTCATCTGCGAGGATACCTGATACACCCTGTTTATGGAGTACAGCCAGCCAGTTTAGACCAATCAGCTGGTATGGGGCAAGTTTTAAGCTGGAAATAATATATTTTCCATAAGCTATTGATAGTATATTATCAGTATGGACTGAAAAATTCTGTTGTTCTCTACTTTACTTGCATGCCATAAAATTTCTCTAGATAGTTAATTTGCTTCACTAACAAGGCAGTCTGCCTCGGCATATACCTGCTTTTATACGCTTCGCCTAAAGCTAAGAACCTTTTGACACAAACAAAGGGAAATACCTTCCTGAGAACCCATACAAGTAATTATGTTTACCTTCTGTTAATCTACTACCACAAGTGATTAATAATTTTAGAGTCCCTAGAGATAAAATTCCTTGTAGAAATACTTACCTAGAATCCAAAATAGTTGGTTGCTGTAACCTGCCTGCACCGGCTGCGACCGCCGCTTCTAACTGCTGGGCCAGCCCTATACATTTCTTCATTAACCGCTGTATATTATTTCTTGTGCAGAGTAGTTCTTGAGTCGAGTTTAGGAGTTCCGTGCTTAATTTGTTGGAGTTGAATTTTTCTACCTGTATAAGCATTATTGCCATGTTATAAAATACTAATTTTATACAGTGTAGATTGAGACTATTATTGTTATAAATTATAGCTTATATGATATGTTTATGTACATACAATAGTATTGTAATAGTTTCATCAAAATATGTAAAGTGGTTTTTGTGTGGAAGAGAACAAACATCCTAACGAATCAATGATACACCGATGAATTGACAGATGTAGGGACATCCATCAATTAATTGTCACAAAGTTTGGTATTTATAATAGGAGTATTTCTTCTTCTCTAGATGCCTCTCTAACTAGTGAAGGTTGGCGGTCAGAATGGCATATATAATCATCATCATCATCATGATCAACCCATTACCAGCTCACTGCAGAGCACGGGTCTCCTCTCAATATGAGAAGGGTTTGGCCATAGTCCACCACGCTAGCCATGTGCGGATTGGCAGACTTCACACACCTTTGAGAACATTATGGAGAACTCTCAGGCGATGTTTTCCTTCACTGTTGAGGCAAGTGATATTTTAATTTTTTGTTTTTTTTTGAAACGCACATAATTCCGAAAAGTTAGAGGTGCGTGCCCGGATTCTAAACCGCCGACCTCTGATTAGGAGGCTGACGTCCTAACCACTAGGCTATCACAGCTTACAAACATATATAATAGTAGTATAGTAAATTAAAAAAATAACAATATATAATGATAACCATACCATATCTAACCAGCCATTGAAAGGTCTGAGTGCCATGATCGCATCAGCCTTTTTCTGAGAGCACCCACTTAGCTGTGTGAGCTCAGTCACAGTACTGGTGTTTAAAAACTCAAATACTTTCTTTTTATCACCCACCAAGTCGTCTGTCACTTCATTGTCAGAATCATCACTGAAAGAATTAATTTTAACATCATCTATACAAGTAAATAAAATTGGAATGTCTGTTTGTATTGAAATAACCGTTTTTACTACATGCATATGAATATGTATGCTGTACATACACCAAAATAACATTTTTTACAATTTTTGTCTGTCTGTCTGTCGGTTTGTTTCGGCTAATCTCTGAAATGACTGGACCGATTTTTACGGGACTTTTATTGGCAGGTAGCTGATTTAATAAGGAGTAACTTAGGCTACTTTTATTTTAGAAAAATAAAGTAATGTTGCAATGTCCAAGTACTGTCCAGGACCAAGCGCATGCTACCGCCTGTGCCATCACATCACGGGCGCCTCCACAACTTCTCCCACCAACGAATCAATATCCAATTTCACTCATTCTTTTTTTTTTTTTTTTAGAAAGGAGATACTTTAATGTATATCCTGTAATTATTTCAAGTAATTCGGGTTAGTAATCTATTGCTTTGTGATTTAAAGACAAACAAACACACTTACTCAACGCAGACTAAGGCGCGGGCGTCAGCTAGTATCATAAATATATTTTGTACAAATGCATGTGTTTGAGGGCAAAGAATATATTTATAGTTGGATAATGAAATAACTTTTCTTTTGTAAGAATTATAATGACTATTATCACCACACTGAACAGACAGGTGAAAACCTTACCTATCGTAAACTCGATCATCTTTCCCTTTCCGCACCCCATAGTCATCATCTTCACTGCCACTGCTCCCTCTTCTCGCCCTTCCGCCCCCTTTAGCAGAGAGCGGCTTCTTAACCACCATAGTTGGCCCGCTCGGCCCACTGGTCACTCTCACCACACTCATACCATTAGAACGAGGCAATTGGCCGGAAAACCCAGGCCTTGATACCACAACACTGCCTATTTCACTTTCTGGATCATGTTTAAGAAGTTCGTCTCTTGATCTCTCTTCATTCCAACCATGCTTTACTAGAGTACCCTTTACAAACTGAAAACGAAAATCAATATTATATTAATATAATTTATACAAATAAAGATATTGCACTGTACAATTACTCTTTTTTCATTGTTTGTATCATACTAAAAGTATGATAATAAGTAAATAATTAATGTAATGAATATAACAAACAAATAAGTAATGTACATAAAACACAGAATATCTAAAACTTCTAATCAAGTAAAGAAGTATATCTCATAAATTGTACTCTCTAATTAAGGTTATTGCCTACATGTTTAAATAAGTGTCCCTTATTAGCTTGTATGCATTTTTATAATTGTTTTTAACATATTGTATTTAAAAAAGTTTATAACACTTTGTAGGTGCCTGTACGAGGCACAATATCCAAATAATATACAACTTATAATTTCCTTGTACTTGTGTTCCTTAAATTAAAACTATTGGTGTCCTATAATTAATAAGATTTCATGCAATTTTATCCATGTAACTGTTTGATCTTCCTAATCAATTAATTGAATTCTGTCACTTACTAGTGGTGATATATCTGGGAACATTTCCATCATGTTACGAAATCTTCTCTCCTTGACTGCAGTAGTCAGTTCCAATACCTGAGATGGTTTCTTAGCTGGGGATGAGTCATCTGAGTCAGAGTCTTGAATTCTGATGCGTTTATATACTATTGGTGCATTTTTGTTATTTGGTAGGTTTGGTGCTGGCATCCTTATGATGTGTTCTGAAATTATTTGAAATATAACTATGTTAATATTAAAGATTCAATATCACACCTATGGTAGAAAAAGAGCACATATTTCTAAACATGTAAATTAAAACTTAAAATATTAATAAATTCATCAGTTTTTTTTTTTTTGTTTAGTACTACCATATTTTATTTTTAAAAAAATAACCTTACTCTTTATAATGCAGGTGAAAATTTATTATTTATATAACTAGGCTGTCTGGACAATGATAAGCTCAGGTTACAGCCTTTCAAATAAAAAGTACAAACATTTAATGATGATAAGTGACAATCTAGAAACACTTTTTGGGTTGGTTTAAAATAAGCTTATACTGTAAGCCCACTTAAGTGCCAGGATAATGTGCCTGTAATTCAGGCATGTTAGCAGCTCAGACATTATTAAGGTCTTTAGATTAATAAATAACATCTATGGTTAATGACTTGTGGGGGCATTTCTTTTGACAATGATCTAAGCATTTATTTCTAACAACTGTATTGAATGTAGTGTTTTGCCTTACTTACTAAAACATTACTATGTTTATTTAATTCTTTCTTCTTTATTATTTAAAGTTATTAATTCAACTGAATTAATTTTTAATTAATAGTTAAAGTAAAGAAAGTTAGTGAGGTCATTTTAACAACTGTTAATATGACCTCACTTAATTAATACCTGTATCAGTACTACCAATTTTCAAAAAACTTTGAAAAACTATATAACTCAATTACTCAATCATTTTAATAAGAATGGTCTGAGAGGAGTCATGTGACGCACTTGGCATAATTTGTGATTTCTCAAAGGCATTCTATTATTTTCAACATGAAATCATTAGTCAGAAACTACATCAACATGTAATTTGGGGGTATGTATATTGTATACTGTATTATTTTATTTTATTACCTCATATTTACAGTTCAATCATGTGATGTGAATGCCAAGTCTCACAAATAAAATAGGGGTTCCTTAAGGGTCTATTTTATGACCTATTAATAAACTTTTGAAAAGGGAATTCATTATTTCAATGACTGGCTATGTAAGGCTATCTGTGTGATATGTGATCACCATTAAATCACTACTATATAAATTATTGACACATCAAAAGTGCCTTTTAAAGGACTATTTGAATAAAGATTATTTGAAAATGAATTTGAATATAAAATTGGGCCAAATATAGTTGTTAGGACATAAATTTAAAGAATATAGAATAATGACAGTGCATCACCTTTTATCAAATTGAATACATGTCCATTAAAAAAATAAGTTAGAAGACAAACATTAGAAGTATAAATAAACTCGTTATGCCAATTCATAGGCTCTGCAAGATTAGTAACTAATTCAAAGGAAATTGTATATAATTTTAACTTTTAAAATGAAAAACCATTATTTTTTTTTCATTTTTAACACTACTACTATATTGGTTCTTATGTAAGAAAGATTTTGGAACCCTTAGGAAAATTAGTACACAGGGAACTACCAGACCCATTCTTGTCAGTAACATCCTTTTACCTTAAGTACTTTTAAGAGAAAAAAATGAGAAAGGATTAATACTAATTTAGAAACTGTGGAATGATGAACACTGAAAAACTACCTGGCTGAGTTTATTGTGCTCCTTTCATCACTAACAAGAATAGGTTCAGAACTTTTGGAGTTCATGTTAATGATAATTATTATAGACATTAAGTGAAAAACCTAATAGTATATATGTATAAAAATGACAAAAAAAAACATAAAGTAAAAAAAATTTCATTTGTAATTTCACAAGACATTCTAAAAGTATAGAAATGTTTTCAATTTATGTGTGGGAAAACACAAGATATTTGGAACTAAAACATTGTATTGACCAATGTATATGTATAGTTGTGTATACTTGTATTTCTTTAAGTTTACAGTATATTTTTATTGAAAATTATAAGGACACTACAATGTAATTTACTTTTTAATTCCAAGGTTTTAGATAATGTGATTCAATAATAAGATGTATGGATAACAAATTCACATTAATACATAAATGGAGAGATTTTCTCATGATATGAAATGGAAATTACGAGCAAAAACCGGCACCGCAAAAAATGAGAACCTTGTAAAATGACGATAGCATTCGGTAAACGTGGTCACGTCCTTTCGTCAATTGTGTCCCATACACGTGCTCTTAACAAACTTTCTGATAGAAACATTTTAATGATTACTTACGGGAGCCAGATGGTGATGATGTTACTGTCAAGGAGCCACTGGAACCAGGAGTGGGCTTCCTTTGAAACCTGTACTGTCTTAGATAACTTAATACACTAGGGCTAGTACTTTCAGACATCGTATCAACCGATCCTGATTTTTCTATACGTAACCTTAATTGTAAAATATATGCTAATATTGATAAAATTACATGAAACTCTTCATAAATTAAAAATCCTTAATCCACACTCCTCAAGCATGAAGACAACACTCAACACTGCGGCCATTTTTGTCCGCGAGACTAACAAAATATTTTAACCAATAGTAAAGTTCAAATATTGACAGACCGCTCAATTAACCAATGAGATTTAAGGTTATGAGGATTTGTGAAAATTAAAATTAGGTTAAAATTCAAATAAACCAATCAAAAAGTTTGAAAATTGTAGAATTTAGAAATGCTAGTGACGTGCTTAGTGTATACCCGTAATATTTAGCAAAATATTATACAGTTTATTTAATTTAATAAAGATCTAAAGCTTGATTGAGTATTATATTTTTCCTATTGGCTATGCAATAATTTGATTTCACTATTGTAAATATTTTATTGTAATGAACTTTTAACAAATTTTACAATGCTAAAACCACAACTTAACACTTAGTAACAAAAAATTAAAATTGAGTCCGACTGTGAATTTTGAAATAATCTCTTCGATTTTCATATACTGTCAAAAAAAAGAAAAACTTACGTTGATAATTAAATAAGGGTTTAAATAATTTTGAGTTTGATTCAATGGTGTTTACATACTCTTTGATTCAATATTTACAACTAAATGGATATAAATTTTCATTGCGTACACTTCATTGCGTATTTAAATTTCATTGTTTGAGGCAATGATATAAAACTCTGGTTTGAGGGAAAAAGTAAGAACTGGCCTATTAAACTCAAATAGTCTTTATATCTCTTTAATCTGTTAACACGAGATAATATTAAATATTGGATACAAGCAATTTAAAATTTCAGTAGTGGGTGTTTTGTAATGAAATTATTTAAATTGTCAAACCGAGGTTAGTGAGAAGGGGCTTTCGATATTAGTATAGCAAATTGGAGCAAAAAAGGCTTAACCTTCATTGGCCATAATTGAAATGTTAACAAATCTCTTACCTAAACTGAATTCAATCAAAAAAATATGTAATAATAGATAGCGCTATTTTAGACTTGGATTTCGGATAGTTTAGATTTTCGTAAATCTTAATACATAAAGAATTTTGATACTATAGTAGCGAAGTAAAATACTTAAACGATAGATTTGAACGGTTTAAGGTTTCGCAATTGCCGTAATTAGCTCGGTTTTTCTTTTCTGGTCTATTTCTATAAATGATTGAATAATTCCATTTCTCTATTTATGGGTGTATTTTCATAAACTTAAACCATAGAGAGAGAGGTTCAATCACTGTTAACGCCTACAATATAGTGTATTTGGAAATTAAAATATTCTTTTCCCCTATTCCAATTCCTAGTCCTTACGACTAACCTCTGTTATATAATAGTATAAAATATTATAATACAGGTCATAAATCTTTAGTCATTGGCCCCTATCCCCAGATCATAGATAAAAGGGTCTCAGATAATCGGCTCGTCCCTCAGGCTCTTGTCAAAGTGACTGCCTGCCAAGTGCCAGTGCCACAACTTTGTCTGTCAAATTAATAGGCGCGGCCATGTTGGTCTGTAGTGAATAAAATCGAGATATTTCGCTTTTAGGGAATTAGAATTGACACAATATGCCCAAATGCGACCTAAAAACGAGATACATCCCCGCGACATTCGCCTGGACATTACTTTTGGGCACCACGTCTCTATTTTTTTATTTTCCGTGAGTATACATTATGTCGATCGGGTCCGATCAGTTTGATATGACAACTTTCACATAAGATTGTAGAATTACTTCTATTTTTATCCCGGGCCTACCTTTGCCCCAGTTGACTTCTTGTATACAATATTTGCTTTTCATGAAATCGCCTAAAAACGCACTTACGATGGTGACCATTGTCACTCAGTGGCGGTCATTATTTACACCAAAAAGCATCTAATATTCTCTTCGCACTAAGTATCGCGATGCCTTAATTTAGCCCTCACCTTACTTGTGTAGCCTGTGACTGATATTAAAGTGTGAACAAAAGATTTTAACCAATAAGAATGTATCATTTTACTTTTGCTCCATATAGCATTCTCACTAATGTTTTGCTTCTAATCAATGATTAGGTTTCATAAAATTACAGGTATATTATCCCATAAACATTTAATATGTAAATTGTTGTTGTTGTTGTGCAGATGTTAAATATTGGCTTTTTGTATCAATCATTCTATTTAATCATCATTTGTTTTTCATATTACTTTGGTGTCTCACTATGAATCATGTTTGGGTGTATATATTCAGATTCAATTGCAATGTTTGCTTATAGGGCTATTTGTGAAGTGTTATTTGTAATAAAAATGTGATGAATAAAAAATAAACTCAACTTTTATCATATAGAATAAAAGTATATGGTAGTGCAAGGAGTAATCTTAGAACTAAATCTTAGTATTTAATTATTATTTCATAATAATTAAATACTAATATTATTAAAATAAAAAATAATAATTCTGTAAGCTATATCCATTATTTTTTACATACATTACTGACTAAATTTGACATAACCAGGATGTTTATTTAATTAAATTATCAGTAAACAGAATTATCTATATAATTTAAAATTCCAATAAGAAAATTTAGTTAATAACACTATGTTGTACCTTACAATAAATCCATAATTTAATAATACTACATTTTCTTGTTAACATTTCTGTATAATTAGATTTTTTGTTTGTTACTAGCCACTGCATTTTTAGTTATGCTCACTATTATACAATACTTTCTCTCATTAATGCTTTGGAATAATATATGAGGATATTAGCATAAATGATGTTTCTAAACTCCAAATTATTTTTTAAGTGCCACATTGGAGCTATCAAATTAACTTGCATATTTGCGTAACATTCCTGTATTTAAAGGTTTAACAAAAAAAAATAAGGATTTATGATTTTACATGCTACAATCAATTTTAATTATATCAAATACCTTAGTCAAGAAATACAAGAAGTTAATCGAGCTGTTTAACAAGGAAGGGTGGAACCCTGAAAGATTTAAAAGAAAGCACTCTGTACTGCGCTCATATCCAATTCTGCTAGTCTTTATGCTATAAAACTAAATCTTTTGGCTTTGTGGATTGGTTGTGGAAGCCTCACCAAGCAATTTTCAAATTATACCATTAGCCAACCCATTGAAAATTGGACATTTGTGCTGTCTGTCATCTTCGTAATGTTCTAAAAGATGTTTGCAGGTTGCAGGCTAATAATTCACATTAGCCATCGTAGTAAACACTTTTTAATTCTGCAAGGTGACCTGTATCCTGTAGAGGGCCTGTCAATTATTGATAATGATGAATAAATTTCAGTGTATAATGATCAGAAACATATACTTACTAATAATACACTACGTTGTTAAAAACAAGATTTTAGGGATGATTTTGTTATGTCGGAACCATTATTTTTTTATAATTTAATTTGTTTCCAGCTGCCAGTATTATCTGTACAAGTACCCATGGGTTCCTGCATATCAAGGTGTCATAACATTTTTTGTTTTGGCCAATTTTACACTGGCCACTTTCATGGACCCGGGAGTGATACCAAAAGGTAATTAATAATATATTTTTTTTAATTTTTTTAAAACAATGTTTATCAATACTACCTTTCAAACCTATACTGAGTTCAAAATCCGGATTTTTAGCTTTTGGATGCCAAATTAGTTGTGCTTAATATGAAGTTTTAAACAACTTTAAGTTTGGGCATATTTAGGTTTTAGCATCCCTATTTCCACACTTATGATTTGAATGCGAAAGCCTGAAGAGTTTATAAGTAAAATGTGCCTTAGCTCTGTTCGCAGGCACATAATTTTTTAATTTTTTGGATATAAAGTAGCCTATGTCACTCTCTAGCCCGTAAACTACCTTTATGCAAAAAATCATGGCAACCCATTGCCACATATTGTAGCATAATATAAGGACATATACATTTTAGTTGGAAAATAATTTTGCCATATTATTGCTTGTTTTTACTCATACTTCCATATTAAAATGTTACAAAATTAACAATTACATATTATAACATAACATAACATTTGTTGGCCGAGCCATTTATATAATTGAATATTTGATGAACTTATTATGGGTATAAAAAATACTAAAAAGATATATATCTATAACATCTATCAACTGGCATTTATTTACTCTGAGGTCATGTACTATCAATTAATTCCAAAAGGTATACATGTGAATTAGACAAAATTCAATGAGTTCATTACAAAAATAAAATTAAATAATAATTTCTTACAATATATCTGTACCCTTGCATAGATGAGGAGATGTTCTGATGACAGTAGATAATCCATCCTACAATGGATAACCAATAGATTGAGGTTGCATTGTTACCTTTAAAACAGTGATGGCACAATTAGATAATAAAAAAATGCAAACCAAATCTCATTTAAGACTGCAAATCTTTGTTTATTCAAAATATAATGAAGCACAACGCAAGACAGCTAGACTGATTTATGTGATTACATAAAACTCCCGAAGTAACGGCCTCGTTGGTCTAGTGGCTAGCAGGTTCATAAGGATCGCGAAGTCGTGTGTTCGTGTCAAGTTTTGTTAGGTGTACACCCCACTTTTGGGGAGTATATCTATATACATAAAAATCAACTGCTGTTCGTGGGTCTCGCTAAAACCCGAGAACGGCTGAACGAATTTGTCTCATCTTGGTTTTAAAATGTTTGTGAAGGTCTAGGGAAGGTTTAAAAAGTGAAAAAAATTTGAATTCCCCAATTGAATTCTTTTTCCCATATAAACGTTTTCTAAATAAAATGTGGAGTCAATTTGAACTTTATTTAATAAAGTTCATATTAAATTATAATCACTCACTTTTGTCTAAGAAATATAGGTAGGTGTGTTCCTAACTTCAAAGAGTCAATTTGCAATTTATATTTAGGCAATATTTATCCCGGTATTTCCACGGAATGAAAACTACGCGGGTGAAACCGCGGGTCTCAGCTAGTATTTACTATAAACCGCCAACAGAATTACGCATATATATGTTACAAAAAATATGCCTCAGGTTCGACATGTACTTACATGTTACTTTAATATCTTACTTTTTAGTAATAAGCCATTATTAATAGCAAATTTTGATTAAAAAATTCGAAAAATGTGCTCCAACACATTGAAATAAAAAAAATCAAATCGCTATTGTACAAATTTATTCTCAAATACAAGATTGCATCGCAAACTCATTCTATTGCTTCGACTCAAATTCAAATTCAAATAGTCCTTTACAAGGCACTTTTGACGCGTCAATAATTTACATAGCAGTGATTCGATGGTGATAACTGCATTCGTAAACTTAAAACCGCAAAATGAACCTGGGTAAAAGACCACATGCACATTAAGCTGACAACCGTACGAATTTCACCCAAGAGGCATTTTTTTTACTTACGCCAATCTATATTATTCTCCTATGTGTAAGGAGGCCTGTGCTACGAAAGGCAAGATTAAACAGTGATGATAAACTCCCAAAGTACTAGCAAGATTACTATAAATGACGTGTCAGTGAGGTTTCACCCAACAAAGGATACGACGTCATGAAAAATTCAACATGGTTAATAATTCAACGATCAACGTAGTTCATTAGGTGTGAATATAAATTGTACGGATTAAGATAATAGTTTGTGTTTATAGGCCCTAATAATTACAATACTACAAAATTAATAGCTTTTTGATGTATTTCCGGGCGATGTGTCTTATAAGGTCACCAGCACGGGCAATTTGAGAATTGAAATTTTAAGTGGCATGTGAGATGGTGATAACAAAAATAAAATTTACCTGGCTAAGTTTGTTGTGGGCTTCTTCTTAGACCGGGGCGTTTAGAACCCTCATAGCTTTAAGTTTACGAATGTAGTGATCACCATCAAATCACTACTATGTGAATTATTGACGCGTCAAAAGCGCCTTTTAAAGGACTATTTGAATAAAGATTATTTTGAATTTGAACATATCTGAGCTTGTTCTGGCTTTGGTCGGTTTGGTGGTGCCTGGGGAGAATGCAATGGTGTTCCCCGGGCGTCTGGAAAAACACAGCGTGAGGGACACGCCGTGGTGGTTTTTAGTTTGGGTATACCCTTAGGGGGGGAGTCCCACATAACCTCTAGTCCTGCCCAAGGGACGGAGGTAGCAATAAAGCTTTTCCACCACGACAAAAAAAAAAAGGTCGGTTTGGTGGTAAGGCCAAAGCGATTTAGCGTTCCGGTACGGTTTCGTGTTGACACCGATTACAAGTATTAAAGTTTCATAACTGCACAATACTCTACTAGGACCACTTACCGTCAGATGTGGTAGAATAAAAAATAAATAACAAGTTTCAACGGCAATATTGTTTACCGCAGAGAAAAGTAATTCAGGGCCGCTTTATAACTATTAAAAGAACAAATAAAATAAAGATCTTTACATGTTACGTTCAGAATTGAAACAAATTATCATTGATAATAATTAAATGAATTATCTACGGTCGCATTTATAAAAATCTAATAGGTGTATAGTGTACCTGCTACAATAAAAATTGTCAAACAAAGCTATTTATAAAGTAACAATAAAATCAGTCCATTCGTTCGAGCGCTACCAATGACTTCTATGTATTACTACGCTACGATCATAATATAGACAGAAGGCCCTTTTTGCGTCGCGAATTAGCTAGTAAACAAAAGACAGATACTTAAAACAAGTTTTATCATGAATATTAAATACAATTCCATTTGAGTTGGATATGGACAGCATTTAATTATCCGTGGGTAAATTATGCGAGAGATAATGATTTCCAACGTGTAACGAAATGTGATGCCGCCGTCTAACCCGCCGACGACAAAGCCTGTGTCGGTGGGTCGTTAGCTTTGGTGTGCAGACTCGTTACTCGCTGTAATAATGTTAACGACTCGTGGACATGATCACGAAAATTTCGTATTACCATAAACAGGTGCCAACAATCGAATTGCTTATCATATTCGTTTCCCATTACAACGAATCTTGCCGTTACACCCGCATTTATAACTACAATGAATGTGCAATTCTTGTAATGTTATTCTACACTTAAAAAAAATATTGTTACGATTGAACCTTGGCAGGTGTTTATGAGAGTTTCGCATACGACATTTTCCCACGAACTCAATCATGTAGTAGGAAATAAGATATAATACGTACAAATACAATAACACAGCAATTGATGGGTGTGTAGATGGGTGAGAAGGGCAATACGATTATCTGAATACAAGTTTCTAATATTCTCACTTTGAAGGTATCTTCACCAGGTATTAGCGATTCTGGTTCGCTTCAATGCCCAAAACTTGTTTTTCTTCCAGCAAACGTTATCGATGCTGTGCTTTAAGTAATGTTTTATTATGTAATATGATTCATCGGTTTGGTCTTCAGTAAGCCTGAGGGTTCCATTAATTACATGTATATCTACACAGTTCAATTATTGATTCCACTCATATGGAGTATTTCGCATTGTACTTTCAACTTCTAATGCAAACCACCCTGTGATATTCTGCTATGCTTCGTATAATTTTTGGTAGGGATTCAACGAATATTGGATAGGCTAAAATTTCCACCTGGTAATATCTATCATGAATAGGTGATAGCCTAGTGGTTAGGAAGTCAGCCTCCTAATCAGAGGTCGGCGGTTCGAACCGGGGCACGCACCTCTAACTTTTCGGAGTTATGTGCGTTTAAAAAAAAATTTTACTCGCTTCAACGGTGAAGGAAAACATCGTGAGGAAACCTACATACCTGAGAGTTCTCCACAATGTTCTCAAAGTCGTGTGAAGTCTGCCAGTCCGCAAATGGCCAGCGTGGTGGACTATGGCCAAACTCTTCTCATATTGAGAGGAGACCCGTGCTCTGTAGTGAGCCGGAAATGGGTTGATCATGATGATGATGAATATCTATCAAGTTGTTATGTTTTGATTTCTGGATTATCATTTCTCTGTACCAGGTATGATTGTTGGTTGCCAAGGTCGTTGCCAAAACACACTAACATATAATGTTGGTGTGAGCATGCGTTACCTTTGTTGTATTTTTATTTTGAGTTTGGTTGGTCGCCAGCCTTTCTTACACAATCTAAACGTTTTTTCTCTTCAATTACTTAAACAATTTCAAATTAATTCCGGCAATTTCAGTAAATATTTCTTCGTATATTTCATATGGCACGCAAAGCACTAACGTGCATTCAAATCACTATTTTATTTAGCGTATAATACGCCGCTGGAAACGAACGGCCCAAGACCGTAGACTTTGGAACTCCCTACAAAATATACAAGATATGATGATGATAAAAAGTGGTGATAGCCTAGTAAAAGCGGCGATAGCCTAGTGGTTAGGGCGTCAAGGGTCGGCGTTTCGAATCCGGGCACGCACCCTTAACTTTTCGGAGTTATGTGCGTTTTAAAAAATATATATATCACTTGCTTCAACGGTGAAGGAAAACATCGTGAGGAAACCTGCATGCCTGAGTTCTCCATAATGTTTTCAAAGGCGTGTGAAGTCTGCCAATCCGCACATGGCCAGCGTGGTGGACTATGGCCGAACCCTTCTCATATTGAGAGGAGACCCGTGCTCTGTAGTGAGCCGGTAATAGGTTGAGCATGATGATGATGATGATAAGCCCGATGGGGTCACTCGCCGTACTTTTATGTTAATAATTTCCAACCAAAAGCTACCCAGAGCTTCAATTGTGGGGTCTCCAAGGGGCCATGTTTCAAAGAGCTAAAAATATTAGAAAATCAAAACAGAACTACCACGAGCACATTACGAATAACGTGACCACTCAGACTTATGAATAAATCTCGACTTCCTTTGAAAATAGTAAAATAAGAGAAAAATGCATGCATGTATGAATATGGCGACGTGAAAAAATGAACTTGATGTCACGCTTGAGTAAGACGCACCGCGGTCGAATGCAGTTCATTAAAACCGTAGACCACTGCTGATAGCTTGACATAGTTATTGATTTAACAAATTGTACCCGCGACCTCCGTGGCGCAGCGCGCGCGCTGTTGGATTATAAACTTGGAGGTCCTGGGTTCGATTCCCGGCTCGAGTCTGGTCTGGTGGGAGGCTTCGGCCGTGGCTAGTTACCACCCTACCGACAAAGACGTGTCGCCAAGCGATTTAGCGTTCCGGCACGATGTCGCGTAGAAACCAATTAGGAGTGTGGGTTTACCATACCCCTAACAGGTTAGCCCGCTACCATCTTAGACTGCATCATCACTTACCATCAGGTGGGATTGCCGTCAAGGGCTAACTTGTAGTGGATAAAAAAAAAAATCTCATTTGCATCTTAATTTCATTATTGCAAGCCAATGCAAATATACTTGGGACGAACAAAATTTTATTCACAAGGTACACGCCAATATAAACTTTGTGGCGAATGGATAGGATTTGTTTTGGCCTACGCTAGGTGCGCCCTTGGTCACCATGGTGGATTAATTCCTAGCTAATGTAGTGTATTATTAAATCGGTCATGGTCCACCATTATTCGATACATGTTTATTTTTTTATCAGGAAGCAAACTGAAACTAGGACACCAGTAATCGACGCCACATTAATTATCCGCGTTAGTAATCCGATATTATTGTACGCGATAGACGTCCGATGGAAATTATTTAAGCCAGCCAGGGTCCGTTCTACATTTGTTGTCTATTTCATAATCTCAGCTTTCAGTTTGAAAAAAAATTAGGTATGATAAATTCAGGAGTCAAGGTTGGAGTGTTTTTTTGAGAACACACTTCAAATTTGTGTGTAATTTAAAAACTTAGATGTGTTTTGTATATTGCTCTCATTTCAATTTCATTTGGATCCTTTGAGAATCTTCGTAAGATTTTAATCGAATGGAACTCGTCACTTGACAACTGCATAACATTTGGCATTATTATAAAAGCTGCAATCGTAAATACTATTATACTTTAAACAGTTATTGCGAGAAAAAGGAAATGATTTTTAAATTCCACTATTGAATAATCTCGCATCATATAATCATCAGCTCCCAATAGATATCGCCGTCACTGCAACCATCCAACCCACGAGACCTTTTATATACCCCCGGCTAAAACGCAGCTCGGTAACCAAGCTCCCATGATTCGCATTTGTGCTAGATATAATGAAACATCTCGGACTCTACCTGGTATTGACATATTCCACGACACATTTCTGTGTTTAGAAAGAAACTCCATCGATCATCGATGGCATGATCGGGGAGTCTCCCATCGCTTTATTAATTTTAATATATTCAAAATGTGTAGACTGTTGTTTAATTTAGTTAATTTCTTTTAATTTGTATTGTGTTTAATTTTTCCTAATTGTTCTTTAGTGGCTGTTTACATGTACCTTTTGCAGGCAATGTTGTGTACACTTGTAACTGATATGCATACTGGTGAATGTGAGACTTTTGTATGCTGAAATGTATTTTTTATGTATATTGTAAGTGTATTAATAATAATAAGTAAATAAATAAATAAACAAAACTGCTTTTTAAGAAGTTATAAAATCAGGCAAGCGCTCTAGCGTCTTGAATAAAAAAAATCAGGATAGCTTTTGTGACGCCGTATTTATTATTCATGTAATCTCATTTGGATAACGTATAGGCGTTGTTGTTTATTCACACAATTCTCAAGGCTAAAGTAAAAGATCTAAAAAGACTGAAATCCTTGCACCACTTTTAATATCTGAATTATTATAAAGTGGTTGATCAGCTGCGGCTGGTAGTTATTGTTAGGTTATTTCTTTAATTTATTGTTCAAAATACAGAGAAACACATATTAATTATGAATCTAAGCATCCTTCAGAAACTTTACGTTTATGGCGAGGATGGCGAGTTCAGTCATAATATACTAACTAGAGATGGACCGAGTACTCGGTTTATACTCGGTACTCGGCGTACTCGGCGGGTTTTTTGATACTCGTACTCGGCCGAATAACTCGGTTTAAATCCCGAGTATACTGTTTATGTTTTTATTCAGGCTTTTTAGATACTTTATGAAAATTAATATATTTAGGCCTAGTTTCACCATCTCTGTTAGATCATTAACACCTCTATTACATTATAATAAGGGATTAGTAGTTAACTTTTGACACATCTCTCAAGAATTCAATATGGAAATTTTATTTTTGATGACACAATGTAACAGGGAAGTCAATGATCTAACAGACTAAAACAACAGTGTTAATCAAAAAATATTTATTTTGATTGAACCGAGTTACTCGGCCGAGTACTCTAATATCCCATCTCTAATACTAACTAATACACTATAAATAATTAATCACTCGTTCGTCAAAATGGCAAATTTTTATCTTCTTAACCTCGTGTAAAGTCCATTCTTGAGATCGAACTTGAGAATCTGTTGTCGGTTTATTAATACGGGTTTTAGTATTAGTTTTTGTCTCCAGCTCCACCTGACGAGGATCGCGAGGACGACTTTCGAGCGCCGTTGTACCGTAGCGTGGAGATCAACGGCATAACTGTTCGCATGAAGTGGTGCGTCACGTGCAAGTTCTACCGCCCGCCGCGCTGTAGCCACTGCTCCGTGTGCAACCATTGTATAGAGGTGAGGGAATTGTGCAAGGACGATCTACAAGTCGTGGAGACCTCCAAGGAGAGCTCGAAGTGCTAGCTCTTCCGTATGTAGGTGAGCTTACGGTCTCCGAGCCGAATGACGCCTGTTGCCGATAACTTGGTTTCTCAATGAAGCCTTTTAGTTATTCCGACGTATGATTAATTGTCATATACTATTAAAAACATTAAAAAAATAATGTAAAACTATGCCTGCTTACCAATTTCAATGATTCCCTCCCCAAATGCCAGCATAAACTATGCACCACATTAGGTACTTTCTAGTTAATGTTAATATTAACAGTAAATGGCAGAAATGGGTGATATTTGTTCTATAATCTCGCTATATCTTTACTTAAAGAGCCACTTACTAAATTACACCTTTCAGCAGATTTGAAGAAGGTACTTTTACGAGCCTTCTCTGTCTATTCATACTTATGATGTCAGTTATATTGTCTACGATTATTGGGAGATGATGGGGCGAGAACATTGGTTTCGGACACAAAATCTAAAAAAAAATAAAGAAGATATAAAAAATATTTGATTTTAAAGAAATAAAAGAAAAATTGAAATATTTAAGTACTGCGAGAAAGCGCGAGAGGAAAACCAATAGACCCAAATGATCCAATACCTCGCTTCTAAACGCTAATACCAATAGGATACAAACGCTTCGTTCTCAATAGAGTTCTGAGTTTGAAACAAGAAAACGGAATACTTCTTGCAATCGAGTTTGTTAAATAGTGCCACTATGTTTACAGACGTTTGATCATCACTGCCCGTGGGTTAACAACTGCATCGGGCGGCGGAACTACAGGTTCTTCTTCTTTTTCCTCATATCGCTGTCCATTCACATGCTGAGCATATTTGGCCTCAGCCTCTACTACATAATGAACAATAATAAAACGCTAACGCAAGTGGAGCCTATTGTGTCGTATCCTTTACAAAAATGTGTTTATTAGTACATTAATATTTAATGTTTATCAAATTCTAACTAAGGATAGGATTAATTGAGTTTGAATCATGTAAATATATGTATAAAGCTATGAAAAGCTCATATCCGGCTCGAAGGACCATTTTCAGTTATTGTTTAAACAATAACAGCAAATGGTCCTGATGGTGAGAGAGAAGAACAATACAAATATATTTGAATGGCTGTTTTAGATCAACTCTTTTAACATTTCAGATAAAATCTGTATTAATATTTATCCTTCTAAACGCAGCAATAGAGCCGAAGGGCATAATATCTTACGTATATAAATGGTATAAATAAATATTAGCTGTGTTATTTCTTTTTCATGCTGAAAAATGGCTGATCGGATTGTGTTGCTATGTATATTTATTACTCATATTTCTACACTAATTTATTAATATTAAATATACATTAGGGTAGAATCGGATAAAACAAATTCGTACATTTCAACCCTTCGCTCACGGTGAGTTTTGGATTGAAGGCAGGATGTGAGGAACTATTAACCATATTCTTTTATGCAAAATTTTATAAGAATAATTGTAATCCTGAACTGGAAATAAACAGAATGGTGATAATGGGTATAATCGCACTGCTGGCGATACCGATCTTCGGTCTGACGGGCTTCCACATGGTGCTTGTGTCGCGGGGGCGCACCACCAACGAGCAGGTGACGGGCAAGTTCACCGGCGGGTACAACCCCTTCTCCAAGGGATGCTGGTCCAACTGCTGCTACACGCAGTTCGGGCCGCAGTATCCTAGGTGAGGACCTTAACCTTTTCTTTGCCAGAGTCTCCCCATATTTTATACGATAAAGCTTTTTGCCATCATCGTCATCATTATCATAAACATAGAGTAGCCTCTGATTTACTGCAAATTCCTTACTCGCGTGTTATGGCATATAAAGTCGCCGTAAAGTGGATATAAACATTATGTACGTTTCGTCAAGTTTAGTGGAAAAAATTAATTACTGTGGGGAAACTAACAACGATTTCTTATTTTGTTATGTCATATTGACAAGCTATAGATAGCCCAAAAAATCTATAAAATGTTATAAGGCTCAATAGATGGCGTTTGTATCCATAAACATTCGGATTGCTTACAATAGATGGCGTTAGAATTATCACATAGAATAAAATTAATAAATTTTAGGTTTTTCACCATGTAGTCTAAACGGCAATAAAACTGTCTCCAGCTATCTTATTTGTACGACAAACAATAACGCAGAATAAATGTAGGGTAAGAATTTAAAATTTACAACACAGTACAAAACTAAGTTTCTTCAAGGATAAAATTTTACTTCGACAGCAGACGTGGGTTAGCTTACTACCCCCTAACATAGTGATTATTAGTACTGATTTTTGTTAGTAACGACTTATGACTTGATTTATGTTATGCTCACTCTTTCTATCCTGGAACGTAAATGAGATGTATATTCTTTCGCTCATGGGGTTTTTGAAAATGCTTTCTTGAATACTAGGCCATTTCCTTTGTTTTTTGTTCACGGAAAGCAAATTAGTTAATTATGTTGTTTCACATTATGAAGAGGTATTATCGGCTTAAGGAAACGTTATTCTAACTTTAAAGTAACGAAATGGTAAGCGAATAGATGGGCAATCCCTAAACTTTTGAGAATTTTTATAACTTAAAACGCCACTGAGTTTCTTGTCGGCTTTTGTCAAAGATAATTTACGAAAACCAATGCAATCGTGTAAATTTGGGTGTCGTTAAGGTCTAAACTGATTTGACTGATCTAAGTTATCCACCGAGAAAAGTGCGTTTTAGAACTGTTTATCGAAAATAGTTTATGTATGGCACAGTATAAGTGGACTGCAGACCAATCGAATCTATCGTTAAACCAGGACGATTAAGAAGAACAGGATTTTTGGCCAGATTTTCGTAATCATCTGAACTATCTCAGGATCATTGTAGAATGCAGACCTTGCTGTAATTTTTGTTTTTTTGCCAGCTGTCTAGGATCCTCCCTCCCAAATTCCCTTTGATAATCCGAAATATTTGATTTGTCCGAATA
Organism: Lasiommata megera; assembly: GCA_928268935.1. Classification (NCBI taxonomy): domain Eukaryota; kingdom Metazoa; phylum Arthropoda; class Insecta; order Lepidoptera; family Nymphalidae; genus Lasiommata; species Lasiommata megera. The sequence continues at coordinate 14,601,220 of OV743322.1, read as the reverse complement.
CAATATATTATGATCAGTTAAACATCAGTCGTTTTTTTTTGTAATTTGCAAGATATTACATCTTGATTTTTATTAACATACCTATCAGGTTAAGAAATCGGAGAATTGCAAATGGTGTCCAATGACAAGAAACGACAGGAAACTTGTTTTTCTTTCTTCATCTGTGAGTTCCGTAATGTTTAGACGTGGTAGTTTCATTTTTTTTTTCTTTAGTTAACACTTCACCCATAATATACAAGGTGTCTCAAAAGTAAGTTCACATTTGCTTATCTTATTACGCGAAAGCAACTATTCTGAGGGGCGCGGGGGGTATGTCAGTCGGTAGTCTGGCTCTTGGGAATTTAGTCGCTATGGAGCGTTTCTCTGGTGCGGACCGTGCGTTGTGCGTACGTGAGTTTTACAAAAACGGTAATTCGGCGACTGTAGCGCGTAGAAAATTCTGCAGTATTCGACATATTCGTCACTTAAATGATGCGCCTAGCACTCGTCTCATTGCAAAATGGGTTGAGAAGTTTGAAGAGACTGGGTCAACTCTGGAGAAACCAAAATCTGGGCGACCAAGAACATCAAGAACAGCCGAAAACGTGGACAGTGTTACTCAGTCTATTCGAGATGATCCAAACCTCTCGATTCGGAAGCGTGCTGTTGCTTTAAATGTGCACAGATCTTCATTATGCCGCATTTTACACAAAGATTTAAAGCTGCACCCGTACAAAATTCAGTTAGTGCAAGAACTGAAGCCTCAAGATGCTGGTTGCAGAGGCTTGCCTTTGTAAATCAGATGATTGAGCGCTTTCCAACGTTCACCAACATCTTGTTTTCCGATGAAGCCCATTTTCACCTGAATGGGCATGTAAACAAGCAAAATTGTCGTTACTGGAGTGCAACCAACCCAAAACAAAAACATCAGAAACCGCTACATTCACCCAAAGTCACCGTATGGGCAGCGATGTCGGCGCGAGGAATTATCGGCCCTTACTTTTTTGAAGATGGAAGGGGACGCACACTCACAGTGAATTCAGAGCGTTATGTGGAGATGTTAGACGAGTATTTCGTACCCCAACTGCAAAACTTTCCTGGTTACAACCAAAGAACATGGTTCCAGCAGGATGGAGCAACTTCACACACGTCCAACAGATCTCTGCCTCGAGTTCGAGAAATTTTTCCGAACAAATTAATCTCCAGGCGAGGTGACATAAATTGGCCTCCACGGAGTCCCGATTTAACGCTTATGGATTTTTTCCTGTGGGGTTATGTCAAATCAAAAGTTTACGCTAATAAACCGACTTCCCTGGCACAATTAAAAGAAAATATCCGTCATGAAATGGCAGCCATCACGGAGACTACCTGCCGAGCTGTCATAGGCAATTTTAGTGTCCGACTAAATGAATGCCGAGAGCGCAACGGTTTACATTTGGACGATGTTATTTTTAAAAAATAAATTCCCAAACAGTGTACTTCAATATAAAATAAACATTTTTTCAATAAAGCTAAGACTTTTCTTTTAAAAAAAGATTTAAATGTGAACTTTATTTTGAGACACCTTGTATATGTTATTGAATTTAGGCTGAGGTAAAAGGGAGATCGAAGTTAAATCTGTCTCTGTCTGTTTTAACTTTGGATGAATAAAGTCAAAGTAGTCATCTCAGACTTAATATAATCTCCCCGACTTTGTGTATCGTAGTTTGGAGTGATAATAATATTGATCTGTTAGACGAATACTTCTAGGTCCCTCGAGTTCTCAAAAAATGCTTTTAGTAATAGTATTACAGATTATTTTTAATAGATGTTTTTTTGGGATTTTATTTGCGATTTTGATATCGCGCCTCGTAGTCCACAGCAGTTATATAACCTGTTTCGCCTTTAATTAGGTAAACTTTATATCGATATTGTATGAACTTATATCGAAATTTTCCGAAAACCATTAGCACTAACGTGATAGGTCAAAATGACGTTGGCGCACTTCGTTACGTCAAGAGGCACAAATAATAGACAAATGTACTCGCAGCTTACAAAATTTTGACCCTAAAACACGTTTACTGGACTCTTGTTAAAATTTGTTTTTAGCATACTAATATAGCTAGGTTTGTTAAATGAAATCAGCAGCTCAACATTTACAACCAAATCTAATGGCATTACTTTGGTCTAATTTGACTTCACAGTGCTTTCATATTGGACAAGAACTCCAAGTTTGCGAGCGTGCAATTTTTAGACTAAGTATTGGAAATTTAGAATTATGACGCCGATCAGCATCGTCCTAACACGGTAATATTATGTATACAGTATTCCAACTTCATAATAACGGACGAAACGCGGGCTATGCCTACGCGCCTCGATCTCGGGGTGCATTCGGCTTGCAGACAGTCGCGACTGTGCCGCTGTGACGACGTGTGTGTGTTTTTTTAACAAATAACCGCGCGATTTTTTCACTTAAAATAACTTCAACTATATATTTATATATGCCGAGTTGGATATATTGTGCCCTTTTTGGTTGCATTATTAATAATTGTTTATTGTACTGTTTGTATGAATAATACCAGAAAAAATAAACTGTCTGTCACTAGATAGTTGAAATTTGAACACAAAGTAGGCAAATGTAATTAAAATGTTGGAGGCGGGTAGCCCTATCGCATGTATAGATGCCACGCGGCTGTAGGTATTTATTTCAAAGATAAGTTACAATAATGTATACATAATATTACCGTGGTCCTACTATACCTCAAGTTAACGTTAAATTTTCCAGCCTGGTCCGACCGTCAAAGTACATTTATAAGGGCGGGAAAAAGCGACGCGACGGCGGCGTCGGAAACGCGGCCATTTCGACGATCGCGGCCGACCACCACGCGCAGGTAAAGACGTACACAGCGGACAACGGCACCGCGCACCGCCCGCTCGGCGCGCATGCGCACTACAACAAGGTGAGAGCCAGACCAGCACCGCTCGCTGTGTGTTGTGTGTCTGTAGTTATGTCTATAGATTTACTATATATACATGATCATAAGCGTTGCATAGCGATTTAATCTAATAAAATCAAATTCTTTTATTGCTAGAAAACGGTACATTCATATAAAGATCTTCAGATTATAAGGTACCCAAACACATTCTGCCTTAATTCTGCAAGAAAAATCTAAAGGAAAAAAAAATTAAATTAATGAAAAAAAAAAACAATTCAAGATTTAAATAATGTATAATTTAATAAATATTCTACTATGTCCTATATAGATAGTTATAGTGTTTTTCCTTTCGGTTGTCAAAATACTGATGCCATAAGGGAGAAATTGCTGTGTAACTATGCTATTCACACGCTATACTACGTTTATTTGTAAGGCCTTTAAAATTGTTAGTTTTGTGTGTGTTAGGGCTATCGAGTGTGTGCGTGCCCTAGATCATTAACGAACTAGATATTTTGTCAGTTTCCGTAAAATACAAATCATTAGCGCTGTGATCTTATAACTGGGAGGTACTGGGTATTGAACCCCGACAGAACCCCGACAGGTTTAATTTCGGACTGTATAATTTAATATAATAAATTTTCTTTTGGCTGGTCTGGTGGCTAAGCGATTAGGCGTTCCGGTACAACCTCGCGTAGAAACAAAGAGTTGTGTGTTTATTATAACATTCATACTCTTAACAGGTTAGCCCGCTACCATCTTAGACTGCATCATCTCTTACCATCAGCTGGAATAGCAGTCAAGGACTAACTTGTTGAATAATTAAGATTTTTTTTTTTTTTTTCGGACTGTCTATTAGCTGTACAAACCCTATTGGTTGCTACAGCGTAACCGGGCTGTTTGACGAGCTTTGGAAAGAAGCTCTGCCAGAAGAAATTTTGAGCCCTAGGGCTCGAAGAAACTAAGGGAACGACTGCCTAAGGGCGCCTCCTTTGAAATTAATAAAGAAACTCATCCACGGTTTGATAACTTTCACAGCATGATCTCGGGGTTTTTTCTTTATACACCACCAGTTAGCCCTTAACGGCTTCTCACCTGATGGTAAGTGATGATGCGGGCTAACTGGTAGCAAGCTAACCCGTTAGTAAACCATACTCCTAATTGGTTTCTACACGACATCGTGCCGGAACGCTAAATCGCTTGGCGACACCTCTTTGTCGGTAAGGTGGTAACTAGCCACTGCCGAAGCCTCCCACCAGACAAAGTTTGCTAAACTTAAATTATTTCTGAACATTCCGAAGCTTTTTCAGCCCATGTACGTAAACCATAGCATGTAAGAGTGGCTTGCTACTAAAGACCTTAAGTCGCGGTGGATTTAAACGTGACAGCTTTTGTGTATAAATTAATAATTAATAAATATCATCATCATCATGAACAACCCATTACCGGCTCACTACAGAGCGCGGGTCTCCTCTCAATATAGAAAGGGTTTGGCCATAGTCCACCACGCTGGCCATGTGCGGATTTGCAGACTTCACACGCCTTTGAGAACATTATGGAGAACTCTCAGGTGTGCAGGTTTCCTCACGATGTTTTCCTTCACCGTTGAAGCAAGTGATATTTTAATTTTTTTTAAAACGCACATAACTCTGAAAAGTTAGAGGTGCGTGCCCGGATTCGAACCGCCGACCTCTGATTAGGAGGCTGACGCCCTAACCACTAGGCTATCACCGCTTCTATTAATAAATATAATTGCATATAACTTTAATACCAAACAAAAAATAATTATACTATTATAATAATCTTATTGAACTTATAAATCAGTTATGTGATTTTGTGTGAAGTTTTGTAAGAGACGTGATTTTTTTTTTTTTTTTTTTTTTTTAATTTATTTGGTTCGCCAACAGCCAAAACATTTTTACAAGTTTCAGTACCTTGCACAGAGGTACAGCACAAAAATGTTTAGCCACTTACAGGCAAACACCGCATGCAATTACAGGTAATTTAAATTAACTTATCCTAGTTATACTATCTATACAACAATAAAATAATAACAGAAAATGAGTAAAACCAAACTAAACGCACTTAAACTACTAACTACAACTATCATGCACTTAAAGCTAAATCAATTGCCCTCCGGAATTTTGCCAGCGATCCACTGTGTATGTCCACTACATTATTAACATTATTATATAGTTGACACATTCTCGGTATAGGCGAGCTTGAACCAGCAACAGTATACCGGCGAGGAATAGTTAAGGGGAAAATAATAGGCTTTCTTGGGTACCTAATGGGAACTTTTAAACCGAAGCTTTGTATCAAAGAAGCACAATTAATTCTATTATTAAAAATCTTAAATAAAAAAGTGAGGTCTAGCTTATTTCTACGCGTTTCTAAAGAGTCAATATTAAAAAAGTTTAGACGGTCATTGTAACTTCTTAGTCTTTTGGCCTTTCCAATCCCAAACGTAAGGTGTACTTTACCATTGCGTATCACAAATCCCAACATTTTAGATCCTCTATTAATAATATTTTCAATGTGAGGTACGAAGGTTAGCTTTCTATCAAAAATAACTCCCAAATCTCTTATTATATTTTCTTCAGCTAGGCAATTGTTACGAATACTATATGTCGAGGGTATGACGTGTAGTTTACGTGTAAATTTAATATGTTTACATTTTTTTATATTAAGTTCAAGGTTATTATGAGAGCACCACAGCACTAACCTATTTATATCACTTTGCATAAGATTAGAATCCTCGGCATTATTTATTATTCTTATTAACTTTAAGTCATCAGCATACATAAAAGGAGTGCTGTTAAAAAAGCAGTTTTCAACGTCATTAATAAATATATTAAAAAGAATTGGGCCTAAGTGCGAGCCCTGAAAATGATATTTTGTATTATATATATATGTAAGTGATATTTTGTACATTATTGATCGAAGATGTTAGATTATTTAAAAATGAATATGGAGTGTTTGAAGCGGTGATAGCCTTGTGGTTAGGGCGTCAGCCTCCTAATCAGAGGTCGGCGGTTCGAATCCGGGCACCTCTAACTTTGCGGAGTTATGTGCGTTTTTAAAAACAATTAAAATATCACTTGCTTCAACGGTGAAGGAAAATATCGTGAGGAAATCTGCACGCCTGAGAGTTCTCCGTAATGTTCTCAAAGGCGTGTGAAGTCTGCCAATCCGCACATGGCCAGCGTGGTGGACTATGGCCAAACATGATGATTTGATAATGATGATCATGATGGAGTGTTTTAGGTAGCCAAACTGTTTGCAAACATGCGGTCCAGGGTAAAAATAATATAAAGCTTTAAAATCCAAAGAAATTGTTATGTATGATATAGGGATGAGTAAAGGCTCATATTATGAAGAAATAATCAATAGTTATCTTTAAGATAGAACTTCGTTTCTGACTGAATAAAAAGGTTACCGTCAATAATTTTATAGGCATTGTTTGCAGGTATGCTTATGTACTAATCCTTATCGGATTTTACTATAAAACGTCAATTTAATTAAATTATCGCATGCATCAATGCTTCTTTTTAAGGTCATTTAGACAATTAACCTCTAAGCTGCTAAAAAAAAAAAATTATCACTTGCTTCAACGGTGAAGGAAAACATCGTGAGGAAACCTGCACGCCTGAGAGTTCTCCATAATGTTCTCAAAGGCGTGTGAAGTCTGCCAATCCGCACATGGCCAGCGTGGTGGACTATGGCCAAACCCTTCTCATATTGAGAGGAGATCTGTGCTCTGTATTGAGCCGGTAATGGGTTGATCATGATGATGATGATTAGACAATTAATTTTGAATTTGCTATACTTAATTGGATTTAATTCAGATTACTTATTTATACAAGTAAATCAATAGGTTAAAATAATGCTAATTTAGCGTCGTAGTAAATGGTAATGGATCAATGATCTTGTTCAACTGTCGTTGGCAGAAAACGTTTAAAATAGATAAATCTGCCAATGTTGTTTGTTTCTTTCATAGAAAAAACATTTTGACAAATAACATAAAAATGGTTTATAAATTTATTCTATTACATTTAAATTATTTTATACTATCAGACATGCGCTCTATATGATTTCGAACCCTATATATTTTTTATAGATATATGAACCTTTTACTGTATATACTTATATAATTAAAAAGAATTGATTACATAACGATATAACATAATTTATTATACCGATGTTTTCCTCGAATTAAGTGACTGAAGCATTGTTTCGTCAATTAAGGTTTTCGCGTGTACATTGGATATAAATTATTTTATTGTATAGAATTATATGGAATTGTTTGTTTTTTGTTCTGATTATACGTTAAAACAATATTGATGACGATAATTTTTTGTATAAAGATTTATTTATTTATACAATTTTATTGCATACATATTGAAAGGAAAAAAGAGAACAACAAGAAATACATAATATAAAACCAAAAGGCGACCTTATTATCACTTAAAGCTATAAAAGATAGAGATTAAAGATTTTCGTTACATTACGTATCTAATTTTATGTGTTGCAATTGAGTGCTAAATTATATTAATTTTATATCATGCTTTTCTAGACCCTTTATAAGCTCAAAACCATCTAGAATCTCATGTAAACGTAGATTTCATGCTTGTAGAGCAATTTCATACCTTCAATTCACATAAGTTCAAATTTTTTATCCACTTTATTTATATCATATGAAAAGTGAATTGAAGACATGGTATGTCTGGCTCTCTTATAATTGTAAAGTTATGGTTAAAGTGAAATAATACTGTAAGAGAGGATTACATAATACAAAACTGAAACTTTGTACGGCAAATGGTTTAAAATGTTGGTGTTTAAAACTATTTGGATTGTGTTCATATACTTAACCTGTTAATAATTCGCACTCGAAACTGCTTCCATATTTTTAACCTGAATTTACCTGATGACTCATTAATGAAACTAACAATCATTAAGATCAGTCCAAGCATTAAATATGTATAACTGAACATTGACTAAACATAGTCTATGTATATAGAGTTAAAAGTTTTTGTGTGAAATAATTGTATATGCCGAGTCAAGGCCGTCCGAGTTGTTTTTTTTTGTAAGGGTGACGTCACGATTTTGTTTACTTTCGCTCATAGTAATTAAAACACTTTTATTGCGATAATAACTAAGAGGTCCGAACAGTCCGACGTCTCGAGCGAGAGAATCCGCGAAAGGCATCGACCGCCCGTATTTATAGCACAAAGCATGCTTGTACAAAATTGATTGTTACTAGCTTAATTGTGTTAGCAAAATCATCAATAGTTAAAATGTGGGTAATTATTGAATTCTTGAGGTTTTTGGCGCCGCTTAATAAAGTTAATAACTTCTTCGCGCCGACATATATAATTTGGCACTTTTGACGTGGTTGCATTTTAAAAGTTGATGGTCCTGGGTTCGATTCCCGGCTCGAGTCTGGTCTGGTGGGAGGCTTTGGCCGTGGCTAGTTACCACTCTACCTACAAAGACGTGTTGCCAAACGATTCAGCGTTCTGGTACGATGTCGCGTAGAAACCAATTAGGAGTGTGGGTTTACCATACCGCTAAAAAGTTAGCCCGCTACCATCTTAGACTGCATCATCACTTACCGTCAGGTGAGATTGCCGTCAAGGGCTAACTTGAAGTGGATAAAAAAAAAATACATACCGTTGGAACAGATGTGGAATTTTATGATGTGACATACTAGGATCCAATAAGAAATTGCATATGATTATTTTATCATATAATTCAATTATATAAATCGTTATATCATAATATTAGCGCATTGAACTTGTTCATTTTATGCACACAAAATTCGCGTTTCACTCAAATCTGCATTTATATACTAATTATCAGCCACTTCAAGCCATTTCAACTGTTCAAATTCAATTCATTCAAACTGGTAGGTAGGTTAGGTAACCTTGAGAGAGAGTGAGCGACGCGATGCGGTGCTATATGCGTTTATAAATTAAATTAGATTAGATTAATATCGGATAGGTTAGCAGACAAGTAATAAATGCAGCGTATAAAAATAATTACCCGTATTGAAAGCTTTTCAAATAGCCGACCTGAGAAAGATAGCGTTCTTATTGGTTGGTTTTGTACACGCGTAAAAAGGCGGCGTCTATAAAGTCGTATAGGATGAATGTAGTATACTAATTAATACCTTGGTTTTGCCAAATTCATCTGTTCGCTATGGCAACTGATAATTTCCACAGCTGTCCCCCGGTCGGGAAGAGCACGAGGGTGAGCTGGAAGGGCCGGGAGCGTCGCAGTCCGCGGACTGCGAGCCTACGCCGCCGCCATTGCAGCGTCGAGGGTCCGCCGCGAACCTGTTCCCGCCGGCTGAACCGCATCATCACTTACCACCGCGGCCGCATCACTATCCGAGGCTGAGTCCGCTTTCTAGAAACACGAGGTAAGTTATTTATTTATACTTTTTTTATATTTATATATATATATATTTATTTATTACATTTATATATTTTAAGATATATATTAATACTATTATTGGTATGTTTATATCAAGGTATATATTTATGTATATATTTTGCACCACCTTCCTCTTTCTGTATTTCTATATCTTCTACATATTTGGTTGCCTGGAAGAGATCGCTATTTAGCGATAAGGCCGCCAAATTGTATACTACTGTGTCTGTTATTTTTTGTCTTTTTTGTTTTATTTTTACTTTTTCGTGGTGTACAATAAGTTATTCAGGCACAAAAAGGGATGGTGATGGTGAGGTGAGCGTTGCCAGAAACGAAGCTTTGGGATTTGCCATAAAACAAAACATCAGCAAGCAGCATCAGCCATAAAACTATCTGTGGCTCAATCTTCTTTCTAGAAACTCGAGTTAATCGTTTTTGTAACAGAAGGGAAACGAAGAACGGGGTTGTGGCTGTAAGGCAGAAGATGTGATATGATTTCTATGTGATAGCTCCAGGGATCTTTTTTTTTTCTGTCTTTTTATGGCTTTACACAGATAAGCCAATGTCAAGTTTATAGCAATGGTGAATTGAAGTAAGGGAAAAAGGGCGGGAAACTTTGCACTGGGCGGACGCCTCAAATCTTTCCCAAATTCCAACCAAAAAACTAGCCACTACACAAACGACACTAAAACTACAATGTCCACAACACAACCAACACCTATCCTTTTCAAAATTAGCCAACAAACATTAATTCAAGAAAAGCGTGAAAAAACGCGCCCGCCGAATACGAAGTCTGCCGCCTTTTTTCTCCGGGGATCTTATTAAGACACAATTTCTAGTTACCACAGAATGAAAATATTCAGAATCAATCTGTCATCAGCTTCTTATACAAGTAACTTTATAGAAGAGAAAGGCGGGAGACTTCGTATATGGCGGGCGCGGTTTTTTCACGCTTTTCTTGAATTAATGTTTGTTGGCTGGTTTTGGAAAGGACTGGTGTTGGTTGTGTCGTGGACAGTGTTGGTGTCGTTTGTGGTTGGCTTTCTGAATGGTTAACAGGTATTGATTTGGGAAAGGTTTGAGGGAGCCGCGTCCGCAGAGTGCGTAGTTTCCCGCCATTTCTCCCTAGTTTCTACATTGCTATAAACTTGACATTGGCTGATCTGTGTAAAGCCATAGAGGGAGAAAACTAATAAAATAATAAACTTGACATTGGCTAATCTGCGTAAAGCCATAAAACGAAGAAAAAAAAAAACTTTATAGAATTGCATACGTTATTACAGTCATGGCGGTACAACAACCTCAGGGTACCGGGTGGTCATGGAGCCATTACGGTACGAGACTGGGTCGAATGGTGGAGCGCGACCCTCGCCCACGATGCAGCAGCGCATCAAGGCACTTGGCGTGCCAACACCATTGGCTGTCAGCAGTCCTGTCCGGAGGTATGTATACCTTCCAATAGGAGGTGTGAATGGAGAGAGCGGGAATTAAAGGCATTTAGGATATAGGATATTCAAATATTTGAGAAATCCCACAAAATTATACATTTTACCCACAAAGGCATAATCCCTGTAAATTGTTAAAATATACCGTCATTTTCTCATGTTTCATTTTTTAAATCAATTAGAATTTTTTTGCATAGGCAACTCAACTTCCAATAAGATGTCACGTCATGATTAAAAATTAGCATACTTGTAACTTTTAATGTAGAAATTTAGATCTAGTTAATAAAATAAATCAGTATCGTAAATATAGAATAGTATTAGTGATAGATTTTTTTATAAATATATCTCGTTCTTCTATACCTTTGAATTCCCGCTCATATACAGTGATATAATGGTAACATAATATTTCTAGCTAATAATGATCAATGTTGGGGGGCTCCGCACCTCACAACTTTGACAACTCTTAGTGTTATTAGATCAAAATTTCCTAAAGGAAATAACTGGCGATAAACAAAATGGAGACTGTTCCCATAGACTAGGTATTTATTTTCCCCACATTCATGGCCTCTTCCCATCGCATTCATACCACTAAAATGTTATTTTGAGAAACTAAACATCCTATCCGAACTGCATCGCTTATAAAATGTTTTTTGTTTCTATGAGTGTTAGAGTATTAATTTTATTTGCATGTAAAATGTTTTGCTTAACATTTGTATATTCTTCTGGGAACACGACTGTTATGTTATATTTTTTTTAAGTTCTTTACCTCACCAATATATTATAATATGTATATTAGCTTTGTCATGATATACTCCGTTGTGAAATATTTAATTAAGACTTATTTTAAAATAATAATTATCTTATGATAAATCATTTTACAACGGAATATTATTATGTTGCAGGTTTGCTTTCATATAATTTTAAAGGTAAACACTTTTGAACATAGGTAATGTAATGCTGAATTTATTGAACATAAAAATCCGGCTAGTAAGGACCATAATTGCGAGCAAACTTGTTACACTAATTGTCATTTCATGTCACTTGGCTACAACACTGTGAATATCTTTACAAGCACTTAAAAAAAATTTAGAACGATTGCGTTTCGATCAATATTAAATCAATTAAACAATAAACAGCAAGTATAATTTGCTATATTCCGCGGATAACCGGGAGATTTGTATAATATAATACCAAACAAAATCTTCCACTAGAACCTCTACGCACGTTTCGATCCGACACCGGTAAACCGGAAAAGTAAAATCTTTACTTTTCTCGCTTGTGAAGTCAACATCTCTTGAGCATGATCCGGTGTCGGGTCGAAACGTGCGTAGAGGTTCTAGTGGAAGATTTTGTGTGGTGTTATATTATACAAATCTCCCGGTTGTCGGCGGAATATAGCAAATTATACTTGCTGTTTATTGTTTATCATGGACTTCCGCAAAGTAACGCCTGCTTCTAGTAATTATTAAATCAATTTTTGATCGATTGTTTGCGTAGTTTTTCTAAAGATATGCTCAGTCATGTTTTCATGTCTTTGTCATTCTATGTTGTGTGTAAAAAACACATTTGTCCGAAAATCGCATAATGTGTCTCTAATCTATTCACTTAGTTATAAAATGGGGCGTCCACAGAATCAATAAAGCTTAATACACATTTTATTAGATATTCCATTTCGTATACGGTGAAAATAATTGGATATGTCTTACGACCTTATTATGTTATATATTTTTAGACCAGTCACCAGTGCAAAAAATATGAAAAGCCATAATCAATTTTACATTGTTCAGTTTAAAACTGTGTTTCATATTTTTGCAATTTCCATGTAATTCTGTGTATATTTGCTGCATTCTCGTATCTTGCATTTATTGTCATACTACCCTCCATATTAGGAAAAATGAACAGAGATTCTACACCAAAGAAGAATAATAAGTGTCTCTGAGACAATATTATTAAACTTACTTTTGTTTTTGTATTTGAATGGTACGTAACCGATTTAGGATAGAACATACTTAGTGCTACTACATACTGATTCATGTTCCGTTATTACAAACAAAATCAAATAAGCCAGTATTCTGCTTTGTTAAAGAATCATTTCAGGCATTTTGCACTACAAGAACTATTATCAAAAGGAACAAGTCAAGTCGTTAATGATAAATTCGTGATGCTGATAGTATCAGTTGTTAAACGTTACCAACCTTAAGTATAACTTGTGTATGCTAAGTCATGGTTATTTTAGTCTATTTAAAGAAAAAATAAAATAGACTACTTTAGTACACACTTAAAATGTAAAAAAATGTCTATTTACAAATGAAATAATATACTTGTGAGGTACACAAATAATAAGATAATAACTATTTTTTAATCGAAATATAAATATGTAATTACAAGTTTTTTCCCAAGCAAAAAACCCAAAATATATCTACAAGAACGTCTGTCTACATGAAACATAAAATGAAATATTGAAATTTGCAATGACAACTAAATTAAATCAAACTAGTTTAAATTATATTAATATAAGAAACATGCATTATTGCATATGTAAATCTAAAATTAACGTGCGGTAGTGATTATTAATTGTTTTTTTTTTTAATATATTTTTGAATATATCAGGTATTACCTCTGTTCATTTTATTCTTAGGTGATTGGTCTAAAAATGAAACGTAAAAATGTATGAATATCTTATTGTAGTACTCTAATAATAATAGATGTCTATTGACGCTTGATTATATTTGTGGTCGTAAAAATTGTAATCAATAAAATTTACCGCTTACCGCGGCAGATGGACCTAACGCATAGAGCCGACGTGTCGACGGTAACTCGTTTGTGTGTTGCTTTTGTTTGTGTGTGCGTGCAGTTTGGTTTTCCTTTTATTTAGTTTTTTGGGTTCTTGTTTATGTGTGTGTTGGTGGACTGTAACGCGTGTAATATTGGTGCTTTATTGGGCCTCAAAATTGACAGCACTAGAAAAAGTGTTATCCAGTTAAAGAGTGAGTTTGTTATTCGAGTTGGATTGTCCGCTCGGTGGTTGAATGTGGCGCGATGTCACATCGTCGAAGTTGTAAGATTAGTAACTCTTCAATATTCAAGTTCAGGCAAGAATCTGCCTGAGTTTGGGAAGTTACGACTCATGTTCTACCGGTTATAATGGTTCACTTATTTTAACCATACGGTCTACGGTTCATGATATTAATAGTGGTTCTGCCTTTTAACCTACGGATTTTTTACACGGGGTACATCGGCAAAAAACGTACAGGGGTTTTCATACAGTACCAGACAGATGCTATGAGATGGAAAATACTTTTTCATAATGAGCTAGAAAGAAAAATATACACCAAATGCCAAATAGTTTATTTAGAAGAAAAAATGGATTGTAATACGTAGATGTTCCTCTGGATACTTGATATGTTACAGTGTTCCTGCGACCTCATTACTTTTCACTCCCCTCAAGGAGGGGGCAAGGGTTTTTATGACCTATATTTTCATCTTCAAACTAAGACGATTCTCTTATCTACAAATATAATAATATAGATGTTATATCCACCGATTTTTTATGAGATAAGACGAATAACGGATGAAAATACCTAGTTCTCTTGACTCTTGACTAGTTCTTGTTGCCTTAAAGGACGTGTAATCATGATGATGAGAGTAAAAACTGAATAAGTTTGGCATAGGCTTGGCCCCAAAAGCAGACCGCCTTTTTTAGGAGTCTAGGCTGGAATCACTAGTACTTGCGTTTTCTTATGGATAGCACTGTTTTTAGACCAGTCAGTTGAGATTTTACTACTTACAAAAAAATAATACTATACGTGATTTTCGGAAATGTCGAGATTGTTTAACAATACTTAATTTGTGGAAGTGTAAACTTTCATATTATATCATGGGATAGTATTAATAATGGCATAGTTATATTTTTAAACGTAAATTTATTTTCCATCAACTCACGCTGTTTTGTTAATAGATATTCTAAATCTAGTTTGCAATGTAGGTATAGGGCGTGTAAAAGCTAAAAAAAAATATTATTAAATTTTACTAATATTACTAAAATATAAAGTAAAAATATTTTATTTGTTCAAGCTTTAATTTGTGATTAATTTTATTTCAGTGTTGTATTTTATATAAGCACATGTTTTCTATTATATTTAATAAGGCATGTTTTGCACTAGTGATGCTGCCATAGTTATATCTTTATTAAATCTCTATTTGGTAGTGATTGATAAATAGATAAGATTTATAAAGAAACAGAGTAATTTTCTTTTTTTTTTGTGCATGCTGCTTCCATACAAATCATTTGTCGATCATACCAATTTATTACATAAGGAATTGCATTATGTAATCAACATTAAAAAATTCAAATGTCTTTAGAGTTCCTATAATTAATTAGGATCATTAACGGATGGTTTTTTGTTGGTTAATTCTGCCTATGCTTTACATATAATTGATATTTTCAACTGGTTCAAATTAATTCAGTGAAAGCTACTGTAATTTGACCAGAGATCGTAAGTTTTATTTTTATTGGACGAACGTATGAATACAAGCCAAAAACGTACGCAATTAAGTAATCGCAAAGTAATTTTTTTAAAACTCTTTTAGTTTTTAACCTTTACACTACCGACCCATGAACTTTTTTTTATTACGTCATTAGTATCTAGTTACTCCCGGGTATTAGGGTTATAAATCCTAAGCCTATCACAATTAAAGAAATTATAAATAGTTTTTCGTGTAATTTTGAAGTAAGAGACGAGTACGAGTTCGTCAATTTTGTGACTTAATATTTGTTATAGAATAGGCAGAATTTCCATGACGAGAAATGGTACTAAACATGTAAATTTCTATTTTATTTGCAAGCTGTTGTTCCAAATTGGAGCGAGGGCGTAATACGACGCACTATACTATGGCTGGTATCGGCTACCATCGTATGCCTATGGTCAGATTGTGATCACAGACGACAAACTTGGGGTAATAGGCACAGATAATATTGATATTATACCTACTTTTTTAATTATCTGCTGAATTTTCCCATTTTCTATATATATATACTCCTTGTTGTAAGGCATGACTTTTTGCCTCATTTTGATATTGTGTCTTTCTAATGGGGTTGTTTTAATATTTAACGATTGTATGCTTTAAATGGATTTAGATTTTTTAGTTGAATATTTTATCTGTATTATGACACACTTTGAAGCAAGCTCGTGTTTAAATTAGTATTTTACAAACCTCTTTTCTAATGCAAGAGTAACTGAATAGTAAAAGATCTACCACTTTCACAGTTTCAATAAAGGGAGCTATAATTTTTTTTTTTTATATTTCAAGTAAATTTCTATGTTATTTTTGTTTACATTTAGCATAGCTAAAACTTTTTTTGAAGAGACTTTTTTTGAAGAAAATTTTCTAGATATAGTTTTCTAATAATAACAGTGTTAGGAAACCCTTCTTCGCAATGTATTCAGTTTTGTTTTTTATTCCGCCGCCTATTTATTTGTTTTATTGAACCAGCCATCTTATAATTTCGTCACTATAGTGTTTTATCGTTTTTATATCCTGATGAAGTGTGATTGATTCCAACTGTTGTTTTACGTATCTATTATAATCATTGAATATTAAAAGAACATATTTTAAAGAATTTTTCAAAAAGGGATTTGTAAAGTCATTTCTCCAGGATATAAGGCGATTCGGCTTGCAGTAGTTTGTTTGTAGAATAGTGTACAGTTGGCATGGCGCTGGCATGCTCCCCGCAACCGCTGCACGCTGGCCACCTAGACTCAAACACGTTCAGAACTAGATGGTTACCGATTGCTTCTAGCTACTGGTTTAACAATGTTGGGAATTATTAGTACACACGCTTTTGTACATATTATATCGCGGTTAGATTTAGTAATATGGTTTGTGTTCATATTATTGTCGTAGGCAACCTCGTTTTGCCAAGTACTGTATTATTGATCGTACTTTAATCTAAACATTGTTCAACCGATCGGCGTCTCGGCCGGCCGAGCTCCCACACAGAGGAAGTTCTGAACGCGAGTCGAGGGGCGGCGGCGCCGGACGCTTCCCCCCCGCAGCTCCCGTCTCCTTCTGTCCGTAGGCCGTACGATAACGATAGCGAGCGCTCGGACGAGCTCGCGCGATTAAACCCCTGACGTGAGCGCCGCGCACAGGTCCAACCCCGGCACGCCGACGCAGCCGCGCCGCCCCGACTTCATCGGCGTGCGCGCCTCGCCGCAGCGCCGCTTCCTCTCCGAGGGCGAGCTGCTGCGGGACGCGCCGCACGCGCCGCACGACGTGCGCGAGCTGGCCGCCTCGCCGCAGCGCGGCACGTACCTGTGGGCGGAGCGCGCGCCCGCGCCGCCGGCCGCGCCCTCGCCGCACGCGCGCCGCCGCGCCCCGCCGCTGGCGCCGCACGCGCCCGCGTCGCGGCCCGCGCGCCCGCTGTCCTTCATCCGCGCGCTGGAGGTGCAGGACCAGCTGGAGCGCGCGCCGCCGCCCGCGCCGCCCGACCGCGCCTCCGTCTACGACTGCAACTACGAGATCTCCGTGTGAGCCCGGCCGGGGCCCGCAGCCCTCCCGACCCCCATTTTGACTCCCTATTCTCGTGATAGGCCAGTTTAAAACCGACCGAGGCCGCCCCAGTGCCGGGCGGCCGGTGATTCCAAAGATTGTTCTCTTACTTCGTTAGTCACGCACAACGGTCGCCGCGCCGGGTGACTCAGTATAAGTGTTTATGTTTATGTAAGATCCGTATCGTGTGATTAGTGTTTTATATTTATGTATATTTGGTGAGCGATTCGTAACTTAAAATTACTAGACCGTATGCGTTGTGTACATAGGCACCCCAGTGTTGTGATTCAGTGAACGCGTATGATATTTATATATACGTGGATTCGTGGCACGGATGAAGACTGCATACCGTAGTTCAAAGGCAGTTCAGTACATCGTGCCCGCGACGAGAATTGACCGAGTCGTAACTTTGCCTCGATTATTTTAGCTGGTTGAATTGTGCAGCGAAATTAAATCGTCAATTTTTGCCCGCTCCCCTGCTACCTTATGACGTATTGTTAATGGAAAGTGCGGGCAAAAATTGATCTTTGATGGAAATTTTTGTGCCAAATATTCTGTAGAAGTTTATGTAGTGCAATTTTTAACGGTTCCTTACTATATTTGGTTTATGATGTTTTATAATCTAACGCTAGCACGTTTACGCGTCCAAACCAATCGCATTTAAATGACAGAGGATCTACATAAAGTAATAATGTATTTTGTATAATTGTATATTTTGTTACAATATTGTTAAAGATTTCATGCAAACTAATTATATTACTTTTAACAATTAATAAATATTATCAGAGGTATAAAATATTATATATAAAATTAATACAGGAGTAATATTTGGGATATGAAAAAAAAAATGCCTAATTTCTTTTCTTTAATTTGCTGCACACACAAGATTATTTCGGAAATCTTTACGTGAAAATATTGAAGAGCATTGAGAATATACAAAATTTATTTCGCTTGACCGTAAAAATTCGTGAACAATTTAACACTATGGCTTGTTCATTTTGTTCAGAATCTCTAAATATTTCTTTCGCATGCTTTCATTCATTGGTACGACTATATATTGACAAGGTTATCCGGATTATTGAATAAATGTTATCGAGTATTAAAGACGTAGCTAGGAAATGTGTAAAAAAATGTAGTTTTTGTATGAAACTTGTGTTATTTTTTAGTCCAGAGTGAGTGACATAGGTTGCCGTTAAGGGACACTTAACGAAACTAAACTATAAAAAGAGAGTTCATAATCAGAATATGGAACGACATTTACAAACAATAAAGTTATAATTTATCATTATTTACACTGACTTTAGGTAAGTTTGGTTTCGCGCTTTCTCCAATTCTCTAGTGGATCAGAAAAGCCAGAAGATATAATTGGTATTTAGATCTTGCTAAAGATATTTCCCCCCCCCCCCCCCCCCCTATTAATATGCTCTCTCTCTCTCGTATTCCTCATTACTGAGGGTCGTGACCCCTTCCACTGGCGACTTTCTTGAGGACGATGTCGCGCCTTGTTGCTCTGTATTACTGTGCAGTATCCAACAGCCCGGTTACGCTGTGGCAACCAATAGGGTTAGCAAAGCTAAGAGACAGTCCGAAAAAAAAAGTATCTGCAAAAATAAGCATAGGTCTAAATCACTAATAAATCTTTGATTAAAACAAACGCATTGAACTTTAACTTGGTCTGATTCCATGATTTTATTGGAGCATGCTTTTTATTAGCTGTTTCACTTAATGCGATCACTTGAGCAAAATAAATGTCATTTTGGCATTTCATTGGTGTTTATGATTTCTGCAGACTTTAAAATTAAAATTTTGTTTGTATTTCTTATGAGAGAAGAGGGCCTGTGACCACCTTTGGGACGTTACTAGGCTGATGAAAATGTGAATGTCGTATTACCCAAGATCTCATATATTACCGAATTTGCAGCCAACAAACATATGTACTTAGGAATTTTGGCATGGGATTTAATAAAAATTGTGTTTTTTTTTATGTGTGAGCGAGTGAGTTAAGGGTCAATCCGCGAAATGAAAAAAAAAAACGTATTTTAACGATGGCGAAAGAAGATGACGTCATCAATCAAGATTAATCTATTTTCTTATTTTTATTTTTTTATTTTTTATTTAATTAGAACGGACATTATCAAATAACACTAATTAAATATATTAAATGATTACACATAAATAACATTATAACAAAAACAACGTCTAAACAAAACAAATATACACTAAAAACAAAATAAAAACAGACAAGAGAGTTACAAAAATGTTTATGTTTATGTTTCATAAAACCATGAAGAAGCGTGACGTTCTCAGTGACGTCATGTTACGAAATGGGATACTTATTTTTTGCGAATTGTTTACCATTAGTCCATTATTTAAAAAAAAACTTAAAAGTCTTAATATGTTGTTATTAAAATAGATTTGAAAAATTAAAGGTTCTATGACAAACAAATAAGACATTCATGTAAAGTGTAAGACACGAAGAGTTTACGAAATATCAATAGTCTAGTCCAATAAAACCCCCACGCTCACTCGAAACTCACTTTTGTTATAGTTTTCAATATTTAAACCATTTTTCCAGCAATGGAATATAAACAAACGCGATATTGATTAATTATAAAAAAAATATAGAAAACTTAAGACTGGCAATAAAAGATTGTCTTTTGTACTGTATTGCCATTTACAAAATTTACGACTCACTTAGTATTAAAAAGTTTATTAAATATAATATTACGGTATTATAAATTGTGTGAGTGACATTGAATTTAAAATTCACATTTCTTTCTGAACGGATATATAAAGTTATATTTATAATTTGTGTACATAAAATATTTATTTTCCTGTCTTATTACGATGTACCAAGTCATTAGACGAATAAATAATTGTATTGAGACTTATTTTTCCATAATTATTTAGCACACTCAGAATAGGAGCGATCCAGTTTATTAAAAAAAAAAAAAATTTGCAAACATTAAAAAAAAAAACCTGTAAATTGTTTAAACATTTCTGAGACTTTTTTTAAACTCTATTAACTTTGTTTCGATTTCCAATTCTATATATTTATTAGAGGCTGTGGATATTTGAAAGATCGAGTTAAAAATCACTTTATACTTGTTTATTAGAATAAATAATTTATCTTTGAAGAAAAATAACAGATTCAGCATGATTTGAAATACTTTTAGTATCTCCTTTATAACATTTGGATTGGACCACTTTTGTTCTGAAGTTGTGTTAGCACGTGGTTGACATTTTGTTGATTGTTTTTAAGTATGCTATAGGCATAGTAGTCGGTTGTAAATATTATATTATTTATCGTTAAATGTTAGGATTTTGTACAATATAGATGTATTAATGTTTTCTAGATATATTATGGAACACAAAATAAACACTTATTCATCTGTATGAAAAAGATTTCATGTTTAAATGTACAGCTTAATGATAATATAATTAGGATAAGTTTGTAAATAGGCCTTATTATAAACATATAAGATTTAATATGTATAGTTACTGTTATTAAATGTTACTATTATGTATCCTAAATTCTGTTTACTTTGTATTTATTACGGTGCGAGTAACTAGTATCGTTTTTTCCTCTATCGACATATCAGTAGCTTTCTTGTTAATTCAGAACCATTGATGGCGGGTACTTTGGCTTAACTTTAGTTTAAAAAGTTTTTCAAATGGATTATTATCATAAAATTTAGTATTCCAGGAAGACAGTAAGAGTTTTAAATTATTTTCTTTTTTTGTTTACAAAGGCACTCTCAAATTATAACAGTGTAAACTCTATTTAACGTCACTTGATTTAACTAAAAACTCTCTAAAGTGTCGAAATCATTCCTGTTTGGTTGGTTTAGCTTGTTTGCCTACACTCCACATAACATTACACTCACTCTCAATAACTTAATTTATTTAATATGGCAACAATTACTAAATGTTTTAAAGACGACAACAATTACGTCTTAATTATTGTCGTCTTAAATAAATTTAAGTTTTAAGTTTTTTTTTCGGACTGTCTATTAGCTGTGCTAACCCTATTGGTTGCCACAGCGTATCCGGGCTGTTTGGCGAGCTTCGGAAAGAAGCTCTGCCAGAAGAAATTTTGAGCCCTAGGGCTCGAAGAAACTAAGGGAACGTCCGCCTAAGGGCGCCTCCTTTGAGGCCGAACCTCGGCTTAGGCGACGTTTGGGATAACAGGGGGGTTCGGACGGTGAGTGGTCCGTACGTCTCCGAGGCCGTGGATGGAGCCCACGTCCTAAGCCTGGTCCTAGCCCGTAATAAACTCTTTTGTTGGCATCATGCAAAGAATCTGCATCTAGAAATTCGTTCTTTTGTTTACAAATTGGGATCGCACGCATAAACTGTTGATGACCTTGACTAATAACTCTGCCTCAAAGGCGCCCCTAAGCAGACGTTCCCTTAGTTTCTTCGAGTCCTAGCGGTCAAAATTTCTTCTGGCAGACCTTTACGAAGCTCGCCAAACAGCCCAGTTACGCTGTGGCAACCAATAGGGTTAGCACAGCTAATAGACAGTCCGAAAAAAAAAATGGGTAATAAGTAGGAGTCATGGACTTAACACGTTATCTTAGTCTTAACTGCTTACAAACTTTCAAAAGGTAAACATGGCTAGTAAAAGAAGTTTCCTTCCATTTATCAACAACTCTCTATAACGCCATAAAATGTAGTTCCATGAACCCTTTAGTGTCGTTATATAGAGTTTACACTGTATTTTATATTATTCTACACAGCCCGGTTACACTGTGGCAACCAATAAGGGTTAGCACAGCTAAAAGACAGTCCGAAAAAAAAAATATTGCTCTACATTCGATTACTTGAGCAAAATCAATGACATTTTGACGGTTCATTGGTGTTTTTAAATTGCTTCAGACTTATTTATATATTTATTCAAACTTTGTTATTGCCATACCTTAGTGATGACCATTTTTATCCAACAGAATAATTGATTGGACGTAATTATACGAAAATGTCCCTATTTCAGATGTTATTAGGCTTTATCACAGTTATTAAATCCGTTTGTAGGCTGATGCTGTGAAAGCATAGTGGTTAGGACCTCCGCCTCCTAATCAGAGGTCGGGGGTTCGATCCCGGGCACGCACCTCTAACTTTTCGGAGTTATGTGCGTTTCTAAGCAATTAAAATATCACTCGCTTCAACGGTGAAGGAAAACATCGTGAGGAAACCTGCATGCCTGAGAGTTCTCCATAATGTTCTCAAAGGCGTGTGAAGTCTGCCAATCCGCACATGGCCAGCGTGGCGGACTATGGCCAAACCCTTCTCATATTGAGCGGAAACCCGTGGGCTAATACATTTTTGCTGTAGATTGAAACAGTAGATAGGTCACTTTTTCTCGCATCTGATGTGGCTTTTGCATTGGAACATTTTCATACAACTACCTCCATTAATATAGAACAATATAATGTCGTACCCGCCGAGTATAGACGATTAAAAAGTGTCGAAAGCCTAGATTCAAAGAAAGGATGTGTTACCTTAACGTCGTACTAAAATTTGTTTCCATCTTCATTTCATACAAAGTAATTATATTTAATTATTATTACGTAAAATCAAGACACCAATATTTTTATCGAATATGATATGATATAATTGCTTTGAATTAAACATTAAATCATTTTTATTTTCACATTCCGTTTTCAAGACTTCAGCTATCGTCATATAACGCGACTGCGTACTTAATATTAAAACGCATTTGTTTTTGTAGTAATCACAAAAATATTTATTTATTTTAAGAACCAAGCTCTGCAGGGTTTAAGTTGTGTATACTTCAAAGTAAAATGTCAAAAACCTTAGCTATGAAATACTTGCGCAATACAAAAGTAACTGGCGATTGTCTGTCAACATTTCCAATGAGATGGCATTGTCGCAAATAAGGCAATGGCTTTTTGTTAAGAAATATAGAATACGAGCTTTTTAAATTAAAAAATCAACGGTCATGTATGTTGCCATCCTAAGAAATAAATCTTTACACTAGAAGATCTGTATCTGTTTACATAAAAAATCGAGCATTATCCACTTGTCTTATAAACCTTTTACCTATAAGTCGCGTCAGGACTAACATATTTCATTCATCTTTAGAAATGTACAATCACATGTGGTACATAATGTATGCGTAGAATGATGCAATACTACACTCTTTGTTTTTGATGAATGAAAGTTGCTAAGGTACCTGCAAGAAAATCAAATGTTAAACGCGTCAAATGTGATTGTATGATTCATAGGAGAATTTCTTCACATCTTTAGAAAAATTTGCCGTCGGCATGCAACAAACAAATCATTCTTATGAAAAACATTCAAGAAATAATAATTATCAATGTTCTTAAGATTCTCAATAAACCAAATTCCTTGGTTACTTTCCATTCATGCATTCACATTGCTGATTGTAAGTTTTTGCCGTATACATTGTAAAATAAGGTTTTACTTAAGAGTTACAAAAGGTAGTTTAGTGTTGACATTATTATAGCTCAAAGTATGTCTGCAATAACATCAGCCGCGGTAGCCAAGACCAACATGTATAAAAGAGAACCTCATCACAAATCGTTATTACCTATGAGTATGTGACAGTGTTTTATTTTTGTATTTTGATAAAATTTGTGTAAATAATTTTCTTATTTTATTGATATTAAACTCAATTAATCAAGCAGCGTTTGATTTTATAAAGCATTTTTTTTTATTGCGTATTCCACCACGTAGTATTGAACAAACAGTTTTATGTACGAGTAGGTTGCTAAAAATATCTTAATTGCGTTGTTATGTTATAATTTGCTAAATTATTCAGAAATACAAGGTACATAATTCAATTACTTAACTAAAATCGTATATTGTCGCTCGTTTAACTGCATAGGACTAATTGAATTTTAATTTCGCAAGAATGAAGTTTTTTTTATTAATTTATGGAAATACCTATAAAGTTTGAGGTTGTACATTTTAAACTAATTTCAAAGGCTTCAGGCTTCCCGCCTATCGATATAACACTTTTTAATTTGACTAGTATCTATGGTTCTAATCAAAGACTACATCGATAAACACACTACAAGTACAACTACACTTGTGCACTGAATCCGCGTTATGGTCCGACTAGAAATGTGGACTGTGCTTCAAATATAATTAACTGGCAACATTATTTTTTAATGTCAATGTCAGTTTAATCGTCTTTGGCAAATTCTTTTTCTGTGGTCTTTTCTTGTCGACGGGTATAGAGTGTGAGTTTCGAGAATTTATTGAAAATTATATCTAAATAAATCCGTGAAATTGAATGAATATTTTAGTTGCAATGGTGACCTGTATTGGAGTTTTTATGAATACTGTGATGTGAAAATAATATTTCATTATGCACTCTTGAATCTTTACTCATTCGTCTAACCAAAGTTCCGCAATATCTTTTGGAAAACATATTTAAAAGACACGAAACAATGTGTGTGGAGTACTAAAATTATGACGTGTTAATATATAATATATCTAGTGCAGAAGTTATAAAGTAGCTACTATAAAATAAAATTCAATAACATTCAGAGATTTGAAGGTTAGTTTTTGGGTTTCAGATACACCCACCATGGGTAAGATTATGAAACCTGGGAAGGTGGTGCTGGTCCTAAGCGGCCGGTACGCAGGGCGCAAAGCCATCGTAGTCAAAAACTACGACGAAGGAACCTCGGACAAACCCTACGGTCACGCATTCGTCGCCGGGATCGACAGGTATCCCCGCAAAGTGAACAAGAGGATGGGCAAAAACAAAATCCACAAGCGATCCAAGATAAAGCCTTTTGTCAAGGTAAGTGTGTCACATTCAGAGGTTATGTTTTGATGCTAGTAGCTTGTTTTGTTTGTGATAAAACTGTGCATTAGTTTTATATCACAGAGAAAGAAGTTTAAACTGGTAGGCCTATAAATCTTTCGGTTAAAATTTAGAATCGTGCGGCAGGAGTTTCGGGGAGAAAGATGTTTTATTCGGTAGAGGTTTGATCCCCGATTGTCACAATAGCACTCGCATTGGTTAAAATTTAGAATCGTGCGGCAGGAGTTTCGGGGAGAAAGATGTTTTATTCGGTAGAGGTTTGATCCCCGATTGTCACAATAGCACTCGCATTACAAGGTAATTCACTTTTTTCGAGAAAACAAAAAAAAACTAACATAACCTATAAATAGGTAAAACATCGAAAAAATAACGCAATATTACGGGAGAGCTAGATAGCATATATAATTTTGTATAAGTGCAACAAGGATGTAAGATAATGTCAAAGACTACTGTCACAGTATTTTTATTTTTTTGTGGTCTGTGGTTAAAATTTAGAATCGTGCGGCAGGAGTTTCGGGGAGAAAGAGGTTTGGTCCCCGATTGTAACAATGGCACTCGCATTACAAGATAATGCACTTTTTTCGAGAAAACAAAAAAAACTAACATAACCTATAAATAGGTAAAACATCGAAAAAATAATGCAATATTACGGGAGAGCTACAAATCAAATGGGCTACGCCAGACGACTCGCTCCGTCGCCCCTTCATTCAGCTTCACCTACTCGACCTTCGTTTCGCTACGAAGGTCGCCGGCTCGCTTCATTCAGGACCTCCTTCGCGAGCTTCTGGCTTCGCACTTCATAAAAACACTCTAGGGGTAGGGCAGACAAGACTACGTGGAGTAGGGGTTGGCCAATTTGGTTCTGTCACACTATTCGACCTACATCAGCTCATGTCGTTTCCAAGTGTGAAGTTTTCTTACCATTAGAAATTAGTAGTTAGTCATATTATGATTTGACAGTTGACAGAGAGCATAGACCACGTGACACTAGTCTTTGACATGATCTTACGTCCTTGTTGCACTTATACAAAATTATATATGCTATCTAGCTCTCCCGTAATATTGCATTATTTTTTCGATGTTTTACCTATTTTTAGGTTATGTTAGTTTTTTTTGGTTTTCTCGAAAAAAGTGAATTACCTTGTAATGCGAGTGCTATTGTGACAATCGGGGACCAAACCTCTACCGAATAAAACATCTTTCTCCCCGAAACTCCTGCCGCACGATTCTAAATCCAACCCTTTATTAATACTAACCCTAATAAAGACTGTTTCTTCATAAACATACTGGTAGGCCTATAGAGCTTACATTTAGGTATTGTTTTTTTTTTTTATTTATATTAACCCTTATAAAGTCTTTATTGTAACAGTTACTTATTGCTAAATTTGTTAATTGGACTGTGTAGAAAGCTTATAGTAATCTCAGCTAAGTTAGTACTGTCTCAGGTAACTACAAAAAAAGTGATTTCATTTCTTTGCCTGCCTGGAGGCCTGTACCCAGTGCAGTACAGTGATGATATAAATAATAGGCTGATGATGATGGGCATAACTGGGTTGTTGAACTAGTGATTTGTGATCATAGATGAAGCATGGCTTAGGAGTTTAATGTATGTTTTGATATATTTTTTGTGTAATATGTCAGGTTTTATGGATTATTTTATGATTTTATGTTCAAAAAAACTTAGAACCTGCCTGATATTAGGACATTCACAATAACACCTGTGCCTCAGAGAGCATGTTGGTTATTATCAATGACATGTGTCACAAAATCTAAAAGCCTGTAAACTAGTATCGGAGTAATGTGGAGGGTCTAAACCTTATGAAAGTATTCAGATTATTTTTTATCATCATCATGATCAACCCATTGCTGGCTCACCACATAGCATGGGTCTCCTCTCAATATGAGAAGGGTTTGGCCATAGCCCATTATGCTAGCCATGTGAGAATTGGCAGACTTCATAGTTCAGAGAACATTACAGAGAACTCGAAGGCATACAGGTTTCCTTATGATGTTTTCCTTCACATTGAAGCCAGTGATCATTTAATTGAATATAACATTGAGATGATAGAGCTGTGTGCCCATGGTTGAATCCTCAACCTCGAGATTAGGAGGCGGACTTCATTATTATGGCTATCACTGCTTGCAAAAAATTTCATTTCTAACAAACTAGACAACCAACCAAATAACTTAGAAGGTATACATTCAAGTGTTGTTATTGTTAAGGTAGTATATTCCCAGCAAACAGGTGGATTTATGTTTCTTACTAGATTTTGAACTTAATTATAGCCTTAAATTTCTGCTGTGCTCCTTGCCGTTTATTACTAGAATGATAATAAAAAAAACCATTTGAAAGAAACACAGTCACAGGTGTGTGACATATGTGTTTACACAACCTGTAAGTTCAAATTATAACAGCATAATTAAGACCATTCTTCTCACTATGTTTTCTTTTATGATAAAATTAATTAAGTCGGAAAATTTTGCAAATTAGGTCAGCGAGATTTATTAACATCTTTACCTTGATGGTGATATTTATAACTCTACAAAACTGCTTTTGGGTATTTATTAAAACACCAACTCATCTCATGCTAATTAATTTACAAAGAATATTAATATTTCCTATTTAACCAAAATGATCATATTCCCTTCAGGTTGTAAACTACAATCACCTCATGCCAACACGTTACTCAGTTGACTTCAGTTTTGAGAAGTTCAGCGCCAAGGACCTCAAGGACCCAGCTAAGAGCAAGAAGCTTCGTTTTAACACAAGAGTGCGCTTCGAAGAAAGATACAAGAGTGGAAAGAACAAGTGGTTCTTCCAGAAGCTTAGGTTCTAAGATAATAAATATACACTAAAAATTTAGTTTATTGTTTTATTATATACTAGCTGTTGCCCGCGACTTCGTCTGCGTAGAATTGCTGATTTCCCTTGAGATTGAGGTTGCCCGTGCGGCCAATGCCCTGCTACAGAATGTAAGCTACAGGCAAATGTCAAATTGCGTTTGTCCATTTTCGTGTTTCTAAATTAACAAACATAGGACTTTCATACAAACTTCAAACCCCTCTTTTACCCTCTTCCGGTTAGATGAATTCTTTGGATGAAAATAATTCTAACCTTATACTTACGCACTAAAAGAAACTTATTTTCGAAATGTCAAGCTTGTAGACTTCATAATAAAAAAATAAGCAAAAACTATCATCCCCTTTTCTTAGCTGACATCTCTTAACTATCAACTACCTACTTGCTAAATTATAGCTTTATACGCACAATAGTTTTTAAGATCTCGTGTTTAATCAGTATGTAAGTAAGTCAGTATGTAAGTGACCTTTCGCTTTTATATATATAGATTCAAATATTCAGAATAACCTCTATGTAAATTACAAAAATGCAGAAACTTGCTACCAGCTCTGGTGCATAATACAGCTGATTTTATTATGTTATATAGTTCTGGTACATTAGATATATTTTTCAAAATAATGATTGATATAGAATCTTTAAAGAAATTTGAATTAAGTTTTAGTTTCACAGGATTGTGCTAAAACTTGAATGGATTTGAATGCAACTTTTTGCACTTGCTGACTACAGGTTCAGTAGATATTTACGAAAAAATATTTTCTTCCCGAAAAATTATATTATCTTTTGGATATCATCATCATCATGATCAACCCATTACCGGCTCGCTACAGAGCACGGGTCTCCTCTCAATAAGAGAAGGGTTTGGCCATAGTCCACCACGCTGGCCATGTGCGGATTGGCAGACTTCACACGCCTTTGAGAACATTATGGAGAACTCTCAGGCGTGCTGGTTTCTTCACGATGTTTTACTTTACCGTTGAAGCAAGTGATATATGTATTTTTTAAAAAGCACATAACTCCGAAAAGTTAGAGATGCGTGCCCGGATTCGAACCGCCGACCTCTGATTAGGAGGCTGACGACCTATCCACTAGCCTATAACCGCTTCATCTGGATATAATATAATACAACTACGTTTCATGGTAACCTTCGGCAATTGCAATATCTTTAATGGAGTTTTTCATAAATACAGCACAAAATTTCAGGAAGTTTGATGCATAGTATTGGAAATATATATTAGTAAAATTTTGTAGTACTCCCCGTACCCCCGATATAGTTAGACATAGTTAAGCAAGAATACAAGAACATCAAAACTGAGTTTTAGATAATAAAGTGATCGTACTAGTCATCATCAGAAACCCCTGATATGGCAGGCACACTTAAAAATAAAATAAACATTTCTTTTTCTTTTTTATGGCTTTACTAGCCATTGTCAAGTTTATAGCAATGGAGAATTGAAGTTAGGGAAAAAGGGCGGGAAACTTCGCACTGGACTCACTCAAATCTTTCCCAAATTCATATCTGTTAATCATTCATAAAACTAGCCACTGCACAAACGACACCAAAACTTTAATGTCCACAACACAACCAACGCCAATCCCTTTCAAATTTAGCGAACAAACATAAATTTAAGAAAAGCGTGAAAACACCGCAACCGGCTTATGCGAAGTCTGCCTTTCTCCAAAATAAACTATTTTCAAAAATTCAACCCATTTCCAGTTTTAACCTGTATGGTGGATACCATAAACAACCATCAGCACATTCCTTACTGTTCAATTCAACCTGAGAATTATTAAAATTGCTCAAAGTGGGTTGGACCCTTTTGCATAAACGTCATAAAATTATTGATAGGTACAAATACCACTTGAATAAAACAAAGTTAGCTATATAATTGCTTTATTGGTTCAATAAATTAATTAAGCAGTCTAACCTGGTCATCGAATAAACAGTACATTCGACAAGGGTACTTAGTTAGGTTAATTGTTATGAACATTGTTTTAATTAGTTGGTAATGTTAATCTCTCAGATTAACAACAAATACGTAATAACGTATCGATGAACAAAGATGGGTGCATATCAACAATGCAGTTTAAATATTTGTCTTACAGCAAATCTAGATGAAAATATCTTGGATCTGAAAAAAATGTATTACCAAATTTTGGAAATGAGCTACAGTAAGAGAAAATAATAAAGCGCAAAAATAATAATACATAGTGAGATATTCTGGCGCCTTATGTACCGATTTTTGATTAAAATTTATATCTATAAAGTAAGCAAGTAATTCCTCTGCCATTATATCAGGAATTAAAGACTGCTTAGTAGGTACAAAAAGGCGTTATTTTTATTTCTCCACTCGTGAACGCATCTAATCCCCATCTAAACATCTCAATTTATAATTTTACTAAGCGAACCCAGCGAGTTCATCCGCGTTTTTTTATATAGATATCCTAACCCCAGGGATATTGGTGTTATTCCGGTATTAAATGTATATCCATGCAATTTTATTAAATTTCACCATGATCAGTGTTATTTCATGTTCTCTATTAGTTAAATAAATGCGGGAATCTTTCCCGGGTGGTTTTCCTTGATGAAAAATATTCTTTGTCTTACTCCAGAATACGGCACCAAAACTGTGCAATGGTGACAGAGGCAATAAAACAAAATAACGGATACACCTTCATTTTTATATACGTTTAACATTCGAATTATATAAAATGAGGCCGAATATTGGAAATGCAAACGGGATACAATATTCAAAGCAGAGAATATGGAAAAATAACTTTACAGGTAATATTTCACATATAGAAAATCTGGACGAGATTATTCTCCGTGTAAATGGCGACTTATGGACAGTTTTGGTGGCCTAAAACCACCTAAAAAATGCCTAAGCTTCGATAACGATCAATTTAAAATTGCATATTTTTACTGAATCTAGTATGCCAAAAGATGTATCCTTATTTCTTACTAAAATCATGCTGCAACATGCGATTCTTAAATAAATTACAGATTTTTAATATAAAATTGGAAATAACTTTTTCTATATTATTATAATTTATATACATACGAGAATTAGCTATAACAAGTTCATGTTATATTAAGCAAGTGATATTATATAGTACTTTTATTTGGTTGTACACAAATCCTAAATACAGATAGGTATTAGACGATTCGAGTTATGAAAATAGTAATTCAAAATAAGTAATTAAAATGACATTATTCATATACATATATAAAAAAATATTAAGTAGATAAACGCATAGATTTTCATAGAATTCATCGTTAAGATATCGTTCTGATTTTTAACGCGAATTAATTGTAGTAAAAGTAATGCCAATTGATAAATTGTTCCCTTTAAATAAGTTAAAACTATACATATATATTACTAGTATAAGTTTAGCATACCCACAATAGAACATCCGATTTCGTTTATCGGTATACAGTACTTGCAAAGCAAAATTAACCTTATGCTTCCGGTTTTAAAGCTGCAATTTGCATACAAGCCTAAAGCAACTGGTGGAGTTAGTGAAATTTAAATCCTAAGCACAGATTTTACGACTTTAAAACTAGGGCATTTCGGATCATTTTACTTTGACGCTATATTGTTTCGTTTTAAGTAATAGGCTTTTAAGAGATGCCTAATTTATTTCGTAGCACAATTTAATAACAAATTGTTTTTAACAATTGACTCGCAATCCACATCCGCGACCGGATGTCAAAATATACGTCACAAAATGAGTTCAGATTAACAAAGCCACTGAAAATGAGGGCATTGAATTTTTGTATAACAAAATAAGAGTGAATCTCTTTTAATCTCAGAATTAAAATGTGGTCGCACATGAAACTTCAATTTACAACTTCATTATTACTATGAAGCAAAATTTTTTCACGAATGTGTCTAAAACACGAAAATAAAATACAAAACGTTAATACTGCAAATTAAAAAAAAAAAGACGGGTTGCACTCCGGGAGTGCCGGCAGAAGTGAAAACTTGATTATTAACGTTGAGCATGTTTGATATTTTGGAATGGTTAGGGAATAATTTTGCACCAATTTCTTTATCAGTATAAAAGTACTATCATTTATGTGGTAGAATACAATATTCATTTATTGCGCTATCGTACACAAACATGACAATTTATATTACATTAAAAATTTAACACTTTAAAACTATTACAATTATTTTACATTAAAAAGTTTATCTATATCAATTTCCATATTTTAAGCACTTTACATTCACGAATTTTACGAAT
Organism: Lasiommata megera; assembly: GCA_928268935.1. Lineage (NCBI taxonomy): Eukaryota > Metazoa > Arthropoda > Insecta > Lepidoptera > Nymphalidae > Lasiommata > Lasiommata megera. The sequence continues at coordinate 14,568,970 of OV743322.1, read as the reverse complement.
ACACAACAATGTGATCACTACACAGACGGTCGAGCCATCAGCTGTCAACCATCCATGGATGCGCGTGGCACGCTGTAACATACACGAACATTCGCGCAAGCGCCCTGCGCTGCCTAAACGAAACAGTAGGCCCAGGCATACATTTTCGCCGCGCCGTAGAGAGGGGATAGCTGTCTACTCTCCATCCGTCTTACGCTTTTTCGATCAGGTCACGTGTCCTGACGCGAGTTTAAGATTTTATACCCATTACAGAAAAAGTGCTCAACGCCGCTAAAGAAGTTTTCACTTCAAAAAAAACTCGGAAATATTAAACAGAGTCAAGTTAGTGACAGTTAGCAGTGACAGCACTTTGGCAAAGTTTTAAAGTTCGCCAAGCGAAAACTGGCACGCTGTGTGAGACAGAAGATACTTTGCTGTTTCAGTTGTAGTTGTATTATATAGGAGTGTATATACCCTTCTCACTTTCTCACTTCCTTCATAGTTTCATGGCTACATCTATTTAATGTAACGTTTTAATATATTTTAACATAGCAACCCTGAGTCTACAGATGATAAATTTTAAGCTCGCCTTATATAGTTTGTGCATCACGCTGTGGCGAGTTTTGTGATTCGCTCGTCTAATTTTTTAATTTCCCTCTGTAAGCTGTCTATGTTATGAGCAAACACCTCTTGGACCCCTTGGAGGAGTTCCTTGTTGTTCTGGACGCCACTCGCTATGGTGCTCTGCAGTGTTTCCAGTTCTGTCAGGGACTTGCCGAAGTTGCTAGCTGTGAAAATATTTTAATCTCAAAAACTAACATAGGACTAAGTTGATGGTTATAATTACATTTAATTCAAATAATCTTTATTCAAATAGTCTTTAAATGGCACTTTTAACGCGTCAATAATTTACATAGTAGTGATTCGATGGTGATAACTACATTCGTAAACTTAAAACTAAAGCTATGAGGGCTCCAAACGCGCCCCGGTCTAAGAAGCCCACAACAAACTTAGCCAGGTAAATTTTCTTTTTGTAATCACCATCTCACATGTCACTTAAAATTATGTTAAGAGCTATCTTATTCGAGCAATATTTCATACCCAGGCTTGTTTATCATTTACTTAATTCATTACACTATAGTAGGACTTTTAAATTAGTTAGTACATTTACATTAGTAAACAAACATCTTGTGAGGTTTCCAAAAGCGCCCTGCTCAAGAAGCCCACACTAAACTTAGCCGGGTGACTTTTCTTTTTGTTATAACCATCTCGCCACTTAAAAGTTATTTAAGAGCTATATTATTAGAGCAATATTTCATATACAAACTTGTTTGTCATTTATGTAATCCTTTACACTGTAATAGGTATTTTCTAAAAGGTTACGTTTTATATAACCTTAGAACTTATCGAGAGACATAACGGAAATGTAATTTGGTTATTTGTTATAAAATTGTATACAATTACCTTTAAATGATCTTTTTTAAGCTATTGCATAGCTTGTATCGAGGGCCTTGAGCGCGGGGACCGAATCCAGAAATTCCGTAACGAAAAAAAACCTCACGCTCCCCACTCCGACTCTAAATTAATTTAATCAAAATAACCTCAATACATTTAATATTTTTATTTTCATTGTTGTTTTTGAAATATTAATAATTTAGTTGATAAAAAATGCTATGCAATAGCTTTACCGCGGCAGTCACCGAGTGCCACACGTCTTTTTTATTTACGTAGTCTAGTAGCGTGCAACACAAGTTTATTTTTACTTCTAATATATTTAACAATGTAATACATATATGTAATTACCTTGGTTGTGGAGAGCTTCTAGCGCCTCCATTCGCTCCAATATTTCGGAATGTGATACGCCGTCTATTTGTATTAGCAACTTGTACAATTCTTTCACCTGCGAACAAACCAAAATTTATATAGTAATAAAATATAAAGCTATGATAGACTAGTGGTTAAAACGTCCGACTACTAGTCAGAGGTCGGGGGTTCGAGCCCGGGCACGCACCTCTAACTTTTCGGAGTTATGTGCGTTTTTAAGCAATTAAAATATCACTTGCTTCAACGGTGATGGAAAACATCACGAGGAAACCTGCACGCCTGAGAGCTCTCCATAATGTTCTCAAAGGCGTGTGAAGTCTGCCAATCCGCACATGGCCAGCGTGGTGGACTATGGCCAAACCCTTCTCATATTGAGAGGAGACCCGTGCTCTGTAGTGAGCCGGCATGGGTTGATCATGATGATGATGATGTTAAGAAACATACTTCTTCAGTATCTATTCTTATTTATTTACAGGATGGTACACACCTTATTAATAAGGAATACAACTCTTCAATATCTATTATTGTTTATCTATAACATTTTACACACCTTTGTACAACCAGAACCTTGGAGACCACTTTTCGGTACCAACACTAAACGAGAACTAATCAACAATGACCAACGACTAACTAACTTATAAAGGGCCGATTCGAACGTCATGTTTTCCGTTTTGCCTCATTCAAATCCGGTATCTTAAGAAAACAGTCAATTGAGATACTTTTCATTAAAATAGTCAAAAGTAAACCTAAATCATTTAAGTCAAATCACATACTTCAATTATATATTCTCATTTAGTTATTAAGATATTCTATGTATGTAAATTCAAAGACACTAAAATCTAAAACATTTGGAAATCATGACATTTAGGATTGTTACTAATAAACAGTGCTTTGTAAAACTAGTATTTTGTTCGTTACTTAGACTTAGGCCTAGTTTACACAGTGCGAGCTGGCGAACGAGTCAGCTGCCCAGTAGCTGCACTGCAGTGACTCGCACTGTTTGGACGTCGCTTACGAGTAATTTACACGTGCGAGTTGGACATTTTTTTTTTTCGGACTGTCTATTAGCTGTACAAACCCTATTGGTTGCCACAGCGTAACCGGGCTGTTTGGCGAGCTTTGGAAAGAAGCTCTGCCATAAGAAATTTTGAGCCCTAGGGCTCGAAGAAACTATGGGAACGACTGCCTAAGGGCGCCTCCTTTGAGGCCGAACCTCGGCTTAGGCGACGTTTGGGATAACGGGGGGGTCGGACGGTGAGTGGTCCGTACGTCTCCGAGGCCGTGGATGGAGCCCACGTCCGGATGACGTAAGATAGCGGGGACCTCGTCTTCGCCGGGGAAGACGGTGTGTAGCGTATGATTGTGTGGTAGGTGGTACGAGTGTGTTGTCAGTAGTCATGAAGGATATGTTTAGGTCTCCTCTTTCGGAGAGGAGCGCTTAGGTCGGGGGAGTACGAGTTGGACAGTAGCTAGCATCCGAGTAACTTCAAGATTTTTTTGTTTTACTCGCATACTCGCCTGACAGCGACTCGTACATGACAGCAGCTCGGCCGTCACTCGCATCGTTTAGACGCGTTCGGCAGTAGCTCGCCAGTGCGAGCGGGACAGTTGTCGCGAGAGTCCGTATTTTGTGCTGCGCCTGCGTATAGTGTTCGACACTCGACAACGCGGTGTCTCGCAAGACTGGACAGCAGCTACTACTCTCGTATAGACAGCAAAGGCGAGCCGAGCTATTGGCGTACGAGTAGACAAGCCGAGCAGCTGTCCACTGTCTGGTCAGCAGCTCGCACTGTGTAAACTAGGCCTTAACTTGGTCTACTACTATCGCTAATCTCAAAAATGGAATTAAAAGCTACGTACCTTCGCCTCGACTTCTGGTTCCGCGGGTTTGACCGCGGCCTTCAAAGCCTCCACGTTGGTAAGCAGCGACGTGACCCTCGCTTCTGCGGCGGCCAGCTCCGCGGGCCGTAACAGGGTCGCTTGGTTCGCGAGCGACGCCGCCGCACCACATAGTGTTGCCTGCGAGTGATAAATTGAGCATTAAAAAACTACGACGAGAACAAATCTCCAGATGTCCTGGATGACGACCTCCGTGGCGCAGCACGCGTTCTGTCAGATTATAAAAAAAAAAGTTGGAGGTCCTGGGTTCGATTCCCGGCTCGAGTCTGGTCTGGTGGTCTACACAGCCGAATCAATGGTCCGAATCCCAGTAACCTTAGTATAAGATTTCCCGCAAACGTGGAGTAGCTTTCGATTATCGTAACACTCTAACTTCAAAGTAAAATGAAATTTATAGTTTCGGCTTAGGGTCGCAATTTCCGTACCACTTATTTATATTCCAAATTTGTATGGACTGTGTACGAATATGAGTTTTATAACTAGGAAAATACGTTTCAATTCAATAGACATATTGTGTTTTGTCATTTGAAATCGACTATACGATTGTGAACTAAATAAGTCTTCACAGCTGATCCAAGCAACCCTACTACCTCCTGACAATCACAGTTTCTCGCTTCGTGTAACGAACTGAAAATTTATTGAATTTTGATTTTGTTGTTATTTTATAATATGAGTTTATAAACAGCGATATTTTTTTTGTATAAGGATAATTTATTTGATATTTTAAAATTTTATGGATATTATTTTATATATACACACACACATATATATATACAAACATAGTTTGATATACCTCGCCAGTAGCAGTTTGCAGTCTACGAAATGCTTCTTCGTCTCTAACACCAGCCGCTTGTTCTAACTTATGTAACCTAAAAGCAAAGAACTTATTTAAATAATTGTAAAAATGTACTTATTTATGTAAAAAGAACAATGTTCATTCGTTTGATCGCTAGATTATTATTCCATATGCTTAAAATGGGCAGTTTTGGAAGACACTTTAGAAAATAAATTTTTCGTTTTGGGTTATAATTGAAATATAAATGGGTCAAGAACCTTATACTTTTGGCCCTACTGACGATTATAAAGTATTTTTTCCCCCGAATAAAATAGTAAACCAGTAATGCAAATATTAAGTATAAAGTTTAATTATTATCACTATTATCTCTGCTCATCATCACCATTATCTTCTCATGAGTAATTGTAAATTGATAGAATTCAAACACCTTTATGAAAATTATGGAGGCCTGTCCGGCACACATGTTTCCTTCGCCATTCAACAATTGATATTTACTTTGAAATTACTTAAATTAAGTTTAAAACATGCAACTCCAAAAACGTTAACTCATAATTGGGATTGAACTTGGTCCCCCTGAATGGCAGGCTGATATCTTAATCACTAGACTATCATCTCGCACATTGAAAATAATAGTGCCACTATCCAAAATTCCATGTTTTTCAGTAGAAGCATTTATAAGAATGATTTATAAGATTTTGAAGGCTAATTCTATGTGAAAATCGGAATGAATTGTTATTAATGTAATAGTCTGTTTATGAAGGACATTAAGTGTAACAGTTGAGTAATATTTAAAAAACAAAAAAAGTATTTTAAAATACGATTTTTTTTTTTGGATAGTGACACTATTATTTTCAATGTGCGATCTATTGTTATTAATGTTAATGGGATTTAAATTGTACCTGTGTTCAAGCTGCGCTATCCTCGCAGTCTGGGCCAGGTTCACTTCTGGTTTCAACTTTAGTCGAGCAGTCACTACTTCTCCTTGCTTCTTCTTGCTATTCACACTGAGGTACTCGCTGTGAATGTAATTACTTATTAATATTTCTGATATTTTTTTGATGTGTCATAGAGTAGTATTCATTTCATGTTACATGATACATATATTTCAAGTTTATTCAATTGATTGGGTCTAATGGGATTTCAGTCTACTAATAAATTACCTATGGATATGTTGGAGATGTCTATCACTAAGTTCAAAGTTTTTATAGAACGAAAGCTTATAGAAAAATCATATTACAATAATAACAATAATATAAAACCTTAATCTCCATAGGAACAATAATTTATTATTGATTATGTGATATGGTGATAACAAAAAAACCAGGTTAAGTTTGTTATAGGTTTCTTCTTAGACCTGGGTGTAATTTGAACCCTCTTAGCTTTAGTTTTAAGTTGGCGAGTGTAGTCATAATAATGTAGCTATCACTTATAGAAATAATACAACAATTCATAGATGCCTGTAATAGGTTTATATGAATAAAGCTATTTTTGATTTCATTTGATAAAAAAAATAAACCCTTACTTTAATTTTTCAGCTTTCGGATCAATATGTTCCCCCTCTTCAAGTTTTAGTTCTTCCAAAAGTTTCTTTGTTGTGTTTATCTGTACTGCTAGTTTTGAATGTTCATCCTATGGAAATAAAAATAATAGTAATATATATAAAAAATACTGTATTAATTAAGTACATAATACTTTGGCCTATATTACAAATTAAGCGTTGATAGCCTAGTGGTTAGGACGTCAGCCTCCTAATCAGAGGTTAGCGGTTCGAATCCGGGCACGCACCTCTAACTTTTCGGAGTTATGTGCGTTTTAAAAAATTAAAATATCATTTGCTTCAACGGTGAAGGAAACCTGCACGCCTGAGAGTTCTCCATAATGTTCTCAAAGGCGTGTGAAGTCTGCCAATCTGCACATGGCCAGCGTGGTGGACTATGGCCAAACCCTTCTCATTGAGAGGAGACCTGTGCTCTGTAGTGAGCCGTTAATGGGTTGTTCATGATGATGATGATGATATTACAAACTCAATGGACATTGTTCGGACATACTCAAGGTGCTTTTCAAGTTGCCAAATTGCACTTCATGGTTGTGCCTTTATTACTATCTAGAAATATCTGTATATTTGAGTGCTCCCTTTGTATGCTTATGATTTCATCATGGGTAGTTTGGGATGCAGCCATCCATCCATGTTTATTGCACCCCTCATTATAATATTTAAGTGAAGCAAAAAGAAAATCCTTGAACACATGTTAAACAACCAAAAAAACTTAAGAGGTGTCAAGGGACACCCGGATGGAACGAAGTTCCTTTTGATTAATTAGTGAAGGAATTGTAATAAAACTTTTTGAGATAACAAAAGTCAATATTAACAACAATAACAAAAGAAAATATCTGGCTTGCTTTCTATAAGAGAGAGAGAGAGAGAGACAGACAGAGAAACATGCGACGCAATAGCAAAACGTGTCGTGACAACTTTTCGTAAGAATTTTTTCCGTCTAGCCCCCTTTCACAACGCGCGATAAGGAACTTCGTTCCAATAGGCATTAAAAAAGTTTTAATGCAAAGATGCAAAGCCTGGGTTTCTTAATATGTGTAATAAATAATAATCTCTAATAGTTCAGCATAATTGATGCTGAACTATTAGAGATAAAATGTTGTCTATGGTTGGCCATTTACATGCCACCCTAGAATAGTGTAAGCACATTGGGAAGCATAGAGTTGACAGACCATCTCACTATGTGGCCAACATCAATAGGGTGATAAGGAATAGATAATTGCTGGAATGGCGACTTCACACCGGTAAACGTAGCGTTGGTCGACCCCCAACAAGGTGGACAGATGACATCAACCAAGTCGCAGGGAGACAGACAACATCAAACGCGTCGTACGGAGATAGACAACATCAAACAAGTCTCTGGATACAAGCATCCCAAGACCGTGGCCATTGGAACTCCCTACAAAACACCTATGTCCAGCAGTGGATGTGTATCGGTTGAAATGATGATGATGATGATGAATTGCAAAAAGACCAAAGCCTTTACTTTGAAAATTACTACATTGCAGACTTACATCACACAGTTAGTCAACCAATTTTCAAACCAAAGCAAGTGTAACTTAAATAGTTACCTTTTCACTCTCGGCAGCTTTGTTTTGCTGTTCGGTGACCTGTTCCAATAGTTCAGAGAACTCACAACGTAGTCTATTGTAGCGTTCAATAGATGACTCCGGATCACCTTCTGCTGCAAGCTCCCATTCACCAGCCCTGTTGTAAATTATTTTTTCATTTTTTTTATAATATAACAAAAAACATAGTACAAAATAACTCTATTGATAGTTACAAAATTCTAAATTACAAACACTAGTATGAAAGCAACCATAGACTTAATTTATGTAATTCACCAAATATAAATAATCTGTTCAATGTCTTTCCCTGTTAAATTTAGATTATAGAAGTAAGATTTACAACAAATTCAGCTTTGTGACCCATAGTTATTACCCGAGAGAGCAATATTTATATTAAAACCTAACTTAACATGAATAGATTAGTACATGAAATATTCTGATTAGTTTTTGACTAACTGAGGTGGATAAAAAATAATAAAGTAGACTAGCTGAGTCTACTCTACAGTTTATATACAGTTATCTTCCGTTTAAAAATCTTAGCATAATGACGGAAAGGAAAGGTGACTAATTGTAAGTTCCAAAGAAAAATACCCCTTTTTTTATTAATATTAGCATTAGATCCCTAGCTAAAACGCCTTGCAAAATTTTTGTAAATTAGCATTTTTCACATTTGACTCTCCTTACCTGTACCCTATACGAGTTTTTCTGCTTAATCGATCCGAGAAATCAACATTCCCTGTAAGAAATTTGCCTTTGAACTTGTTGAATGAATCCTTTACAGAAAGGTGTAGCTGCTCGATGTACTCGTTTTCTTCTTCCTCGTAGGGCTCCGGCTGGTCCACCTCAGGTAGATCACCCGTTTCGTAAACATCAGGTTGGTCATACGCCTAAAAATATTCATTTTTGGTTTGGACTTGACTAGACTACAAAAAATCAATAATATTTATTATCTTTGCACAAATGACATACTATGCCTGGGAGATTTTCGTATTTTGGATCTGCCATGTTATGCTAACAATATTATAGTACAATCAAATCGGTTTTATTTAAAGTTTCTGGTTATTCATGTGAATGTAACACTATTTGGAAAATGTTCATAGATGACGTCAGTCGCTGATCGACGAAAGCGAAACGTCAAATCACCGAATACAATAACTTCAGCGTCAAATTTGTTATGTCAGACCTCTCACAGATTATAATTAAGAGCATCATAGACAAATTCACTTTTGTATGTAGTGCACAACCAATTTATTTTCCCAATCAATGTTTACAGATCTTTTTGCTTGATATCAAGTAAACCAAGCTAAGAGATTACGTAGATTTAGCTTATGAGTCGTGTCTAGAATTACCCTTTTCGGTATTTGCAAACTTGTGGTGACTTTTCATAACCAGTTATCAGTAATAACTATTAAGTTACTTTAAGAAAAATAACAAAATAATGATTTAATTTAAAATAACAAAGTAAAAAAATAAAAATTATTCGTTAAAAGTATTTCTAATAACAAAAAGAAAGAATTTCAAAAACGAAAGAGATCCAAAAAAACTATATTAATAATATATGAAGTATTTCTGTAAGAGCTATAATTTACTAGTTTGTTTTCGGGTTATTAAAATGGTCTTTATTTCACTTTTAATGGAAATTAAGGTACATTCTGTTGAACTACTGATAACTTTGCTAAAAGCAACATGTTACTTTTGTTCATTTAATAATGTTGTTTCTACTAATCATACTTTAGGTCTTTTTGTGTCTAAAAAGAGATATTCAGTGGAGTAATAAAAAAAAATGGTTTATTGAGGACTACAGTAATGAAAAATTGCTTTAATATAAAATCTAAAGTGAATGTACAGACAATAATTAGAGAATGCCTTTCAAACTAGTCAATCGGTATCCAAAGTATTCTGAAGGGATGTTAAATAATAAAATAGTTATCTATCCGCGTAGCTTCGTCCTAAATTTAAAAACCACAGCAACTACTTGTTGGATGGACATGACTGTAGACTGCTGTGGAACTGAAAAGTTGACTGTAAAATATTGTGCTGTTGCGTACGATATTCCGTTGCTTCAAAATATTTTAAGTAAGCGTCTACCTATCTAGTGCCTACCTACGTTAATAGATTCAACTTTGCAAGAGCAAAAGAGTGTTGCGAGAAAATTGTCTTGTTTCTAGATTTTCATTACATCTATTAAAAAAAACATCATCCTGTTTTATTTATTTTGCGCACTTTGCACTTCACCAACATCAACAAACGGGTAAATTAGAATTAAATAAATAATAAGGAATTCTATGGAGGATTCGTTTAGGTGACTAGGTGTCATAGACAAGAAAATAGAAGTACACGTCATGTCAAACATTGAGAAAATTTAGCGCGGCCGTGAGTCACCGATATTCTCGAACTGTTAAGTTGTTATTTCATCAGAAACGGGGATAGTATCGTGGTATATAGCAGTTCGGTTCATACATAATCAGTACTAAACACAACAATGAGTCTCCAGTGGACGATTATTGCGACATTTCTGTACGCAGAAATAGCATTCGTGCTATTGTTAACTTTGCCGATCGCAAGCCCTTCGAGATGGAACAAGTTCTTCAAATCGAAGTTTCTCGCTTATATAAGTGCTCAGGCGTCGATTTACTTCGTGGTACTGATCGCTGTTCTGATATTATGCCTCCTGGACGCGATCCGGGAGATGCAGAAGTACTCGAGTATAGAGTCGACCGATCATCAGCATTTGGACGCCGAAATGCAAGGTAACATGCGTTTGTTCCGCGCTCAAAGGAACTTTTATATCTCTGGCATTGCTCTATTTCTGCTTGTGGTTATACGTCGTTTGATTCAGATGATTTGCGAGCTAGCCAACCTCTATGCTCAATCTGAAGCTAATTTCCGCCAAGCGCAGAGTGCTACTGTTGCTGCCAGAACCTTGCTCGAAAAACAAGGAGCTGGCGACGAGTTCGCAAAGAAGGACCGCGAGGACTTAGAGGGTAAGATTGAACTTCTAGAAAAAGAGTTGGCTAGAGAAAAAAAAGACAAAGAAGCTGTAAAATCCCAAGCAGAGAGTCTTAACAAGGAATATGATAGACTCGCCGAAGAGCACAGCCGGCTTCAGAAGAAGATTACAGTAGCAGGTGGTGAAAAGAAAGATGAATAAATAGCAATTCTAGTATAGTCATAATCTTTGAAAGCTGATACTAGACTTGAAAAGTAATATGTATTACAATTTTCTAATGCAGTGGCATTTAAAGCTCTATCTATAGCTCTCCAAGTTTTTCTAATTAGCAGGATGAGTGTAGCCAAACTGGCATTGTATGATTGTTTTATTGAGAAAGATGCAGGCCTGATCCAGCCAGTTCAACAAGTTGAATGTGTATTTATTTATTAAAATTTGATACTAAATTTCTTTATCTTTAATTGAGAAAATCAGATTATAAGAGTTTAAAATTACATTTAGAAAGAACTTAAAATAAAAGAGAATTGTATTTAGAAAGAACTTGAAGTAAAAGATTAGCTTTTTCCTTTTTTCAAGTTGTGAAAAAAAAATGGCCGCCATTATAAAGTTCATTTCTCAATTATACATTTCATTGTTAATTATAAACAGTGGTATCCATAAAGGTTTTGACAGAGTATGAATATGTAAAAGGAAAAATGAAAATTTTAATTTGCTATAATTTATTGTAATATCATATAAATATGGTTTTTGCTAGTTTGTTGTTGATTCTAAACAAAAACTAAAGTGAATATTCCATTAATCTTCTAGGTTTTGCTGGAAGTGTAACTAAAACTTATGTAATTGTAAAAACTGCTCTTTCTGTATGTTACTAATTGTTGTTGTTTACTAATGTCTTAAATATTTCCACATCTCCCGTACTATTACGGTGGCCTATTTTTTTCATGGCCTTGAATACCACACAACTATGTTAGTCCCACGAGATCTGCCTTTTTTGTATATGTAATATATATTAATATATTTTTTGGAATAATTGTGTAGTGTGTAAATGAAGTGAGTGCCTTATTGCTTGTTTGTAGTTGATGATTATTACAAATCTATTTTTATAATCTTGTTCAACCTATTTTACCACTTGTCTTGCATGTCTAATCAATTTGATTATTAGGCTGATGTAACAGTGATTCATTGTTAAATTTCACAATTGTTTTGCTATTACCCCACGAAGAATTCATTGGCATGAATCTTTAAATTATTAATCTGTTCGATCCTATTGACTCAAGTATAAGACAAAATATAAGTAAAAAATGCACATTGTACTGATTTGAGAGATTTTCTATGGTCTTATTGTTTGGATCAATCGTTATATGTGTGAAAAAAGTGGGTAACTAGTTTTTACTGAAAATGATAAATATATAGATTTTAAAAACTAATCACTTTGCTTGCTCATAGGCAAGTCGATTTGTTCATGATTGCATAACCATATATAATATCACAATCAGTTAATTTGATTTTAATTATAGTTTACCAATAATTTTATTTCGTAATTTTTGGAGCAACACTCAAGAACTTGTGCCTGTGTTTTTTGTCAATCAATTCCTTATAATTGAATGTTTATGGGAAAATTAAATGTTACTTAACTTAGAAATAAAACATTATAAATTTGCTTTTTAGAGGTGTACTCAGGTTTTTTAAATGTCAAAAAGTCTGATTTTGTATGATGATATTTTGATTTTGAATGGTGAATTTGAGCTTATAGCGCAACAAACTTATCTGGCTTGGTAGCCAAAATTTGGAAATGTCATTCCATTGCTATTTATTGGCATTTCACATTTGGCAACAGGGAAAAAACCCTGGGTATATAGATATGTTTTTTGTGACTATTCTTAAATAATTATAAGTTTTATATTGGTGTATGGTATTTCAAAGCCAACAATAAACTATTTAATTTATTTTGCTTTGCTTTTGTTTAGCGGTTATTATTCCTGTGTACAAATAAACATGTTTTGTAATTGCTTTTTAATGTGCATTTCTTTTTAATAAAAGGGATTTTTGGGATAAAATCTTTGAATATTGATAGTTTTTAAATGCTATTTAGTTTGTACCAAATCTATGGTGGAACAATATTCAATATAAAAAAACCCCCCCAAGTCAAAAAAATTGTGATAATTCCAAGACTTTCATTAATCAACATAATATCATTTAGAAATAAGTTTTTATTAGGTAAATTATTAAAGTTCAGTGTTTCTGAAGTAAATACATACATATTTTGTTATAATCAAAATTAAAGTTTTGTTTTAAAATGATTAAACTTATTGAGCATTGTTCTTTAACAACAGACTTGACATTTCTTGAACAAAGCATCTTATGGTCACTCCCTTTAAACAATAATATTAGATTACTGTTTGGGCTATTATGTCATAAAATAATAAATATTAACTTGTTATAATTAATTGGGGAAAGATTTATTTGTGTAGTCTTTACATGGAATGAAAGTAATTATGGTATACAATAAAATGTATTAAGCTGTTAACTGACTTTTATTTCATCATCATCACCACATTTGGAAATGGTTATACAGTTATTTATGGAGTGCCAGAGACTCAATCAGCAGAAGTGTTGTGGGCAGGTGAGGTAAGCTATTGTAGCACTACCTACAATAACCTACCTTAAGAATAATGTGTCTATTCAATTGATTTTCATTTTAGAAAAAAATAGAAACATTTGGGTATTGACGACATGCAAAAGCAAAAAAATGAAAGACGTAGCCAAGAAAAAGTGTCGTGATCAACAAAATGTCTACCCTCAGCATGATTGCTGGGTCTGCGCATGTTTTAAAACAATTAATAACTTGTTATAATTAATCTGGGAAAGATTTATTTGAATAGTGTTTTCAAGGAAAAAAAGTTATTTTTGTGCTATGGTGACTTCGGTCCTACCTCAAGCTTCTAGGTTAAGGTAGCGTCACTATGTTTTAGTGAAGCTACTACCTTAAGATAAGAAATATGTGTATTCAAATGATTTGGATTTCAAAAGCAATACACTTATTTGCGTACTCATGACACACGGAAATGATAAAATTAAAGATCTAGCCAACAAAAAGAGTACCATGATCCCAAAATGGTCTTCTTTCAGCATGATTACTGGGTTTGCCAAACAACATGTTTTGCATGAAGCAAGACATTACGTTTGGACAGAGAACGAAAATGATGTCTCGATTTTGCTTGGATATAGCTACTGTTCATGTAATTTAAAACAAAGTTGTGTAAGAATATAACAATAGAAATAAATATACTTTGCCAACAAGATCTATGGTAAGATTTCAATGCCATAGAGATGATTCAGTTTAATTTTAACCATTAATAGCACGATAGCAAATTGAAGCTTATTTTGCATCTATTATTTAAAGGGTGAAGTTCATGAATATAGGTAACCATCTATTGTTATCTGTTTGTTATTATGTTAGTCCTAACTAAATTTTAATGAAAATACCAACATAATTTGCATCAGTGAACTTGGTATAATATCGAATGTCAGGTAGTATCAAATTGTGAGGGAGGATTAATTTATTATTGCTGTAGTTTTTGGTAATTAATATGGTATACTTAAATTACTGTCACCTTGTGTATAACTGTCTCGTCAGTTTAGCGGTTAGAATGTTCAGCTGAGCGTCACAAGATCCAGGGTTCAGGCTAAGAAGTGTTGGGTAATGGATTTTTTGCTAAAAAATTCACAGTCTAATCAGAAGTTGTTCTGTTATACCCTTACCTCGCAGATCAGGTTAAGCCGTCGGTCTTAGTTATGACTAACGTTCTGGGATAATATTTGTCAAAGAGCGGGTCCGCAAGGAGGATTTATGTTCTAAAAAACACGACAGATTACATCAAGAGGTTGCGAGTTACTGAACCTGGTGCAATTGAGAAGTCTGGAGCATTTTGAGAACTTTGTCTGGTGGGAGGCTTTATCCGTGGCTAATTACCACCCTACCTACAAAGACGCCAAGCGATTTAGCGTTCCAGCACGATGTTGCGTAGAAACCAATTAGGAGTATCGGTTTACCATACCCCTAACAGGTTAGCCCGCTACCATCTTAGACAGCATCATCACATCAGGTGAGATTGCCGTCAAGGGCTAACTTGTAGTGGATTTAATAAAATAACTTATAATTTTCGAATGTTTTGGGCTGGGTACCACTACCGCCAATGACTTGCCACCATTATTCACCATTATTCATCATTATATTCATCATTATTAATGTTGAATGATGATGAAGTTATTATTTGTGCGACGTAACAAGGGTCGTTGGTATTCGCTTGCTGTTTTTTGATACGAGGTTAGCAGTGTAGGTATACATTTGCATACAAGGTAAATCCATAATAATTTTATAAATCTGAAGAGTTTGTTTGTTTATTTGTTGCTCAGGTTCGAATAGAAAAAAAAAAAATTTTTCGATATGTCAAAACAATATACCATGTCATTCGGTAATCCATTTATCGAGGAAGGATAAACGATATGACACCACGCTATGATCAATAGGAGCGGAGAATCAATGAAAAATGCTGTAAAAAATGGAAAAAATAACATTCCTCTGAGAGCATGCGTGCTCTTCGTGAACGAATGAAGTTACGCAAAAACTATGTAATGCAGAATAGACTTTTGGACCTTAGCTTGACTCACTACAACCTTTTTTTATGGTAATTGGATTTGTTCTGTAATATAATGCTTATAATGCATTATTTGCGAGGGTGTCTTTATAAGTTTTATAAAGACACCCTCGCATCTTTGCGCAATGTTATTATTGCTATCATCAAACAAATATTTAGTGAGTGATAATCATTTAAGCTCCGCCTACTCACATTGGACGAGTGTGATGGTTCTAAACAAGAAAACCCTGTTTTTATATGAGATTTAGATAGAGTAGGTAGTGAATCAGCAACATCAAAGGGCAAGATGTTCTCTTCATTTTATTGGCCCTTTACTCTCACTTCTCAAGATCACTTCCCATATCAGTTCAGGCATCGTAATGGAACTCCAAATTACCTAGCGGCATTTTTTGTCTGTTACTGTAGCCACGACGGGAGTCTCGTACCAAAATAAACTACAGAAAAATCGGTAACCTTTGGTTGCCTGGAAGAGATCACTTGTATTTGCATTCTTGTATTATTTTCTTATGATCGTAAGAGCTGCTATGAAGGCCAAATTATAACCACGACCACTCTGCCAAGAGTGAACGAATAAGAAGAATAATTATTTTCTTTGCTACAATAAGTGTCTTCAATTCTTCATATAATACTCACCACAGATTCAGGGTGGAGGTCAGAATAAAAAAACATGTAAGCCCATGGTAAAATTTATTATAACTTTAATGTAAGTTCATTAAACCTAGGTAAACTAAAATTCGTCTTTTATGGGGTAGGGGTAGTTTTCATTTTCCAAGAAGCCGAGGCTCCCCCAGAACGATCTGTTTCCGAAGTCTGCTATGGAATTCATTGTAATGGTATTTTGTCCTATTTCTAGGTAGTCCAACTCCGCTCGTCCCGGTTTGATTGGAAGCCATTCGGGACCGTTTTGTATTTTCGGCACACTGGAAAAAATGGGATAGTTAGCGGGACAGTCACAGATTAAGCCAAGTAAAACGATGGTGATATTATGTTGTAAATCATTCTCTAAACAGCTGAACTAAATAGTGCAGACTTTTCAATTGGATTTGACGACCTCCGTACTCACTGTCGCAATATAGAAATTGGAAGTCCTAGGTTCAATTTCCGGCTCGAGTCTGGTCTAGTGAAAGGCTTTGGTCGTGGCTACTTACAACCGTCAAAGCGATTGAGCTTCCGGCAAGATGTCGAGTAGAATCCAATTAGGAGTATGGGTTTACCATACTCCTTAAATGGTTAGCACGGTACTTAGACTGCATCCTCACTTACCATCAGGTGAGATTGCCGTTAAGGGCTTACTTGTACTGTATGTAAAAAAAGGATATAGTATGGAAAAGAACACCACTACGTATTGACCAGCCTGCTGTTAGTTCAGATATTTGTGTACAACAACAAATTATAAATTTTTGAGACGATGTATTATACTATGAGACATATTATAAAGTGTAAATATTGTGTATATGTTGATAACTCCTTCACGTCGGAATAATTAAAAAAAGGATATAGGTAGTATGGAAAAGAACACCACTACGTATTGACCAGCCTGCTGTTAGTTCAGATATTTGTGTACAACAAAACATTTTTGAGGCTTTATATATTATACTATCACTCTAATGTTATAAAGTGTAAATATTATATGTGTATGTTGATAACCTCTTCACGTCGGAACTCGATTTGGCTGAACGTCACGTCGATTTGGCTGAAATTTTTATAACACATTATATCCTGGATTTACACATAGGCCACTTGTTATTCCGGGAAAATGTATGGTTCCCGTGAAATTGAATTGATGAATAGAATTGAATTTCTCGAAGAAATTATTCAGGATCTGTGTACACCACACGGTGTATAGAAGAAGAACATATAAATCTTGTAAATTTGCCTGTTAAAGGCAATTGATTGCAGAAAATTACGGTTAATTGGTGTTCATTTTACGCCATGATTACCGCAAAGCAACTCCTACATCTGTTCAATAAACAGTGATTATTTAACATAACTATTGTTTCGTTGTACAATCGGTTTATGATGGGAAACCGATTTGAGTTGGCAGACTTAAATAGACATGTAACAGGTGAATGTACGGGCGTTGTTAGTTATTAATAACAACTTCACCACGCACGATTCTAGGTAGTATATTTTCAGCTTGAGCTGTTTGTCTAACTTTAGTTTGTTAAACTCGCTGACTAACAAAACACAGCAAACACTGTGTCGGGTCGGTAAATATTAACAAAGGCTATGTAGACTGTAGCACGGTAATATTATGTATACGGTATTGTAACTCGGGCTTATCTTTGAAATAAATACCTACAGCCGCGGGGCATCTAAACATGTTATAGGGCTACCCACCCCTGACATTTTAATTACATTTGCCTACTTTGTGTTCAAATTTCAACTATCTAGTGAAAGGAAGACGGTCAAATTTGTTTTTTTTGGTATTATTCATACAAACAGTACAATAAAAAACAATTCTTAATGCAACCAAGAAGTGCACAATATATCTTACTCGTCATATTAAAAATATACTTGAAGTAATTTTAAGTGAAAAAATCGCGCGATTATTGTTTAAAAAAACAAAACACCGTCCGTTCGTCACTGCGGCACATTCGCGACTGTCTGCATCCCGAGCGCACCCCGAGATCGAGGCGCGTAGGCATAGCCCGCGTTTCGTCCGTTTGTATGAAGTTGGAATACTGTATACATAATATTATCGTGACTAATAGGTACCTACTCTACATTGTTATTATTAAAATCGCGTTTACGTCCAATTGAACAATAGTTACATGGCTACTACATAATTTTTAAAAAAGAAGGCGTAAATTATGCATAAGTGTAGGCGATAGTAGGCGGTGTAGTGTTTAGCGTACGTTAGTGACACAAACTAATTTGCATATAATCGACTGAACCTATAGCTGACTGTGAAGCGGTGATAGCCTAGTGGTTAGGGTGACAGCGTCCTAATCAGAGGTCGGCGGTTCGAATCCGGGCACGCACCTCTAACTTTTCGGAGTTATGTGTGTTTTTAAACAATTAAAATATCACTTGCTTCAACGGTGAAGGAAAACATCGTGAGGAAACCTGCACGCCTGAGAGTTCTCCATAATGTTCTCAAAGGCGTGTGAAGTCTGTCAATCCGCACATTTTGAGCCCTAGGGCTCGTCGAAGAAGCTAAGGGAACGTCTGCTTAACGGCCGGCTAAAATGTGAGACCTCGGCTTAGGCGACGTTGGCTTTGTGTGTTTTGTAGTTGATGTGTTGTCAGTAGTCGTCAGTTATCTGATCGTCAGGGTCGTAAAGGACTGTGTTTCGGACTCTTCGTTCGGAGAGAGGCGCTTAGGTCGGGGGTGTAAAATGTAGCCGCAACTACGAGAGGGTTGGGGTGTCGATGTCGGATTGAACTGGCACGATAGCGATAGCGATCTTTTTTTTTTATCCACTACAAGTTAGCCCTTAACGGCAATCTCACCTGATGGTAAGTGATGATGCAGTCTAAGATGGTAGCGGGCTAACCTGTTAGGGGTATGGTTAACCCATACTCCTTATTGGTTTCTACACGACATCGTGCCGGAACGCTAAACCGCTTGGCGACACGCCTTTGTCGGTAGGGTGGTAACTAGCCACGGCCGCAGCCTCCCACCAGATCAGACTCGAGCCGGGAATCGAACCCAGGACCTCCTCTATAATGCAACAGCGCGCGCGCTGCGCCACGGAGGTCGTCGATCTGTTATAAACGAAATGCTACGTAGAGCGATATGCACACTACAAAAGGCATCGGATTTGACTATTAGTAAATCTATAAAGTAATTTATTCACTAGTTCCTTGTGAACACTAGTGTGATTATTACCCGTTCTTGGCGAAACTTTCTATCATAGTGAGGAGAACTTCTCTCATTTGAATATCCTCTGGACGGGTCGGCTCGCGATTTAAGAAGTTGAAGATAAGCAGCACATCGTCGGCGTGGCTTACTCCTGAAACAATAAATTTTCCAATTCATTTGCTGGTTGAGGGGAATCCCCTTAAGTATTCTCCATTTTTGTGTAAAGTATGTTTAAAACATACCTATAAGAAAATAATGAAAAGAAAATCTCTTTTTTTTCTTTTTCTATAATAGTTTATTTTAACAAAGACACACAAAGGTGCTTTGCTAAATAAGCAAATACGTTTTATAAACAAATAGCTCTGTCCACATATTATTATTCAGGGCGATTTTGGCCTGACCTTGGTATAAAATATCTCATTTTGTCACCATTATCATCAACCCATTGCCGGCTCACTACAGAGCACGAGTCTCCTCTCAATATCAGAAGTATTTGGCGACAGTCGACCAAGAGAACATTGTGGAAAACTCTCAGGCATGTATGTTTTCGCACGATGTTTTACTTCACCGTTGAAGCAAGCGATATTTTAATCGCTTAAAAACGCACAAACGCTCCGAAAAGTTAGAGGCGTGCCCAGGGTCGAAGCTCTGATTAGGAGAAGATCACACTCCTTTTATACAGTTTCAAAATATATATTTATTAAACCACTTCATAGTATATATACTTTTTTATGTCTTTACTATGATATAACGTATAAGAAAACGGTAAAAAAGCAAGGACAGTGATATACTCAAAATTATGACATTGAATTTATACTTTAACATAATAACACGTCATTTTTGGCGTTTGACAATGATATCTCACCGTAGTCATGATCACTTTGGCTCATCAAGTCGGACAAGCTGTACTGGCCGCGGAATGAGTAGCGGTAGAGGTAGGTTGGTTCACGGGATTTCTGGGCGTGGATTTGTGCTAGTTTACCAACGTCCACCGCGAACAAGCGGTCGCCGAGTGCCTGGTGGAGTATCAATCACAATTAGAAGAATTAAACACGCATTTAGTGACATATTTAAAGCTAAAAATCTAAAATTCTATTCTTAGTTCCTTAATTCCGACAAAGCGATTTAGCGTTCCGGTACGATGTCTTGTAGATATATAAACCAACTAGCTAGCTAGACTTCGTCTGCGTAGAATTGCCGATTTCCCGTGAGGTTGAGGTTTCCCGTGCGGCCAATGCCCTGCTTCAGAAAGTAAGCTACAGGCAAATGTCTAATTGCCGAATTTCGTGTTCCTAAATTAAAAAACATAGGACTTTCATACAAACTTCAAATCCCTATTTTACCCACTTTGGGGTAGATTTGGATAAAAACAAATTCCAACCTTATACTGACGCCCTAAAAGAAACCTATTTTCAAAATTTCAAGCTGTAGACTTCATAATAAAAAAATAAGCAGTAGGGGTGATCGTAAATACTGTTTTTATAATTTCCTTTGACATCATGACATCTGTTATCTGTGTAATTTATCAGGAAAAAGCAGTAAAAAATGAAATACAATCCAAGAGACATCTCAAATTTATATATCCAGGAACCGGTTCAAAGAATAAATATTCAAAATCGCATTGAAATCGGTTAAAAAACCCGCCATAAGATACCAAAACATACGACACACCTATTCGGGTATCGGCATTATTCGGGTTAACTGTGTTGTTAATAATGAGGTATATTTAAATAAATAATCTAGATGCCTCCAAGAGAAGAGTAAATAGGCTTTTTCTAGACAAGCATGCTCCAAACTAGACCGCATTATTGCTTTCCACCAGACATGGCCTATTAATAATTAAAAAAGAAAAATCTTGTCTCAATTGCTTTTTTTTAATACACCTAAACTTAACCTGAGTTAGCCTTTGACGGCTATCTCACCTGGTAGTAAAGTGATGATGCTGTCTAGGATGGTAGCGGGCTAACCTGTTAGGAGTATGGTAAGCCCACGCTCCTAATTGGTTTCTACGCGACATCGTGCTGGAATGCTAAATCTCGCTAAATCTTTGTCGGTGGGGTGTTAAGTAGCCACGGCCAGATCAGACTCAATCTGGGAATCAAACCCAGGACCTCCAACTTTATAATGCGATAGCGCACGCACTACGCCACTGAGATTGTCAAAAAAAACTTTGCTTTAACTTAGCTTTGCTGATTGCTTACTTGAACAAGTCCTCGAAAAGTGTCCTGCCCCACGGGTGTACCATCTAGATATTGCTTCTTTATCTTATTTGCAACACCGGACCGTAGTTCAACTGGTAAAGTGTCATTATACTCGAAAATGTTACTAGTCAGGTGGTTCCATCTTGACTCCAGTTCAGGTAGAATGGTGGGATCAGCTTGGTATGCTGTGGGAAATCATTCATCATCATCAGACACATAAATAACTCTCCTGGCACTGAGAGAATTAGAGAGAATCTCTAAAAGGAAATAATTATGTAAATATCTTTACATACTTATAAATACACCTGCAAAATGTATTTGTATTAACACTCACCCACCCACTCACACTCAAACTCACACACACACATCCACACACATACCCACTCACCCACGCAAAGCCCTAACTTTAAGGCATAAAAGTTTATTTTTTTATTGCACAATTGGTAGAGACTGACCCCCAAGATACGGGCTATACTAGTTTGGGCGCCAGGGTAGTTTGTAATAAATTGAAATAAATGATAAAACATTTAGGTTACATTTGTAGGTTTTACGCAAAGTTGCATTTTTGTATACTTTTTATCTTTAAATTCCCACGCGAGGACTTAATTAAAGCAATTTATAGTAGCGTTCCTATCGCAAAAACAACCTTTATTTGCGCCCATTATTACACTACTATTGTCATCATCATCATAATCAACCCATTACCGGCTCACTACAGAGCACGGGTCTCCTCTCAATATGAGAAGGGTTTGGCCATAGTCCACCACGCTGGCCATGTGCGGATTGGCAGACTTCACACGCCTTTCAGAACATTATGGAGAACTCTCAGGCGTGCAAGTTTCCTCACGATGTTTTCCTTCACCGTTGAAGCAAATGATATTTTAATTTTTTTAAAACGCACATAACTCCGAAAAGTTAGAGGTGCGTGCCCGGATTTGACACTAGGCTTTCACCGCTTCACATAAATAAAACATCTAAGAACTTACTGCCTATTTAAAGTTTGTTAGAAAATAGTTAAAACAGAATCCATCATTTAGAACAATGAAGTTCATTGTAGTTCCATGCATTTCCAAATTCCAAATATCTGTAGACTGAACACTCGTCAGCGATTCAACCTTGGTGTTTTTGCGTCTGCGGTCGAGTGCACAAGTGTTCCCGTGACCCAGCCACCAGGCGACGCGAAGGAGCATCGCTGGGTTTTAGTGGGTATTCTGGTCGCCAGTCTGGCCGCCAGGGAGTTCCACATACCCCGTCGGAAGCGGCGCAGTCTTGCCTGCATCGCTTCCGGAGGGGATGCGTAAACGCATTTCCCAGCGGAAAAAGAAAAAAAAGGTGTTTTTGCGTTAGGTTAGCCGTATTATCTACGTACATGCTGCAGGATACAATCCTTCTTCAGATGTTACTGAAGTGATAAGCGGCAACGGATGCATGGCTCCAGCTTGGCTCGCGATGTACGGATACTGAGTGAGGAAAGGATCCCTGACTCCTTTTGCTTCTATTGTTGGCGTGAACGGCGTAAACCAGTGGAGTCTCCAATCCTAAAAAGTAAACTGTATTTAGAAAACTTACGAAAAATGTGAGATACCTAAAATCATTAACGCGAAACTGTTTCATTATTTTTTGAGCGATGGTGAAGATTGTAATGTGAACGATGTTTACCAAGGTCATAGATGTTCCTTTATACTATATATATTTTGTAAACCACAAGTTAGCCCTTGACGGCATCTCACCTGATGATATGTGCGGTTGAAGATGGTAACGGGCTAACCTGTTAAGGGTATGGTAAACCCATACTAATAGTTGGTTTCTACACGACATCGTGCCGGAACGCTAAATCGCTTGGCGACACGTCTTTGTCGGTAGGGGTTAACTAGCCATGGCCGAAGCCTACCACCAGAAAAATGTACATATATGTATAAAGAAATGTGTACAACAGACTGACGTGCTGAGTTAATACGGGCTTTTGGGACAATGTACTGTCAAATCCGAGACTGCGATTCATTTTTGCAATTGTAACCACCCCAAATTATACTGTTTACATCTAAGTTAGTTGACATACGAGTATAACGTGGCGTATTATATACAACATAAGCACGGCTTAGTTACTCGATAATATTAAAAAAAAATTACAAGCATTCCCATTTATACAAACCGACGTCAATTCAGTCCCTTAAGATGAGTGCTATAAAGCGTACTTTGCCTTACCTCTATTTGACTTAAGAAACAGTTAAAACGAAACAATTTTCGTCCGACATAAATCTGTCTCCATTTAAGTTTAGCTGAGCAAAGTCTACGTATGCTGTATAGACATTAAAAAATTTGGTTTTTGTTTTGGTTACTCATGAAACTGAAATATACCTCAGTTGCAATAATAATATTTTTTGGAACGAAGTTCCTTATCGCGCGTTGTGAAAGGGGGCTAGACGGAAAAAATTCTTACGAAAAGTTGTCACGACACTTTTTGTTATTGTAAGCTGTGCGGCGTCGCATGTTTCTCTCTCTGTCTCTCTCTCTCTTATAGAAAGCAAACCAGATATTTTCATTTTTATTTCGCATAGAACAGTGTGGTGTCGCGACGATTATTTTTGTTGAATGTATACAGGTTTTATGTAAATAATAAATAATAATAATGAATGTGTTTCTGCACAAGTTCCGGATATTGCTGATGGAGTACAAAATTGAGCTTACTGATTAAGTTTATATAACATTATATTTGTTAATAATAAAAAAAATATTATTATAACTTAAATAAAATAAAACTTTTATTACAATTCCTTCACTAATTAATCGAAAGGAACTTCGTTCCATCCGGGTGTCCCTTGACACCTCTCAAGTTTTTTTCTGTGTAATTATCTCACCATCATCTTTTTAAGATGCGGTGTCATCACGTTTTTCCTGACCTTGTATAAATAAAACTTACAAACATCTCAATTTGGGCGTTGACTATAACTTCTCCGGGTCTGTATTTCAGGCACTCGGCCATTTCGCGTGAAGTTTTAGTAGGACAACCAACAATGGCGGCTAGTGCTTTAGCTTTTTGAGCAGGTTTAACAGCGTGCGTCCAAGATGAAAACGCTGAGCCACTGAAAGCAATTCCTCGGTGGAACGTACCTAGAAAGACAAGTGTTTTTTTACTTAACATGGGCGACGGAACATGTTCGAAGGGCAAAAATGTCCTTAAACGCTTATTCTTTACAACGCGGACAGACCCCACTGTGGGTGGAACCTTGTATGTATACATATAACACTCATCATCATCATTATCATCATCATTTCAACCGACGTCCACTGTTGGACATAGGTCTTTTGTAGGGAGTTCCAATGGCCACGGTCCTGGGCCGCTTGTATCCAGCGGCTCCCTGCGACTCGTTTGATGTCGTCTGTCCACCTTGTTGGGGGTCGACCAACGCTACGTTTACCGGTGCATTAAATATTAACTGGTCCAAAATTGACTGACAATAACGGGCAGCAGCGTTATTGGTGCGAGAGGACCAGCACTGCGATCACCAACCCGCATGCCAAGCGTGGTGATTATTGGCATTCCTTTGAATGGTAGGAACAAAAAAGCCACATATAACACTGTATAATATTATTTATACAACTTCATTGCATATTTAACAAAAGAAAGGAGAAGAAAAAAAATACTACTAATAATATACAAACAGAAGCCGATCACATAGCTAATGATTGAGAGCGCCGAATTTCATCTGGGAGAGCATTCCACAGCTAAGCTGCTTTCACAGTAAAGGAATCTGAATAGCTCTGCGAAATACATCTCAACATTGTGAGCTTATTTATATATTGGTTATAAGTATATTAATTCCTATTACACAGAAAATGCAAAGAAAAATTTAATAATAATAAAGGATAAAATCTAATCTATTTTTTTTTTATACAAAACATGCTGCAATCAAACTAAGCCAATTAAACAAAAAATATGGGCTAAAAAATTATATTAAATAGCATTATTGCAATAATATAAACCAATTAACGTCCACTGCTGGATACAGGTCTTGGGCCAATTATTAATGCGGCTCTCTGCAAACTCATTTAATTTCGTCTGCCCACGTAGTTGGGATGCCTGGTCACCGTTCCAATATCTTGGGAACTCTGTCCATGGCTCTCCTCGTTTCACTGATTACGCTGACATAATCCGAGCATAGCAATCTCTATCCGACTCTTAAACGTCGCCCATCCGAGTTAGATTCGGCAGTTCACCTATCTAACTGGATCGTATTTGCTAGTTATACATACAGGTCTATTGTTCTAAAGAGAGAGCTCTCAACAATAACTGAGTAAGGCGAAACATTAGCGTTAGACATAATCTTCGTCTTGCTTATGCCCATGTTCATCAGTAGGTATATCTGTTGCGAAACTCTGCTGTGGTCAATGCACATTGTGTTAAGGCTTCTTATAGTCTCTTGCATTATGACTACATCATTGGCAAACAGAGGGTATGTGAAGTACTCGCCGTTAAAGTCGTTTCCTAGTCCATTCCTATCCAGAAGCTTAAAGATATCCTCCCGCGCAGTGGTAAACAATTTCGGGGAGATAACATCTCCCTGTTGCACTCCTTTTAATACCTTTATATACACCAATTCCATAAACAGCCAAAACCGCCATTAGACAAAGTTTTGAAATAAAATCATTCATTCCAGTGCTTGAGTCTGATTCAGTCTTATTAATCCAGTAGATAAAAGCTTTTGTTCAATATGGGAAGTATGATAATGGAATCTCTGTATAATATTTGCCAAGGTAGATCGTGGCACATACACATATAAGTCTGGGTGTCGCCATGTTTAATTATTTACGTAGAAAACCAGCATTAACCGAACGTTGCTCCCTGTTTGTTTGTTTTCCTCTTGTTGACAAGTTGGCGCTTATCTAACTTACTCTTACTTAAGGCTAAAGTATGATAAAAATGTATGTTTAAAAATCTTCTAACTTCTTCTCTACTAATGGATTATACGAGATAAGAGATAAAGTGTATCCCGTGTTTTTCCGTTACCCGTGTTTCGTGCTGTCAGGTTATAAAATTGGAGGTCCTGGGTTCGATTCCCGGCTCGAGTCTGGTCTGGTGGGAGGCTTCGGCCGTGGCTAGTTATCACCCTACCGACAAAGACGTGTCGCCAAGCGATTAAGCGTTCCGGCACGATGTCGCGTAGAAACCAATTAGGGTGTGGGTTTACCATACCCCTATCAGGTTAGCCTGTTTCCATCTTAGACTGCATCATCACTTACCACCAGGTGAGATAGCCGTCAAGGGCTAACTTGTAGTGGATAAAAAAAATAAAAAAATTGGCAAGGTTATGATGGAATTCAGTTGTCTTTTAATAATGTGTAAAGGTGATACAAAAATTTAATATTGGGTTGGGTTTGTGAGCAGACCAAGGTGTGCTTGGAACCCTCGTAGCTTTAGTTTTATGTTAATGTACCAGCACTCATCAGTATGGTTTCACAATAAATTTTGTGGTGGCTATTTACTCCCAAAAGACAAAGATGTGCTGTCAAGCGATTTAGCGTTGAAACTGATTAGGTATGGGTTATATGTAACTGCCAGCCTATTCCATAAATGTCCGCTACTGTGCTGATTTAGTAATTATCTTATGCGATCGCACGCACTTCTTTTTTGGTAACAAAGACTTCCATCAGTGTGAAAATTTACGTGTTTAGTTTAAGTTAAAACGGAGTTAGAAAGCAGAATCGGTGGAATTTCGACCGCTAAGGGACCACTAGCTTTTATTACTATATGTTACGAATAAAATTTATTATAATCGAACTGATTTGATAACATATTATGTCGATTTATCGACAAACATAATTTTGACAGTAACAAGTCTGGATTTTATTAGCGTCATAAAACGGATCACGTAGAGCGATGTTGTTTTCAATGTCGTTATTATGTTCTATTGTCTAGAAAGTTTTGTCAGATATCGTGATTTTTGATTTTGAAGGTGACATATATATAATTTAATATACATAGCGAGCAAACGAGCAGGCGGGTCAGCTGATGGTAAGTGATTACCGCCGCCCATGATTTGCAGCACCAGAGGAACCGCCAATGCGTGCTGGCCCTTGAGCAATTTGTTAATCCGCCCTTTGAAGATCCCCATATAATAACCATTAGGGAACACAGAAGATGGAAGCTGGTTCCACAATTTGCAGGTGCGTGGCAGAAATGATCTGGAATAGCGGGTGGTGGAAGACGATCAGGCATCAGGATCAGGAGGATGAAATATGTTTCTGCGACATATATGCAAACATCTATCTGATATGTCCATCACAATATTACATAATTTAAGAAAAAATGGACTGATCATTAGAAGTGAAAATTAGGTTAGTTTTTTTTGTAATACACTACAAGTTAGCTCTCGACGGCTGTCTCACCTGGTGGTAAGTAGTGATGGAGTCTAGGATGGTAGCGAGCTAACCTGTTAGGAGTATGGTAAACCCACGCTCCTAATTGGTTTCTACGCGACATAGTGCTGGAACGCTAAATCGCTTGGCGACACGTCTTTGTCGGTAGGGTGGTAACTAGCCACCATACCAGTAATGCAGTTTAGTAGGCTGCACAAAATTAGCAACACATTAAATCATCATCATCATGATCAACCCATTACCGGCTCACTACAGAGCACGGGTCTCTTCTCAATATGAGAAGGGTTCGGCCATAGTCCACCACGCTGGCCTTATGCGGATTGGCAGACTTCACACGCCTTTGAGAACACTATGAAGAATACTCAGGCGCGCAGGTTTCCTCACAATGTTTTTCTTCACCGTTGAAGCAAGTGATATTTTTTTTAAAACGCGTTATGTACTCAGAAAAGTTAGAGGTACGTGCCCGGATTCGAACCGCCGACCTCTGATTAGGAGGCTGACGCTCTAACCAATAGGCTATCACCGCTTCACACATTCACACACACATTCAATAGATTTATTATTTTATAGATAAATAGATAGATGGTTATTTAAGTTTGTTGTGGGTTTCTTCTTAGACCGGGGCAGGTTTGGAACCCTCATAGCTTTAGTTTGAAGTTGACGAATATAGTTATCACCATGAAATAACAACTATGTAAATTATTGACGCGTCAAAAGTGCCTTTTTAAGGACTATTTGAATAAAGATAATTTTGAATTTGAATTTAACCGTGTTGTAAAAATGCTCTTTTAGGTTACTTCTTGATATTCGTGGTACCTTTAGACAGAGGTGATAAGTAGTGGTAGTGCACACTAGCGCTGCCGGCGGAGTTGCCCGTAAGTGTGACGCTGCTCGGGTTGCCGCCAAACATCCTGATGTTATCGCGCACCCACTTCAGGGCAAATGACTGATCTTTCAGACCAGCGTTGCCTGGTATCACTTCATCGCCCGTGCTCAGGAAGCCTATGTAAACAGACAAACATAACATTACATTTATATTAAATATATTAAGTATTAATTTATTTTACTGTAAAACATTCAACATCGTTTCATACAATATATTTACATTTCAGACTTAATGCTTTAATAAGGCCAAATAATATTACAATTATGTATGGGTGTGTGTGTGTGTGTGTGTGTGTGTGCGCGTGCGAGCGAGCGTGTGTATGTATTATAATGTATGTATTTATGTACTATTATGGATATTAATATAATTATTATAAGTCGTGTAACTTATAATAATTATTTCTAATATTTTGAGGATTTTGTAAGATAATTATTGTGTCATCAAGTTTAACTGATTTTAAATTTACTTGTATATTCTTTAGTGTTTTGTTATAAGACGGTAATTCTTAAACGCTTCAATAAGCCTAAATCGTAGGAAATAAATACACATATATCAGTTAAATAAGTCTTTATTTGTGTAATTAAATTAAACCGCCGCTGTGAAAGGCAAATTCCTTTTGATGGTTAAAAGTTCATAGTTTGTATGAACTTTAATTTAATACAACTTAACAGACAACAGGTAGACAAAAAGATTCAGAGCATGTGTTTGTGGACGTTAATTTACTTTTGACTTTCGTCTATTAATATAAATATATTTTAATATATATTAAGTTTGTTTATTTATGTACCCATCGAACTCTTCTAATTTTTTACATTTGGATTGTTACAAAGAACTTTAATATGTTAGGTTTTACGGTTCCTAATCGCTTGCGACACCAAATAAGTATATTATGACTATATTATGTAAGCAACTAAACAAGTCAACTAAAAATAATCTTCTACCGGTTCTTGGAATTCCTCAAATTTACATACAAAATTACTTTCTCGAACTTTTCTTTTAATAATAAGTTCCGGGTATAGTAAATTCTAGGCCTTATATTATAGCAAGTACAAACTCTTTCGTCTGTTAATGGGCGAAGCGAAGCAATTAGCAAGTTTAAAAAGTGATCAAGAAGTTAAGTAGTAAACATGATCGACCCATTTCCGGCTCACTACAGAGCACGGGTCTCCTCTCAATATGAGAAGGGTTTGGCCATAGTCCACCACGCTGGCCATGTGAGGATTGGCAGACTTCACACGCCTTTGAGAACATTATGGGGAACTCTCAGGCGTGCAGGTTTCCTCACGATGTTTTTCCTTCACCGTTGAAGCAAGTGATATTTTTTTTTTTTTTAACCGCACATAACTCCGATAAGTTAGAGGTGTGCCAGGATTCGAGCCACCGACCTCTGTTTAGGAGGCTGACGCCCTAACCACTAGGCTATTACCGCTTCAGATACATTTTATTCAGGATTGCGACGATGGCCGATGATTTCACGAGTGTACCCGAACCTGTTATGTATGACTTTAACATCGCTTTACTCAAATCATAGTATAAAGCGCCAGTACACGTTCAGCACTCATATACAGCGGTACTCGCCACATCAACATATATAGCATTAATAACATGTTAGCGAAGTTTATAATAAACGGATATTTATTGACTATCAGTGATTTCTTCCTATCAAAAAATCTCACTGTACTTTTTTTTTATACACTACAAGTTAGCCCTTGACGACTATCTCACTTGGTAAGATGATGCTGTCTAGGATGGTAGCGGGCTAACCTGTTATGGTAAACCCAAGCTCCTAATTGGTTTCTACGCGACATCGTGCCGGAACGCTAAAATCGCTTTGCGACACGTCTTTGTCGGTAGGGTGGTAACAAGCCACGGCCGAAGCCTCCCACCAGACCAAACTCGAGCTGCGATCGAACCCAGGACCTCCAACTTTATAATGCGACAGCGCACGCACTGCGCTACGGAGGTCGTCAAACGCCCCACTCATCAGCGCATACATCTTTATGGTCCTTCGAGCCGGATATGAACCAGCGACCTATGGGTCTATAGTCCAGTCGAAACCGGTTATAGTCTTAGTTTTTATCATCAGACTTCAAGAGTAAGTAGGAGATTTTCTACTTATTCGATTGCGTGTACGTTAACTTAAATTTATATTTATGGCACAATAGGGTGGTCTTTCGATTCCAAATCCATGAACCGAGTAAAAGGAACCGACCTCCGTGACGCAACGAGCGCGCTGTAGCATTATAAAGTTGGAGGTCCTGGGTTCGATTCCCGGGTCGAGGTGTGAGGCTTCGGCCGTGGCTAGTTACCACCCTACCGACAAAGGTGTATAGCCAAGCGATTTAGCATTCCGGCACGATGTCGTGTAGAAACCTATCAAGAGTATGGGTTTACCATACCCTAACAGGTTAGCCCGCTACCATCTTAGACTGAGTGAGATTGCAGTCAAGGGCTAACGTGTAGTGGATAAAAAAAAAAGGAATTCAACTCTAAAGAACTCACCTAGAGGTCCCAAACGATAGTTGAGAGTAACAAGCACTATATCTCGATCCATCATGTGTTTAGCGTTGTAAACCCCTCCTTCACCGTACATGAAGGCTCCGCCGTGGATGAAGACAACCACTGGCAATAAAGCACCAGCTTCCAGGTTCGGTGTGTAGACATTTACGAAGAGACAATCTTCGCTGCCTGCAAAATCAACATTCATAATCATCATCATGATCAACCCATTCTCCGCTCACTACAGAGCACGGGTCTCCGCTCAGTATGAGAAGGGTTTGGCCATAGTCCACCATGGCTATGTGCAGATTGGCAGACTTCACACGCCTTTGAGAACATTATGGAGAATTCTCAGGCTTGCAGGTTTCCTCACGATGTTTTCCTTCACCGTCGAAGCTAGTGATATTTTAATTGCTTAAAAACGCACATAACTTCGAAAAGTTAGAGGTGCGTGCCCGGGTTCGCGCCCCCGACCTCTGATTAGGAGGCTGACGTCCTAACCACTAGGCTATCACAGCTTATATAAAGATATACATTAAATCAAATCAAATGAAAAATTATTCATATAAACCTATTACATGCATCTACGAATCGTTCATATGTTTCACATTTTTCATTATTTTTATTCGTGAAGTGCTGGTGATAACTACACTCACCAACTTAAAACTAAAGCTAAGAGAGTTCAAATCGCGACCAGGTCTTAGAAGAAGCCCACAACAAACTTAGCCGGGTTTTTTTGTTATCATCATCTCACAGAAACAACAATAAGTTATAGTACCTATGGATATAGAACAATTCACACCCAAGCTTTTTTGTCGCTTATATAATCCTTAATATCGTAATACGATCATTAATCAAGTGCTATTTATTTTGCAATATATCCTACTTAATGGGAACACTCTTAGGGGGATGTCCAACATTTCATCATCATTTCAACCGATTGGCTTTCACTGCTGGAGATATTATTTTATAGGGAGTTCCAAAGTACACGGTCTTAGATCGGATCGGTCGTTTGTTTCCAGTGGCTTTCTGCGACTCGTTCAATGTAGTTTGTTTACCAAGTTGGTGGTCAACGCCAAGGTTAGACCCCAGACCAACCTGGCTGTAGCATCATGTGTTCTTCGTCGTTACACTCTTGTCAGATTGGTCGTGGTCATCACGTAATGATGCTGTACGAAGCGGGAGAATAACCTCGTGAGCATTCCACACATCCAGGCATACATCGTATATCATTAATACAAGGGCCCCACAGGTGAAGATTAACATTATATTGCAATGTCTTTAGGTTTGATTCATCATCATCAACAGCTTTTTAACTTCCCATCCTTCATATATATATGGTTTTAGAGCATAGACCTACCACGCTGCTCTAATGAGGATACCATCATCTTCAAATGTAGATAGCGAAATAGGTGATCGTGGCACATGGTTGGCACACCGATGTCCTAATTCTAGGGTAGCTTCAATTTTTCCGTTAAAACTTCTTAGTACCACGAACACTATTAGTACCCAACGAAAGGTGCTTGATTTAAAGCCGATTGGACAAAAACTTCTTAGTTCCCAACGCAACGAAAGGTGCTTGATTTTAAGCCGATTGGACAAAAACTTCTTAGTTCCCAACGCAACGAAAAGTGCTTGATTTTAAGCCGATTGGACAAAACTTCTTAGTTCCCAACGCAACAAAAGGTGCTTGATTTTAAGCCGCTTGGACAAAAACTTCTTGGTTCCCAACGCAACGAAAGGTGCTTGATTTTAGGCCGATTGGGCAAAAACTTCTTAGTTCCCAACGCAACGAAAGGTGCTTGATTTTAAGCCGATTGGACAATTGGAAGTATTATAAATTGTCTGTGATTTCCACTGATAGCAGCTGAGAATACAGACGATAATCGCTTGAGCGTTGCACGATAAGACATAAAGCGGTTTGACTAACTTCCTTTTCTTCATCTTCCAAGTCTTTTTATCCTCTGACTACTCAACATAGTCATTCATACGTATTATACAGGCCAAAGGAACACCATCGTAAGCCAATGCTTGCAGTTTTACGAAAGGTTTAATACCACTATGTCTCATCTAACTTAAGTATTTTTTATTTTTTGTTTTTGTCTCTTGTCTGTTTTTACTTTGTTTTAGTGTATATATGTTTTGTTTATACTTCGTTTCTGCTATAATGTTATTATGTGTTATCAGTGAATTTAATTAGTGTTACTGTCCGTTCTAATTAAATTCAAATTAAATTAATATTCATATTGTTATAACTCTCCGAATAGCTTTTCCAAATCGGTACCTTCATTCCGAGAGTAGTTTGAATGTGAAAGAGTCTTTACTTCAACTAAACGTGTTTGTGACCATCTTGGATCCAAATAGGAATTCAATTTGGTCCAGCGTATAGACAGACTGAATCCCAAATGTAATTATTCCTCTAGTACAGCGTTGAATTTGTATAGTAATGCAAACTCGAACGTCGTGAGACCGTAGCGTTCCTTAAAGCTAAGGATTTTTTTTTAATTTTTGTTCATTAATACCAGGAAAGTTTTAGAAATATCAAGAAAACCTAACATAAAATTGAGCACGATTTTTTTTTTGCAAATTGTATCGATTCTACATTAGGCGAAGGAACTTCGTTCCTACTTGGTGTCCCACGACACCACATCTATATTTTAACTACCTCCGTGACGCAGAGTGCGCCCTATCGCATTATAAAGTAGGAGGTCCTGGGTTTGATTTCTGACTTGAGTCTGGTCCGGTAGGCTTCGGCCGTGGCTGGTTACCACCCTAGCGACAAAGACGTGTCGCCAAGCGATTTAGCATTCCGGCGTAGAAACCAATAGTAGTATGGGTTAACCATATACCCCTAACAGGTTAGCCCGCTACCATGTTAGAGTGCATCATTACGAACCAATATACGAAATAAGATCTCTATGTAATTGAAGCGGAAACGGAAATGGAACCAAGAATGAGACACGGTATCATCATGATGATCTACCCATTGCCAGCTCACTATAGAGCACGGGTCTCCTCCCAATATGGAAGGGTTTGGCCATAGTCCACCACGCTGGCCTTATGCGGATTGGCAGACTTCACACGCCTTCGAAAATATGATGAACTCTCAGGCTTGCATGTTTCCTCACGATGTTTTCCACCACCGTTGAAGCAAGTGATATTTTAATTGCTTAAAACGCACGTAACTTTGAAAAGTTAGAGGTGGGTGCCTGGATTCGAACCCCCGACCTCTGATTAGGAGGCGCACGCCCTAACCACTAGGCTATCACAGCTTTTCAGAGACACGGTATAATCTTCATAAAACAAAGTCATGGGTATCGGCTAGTAATTAAAAAATGTGATTAGTACAGGTAAACATGCTCATTAAAAGATAAGAAGAAATATAAATGGGCTATACACAAAGATATTCGAAACAATAGTTAATTATGTGATACGTATGCAGTAGTAAAAAAAGAAAATTAATTGGGTATTAATTTTGAACTAAACAAGATTAATTACATTACTTGAATGTACAAGTCAACGAAAATACTATTACTTTAGACATTCTTCTACATATATAAGATGTACTTCCTTGGGGTCCAGCTTTCATAGGAAAGACGTTTTTAGAGCTTAAACGCTTTACATCTCTCCAATTTCAAAATAACTAAAGTAGTAGTATTCCAATCTTCAAAATAATAAACAGATAAAAAGTCAATCTGTGCTTCAATACCAGATCATCATCATCATCATCAGATTTTTTTTGACACGACCCAGGGATCGAATCCAGCACCTTGCAGTCTTTAAACTTGCTAACGACTTAAACAACGAGGCATGTGAAGTCTACGTGTAACTCCAAAAAGTGAATAGATTTATTATACATCAAACATTTTACATAAAACTTAGATTAACCTAAAACTAACAACCTTAAAAAATAAATAAATATATAACATCACAACTAAAATATATTATTAAAAGGAGTCCCTTTAGGCAAGGTTCCCAAGATACTGGCAGCGTTCCCCCTTTGAATTGCTAGACTAATTCTTTGTCCGAGGTAGCTGGCAGCTCTTCGGTCCCTTGTGATGTCGACTAACCTTTTTGCTATTTCCTTAAAAAGGACTACGTGTAACTAGGTGCCAATATCATGCAACTGTATTTTCATTGCTATCTCAGAACTACGATCACAAGTACGATTTTTAAGATTGTTGACAGGCGAACTGTTGTTAGGCATCGTATTTTTTTATGTCATGAAATTCCCAGTGCTAGAACGATGTTACAAAATTTACTTTGTCCATCGCCTTCCTTAGAAGAACTTGTTACACCATTGGTAAAAGTTATTTATAAATAGCAACTGTCTATCATGTCAATTATCTTGAAAGATTAATATAACTTTGCTTCTATCCTAAGAGGCCTGTGCCGAAGTGAGAAACCGGAAGCTGAAGAAGATGATGGTGAAGAAGTGTTTTGATAATCACCCGTAACGCTTCTTTTGAAGGGATCGTACTGCAGACATGCCGAGAGAGGCCGCGTGGCGTCCCAAACTCCAGCCCATGGTATCGCTGCCTGCGGCTCCTAGAACATTAAAATGTATCATCATCATCATCATCATGATCAACCCATTACCGGCTCACTACAGAGCACGGGTCTCATCTCAATATGAGAAGGGTTTGGCCATAGTCCACCACGCTGGCCATGTGCGGATTGGCAGACTTCACACGCCTTTGAGAACATTATGGAGAACTCTCAGGCGTGCAGGTTTCCTTACGATGTTTTCCTTCACCGTTGAAGCAAGTGATATTTTAATTGTTTAAAAACGCACATAACTCCGAAAAGTTAAAGGTGCGTGCCCGGATTCGAGCCGCCGACCTCTGATTAGGAGGCTGACGCCCTAACCACTAGGCTATCACCGCTTCTTCTTAGCTTTCCTAAAAAGTATATAGGCCATTAAATTATGGAACGCCCTGCTTTTAGAAATTCGTGAGGTACAATCTATCAGCACACAAGGAACGAGGGAGGGATAACTTTTGTCTCGCTGCATAAGCATTTATAGAAATATTTAGTTACTTTACCACCTACCAAGCATTTACTCGTATTTTCTTGTTGCGCCTTTGGTTGACTGGAAGAAATCGCTATTTAATGATCATTATTTTCATGATCAACCCATGGCCGACTCATTAAAGAGCACGGGTCTGCTCTCAATATGAGAAGGGCTTGGCCATAGTCCGCCGCCGTGGAGAAATCTTAGGAGTGCAGGTTTCCTAACGACTTTTTCCTTCACCGTTGCAGCGAGTGATATATTAATTGCTTAACGCACATTACTCCGAAAAGTTAGAGGTGTGTTCCCGGGATCGAACTCCAGACATCTGATTACGAGGTGGACGTTCTTACTACTAGGCTATCACAGCTTAATTTAGTGATAAGACCGCCTAATTGTATCTACCTTCTATCTAACCACTCAATTTGTTTTTAGTGTATATTTGTTTTGTTTAGACTTATAATGTTATTATGTGTAATCATTTAATTAGTGTTATTGGATATTGTCCGTTCTAATTAAAATTAAATAATTGTGTATGCAGTTTCGTATTATTTTCTGTGGTGTGCAATAAAAGTTCATTCGTTCGTTAGGACCACATATATCGTAACCGGGAGATGAGTTTTACCCATAACCCTAGCTTAGCCTGGTATGATCTTAGTCTGCAGTATCTCACTTACCGCCAGGTCAAATTGCCGTCAAGAGCTAACTTGTGAAAAAAAAACTTAGTAAACTTTAAGCGATAAACTTTTTTAAAAACTGTTTTCACAAAAGAAAATTTTGTCAGATAATTTAATTTTACGTTGCTACTCAGGTACACAAATCGAAGCATTAGGGTATATTTACGTAAACGTAACGTCAATAAAACACGGGCGTGCATGCTAACTGACTTTATTCTGCAATTACCGTAATACCCGCTTTAAGTGTCACAATCTTAATACAATCATCATGATCAACCCATTACCGGCTCACTACAGAGCACGGGTCTCCTCTCAATATGAGATGGGTTTGGCCATAGTCCACCACGCTGGCCATGTGCGGATGGGCAGACTTCACACGCCTTTGAGAACATTATGGAGAACTCTCAGGCGTGTAGGTTTCCTCACGATGTTTTCCTTCACCGTTGAAGCAAGTGATATTTTAATTTTTAAAAACGCACATAACTCCGAAAAGTTAGAGGTGCGTGCCCGGATTTGAACCGCCGACCTCTGATAAGGAGGCTGACGCCCTAACCACTAGGCTATCACCGCTTCAACCTTAATACAATCACATAACAGTAAGTAGATGAAATATTGGCGGTAGCGGGTCGGAGATGGCTAGACACAGCCACGAATGGAAAAATGTGGAACGCCTTGGAGAGGCTTCTACACGAAGGGGATTCTTACAAAATAACGATTTAAAGCAAATAATTATATAATCATTGTATATATACTTATTATTATATGTACTTATTAAAGAATTGCAAACATATTGTTTTTATTACATAGCAAGAATAATTTTATAGCGGTACCCGGGGCTCGAAACTTGGTTTACCATACTAACCTCCTTGATAGTCAACATCATTCGAATCAAAGAGTCAAAACGAATTTTGTCATTGGAAATAGTAAAGATTCTTACAAATACATAACATGTACATAACATAGCATTGGTATTTCAAAAGACGCTGGAGAAAGGCGGGAGACTTCGTATATGGCGGGCGCGGTTTTTTCACGCTTTTCTTGAATTAATGTTTGTTGGCTAATTTTGAAAAGGACTGGTGTTGGTTGTGTCGTGGACAATTTTGGTGTCGTTTGTGTAGTGGCTAGTTTTTTGAATGGTTAACAGGTATTAATTTGGGAAAGGTTTGAGGGAGCCGCGTCCACAGAGTGCGAAGTTTCCCGCCATTTCTCCCTAACTTCTACATTGCTATAAACTTGACATTGGCTAATCAGTGTAAAGCCATAAAACGAAAAAAAAAAGACGCTGTCACGCTGTGCCCAGCGTGGGAAACATCGCATATGTATTTCGACGGTTAAATGATTTAGTCAGATTCAATAAATTGATATTCTAAAGTAAACAGGTCATTAACTTAGTATCTATTTATGGTTAGACAGTAATAGGTGGCATGTTTGCGACCAATTAGATGCATTAAATTAGTTCTACGTTGTTTTGCTATGCAAATAAAGTGAGTAGTTATGATTGTGTAAAAGTCAACCACATCATAAAAAATGCTAATGAATT
Source organism: Lasiommata megera (assembly GCA_928268935.1). Lineage (NCBI taxonomy): Eukaryota > Metazoa > Arthropoda > Insecta > Lepidoptera > Nymphalidae > Lasiommata > Lasiommata megera. The sequence goes on along the minus strand of OV743322.1, from coordinate 14,530,741 downwards.
TAATGAAATAGCTGACGATAGATGTAAAAATCCTTATTATTTTCTAATAAACGAGGGTTTGTTAACGTTTATTTTCATTTTTGTTACATTTTCGTACAAATTTCCAGTATTTCTACTCATAGGAGATTTATTTTTAAAAATCCTTTCGTAGCGAACGCCTTCGGTAGACATACGTCGATTATTATCAGCTAATGTTTTGATTATTATTTACTGTGTATTATATAGAAATAAATTTTAAATTGATGGTGATAAAAATAACAATACTTGACTTGCATTTGGCACGATTATAATCTTCATACCTTTAGTAATATGATGATAACAAAAAAAAAATTGAAATCATTCAAGTAGTTACTTCACTTCAACGTTCATTCATTCAGCGAATGCGTAGAGATAAATAATATCTGAGAGAATATAACAACACGACAATGTGTGATAGTGATTGCAAAAATAATATCCCCCTAAGTTTAAAGTGGGCTTCGTAGCAATATTTGAGGTTAAAAATTGATCTTGACTGCAAACTCATCTGGTGGTAAGTGACAAATTATAATATGGTCGAAAATAAGTAACGGGCTAAACTATACTCGTTTTCTACGCCGTATCGTATCGAAACGCTAAATAAATTGGCGACATATCTTTTTTTTTTTCTTTCTTATTATGTACCTTATATATTGATTATCTATGAAATTTTAACTTGTTGATAACGCTCGAAGTATTGGGATCCGATTAACTATTCAAAGGATTAGGTTGGAACCTCTCATTGAATGAAGTAGTTGATTACATTAGTATCGACTTCTCGAGTAGAGTTAGTTTTATAGTTTTAGACTGATCGTAAATCGCTTGTACCTAATTTGACGACCTCCGTGGCGCAGTGCGTGCGCTGTCGCATTTTAAAGTTGGAGGTCCTGGGTTCGATTCCCGGCTCGAGTCTGGTCTGGTGGGAGGCTTCGGCCGTGGCTAGTTACCACCCTACCGACAAAGACGTGTCGCCAAGCGATTTAGCGTTCCGGCACGATGTCGCGTAGAAACCAACTAGGAGCGTGGGTTTACCATACTTCTAACAGGTTAGCCCACTACCATCCTAGACAGCATCATCACTTACCACCAGGTGAGATAGCCGTCAAGAGCTGACTTGTAGTGTAAAAAAAAAGTAGGCAGTTGTTGAAGTCGTTACAAATCAACAATCTCTCACACGCCCTTGAAGATGATATGATGTTTAAAGATACACCTAACACCGCTCAAAACAATACAAAATTAACTAAACTATTTTACTTCAGTCTTGATAATTTGTTACGGGGTCTATAAAACTTGACCTAGTTAGGAATTTACTAAAACTTGACCCTTTTTTTTTAATTCACTACAAGTTAGCCTATGACGGCTATCTCACCTGGTGGTAAGTGAATATGCAGTCTAGGATGGTAACGGGCTAACCTGTCAGGTGTATGGTAAAATACACACACTAAATTGGTTTTTACGCGACATCGTGCCTGAACGCTAAATCGCTTTGCGACACGTCTTTGTCGGTAGGGTGGTAACTAAATTAAATTGAAGCCTCCAATCAGACCAGACTCGAGCCGGGAATCGAACCCGGGACCTCCAATTTTAATAATGCGACAGGTCGGAGGTCGTCTGTAATTATATTTATGCAATAACAAATAATTTTCATTATTTATCTATCGCTCTTAGAAAAGAATCATCATCATGATCAACCCATTGCCGGCTCACTACAGAGCACGGGTCTCCTCTCAATATGAGAAGGGTTTGGCTATAGTCCACCACGCTGGCTATGTGCGGATTGGCAGTCTTCACACGCCTTTGAGAACATTATGGAGAACTCTCAGGCGTGCTGGTTTTCTCATGAGGTTTTTTTTCCCCGTTGAGGCAAGTGATATTTTAATTGCTTAAAATGCACATAACATTGAAAAGTTAGGGGTGCGTGCCAGGGTCCAACCCCTGACCTCTGATGTTACCCCTAGGAAGTTGATGTCCTAACTTCGCACTTAACAAATTTTGATATGATCATCAGTTCATATAGTAACTTATATTATTCTGTTTATAAGTATAACCACATTTTCACTTATAAACAGAATAATATAAGTAATGAAAGGTTTTGGTAACTGTCCGAAAAACTTTTCTCGAACTAACAACGAAAAACTGAGAAACTCGATTCCTGAATAACTTATAATATTATGTACGGAATCCGACTGGACGAGTCCGACTCCCACTTGACCGGTTTTTTATATTTAATGCCCATATGCTTCATTTCCAAGTTTTTTATTTCCTGTCACATTCAACCCGTTAACGGCCCCCTACGAAGCGCCTCTCTTCTCAGAATGAGAAGGCTTTTGGCCGCAGTCCACCACGTTGGCCAAGTGCGGATTGGGACACTTGACCAACTTTGAGAAAATTATGGAGTAACTCTCAGGCATGCTGGTTACTTACAACGTGGAAAGCACTGCCAATAAAACCAGCATGCTATTGCTGTTAAAATAAGTAATCATCATGATCAACCCATTACTGGCTCACTATAGAGCACGGGTCTCCTCTCAATATGAGAAGGGTTTGGCCATAGTCCACCACGCTGGCCATGTGCGGATTGGCAGACCTCACACGCCTTTGAGAACATTATGGAGAACTCTCAGGGGTGCAGGTTTCCTCACGATGTTTTCCTTCACCGTTGAAGCAAGTGATATTTTAATCGCTTAAAAACGCACATAACTCCGAAAAGCACATAAAGAAAAGTGCGTGCCCGGGTTCGAACCCCCGACCTTTTAGGAGGCGGACGTCCTAACTATTAGGCTATCATAGCTTAATATTTATTATAAAATGCTTAAAGTAAATTAAAACTGAATATAACTCCGGATTAGCGATGCCGGGGATTATTGGAATGGGGGAAAGTCTGAACCACTTCGTACTTACTCTGAACCTATATTTTCCAACTGGTGGTCTGGCGTATGGTACACCCGTGAAGCTGGCGTACTTCCTGCCGTTCGTAGACGCCCTCCAAGCGCCCTGCAATAAACCATTATTTACACGCACTAAAGGGTTTGGCCCTTGACATCTCACTATTGCAATGAGTAATAAAAAAGGAATTAATCTTAGAAACGCCATCTTAAACAACATGCGCGTGCGCCGGTTTCCGGCATCAGACTGTCACTGGCATTGCGCGGTCACCTGTTCCGACTTCTCCGTGCTAAATTTACCTTATGAGAAATGACAATAGCGTAATTATATGGTTTTCCATATCAAAGAATGCTGTTATTTATTTGTTCACTAATATTGTAAATTACTAGCTCTTGCCCGCGTCTTTGACCGATTTCTCATCGGTTTTAATTATACCCGCGGGAATAAACTTACGGGTAATGTCCATCTCGTGGATCAAGCCATATCAAACTTTCGTGATAATCGGTGGAGAAGTGACGGCGTGATAAACTAACTCACATTCGCATTACTAATATTAGTTAGGTTTTCGTTACAATCTTTCGACTCTGATTATATCTCAGTTTCCTATGAAGATAAAACCATTATTAGCGAGTAGTTAAATGTTACAATGTTAAAGTAATATATTCACAGGAAGGTTTTTTAATTAACTTACCCACGTAAGTTCATTAAAAATTTTATTAATGCAAAAATTTCTTTGTAACCTCCTCCTCGAGGATCCTCGAATTAGTGGCCAAGGTAGGTAAGTTGAAGATATCCTTTGAGACCAGTTGTCAATAAGAAATTTGTCTGTGTAAACCAAACATCGATATATATAATGTTATATATATATTATGCTAGCATATGAATAGTTATAATATGTGACAAGTACACTTCATAATTTTAGCAATAAGTTACTTTTAAACGTCTTCAAGTTCAGCCGATCGTGATCATTTTGTCAACTCCTCCAGTTAAGGACAGGAATAAAGACTATGAATAATATACTCGAATATGGATATGATTCTTTATGCCTCACCTGGTGATGATGCAGTCTAAGAAGGTAGTGGGCTAACCTTTTAGGTGTCAACCCATACTTCTAATTGGTATCAAAAAATATAGCAAAAAGGTTAGGCAACATCACAGGGGACCGAAGAGCTGCCAGCTACCTCGGACAAAGAATTAGTAGTTCTAGCCATTCAAAGGGGGAACGCTACCAGTATTTTGGGAACCTTGCCTAAAGGGACTCCTTTTAATAATATATTTTAGTTATGATGTTAAATTTTTATTTATTTTTTAAGATTTTTAGTTTTAGGTTAATCTAAGTTTTATTTTAATTTATATATGTATTTCTAACAATTGTCTAATTAGTCATTAAATAAATAAATAAATAAGAGAAAGTAATTGGTATCTACGTGACATCGTGCTGGAACGCTAAATCGCTTGTCCGTAGACTGGTAACCAGTCACGGCTGAAATCTCCTACCAGACCAGACTCTAGCCGGGAATCGAACATTGTTGGGAGTTGCAGGTCTTTCAACTTTATCATCAGACAGCGCCACGTAGGTCGTCAAATTCGGAGTCTATTCCTTTGTTACGAATGGAAGATAGCCTTTTATTACTGCGTAACTGGGGTAGTAAAGTCTGCTGTGGGTGGTCCTTTATTTATTTATTTATTTCGTTGCATATTGTGTACGCATACCCAGTTTGGGTGTTGCAACATTGCGCCTGGAATCGACCGTAGTAGAGAGACCGATTTCATTTATTTTTACTTGCATCGTTTAAAAAATCGTTTACTGTGTAATAACACTTCTCCAATAAAAAAATCTTTAATATTTTGTAAAATTAAATTTCTTTATATAATTAATATAATTAATTTTCTTTTTCTAAGTTTCGTATGCAGTCTGGCAGACCATTATATATTTTCACAGACCTTACGTAGGGACTACAGGTGTGGAGTTTTAGCTTTGATGGTGGGAGGGTTAGTTTGTTAGCATATTTTTCGGGAAATCGACGAGGTTTTTCTTCTTTTTTTTTACAAAAGTATAGATTTTTTTTGACAAATTTGCACATTTCAAAGATATAGCTTGAAGGGAGGGTTTTGCACGAATGCACCAGACTTTCGGCCAAAAGAGGGAAGTGGCAAATGTTTGTGAGGCGCATAACATCTGGCGTCAAAAACATTGATTCGTGATGACCACGACCGCTCTGCAAAGAGTGTATTGACTAAGAAGAAGAACTGGGGTAGTTGGTTGAGCGCGAAGCACAGCCTGAGATAAGAACGTCTCGCTAAGGAGGCCTCCTGTGAAGATCAGGCTTCACTTATAGTGACCTTGTTTTTTTTTTTTTTTATTCACCACAAATTAGCCCTTGACTGCATCTCACCTGATGGTAAGGGATGATGCGGTCTAAGATGGTAGTGGGCTAACCTGTTAGGGGGTATGGTAAACTCATACTCCTAATCGGTTTCTACACGACATCGTGCCGGAACGCTAAACCGCTTGGCGACACGTCTTTGTCGGTAGGGTGGTAACCAGCCACGGCGGAAGCCTCCCACCAGACAAAATTAATTAATTGTTTAATTGGTTTATTGGATTGGAAGTATTAATTCGTACGATAGCGCGGATGTGATCTGCGTCTAGATAACGTCAGAAAACGGGGACCTCGTCTTCACTGACAAAGACGCTGTGTTGAGTTTTTAAACGTGTGACCTACTTGGGTAGTGCTGTTGGCAGTTATTTGATCGTCCGGGCCGTAAAGAACGTTGTGTTTGGGTCACCTGCTGATAAGTTCGGTGTTGGGGTCGGGAGAAGTGTATCGCTAACGCACCCGTTGATAATTCGCAGTGGCAAACTTAATTTTAATATTTCTTGTAAACTGTTCGATAATAATATACTATTGGCACACTTAAAAAATGCAATATAATAGAATATCTGATATATAACCAAACTATATTTATCAAAAGTCCTTTTATACCGATCAACATAAATACTTATTGATATCTTGGAGATGTCTATCAAAAAGTTCAAAGTTTTTATAAAACGAAAGCTAATCATATTACGATATTAAGGATTATATAAACGATAAATAAGCTTGGGTATCTCTATCTCCATAGGTACTTTAATTTATTATTGACTAGCTGTTGCCCGCGACTTTGTCTGCGTAGAATTGCTGATATCCCGTGATTGCTTTGCTTCAGAAAATAAGCTACAGGCAAATGTCAAATTGCCGAATTTCGTGTTTCTAAATTAAAAAACATAGGATTTTCATACAAACTTCAAACCCCTATTTTACCCCCTTAGGGGTAGATTTGGATGAAACCAAATTCTAACCTAAATACGCCCTAAAACAAACCTATTTTCAAAAAATCATGCTTGTAGGCTTCATAATAAAAAAATAAGCAAAAACTATCATCCCCTTTTTTACCATCCTTAACAGGTAATATTTAAAAAAATAGTGATGTACATGTTATTTATTTATTATTATTAATCTTAATGCTAATTTTTGTGACTCTTAACTCTAAAAACAAAGAATTTTCATACAAACTTCCAACCCCTATTTTACCCCCGTAGGGGTGGAATTTCCAAATATCCTTTCTTAGCTGACATCTCTTAACTATCAACTACCTACTTGCTAAATTATAGCTTTATACGTACAATAGTTTTTGAGATCTCGTGTTTAATCAGTATGTAAGTAAGTCAGTATGTAAGTATGTAAGTGACCTTTCGCTTTTATATATATAGATTATGTGAGATGGTGATAACGAAAAAAAAACCCGCCTAAGTTTGTTGTGGGCTTCTTCTTAGACCGGGGCTCGTTTGGAACCCTCATAGCTTTAGTTTTAAGTTTACGAATGTAGTTATGTAAATTATTGACGCGTCAAAAGTGCCTTGGACTATTTGAATAAAGATTATTTGAAATTTGAATTTACTTTAATTCCTTTTGGGCAGTGCTTATATGTATGAAGCTATGATGGGAACGTCACATATTAAATTCAAATTGAACTGTAGCCAACTTTAGCTGTGATAGCCTAGTGGTCAGGACGTACGCCTCCTAATTAGAGGTCAGGGGTTCGATCATTTGCACGCAACTGTAACTTTTCAGTTATGTGTTTTTAAACAATAAAAATATCACTTGCTTCAACGGTGAAGGAAAACATCGTGAGGAAACCTGCATGCCTGAGAGTTCTCCATAATGTTATCAAAGGCGTGTGAAGTCTGCCAACCCGCACATGGTCAGCGTGGTGGAGCATATTGACTCGTGCTCTGTAGTGAGCCATCACTACAGAGCGCGGGTCTCCTCTCTATATGAGAAGGGTTTGGCCATAGTCCACCACGCTGGCCATGTGCGGATTGGCAGAATTTACACGCCTTTGAGAACATTATGGAGAACTCTCAGGCGTGCAGGTTTCCTCACGATGTTTTCCTTCACCGTTGAATCAAGTGATATTTTAAAAAAGCACATAACTCCGAAAAGTTAGAGGTGCGTGCCCGGATTCGAACCGCCGACCTCTGATTAGGAGGCTGACGCCCTAACCACTGGGCTATCACCGCTTCAATCAATCAATCTTTATACATCAATACAAAAAAAAACTCAAACTTAATCTAAGCAATTGTACGTTGTGAAGTCGACATCTTCCTTGTCTGCGCGAAATTCTTTTGTATGAACTGTATGGTCTAATGAATAAAGAAGAAATTATAAATTTTATATTGTGTTGATCATGAACTGTAATACTATCAACATAACTGTCTGAATTTGTTTTCGGCACTCGGCTGTTTGTACTTTCCGAACCGGTGTTTCATAACAATGATTGAGTTTCAAAGTTATTACGCAAGTCACCTTCTAGCAAATGGATTTTAAATTAGTATAAACGGACGATGGAGAGAGCTATGCTGGGAGTATCTCTACGTGATCAAATCAGAAATGAGGAGATCCGTAGAAGAACCAGAGTTACCGACATAGCTCAGCGAATTGCGAAGTTGAAGTGGCAATGGGCGGGGCACATAGCTCGGAGAACCGATGGACGTTGGGGACCCAAGGTGCTGGAATGGCGACCTCGCACCGGTAAACGTAGCGTTGGTCGACCCCCAACAAGGTGGACAGACGACATCAAACGAGTCGCAGGGAGCCGCTGGATACAAGCGGCGCAAGACCGTGGCCATTGGAACTCCCTACAAAAGACCTATGTCCAGCAGTGGACGTCTATCGGTTGAAATGATGATGATGATGATGATGAATAAACGGACGCTCCGATTCGGCCGTTATCTCTCGCTCGTGCTCGGTCATTATCACCAACACCTGATAATATGATTAACTACTAAATTGACGACCTCCGTGGTGCAGTGCGTGCGCTGTCGCATTATAAAATTGAAGCTCCTGGGTTCGATTCCCGGCTCGACTTTGGTCTGGTGGGAGGCTTCTGCCGTGGCTATTTACCCTACCGACAAAGACGTGTCGTCATGCGATTTAGTGTTCCGATACACAATGTCGTGTAGAAAAGTCCTACTATAGTGTAAAGGATTACGTAAATGATAAACAAGCAGGGGTGTGAAATATTGCTCTAATAAGATAGCTCTTAATATAATTTTAAGTGGCATGTGAGATGGTAATAACAAAAAGAAAATTTACCTGGCTAAGTTTGTTGTGGGCTTCTTCTTAGACCGGGACGCGTTTGGAACCCTCATAGCTTTAGTTTTAAGTTTACGAATGTAGTTATCACCATCAAATCACTACTTTGTAAATTATTGACGTGTCAAAAGCGCCTTTTAAAGGACTATTTGAATAAAGATTATTTGAATTTGAATTTTGAATTTGAAACCAATAGAGAGTGTGGGTTTACCATACTCCGAACAATTTAGCCCAATACAATCTTAAGACTGCGTCATCACTTACCATCAGGTGAGATTGCCGTTAAGAGCTGATTTCTAGTAGATAAAATAAAAAAACTAAGTGTCGGAGTACTAATATTCTTCTTTGGTGGCGTGGTGATTTACATTGCGTGGTACACTTTCACGCTGTCAACCATGTGGTTTATGCATAAGCATTGTTAAGTCTTAATTCAGGGGGTTGCTCTTATCCGCTAAGGAGTATTGTCCTTTATCACCACTATATCTTCGTCCAGTTATGTCTTTTTTTTTATACACTACAAATTAGCCCTTGACGGCTATCTCACCTGGTGGTAGGTGATGATGCAGTCTAGGATGGTAGCGGGCTAACCGGTTAGGGGTATGGTAAATACACTTCTAATTGGTTTCTACACGACATCGTGCCGGAACGCTAAATCGCTTTGAGTAGTATAGAATGTCGATTCTGCAGCACCTCGGGGGTGCTGCAGAATCGACATTCTATAATACTGCTTTGCGACACGTCTTTGTCGGTAGGGTGGTAACTAGCCACGGCCGAAGCCTCCCACCAGACCAGACTCGAGCCGGGAATCGAACCCAGGACCTCCAACATTTTAATTCGACGAAACACGCACTGCGCCACGGAGGTCGTCTTGATGAAGATATAGACATAAGGCAATGATAAGTAAAAGTCGTAAAGACTACAGCATCACTTTGGGAGAATTTTGGGGTGTGGGAAACGCCTACAGCCTGTGTGAGAGTTCTCCATAATATTATCAAAGGCGTGTGGTGCCTACCAATCCGCACTTAGCTATTGTTGCTTTAAGGACAAAGTCAGATTCTGAGAAAACACCAATGTCTTGTCAGTTGTTAAGAGGTTGGTGATGATGATGATGATGATAATATTCATTCTTCTAACTGATATTATAAATTGAATTTGCAATTGAATGTTGCCTTTTTAATTCGTATTTTTTGTTTCAACAAAATAAAATGATAAACAAACATAGATAGCTTCTAAGTATTCTTTATAATTCGGGAAAATAAAGAGTTTATAATTAAAATAAGAAATTTTATTATGAATAAAATTATAATAAAATTCTTAACAATTACAAGTAGAATTGGGTGATATAATTAAAGTTCGTATCTTGAGATGTGGTAGTTTTCGTTTTCGTTAAAACCGAGGCTGTCCCAAAACGTTTTCTTTCCGAAGTCTGCGCTGCATTTCATTTCCATGTTCTTCGGCCCCGCTATTTCGAGGTAGTTTAATTCAGGCTGTCCCGGTTTGACCTTCAGCCATTCTGGGCTGTTCCGTAGTTTAGGTACTCTGAAAAGTAAGAGCAACGTACAAACTAACAGTTTTCGACAGTCTAAAGTACTCATTATTACTTCTGGTGCCAACTGCCTGTGACTCCAGGCAATAGCGACCGAATCGACCGACCGCACTGCCGCATTATAAAGTTGGAGGTCCTTGGTTCCATTCCCGGCTCGAGTCTGGTCTGGTGGGAGGTTTGGGCTGTGGCTTGTTACCACCCTACCGACAAAGACGTGTCGCCAAGCGATTTAGCGTTCCGGCACGATGTCGCGTAGAAACCAATAAGGAGTATGGGTTTAACATACCCTTAACAGATTAGCCCGGTACCATGCTAGACTGCATCATTACTTACCACCAGGTGAGATGGCCGTCAAGAGCTAACTTGTAGTGTATAAAAAAACCATTTAAGCAGATCTTTGGTACCTTAGACAAACAACCGTACCACAGACAAAGATATGACTGACACACTGGCATAAGGACAGATACTAATTAACATAAATTTTGTTTGTTTTATTTATGTTATAGTTAAAAAATCACATGAGATTAATAAAAGACAAGTTATTCGGAAATATTGTTAATAAAATCAGTTAATTATTCGATGTTAAGCGAAAAACTAATATATTTTTTATTTATAACAACTGAAAGTTAAAATAAACCTTAGACTGAACCTAAAACTACATCATACATTATTCTATTTGTGCATAAAGTCCATTAGTATTTAAGACCATATTCTAATCAACAGACGTTTTTGTACTGAGTTTTTATTTCACTGATAAAGATTTATTTCTCTATTTCTATCAGAAAACTCCTTATTCGAGGGAAGGAGCATGGATAATTTTATAGGATTCCCATGTTTAGCGCTATTTTGAAAGGAATATGTATAGACACGCTTACCCCGTCGAAGCGTAGCTGCAAATCATATCAAGAAGTGCCTCTCTCATTTGTATATCTTCCGGTCGGGTGGGATCTGACGGTAGGTACTTCAGCAGCAGTACCACATCGTCTGCGTGGCTTACACCTGTAATAATTTGTATTTTTATAGAAAAGAAGAAAGAGAGGGAAAAGAAACGAATAGTTATATCAATAATTTAATAGAATGTTATCGCCTCTTAACCGATTAACATCGATAACTTAAATCTGACTATTGTACATACAATTGCAACTGACTACAACCTCTTTGTGAAATTGCCATGAAATTCCGCATGGCTGAAACGTCATTAACGATCTCTTGAAAATTTTCTTTTGACGTAACATTTTCTTGTTATAAACAGTGTTACCATATAAATTACATTTTAATTGACTTAAACTAATAACAATAAACATGTCCGCTTGAAATGTTGCCAAAAATGGTGGCTGCGTTTTGCGATGAAAAGATCCTTTATTCAAAAAAATGAGCCAGAAGTTCTGTCGCCAGGCATTGTGCATGCGAGGCAATCACCTTTTTATGCCGGAAAATGGGCATTTCCGTCATAAACTGTTCATGCATAACAGCTAAACGTGTTTTTATGAAGTTTGGTAGTGCTTTGGTGGTTTGTTCTTACATTATAATCATCATCATGATCAACCCATTCTCGGCCCACTACAGAGTACGGGTCTCCTCTCAATATGAGCAGGGTTTGGCCATAGTCCACCACGTAGCCCATGTGCGTATTGGCAGACTTCACACGCCTTTGAGAACATTCTCAGGAATGCAGGTTTCCTCACAATGTTTTCCTTCACCGTTGAAGCAAGTGATATTTTAATTGCTTAAAAACGCACATAACCCCGAAAAGTTAGAAGTGCGTGCCAGGTTTCGAACCCCAGAACTTTGATCCGAACGCGGACGTCCTAATTACTATCTTTAGGCTATCACAGTTTCACATTGTAATAGTAGGAATTCAGTCCATATGAAAATTAAACTAGTTACTTGAATAAGAAGGAAAAGAAGAATTATAAACAAGTAGAAAAGGATGTTTACACTACAAATTATTCCTTGACGGCTATCTCACCTGGTGATGATGTCTAAGATGGTAGCGGGCTAACCTGTAAGGGGTATCGTAAATCTAAACTCCTAATTGGTTTCTACGCGACATCGACACGTCCCTGTCGGTAGGTTGGTAACTAGCTACGGCTTACTCCCACCAGATCAGGCTCGAGCGGGAAATTGAACCCAGGACCAACTTTAGAGGCGCCACGGATGTCGTCGAATTGTACAAATATTGGAAATCCACTCACCATAGTTATTTTCATCTTTGGCCATAATATTGGAGAAGCTGTATTGCCAGCGGTACGAGAAGCGGTACACGTAGGTTGGTTCTAGTGATCTTTGGGCGTGAATTTGAGCGAGTTTGCCGACGTTCGCTGAGAACAAACGGTCTCCGAGGGCCTGAAAATTAAAGCACGTATTAAAACAACTGTTACACTTTACCTACATTACGCAAAGATTCGCTACTCGACTAGGGGAACATAACATGGTGTGTCCAAACTTGTAAGTGTCTCCTAGCGACATCGGTTTTATCAGGAATGTTTTCATCTGGAATAATACCCTCTCTTTAGAAGTTTCATGGGAGGGAAACGAGCACATATATACCCTTACTCCCAAATATTTTAGATATAAAATAATAAAAATTCTTCCCGGTTTCGTAGCTGCAGAATGAATCATTTCTGTAAAATTATTTTTAATTTGATTTGCTAAAGGGTCTCGGGCTTTTGAGCATCGCTCATAAAATATATATTTAGTATATATATTGCGCTGCTACCCTTTTCTTTCATTTACTTGTTTCCCCAAGGGTTGTCTGGTAGAGATTGATAAAGCAATGAGGCCGCCTTTGCATATTTATGTGTGAAGTGTTCCATGCTTTTGTTTATCAAACATTTGTGTGCAATAAAAAGTATCTATCTATGTATTATTTGCATTACTGGTTGCGTTTAAAGTTCTTTTTTATAATAGCGAAACATTACGCAACCAGTTTGGAATAGGAAAAAATTGTGTAAAAGATATAGGACGGCAGGGGGATCTATAACTGAGACAAAATACTGCTTATTGGAATAGGTCGAAAATCTGTCAACAGTGATTATTTGATTGTACCTTTGTCAAAATTAATTAGTGAAACTTTATAGCGTACATAAACGTGTTAAAGTCCATATTAAATATAGTATAGAAGTATTATGACAGTGATAACCAAGTATACCTTAACTTGAAATTAAGCAGGGGTTTCAAATGTCCTCCGGGCTAATAAACCCACAACGACACGTCCTGGTATTAACCTAAATATGAGTAGGAGTTGTTTGTTGTCCCACCGCGCCCTTTAGTTTGTTGCAAGAATTATTGTTTAAAACTCTCGTAGTTATAAGTTTAGGAATGTAGTTATCACAGTGTATTATCTATGGTTATCACCATCATTTGACTATCATCATGATCAACCCATTACCGGCTCACTACAGAGCACGGGTCTCTTCCCAATATGAGAAGGGTTTTGGTCATAGTCCACCACGCAGCCGTGTGCGGATTGGCAGACTTCACACGCCTTTGAGAACACTATGGAGAACTCTCAGGCGTGCAGGTTTCCTCACGATGTTTTCCTTCGTCGTAGAAGCAAGTGATATTTTAATTGTTTAAAAACACACATAACTCCGAAAAGTTAGAGGTGCGTTATTAGAGGTGCCCGGTTTTGAACCGCCGACCTCTGATTAAGAGGCTGACGCCCTAACCACTAGGCTATCACAGCTTCATTGATTATAATTAAAAATAAATATTTGCTATTCAAAAGTGTATACAAGGTCAATTTCAAAATTTAAGTCCTTTTCACAATAAATAGGTACTGAAAATGCTCGAAGTATGAATCATTCTTGTAAAGTATCTTATAGTTTTTAAATAAACATAGCTACATCAGTTTTCTTTTTAAATTATTTATTATTTTGTGGATTATATTTTATTAGTGCGTGGATCATTCGGCTGCATTGTTTAAGCAAAGTGAGTTGTGCAAGGTGATTGGATAGTTGTAGATAAAACTTGTACCGATGGTTTAAGAAACGCTCTAACCTGTTACTTTGCGAATTCATAATTTATTTTAAATTCAAAATTCAAATTCAAAATAAACTTTATTCAAATAGTAATTACTAATATGTACCAAATATTACAAGTTTAGATTTATTTATTTAGATAATTAGTGATCGCATGCTGGTACAATACCAGGATCTCATAATACGATGAAGGTGACGCTTACTTGAACAAGTCCTGCAAATGTGTCCTGTCCCACGGGTTTGCCGTTTAGGTACTGCTGTTTGATCTTCTCAGCAACACTGGCATGCATGTTAAGAGGTAAAGTGTCATTGTACTCGAAAATGATGCTAGCGAGTTCTTCCCATCTTGACTCCAGCTCTGGTAGGATTTTCGGGTCTGCTTGGTAGGCTATAAGAAAGAATAACTTTGGAAGCCTTCATCATCATCATAATCAACTAATTGCCGGCTCACTACAGAGCGCCGGTCTCCTCCCAATATGAATAGGGTTTGGTCATGGTCCACCATGCGTGAATTGGCAGACATAATTGGACAACTATCAGGCATACAGCCTTCCTCACGATGTTTTCCTTCGCCACTAAGTACTTGAAACAAGTTATAATTTAATTGCTTAAAAACGCACATAGCTCCGAAAAGTTAGAGGTGCGTGCCCGGGATCGTACCCCGTTTCTCCGATTAGCAGGCGGATGTCCAATCCAGATCATGCAGATCCCGGAGCCTCCCACTATATTTTGTTCTGATGGTGGCGACAGAGGGGGTTTTAGTGGGTAAAAATCTCACATAACCCGAGCTTTTCCCCAGCAATAGTCGGGTATCTCAGTGGGAGATTTCCCTCCCGTAAAGAAAAAGGCTATCACAATCCATATCCTCATCATCATCATCAGCCAACATTAATCCACTGCTGGACATAGGCCTCTTTGAAGTAGCGCCAACTCATCCTGGCTCTGGTTTTTCGCATCCAGTTGATGCCTGCCACTTTCGGACACAATCCATATAATCAAAGATAAAAAAACAGCTTTAAAGCACTATTAAATTTAAAAATGAAAGCTTCGGAAAGATGCTCTGCCAGAAGAAATTTTGAGCCCTAGGGCTCGAAGAAACTAAGGGAACGACTGCCTAAGGGCGCCTCCTTTGAGGTCGAACCTCGGCTTAGGCGACGTTTGGGATAACGGGGGGATCGGACGGTAAGTGGTCCGTACGTCTCCGAGGCCGTGGATGGAGCCCACGCCCGGATGACGTAAGATAGCGGGGACCTCATCTTCGCCGGCGAAGACGGTGTGTAGCGTATGATTGTGTGATAGGTGGTACGAGTATGTTGTCAGTAGTCATCTGATCGTCAGGGTCATGAAGGATTAATTTTTTCGTGCCCGAACGCTTAATCGCTTATCGACACGTCTTTGTTGGTAGGGTGGTAACTAGCCACAGCCGAAGCCTCCCATCAGACCAGATTCCAGCCAGGAATCGAACCCAGGACCATGCTACAGCGTACGTGCTGCGCCACGGATGTCGTCAAAAAGCGAGAAGTAGTAGATCATATAAATAACAAACACGCAACGGTTTTAGTTCATGTTTTTGACACGAACAGCTGAGGTCTGGTAACACTATAAGGTAAGATATAGTCCTTCTAGTTTCGGATAGAAGTAGCCCGTGGTGCTTTTCAACACATGAAAAAAGTCCTCACTAGCCGTAACCTGTCCATCGTGCTACGTAAACGCCTTTTACATTGTTATATATGGCCCATACTTCTCTACTGATGCGAATCCTGGACAGTCAAAGAAAACGTCTAGACGCATTTGAGATGTGGGCTTATCGCCGGATGTTAAAGATCAGCTGGACCCAAAAGGTGACCAATGAGAAGGTCTTGCGACGTGTTAGTTGTAACCGCGAACTTTGGAAGACTATCAAAAAGAAAAAAGTTGCTTATCTGGGGTATTTGCTTAGGCATGACAGATACAGGCTTCTGCCACTCATAATGATGATAACTCATAAGTAGGCTAGAAGGAGGCGCATCGGTTGCAAGAGGAAGCCTTGGTTGCGAAACATCAGGGAGTGGACAGGGATCGCGAGTGCCGCCCAGCTTTTTAGCCTCGCGAGAGACAAGGCAAAATATGCCATTTTGACTGCCAACCTTCACTAGTTAGAGGCACCTAAAGAAGAAGATAGTCCTTCTTGGATGTCATTGTTGTGAATGCATTTCATCCAAGGGTTTTGCGCCTGAGATCTTGGTTAATAAAATACAGACAAGTTCTTCATACCTGCAGCTGGGTATAATCCTTCCTCGGAAGTCACAGACGTGATGAGTGGCAAAGGTAACATGGTGCCAGCTTGACTCGCAATGTAAGGGTACTGGGAGAGGAATGGGTTCTTAGTCCCCGGGGCTTCAGTTGTTGGAATGAATATGGTGAACCAGTTGACTGTCCAGTCCTGAAAATATTGCAGAATTTTAGTGAGAAGGCGTAGGTACGAACGCGGGAGGTAAGGGTCCGTTACCACCTATTTGCGTACATGAAATCCTGGTGCTTCCTAATATGTACTGAGGAACAATTAACAGTAATTAGCAATAAAGTGGTCTTTGCACTCAAACTCAATTTATGATTTTTTTCCACTACAAGTTAGCCCTTGACGGCCATCTTACCTTGTAGTGATGATGCAGGCTCAAGATGGTAGCGGGCTCACTTGTTAAGGGTATGGTGGTACTCCTAACAGGTTTTTACGTGAAATAGTACCGGAACGCTAAATCCCTTAGCGACACGTCTTTTTCGGTAGGGATGTAACTAGCCACGGCTGAAGCCTCCCACCAAACAAACAAAACAAACAGTGGTAACGATACGTTACCACCTGTTATCGTACATGAAATCCTGGTTCTTCCGAATGTGCACTGAGGAATTACATACTGAGCAATTACATATATCACGATTTCTCGACCAGTAATTAGCAATGAAGTGTTACCAGTAATTAGAATTTTAAAAAATCATAATGCTGACCCTTTTATCTATTAATTTTTTGGTGTCATTGGGTATGGACCCAAGATTTACATTTTTTACATTTTCCTTATACTTTTTTGCTATAGTATTTCTGTGAGCATACATTTCATAAAAGCTTAAATACTTATTAAAAATAAATGATTGGTTTATTTAAAAATGGTATTCATTTAATCTTTTGCTTGTGAAATACAGCATATGATTTATTAAGTGTTCTTAATAATATGAGAAGATAGCAAGCATAAACTTACAAACATCTGAACTTGTGCATTGACGATAACTTCTCCAGGTCTGTTCTTTAGACAGTCGGCCATTTCTCGAGTGTTGGACGTGGAGCAACCGACGATAGCGGCCAGCTCTTTAGCCTTCTCCACGGGTTTGATGGAATGTGTCCACGACGAAAACGCCGAGCCACTGAATGCAATACCTCGATGGAATGTGTCTAGGGAATAGATAAACTGTTTATTGATTCACTTTCGCTTAATTTTTACACCAAAACAAGGAAAACGAGAGTAGAAATCCTTAGAACCCGAAGCCCGAGGTATTATCGCCTGTTTTTTTCGGACTGACTATTAGCTGTACTAACCCTGTGTAACAGCTGTGTGTGTGTATTGGATGCAACAGCGTAACCGGGTTGTTTGGCGAGCTTCGGAAAGAAGCTCTGCCAGAAGTAATTTTGAGTCCTAGGGCTCGAAGAAACTAAAGGAACGTCTGCCTAAGGGCGCCTCCTGTGAGGCCGAACCTCGGCTAGGATGAGAAAAATCCAAATCCAAAAAATATAGTTGGAGATAATGTGATGACATTTAGAATGGGTAATTTTAGATATTGAATGAAACCCTGACAGTTTTATTCAATCGGTACTTACGGTAACTTAAGCAATGTGAAGAAAATTATTATGATGATTATGATGATGATAAATAATTTTATTTTATCTATCGTTTTATTAAATTTGACATTTAATTATTTATTAATCTATTCAATTAAATAAATAAAACTAAGAACCTGTAACACTTATAAAATAAAATTTCATTAAAACTAAAACTTCGATGCTATAATATAGAATAGCCAAACTAATTCGTTGGCCAATGAAACCGCCAGCCCTTTTTGATATTCCTTCAATAAGGGCTCGAACCGCTGGGCCCTATAACCTCGCCGTTTCAATTATATTCTTCGAAAAATCATACTTAAATACCTTTAGAAAGTGGTGATAGATAGTGGTAGTGCACACTAGCGCCGCCAGCGGAGCAGCCGGTAAGCGTGACGCAGTCGGGGTTTCCGCCGAACATGACGATGTTATCGCGCACCCACTTCAAGGCGAAGGACTGATCCTTCAGTCCAATGTTGCCTGGTATCTGATCATCGCCTGTGCTCAAAAAACCTGGAGTGGGAAGAGTTGTTCACGTTTTAGAAACGGCAGGCAACGACATACGTGATATTGGAATGCGAAAGTACTGTATCATGAATTTTGACATCTGGCCATGGTTGATTCTGACGTTTCTTATAAACGCTCAACTATTTGAAAGTCGCTTTGGAAGCCGGTAAAATTAAAAAAAAATTATAGCCAAAATATTGTTGGAGCAAAACTTTCGCGAAATTACTCGAGTGTAATGCAAATTAAATGTAAATTATTCAAAATTCTAAATACATAATAGCTTTATTCATGTAAACCTATTACAGGTATCTATGAAGCGTTCATATACCTATAATATGTTTTTCACTATTTTAATTGAGGTGATGATAATAACTACACTTGCCTACCTAAAACTAGCTAAAGCTTGGAGGGTTCCAAAGGCACCTAGGTCTAAGGAGAAGCCCACAACAAACTAAGCTTGGGTTTTTTGTTATCGCCATCTCACATATTCAATAACAAATTATTGTTATGAAGTTAGAGAATTCACACCCAAGTTTTTTTATAGTTTATATAATTCTTAATATCGTACCAGGATTTTATATAAGCATACGTTTTATAAAAAAAAATTACTTTCTATTCAGGACTATCAATTACTGTTTAAAAACATACAATACAATATTAATTACTTCTATAAAAATAAATAACAGAAATTCAATTAAAAACTACAATATTCATTAATTGAGAAAACTCCATTGTACAAATTGGCTTAGAATGGGTTTACCATACCGTTTAGAAGTAAAAGTAAACTTGTAGTACCGTTTGATAGGCTGCAAAAAATTAGTAACTCATTCAAAGGAAATTGTATTTTATTTTATAATAAATTACCTATTAATATCTTGGACATGTCTATCAATAAGTTCAAAGTTTTTATAAAACGAAAGCTTATAAAAAATACCATTACGATTTTTAGGATTATATAAACGATAACAAGGGCGCGTTTGGAACCCTCATAGCTTTAGTTTTAAGTTTACGAATATAGTTATCACCATTAAATCACTACTATGTAAATTATTGACGCGTCAAAAGTGCCTTTTAAAGGACTATTTGAATAAAGATTATTTTGAATTTGAATTTGACATATCCCTAAGATCCCTAAGATCCCCGTTACTATCTTAGCATCTTGCATCATCACTTACCAACAAGTGTTATTGCTATGAAGAGCTGACTATAAAGTGGAATAAAAAAAAAAAATAATACACAGGTGTACTCAAAGGTTTTTGGTGATAGAAAATGTTACCTAAAGGTCCCAAGCGGTAATTCACTGTGACCAAGACCACATCTCTGTCCATCATGTGCACTCCATCGTACTGTCCACCAGCTCCGTACATGAAGGCGCCGCCATGGATAAACACCACCACGGGCAACAGGGCGCCAGGGCTGGGATTCGGCGTATGGATGTTCACAAAAAGACAGTCTTCGCTACCTGGAGAAAAAGTGACACACTTTATCTATACAGAAAAATAAAACTTAAACGAACATTAAATAATGGCTGCAAATTATAGGACTCCCCTGATTTTCCATCTGTGAAAATGAGGCCTATACTATATTCTTAAGAATTTTCCAAAACTGTCAACAATTGCCGGAGAAATCGTCGTAGAAATACTTACTAAGAAATTTACTTTGTAAATATAAACTCCTTTTATTTTGCTTTCTGTTTTAAAAACATACTCCGCCGGATATAGCCGAGACGTGTCTGTAAATTGTTAAAGTGGTTTGATAGCAGGAATTACTCCATTTTTTAGTTCAAATATTTTTTAAATTATTTTTATGAAAATTGAGCCTTATTAAATGAACACAGCTTGCTTCGTAAATATACTGTAGGTGTTACAGTAGATGACACAGTTTACAGTAGTCCAAGTGAGTCCAAGGTCGAAAAAAAAATTCAAAAAAGGCAAACCTAATTTCGAGGAAAAAAAAAATCTCTACAGGTTCCGGAAGTTCCTACCATAAATGAAACTATTAATTTGTTTTTCACATACTAAAACTTCTATCTAATTCTGATTTATTCTAATTCTGAATTATTTGTGTTACATAACATCTAAGACGCTTCAATTTATGCCTTATATAAGTACTTTATATATTTAATTATGAGGAAAACGTTCTAGAAGAATAAGGAGGATAATAGTTAGTAAGTACCTGTTATTCCATTTATGGCGGGGTCATACTGGAGACAGGGTGACAGTAATCTTGTGGCGTCCCAAACTCCTGGCCAGGCTTTTAAGGATTGCGGCTCCTATAAATACATGTAATATAAAATTTAATTATTTGATTTAAGTCAATTAGGAGTATGGGCTTACCATAACAGACTATCCTAGGCGAGTCCAGCAACACCGCTTTTTGCTGCCTGATACTAAATCTTTTATATCTTGTTTACAACGATCTTGCCCGCGTAAACAATACCTGCCGTTGATATACTCAGCCTTACAACTTACTTATGGCCTTATATAACCCAATGTTTGAAATCGGGCTATCTGTTCAGCTTTAAGAAACAATTTCACCTGCATTTTTACATTGTATTGCGTTACATTTGAGTAAAAATGAGTTATATTTAAAGTTTTCATTCCTTAGTTGTACTAGTAAATGAAATATATTAGATGTTTACCTACTAATAGTTGAAAATCGACCCTGTCAATTTATAAATTAATATACGTAAAGGAGATAGTCAGGTTTGCACTATACAGCGTAAATAGCGTAAAAAAGAAAAGATTTTACGTAGGGGAGCCCATGATGCTAAATGGGGATTTACTCGAGCGTCATAGAGACCTATTGGGTTGCAAAGCTTTAGATGATAAGAAGAAAAAAATGTTATATGATATATACCTTTCCATCGGTGGGGGAAGCGGCTATAGATTTTTAAATATGTAAAAAAAAACATGGACATCTTCGAGCGCGTCAGATATTGATAGCATCAATGGCCTACGTATGTATTGTTAATAATGTATGTATGTTAATCTGATCGTTTGCATGATGCGTGTGGTTGTATGTAAGGGTTGAAAATGAAAAAAAAAAATTTAATCGAGCGCGTCAGATTTTCTAACGGAGTGTTAAGTACACCAAAAATAAGCTCTCATTCACTAATCTGACGATTCCGATGTGACGCAAAGTCGCGGCGATTTTCATAATGTGCAAAAAAAATTCGCCATTTTGAAATACTCGAGCGCGTCAGATTAAGATATATATGGTTCATCTTTATGTTCTAAACGTACTGTCTCATAATCTGACGATTATCTAGAGGGATTCGCCTAATCTGACAAAAAAAAAAACATTTTTTTTAAATAATTGAACTTAATTAATAGAAAGCTCAGGAAATAGCATGCAAATAAATAAGTGTATGCTTTTTTTTGTCGAATACATGTATTTATAAAAAAAATAATTAAAAAAGGCTTAAAAAAAATTTGATGTTTTATAATTAATTGATTAATGTTTCTACTGTAAAGTTTTTGTAAGGCACTTTCACCACCAAATATACATTTTAACAATATTTATAAACTTTAATTAACATAAATAATATTAAAATAGCAAAAAAAGCCAAAACGTTGGAAACACGTTGTAAACAATATGCCTCGAACGAGTCTTTATGATCAGCTGTGATGGCTTCATGGCAGCAGAAACCAGAGTGGGGACGGAGAGAGTAATAAATAGAGAAAGAGTGATAGAGAAATAGAAACGCGGAGAAGGAAATATAGGCATTACCCAGCTGCACGCATTTAACTTTATCGGCGAATTTTTGTTATTTCAGCTTGCGAAAATCGTCAGATTATATATTTTTCGTTATTCTTGAATTATTTCCTTCAAAACAAAAAAAAATTTAGCTACGCTCGAGAATGTCGAGATGACGTTTTTTTTACAACTTTGCTGCCCTCCCCTTTCTTTACGTCACTCTCAAATTGTCAGATTAGTGGAATATACGCTTTTAAGGATGTAATTAACTCACCCTACCTTAATCTGACGCGCTCGAGAATTTCTGATGGTCAATTTTTTTTTACTAATCTGATCGTGTATCGTTCACGGGCGGCCTTATGTATGGGGCTCATGTTTGGTGGAGGAACATAACCGGGTACAAGGTATCTCCCTGTATATTAATCTGCCGCGCTCGAGTAAATCCCGAAATCCCCGCTTGGGCTCCCCTACTATTAAAAAACAATTGTCAAATCCAATTTTTGTGTGATTTGTGTGACCTCTAAATTATAATAATATTTTTTGTTTTTGTCTTCACGTCATGGTATAAATATAAATGGACATATTAACACGTAGTTGACAGAACACGTCAAAAATAGAGAAATCCGCCATTATTTTAAACGTTTTTGGAAAAATATTTATAATATTTAAATTATATCCTAGTATTAAATTTTAAGTCATCGTAGTTTTTCGATAAATTATAACTTGTTATATCTACTAATCGGTTGTCATACCTAAAGTTAATACTTAACTTAGTTTAACACAGTAGAAATATATAAAAATAGAGAATTAAACAAAACTCACTCGAAATCTATATTTTCCTATCGGCGGTCGGGCGTAGGGTACACCCAAGAAACTGGCAAAGCTCCTGCCATTCGTCGACACCCTCCAGGCGCCTTGTAAAATACCGGTGGCTACACGAACTCTGGGTCCCTGAGTTGGCCCATGACTCGACACTACTGCACATATGAGCGAAATCGAAAATAATTTAATGAACGTCATATTTTTGAAACGTGCGTATGCTTCGGGCACCGAAGCTAGATTGAATTGCGGGTGGGTCGGTGCCTTTTATTATTTAGGTGGCACTTTGTTTATGCTATGGCTGCAAGGCCTTCTCCACACTTAGTTCCTATGCTGGCCCAAATATTCGTCCCTCATATTGAATAATAAAATAGCATAGACACGCTCGAGACGACGTTGGTAGTTGGATTGACTCGGCTCATGTCAGGTTTTCTACTAGTGTCATTAGAATTAAACTAGGCACAATAATGTGTTAATCATGTAGTAAGATAAAGAAACACGCAGATTATATGAAATTTCACGTAAGATTAAAAAAAGTTTTATGCCAGAATATACATGGATCAGGCTGTTAATCGATTATACGAAGATAACATAGTGCAGTAGCTTTATGCCCTCAAAGTGACGGTGGGGCTTAGCCGAAGCGACATCTCCTAAAGACATCTAATCTCCTAGTACAAATATCAGGTTAAATACTGGAATGTTGTTTGTGGCTCCGTAAATTTTATATAAACAAATACACGTTATTAATGTTGATGCGATGACAAGATATTTTCATTACGTAGCGGTTGCCATTTTTTTTTATGGTAATTTTTTGTTTACTGATGAGGACTTCAATTTATGTAATCGGGTTATAATAATCAATTGGGTACACGCATACGCTTTATACAATGAATATACTTGTGTTTCGGCGTTTTTATAAACGCACGACTTTTACAACGTTTATTCAAACGATCGTCATCAGTGAGAAACTCGACAGCCTCATACCGAGTATGAATGTGTAAGACGATTTATATCAAAAAAAAAAAAACAATAAAATATATATGTATTTTAACATTAAATAGCAGACTTAAGAATAAATAAACGTTTGAGTCATCATACAACACGTGATTTTAATAGCTTCCGGATAGTCAGAGGTTGGGTGGGGGAACTTGTTTGTCTTCGGTTATAAATAGAAAGGAGCGTCAGAACGAGGCTCAGTCTTCTATCGAACAGTTGGAGCGAACGTTACTCTGCCCCTGTCGGTTTTATCCGGCTCTGAGTATCAACCTTAATTTACAGATAAGTATTATGTAATTACTATGCAGAAAAGCTGAAGGATTATGTACTTTAAATTGATAATTCTTTGAAGATTAGGATTTCATTCAATTTATTAAATTAACTAAATATTTCTTTCAAAAATAAATGTAAATATATACCCCTAGTATATATATAGTTATGTTATGTGATAAAAATAATACTATTGAGGAGATTGTTGTTTAAACTAATTATGAAAACCACTGGTGCAAAAATTTTAATAATAAACTATTTTCTTTGCTTATTTGTATTTTTTTTGTTTTTATCTGTCCTGACTTCTAACATCAGAAGTGGGATCGGCCTGCAAACACATTATCTAACTTTTATTTTAATTTACTGCCTTTACAGAAAGAAGAAAAAATCAAAGAAGCATCATGGATGCTGAGTTGGTACAGAAGTTGCTGGAGTCGATTAATTCGGCTCTATTATCCGGCCGACGCCATGATGACGTTTCTCTATCAGTCTTCAATCCTGAGTAGATGGATAATGGAGCCGAAGCTTGGTGCAAGAGCGTTGAAGATATTGGCGGAGAGTTCAACTGGATCAACTGTATTACATCTATAAATATAACTGATAGATGTTTATGTATTACGGGAAAAATACTAAAGGTTATGCTTTTTACGTTTTATCTATTTTTCATTTTGGTTAAGTAAAGAATCTTCATTTTGACATAAATATTAAATCTTTAGTGTTAACAATAACGCATGATAAATAAACTAAATTATTTTCATTATTTAAGTATTTTAATCAATAAAGGCGATTTTAGACTAAAAAATAGTTTTATAATCATTTTTGTATCCCTACTGAAGTCTTACATTGTGATGAAAAGATATATTTAATAAGTTTATCTAAGTAAGTATCTACGTTTATCTAAGTAAGTATCTACGACAAATCAAGATATTACAAAAAAACAAAACAAAATGATAGAAACTCTGTCTGCCGAGTCTAAAGTCTGTCTGTCCAGATATCTTCTAAAAATTGAAGTGAATGTATAACGAAATGAGTAAAGTTCTTGCGTGAAAGTTAACTATACTTTTTAAAAAGAAGTTAACCATGCAAATAAACTTTGAAAACGGATTGTGTATTAGATGGTGGGTGTTCTTTCGATTCTATACAAATTGAAGTTACGAAAATCTCGCTTAGTACTCGATTTATGAGATTACAGTTTGCTGACAGATAGACGGACGGCATCCTTCGAGTATCCTGACAACGCTTTGTTTGCCATATCTTGTAATAAGACAAAAAATACAGAAGTGGGCCAACAAATTATAAAATATTATGAGGAAAAAGGGCGTGTCAAGAATAAAAGTAGCGTTGGTTGACCCCCAACTAGGTGTACAGACGACATCAAACAAGTCGCAGGGAGCCGCTGGAAGCAAGCGGCCCAAGACCGTGAGCATTGGAACTCCCTACAAAAGACCTATGTCCAGCAGTGGACGCAATCTGTTGTTAATAATGATGATGATGATGATGAGGAAAAAATATCTACTTGATAACCTTTTTTTTTACTTACTCTGGGAAATGGGTAAACGCATCTCCTCCGGCGGGGTATGTGGGACTCCCCGATGGACAAACTGGCGACCAGAATACTCATAAAACCCAGCGATCCAAAACAAGCGTTGACAGTTTTTTAAAGCATAGATTTATGTCTGGGTATCATTGTGCATGCGTCGTTATTTTTTAAATTTAAAATCATCGTAATCAACCCATTGCCGGCTTACTACAGAGCACGGGTCTCCTCTCAATATGAGAAGGGATTGAGCATAATCCACCACGCTGGGCCATGTGCGAATTGGCAGACTTCACACGCCTTTGAGAACATTATGGAGTACTCTCAGCCGTGCAGGTTTCCTCGCTATATTTTCCTTCACCGTTGAAGCAAGTGATATTTTAATTGCTTAAAACGAACATAACTCCGAATAGTTAGAGTTGAGTGGACGCGATCGAACCCCCGACCTCTGATTAGGAGGCGGACGTTCTAACCACTAGGCTATAACCGTTTCTTTAAATTTAACATATTCGTCCCAAATATGACGATTAGCACAGTTGTAGGTGCTAATTTGGTTTAACAAAAAAAGTTTTACTTTAGTATATGTAATTCAATTCGAGGGTCAGATTCCATCACATCTGGACAAGGAAAACACTTTTAATTCTTAGATTCTCAAAGCATATCAATTTGGTGTGGATAATTTTATAACAAAGCACCTTCAAATTTTTTGCATGTTTTTACGCTTCGTCGACTGACTGGAACAGATTGAGATCATCAAATTCAAATTCAAAATAATCTTTATTCAAATAGTCCTCAAAAAGCCACTTTTGACGCGTCAATAATTTACATAGTAGTTATTTCATGGTGATAACTATATTCGTAAACTTAAAACTAAAGCTATGAGGGTTCCAAACGCGCCCCGGTCTAAGAAGAAGCCCACAACAAACTTAGCCGGGGTTAAAGATCGCTGTACCGAGTCTCGTATTACGCAATCGCTTCTGTTTATAAAGTTTTAATATATTTTAGGAGGTCTCTTCACTGTATGCCTCTCGACCCTCCCGACTTAAATAACATGGAAGCATCCATTTGTCAAGTCAGCATGACCGGCATCCGTCGGTCATCATAGCATCAGTATACCTCTCTTCCATTAGAGACTTTATAGAGAGCGACTTTCGTGCGCTGCTTGCTCTTGGCAACTCCGTCATCTTGGCCGGAGATTTCAACGCCAAACATGAGTGCTGGAATTCCCGAGTTACTAATTGACATGGTCGACAACTTAGTCGATTGTATCAAAGTAATGACATAGATTTTGCTATCTTAGCCCCCGACGAACCAACGCGTTACCCGTACAATGAAAACTTATTGGACAGACCCGACATACTGGATATAGCTATTTTTAAGAATATCACACTTCATGTGTTTTCTTTAGAAGTGCTACACGAGCTTAGCTTAGCTTAGCTTACCTCCGGTAGACACCCCCCCTCCGACCAAAGTAATGGTAGATTGTAAAAAAGAGGACGCTAAACGTGCAGCGTCTCACTTTACCAGGCACGTTTGTTAGTCAGTCAAATACTGTTCCCGCACAATTTCTAACGACTTCGGTCGTAGGCAATTGCCGGCCAACGTTCGACAACTACTGACGCGGAAGATCAGCCAAACTAGGGCCCATGCCGTTTGTCCGATAGACGACAACAGGATGAAACTGGAAAATCCAAAAAGAGCTCAGGGCTCGCCTTGACTCTCTGAGGGCCGATTCCTGGGACAGGAAGCTAGGAGAGCTCACGCCATCCCATATAGCGTACTATGGCCTAGCGAGAGCTTTGCAGCCACACCCCCTCTCTTGCGACCCAATCTTCCACCCGCTTTCGAAGATCTAAATAAGGCCGAATGCCTCGCTGACTCGTTTGAAGCACAGTGCACCCCGAGCGATAGTTCTATAAATCGCAACTTTATAGGTCTCGTCACCAATAAAATAGACTCCCTAGGCCCACTGTCTCCAGACAGCAAGCCCATAGCTCCCACGACTTGCGAAGTGGTTCAGTCGATTATCAATAGGCTGCACTCTAAGAAAGCTCCTGGTCCCGATGTGATCACAAATAGGGCACTTAAATGCATCCCTCCCCAGCTACTGTACCTACTGGTAATGATATATAACGCCCTACTGGCAGGATGCTTTCCCCACATAGTGGAAAGAGGCTATAGTAATAGGTATTAAAAAACCTGGTAAGCCCGTTAACCTCCCCTCTAGTTACCGCCCTATAAGTCTTCCTCAACTCTTTAGTAAAGGTGTACGAGAGGATAATACTCGCCCGACTAAAAGTCGTCATCGAAGCTAAAAAGCTTATCAAGGACGAGCAATTTGGCTTTCGATCCAAACATTCTAGCATCCACCAAGTGCATCGCCTAACGGAGCACGTGGCGCGAGGGCTTTACGATTGGAAACGTGGTCGCCTCACAGGAGCCGTATTCTTCGACGTAGCCAAGGCTTTCGACAATGTCTGGCACGCCGGTCTCATTTATAAATTGCAAACCCAGGGTATCCCGGATAGGCTTTTATACCTATTAAAAGGCTATTTAACCGATCGCACCTTTAGGCTTCGAATAGAGGGCACTCTGTCGTATAGGAGACCCCTAAAGGCCGGCGTACCTCAGGGTTCAGTTCTAGCGCCCATTCTCTATACGCTGTACACGAGCGATATACCCAAGAGCTCTTATGTAGAGCTAGCCCAGTACGCACGACAATGCTCTTTACACGACCAGTCGTTTGCTACCGTACATAGTAGCCCGCCTTCAGTAAGCGATCAAGCGCTTAGGCGCTTGGTTCCGCCAATGGAGGATAGAGGCTAACCCGGAAAAGAGCAAAGCGCTTCTTTTTACCGGGTTAAACCGCCCTGACCCCAGATACAAAAAGGACCTTAAATTATTTAATCGTGTGATTCCATGGGAACGCACTGTCAAATATCTAGGTGTAACCTTTGATAGTCGCCTGTCCGTTTCGCCGCACATACGTAGAGTCAGTCAGAAAGCCCGTTTTGTTCTCAACAGACTCTACTTCATGATTAATAAACGCAGTAGGCTACCTATCCGTCACAAAGTGACATTATATAAAACTTGCATCCGTCCAATCATGTCATACGCGAGCGCCGCTATAGCGCTTCGTCCCACGTATAAAACCTTTCAAACGATTCAGAATTGTTTCATGCGCACGGCAACCGGCTGTCCCTGGTACGTGCGTAACGTAGATCTGCACAGAGACTTAGAACTTGACACTATCGCTCAGCACTTTAAGGGTACTACTTACCTACACGGTATTAACAACTTCCCTGCGTGTTTCTTAACGATACAAAATTTAACCTACTGGTATTTGATATAAGAAAAGTTCCTTGAATTTAATTCGAAAAGGCATTTAACACCGTAAAGTTAGAGGTCGGGGATCGAATTGGTGCGACCCAAAAGGAGTCGAAGTCTTTACCAAGCAATTGAAGGCTGTAGGCTTCTTAATAGGTATCTTAATCTTGGTACTACTTAAGTGATATTTCCAACAAATGATCACCTTATGTTGTTGTCAAGAAGTCTGCGATATACTAAGCTCTAAGCTACCAATCAATCAGTCAAAAACTTTATTCAAATAATCATCACAAGATCCTTTTGATGCGTTAACATACTTGCAATGATGGTCATAACTACACGTGTAAACTTAAAACTAAAGCTACGAGGGTACCAAGAAGAAGCCTTCGAAAAACTAAGGACTTATTATAACTATCTGACATTGTCATTTAACAATATATAAGAAAAATCTTGTTAGAGCTAAACTTCATATCCAAGCTTGTTAAAATTAAAAATAAAAAAAAAAAAATTAAAGGATTTTTCTAAAAGCATTTGCCTCATCGTGGAAATAAAATCTAGCTATATTTAATCTCAGGTCATTTCTGCCACGCACTTGCAAATTGTGGAACCAGCTTCCATCTTCTGTGTTCCCTAATGGTTATAATATGGGGATCTTCAAAGGGCGGATTAACAAATTGCTCAAGGGCCAGCAACGCATTGGCGGTTCCTCTGCTGCAAATGTTCATGGGCGGCGGTAATCACTTACCATTAGGTGGCACGCCTGCTCGTTTCCTCGCTATGAATATATAAAAAAAAATTCTAATAATATTATTTCAATAGCAGTGGAGATTTGCGGCAATCTGCTCTCAATATTCTTTAATCCATAATTATCTAATCGATATAAAATAATGTCACATATTAAAAGGCCAGCATGGTACCATCCAAAAACCCGCTAGGTACGAGCTTATATAATATATTCATATACACAAAAAATACAATTATAAAGATTGTCTGCATAGTTTAAAGAAAATTAGCTAGATACAAAAATTAAAATTAAATATTAATTTTATTTAAGAGTTAACGGCCATTACGAAACGATGCTATTAAATTAAACCAAAGCAGCCCTGTTTAAAACTGTATTATTCATAAGTATTTTACGTTTTTTTCACTAATTTAATTATGAATGAATGAATGAATATACTTTTTTTCAAATATTATTTTTATCCTATTGTACACCATAAGATAGGATACAAATACTATGTTTTTTTTTTTTTTTTTCTGACTGTCTATTAGCTGTACAAACCCTATTGGTTGCCACAGCGTAACCGAGTTGTTTGGCGAGCTTCGGAAAGAAGCTCTGCCAGAAGAAATTTTTAGCCCTAGGGCTCGAAGAAACTAAGGGAACGACTGCCTAAGGGCGCCTCTTTTGAGGCCGAACCTTAGGCGACCGGCTTAGGCGACGTTTGGGATAACGGGGGGGTCGGACGGTGAGACAAATACTATGCTTTACTAGTCTTTAGATGGGAACAAGAATGTATTTGAATCCGCGGGGAAATATTTTTGGAATTTTATAAATACAACTCTTTCCGCTTCGCGAACCGAATCTAACTAGCCACGGCTGAACCCTCCCACCAGACAAGGCTCGAGTCGGGAATCGTACCCGGGACCTCCAACTTTATAATGCGAGAGCGCAAGTACTGTGCCACGGAGATAGTCTGTAATTATATTATGCAATAACAAATAATTTTCATTATTTATCTATCTGTCATGTAAAATAATCATAATCATGATCAACCCATTTTCGGCTCACTACAGAACATGGGTCTCCTCTCAATATGAGAAGGGTTCGGCCATAGTCCACCACGCTGGCCATGTGCGGATTGGCAGACTTCACACGCCTTTTAGAACTTTATGGAGAACTCTCAGGCATGCAGGTTTCCTCACGCTGTTTTATTTCACCATCAAGAAAAAAAAAATTGTTTAAAAACATTTTTGATATCCAATTTAAGATATTGTGAGTTAAGCAATCTCACTTACTAAATTGTGATATGAACTGATAGTATAACAACATTTTCACTTATAAACAGAATAATATATGTAATGAAAGGTTTTGGTAACTGTCCGAAAAACTTTTGTCGAACTAGCAACGAAAAACTGCGAAACTCGATTCCTGAATAACTTATAATATTATGTACGGAATCCGATTGGACGAGTCCGACTCTTATTACATATTAATTAATCTTAGAAACGCCATCTTGAACAACATGCGCGTGCGCCGGTTTCCGGCATCAGACTGTCACTGGCATTGCGCGGTCACCTGTTCCGACTTCTCCGTGCTAAATTTACCTTGTGAGAAATGACAATAGCGTAATTATATGGTTTTTCATATCAAAGAATACTGTTCATTATTTGTCCACTTATATTGGAAATAACTTGCCGATTTTGACCGATTTTTCATCGGTTTTTTATTATACCCGCGGGAATAGACTTACGGGTAATGTCCATCTCGTGGACCAAGCCAAACTTTCTTGATAATCGGTGGAGAAGTGACGGCGTGACAAACTAACTTCTCCGTAGTCGTCTTGTCCGTAGAGTGGTAACCAGCCACGGCTGAAGCCTCCCACCAGACCAGACTCGAGCCGGGAATCAGACCTTGTTGGAAGTTGAAGGTCTTTCAACTTTATAATCAGACAAACCGATCAATACTTAAACAAACATAGATGGCTTCTAAGGATTCTTTATCATTCGGGAAAATAAAGAGTTTATAATTAAAATAAGATGTTTTATTATGAATAAAATTATAATATAATTCTTAACAATTACAAGTAGAATTGGGTGATATTATTAAAGTTCGTCCCTCGTGTAGACGCGGTAGTTTTCGTTTTCGTTAAAGCCGAGGCTGTCCCAAAACGTTTTCTTTCCGAAGTCTGCGCTGGATTTCATTTCCATGTTCTTCGGCCCGGCTATTTCGAGGTAGTTTAATTCAGGCTGTCCCGGTTTGACCTTTAGCCATTCTGGGCTGTTGCGTAGTTTAGGTATTCTGAAAAAAAAAATAGCAACGTACAAACTAACAGTTTTCGACAGTCTAAAGTACTCATTATTACTTCTTGTGTCAACTGCCTGTGACTGCAGGCAATACCGTTTTAGCAGATCTTTGGTACCTTAGACAAACAACCATACCACAGACAAAGATATGACTGGCACACTGGCATAATGACAGACACTAATTAACATAAATCTTGTATGTTTGATTTATGTTATAGTTAAAAAATCACATGAGCTTAATAAAAGACAAGTTATTCGGAAATATTATTAACTAGCTGAAGCCCGTGACTTCGTCTGCGTTGAGTTAGTGTGTTTGTTTGTCTTTCAATCACGACGCAATAGATTACTAACTCGAATTACTTGAAATAATTACAGGATAAACATTAAAGAGTGAAATCGGATATTGATTCGTTGGTGGGAGAAGTTGTGGGAGGCGCCCGAGACGTGATGGCACAGGCGGCGGCATGCCCGTGATCTGCGCGCGGTACCTAAAACTACATCATACATTATCCAATTTGTGCATATGTTAAAGTGCATTAGTATTTGAGACAATATTCTAATGAACAGACGTTTTAGCACTGAGTTTTTCTTTCACTGATCAAGATTTCTTTCTCTAATTCTATCAGAAAACTCTTAATTCCAAGGAAGGAGCATGGATAATTTTATAGGATTCCCATGTTTAGCGCTATCTTGAAAGGAATATGTATAGACAAGTTTACCCCGTCGAAGCGTAGCTGTAAATCATATCAAGAAGTGCCTCTCTCATTTGTATATCTTCCGGTCGGGTGGGATCTGACGGTAGGTACTTCAGCAGCAGTACCACATCGTCTGCGTGGCTTACACCTGTAATAATTTGTATTTTTATAGAAAAGGAGAAAGAGGGGGAAAAGAAACGAATAGTTATATCAATAATTTAGTAGAATGTTATGGCCTCTTAACCGATTAACATCGATAACTTAAATCTGACTATTGTACATACATTCTGGCAAATTAATGATTATCATTGTTTCAGAAGATTGCTAATTCATCTTAGCATCTACGGGTCGTAGCTAAGCAAATGCATTTGCGCCACGTTGTTGCAAATAAAGTTGGAGGTCCTGCGTTCGATTCCTGGCCTGCGGTCTGGTGGGAGACTTCGGCCGTGGCTAGTTACCACCCTACCGACAAAGACGTCGCCAAGCGATCTAGCGTTTCGGCACGATGTCGCGTGTAGAAACCAATTAGGAGTATGGGTTTACCATACCCCTATCAGGTTAGCCCACTATCATCTTAGACTGCATCATCACTTACCACCAGGTGCGATTGCCGTTAAGGGCTAAGTTGTAGTGTATAAAATTTTTTTTGAGTCAACGTTGCACACCCAGCGTAGTGAAATGGTGGGGGACAAATTAATCAAGAGATTCAGAAAGGAGAGTGTTAGATGACACTGCTCTAGGTAGTGGCAGCTTTTCCGATGATCTATTGGATCTTGTTACTTTGGCCATTTTTGATCTATTTCAATTGCAACTGACCACAACCTCTTTGTGAAACTGCCATGAAATTCCGCATGGCTGAACGTCATCGACGATCTCTTTGAAATTTTCTTTTAACGTAACATTTCCTTGTTACAAAAAGTCATCATCATCATCATGTTCAGCCCATTACTGGCTCACTACAGAGCACGGGCCTCCTCTCAATATGAGAAGGGTTTGGCCATAGTCCACCACCCTGGCCATGTGCGGATGGGCAGACTTCACACGCCTTTGAGGACATTATGGAGAGAACTCTCGGGCATGCAGGTTTCCTCACGATGTTTTCTTTCACCGTTGAAGCAAGTGATATTTTAATTGTTTTTTAAAAACGCACATAACTCTGAAAAGTTAGAGGTGCGTGCCCGGATTGGAACCGCTGACCTCTGATTAGGCAGATGACGCCCTAACCACTAGGCTATCACAGCTTCAAACAGTGCTACCAGTTACAAATAGTGTTACCATATAAATAACATTTTAATTGACTTTAACTAATAACAATAAACATGTTCGCTTGAAATGTTGCCAATAACGTTGGCTGCATTTTTGCGATGAAAAGATCTTTTATTCAAAAAAATGAGCCAGAAGTTCTGTCGCCAGGCATTGTGCATGCGAGGCCTTTTTATACATAAACTGTTCATGCATAACAGCTAAACGTGTTTTGATGAAGTTTTGTAGTGCTTTGGTGGTTTGTTCTCACATTATAATCATCATCATGATCAACCCATTCTCCGCCCACTACAGAGCGCGGGTCTCCTCTCAATATGAGCCCATGTGCGGATTGGCAGACTTCACACGCCTTTGAGAACATTATAGAGAACCCTCAGGAATGCAGGTTTCCTCACGATGTTTTCCTTCACCGTTGAAGCAAGTGATAAAGACAGGCCCAACTTTATAAGCGCAAAAGATGTCGTCGAATTGTACAAATATTGGAAATCCACTCACCATAGTTATTTTCATCTTTGGCCATAATATTGGAGAAGCTGTATTGCCAGCGGTACGAGAAGCGGTACACGTAGGTTGGTTCTAGTGATCTTTGGGAGTGAATTTGAGCGAGTTTGCCGACGTTTGCTGAGAACAAACGGTCTCCGAGGGCCTGAAAATTAAAGCACGTATTAAAACAACTGTTACACTTTACCTACATTACGCAGAGATTCGCTACTCGACTAGGGGAACATAACATGGTGTGGCTAAACTTGTAAGTGTCATCTAGCGACACCGGTTTTATCAGGAATGTTCTAGAAGTTTCATAGAAGGGACACGAGCACATATATACCTTTACTCGTAAATATTTTAATAATCTTAGATATAAAATAATAAAAATTCTTCCCGTATCGTAGCTGCAGAATGAATCATTTCTGTCAAATTATTTTTAATTTGATTTGCTAAAGGGTTTCGGGCTTTTGAGCATCGCTCATAAAAAATTTAAAATATATATTTAGTATATATATATATATATATATATATATATATATATTACCCTTTTCTTTCATTTACTTGTTTTCCCAAGGGTTGTCTGGTAGAGATTGATAAAACAATAAGCCTTTGCATACTTATGTGTTGTATTCCATATTATTATTTGTTTGCAATAAAGAGTATCTATCTATCTATTATTTGCATTACTGGTTGCGTTTGAACTTCTATTTTATAAAAGCGAAACATTACGTGACCAGTTTGGAATAGGAAAAAATGTATAAAAGGTATAGGATGGCAGAGGGATCATAGATTCTCTAACTGAGATAATATACTACGTATCGAAAATCTGTCAACAACGATGACTGCATTGCGACCTTATTCATTAATAATTAGTGATTGTTTTTCTTAGAAGAGTATAAAATTTATTATTAATATAGCAAGTAAGATAAACATATGAATGACAAAGAATAAAATATAAAATAAACCTTAGATTAAGAAGAACCAAAAACTAAAAACCTTAATATATTAGTGGAATTATACAGCCTGCATAAATGTTTCATAGTGTATAGTATATACAGTATAGTGTATTTATACTATAGTAATAACCAAGTATACCTTAACTTTAATTATAGTCTACAGTCATTATAGAAGTATTATGACTACAGTGATAACCAAGTATACTTTAACTTGAAATTAAGCAAGGGTTCCAAATGTCCTCCGGGCTAATAAACCCACAACGACACGTCCTGGTATTAATCTAAATATGAGTAGCAGTTGTTTGTTGTCCCATCGCGTTTGTTGCAAGAATCATTGTATTTAAAACTCTCGTAGTTATAAGTTTAGGAATGTAGTTATCACCATCATTTGAGTTTAATATATAACATAAATAAAATTGGAGTGTCTGTTTGTAATATTGAAGTAACCGTCTTTTACTACATGCATATTTATGAATATATACATACACCAAAATTACATTTTTCTCAATTTTTGTCTGTCTGTCTGTCTGTTTGTTCCGGCTTATCTCTAAAATGGCTAAACCGATTTTGATAGGACTTTTATGGACAGGTAGCTGATGTTATAAGGAGTAACTTAGGTTAATTTTTTTTAGAAAAATAAAGTGATGCTGCAATGTCCCAGTACTGTACAGTACAGCGCCACCACTTCCCCAACCAACGAATTCATGTCACAAAGGCTGCCTAATAACTTTTTTGTTAAATTCCACGCGGACGAAGTCGTGGGTACAGCTAGTTAAAAGTAAATATGTTCTCATTAAAATTATTACTCACATTCACTTAGAAAAATGTTTCGTTCTAAGTGAAATATACCCTCTATTTCAAAATATAAAGTCTTGTTTTTCACTAAAACAGATTGAAGTGTGACTTTTGTATAGCATCTGTTTTTAAAAAACATACCTGCTTCAGTTTTCTTATTATTGTTACCGAAGTTTGATTTAAGGCATGGTTGATTCGGCTGCATTGTTTAGGCAAAGTGATTGGATAGATGTAGATATAACTGGTATCGATGGTTTAAGAAACGCTCTAACCTGTTACGTTGCGAATTGTTAAAAACGTGCACCGAATATTGCAAGTTTAGATTTATTAATTTAGATTTGACGACCTCCATAGCGCAGCGCGTGCGCTGTTGCATTTTAAAGTCGGAGGTCCTGAGTTGGATTCCCGGCTCGAGTCTGGTCTGGTAGGAGCCTTCGGCCGTGGCTGGTTACCACCCTACCGACAAAGACGTGTCGCCAAGCGATTAAGCGTTCCGGCACTATGTCGTGTAGAAACCAATTAGGAGTATGAGTTTCCCATACCCCTAGCAGGTTAGCTCACAACCATCTTAGACCGCATCATCACTTACCATCAGGTGAGATGCATTCAAGAGCTAACTTGTGGTGAATAAAAAAAAATAATAGTCAGAGATCGCATGCTGGCATAATACCAGGATCTCATGACACGATGAAGGTGACGCTTACTTGAACAAGTCCTGCAAATGTATCCTGTCCCACGGGTTTGCCGTTTAGGTACTGCTGTTTGATCTTCTCGGCAACACTGGCACGCATGTTAAGAGGCAAAGTGTCATTGTACTCGAAAATGTTGCTAGCGAGTTGGTCCCATCTTGACTCCAACTCTGGTA
Organism: Lasiommata megera; assembly: GCA_928268935.1. Classification (NCBI taxonomy): domain Eukaryota; kingdom Metazoa; phylum Arthropoda; class Insecta; order Lepidoptera; family Nymphalidae; genus Lasiommata; species Lasiommata megera. Next base: position 14,493,589 of record OV743322.1, on the reverse strand, counting down.
GGATTTTCGGGTCTGCTTGGTAGGCTATAAGAAAGAATAACTTTGGAAGCTTTACTGCGTTTAAAGTCTCAACCCATTACCGGCTCACTACAGAGCACGGGTTAGAGAAGGGTTTGGCCATAGTCCACCACGCTGGCAATGTGCGGATTGGCAGACTTCACACGCCTTTGAGAATATTATGGAGAACTCTCAGGCGTGCAGATTTCCTGACGATGTTTTCCTTCATTGTTTAAAAACGCACATAACTCCGAAAAGTTCGAGGTGCGTGCCCGGATTCGAACCGCCGACCTCTGATTAGGAGGCTGACGCCCTAACCACTAGGCTATCACCGGTTCATATAATTTAATACATTTTTGGAGAATCGAAGAAGCATAAACACATCTTTCTCGAGTTGCTACAAAGTAGCGGTAGGTAAAACTAAATAGGTTAGAGTTAGGTAAGAATTATTTACTCAAGAGTAACATATAAAAACGAGTATTATGTCATACAAATAAAAAGCACTTAACGGTTTTAGTTCATGTTTTTGACACTAACAGCCTGGTAACACTATAAGGTAAGATATAGTCTAGATAAGATTTCGCGCCTGAGATCTGGGATAAAAAAATACAGTTCTTCATACCTGCAGCAGGGTATAATCCTTCCTCGGAAGTCACAGATGTGATGAGCGGGACAGGTAACATGGCGCCAGCTTTACTAGCAATGTAAGGGTACTGGGAGAGGAATGGGTTCTTAGTCCCCGGAGCTTCAGTTGTTGGAGTGAATATGGTGAACCAGTTGACTGTCCAGTCCTGAAATTATAGCAGAATTTAAGTGAGAAGACGTGAAAGACGGGAGGTAAGGAAGGTACGGAATTTTAGTGAGAAGGCGTAGGTACGAACTTGGGAGGTAAGGTACGTTACCACCTGTTATCGTACATGAAACCCTGGTGCTTCCTAATATGTACTGTGGAATAATTAACAGTAATTAGCAATAAAGTGGTCTTTACACTCAAACTCCATTTATGATCTTTTTCCACTACAAGTTAGTAATAAAGTATGACCAGTAATTTGCAATAAGGTGGTACCAGTAATTAGAATAAAAAAAAACATAATGCTGACCTTATATATTATTTTTGAGTGTCATTCAAACCCAAGCTTTAATAAATAATTTTATATATATAAACGCAAAACTTTCTGTGGATGGATGGATGTTTGTTTGTTACTCTTTCACGTGAAAACTACTGAATGGATTTTAATGAAACTTCACAATTATATAGCGTATACATCAGAATAACATATAGGCTACGTTTATCTCGATGCCTTAAGTAGTTTCTGAGGGGAAATTTAAAATTGTTTACGAGCTAAGCCGCGGGCTGTTTACCAGCTTTGAAATTTGGTATGCATGTCACCTATGCTTGGGACAAGACATGTACTTTCTATACGAAGCTCTCAAATAGTTCCCGTGGGAAGATTAAAAATTGTTAACAAGCGAAGCCAGACCAATTCTGAAGACCCAATTCTGAAGTCCAGACAGATAACAAGCAATAACTTACAAACATCTGAACTTGTGCATTGACGATCACTTCTCCAGGTCTGTTCTTTAGACACTCGGCCATTTCTCGAGTGTTGGACGTGGAGCAACCGACGATAGCGGCCAGGGCTTTAGCCTTCTCCACGGGTTTGATGGAATGTGTCCACGACGAAAACGCCGAGCCACTGAATGCAATACCTCGATGGAATGTGTCTAGGGAATAGATAAATTGTTTATTAATTCACTTTCGCTTAATTTTTACACCAAAACAAGTTAAAAAAGAAAATGAGTAGAAATTCTTAGAACCCGAAGCCCGAGGTCTTATCGCTTATTAGCGATCTCTGTCAGGCTACCTTAGAATGAGAAAAACACGTAGAAAATAGATTGCTAGTAAATGAAATACTTCTTTAAGAATTTTCCGAAAAATATAGTTGGAGATAATATGATGACATTTAAAATGGGTAATTTTAGAGATGGAATGAAACCGTCAGTATATCTTAATACATTAAAAACTGTTATTACCGACGGAATTATCGATCAACGCGTAACCCAAACCGCTGGCGTGCGATGTTTTCTACTATTTTTACTTTGCTTACCATTTTAAGAAGGTATAGATAAGGAATCTTTCTTTGTTTAATCCCTTTGAGATACTGCGATCTTGTTATGTTGCCCACGTTTGTTCCGGGTTTTTAAGAACCCCTAGGCAACTGTATGTTTTTTTGGGGTAAATTCTACGCCTGTCTTCGAGATGCAGACCCTATGCAAAGTATAGTGGTGTATGGGTTACAAAGGCATTTTTAAAATAACGCGAAATCTTTACCCGAAAGCTTCACCCGGATAAAAATCTGAGTCTCCAATGGCCTTTTCCGGTAACAAATATAAAAAGTTTAAGTTGAGCAAAATAGGGAACACGTCAACATACAGTCACACATTCACATTTATAATACTATTAATTGTATGGCTTCGGGCATTAATTATTTTAAAAACGAAGTTAAAACAAATTTCTTAAAGACGTGTTAAAATCGTGTTCTGTCGAATCTTATGCCCGCTTAATATCAAACCGCATGTATCTATTCAGTTTTTATTATTTAATTTGACATTTAAGGAAATTATTTATTAATCTATTTAATAATACAACAATAAACAATAATAAATAAAACTAAGAACCTGTAACACTAAACTAAGTAAATTAAAAACTAAAACGTCGTCGTCAGAACGAGTATAGTACCCAAGATGCTGGTAGCATTTTTTCTTTTAAAAGCCAAACTAATTCGTTGGCCAGTGAAACTGCCAGCTCAAGCTTATTGAAGGAATATCAAAAAAGGATCTTTTTGATATTTCTTCAATAAGGGCTTTAACCACTGGGCCCTATAACCTCACCGTCTCAATTATGTTCTTCGAATAATCATTTTTAAATACCTTTAGAAAGTGGTGATAGATAGTGGTAGTGCACACTAGCGCCGCCAGCGGAGCAGCCGGTAAGCGTGACGCTGTCAGGGTTTCCGCCGAACATGACGATGTTATCGCGCACCCACTTCAAGGCGAAGGACTGATCCTTCAGTCCAACGTTGCCTGGTATCTGATCATCGCCTGTGCTCAAAAAACCTGGAGTGGGAAGAGTAGTTCACGTGTTAGAAACCGCAGGCAACGACATACGTGATATTGGAATGCGAAAGTACTGTATCATGAATTTTGACGTCTGACCATTGTAGATTCTGTCGTTTCTTATTAACGCTCGACTATTTCGAAGTGGCTTTGGCAGCTGATAATATAAAAAAAAAAATTGAATGGCCAAAATATTGTAGGACCAATCTTTCGCGGAATGACTCGAGTGTAATACCATTCTAAATAGCTTTATTCATAAAAACCTATTACAGGTATCTACGAAGCGTTCATATACCGATATGTTTTCACTATTTTAATTGAGGTGATGATGATAACTACGCTTGCCCACTTAAAACTAGCAAAAGCTTGGAGGGTTCCAAACGCGCTTAGATCTAAGAAGAAGCCCACAAAAAACTAAGCCAACGTTTTTTGTTATCACAATTTCATATTCAATAAAGATAAATTAATACACAGGTGTGTTCAAAGGGCGTTCTATTGCTAAAGAAATTTCTTACAGTCAACCCTTGGTGGTAGGAAATGTTACCTAAGGGTCCCAAGCGGTAATTCACTGTGACGAAGACCACATCTCTGTCCATCATGTGCACTCCATCGTACTGTCCACCAGCTCCGTACATGAAGGCGCCGCCATGGATAAACACCACCACGGGCAACAGGGCGCCAGCGGTGGGTTTCGGCGTATGGATGTTCACAAAAAGACAGTCTTCGCTACCTGGAGAAAAAGTGGCACACTTTATCTATACAAAAAAATAAAAATTAAAGAAACATTAAATAATGGCTGCAAATTATAGGACTCCCCTGGATTTCCATCTGTGAAAATGAGGCCTATACTATATTCTTAAGAACAATAGAATAATTTTCCAAAACTGTCAATAATTGCCGGAGAAATCGTACTTACTAAGAAATTTACTTTGTAAATATCATCATCATCATAATCAACCCATTGCCGGCTCACTACAGAGCACGGATCTCCTCTCAATATGAGAAGGGTTTAGCCATAGTCAACCACGCTGGCCATGCGCGGAGTGGCAGACTTCACACGCCTTTGAGAACATTATGGAGAACTCTCAACAATGCAGGTTTCCTCACGATGTTTTCCTTTACCGTTGAAGCAAGCGATATTTTAATTTCTTAAAAACGCACATAACTCTGAAAAGGTAGAGGTGCTTACCCGGGTTCGAACCCGCGACCTCTGATTATTCCTACCACTAGGCTATCATAGCTTCTAAATATAAACTCCTTTTATTTTGCTTTCTGTTTTAAAAACGTACGCCGCCGGATATAGCCGAGACGTGTCTGTAAATTGTTAAAGTGGTTTGATGGCAGGAATTACTCCATTATTTATTTCAAATATTTATTAAATTAATTTATGAAAATTGAGCCTTATTAAATGAACACAGCTTGCTTCGTAAATATACTGTAACATTGGATTGAAGGACGAAAAAAAAATTTAAAAAGGCAAACCTAATTTCGAGATTAAAAGTTTTGTTTTGTTCCGGAAGATTCCTACCATATATGAAACTATTAATTTGTTTTTCACATACTAAATTTCTATCTAATTCTGATTTATTCCTACTTATACATGCTCCAATGTATGCGTACGCAAAGTTATTAAAAAACTTATTTTATCTGTGGCGTACACTTCGTAGAAGTAGGAAGCTGTGATGTTTCTTCGAGCCCTAGGGCTCAAAATTTCTTCTGGCAGAGCTTCTTTCCAAAGCTCGCCAAACAGCCAGGTTATGCTGTAGCAACCAATAGGGTTTGTACAGCTAATAGACAGTCCGAAATAAAAACCAAATACGTTTACAATTTGTATATATTTTTAGGCATTTGAATTATTTGTGTTACATAACATCTAAAATGCTTCAATGTACAATTTGCCTTATATACGTTACAGATTTTAAATGTGTTTGCACGGTATTTCATTGTGAGACAACGAGAAGAGAAACACCCTTATTGACAGAGTTGTGAAAAATAAAATGTAATTCGCCATTTTATTGTAGCGACCATCTTGGATTTGAAATTTGTCATTACTTTCTACTTATTTTATTTAAAGTCATATACCCTCATTTTCCGTCAATATGGAGGGTGTTGTGAAAAAATATGTAATCCTGCCATCTTGTAACTATCAAACATTACAACAACTAAGAACATTCCCGACAAATCTTTCAAACAAAAAGAAACAAAATCAAAATCGGTTCATCCGTTCTGAAGCTAAGATGTCACAAACAGACACAGACACGTCAAACTCATAACACCCCGTCGTTTTAGCGTTGGGGTTTGATAAGATGAAGTAACAATGTAGAATAAGCATATACTGAATTATCTCGGAAAACATTCTGTAAGAAAAAGGAGGATAATAGTTAGTCAGTACCTGTTATTCCATTTATGACGGGGTCATACTGGAGACAAGGTGACAGAACTCTTGTGGCGTCCCAAACTCCTGGCCAGGTTTTTAAGGATTGCGGCTCCTACAAATACATATAATATTAAATTCAATAATTTGATTTAAGCCAATTAGGAGTATGGGCTTACCGTACCGTAACAGTTAGCCCGTTTCCATCCTAGACTGCATCATTACTTACCACCTAAAGGTTGTAGCAACTAAAACATAAATGTAGGTTTAAGATATAAACCTATATTTATTTTTTAGTTGCTCTAAATTTAGTTATGCTTAAAGTGCTCCTTATATCTTTCATAATTTATTTTTCTATTTATTCTTCAACTACCCTCATACCCTCTAAGCTATAAATTAATAATAATAATTTGTTTATAGTCCATTGCAAAATGAAGAAGACGTAGGCTTAAACATCATATTATTCAGAATTTAATTAAAAACTACGAGAATAACAAACAAGCTTCACAATTAATAGTGCAATTTGTTAAATAGATAGATTATATGTGTATATGGTGAATATGCAATCTAGGATATATTAACAAATGTAAATGAATGTAAATGAAATGTATACACTTGTGTTAGTATGTCTTTAGCCGCCCACAAGATAAGACTCGAGCCGGGAATCGAACTCAGGACATCCCGCTTGATAAAAGGCACACGCGTTGCGCCACGAAGGTCGTCAAAGGATATGGAGTTACTGGCAACTCGACGTATTCCGCACAGGCATTCCTACGTGATAAGACTATGCTAGCTAGAGTAGGTACAAAAATTATTGCCTCAGTGTGTATGGCTGAAAATCGATTGTATTGTTTTCATGAGCTAGACAACAGTTTTACAATAGAATAAAATGTTACTTTTGAAAATAAATCTAATTGTAAAGCAGCGTTATTGTAAAGTATTTTCGGACTTTTTAAAACTGCAATTGCTGAGATAAGGTTTCAGAATCGTTAATAAAATTCACATGAAGCTCATTTAATACGTAGTTTTGAACCCTCTTAGCGTTCGTTTTAAGTTGGCGAGTGAAGTTATCACCATCACTTCACCAATAGAACTAATGAGAAATGTAACATATAAAAACGATTCATAGATGCATGTAATAGGTTAACATGAAGAAAGCTATTTTGATTTGATTTTTGATTTACACGAAGTCGCGAGCACTTTAATAACGCCTATGTTATGGCTGTTTGCGAACCAAATAAATTTTAAAATATAGCAAGGTTATGTGTAATGAATGAATTTTTAAGATATTTTACTTTGATTTAAAACTTCCAAATATTGAATGGGAGCACGCGTTCCTTTGCGTACGTCCATTACTATTTAGTACGAACGTAAAGCTTTATTTGCTGTGAACCGAGTAAAACATGCAAATTAGTTCATTGCTATTAACAATTCCTTCAATTCTAATACGATTCTAATACGCCTGTATGCGCACATGTGTACTTCACATCTTACAATTGCTTAGTTCGTGTATTATCATACATTACCTTCTAGATTTAGTTTCAACGGAGATGAAGTGAGTTATCCAATAGCTAGACTTAGTCTCTTACGTGACATAAATAGTCACTTGATTGTGGCTTAAATCTCACTTGAATTAGTTACAACGGAGATATAGTGAGTAGTCCAATACCTAGACTTAGTCTCTCACGTGACATAAATAGTCACTTGATTGGGGCTAAAACTTCTACTTGAATTAGTTACAACGGAAATATAGTGAGTAGTCCAATACCTAGACTTAGTCTCTCACGTGACATAAAAAGTCACTTGATTGGGGCTAAAACTTCTACTTGTATTAGTTACAACGGAGAAGTAGTGAGTAGTCCAATAGCTAGACTTAGTCTATTACCGGATATTATTAGTCACTTGATAGTGGCTAAAACCTCACTTGAATTAGTTACAACGGAGATATAGTGAGTAGTCCAATACCTAGACTTAGGCTCTCACGTGACATAATTAGTCAGTTGATTGTGGCTAAAACTTCTACTTGAATTAGTTACAACGGAGATACAGTGAGTAGTCCAATACCTAGACTTAGTCTCTCACGTGACATAAATAGTCACTTGATTGGGGCTAAAACTTCTACTTGAATTAGTTACAACGGAGATATAGTGAGTAGTCCAATACCTAGACTTAGTCTCTCACGTGACATAAATAGTCACTTGATTGGGGCTAAAACCTCACTTGAATTAGTTACAACGGAGATGTAGGGAGTAGTCCAATACCTAGACTTAGTCTCTCACGTGACATAATTAGTCAGTTGATTGTGGCTAAAACTTCTACTTGAATTAGTTAAAACGGAGATATAGTGAGTAGTCCAATACCTAGACTTAGTCTCTCACGTGACATAAATAGTCACTTGATTGTGGCTAAAACTTCTACTTGAATTAGTTACAACGGAGAAGTAGTGAGAAGTCCAATAGGTAGACTTAGTCTCTCACGTGACATAATTAGTCACTTGATCGTGGCTAAAACTTCTACTTGAATTAGTTACAACGGAGATGTAACAGTACTCTCCTAGTTATCTTTGTTAACGTGATCTTATTTACAGAGCAGACTCACTAGTTTCACAGTGGGATGTTGAACTTATATCTTATACCTACTGGTGGCTATCGCATTGATCCCTCAACACCTTCAACTCTTGTTATCTATGTTGCTACTCCTGTTTATAAAAACAATAACAATATCTATATAAATTGGGTCTATATCATAAGATAGTAATAATATAGAACACAATCCTTAGGATTGAGCAGAAAAAATATTCCCAAATTATTATTATTATCATTATATCCTAACTCTCACGCCCGTGTGCAAAATAAATACATATAAAAACCAAAAGAGATATAATAAACTTAAGTAAATAAAAATAAATAAACCTACGAAGCGGTGTTAGCCCAGTGGTAAGGGCGTCAGCCTCCTAATCAGAGGTCGGCGGTTCGAATCCGGGCACGCACCTCTAACTTTTCGGAGTTATGTGCGTTTTTAAACAATTAAAATATCACTTGCTTCAACGATGAAGGAAAATATCGTGAGGAAACCTGCACGCCTGAGAGTTCTCCATAATGTTCTCAAAGGCATGTGCAGTCTGCCAATCCGCACATGGCCAGCGTGGTGGACTATGGCCAAACCATTCTCATATTGAGAGGAGACCCGTGCTCTGTAGTGAGCCGGTAATGGGTTGATCATGATGATGATGATGATGAAATAAACCTACATACACATTACATACACTACAAAGTTAGCCCTTGAGGGCGCCTGATGGTAAGTGATGATGCAGTCTAGAATGGGAACGGGCTAACCTTTTAGGGCAATGGTAAACCTAATATTAAAATTAATATTGTAAATAAACTGTATTAAGTAAATATAGGTTAGGCCTTTACCAACATAGATTGCATTAACGTGCAGTGGCTAACTTGTAGGTAAATTTAAATAAAGTAATTATATTATAATTTTGTTATTAATATTTAACTTTGTTGCTATGATTAGGATATTTCTGCATATTAAAATTCCATTAATACGTAACAGCTATATAATCGCTTCGATAATTAACATACTGTAACAGCATTGTTCCTAGCTCTGGGTATATCTTAAAATATTATTAATATCTTAAAATATGAGTTTGTTAGTTTGTTCCTTATTTAATTAAGAACAACTTCTTCTTGTCCTTATCCAAAGCAATGTGGGGTCGATGAGTTATGTCTTCGCATATCCTATTAAAACTCATGTTAATTAGGTATTAGCAAAATAATTACGACCTCCTTTGGGTGTGTTTTTGCTGGTGGAGTAACCGCTGCCTTTTTATTCAAAAGGGTTAGGTTAAATTGCCCTTTTAATCGCAAAGTTAGTAAGTCTCTATTAATGCTAAAGGGATATTTAATTAATGCGTGATATTGTTTGGAGCCTTTCGCCGGAGCTCTTTTTTCCCATAATTTTTTTATTTTTTTTTTCTGCCTAAAAGGCGTGCAACAAAAATCTTACAACGAAAAAACAATAATGCAAACAATACCGTTATCCTGCAGAAACTCATAACCTACTTACTGAAGGTATTCGGTAATTCCGTAATAGCATTTTTGAATGAGATGCTCTTTTAATTTGCTTTTAAACTTGAAAAAATCGTCTATTTTATGGAAATTCACTGCGATTTTATTCTTTAGGTGCAAATTTTCAAAAGCTAGTCTCCGCCTTTACCTTATCAATGCACTAGCGGCCCGTCCCGGCTTCGCACGGGCATTAAACATTACATTTAGATTTGTTAATTTTAACACATTCATAATAATAATAATAATAATATGACACATATTCATCCCTTTTTGCGTCGAGCTCCTAAAAAAGAGTAAATAAAAAAAAAATAAGAATAATTAAATTCAGATATTATTTAATGATTTTTTTGTATTTATGTGTTTTTTTTGTATATTTTTGGGGTTTTTTTTCTTTTTTTTGATATATTTTTTTAATTTTTTGTTTTTTTTTTTCAATTATTGAGGTCATAACCCTAAAAGAAAATACATTTATTTTGTTAGAGCTTCTCTGTAAACAATATTTGATGTTGTTTTATTTTGTGGCAGCAAAATAAATTGATTTTCAGGGGCTCCGACTCGCGATAGACCAACATACAGTTGACCATGAGTAAAACATTTCTTTCGCAGATCGATCCCTACTAATTCGAAGGTTTGGCCTTGGGACTTGTTAATTGTTAATGCGAAAGATGTTTTTACCGGAAATTGAAGCCGTTTAAATGGGATTGGCAGATCAGTTGGGATCATCGGTATCCTCGGTATATGAGCTAGTTGACCACCTGCTGGACCAGTGATAATAGTTGCTACTATTAAATTGTCCTTTAACTCCTTAATAAGCAGCCTCGTCCCATTACACATGCTCGGAGGGTTTAAATTTCTTAAAAGCATGATTGGGATTCCGATTTTTAACGTCAATTCATGGGGTGGCAGTCCAGAAGGGTTCAACGAATTTAAAAATTCCTGTGGATAATGGACTGCATCTTCAATATTCGTTACAGTGTCGATCGATTTGTATGTTTTTGTTTGGCCGGGGACTTTTTGAACAATCAGATTGTTTATTTCATTGACAGTATCATTCTTAGGTGATACTATAGCCCGAGAACACAGCCAATGAAAGTCTCTTTCGTGCAAATTCTCGATATCAGGGTATACAGAATCTATTAAATTTTCCAAATTATGGAGTATTTGGCCTAGAGACTCATCCAGAAGAATGTCACAATGACCGCTTAAATTTGGAGTTGGAAAAATTCCTTCCCCAAGTTTTAGCAGTTGCTGTGGGAAATCGCTATCAGTGATTCCATGAAGATGAGCTCTCATATTTGTCCTTAATTTTAATGTTTCAATCGTAGTCCATAAGGGAGACGATTTCAAGCATGCCTTGATGATATCTGCTCGCGTGCCTCTGTTAATAACGGGGAGAGTCTGTCGAAAATCTCCAGCAAATACAAAAGTAATCCCGCCCATGACTGCAGAGGAGTTCCTTAGATCCTGTAAGGTTCTGTTCACGGCCTCTATATGTGCTCTATGGCTCATCGTGCATTCGTCCCACATAATCAATGAGGCGTCTTGTAGTAATTTACCAATAGGTCCATTTTTGCGGATGGAACATGTAGATTGTTGTTCAAGATTGACGGATAGTGGAAGTTTAAAAGTAGAATGAGCAGTTTTGCCATCCTTCAAGAGAGTTGCAGCAATTCCTGAGGAAGCAACTGCTATTGCTATCTTCCCTGATTGTCTTATCTTAGCAAGTATCAAATTTGCAAGAAACGTCTTTCCCGTTCCACCAGGTGCATCCAAAAAGAAAACTTTTCTTTTGTCATGAATGACGCTATCGACTATAGTTTCAAAAGCATGTCTTTGATCTGGGACTAACTTTGGCAGGTTTTCATTGACAAAAGCGGTCAAATTATTTGTATCATAGCGATGAGTCATAGTCTCTGCTGCATTGCTTTCTGTACGAACTGATGATGGTAATCCGAAATCACTTAGGCTTTTGTCATTTAATTGCAACAGTTTATTTTCTATTTGTATCAAACCTTCGTTATAAATGTCCTCATTGTATGGTAAGGTGATGTCTTGATTTTGCTGTCTGATTCTGTGTCTAATATCTTCACATAAATCGTCTTTGAAAATGTTCCATAATTTTAATGGTTCCGATGGCTGACAAAATAAAAGTATGACCACAAACAATTCTCTCAATTGTAATGGACATTGAGAAAGCGAAGCTTCTCTGAGAGTATTTTCCCAATGGTCATCGTTTTCTAGCAAACCTCTAGCACGGCAAGCAGCTTGATACGTTTCTTTCAGAACTCCGTCAACGGTTTTCAAGTACTGGAATGAAGTTGGACCGCGTACGTGGTGCAGCAACATCCTAAGATAGAAACACTCGGATTGAGAAGGATGGACACCGTAGACTCTACCTAAAGCGGAATCTTTTTTTATGCCTGGATAGCCAACTACATTCTCACCACGCTTCCTTCTGGTGAACTTATTATTGGCCCATGTGTAGTATTGCGGGACTTCGTGGTAAAGAAGTGTTTTTGCGAATTCATCTTCATTACAGAGCTCAAAAAAAGCCAGCAATGTTGTTTTACGTGGATTTTGGGCCACTTGTACAGCCGTTTCTGTGGTAAAATACACCCTTTGGCCATTTTCTAAGTGGACAGCTAACTGCAAAACTGTAGGATGCCGCTCATGGATCGGGAATTCGAATATTCGCCAAGCAGCTTCGGAAGTACTTATGTAACGGCCATTTACGTAGTTTTCCACTTCATCATTTGGGTTTCTGACGCCAAATGTAGCTTGGTCCGATCCTTTATTTATGTATTTACAAATGTATTTGATGGCTTGAACTGAGTGACAGTACTCTACATTTATGTGAGCATTAAACGTCCTGCACAAAAGTGGAGAATATGGGACAATCCAACTATTATCTATAGTGAAATTTCTGCCTCTGATATTTAGCGAAGCGCTCAGTCCTCCATTTGCGGCATCACGACGACGATAAACTGGATATCCGTCCTCTCCAGTCTGAGTTTCGTTGACTAAACGTCGTGGGTATTTTTTTGTGCAAATACCGTTTTTCATACATGGTGCTGATAAGTTATGTTCTCCGCATGGTCCGTGCACCATATTTTTTGTTACGATATCGTACAATATCGGATCGTTTTGTTGGTTGGGCAGTTCCGCAACTATGACGCTATCAATTTCGTCTGGTTGGATTTTTGTTTCTAGCCAAAACAGCAAATGACAGTGTGGTAAACCTCGCTTCTGCCATTCTACACTTGCCATGTAACATTTCACTTTGCCGAATATTTCATTTTTAACGAATAAATTTAAGAATTTCTTCATTTTCAAATGAAACACCCTTGAAATGATGTCATGACGATCGAAAGATCGCTGATCAGGTAGTAGTTCCGCTTTAATTTCAGGCCATTCGGGGTTGCACGTAAATGTGACAAATAAGTCTGGTCTCCCGTAATTTCGGACATAAGTCATCGCGTCTTGGGTTTTTTCATGCAGGTAACGCGGAGAACCTGTAAATGAAGATGGCAAGATTACGCGTTGACCGATATTTGATGGGTCAACATTTCCGTCTTGATTTAAAGCATCTCTGAGATGAATGTATTCTTCAGCCCTTAGTCTCTGTTGGTTACGACATATGTAATTCAATCGTTCCGATATCATTTTTGCCATCATATCGACAATATATTGACTAAATAAGTCCCTGTAATAATGTAATGCATTAAAACAGTTAGCTCTAACCATCAACCTAAATGCATAAAATTGCATGCACGTCACAGTTTTGTTACGCGCTGTACCTTCCTGCGGAATGGTTAAATAATAACCGTCTTCTCCTTTCACGAACATTAAGGGATACTGTAGTGGATCATACGATCGGTGTAACTCAGAGACCCTTTTAAGTTGGCCGTCTCTTCCGTGGAGCACTATATCTCTGGGGCCTTTTTCTTCGTCCACCAAGAGAACGGCTACCTCGTTTACAGCTGGAGCATTGTATCTACCCGGGTGTGCTGTCTGTGGTGGGCGGTCGGAATGAATAATTAATTTTAAATTATCCGAAGAATTGCGTTCTATGTTTTGTTTAAAGCTTCGTATATATACATTGTGGCTATTCAGTGCGGTCTGTAGTTCGTTAATTAAATCTATTTTCAGCGTTGGAGCTATGTTTGACCTCAATGATAGCTGATCTGCGTCTGAAATGAAATATACCTGCAAGTATTGTGGATTTTGGCCTGGTGGTGGTAAAAGGCTACCAATAAGATGATATACCTGTCCCTCTATTTTAAAAGTTGGCATAAAATTACCGTCTCTTATTTCTTTGGCGCCAAACGAAGTCATTTGAAATAGGCTATTGTACTTACGGATGTTGGTTATGAAATGTCTAGATAGCGAATGATTATTTGTCAAAAGATTTTTTATTGGCTGTGGTGGTTCCTGAATACTGGGGAGACTAACTTTTCCAGAAGCACAGCACATGCCATTAGTTTCATCGACCCATTTTTTGGCTGAACACTTAGGGCAGATCTTATTCATGTCGCCGATTTGGACGGAAGACTGTTGAGCATAATCAATCTGTGGATCGTATCTAAAAGCCGATCTTTTACTGTGGGCTAAAACTTGATTGCGACTTCTCGCTCTTGACGTCTGTTGTCGTTCTCTCTGATCTTGAAGGCGTTGGAAACGCTCAGAGCTTGATTCCCTAGTGCGAGATTGAATATTTCTGATATTTTGCTCTTCAAGCCGCTGCAAACGCTGAGTACTTGACTCTCGCGCATGCACATGAGAGGTTCTTAGATTTTGTTCAGTAAGGCGCTGCGAACGCTGCGAAGACTGGACTCTCGCGCGCGTACCTGAGAGGTTCTCAAATTTTGTTGAGCTAGACGCTGTAAACGCTCAAGACTCGATTCTCGCGCGCGTGCTTGAGAGGTTCTCAAATTTTGATCAGCTAGTCGCTCTGAACGCTCAAGACTGGACTCTCGCGCGCGGTCTCGAGAAGTCCTCACATTTTGTTCAGCGAGCCGTTGAGAACGCTGCAAACTGGATTCTCGCGCGCGTATTTGAGCGGTTCTCATATTTTGTTCAGCGAGCCGTTGCGAACGCTCGGTACTCGACTCTCTAGCACGCGATTGTGCCACATATTGTCTATGAATTGAAAGACGATTTTCAGTTTCTGATGAAGATTCTTCATTTCGACGTATTTTTGATGCCCTGGCCTGGGAACTATTTCTAGAAAGTTGAGATCTTGATCTTTTAGGCATTTCAAAATGACAAAAGAAAAAATGCCTTTGAACTAAATTAGCATAACTATAAGCTATATATGCTACTATATTACAACGTACACAACTACCTACTATTTATTAAAATTAAATTTAAAATCATGAAAAATATTCAAGTAATTTATTAGGTTAATAACTAAGTGAACAATATTTTATATAAATGGGTTTAGTTCTGAAAAGAACTTTTTAAATCGGTTTAGTTACTTACTAAACGAATTATTATCAAGCGTAAATTCCGCACACGTCCATCACGTAGGGAGCCGACCGCGCGAGTAAGCCGCGCGGCAAGTTTATTTCGTGATCTTAACCCCCCTCCCGTACCCCTGCCCGAGTGACGCCTACAACGCATAGCTAGCCGAATACAGTTTATTTTTTAATTTTTTTTTAACTCGTGATATCTTTTGAATGGATTGTCAGAATCGAATAATTCAAAAAGTAATATAAAGATATTGAAGCAGTCTTAAATAATACATCATTTATTTTGATAAGGGTTAATACCAAGGTACAAATAAAGAGCTTTTTGTAGCGGTGGTATTTTAATTTCTTTTTTTCAATAAAAAAACGCTTATTGTGACATGACTGTAATAGTTAGAGATATGCTGCCGCTGATTTTTTGTAGATAATGGTGTGTTCTAAAAAAATGTAGTATATCATTTTGTTCTATCATCAATAGTTTTCGCAGCGCACGCGATGTAAGGTAGTTTTTTGATATTTTTTTCACACCTTGGATTACGTTATCGTAATTTTAGTAAGGATGCCTATTTTTTTTGAAAATGAAATATAGCCTATGTCACTCAGAAATGATGTAGCTTTCCAACAGTGAAAGAATTTTTCAAATCTGCCAAGTAGTTTCGGAGCCTATTCAATTCATACAAACAAACAAACAAACAAACAAAAAATCAAACCTTTCCTCTTTATAATATTTGTATAGATAACGCAACTCCTAAATCGATCTTTACATGTTTTGTCGGTAATTAATTCTAAACAAAGCGAAGTTGGCTTTTTAAATAGTATTTTAGCCGAACCAAATTCTTTTTCGGCTAAAATACTATTTAATTGTTATATCGAAAGTGTAAAAAATAGACCGGTATATTATAAAAAACAGTCGATTTACATGTACGTATAGTTAGACTTAATATAGAGGTAGAAGACAAAAATTGTTGTAGATATAAGTTTATAGTAAGGTAAGATAATAATAATAATAATGAAGCTGAGACGGAGAAAAAACGTAAGTATCTCGATCTGGCTCACGAGGTTTCCGACATGTGGCATGTGCAGTCTGCTGAAACCATCCCAATCGTAATATCTGCGAATGGGTTGATCCCAGTAAGCCTCGTTCACCATCTGAGGCGACTGGGGTTCCGTGGCAGTTCGCTCGCAGCCAGGATGCAAAAAGCGGTCTTGCTGGACTCGGCTAGGATAGTCCGCCGGTTTCTCAACCTGTCGCCCTGACCCCCGGCCGTTTGGTCTCCCCTGCCGGGGCGTAATCCTCCGCCCGGTGCAAATATGTATTTATGTAATGTGTATGTAAGTTTATTTATTTTTATCTATGTACGTATATTATATCTCTTTTGGCTTTTATATGTATTTATTTTGCACACGGGCGTGAGAGCTAGTATATACTGGATAATATTGATAAAGAGTGAGGTTACCCGTGCGACCAATGCCCTGCTTCAGAAAGTAAGCTACAGGATGTCAAATTGACGATTTTCGTGTCTCTAAATTAATAAAGGAATAAACGTAGGACTTTCATACAAACTTCCAACCCCTATTTTACCCCCTTCGGGGTAGATTTGGATGAAAAAAACTTCTAACCTTATACTTACGCCCTAAAAGAAACCTATTTTCAAAATTTGAAGCTTGTAGACTTTCATAATAAAAAAATAAGCAAAAACTATCATCCCCTATTTTACCACCCTTAACAGGTAATATTTAAAAAAAATTTGATGTACATGTTTTTTATTTATTATTATTAATCTTAATGCAAATTTTTGTGTCTCTAACTCTAAAAACAAAGAAATTTCATACAAACTTCCAACCCCTATTTTACCCTCTTAGGGGTGAAATTTCCAAATATCCTTTCTTAGCTGACATCCCTTAACTATCAACTACCTACTTGCAAAATTATAGCTTTATACGTACAATAGTTTTTGAGATCTCGTGTTTAATCAGTATGTAAGTAAGTATGTAAGTGACCTTTCGCTTTTATATAAATAGATATAAAAGTCCTTAATAATAAAAAAAACATATATCTTGACGAAATTTTATGCAACGATAGATGGCGTTCGCGAGATGCACAAAGTATATATAAAATTTGGCAGTCACAGGATTGCGGAAGGTATGTAAAACTAATAATCCAAAATACTGTGTGGCCTGTGTAAATGTGTCGCTACGCATATACATGTACACGGGTCACTGTACGTCACATTAGCATGTTGCATGTCGGTGACGCGAGCTCACAATTTCGCGAGTTTTACCCCTGCGAAAGCTTTTTCGTTTTCAAAGTTTTCACTTCAAAAATCTCTGCCTAGAAGAAACAAATTTATGACTCGGAAAGCCTTTACAAGAAGTTACTTGGGAAGTAGCAACACTAAATCTTTTATATCTAGTTGTCAACGATCTTGCCCGCGTAAACAATACCTACCGCTGATATATTCAGCCAATAACCCAATGTTTGAAAACGGGCTATCTGTTCAGCTTTGAGAAACCATTTCAAATGCATTTTTACATTGTATTGCGTTATATTTGAGTAAACTTTAGTTATATTTAAAGTTTTAATTTCTTAGTTGTACGTAATGTTTACTAGTTGTTGAAAATCGACCGTATTAATACGTAAAGGAGATGATCGGGTTTGCACTATATAGGGTAATAGCGTAAAAAAACAAAGAAATTACCTAAAAAACAATTGTCGAATCCAATTTTTGTGTGATTTTTCAAAGTGACCTATGTTATTATAACATTTTTTGTTTTTTCGTCATGGTATATTTATAAATCGACATATTAAAACGTAGTTGACAGAAAACGTCAAAAAATAGAGAAATCCACCATTACTTTTAATGTTTTTGGAAAAATATTTATAATATATAATTATATCCGCCATGTTTTTCAGTTATCGTAGTTTTTCGATAAATTATAACTTGTTATAGGTATCAACTAATCGATTGTCATACCTAAAGTTATATTTCTCACATTAAGTATGCATTGTGAACGTAGTTTAACACAGTGGAAATATATAAAAAAAAACATAAAAATAGAGAATTAAATGAAACTCACTCGAAATCTATATTTTCCAATCGGCGGTCGGGCGTACGGTACACCCAAAAAACTGGCAAAGCTCCTGCCATTCGTCGACACCCTCCACGTGCCCTGTAAAATACCGGTGGCTACACGAACTGTAGGCCCCTGGGTTGGCCCTTGACTCGACACTACAGCACATATGAGCGAAAACGAAAATAATTTAACGAACGCCATGTTTTTAAAACGTGCGTATGCTTCGGTCACCGAAGCTAGATTGAATTGCGGGTGGGTCGGTGCCTTTTATTATCTCGGTGGCACTTTGTTTATGATACGGCTGCAAGGCCTTCTCCACACTTAGTTCCTATGCTGGCCTAAATATTCGCCCCACATATTGAATAATAAAATAGCATAGACACGCTCGAGACGACGTTGGTAGTTGGATTGACTCGGTCAGGTTTTCTGTTAGGGTTATCAGAATTAAACTAGGCACAATAATGTGTGAATCATGTAGTAAGATAAAGAACCACGCAGGTTATATGAAATTTCACGTAAAATTAAAAAAATGTTTTTGCCAGAATATACATGGATCAGGCTGTTAATCGATTATACGAAGAAAACATAGTGCAGTACCATTATGCCCTCAAGGTGACGGTGGGGCTTAGCCGAAGCGACATCTCCTTAAATCATCTAATCTCCTAGTACAAATATCAGATTAAATACTGGAATGTTGTTTGTGGCTCCGTAAATTTTATATAAACAAATACACATTATTAATGTTAAGGCGATGACAAGATATTTTCATTACGTAACGGTTGCCATTTTTTTTGTTTGGTACGTTTTGGTTTTTAATGAGGACTTAAATATATGTAATCAGGTTATAATAATCAATTCGCTACACGCATACATCGCGCTTTATACAATTAGCATACTTGTGTTTCGGCGTTTTTATAAACGCACGACTTTTACACCGTTTACGCAAGCGATCGTCATCAGTGAGAAACTCGACAGCCTCATACCGAGTATGAATGAATGAATGAATTAATTAATAAAAAAATATTGTACGCTACAGATAATAGTAAAATAATGTAAATACAATGGAGTGGTAAGAAAGAAGATACAGTTTACTTATTGCTTATGGTATGTACGACCGAATTAGAATGATTTTTATTCCACTACGTAGCCCTTGACTGACATCTCATCTATATCTATATGAATGAATGAAAAAATTAATTAATAGAAAAATTGTACGCTATAGAAAATAATACAATAATGTAAATTTAATGGAAAGAAGATACAATTTTGCGCTCTTGTTACTAATGTATGTATAACCGAATTAGAATGTTTTATATACTACTAATTAACCCTTGACTGTCATTTCATCTAAGTAAGATGGTAGCGGGCTAACCTGTTAGGGACTTAGATTAGATACAAGGTGGCTTTTGCTTTAATTTAAAGGCGTTCCCATAGGCTTAAATACTGTATTTCGTTTAATGTACATTAACGCGCGTTTTCAACATGTAGAAAAAGCGCCGTGTGCAAAGACTCTAAAGACTTTGTTATTATAGTAAATTATATAGGTATAATTTGAACGGAGTTGGTAAACACCAGGTAAACTGGTTTCATGTCAATAATAAATGTGACAACGTGAAACTTAAAACAACCTATCTAACCGCAAACTAGCCTATTTCATTAATTTAATGATATTGATCATGACATCGTTCCGTTTAACGACTAATGCATAAAATTATTTTTTTTCGACTATCACTAATACGATTTCGATTTTACTAAAGAACGGAAACCTGTTTTCTTTTATTTCGGAAAACGCCAATGGGTTTTTCAGAAAATACTATAATTTCAGAATTTTCTCATATATAGTGATATAGGTACATACATAATATAGTTATATTCAATATGACGTTGGCGTGGAAATTTTGATCTTAATGTGTTAGAACTGAAGGCCTTCTCGGAATTTTTGTAACCTCACACGTGTAAAAACTCTAACGACAGAGTAAATCGAACCGTATATTCTTAGTTTTAAACTTCTAATTCGTCTGCACTTCCACAACCAGCAGTAATTGCGACTGTAAACCAAAGAACTTTAAGTCTATTTCACATTGGCGGGACAGTGTTTCGAAAATCGTTATCGACTTGTCGATCTTATCAAAAAATCTATCCCAAACCGTACGTTTTCCAGGATTAAAGGCATAATTATAAAGCTTTTAGATCCATTCAGGCGTTCTGACCTGATTGAGTAACAAACATCCGTCCACCCAAACTTTATGCATTAAAAGAGTGGCCAGATTTTTGAACACTCGACATCATCATCATCATTTCAACCGATACACGTCCACTGCTGGGCTTAGGTCATAGGTCTTTTGTAGGGAGTTCCAATGGCCACGGTCTTGAGCCGCTTGTACCCAGCGGCTTCCTGCAACTCGTTTGATGTCGTCTGTCCACCTTGTTGGGGGTAGACCAACGCTACCTTTACCATTGTGGAACACACACAACAAAACACACGACAAGAAAGTTAAAATCTGGACACGTTACATATGCATTTATATTTTGGTCAGAAAATTCTAACCAGAGGCCACCCCGTTTCAGAATATATAATAAAATCAATTACAAACAGTGAATTTAAAACGACAGCATGGGTGATGCACATCACAAAGGTCATGTCAGGCCAGACTTGTGTGTTTCAAACCAGTGAAAGGGACATGCCGTGGTGGTTTTCAGTACAGGTATACCCTCCTACGTGGGTGGGAGTCCCATATAACCTCGTCCTGCCGGAGGGTGACAAAGCTTTTCCACCACGACAAAAACAAAGGCATTCACTTAACATCAGGTGTCATCTGCTTGTTTGCTCGTTATCAACTATAAACAAATGAACTATATTTATTTATTATTCATACCAACGACATCAGAAGAGTCGCAGGGAGCCGCTGGAAGCAAGCGGCCCAAGACCGTGAGCATTGGAACTCCCTACAAAAGACCTATGTCTAGCAGTGGACGTCAATCGGTTGTTAATGATGATGATGATGATTCATACTAATATTCGTAATATTTTAATGTTAAATATTTGTTAGCGAAGACTCTAAATAAACGGTAGTTTTCGTGGTGTTTTTATTATGCATACATATAAATTATCATAGAAGTATTGTACGTATGAAGTAATCTCGTTGGACAATAGGATAACATCGAAATTTCTGCGAACATCCCAAGACACTTGCAAAGGAGCCGATCATAGGAAACTAAGACAATTTAGCGCAGTCCGGAATCTTCCGAACTGGGTATTTATTACTCAATAAAACTAAAGTACCGTCCAGGCACGCCGATATTGATGATTTAACCGAACCCAACTTCGATTTTGGTAACAAACTGAAAAACCGAACATGAGTTATTTCTTAGCAATTCGCACTTCGGCAATCGTGCTAGAGTTTTCTTAAAAATGTGTTATACGTAATATTAAAGTAAATATCTTTTGTTGAAATTATCCGTAACAATAGTCGAAATTTCTTTCCATTCGATTTGGCTGATCCAGGTCATCGCATTTGTTGATTCACGTGTTCTAATACATACATCAAACCGTGACTTCGTATGCGTTGAGTTAGTGTGTGTGAAAGTTTGTTTGTTTGTCTTCCAATCACGAAGCAATGGGCTACTAAACCGACGACCTTGTAATAATTACAGGGTAAACATTAAAGTATATCCTTTCTAACAAATAAAAATAATTATTGAAATCGGAGAACGCATTAATGAATTTCAACTAAATTTGACTTCCATGCCCTCTCCCAAGGGAACCGTACTGAATTCTGGGATAAAAGCTATCCTAAGCCGATGATCTTGAAATAATTACAGGAAAATCTGTAATGTATCTCCTTTCTAACAAGAAAAGAATGAATGAAATCGGAGTACGCGTTACTGAATTTCAACTAAATACACATTTTGACTTTCATGCCCTCTCCCAAGGGAACCGTGCTGAATTCTGGGATAAAAGCTATCCTAAGCCGACGACCTTAAAATAATTACAGGATAATCTGTAATGTATCTCCTTTCTAACAAGAAAAGAATGAATGTAATCGGAGTACGCGTTAATGAATTAGAACTAAATACACATTTTGTCTTTCATCCCCTCTCCCAAGCGAATTGTGCTGAATTTCGGGATAAAAACTATTCTATATGTTTAACCGGCTATCAGCTACTCCTACACCAAATTTCATTGAAATCCATCCAGTAGTTTCAGCGTGACGTGCGGCCAAGATACAAAGAGACAAAAACATATTGTTTTTGGCTCAGTATCGATAGTAAAGCATCCTCCAATTGAAATTTTCAAAATATATTTAATGTACAGAATTCGTCCTGTTACAGTTTTATTATATTATAGATTACTAGCTGACACGGTTGTTTTGCCAAATTAATTTAATCCTAAGGAATTTCTAATGTAGAAAAATAACTAACTTATTGTGTGTAAGGATGTGGTATATGAGTGAAAGGGGCATGGAGAGCTGTGAACGATGAGGGAATATAAATATAACATAAATATTGTTTATGTTTAAATATTTTAGCTTTACAATAAGCTCAGGGAAAATTTAGTCGAATTAGAGTGAAAAACATTCTCAATAAAGACCATAATTATTCAGTTATCGAGCGCGATGACAAATTATTAAATTACTAAAATTACTATTAAAAAATAGGGGTTTACGATAGAAGGATGAAAATTTAAGGTTGTATGTATTTTTCAATGCCACATAATACAAAAATAACATAAAAAAATATACCCAAAAAAAAACGGTTTTGGGGTAGACACCCACTATCACTTAGGGGTTTGAAAAATAGATAGTAGCCGATTCTCAGACTTACTGAATATGCATTAAAAACTTCATAAGAATCGGTCGAGCCGTTTCGGAGGAGTATGGGAACAAACATTGCGACACGAGAATTTTATATATAAGATATTCGAAATTTCTTTCCATTCGATGAGTCACTCGAGGTCATCGCTTTTGTTTTCCACGTGCTCGGTTAGGTACATCGAGGCACCACGGGGCCCGCAGTCACAGTGGTGTTAGCCCCTCACTGTACCTTTTGTTCTTGCACGTGTTTCGGGAGCACCGAGAGCGGAATTTCTTTGTCCGTACTCGTCGGCTCCACGTGATCAACCCTTCGATTCAACAGTCCAAAATAAGACAAAGCGAACAATTACCTTATTTTTTTACCTCAATTTACATTGATTCCTGATTTCATGATCGCTATGTGCTTTACCTTAACATTGTTTTTTTTTATATATTTATGCACACCCGCAGTCTGTTTTTCCTGTCTTTTCCAAATCCTAAGATTGCCTGGTAGAGATCGTTAGTGAGCGATAAGGCCGCCTTTTTGTGACCTACTTTTAACTTTATATTAACTGGTGTCCGCGACTTCGTCTGCCCAGAATTAGTATATTAGCGTGGCGTAGAAAAGAACTAACATTATGACATTAAAATTATCACGTATATAGTAGATTTTTCCTACTTACTTGCACTTATCGTCATATTTTGGAAGAGCCTGGAAGCCTGGAAGAGATTGGTTTTAGTGATAAAGTTGCCTTTTGCATTTTATGTTTTTATGTGTTGTATTTTTTTTTTCAGTTTTCTTTTTTACACCATTTTTAACAATGGTAACCTCTATAAAAGGTACAAAAGATGCTTTGGCAGTATAACTATTATATTATGCATAATCTTTAGTGTACTCACAGACTATCTGACCCTTTTGTGGATGCCCCTTCTCATGAACAAATCCTTTGAGATGTCAGATCAAACATAATTTGCTATTCGGTTTACAAGGATCACTTCTACAAATTGAAATCCTAAATTCTTTATTTCTTTCATGTACCTACCCAGGCAATTTGTATAAGCAAACGTCAAGTCTGTTTTTAGTTATTCAAATTCATATTCAAAATAATCGCTATTAAAATAGTCCTTTAAAAGGCACTTTATTACTTTATTCTACCATAGCTTCGGACATCGGATTCTATAACAATATTTGTGTTATTTTAAAATTTTGATGCTAGAAACGAGCATATTGGGAAAATCAATGACAAAAAGAAAGTAAAGTCTTTCTGAGTCTATCTGACTCAAAACTGAAAGATTTGAGCTTTCAAAAGTGCATATATAAAGTAAGCATACGTCAAAGTTTTGTATCTTTTTGTTATACAAATACTAAGGCTTCTATTATTGTGATATGATGATAATCAGTCATAATGATTGAGTGAATTCACTCACCCGTGTGAAAATGAAAGTAGGGGAAAGTAGGGCATAGTTTGGTTTAGAAACTTATATTATGGGAACTGTATTATGTAAATTCCTAAGATATATATATTTGGAAAAGCTCAAACAAGTGTAGTGGTATAGTATTAATATATAACTATAACTAACTTAGGTAGACGTAGGTAGTTTCGGGCAAAGAGACCAGATACTCTTGGTAGAACAGAATCACAATTATAAGTATCGTAATTTATTAAGAGCAGATTACACGCCCGACCAAGCACGACTATGCACTACCGCGTCCCGACCATCGATCCGAACCGATAAGTCTTAAAATAAATAACATGCATACGTCACTTAGTGTTGCGTAAAGAGAGGGGGCGATGCCACTCTCTTGTCTGTCGTACATGATTCTAAAACTAGATGGCGCTGCTCTCTGATTGCCGTCAAATACATTTCGCAAGTTTAAGCATTGATATTAAATTAGGGCGCTGTCACATCTGCAATTTCAATCTTTGGTCTTTAATTAAACATTGGACTAAAATTCGTTGTAACTTCCGCTAAACTTTTAATTTTCACTGAAGCCGAGGCTGTCCCAAAAGGGTTTGTTGATTTCATTTTCAGATAATTCTACTTCAACCATCCTCACTTTTAGCCATTTGGCGGCACTTTGCAGTTTTCGTACAAATATGCAATTATTAATCATGATTAGTTAATGATATTATCATCATCAAACTGTGATAGCCTAGTGGTTAGGACGTCCACATCCTAATGAGGGGTAGGGGTTCCATCCCGGGCACGCACCTCTGATTCGAACCGCCGACCTCTGATTAAGAGACGGACGGTCGGCGGTCGACGGACGGAGAAGACGGACGGTGATAGCCTAGTGGTTAGGGCGTCAGCCTCTTAATCAGAGGTCGGCGGTTCGAATGCGGGCACGCACCTCTAACTTTTTGGAGTTATGTGTGTTCTTAACCAATTAAAATATCACTTGCTGCAACGGTGAAGGAATATCGTGAGGATACCTGCATTCCTGAGAGTTCTCCATAATGTTCTCAAAGGCGTGTGGAGTCTGCCAATCCGCACATGGCCCGCGTGGTGGACTATGGCTAAACCTTACTCATATTGAGAGGAGAACCGTGCTCTGTAGTGCGCCGGCAATGGGTTGATCACGATGATGATGAGTTAATGATATCATCAATGTGTCCAAAAAACATATAAAGCCTTACCTGCTCATTACTACTACCTGGCATTGACATATTCTACGACACATTTTCTGTGTTTAGAAAGAAACTCATCGATCATCTATGACATGATCGGTGAGTCTCCCATCGCTTATTTAAATTTAATAACATTTTAATATATTAAAAATATGTTGATTGTTTTTTTTAATTTCTTTGTAATTGTGTTTAATCTGTCTGTTCGTCATTTGTTCTAATTGTTCTTTTGTGGCCGTCTACATGTACCAATGGCAATGTTGTCAATGCTGTGTACACTTGTAACTGATATGCATACTGGTGAATGTGACACTTTTGTTTGCTGAAATGTAGTTTTTTAAGACTATTTTAAGTGTATTAATAATAATAAATAAAGAATTAAGCTGCTAACTTAGTCTCAAGTCTGTCTCCACATTTGTTTACAGACGTAAGTCATGTCTTAGGCTATGACCTTGTAGCCTCATTAATTAACATTCATTATTCATATTTGACATACATTCAAAGTATTTTCCTTATTTTTGCCAATTTTACTTACTTATTCCGAGGGGTAGGCAGACATGCGCTAGTTTGTCAGAGAATAAAGGTTTAAAGTTTTATTTACGTAATGTTTTATTTGCTTAATTTTGTCAGAGACATTAGCACGTACTAAAGGGGAGTTTGATTGTACTCACTAATGTTGGTAGTGAGTTTTTGCCTTTGGTTTTTGCTCTGTTTGGTAGGCTGCATCGCTTTCATAATTTTGCTAAAGTACCGCCCGCAGTAATGAACTGTTTTTATCTTTATACACTTCAAGTTAGCCCTTGACGGCTATCTCACCTAGTGGTAAGTGATGATGCAGTGTAGGATAGTAGTGGGCTAACCTGTTAGGGGTATGGTAAATCCACACTCCTAATTGGTTTCTACGCGACATCGTGCCGGCTTGTCGGTAGGGTGGTAACTAGCCACGGACGAAATAATATTGAAATAATCTGTGTATAATCTGTCAAAAGTACAGATGATACCTAATCTGTCCAAAGTATAGATACGTACTAGCTGATGCCGCATAGATTAAGAGTTTATCTTAAATCCAGCGTGATTGAAGATTATCCCATGGTAAATTCTTGTTCCCGTTCTCATTTTTTGCTCATTAATCTTATTTCTAGGGAATTTGCAAGACACACTACAGCTATCGTTGTAGTTCATCGAATTAACTGTTAATCACAAATCCCACGGGAACCATGGATTTTTCCGGAATAAAAATAGCCTATGTATTAATCCCGGGTATAATTTATGACCATCCAATATTTTAGGCAAACGTTTTTTTTTTTTTTTTATACACTACAAGTTAGCCCTTGACGGCAATCTCACCTGATGGTAAAGTGATGATGCAGTCTAGGATGGTAGCGGGCTAACCTGTTAGGGGCATGGTAAACCCACACTCCTAATTGGTTTCTACGCGACATCGTGCCGGAACGCTAAATCGCTTGGCGACACGTCTTTGTCGGTAGGGTGGTAACTAGCCACGGCCGAAGCCTCCCACCAGTCCAGACTCGAGCCGGGAATCGAACCCAGGATCTCAACTTTAAAATGCAACAGCGCACGCGCTGCGCCACGGAGGTCGTCAAACGTTGTGAAGGTTTAAAGAATATACACGCTTAAAAATTTACGGCTTTAGTATTTTAGTGTGATGAGAGACAGGGTTTAAACGCGCATCAATAATCATCATGATCAACCCATTACCAGCTCACTACAGAGAACGGGTCTCCTCTCAATATGAGAAGGATTTAGCCATAGTCCACCACGCCATGTGCGGATTGGCAGACTTCACACGCCTTTGAGAGCATTATGGAGAAGTCTCAGGCGTGCAGGTTTCCTCACGATGTTTTCCTTTACCGTTGAAGCAAGTGATATTTGGATTTTTTTAAAACGCACATAACTCCGGAAAGTTAGAGGTGCGTGCTCGGATTCGAACCGCCGACCTCTGATTAGGAGGCTGACGCCCTAACCACTAGGCTGTCACCGCTTCCATCAACAATATACTCTAAATATAAACCGTAGTTCACTGTTATCACTGTTAAAGTGGATCTGGACTCTACTGGATTTGGAACACACTGTTCTAAATTCCTAAGCTTTTGTACTAAGTGGGGTGAAGTGTAGGTACAGATGATGGTACCGGCTTTGACATACAATCCTTCATCAGCGGTCACAGAAGCGATGAGTGGACGATTTTGCATCTTTCCAGTTTGAATACAAGGATACTTCGGTAAGAAATGAGTTCTTGAGGACGAGATCCTCCTCTCGCTAAAATATTACGAACCGTTTCACTCCCTAGTCCCCACACACTTTATGTTTTAAAAAATCACACTTAACTATGATTAATTAAAAAAACATACTTTCACAACGTTAAAGTTTTAAAAACAAACAATGAAAAATAAAGAAAAGGCGTACAAATGGTACAAAAGGATTGTACTTCTTACAGAACTCTTGCATATAATCAAAACAAATTGACATGAAACATTTGCAAAAAACGTTTTTATCCAAGTTGTCTAAAGGAGCACCGGTGTTGCATTTTCGTTTATATATAATTTGGGTACTTTAACGGCAACAAGGAATGGGATTCTTCAAGGTGTGTACCAATCAAGATCTTACTAATGCTTTCCATCATATGCATGTCCCGCCAGCCTTTATAAAAGTGACAGGTGGTGACATGATTTTTATGTCTTATATTCTATGTGGACACGACCTTCAGTAATTAAGTGTGCGACCAAGAAAATTCTATGGTAATTAAAATATCACTTGCTTCAACGGTGAAGGAAAACATCGCGAGGAAGCCTAAGAGTTCTTCGTAGTGTTCTGAAAGGCGTGTGGAGTCTGCCAATCCGCACATGGCCAGCGTGGTGGACTATGAAACCCTTCTCATATTGAGAGGAGCCCGTGCTCTGTAGTGAGCCGGCAATGGGTTGATCATGATGATGATGATGATTCTATGGCTGCCACTCAAATTCTTAGAATTTGAGTGGCAGCTGGTCTGGTGGGAGGTTTTGGCTGTGGCTATTTATCACCCTACCCACAAAGACATGTAGAAACCAATTGGGAGTATGGGTTTACCACACCCATAACAGGTTAGCCCGCATCATCACTTACCACTAGGTGAGATGCTGTCAAGGGCTAATTTGTGCTGTATAAAAAAAAGCTCCCACAGGTATTTGACTGGCCAAAGAAAATTAACCACTGGCAAATCAGAGCCGTTTCCCTTTCAGACCGTCAGATTGTTGGTGAACGGCTGAACTTGAGAGGAATTTTGAGGGGTTCAGTGGTCTGCGATAAGTAAGCTTAACACAGATTGTGTTTGACGGAGGGTCAGCATGAAGTAATGCAAAGCGGTTCAGTATTGACTCTCAAGAATTGGGGGAGGTTGTTATAGTCCGTGCAAGTCGGACACACCTTGCTGCGAGGCAGAAGTCCGTAGGGATTTTTTCCGCCCCAAGGGGGAAAAAAAAGAATGTGTAAGACAGATATTGTATAACGAAATAAATAAATATCACTAGTGTGAATGATTGTTACGAGAAATATAAAAGGCTGATATTAAAATGCAATCACTTGAGTTTATTATCTCGAAGCGAAATCTTGGATCCCGCGGGATAATTTCGTTATAATAAAAAAAAGTAATTTCGCAGCTTTCACTCATCCACTCCGAAGTATACGTACCGTGAAATATATTCAATTTGATTGTAACAAAAAAGTAATTTACCCGTACCATCACACCTTTAACTTGCTTTTGTTGTTTAAGTTTTATTCGACTTTCAAAAGGAGGCTGTAATTTTCAAGTAAATGGTTTCACACTTTCCGATTTAACAAAAAAAAAAAGTGTTCCAGCCAAGTAAGCCTAGCCTCGTCTCGTAATAAAATGAGATAATTTCCGTGAAAGTAGCTAAAACACGAAAGCCTGTCTGTTTCTGTTCGATACCGCTAAGGTGTGGAACTCACTTCCAGCATCTGTTTCCAGCCACGTATAACCTTAGTTCCTTGAAGGGAAGAGTGAATAGGCATTTTCTAGGCAAGCGCGCTCCAACCCGACCCTCCTTCTGGTACTGATTTTCGTCAAGCGCAAACCTATCTAAGATAATAATAAATATAAATTACATTATTTATTTATTTGTGCTTTGTAAAGCGGAGATATTATGAATGAACCAGGTGTCCTCCAGGTCCTCAGATTTAGAATGTGGTGTTCACAGAATGATAAAAAATGGTAAATTTTAAGTCGAACCTTGATAAAAATCGATGTTTTCAGATGTAGTCGATGGGTAAACTTTTCGAGATTATGCCCTCGTAAGTCCTCCAAATGTTATATTAACTGCCTAACATTAAAACTTTACAAGTTAACTTACACCAAAGAAATGCGTAATAACGTTTCCCTGAAAAATTGTGGCATGTTGTTACAATCAGTTTTTCGCCTGGTAAAATTCAGGTCATAGTGATCAGATGCATGCATGTTGCTTCCACTAGTACAATAAATCAATCATTCTTAATTTTTATTTAAATAACCCCTTTAAAGGGCACTTTTGATAAGTCAATAATTTATATAGCAGTGAGTAGCTGGTGATAACTGATATATCGATAAAATTGTTACAAGTGTATTGCCATAGAATATAAAATAAATAAATAAATGCCATAGCGTACTATACACTGCTGAGCCCAAGGACGTTTCAATTGAGAAATTTGATATCCTTTAAGATATTCTTAATTGCTTACAGACAGACAGATGTAGGTACTGAAGAAAATATGCGTTTACAATTTTTTATTATTCATCATTATTATTCCTCATAGTCAATCTATAAGCAAAGTATGGTATGATTTAAGACATTAATAATCTCGGAATATCTCTGCAATGTTTTCTTATGCTCTTACTGTCTATTTGTAAGACATCTCTTGAGTTATTCTCAAGCAATCATGCAATCAAATAAAACTTTATTCAAATATCCATACCCAAGCTTGTTTATTATTAACCTCAACGCTAATATAAACCTTTATAATATTATAAGACTTTTCTAAGCCGTGATAGCCTAGTGGTTAGGGCGTCCGCCTCCCAATATCTCGGACTCCTAAATTCTCGGAGTTATATTCGTTTTTAGCAATTAAAATATCACTTGCTTCAACGGTGAAGGAAAACACCGCGAGGAATCCTGCATGCCTGAGAGTTTTCCAAAAATGTTCTCAAATGCGTGTGAAGTCTGCCAATTTGCACATGGCCAGCTTGCTGAACTATGGCCAAACACTTCTCATATGAGAGGAGACCCATATTCTGTAAAGAGCCGGCAATGGGTTGAATATGATGACGACTTTTCTAGAGGCTAAAGTTTAATATAAACTTTGAATTTATTAAGAGACATCGAAATAAAGTCAGTTGATAATTTCCTTACCTTTAAAATAATATCTAATTTTATTTTATGTAGTCTTAGTAAATAAAACCATTTAGGTATTCAATAATCAGCCATAAATTATAGAAAGATATTGCGGTACTGACGCTTCCGGTTTACGATCAATTCAGGTAGAAATAGATTGCTACTGTTTTATTATAGCTTTTAGTTGATTTGGAAGTTAAGAATTTATGGTCAGTAGGTAATATTGTTTTATAATGGTTTTGTAATAAAATATATTTTATAATAGTAATTTTTTGGTTATGGTAATTCATTATAATTCTCATTACCATCAACCAATCAAAAACTTTACTCAATTAATCCTTTAGAAGGCACTTTTGAATTATTCGTGAATAAATTAAATTGTAGCGAATTGATGGTGATAATCAAATTCGTAAACTTATTACTAAAGATATGATGGTTCCACACGAACCCTGGTCTTACAAGAAACCTTTAGAAGAAACGAACATAGCGGTTAAGTATTCGCTACCATATCATATTATAACTAAAACTATTTAAGAACAATATTGTGTTCTAACTCTCAGGCGTGCAGGTTTCCTCACGATGTTTTCCTTCACCGTTGAAGCAAGTGATATTTTTATTTTTTTACAACGCATATAACTCCGAAAAGTTAGAGGTGCGTGCTCAGATTCAAACCACCGACCGACAATGTATATATATATATATATATATATATATATATATATATAAATATATATATATATATATATATATAGATATACTGCTATTAATAATGTCGAAACTATGCTAACGTTTTCTGGCGACGCCCGTGAGTGTCGAAGCCGAAAATAATTATCGTAGGTATAGTTTGGTATAAATTCTAACCTTTAAATGATTTTTACCAAACTACTATAATCATTACCTTCAATTAATCTACTAATGAACTTGCATACACCGTCATAAGAGAGTGTTTCAACATGTTGCATATTTAATCGGTGGGCTCAATTGACCGATTCCGTGTCTTCGATAATAATTGCTAACAATACAATAACAGATTTTCTTGATATACATACTTCGGGATTAAACGGCTACACGGGTCACCTGATGTTGAATGACTACCACAAACCTCACACAAATTTCAAATTATTCAAATTCAAATAGTCTTTATTCAAATAGTCCTTTAAAAGGCACTTTTGACGCATCAATAATTTAAATAGTAGTGATTTAATTAACTAAAGCTATGAAGGTTCCAAATATTATAAGCTCCCCGGTTAGGTCCCCGGCTAAGTTTGTTGTGGGCTTCTTCTTAGACCGGGGCGCCTTTCATAGCTTTAGTTTTAAGTTTACGAATGTATGAATTATTGACGTGCCAAAAGTGCCTTTTAAAGGACTATTTGAATAAAAATTATTTGAATCTGAATTGAATTTTGAATTTATGAATGCGAAGTGTTTATTTGTTTTATTGTTAGCTTGCTTGCTTGTTTGTTTGTCCTTGAGAAGGAATTCTGGAAGATTTGTAAGGTGTATACAAAGATTGAAGAAATTATAAATTCCACACAGATTTGCGGAATAGAGCAAATCAAGAGCTATGTTCATTGTTTTAACTCGCGTTTCTCTTTGCGCAGTGTCTAGAAATCAGAAGACTCACTTTATTATGGCTTCATCATCATCAACAATCCATTGCCGGCTCACATTGTCTCGCGGCGCTTAATTTCGGGAGACATCCGGCATCGCGAAGGAACGCGCTCCTTTCTCCTGAAAACAAAAATATCATAATAATTTAGTAACTAACGTCCTAATAATCTCCTAATTGCGAGAATTTATAGACGGGTCTCCTCTCAATATGAAAAGGGTTTGGCCATAGTCCACCATGCTGGCCATGTGCGGATTGGCAAACTTCACACGCCTTTCAGAACATTATGGAGAACTCTCAGGCGTGCAGGTTTCCTTTCCGTTGAAGCAAGTGATATTTGAATTGCTTAAAAACACACATAATTCCGAAAAATTAGGTGTGCCTGGGATCGAACCCCCGACCTCAAATTAGGAGGCGGACGTCCTAACCACATAGCTATCGCAGCTTCCTTGTTGCTTGCTATTTATTTATTAAATATATAATGTGGACGCGCTATTAGGGTAAGCTGAAAACCATCCATTACAGATGGCTGACAGGTCCCGGCAAATATTTCACAATCCAAACTTTGCGTCTTTAATGCGAAAGCTTTCAGATGTTTGATAAAATGTTGGTCGATGTTTGGAACCGTAAATGCGATGAACTGGTTGAAAGGTAAATTGTGCACAGAAATAGACTTTATTAACTTAAGAAACGGATTTAAGATCATTAGGAGCGTTTTATTTTTATATATTAATGATTAATTAGACAATTAGTTGTTAGGAATACATATATAACTTAAAATAAAACTTAGATTAACCTAAAACTAAAAATCTTAAAAAATAAATAAAATATTGAATATCAAAACTAAAATATATTATTAAAAGGAGTCCCTTTAGGCAAGGTTCCGAAGATACTGGCAGCGTTCCCCCTTTGAATGGCTAGACTAATTCTTTGTCCGAGGTAGCTGGCAGCTCTTCGGTCCCCTGTGATGTCGACTAACC
This sequence comes from Lasiommata megera, assembly GCA_928268935.1. Lineage (NCBI taxonomy): Eukaryota > Metazoa > Arthropoda > Insecta > Lepidoptera > Nymphalidae > Lasiommata > Lasiommata megera. The sequence goes on along the minus strand of OV743322.1, from coordinate 14,460,092 downwards.
TTTTTGCTATTTCCTAAAAAAGCCTTAGAGCGCTAGGACCCCACGGACCAAGGGTCTCGACACGGAATGGGACAAAATCATATTTGGAGCCTAGACCTTATATTAATTAAATATGAAAACTTTGACAAAAAAAAAGCAAAATCTCTTTAAGAAAAGAATAATAATAAAAAACCCAACTCCGAGGCAAAAGATAATTTATATGTGAACATGTTATGTATTAACAAAGTGGCCGATCGTAGTACGTAGTATTAGGTAGTTTTTATGCCAACTTCACTATAACATGTAATACATTAATCTATTTTATCCAAGATTTTATCCCCAGAACTGAAAGCAAGAATAAAATGGGGATTTTGATCGAGTTACATACTCTGCTTTACGCTTCGATTGGAAAGAAGTTTATTCAAGTTTGGTATTCCATGAAGTCAATATTTTACCTTTTATTTTTATTGCAAAGTAACAAAGAAGAAAATATAAAATAAAAAAGCAACAAACAAATTTCTATGGTATGTTATGCATTATCTATGGATCAAAATGACGAATGACTCAATGAAGGTAGAACACAAAAATTATATACCTTTTACTTAAAACTATTTTATTATATGCACTAGAGCATTACACTATATAACAGTTCAGTCCTCTAACACGTTTCATAATTTAATTTATAAATGTAATCAGCCTATTATGATGTAAAAAAATTCTTCCAATTTTGTAATCTTTATAAATATTATTAATGACCAAAGAGCAATAATAAGTGAAAACATTTTCATTTTTACTCTGTAGTAGCATTTTTAAGTTCAAAAAGACTAAATAAATTAGAACGTTTTTGTTACCACAGAATAGGTACAAACTGTTTATAACATGGCACGAAATACTGTGTCAATAAATACTGTATCGCGCTTAATAATATATGCCACAGTCCGGGCAAATACAACCTGCTTCCAAATTCCCTTTCAGCGAGGGTTAGGTACCTACAGAACGCGGGTCCATCGCATTTACACGCAGCCTGGGAGGCTGCGCTACGTTCACCGGCTCGGCAGTTTTGCCGGGACCTTTGCATCAGGCGCGCGTTCTACGCACGAATCGCTGTCTATGGAAATGAATTCGAAAATCGAATCACTGCATCGAACGTTTCATAATTGTGTACACGCCATTTAACATTTTTTTTTAAATTTAAACTCTGTAATTTATAAATATAACAATGGGTAGTTCTAAAAATAAAAACGAAATGGTGCAGAAATAATCTTGTGTTCGAAAATAAACTCAAGTTCAGTGAATAGTTTATCAGGAGTACACCTAATATGTAATTAAGTAAGTACGTTGACGTCTTTTCTTGTTAGCCTAGTTCCTTTATTCATGAATGAGGTTAAGGTTTTACTGTGTCGGCTGAGCCGTAAGTTTTTTTTTAATCAAAGTTCTAACTTCCAAGTCCGACGCCCCCTAATGATAATACTAGAAAGTCAACTTAGCATTTTCTCAAGGAGACAAACGTGTTTGTTATTTCAGATTGGGCTGTTGACCTTATTCGTTCTATGAGCCGGGACTTTTTTCTCGGCTCATAGTGAAGGAAAAATACTTTTACGTTTTAAGCGTTTTACTTATATATACTCGTATATAATACGTTATATTATTCACTGTTCGGGATATCAATAATTTGTAATATGATTCAACTTTTTAGAAAAATTATTTTTGACGCGGCCTTGAAGAGATAAGTCTGAAAACAAAGGCCTAAAAATCGTCAGTTACCAAAGCGGATGTATTTTAAAGAACTTTACACGATCAACCCATTTGCCGGCTCACTACAGAGCACAGGTCTCCTCTCAATATGCGAAGGGTTTGGCCATAGTCCACCACGCTGGCCATGTGCGGATTGGCAGACTTCACACGCCTTTACATTATGGAGAACTCTCAGGCGTGCAGGTTTCCTCACGATGTTTTCCTTCACCGTTTACTGTTAAAATTTGCTATTTAACTGCACGATATGGATGAAAAGTTGTTCAAGATAAACGTTTCAATATAAAGTTATTTTGGTCATGGCAACAACATATCCGGAAAACGTGATTAAGTTAGCCATCTCAATCATCATCATCATCATTTCAACCAATAGACGTCCACTGCTGGACATAGGTCTTTTGTAGGGAGTTCCAATGGCCACGGTCATGGGCCGCTTGTATCCAGCGGCTCCCTGCGACTTGTTTGATGTCGTCTGTCTACCTTGTTGGAGGTCGACCAACGCTACGTTTACCGGCGCGAGGTCGCCGTTCCAGCACCTCGGGACCCCAACGTCCATCGGTTCTCCGAGCTATGTGCCCCGCCCATTGCCACTTCAACTTCGCAACTCGCTGAGCTATGTCGGTAACTCTGGTCCCTCTACGGATCTCTTCATTTCTGATTTGATCACGTAGAGATACTCCTAGCATAGCTCTCTCCATTGCTCGCTGTCATTTCAATCATCAATTTCCAACTTTATTAATTTCAGGGTGCTATGATTGTTAACTGTTATCGAGTTTTTGCTTTTAATCACAACATATTAATGACGTTATTCCCAACATGGCCTTCAGGACCATATGACTAAAAATAGCGACTTTAGAACCCGTCAAATCTTCAGTTTCGAAAGCAGACTTATTTTTTGGATTCTTTGTTATTTGCTTTCTATTATTAGTATTTCGTTAAATAATTATATTAATATGAATACTGAGGTGTAAAAAATGTTACGGCTTCATTGATAGCGTATTTTGACGTGACCTCCCACACGAAACCATTCATTCATTCAAAACGTAAAACCTACCTACTGCTTTTAAGGTTTATTTATAGTTTATCGTTCTTGCTACCAAAATGGTAAGCAAGAAACTCTCATTTGTGAATTAAAACTTTAACTTTATATTAATACTAGCAGACCCAGCCACGCGTTGCTGTGTTTAAAGCTTTTGTTATATTCCATCATGATGAACCCATTCTCGGCTCACTACAGAGCACGGGTCTCCTCTCAATATGAGAAGGGTTCGGCCATAGTCCACCACGCTGGCCATGTGCGGATTGGCAGACTTCACACGCCTTTGAGAACATAATGAAAAACTCTTAGGCGTGCAGGTTTCCTCACGATGTTTTCCTTCACCGCTGAAGAAAGTGATATTTTAATTGCTTAAAAACGCACATAACTCCGAAAGTTAAGTTGCCCGGGTTCGAACCCCCGACCTCTGATTATTAGGCTGACGTCCTTACCACTAGGCTATTATACTAGGCTATTACACAGCTTCATATTACATTATAGTAAAGAATTTAGAAGGAACGGTAGGAGAACATCGGTCTCGGTGAGCACATTGCTTTTTTACATAGATGGCATTTGTAAAAAAATATGGTAGGTCACCATATTTTTTTACTATCACAGATTTTCTACTACCATAACCTGTTAGTACAATGAAATTATTATTTACGAACGAAGACGGAAACGTTAAAGCTGGTATACAAATTCACTGGATTGGGATTCGAAGGGGAAGGACTTTGACCACGATTGATCAAAATTTTCGTACAGTTGATATTAAGCAAAATTAATTGATGATTATAAATCGAAATAAACGGTAACCTATCCTGTGAATTGAAACAAAACATATTTAAAAAAATGTTAAAATCGGTTAAGTAGTTTAGGAGTCCATCGCGGACAAACAACGTGACACGTCATTTATATATATTTAATATATAAGTACTAATAATGCTATTAATTATCATAGATATCTTGTGGATATCAAATTAAATGAACTTTTAATATTCAATTAATTGAACATCTATTCCTTTGTCACACTCCTCCACTAATTAAGATAATCAATTATGGCAAACAAATACTATAACCCTCAGCAAACAAACCTACATTGTGCCGGATTAAGCCTGTGATGCCCTAAGCGACTATCGGTCTAGTGGTCAGCATGGTTGAATACGGAGCACGAGATCCCGGGTTCGAGTCCGGGGTCCAAATCCAAAGCTGTATAGTACTGAGTTTTTTATTTAGGTGTCGCAATGGAATTGTTTCTGTTAGCTAAAGTTGTTATAGCATGTCTGTTAAAATATATAACAAATTGCCTAATGATTTTTTTTTATCACAAGTTAGCCCTTGACGGCAATCTCACCTGATGGTAAGTGGCGATGTCGTCTAAGATGGTAGCGGGCTAACCTGTTATGGGGATGGTAAGCAAACCCACACTCCTAATTGGTTTCTACGCGACATCGTGCCGGAACGCTATATCGCTTGGCGACACGTCATTGTCGATAGGGTGGAAACTAGCCACGGCCGAAGCCTCCCACCAGACCAGACTCGAGCCGGGAATCGTACCCAGGACCTCCAACTTTAAAATGCAACAGCGCGCGCGCTGTGCCACGGAGGTCATCAAATTGAAAGACTCACCTTTGAAAGTTTTTAAAAGAATATTGCACCATAGGTTATTGGATGAATGCTTCTATTGTTTGAATGTATTTTTCAATACAAAATGACTTATTATTACGATTTAGTTTATTTTATGACATTTGTTAAGTGAATTACTAAATTATTTATGACGGGTTAAAGCCTTCAGAGTCGTTTTTAGTAAGAGTGACGTCAGCATTGCTGACGTCACGATCTTGTTTACTTTCGCTCATAGTAATTAAAACCTCAACTTGCGGGATTACACTTTTATTGCGACAATAACTAAGAGGTCCGAACGGTCTGACGTCTCGAGCGAGAATGCCACGGGAAACGGGCTAACCTGTGAGGGGTATGGTTAACCCACACTCCTAATTGGTTTCTGCGCGACATCGTGGCGGAACGCCAAATCGCTTAGCGACACGTCTTTGTGGGTAGGGTGGTAACTAGCCACGCCCGAGGCCTCCCACCAGACCAGACTCGAGCCGGGAATCGAACCCAGGACCTCCAACTTTTATAATGCGACAGCGCGCGCACTGCGCCACGGAGGTCGTCCAATGCTTATCTCAGTGACGCAGCATTGACGTCACGATCACAGACAAGATGTCAAGTTGGCGCTGGCGTTGACCGTAGCATACGAAACGCGCAATGTTGCCAACATTAAGTATTAATATTCAACAGTTGAAGCGCATTGATCGAGGTGAACGACCGATCCATTGACGATCTTAACGTTAGTTTTTGTGTACCAAAGGATTGGAATGCATGTGCACACTCATATACGTAGGGCAATAATATGCAGACAGAATGCATAAATATTATGCAAAGTGTGTAAGAATTCTTCTATGCACGTTTGATGTCTGCTTTAGTACACCTAGGTACTTAATACAATAGGCAATCATTTTATGCATTTGGAATGAAAACTATCCATTTAATCAAAAGAATGGTTAATTAAAACACGGAATAGATAAAATTGTCAAGAACTAGCTATTTTTAAAACCCGTGTTAAGAAGCATTATCTGTCAATTTAATTCAATTTTTTTTCCTTCTATAGTTTTATATTAGTATGTATATATTATAGTAATTATTTATTTATTATATTATATTTTTAATAGTATGTAATTATTAGTATGTATAAGTGTTGCGATTTCCCGTCTTTTATTTCTGTCGGCTTCTTTAAAAAGGTGGCCTGGAAGAGATCACTTTTAGTAATAAGGTCGCCTTTTGCTTTCATATTATGTATTTTTTTTTCTTTTCCTTTCTTTTGCATGCAATAAATTTGTATAAATAAATAAATAAAATTGTTTATGTTTTGATTTACCCGCTTCTCATTTTCTGGTCTTTCACGATGACCTTGAACGATCAATATCCCACTGTTCGATACACCGCCAATGAGTCTTAGTCTGGACAGGGCCTTAAACTTTTCAGTCTTGGAGTGTGCTTGGGGCCTCATTCATGCATCTAAAGTGAAAACAAACTACGTTTTAGTACACTCCAGGCGGTTTGAAATTAGTTTTCTAATAAAAGAGTAAGCGGTATTATTCTCACCACAACGAATTGCAGGCGGTATATACGTGGGATTTTACATCTGTGTATTTGTTTTTCTGACATTTTTAAACGAGTTTTTGAATTTTTTGACTTTTTTGTACGTAATAATGTTGCTTTTGGGTGAAGTTAGAGTATTGATCACGATTGAATCCGGTAAATGGCTCATTACGCGGGAATTAGATCCAGTCCAACTAATGACAGCTGGTTAAGTTTGCTGCTCCTATATCACCTATATACGGATCGAGTTGTTAGATTTAGAGGTAGAGGACTAAAAGTACTAAAAAAGGAAGAATATTTTTTTTGTTATTAAAGGACATAAAAATAAAAAGAAAATGTCCCTTGCTTCCACGGTGAAGGAAACCTGCATGCCTGAGAGTTCTCCATAATGTTCTCAAAGGCGTGTGAAGTCTGCAAATACGCACATGGCCAGCGTGCTGGACTATAACCAAACCTTACGCATATTGAGAGGAGTCCCGTGCTCTGTAGTGAGCCAACTATGGGTTGATCATGATGACGATGATAATGATGATTAAAGTAACGTTTTTTTGACGATCTCCCTGGCGCAGCGCGTGCGCATTTTAATGATTAAGGCTTCGGCTGTGGTTACAAACACCTTACCTACAAAGACGTGTCGCCAAGCGATTTAGCGTTCCCACACGATGTCGCGTGGATACCAATCACGAGTATGGGTTTACCATAACAGGTTCGCTCCCTTCCGTCTTAGACGGCATCATCACATACCAACAGTGAGATTGCCATCATGGGCTAACTTGTAGTGGAGTAAAATACTATATCTATAGTTTTTTTACGTTCAGTTGTTGTAGACAGAACTATTGTATTTTAGATTCCAATTTCCAAGATTCTTACATTTCCACATTGTGAAATGAATATTTCCTGAGGTGCTCCGGGGAAAGAGCCAATATGTGAAGAGCTAAGATGCAGTTAATAAAAACGAAACCTTTTTCTATACCCTTGACTACTTTGGTCTGTTACTTTTGTTTATCTGTAAGAGATTGCTAGCAATACAACTTGCATACTAATGCTTGTAAAATAACTATATTAGTTTGTGTTATTTCCTTTGCAACAAAGTGTATACATGTATGTATCTACTTATTTGTACTTTAACAACACTGTTACTGTCATGATCAACCCATTACCGGCTCACTACAGAGCACGGGTCTCCTCTCAATATGAGAAGGGCTTGGCCATAGTCCACCACGCTGGCCATATGCGGATTGGCAGACTTCACACGCCTTTGAGAACATCATGGAGAAATCTCAGGCGTGCAGGTTTCCTCACGATGTTTTCCTTCACCGTTGAAACAAGTGATATTTTTAATTTTAAAAACTGATTACTGTATGATTTCAATAAATCGATTTTTAATCTTCTTTCTTCTAAGGTTTTTAAAGAGAAAAACCATAATCTCCGCTGTCATACTTATACTAGCGCCATATTAACGGTGAAATCATCGGCGGCTGCCCTCATTATCTCAAAATAGCATTTTACAAAAGAAACATATATTTTGAAAGCTGCTTGATGTTCACAAACGGCTTTGTGTCAAACGACGTTTAGAAATTCCGTATAATCGGTTTCTCTTTACAAATGTCCTAACCGCCTAATTAGCAATAATAAACATAAAATCAATATGAACGTTTTTCTCATGTCAAGTAGCAAATTCAAATAATCTTTATTCAAATAGTCCTTTAAAAGGCCCTTGACGCGTGACGCGTCAATAATTTATATAGTAGTGATTTGATGGTGATATCTACATTCGTAAACTTAAAACTAAAGCTATGAGGGTTCCAAACGCGCTGCGGTTTAAGAGGCCCACAAAAAACTTAGCCGGGTTTTTTGTTATCACCAGCTACTAAGGAAAGAAAAGAATATTTTAGTATACAGTTTAAACCTTGTTTGACTTATTCCACTTTATAAAATCATCTTACTTACATCTGAGGGTAGGTGGAAGAGATCGCTTATAGAGATAAGCTTTCCTTTGTATACTTCTTATATAAGTGTTTGTTATCAGAAATTTGATACAAAATGTAATAAAAAAAAGAAAATGTATTTATTCTCATACGGTGTTACACACAGTACATCTTATTCTAATGAGAAATTTTATGTCTGTCTGTAACTCCAACCAGAAAAGGTGTACAGCTCAACTTTTTTTTTCGGATTCTGTCTATTAGCTGTACTAACCCTATTGGTTGCCACAGCGTAACCGGGCTGTTTGGCGAGCTTCGGAAAGAAGCCCTGCCAGAAGAAATTTTTTTAGTCCTAGGGCTCGAAAAACTAAGAGAACGCCTGCCTAAGGGCGCCACCTTTGAGGCCGAAGGGGGGGGGGGGGCGCGGACGGTGAGTGGTCCGGACGTCTCCGAGGCCGTGGATGGAGCCTACGGCCGGATGAGTACCCCCTCCATCAACTACTTGGGCCCTCTTCTACCGTCTGTCAATACATCCAACAGCATATGCAAGGTACTTAGGCAAGTATGGATGCAAATTCATAAAATCGCTGCCGATATCATCCGCGGGTAAAATACTTTTCATCACCGTTTCGTCAGATAGGAAAAAACATACAAATTTAGTTTCGAAATAACAAAGTCAGCATAATATTACGTCTCATAAGTTAAACGTTTGTATAAAGTTTACCTCACAATGAGATGTTCTTGAAGCTTTTAACGGAACTTATGCAAACAATAACCGCGAACTTAGAGTATCTATCCATATTTTCTTTCAAGGTGCGAATCTGACTCGGCAAATGTAGGACCAACTTTGAACACATGAAAGAGTTTTTATAAGTACTCTGAAGTTGTGCTAGTGTTATTATTGCATTATAAGCAAAAGTGTGTGATTGGTAGCGATAAATTTTGACATATATAGGAATAGCAGTGATAGGTCAGTGGTTAGGGCGTCCGCCTTCTAATGAGAGGGTCGGGGGTTCGAATCCGGGCTCATTTACTTTCGGTTGTTACAAGTTTAATTATGCAATGAAAAAAAGATCAAATATAAATATAATTATTTCTTGAAACAATAAGTAAATTTGATAAGAATTATAATATATACACATAATTTTCGACTTTAGCTTCAAAAATGGATTGTGGCTTGAACATTCCATCAGAATTTTATTTCATCCAAATAGGCATTAGGTGAAGCAGTGATAGCCTAGTGGTTAGGACGCCCGCCTTCTAATTAGAGCTCGGGGGCTAGAACCCGGGCACGCGCCTCTTAACTTTTCGAAGTTATGCAATTAAAATATCACTTGTTTCAACGGTGATGGAAAACATCGTGAGGAAACCTGCATGCTGAGAGTTCTCTATAATGCCAATGTGTGTAAAGTCTGCCCTGTCTGTGTATTTCTATGGACATACATTAAATTTCAATATTATTGGTTATAAAGAAACCCACATATAGATACCTACCGTAGAAACATTACACACTGCTTGTTTGGCAGCCAAGCTGATAAAAAATCATTATTTTAATAACCCCTATAACGCCCCATAAATAACCTATAAGACTTATATTTCAGTCCTGTATTGTATTTCACCATCTTTTTATTGTTGTTGTTTTTTTTATAAACCACAAGTTAGACCTTGACGGTAATCTGACCTGATGGTAAGTGATGATGCAGTCTAGGATGGTAGCGGGCAGTCCTGTTAGGGGAATGGTAAACCCATACGCCTTATTGGTTTCTACGCGACATCGTGCCGTAACGCTTAATCGCTTGCCGACACGTCTTTGTCGGTAGAGTGGTAACTAGCCACGGCCGAAGCCTCCCACTGGACGATATGACGATAGATTATACCCTATTAGTTATTCCAAAGTCCAGTTCCAAAGTTAGGGAAAGCTAAGCCTGAGAGAAGAGCACTTGGGTTCGACATCTTGATAACGTCCCTCCAAGGGCGTCTTATATAAAACTTGGACATCAACTTAGGTGACGTTGGGAATATGGCTTGGTGGATTGAGTGTACAGTTCGAACGCCTCCGAAACCTTGCATGAGATCCACGTCCGGATGACGTCAGAAATGGAGGACCTCGTCTTCGCCGGTGACGCTGCTGTGTTTCTTGTGATTACGCGTGACCTACTTGAGTAGCGGTATAGGTCGTCATTTGATCGTCCGGGTCGTTAAGAACGTGTTTAGGGCGTTAAGATACGTTGGGGTCGGGAGTGTATTTGGACGATCAACCACTAGTGTCCGGGTGCCACGTGGTTCTCTCAAAGTAATCTTTGGAGAGTTTGGAGAGTTAACTTTTTAATGAAGTACTACATCCTTAATCAAGAAGCGGTGATAGCCTAGTGGTTAGGGCGTCAGCCTCCTAATCAGAGGTCGGCGGTTCGAATCCGGGCACGCACCTCTAACTTTTCGGAGTTGTGTGCGTTTTTAAACAATAAAAAAAATATATCACTTGCTTTAACGGTGAAGGAAAACTTCGAAACCTGTACGCTTGAGAGTTCTCCATAATGTTCTCAAAGGCGTGTGAAGTCTGCCAATCCGCACATGGCCAGCGTGGTAGACTATGGCCAAACCACTCTCATATTGAGAGGAGACCCGTGTTCTGTAGTGAGCCGGTAATGGGTTGATGATGATGATGAATACATCCTTATATAGCTAAACTTCGAACAAAAGCAAAAAGCGCTATAAATTTAATTGAGCTAGATAGGTCTCCGAAATTACTTAATTAGGACTGCACTGCGTTTATCTCCCCGCCCGATCTATTTTATCAGCCTGGAAAGACTCTAAAACTTCAACCAAATAATATAACTATTTCAAACTTACTATGACTATAGTAACTATACTAAACTATACTAATATTCAAATGTATTTACAGAAACAAGTAAAATTTGTATAAATTATTTATTTATTTATGGGATAGCAAATTAATTTATTTATGGGCAAATTCACTTAGGAACATGTATTAAAAAACAAAAGTAGATCTGGTGCAAGACCCACACCGCGTCCACAGAAAAGCAGAAGGGTGGGCACTGCAAGAGTTTTTAAACAAATCAGTAAGAAGAAGTATCGAATATTTTAAGGTTGCTAATGACCAAACTCTTGAAAAATAGGACTATTGCAAATTTACAGCTAGGTATATGTGCAAGACGCCTTCCAACCCGTTTTATAGACGACATTAAGGACGTGGCTAGAAGCCCCTAGGTGAGAAAGAGCTTGAGTGGTACTTTTGGAAAAGCCTATGTTGTAATAAATTAATTTTTGACCATAAACAGTAATTAGTTCATATTTTCAGTGCATCGTTCGTTAAACTCATCTTACCTTCAAAGGGTTGATGGGTTCTAACAAATAATCACAGATATGGCATGTGCAGTACACTGAAACCATCCCAATCGTCATATCTACGAATGGGTTGATCCCAGTTTCGCACACCATTTGATGCGACTGGGGTTCCGTGGCAGTTCGCTCGCAGCCAGGATGCAAAAAGGGGTGCCGTCTGTTTCTCAACCTGTCGTCCTGACCCCCGGCCGTTTGGTCTCTCTTGCCGAGGTGTTATCCTCCACCCGGTGCAAATTGTATTGTAGTGTGTATTCTTGTAATGTTTAAATAGGTTTATTTATTTTTATCTATTTAAGTATATTCTATTTAAGTTTATATATGTCTTTTGGTTTTTATATGTATTTATTTTGCACACGGGCGTGAGGGTCAGAATATAATGCTTAGAATAATTTAATTTTTTAATTTATTAAAGTGTTTTACCTATACTTAGAGAAAATATAAAATGTATAAATTTGAAAATGCATACCAAAATTTTCGGAAACGACGGAATTTGAACCCACATCTCCCCCTAAAGCGCGGCATTAGGTTTCAAGATCTTTATTCTCAGAAGAAAAAATTCACTTAATGATAAATTAATAAAATAAAACAGTTTACAAAAATAAATATGACGGCAATCAGAGAGCAGCGCCATCTAGTTTTAGAATCATGTACGACAGACAAGAGAGTGGCATCGCCCCTCTTTACGCAACACTAAGTGTCGTATGCAGGTTCTTATAAGACTCACCGGCGCGGGACGGCGCATTGCATTGATTGCACTCGGTCGGGTTGGACCGGTGGTTGAGCTGTGGTGGTGCATTTGTACTTGATGGAGCGTATAGTCTGCTTCTTATAAATTACCATACTTATAATTGTAGTTCTGTTCTACCAAGAGTGTCAGGTCTCTTTGCCCAAAACTACCCACGTCTACCTAAATTACCGACAAAGACACGCACCCGTTAGTCATCCTACAAATATTAGGCCAAAAGTGGCGTGTTTATAAATTTACACAATGCTTTTGAAGTTTCTTTTTGAATAATGCAAATGACTTTTCGCAAAAAATATCTTTGGGTAAGCTATTATACATTAGTGTTTTCATACTCAAATCACTCATTAAGGGAGGGATTAATAATAATATCGTTTCACTCGTCTAATAAACATTTTACGTTGTCATTATAGCTACATATAGAATTTTGTATGTTTAACCCAGTAACGAAACGTTTACTAATTAATACGTGGCTTCAGCGTGCGAGCAATTACGGCTTTAACAATATGTTCATAATATAACAGCAAAGGTTACCTTATGTTTGAAAGAGCTGTTGTTGCCATAGTTTAAAGGGACGCAATCAAAATGATATTAATTACAAAGGGTTCGAGAAGGGTGCTAATATAACTCTATTTAAGATGTATTGCCCAAGCTTTACAAAGGTCTTATTATGCTGTGACAGCTTCGTTATAGTGAACCTAGTTTAAGCGCTAGTGGACTATATTATTATAAGATTTTTTTTTATTCTACTAGATTGCCTTTGATAGCTTTTTCACTATTAATATTATATTATATTGGTATTGTTAAAAAAAACACACTTCTTTAGTATCTATTCTTGTTTATTTACAGGATTGTATACACCTTGTAGAATAGAAACACAACTTTTCTATATCTACACTTCTACACATCTATAATACATATTTTACACACCTTTGTACAATCAGAAACTTGGAGACCACTCATCGGTACGAACACTAAACAAGAACTAACCAACAATGACCAACGACTTACTAATTTATAAAGGACCGATTTGAACGTCATGTTTTCCGTTTTGCGTCATTCAAATCCGGTATCTTAAGAAAACAGTCAATTGAGATACTTTTCATTAAAATAGTAAAAAGTAAACCTAAATCATTTTAGTCAAATCACGTACGTTAATTATTTACGTTAATTATATGTTCTCATTTAATGATTAAGATATTCTATGTATGTAAATTAAACGATACTAAAATCTAAAACATTTGGAAATCATGTCAGTATAACAAGTACAGACGGAAAACATAAAACATATACAACATAGCATATACAAACACGTACCTCCGTGATGAATGGAGTCTAAAATGGTATTGGATGGCTATGGGTATAGAAGTTATAGGTTTCTTCGCGACATCGAACCTTAAAGATAAATCGTAAACGAAGAGTGTTATATGATAACTAGCCACAGCTGTAGTCTCCCATCAGTCATTAGTTGTCACTCTTATTACCACATTGCACAGCATGGTAATTAGTAAAAACTTTAGTTTTAATGAATTTAAGATGCAATTTTGCTATCGCCGTGACTCTAAGAACCTATATATATATATATGATGTATTTATTAATTAAGACATATATTTTATATGTTGTTTGTAAATGTTAAATTGTTATAAATTTGTGTTAGAAAAAAAAGAGTATAAAACTTGACTAGAATACTATTATAAATGTATTAAGTTGTTTGTCGTCATGTGCCGCCATGTTTTGGGATCCCGCCAAAACGGTGGCAAGTGATTGGTGCACGAAAAATAGCAATAACAATGGACGCCACGAAGACAGAGCTATAAGTTTAGTGTTTTTTTTGGAAAAAAGGTTTAAATTTAACCGGCATATTATCTAAGTTCTTACAATATTAAACCATTCTATAAACTTTATGAAGCGTCAATCAATAGTTTGTATGCTCCTCATATGTTTTTATTTTTAATCTACCCACATTTAGCTGTATATCTTAATTAAAAGTTAATTTGCCTTCGCTAGTTGTGTTTCATCAAATATCGTAGTTACTTTAATTCAGTGTAGATATTATGTTAGATTATGTAATATGTTTAAATCCATCGACTGTTGGTCGACGGCATACGGTATAGGAAAAATCGTATGAGTTTGCACCACTTATAAACTTTTGAATCAATGAGGAACTCCTTTTAAAGGTTCCAAAATAATATCATGTTGAGGCGCAGGAAGACGCACTAACTTTGCTATTAAAAATTGATTATATCGCAATACATCTTACTCTGGCTCGATCTTATATTTTACATTATTTCTGGAAAACAACCAAGCGAACGAAATCACGATCAAGGCAACTTAAAATCACACTACTAAAGGACCCATCCGTTGGGGACATAAAATTTATTTATTTATTTATTTATTTGTTAGGAAGCCAACGTGTATACAACTATCTTAATCTAAGGACACATTCTACAGATCTCTTGCAATGTTGTACACTCCACTTATAGGCTAACTCAGCATGCGTAATAAGAAACAAGACATTATTTGTAAAAAAAAAAAAACTTAACCAAAAATCGTAAAAAAAAATAGGTAAAATATTAACACAAAAAATACAAAACAAAACAAAAATTGACTAACTATCTTGCAATACTCTTAAATGTTTTTTAACCTCTTTTTTGAAAGATGCGGCGGAGTTACGAAAGATATCTATGCCAGTACTCTTTATTAAATTATTACAGATCACAACAACTCTGCACAAGGGGGCAGACCTGCCTAGGTTAGTTTTTGTGATTCTAGGTCTAAATGTTACTTTATTCTTAATATGCGGCCTAGCATTACTCCTTGGCACTGCCAACAATATAACAATACATAGTCTGTAACAAACTACCCTTTGTCCCTCTTAAATCGAGCTGGAGCGTTTTTGGAACGAAGTAACGGAGTTTCCTTATCGCGCGTTGTGAAAGGGGGCTAGACGGAAAAAATTCTTACGAAAAGTTGTCACGACACTTTTTGTTATTGTAAGCTGTGCGGCGTCGCATGTTTCTCTGTCTGTCTCTGTCTCTCTTATAGAAAGCAAGCCAGATATTTTCATTTCTATTTCGCATTGAACAGTGTGGTGTCTGGGTATCGAGCACAAGTAACAAAATCGACTAGCTCCTGGAGTATTATTCGTCCACTTGGAATTTGATTTACCCCTTCTTTATAAAAGGATAAATTCCAATAAACCCTAACCGTATTCGTGAGTTATTTATGCTAATACAATACATCGCAAATTCAATGTCGAATATGAATGCAGATTCACTTTGCCCAAAAATGAAATGAAATGAAATGAACGAAGCGGTGATAGCCTAGTGGTTAGGGCGTCAGCCTCCTAATCAGAGGTCGGCGGTTCAAATCCGGGCACGCACCTCTAACTTTTAGGAGTTATGTGCGTTCTTAAAAATTTTAAAGTATCACTAGCTTCGACGGTAAAGGAAAACGTCGTGGGGACACCTGCACGCTTGAGAGTTCTCCATAATGTTCTTAAAAGGCGTGTAAAGTCTGCCAATCCACACATGGCCAGCGTGGTGAACTATGGCCAAACCCTTCTCATATTGAGAGGAGACCCGTGCTCTGTAGCGAGCCGGTAATGGGTTGATCATGATGATGATGATGAAATGAACGTACATTTTATTGTACACCACACAAAAGAAGAAATACAAGACAGTAAAGAAACGTACAGAAAGAAAACAGGTACAATAGGCGGCCTTATCGCTAAAGGGCGATCTCTGACAGGAAACCCAGAAATACCCAAAAATGGTAAATAATCTGCCTCATTATTGTGTTAAGTAAATTGTTATCAACTAGCTGACGCCCGCGACTTCATCAGCTTAGAAGGGATTTTAATTATTCCTGTAGATTAAGCAAGTTTGTAATTGAGAATTATCTCATGTCTCATTTCTGTTCATATCCCCATTTCCGCTCCCTATCTTAACATATAAATCTAATCCAAAGTTTGCTATTTTAAACGAAAGTTATAGTTAAATAAATTCATTTTTTTACAAATCCCGCCGGAACCACGGAAAACCATTCCGTGATAAAAAGCTTAGCCTATGTGTTAATTCAGAGCTATCCAAAATGCTATCTTTTCTCTTTATGCTATCCAAATATCAAGGTACTTCTTGTATAATAATATACATAATATAGTTAAAATAATCATCATCATTATCAACCCATAAGCGGCCTGTTACCACTGTGTTTGTCTCCTCTTAGCATGACAACTTGAAAAGACTTTCGGTCGTATTTTTTAATGCCATGCCACGTTTTTTTTTACCTGATAATAAATATTATTTTTTATTACTACATGTAATATTATTTAACTTTAATTCCCCTTTCCTTTTAAATGGTTCATTTCACTAAAGATTTTCTGGAGGAAATCGCTTTAAGCGATAAGACCGCCTATGTGCATTATGACGACCTCCGTGGCGCAGTGCGCGCTGTTATAAAGTTGAAGGTCCCGGGTTCGATTCCTGGCTTGAGTCTGGTCTGGTGGGAGGCTTCGGCCATGGCTAGTTACTAGGGTGGTAACAGACAAAGACGTGTCGCCAAGCGATTTAGCCTTTCATGCACGATGTCGCGTAGAAACCTTAGATTAGGAGTATGGGCTTACTATGCCCCTAACAGTTTAGCCCACTACCATCTTAGACTGCATCTTCACTTACCATCAGGTGAGATTACCATCAAGGGATAACTTTTAGTAGATAAAAAAAAAATGTTTGTTATTTATTTTTGTTTTTATTTGTTTTAGAATCTAAGTGTCTAATCTTTGTTATGTAGAAGAACGACTTTATCTATCTATCTATCTATTCTTTTCCATCTACTTTATGCAAGACATGTGTGTTCTAAATATCATTAAAACTAGAGCAGTGTTTAAATTGATCATTAGAACAGATAAACTTTATACTTATATAATATTATTAGTATGGTGTAACAGGCATTCTGCGCGCTATGTCATATTGCGTACTATATCATCATTATCTCGAATTATATCATCCATTACTTGCCTAACTATGTCATTTGCCGTACAATGAAAGTATAAAAGCGATGCCTCTCTTGACTACGGGTGGGTTCGATATTTCAAGGAGACGAAGGGTTGGGGACTAGGGGCCATAAACTTTGTATTGTTATGCTTTATATCCCCAACGGCTGGGTCCATTTGGAGTGTGATTATTCACATTTTACAATATTTTATTACCCTTGCTCGTGGTTTCCAGGAATAACAAGCTACCTATGCCGATAATGCTGTGTGAAGTGTGATTGATGCCGACAAAGATGTGTCAAGTGATTTAGCGTTCCGGTACGATGTCACGTAGAAACCAATTAGGAGCGTGCGTTTACCATAGTTCTAACAGGTTAGCTCGTTTAAACGAGAGAAAATGAATTGAAACAAATATCCATGAAAAGTTTTTTTTTAATTTTAGGGTTATACGTGTCACGTTGAGTAAATCTAAAGTTGGCACGGCGCCTAGGACTAACGCTGCACATATTGTTGGATTCTCTCTTCTGTCTGAAACCGAGATTCGTACAACTTGACCTGAATTACACAATAGTTTAAGTGGTATATATAATGCGAATAATGCGCGTTTCCCAAAATATAAAACTTTTGCGAGCTCAGTAAAGGCAGTGTGTGCTTCTATGATTGAATTTGTAAAATTAATAACAATTAACAAAAATTTAAACATATATGATATCATAATTGGTTACATGTAATTATATTAGAAAGAGCAAATTAAACTTAATTGCAGATCTTCGCTTATTGTTTTATAATGTAATTGTGATAAGAAATATCAAGTAATTATTTTCAACTAACTAAAATATATTTGCACCACAAATATAGTGCACACCGATTACTCGGCAGTTTTTAGACCGATTTCCGGGTAATATAATATAATAAAAAACCCTTGAGCACGGGTCTCCTCTCAATATGAGAAGGGTTTGGCCATAGTCCACCACGCTGGCCATGTGCGGATTGGCAGACTTCACACGCTTTGAGAACATTACGGAGAACTCTCAGCCATGCAGGTTTCCTCACGATGTTTTCCTTCACCGTTGAAGCAAGTAATATTTTAATTGCTTTAAAACATACATAACTCCGAAAAGTTATAGGTGCGTGCCCGGGTTCGAACCCCGACGTCTGATTAGGAGCCTGACGTCTTAACCACTAGGCTATCACAGCTTCACAGTTATATTATGTACCTTCGAATAAATGTATATAAATACTCTTAAAGAATTTTGCGATCCAAAATGGAGTGAATTCATTTGAATCTCTTAGTGGAAATTCGCATGAAGCATGCAGGTTTACTTACATGTCTTTAAACTGATTAAACGTGCAAAATATGGATAGGACACTTACTATAGATTTGTTATGAAAATGGATGTCCGTTGAATGACCAGACCAGTCATTACATTTTGAAAGCATTTTACAATGATTACATAGAATATAGTTAAAGTACATAAAATGGGCATGATATTATATTTCTTAGTTGTCATCAAGGTTACGTAGTATAACTTTATAATACTTTACTATATTCTACTTTACTTTATAATACTTACTTTTTTACTTTATAATACTGTTTTTCGATAATAATTCACGGGATTGTATACAAAGAGGCGATGGGAGAGGATTATTATTAGCTAAAAATAACTTATTGAGGTCGATACGATTGATTCTATTCAGACACGATCCTGGAATAAAATGGCCCAAACCTCATTTGCAATGATCCCATGCGATTAGACTTTAAGCGTAGTTGCTGTGAAATTTTGTTGGCGCTTAAAGACCCTAGAAAACAAAAGCTTTTTGTATCATGAGGTACTGTAACTCACAGTAAGGGTACGAGATAGGGAGACCATGTTTTCCGAGACCAGCTGAATTGGTGTCATGTTACGCACACACCGGTGCATTATTCTAGAGAATTCCAATGTTTGCTTAGAACCACCATAAGAGTTACATGTAGTTGCCAAGTATTTTCTACCAAAATAGCCCGATCTTTTCTCTCGAAGTAAGGTTGGTGTTTTCCATTCTCCCAGTTATTTTCACGACCCCGTGGCAAAGTGGGAGCTCCCGAATTTGATTCCCGACTTAAGACTGGTCTGGTCTGGCTTCGGCACGGTTAGAATTTTATTGGCAAAGACTTACCACCAAGTGATTTAGCGTCTCGGATTGATTCCGCGTAAAATCCAAATAGTTGGCCGGGCTCGCGTTCAACTCCACGGTCCTCTAGTCAAATTCAAATTCAAATAATCTTTATTCAATTTGTCCTTTAAAAGGCACTTTTGACGCGTCAATAATTTACATAGTAGTGATTTGATGGTGATAACTACATTCGTAAACTTAAAACTAAAGCTATGAGTGTTCCAAACGTGCCCTTGTCTAAGAAGGATCCCACAACAAACTTAGTCCGGAGTTTTTTTTGTTACCACCACTATTGCAGATGATAACCACCTAACATCAGATGAAAAGGGGATTAAAAATGGTTTTGAATAGTCTAGATTGATTAATCTTTAATTGGGTATAAACAATTATTATATAGCTTCTCAAAAATTCTTCGATACCAAGCGCAGGTCAAGTTTGGTTGGAAGATTAACATTAAACACAAAGTCCTTTTGTGCTGATAAGCAAGCATTTTATTTGCAGATAAATTTTATTTACGTAATTCCGCGTCACATACTAAAGCCCCGATGAATTTATTGGCAAATTCCTGAACGGCGTCATTTGGATATATTTTTTTACAAGTTCGTTGTTTTTCAAGTCTGTATCGGTTTTTGATTAAACTACAGACAACCGTCCCGTTGGATTAAATTTTATCAACTTCAGAATGAGGTTAGGAATTATTAAGCGGGCAGGGCATTAGAAAAGATGGACACTTGTTTAGCTGAAAGAAATATTGATGCTAAATCTGTTTTAATCCTACTAATATTACAAACGCGAAAATTTGTAAGTATAAAATGATGTTTAACTAATGGCGAAGCTCGAAGCCTAGTACGCTGTGATAGCCTAGTGGTTAGGGCGTCCGCCTCCTATTAAAGGGTCAGGGGTTCGAACCCGGACACGCACCTCTAACTTTCGGAGTTATGTGCGTTTTTAAGCGATTAAAATATCACTTGCTTCAACGGTGAAGGAAAACATCGTGAGGAAATATTCATGCCTGAGAGTTCTCCATAATGTTCTCAAACGCCTGTGAATTCCGCCAATCCACACATGGGCAGCGTGGTGGACTATGACCAAACCCTTCTCATATTGAGAGGAGACCCGTGCTCTGTAGTGAGCCGGTAATGGGTTGATCATGATGATGATGATGATGAAGCTCGATTTTACTTCCTCTTTCCATCGCTATTAGCCTGCCACAAATTGAATGAATAGTGAAATATCTAATGTAGTTAATAAAATAATCACAGTTCACTATTAAGATCTTTTAAACGCTACTTGCGGATTTTATTCAAAGAGTATACAAACCCCTTGTTTTCTCTATTACATGGTGGCTGTTGCTTCGTCCGCATCTTTTTGGTTTTTTGGAAATCCCGCAGGTACCATAATTAATGCCTATATGTTAATCCAGGGTGTAAACTATCTCGGTTCCAAATTTCAGTCAAATTGTTTCAGTAGTTTTTGCCTGAAGGAGTAACAAACTTCCATACATCATTATCTATTCGCCTTCATATTATTAGCAAGAATAAACATCTTTAGTTTATACACATAAAACTATAAAACCTTATAAAATATTGCCCCAATAATATATTGAACGAAGCTGAGCGGTAAAAATATGCGTAATTATAAAAACGTGCCTTCACGTTGGCATAGCTGTTTTTTGTTTTAAATAATGAGTATTTCAAGTAATGAAGTGGAAAATAAAACGGAATGAACTCCGCCTGATGTTTATAATGAGGTGCAAATTTCGCAATAAAAAAGATAAACCTATATAATAAGCAAATCTTTTGCAACAGGCACGGCCTAATCTTTTGATATACTCGTATATCGTACACTATCATATACCTGCCTATATAACAGTTTTACTTACTCATTCTCAGTCCGTCTTACAGACAAAGACGTGTCGCAAAGCGATTTAGCGTTCCGGCACGATGTCGCTTAGACACCAATTAGCATTAACCATACCCCTAACGCGGTGATAGCCCAGTGGTTACGGCGTCAGCCTCCTAATCAGAGGTCGGCGGTTCGAATCCAGGCACGCACCTCTAACTTTTCGGAGTTATGTGCGGTTTTAAACAATTAAAATATCACTTGCTTCAACGGTGAAGGAAAACATCGTGAGGAAACCTGCACGCCTGAGAGTTCTCCATAATGTTCTCAAAGGCGTGTGAAGTCTGCCAATCCGCACATGGCCGCGTGGTGGACTATGGCCAAACCCTTCTCATATTGAGAGGAGACCCGCGCTCTGTAGTGAGCCGGTAATGGATTGATCATGATGATGATGATGATGATACCTCTAACAGGTTAGCCCGCTACCATACTAGATTGCGTCATCACTTACCACCAGGTAAGATAGCCGTCAAGGGCTAAATTGTAGTGTATAAAAAAAAGTCCATTTATATTCCATTGCTGTGCATTAGCGTAAACCCGGTATGTAGCTTCAATAGGATTGGTGTGAATTAAGGATTATTATCACATGCTAAAGCTAATATAGCCGGTACCGCCCGAGAAGAATTTTATGGCGCAGATTTATTCCGCTACCATTTTAGAGTGCATCATCACTTACCATCAGATGAGATTACTGCCAAAGGCTAGCTTTTAGTGTGTTTCATAAAAGTTTCATTCATATAGAGAATTAATAATTTTCAGCCGTCGTCAAAAACTTATACCAAAAAAACCCCACAAGCAGCTTATAAATTATTAACATTAGTACAAAATAAATACTTTTCCTTTCTTTAATTTTTATGATAGATTTAAACATTTTTTTTTAATTATTAGAGGGTTAATATTCTTCTGCGCCATTGACGATCCTAAAGGCGGCCGCATTTCATTATCTGGCATCTGGAACACACTTAACATTATCGAGCCGTTCATATGACACCCTATCGACATCGCTGCCGTGCATTTGACGAAGATGGATTTGATGATAGTACAAAAAAAGATACAGTGACACAATAATATCACTGTAGTACAAAAATGAATGAGACTATATATAATGTAATGAAGCTGTGATAACCTAGTGGTTAAGACGTCCGCCTTCTAATCAGAGGCGATTGGAACCCTCTAAGCTTTAGTTTTAAGTTGGCGAGTGTAGTTATCATGATCATCTTAATTTATATTAACAAAATTATTGAAAATTTTATTGTTTATGTGGATTATATAGCGGTGATAGCCGAGTGGTTAGGCCGTCAGCCTCCTAATCAGAGGTCGGCGAACCCGGGCACGCACCTCTAACTTTTCGGAGTTATGTGCGTTTTTAAGTAATAAAATATCACTTGCTTCAACGGTGAAGGAAAACATCGTGAGGAAACCTGTACGCCTGAGAGTTCTCCATAATGTTCTCAAAGGCGTGTGAAGTCCTAACCGCACATGGTCAGCGTGCTGGACTATGGCCAAACCCATCTCATATTGAGAGGAGACCCGTGCCCTGTAGTGAGCCGGCAATGGGTTGTTCATGATGATACTCGTATATAATGTTCTAAACACATGTTAGCTAAGGGAACGCCGAATTTCGTGTAGTAATTCACCTAATAATAATTTAATGGCATATCATGCAACAGTACCTTTTTTTTTTCACTCTGGGAAATGCGTTTACTCTTCCTCTCCGGAAGCGACGCAGGCAAGACCGCGCCGCTCCCGACTGGGCCTATGGGACTTCTCGGAGGCCAGACTGGCGAACAGAACACCCACCCAAACCCAGCGATACTCCTTCGCGTCGCCAGCTGGTTGGGTCACGGGAACACTCGTGCACTCGACCGCAACCCAGCCAACATTATACCTATAGAACATAAACAACCGTACCTAATAAATCATTAAAAGAATCATACAAATATTTTGCTTGTTTTAAAATTGTTATAACATTGCTATTTAACTATAAAATTTTATTTTTGGATTTTTAATTAATATAATTTGATAGTTGTAGATTATTATAGATTTTTGCCAAAAAAATGTTTTAGTTTAAGATTACTATTTGGAAGTATTAGATTACGCATGTTCGAGTTAGTCTGTAAGTGAGTATACATTAACTGTCCTATGTATACATCATCACGATCAACCCATTACCGGCTCACTACAGAGCACGGGTCTCCTCTCAATATGAGAAGGGTTTTGGCCATAGTCCACCACGCTGGCCATATGCGGATTGGCAGACTTCACACGCCTTTGAGAACATTATGGAGAAGTCTCAGGCGTGCAGGTTTCCTCACGATGTTTTCCTTCACTGTTGAAGCAAGTGATATATATTTTTTTATGTATACATAAGTTGTCTCAAAAATATTTTTTTGTATACCGTTGGCTTCCTATTAAATAAATAAATAAACCATGGTTAATATCACCCTGGCTTCACAACAGAAAAAAACTTCATACACGTAATTTGCTTTTATGATGCGTCATTGCCGAAAATTTTATCTCCACCCACAAGACTGGATAAATGGAAGCATAAACTGACATACTTTTTCTTTATCTTTTGCAGTACAACGATGACGTCACACGCGCTGAAAGTGGACAACTGGTCGCATTGCACCACGCCTTCTGACCGAAATCCCCCCCAGCTGGTTTCGGTGAAGGTCGGATGCTTCCATATCAACCCTGCTTCTGTGTAAGTGTTTTCTGTAGTTAACTTCTTATCCAACCAACTGATTAAGAAGGTTACAACGAGCTCCGTGGCGCAGTGCGTGCGTTGTCGCATGATATAGTAGGAGGTCCTGGGTTCGTTCCCGGCTCGAGTCTGGTCTGGAGGCTTTGGCCGTGGCTAGTTACCACCCTACCGACAAAGACGTGCCAAGCGATTTAGCGTTCCGGCACGAAGTCGCGTAGAAACCAATGAGGAGCGTAGATTTACCATACTCCTAACAGGTTAGCCCGTTACCATCCTAGACAGCATCATCACTTACCACCAGCTGAGATAGCTGTCAAGGGCTAACTTGTAGTGTATAAAACTCGGTAGGGTGGTATGTAATACTAAAAACATAAATAGATTTTCATTCATAGAACCTATTTGTAAGATTCATACGTTGTCGGCAGTTTTTATACGACAAAGTTTTTTTATGTTTATGATTTCAAAAAGCAATTTTGTTTTGGACTTCTTTTTAAACCATATGAAAGAAAACCCATTTTCTTATCTTTTTGGTAGAAAACACGATCTATTTTATTTAAAACAACATTTTCTCGAGGCCTGTAGCATTTGGAACCCTCGTAGCCTTAGTATTGATTTCAATAATGCAGTTATCGTTATCTTCTTATTAGACAATGTAAGATTTGTAAATACGCATAAGTACCTATTGCCTATTACGAAAGGATTATTCATAACGAAAGTTTTGAATTCATCGTTGAGACTTGACCTTGGCATATCCTTCAGAGAAGTGATTAGAAGTGAGCTTTGTTAGCATTGGTGGATGAGCGTGGAAAATATAGATACGTTTACTAATCAAACACTTGTTAATTCAAAGAATACGGAATCTAGAATGAATATAGAATGTTTAATGAGAGATGCAATTCCAGTATTGTTACTTTACCTCTTACAATCTTCATTAATTTTTAAGCGTGAGAACTAACTGTACGTAATAATAATAAGAAAGAAAATCATTAATAAAGAAAGCAAGAAAATGTAATTCTCACATGGTGTTACACACAGTACATCTTATTCCAATCAGAAATTTTATGTCTGTCTGTAAAACCAGAACACCCTGTACAGCTCAGCATAATAATTAATAGTATCTCGATCTGGCTCACGAGATTTCCGACATGTGGCATGTGCAGTCTGCTGAAACCATCCCAATCGTAATATCTGCGAATGGGTTGATCCCAGTTAGCCTCGCTCACCATCTGAAGCGACAGAGGTTCCGGTGGCAGTTTGCTCGCAGCCAGGATGCAAAAAGCGGTCTTGCTGGACTCGGCTAGGATAGTCCGGCGGTTTCTCAACCTGTCGCCTTGATTCCCGGTCGTTTGGTCTCCCCTGCCGAGGTGTAATCCTCCGCCCGGTGCAAATATGTATCTATGTAATGTGTATGTAGGTTTAGGTTTATTATATCTCTTTTGGTTTTATATGTATAATATTTATTTTGCACGCGGGCGTGAAAGTTGGAGTATATAAAAAATAATTAAAAGAAAAAGATAAGAAATAAAACAAAACCTATTGAATGATATAAATGTAATATTTTTTTATAGCTATATATATAACTATAAATAAAATATTATTTAATAAATCGTGTTATTTCTGTGATTATTTCATACACTCACATATGGAAATAATGCGAGTAAAGCCTTCCAGGTAACCTATGCAAATGGAGATTTAAAATTTAAATTTATGTGGTTCGTGTATAAATTAAATGTTACAAGCTAATTTAATATTTATCATAAATATTAGTATACATTGAAATATTTAATGATTAGTAATTAAAATTAAAATATCACTTGCTTCAACGGTGAAGGAAAACATCGTAAGGAAACCTGCACGCCTGAGAGTTCTCCATAATGTTCTCAAAGGCGTGTGAAGTCTGCCAATTCGCACATGGCCAGCGTGATGGCCAAACTCTTCTCATATTAAGAGGAGACCCGTGCTCTGTAGTGAGCCGGTAATGGGTTGATCAATGAATTCCGGTAAATAAACAGGACTTACTTAAATATATATATGTTTATAGATCTAGTTTCATACAATGTCTGTGCCACAGTTTTTCAACGAATACAGATGTTATCGTTTTATATTTAAGGTTCCTCTGTAAATTGGAGACCCAATAAAGAATTTTTAATTTCACATTTTTTCAATGATTTTTAAGACCACGGTTTACCGACAACAGAAGGTTTTAAATCTATTGTTGAGATAGTTCTGCAGAAGTACGTTGTGCATGTTACATTTTTAAGTCATACAATTTTTTTTAGTTATAAGATTGTTATGTTTAATTAGGATATAATTGGGCTGGCATGTCCATTTCAGACAAAAGTCCAAAAAAAAATTATTAAAAAAAGACCACGTTAAAATAAAAAAATAACAGCTATTTTGATTCACTCGTACGAAATTTATAACAACATTATAAAAAAAATTTTTTCATGTTGTTTGAAAATTGTGTATATAAACGTTGAATATATAAATAAAGCCCTCGATTTTGTTCACGTTGTAATCCTCAGGGAACGATTGGTTTTACATGGATAAAAAAGCTTTAAATCTCAATCCAAAAAGATAAAAATGCTATTGTTTCAAACATTCACATCGGATGCAGAATGCGAGTTATTTCTTGTTATATAATTTTGAGCAACAACATCCGAGCTTTAATCTACCCTGTAATGGCTGTAAGGAAAATTTATAATGTTGCAGGAGCATATTTCCCGTTTATTTACTTTTCTCGTGAAATATGTTGATATTAAAATTCGTCTCACTGGGACTTCGCCAGCCCACACAAGGATCGAAACTTGGCGCATAGGCGGAAAATATTTGCTTCGCTTGCTGAATGCAGTGTGGTTTTTGGAAACATCTTAATGGGAATTTAAACCTTTGATTGTTCTCCTCGCTTGGCTTAAAAGGCGTTTGAAGATAGTAGTTGACGAGCTCCGTGGGGTAGCGTGTGTCCTGTAGCATTATAAATGAGGAGGTCTTTTGTTCTTTTGTGTCACTTTCGGCTGGATTCTGGTCTGGTATGGATTATTAGCTAGTTACTGACAAAGACGTGTCGCCAAGCGCTAAATCGCTTCGTTCTAGCACAGCATTACGAAGAAATCAATCAGGAGTATGCGTATACTTTAACCTTAACAAGTTAACCTGCTATTCTGTTAGAATGCATTATCTCTTACCACCAGGTGATATTGCCGTCAAAGGTCAATTTCTAGTGGTTCGATCCCAGGAACGCACATCTAACCTTTCGGATTTATGTGCGTTTTAAGCAATTAAAATACCTTGCCTTAACCTTGCTTCAACGATGAAGGAAAACATCGTGAGGAAACCTGCACGCCTGAGAGTTTTCTATAATGTTCTCAAGGGCGTGTGAAGTCTGCCAATCCGCACATGGCCAGCGTGGTGGACTATGGCCAAAACCTTCTCATATTGAGAGGAGACCCGTGCTCTTTAGTGAGCCGGCAATGGGTTAATCATGATAACATGAATTTGGTGTTCAGTATAAGTCCTCCTATTCACTGTCTGACGAAATCGACCACAGACGAACTGTGAATTTACAAACATAAAATTCATCGTTTTCGTTTTCATATTTAGGCACGTAAAGGTGGGTTTTCATACAATAAATGAATTCAAATCGATGGCGAACACGTATTATTAATAGCTCCCTTCATTTGGTTGAAAAGTAAAATAAACACTCGGAAAGGGTCCAAATCAATATGAACCTCGAACTGACTCAGCGGTTGGCATGTCTTGAAAGGCAGTGAATTATTGCATTCCAAATCCATGATCTGTACCTAATGCCTATTTGGATGAAATAAAATTCTGATGGATTGTTCAAGCTACAAGAATTCATTTTTTAAGCTAAAGTCGAAAGTTATCGTGTATATTATAATTCTTATTAAATTAACCAATTGGGTTCAAGAAATAATTAAATTTATATTTGATTTTTTTTAACCACCGAAAGTAAATGAGTAAATTGTAGACGAGGAATTATATATGAGATTAAAATTTGTGTAAATAAAATGAATTTAAAACTCAAATCTAATTATCATTATACAAAGTAAAAGTACCTAGGACACAAGATCCAGTTAGGTAAGTCCAATTTCGAGAGGAGGTCAGCCGCCGAATTCAGCTCGGTCGGGCAGCGTTTGGGAAACTTCGCGACATCTTTTCGTCCAAAATCCCTCAGTGCCTGAAGACTAAAGTTTTCGAACAGTTGCCAGTGATGACTTACGGATCCAAAACATGGTCGCTCACTAGGGGCTCATAAGAAGGCTCAGAGTCACTCAGCGAGCAATGGAGAGAGCTATGCTACGAGTATCTCTACGTGATCATATCAGAAATGAAGAGATCCGTAGAAGCACCAGAGTTACCGACATAGCTCAGTGAGTTGCGCAGTTGAAGTGGCAATGGGCGGGGCACATAGCTCGGAGAACCGATGGACCGATGGATGGGGTCCCAAGGTGCTGGAATGGCGACCTCGCACCGGTAAACGTAGCGTTGGTCGACCCCCAACAAGGTGGACAGACGACATCAAACGAGTCGCAGGGAGCCGCTGGATACAAGCGGCCCAAGACCGTGGCCATTGGAACTTCCTACAAAAGACCTATGTCCAGCAGTGGACGTCTATTGGTTGAAATGATGATGATGATGATGACAATATAAAATTGATAATAAAATGATGATAATATATTTGTTATGTTCGTTACAAGTACATACTTGTAACTGCGTCAGAATTGACTGCAGCGCTGATTTTCAGGCATAAACCATGCTGATATCACAGAGTGACTGGGAAAGCGTTCCTTTAGTGTGTGAGGGTGTGTGCGTGAGTACGTGTTTGGTTGTTTTTCTTTTGTTTTTAGGCTAAGTATATATTTTTTCCATCCTATACATATTTGTAAGTAATCCTGCCTGCAAAATTAGTTGGCTTTAGCAAAAATGCGCTAACTTGATAAGATCTTTTATTTCACAGTTTTTATGTTTCCAAAAAATATTATTTTATAAAATGTCTGAAAGAAAACAAAGATTTCAACGGCTGGGCAGGTGGCGGAAGATCATTCCAAATTTTACAGGCAGCGTATTTGAAAGTCCCCTTAAAAGTGGCGGACGTATGAAATGGCTCAGAAATCCGATGTGCAGATCTCGAACCCAAGGTACTATTTTCACGTGCCCATTTTATTTTGGAGCGTAGGTAAACAAAAATCGTTACTTAGGATGTAGCAATTCAAAAGCAAATAATATTAGGGGCGTTTTATTTTGAAGTTATAGTGTTTCGATACTAAACGCCAGCGTGGCAATCTCGTAGTTCAGCACAAACAGTAGTCGAAGCTACAAGCGTTCAGTTTATACCAATGACGTCACATTTTACAGCTGAGCGTACGCAAAAACACACGTAATACTAATAAATTTAACACAAGTTAACGTTTCGTTCGTCAAAATCTTTAGTAAAGAATTTGCGACTCTAATACGAGTGTTATTAGGTCTATATCACTTTGAAGTTGTAATTTTCGAACATGAGCGTCGAATCTTATACTATAATAAGTTGGCCAACTTTTTCTTTTTTTTTGGACTGTCTATTAGCTGTACAAACCCTATTGGTTGCCACAGCGTAACCGGGCTGTTTGGCGAGCTTTGGAAAGAAGCTCTGCCAGAAGAAATTTTTAGCCCTAGGGCTCGAAGAAACTAAGGGAACGACTGCCTAAGGGTGCCTCCTTTGAGGCCGAACCTCGGCTTAGGCGACGTTTGGGATAACGGGGGGGTCGGACGGTGAGTGGTCCGTACGTCTTCGAGGCCGTGGATGGAGCCCACGTCCGGATGACGTAAGTAGCGGGGGCCTCGTCTTCGCCGGCGAAGACGGTGTCTAGCGTATGATTGTGTGGTAGGTGGTACGAGTGTGTTGTCAGTAGTCATCTGATCGTCAGGGTCATGAAGGATATGTTTAGGTCTCCTCTTTCGGAGAGGAGCGCTTAGGTTGGGGGAGTAAAAAGAAGCCGCAACTACGGGAGGGTTGGGGTGTCGGATTAACTGGGCCAACGTTAACCACGTGTGACACAGGTGTTTACTGTTTAGCTACGAGGACGAACATCCCAACTGTCTACGCGTGTACCAATGACGTCATTGTCTACGTACTATTCATGCGTACTCGTAGCCTCTCCGTAGATAGAATTAGGTGATCTCATCTACATTTTAATAGGCCTTGTTCGTGCTACGGCAGCCGAGTCACGTCTCATTTCGCACTATGGCGTTCATAATGACGTCACACGTATTACTGAAATATTAAACAAGTTTCACGGGGTATTTCGATTTGTATTTCGACCATACCCACTAGAACATTTTTTTTTTTTTTTTTTTCATTTATTTCAGGCAACTATGCCCTTATATAGTATAAGTTATATAAGATCATATAATTATATAAACAATGATAAACAAAAACAATGTTATGAATAGTAGATTTAATATGGGGTTGTGCAAAAAATTTTTCATATCATTGATAGAAAAAATCGACGCGTGCAATGAAATGAAAAATTTATGGATGACGATAAAATGGATAATTAACACCTAAGCTTTCTTGATATTGTAATAGGATTTTTCTACAAGCTAAAGTTTTATGAAAACTGTAAGCTGTTGATAGACGTTTCAATCATCCAAGATTTCGAAAGGTAATTTGTTATAAAATAAAATACAATTTCCTTTGAATGAGTTAATCATTTTGTACAGTCTATTTAACGGCACTACAAGTTTACTTTATTACTTACTAGCTGGTGCCTGCGTCTTTGTTTGCTCAGGATTCGTTTTTCGAGTAGCTTATATTAGCGTGGCGTGGAAAAGAACACACATTATGACATTAAAATTATCACGCAGATGGTAGATTTTTACCTACTTACTTGACACTTAGACCCTTGGTCCGTGGGGTCCTAGCGCTATAGGGCTTTTTAGGGAAATAGCAAAAAGGTTAGTTGACATCACAGGAGACCGAAGAGCTGCCAGCTACCTCGGACAACGAATTAGTCTTGCAATCCAAAGGGGAAACGCTGCCAGTATCTTCGGAACCTTGCCTAAAGGGACTCCTTTTAATAATATATTTTAGTTATAGTTTTAGTTTTAGGTTCAATTTAAGGTTTATTTTAAGTTTTTATGTGTTTATAATACAGTTACATTGTTTTAGTTGTTAATTATAATTGAATAAATATTGACTTGACACTTATCGTCATATTTTGGGCAATTCACACAATCTTAATATATACAAATCACGTGTCACGTTGTTTGTCCGCGATGGACTCCTAAACCACTTAACCGATTTTAACTTTTCTTTTTTTTTTTAAAGTGTGTTTTGTTCCAATTCACAGGATAGGATGGTTTTTATTTCGATTTATGGTCTCAACAAACTGAATTTGCTCGAAATTCGAATTCGCTCAAGAAATGCGGTAAGTGTAAACATTTCTTGTACTGTAATACGCTACGGCAGGTTGACGTCTGAACAGTTATTGGATCGGAAAATGCGGGAAAAGCTCTGAGTCTCACTTGATTGATATTATTTATTTTACATGTTGCTCGTATATTTCTAGATCTGGAGTTTAGGAGATGTGTGTGATAGTTTTTTTTACACTCTACATGTTAGCCCTTGACGGCTATTTCACCTGGTGGTAAGTGATGATGCAGACTAGGATGGAAACGAGCTAACCTGTTAGGGGTATGGTAAACCCACACTCCTAATTGGTTTCTACGCGACAACGTGAACGCTTTATCGCTTGGCGACACGTCTTTGTCGATAGGGTGGTAACTAGCCACGGCCGCAGCCTCCAACTAGACCAGACTCGAGCCGAGAATCGAACCCAGGACCTCCAAATTTTTAAAATGCAACAGCGCACGCGCTGCGCCACGGAGGTCGTCTATGTCGTTCGATAGACTATAAGCATATGTGATAGCATCTAAAATTTACAGTGTATTTTAATGCGGTTCTAAATATAGATATGCTAAGCAAACTCAGAATTAAAATTAAACTTGCGTGATGTTAGAATCTAGACTGAAACTTGGAGAGAAAGGCAGGAGACTTCGTATTAGCGGGGTCGTCCATCAATCCAAGTACGGTCCTCAAGTTGGTTGGTGTGCTGTTGTTCCGGCACACGTGTAACAGGCGAAACTGGGCACGTTGTGCCGTGCCCGAGGAGTGTCTGCGGCGGCGGACTACCGCTGGTGGAGTCGCGGTTGTATGCGAGAGCGTTCCCGTGGCTCCGCCATACAGCGGCGAGTAGGAACACGTGGGGGTTTTAGTCAGTAGGAGTCTGACATAACCTCTGTGCTTCCCCGTGGCACTGAGGTATCCATGAGGATTTACCCACGATAAAAAAAGGAGACTTCGTAATCGGTGGGCGCGTTTTTTCACGTTTTTCTTTAATTAATGTTTGTTGGCTAACTTTGAAAAGGATTTGTGTTGGTTGTGTTGTGGACATTATAGTTTTGATGTCGTTTGTGTAGTGGCTAGCTTTTTGAATGGTTAACAGGTATTGATTTGGGAAAGGTTTGAGAGAGCCGCGTCCGGGTGCAAAGACCCCTTTTCCATAACTTCAATTCTCCATTGCTATAAACTTGACATTGGCTTATCTGTGTAAAGCCATAAAAAGAAAAAAAAAAAAAGAGTGAAACCTTTTTCGAATGAAAACCATGTCATTTGAAATAATTAAAAAAAAAAACGCATTTGACTTTAATTTGTTCATATTTATACTGTATAATATGTTGTATCAGTATACTGTTATAGTAAAATAAACTTAATTGTTATTGTTTTAAGGCTCATATTTGCCCATACGTATACAGCTGACAATGCCAGGGTAGACAGGCAAAATGACAAATGACGTCGGCTGCGGTTTATTGACATAACGTCACACATAACGCATCAGTGCCGCAGATCGCCAGCAAAAATTATCGCCATTACATAACACAATATACTTATATAACAATAACATAATATAGTTATATAACAATAAAAGAAAATATATTATCTTTGCATCGTTTCAAATAATACATGTTTACCTACCTGCATTATCTAAAAAAAAGTTTATAAAATCCAAAATGCACGTTCTAAAATTCAAAATAATTAATTTGTTATAAATTAAATTAAGCAATTTATGAATAAAGTATATGTTCTTTATCTAAACTATATTTTATTTTGTTAATTTCTCACTAAGTAAAATTGTTTCTTTTGAGAATAAAGATCTTTAAACCTAATTTCTTCTAGCTTCTTTCTGAATCCCGCCAACAGCCCGGTTACGCTGTGGCAACCAATAGGGTTAGCACAGCTAATACTCTGACCGAAAAAAAACGACTAATAAGTAGGAGCCATGGACTAACTAACTAACACGTTATCATATTCTTAGTTGCTCACAAACTTTCAAACTGTAAACATGGTAGAAAATTAAAGCTAACATATTATTTGTTTTTGTATTACCTTAAAAGCTATTCTTTCCATACGAACAGCTTATATGTGTAAACAGCTAGATCGTGAAATAATATCTTTTCAAATCCGCATGCATTTTTATATTAAAGTGAACGTTTTGCAACCGAGTATAAACTGCAGTTGCTTTCAGCAATCTTAAATGGTGAGTATTCTTGTTTTATTGCGCACGGTAAAATACATTCGATTTTTCCCATTTCTTAGTACTACTAGGCTGGTTTCGGTCGTTAACACGGTGAAATTGTTATCGCCGCGATTCTAAGAAGCTATATATGTATACATTATGATGTATTATGTGAGATGGTGATAACAAAAAAAAACCCGGCTATGTTTGTTGTGGGCTTCTTCTTAGACCGGGGCGCGTTTGGTTAGTTTTATACTCTTTAATACGTATACAGATTAATAACATTTTAACCCTTACAAACAACTTGTAAAATATGTCAAATTCAAATAATCTTTATTTTAATAGTCCTTTAAAAGGCGCTTTTGACGCGTCAATAATTTACATAGTAGCGATTTGATGGTGATAACTACATTCGTAAACTTAAAACTAAAGCTATGAGGGTTCCAAACGCGCCCCGGTATATAATATACTGAACATACTGTCAGTTGTCAAAAAGTGACCACAGAAAATGGAAAATTCCTTATTGTCTCTTATACACTACAAATTAGCCCTTGACGGCAATAATACCTGATGGTAAGGTATGGTGCAGTCTAGGATTGTAGCGGGCTAACTTATTACGGAGTATGGTCAACCCATACTCCCAATTAATTAATCTTACCAACATTTAGGCTCCTACTGAATACCAGCGCTGCAGCTGTTGCTGAGTGGGCTGCCTTAATTGGGTCGATATCAGCATAAGGTCAATAAACTATGAACAATGTATATCGCACTAATTAAAAAAAAAAAAACTTTTTTCGTTTTGAATTTTTGTTAAAAATTTTTGTTTTCAGAATGTTTGTCAATATCGTAGTGTGGTGTGATGGTGACTTCTAGTTTTAAAATTAGCAATTTTTATTTAGGGCCTGGTATAACATGGTAAGCACGGTTTTTCACTATAAAAACTGTTTAAAGCCCACCAAACCGCATTGGGTCAGCGTGGTGAGTTTACCCTGCATTTCGCTGTCCACTCTAAAAGCTTGTACCTAGTGCGACATTAATATACTAAGAATGAACGACTCCGCATTTCATAAGATAAACCATCTGAATGTGACCTATTCATTCATTCTTGAAGGTTGATGCATTATATTATGAGGCTGAAAGATGGAGGCCGGAAGGTAATATACATCTAAACGTCCCAAGATGAAGCACTGTTTGGAGGTAAACATTTGGGGTACGTCGAAATTGGAAGAAATGGGAATGCAATATTGTTTCTTCTTTCTAGGATAGTGTTCTTATTAAATAAAAACTTTTGTATAACGTATTATACGCGCACTTATTTTTCCGTTCCGCCGCGGTTTATGTTTTAAACAGTAAATAATTAATTATAACTAGAACTAAGGATGAGAATGAATAAAAAAACTTTTAATGATTTTTATAAGCGGTGATAGCCTAGTGGTTAGGGCGTCAGCCTCCTAATCAGAGGTCGGCGGTTCGAATCCGGGCGCGCACCTCTAACTTTTCGGAGTTATGTGCGTGTTGCTTCAACGGTGAAGAAAACATAGTGAGGAAACCTGCACGCCTGAGAGTTCTACATAATGTTCTCAAAGGCGTGTGAAGTCTTCCAATCCGCACATGGCCAGCGTGGTGGACTATGGCCAAACCCTTCTCATATTGAGAGGAGACCCGTGCTCTGTAGTGAGCCGGTAATGGGTTGATCATATGGAGATGACTTTTAATGAAAGAATCAATGAATACACTCTTATTGTTCATTAAAAATAAAAACTAATACAAAACAGTATGCAAATTGGCGGTCTTATCTCTACATAGCGATCTCTTCCAGGCAACCAAAGGCGTAAAGACACAGCCACGGAAAGAGTCTATGTTTATCTATGAAATTATATTAGCTGTGTTATATGTAAAAAAACAGTATATTTTGGGTTTGCAAATAAAAAAAAATCAGGGGGTCTGGGAATAACTATTTTCGAACTTTGCGTCATAGATATAGTTTTTGACAGGTGTTTTAAGATAAAAATACGTCATCGTCATCATCGACCTGTTACTTTATTGGGCATTTGTGTTTACTCTCATGCCGTCACTGAAATAGGAGAGCTGGTTTCCGAGCATAAGCCTACCGCATCGCTTCACAAGAAACCGGCCTTCCTAATCTATATATATAAAAGCGAAAGGTCACTTACATACTTACATACTGACTTACTTACATACTCATTAAACACGAGATCTCACAAACTATTGTACGTATAAAGCTATAATTTAGCAAGTAGGTAGTTGATAGTTAAGAGATGTCAGCTAAGAAAGGATATTTGGAAATTCCACCTTTAAGGGGTTAAAATAGGGGTTGGAAGTTTGTATGAAATTTCTTTGTTTTTAAAGTTAGAGACACAAAAATTTGCATTAAGATTAATAATGATAAATAAAAAACATGTACATCAATTTTTTTTCAAATATTACCTGTTAAGGGTGGTAAAATAGGGGATGATAGTTTTTGCTTATTTTTTTATTATGAAGTCTACAAGCTTGAAATTTTGTAAATAGGTTTCTTTCAGGGCGTAAGTATAAGGTTAGAATTGTTTTTCACCCAAATCTACCTACGAAGGGGGTAAAATAGGGGTTAGAAGTTTGTATGAAAGTCCCATGTTTTTATTTTTCGAAACACGAAAATAGGCAATTTGACATTTGCCTGTAGCTTAAAACCTCAATATCACGGGAAATCAGCAATTCTACGCAGACGAAGTCGCGGGCAACAGCTAGTTATTATTATACTTTGATGATAACATTTGAGACTGGCTTACTTAGGCCTCCAAGGAACGGGATTAAGAGAAGAACTTCGCTGTCCACGCCTCATCACGGTATTAAAAAACAAATCGGAAAACATTATGTTATAGTTATTTTTTACTTTAGTTATTTTTTGAGTTTGGATAACTGTTAAGATGAGGAAAGGCGGGATACTACGTATTTGGCGGACGTGTTTTTTCACCCTTTTCGTGAATTCATGTTTGTTGGCTAATTTTGAAAAGGATTGGTGTTGGCTGTGTTGTGGACATCATAGTTTTGGTGTCGTTTGTGTAGTGGCTAGTTTTTTGAATGGTTAACATGTATTAATTTGGGAAAGGTTTGAAGCTACGTCCGCCGAGTGCGAAGTGTCCCGCCATTTTCCCTAACTTAATTCTCCATTGCTATAAACTTGACATTTGCTAACCTATGTAAAGCCATAAAAAGAGATAAAAAAAACTGTTAAAACGTAAACTATAGCAGAATGTTTAACGTTTGTTATTGAAACTGGCAACACAGCAATCACATTCAAAAAGCGACTGGATTTCATAATATTATTCTATCTGTTTCAATTATAGCATTGAAAACACATCCGTGTTATGCTGACGGTATTGTATCACCCCCGGGCAAATTAAAAACCTACCTAGTGAAAGCTAACGTTTGTTATTATTATGACAAACGTGGGAAATGTTGCATGAAATAAATTCATTTTCTCTTAGTGCATTTTCATACTTGCGGCACGAAGAAAATTAGGTAAGAGTTACCTAATTAATATTACATAAAAATTACAGGTATAATCTACACTTATATTATAAAGAGGAAAACTTTGTTTGTTTGGTTGTAATGAATAGGCTCAAAAACTAATGGACCGTTTTTAAAAATTTTTTCACCATTCGAAAGCTACCACGAGAAAATTAAAAAAAGATTAAAAGTTGTTAACGAGCGAACCTTTAGACCGAATTCTGAAATCCACGCAGACGAAGTCGCGGGCAGAAGCTATATATATAAAAGAAAGTCGTGTTAGTTACAGTATTTATAACTCAAAAACGGCTGCACTGATTTGGTTAAAAATCGGCGGGGAGGTAGCTTAGAACCAGGAGATGGACATAGAGTACTTTTTATCCCATTACATTTCCCGCGGAATTTATAAAAAACTGAATTTCACGTCACTGAACTGTAACTATAGTTTCAGCTTGCCACAGAAATTTTCCTCAAATTGGTAGCTAATTCCATAGAAGTTTTTAAAAACTCTTAATCTACGCAGACGATGTCGCAGGCATCGCTAGCATTTACATAAAAATATGTACCAACATATAATGTTGTAAATAAACGTTGTGTTAAACTTTTATGTTAAACTTTTATGAATAAATATATATTTTTTTAATTAAACCCCATCTATTATTATTGCTTGATTCAGAGGAATGTTTTCAAATAACGTATCGTTTAGCTTTCATTTAGACAAAATTATACTGAAATAAACCGTTCTAGGACTATAATGACACATAAGGTATTAGTTAGAAACATTCGCTGTCTACCGGAAGTCTTAGTATCTTAAGACTAAGGTACTACTAAGGTAGTTTTATCCGGTAGTAACAAACAAATCTCTGTATTGTAATCCGTATTTGTATATATAAAGGAAAAGGTGTCTGATTAATTGATTAACTGGCCAACTGTCTTATTGCGACGACCTCCGTGGCGCAGTGCGTGCGCTGTCGCATTATAAAGTTGGAGGTCTTGGGTACGATCCCGGCTCGAGTGGATCTGGTGGGAGGCTTCGGTCGTAGCTAGTTACCACCCAACCGACAAAGACGTTTCGCCAAGCGATTTAGCGTTCCGGCACGATGTCGCGTAGAAACCAATCAGGAGCGTGGGTTGATCATACTCTTAACAGGTTAGCCCGCTGCCATCCTAGACAGCATTACCACTTACCACCGGGTGAGATAGCTGTCAAGGCCTAACTTGTATTGTATAAAAAAAAAGAGAGAGTGTGCGTTACTGTGTGTATGTCACATACTCATAATGAAAATTGCCTGGTTTGTTTTAATCTTGGCTACCTATACCAAATACTCTACAAGCATCTTTTAAATTATTTACATTAGTAACCCTATAAACCCTTTTCCTTTCGTTACCAGGTGAGATAGCCGTCAAGGGCTAACTTGTGGTGTATAAAAAACACACACACATACACCCACCAAGGCCAGTCAGTGATTTCACCTGATCAGTCCAGCGGCTAGGCGATCGGCCACGCGATCTTTTTCCTTCCACCTTGCCCACAACTATAAGTTTTTCCAAGTTACTTGGCAGGCGTCATGCCATGCAGCCAATATGACCAAAATTTAATTTAATATATAGTATGATTGTAATTTTCATGAATTCTTCGATCCTTTTGAATCCTCTTTCTACCCTCGTTTCGCTCCGATAATGTATAAGGATTTCGCAACGTATATATTACTACACATACGTACACATTTAATATATGAATGTATGAAGTGAAAGCGAGTGTTTGGCATGCGCCAAAATTAATTCTACGGAAGTGGCTTTAAGCAGAGACAGAGTTTGTGTCACGTTTTTGTATCTAAAAGTTCGGTCGCAAACTGCAGTAGTTACAACTATAGTTACCGAATAGCTTGAAAGTTGCGGAAAACGGTAAATTTTGTAAAGAGTTGTCAACCGCTCATCTATGAGTTTTATTTTATGTTATTCTAATATAATTCTGAACGATATAGCAAATTATACTAGTAATTTATTCATTCAGTCATTTTGCACGCTGTGGTAACTTGTTCGTAAGTTAACATTGACAATGTGTTCTACTACGAAAAAAAATAGAGTAAGTAATATTGGTTTTCGATATTAAACAAAGGAATTAATATGCGTGTAATGTCCTATTTAATAAACAATCTTTCAACAGAAGTAAAAATAAACACGTGTTACACGCTACGAGACTACAAAAATTCATTAGACATTCATTCAAAGTTAATTAATTTTATACAATTTTAAAACAAATTACCAATTGAAATTTCTGGTTTCAATAAGTTTATATAAAACGTAAAGAATTATGTAAATGATTAACAAGCATGGGTATGCAATATTGTTAATAAGATAGCTCTTAAAATAATTTTAAGTGGCATGTCAGATGGTGATAACAAAAAGGAAATTTACCTGGCTAAGTTTGTTGTGGGCTTCTTGTTAGACCAGTGCATGTTTAGAACCTGATAGCGTTGGTTTTAAGTTTACGAGTGTATTTATCGCCATCAAATCACTATGTAAATTATTGACGCGTCAAAAGTGCCTTTTAAAGGACTATTTGAATAAAAGTTGATAAACAGTTTACTGTATCATTTGTATTATGTAGCCCGAGCAATGTCCTGGAAATGATAAGGTCGTATCTGTCAGCCCCCTAGTTACCAAATACCACTGCGGCAAAACCTACAACAAAATAACTTTACTTATATTTTCGCTTAACTATCAGTTTTGATTGTTTTGGAGGTTTTTTTTTTGTTATTCACCACAAGTTAGCCCTTGACTGCATCTCACCTGATGGTAAGTGATGATGCGGTCTAAGATGGTAGCGGGCTAACATGTTAGGGGTATGGTAATCTCATACTCCTTATTGGTTTCTACACGACATCGTGCCGGAACGCTAAATCGCTTGGCGACACATCTTTGTCGGTAGGGTGGTAATCAGCCACGGCCGAAGCCTCCCATCAGACCAGACTCCCACCGGGAATTGAACCCAGGACCTCCGTATTTAAAATGCAACAGCGAACGCGCTGCGTCACGGAGGTCGTCAACACGTTCTGTACCCATTCCTGGCTTGGGCTACTTTGAGAATTAATATTCTCTAACTAGACTCATATTTGGTTAATTAACTTCCGTCTCAAATAATTAATAGGTATTGATTATCACGCGATTTTGCATCCTATAACTATACAGTTTTGAATTATTAGTAAATGTGCGGGCTAACCTGTCCCCTCACCCGTACCAGAACGCTCAATCTGTTGGTTTTTCTGTAGAGTGAAGACCAGATAA